>CAWUFW010000751.1:2400000-3684795 GCA_963921515.1 Calotriton arnoldi
TCAAAAATGAGATGCTTCAGAGCAATAAGAGATCTGATTCGAGGAGTTGTAGAGGTCCTTAAAAGACTGGGCGGAGAGGCACCACCGGAGGATAAGCCAGCTAATTATATGGCAGCAAATGTAGGACTCCATACTATTGTGTGGCTTTAAAATTGGCACAAGATCCCAGAGAAAGATTGTGCATTGACATTTCCACGCTATGGTACTTTTAATTTGAGAATAATTGATAATCTGAGAGGAATGTTATTTGCAATGAAGCCATTACCTAGACCCTCACATTTAGAGGCACACAATGCATGGGAAAATGCAGCGCATTTAAAACAAAGAGACATATATCAAGGAAAGATGAAGAAAGCGATGCGTACATACGCAGACGTGAGATGGGATGACCAACAAAGGAGATGGAGAATAGACATGATTGAGGTAGCAAGATTATACCCCGCTATAACGCGTAAGGGGAAGGATACTGGGAAAAAGAGAAAAGATAAGAAATATATGGGAAATGGGGTGGAGGACACTGATAGGGATGCAAGTGATAGCCTTTTGGATGGTTTGTTGGCTGAACGTCTACCACCATTCAATCAGACACACCTCTGAGGTGGGGGAATTACAAGTGGTACTGACAGTTCTGGGAGTGCTTCAGTACCGATTGCCTCTAGCACCTGTGTTGAAGGGGTCATAGCAACTGGTATGATTCAGACTACAGCAGGAGGGAATAGCGACATCCATGTTCCAGGTTCGACTAGAAACTGTAACACATATTTAGCTTTGCAGCTTCCAGTTGCTCTTACAGTGCTGGTAACTATCGGCACAATATTCCCTATGTACGATCTTAGCTCTTCTGGAAATGGAGGTCAGGGAAATCCTGCTTCTACAGAAGTAAGGGTAGCAGAAAGTCAGAGAATGAAATCTGTCCCAATAGTTACAATGAATGCGAGCTCACCATGTGCAGCGAGTGCAGACCCTTCAGTGGTACAGAATGGATTTAGACCCATAAGGTTGTTTCCAGGATCTGCAGGAATAGATTCTCCTGTATGGGAAACTCTCCCAAACGCAAGCAATAGTACACCTCAAGAAAGTGATTCGCAGAGAAAAACTACTGAAGGCCAACACTTTTTTGATGTACAAGATTTAGAACAATGGCTGAAAGAGCACCTTAACAATTCAAATGAAACCTAGAATACAGAAACAAGTCATGGCACTATGAAAGCGGCAATAAAAGTGGATCTGATTGATGTGGTCAAATTAAAGACTGAATGGGATGAATTGATAAGTGGAAGTTTAGAGCTTAATAGGATAGATACTTATCAACAAACTGAACTTTTATTCATGAGTAAAGACGTCTCTAGAAGAACGAGACAAGCACATGAGAAACTGTCTGAATTGGCACAGAGATATGATGTTGACATAGAAAGAACTAAGGCTTTTCAGAAGAATCATGGACTTGCCTTTAGCGATCAGGATATAGAGAATTTGAGATTGCCAGGATTGAAAACACATATTCAAGAATTAGTTCTGAGCATTCGAATTTGGGGAATTTTGGACAAATTGGAGGAAAGATGGGACTAAAAGAAAGGTTCTAAAAGAACAGCAGGTGAACCTCCCTCTCCAGGGAGAAAGGAATGGGGGTTAAGGCTTTCCCCTTAAGGGAAGTGCAGAGTGGAGACTAGGTACATGTACATTGGAGTAGAGGTGATCTTGCTGCATTTACAAATGATTTCCCGAGATTGAGAGAGACACGTGTAGAGTGGTACAAACATGTTGATCGGATTGTGAAGATTTCTAAGGTGTTGTGCATGGACCTAAACACGCTGCATGAAACTGTGGTCCCGAGTGATTTATGGTCAGTATGCAAAATAGCTACGGAATGGCCTGAAGGTGCACCTGATAGGGACCAAAAGATACATGGTCCGTCACCTAAAGTAATGAAGAGTAATGAACAGGTGATTACTTGTCTGAAAACTAAAGTGCCACCACAGGATATCGATTGGGTGAAAATTGATAAAACAACCCAAGAGCCTAAAGAGACGAATCATGCCTTTTACAAGAGATTTTACAGGCTTCTAAATGGGGTGGGCGGTAAACTCCGCTCTGCTGGCGAAGTATGGAGAGTTTTACCTACTCCACACTTTGGTTGGAGTGTGGAGTTTACCGCTGACATCTACTTTTGGAACGCTTGCCGCCCTCCGTTTCTTCCCACCCTACTTCCTGGCCTTCAAACAAGCTTACTATTTTGTATCTTGCACGAACATACGGTTTGAGCCCCTAAATAAGGCATTGTTTTTTTGTTCACATTTTAACGTAACAGCTGGCATGTCTCGGTTTGGGGTGCTACAGCTCACTGCCTGTCTCGCAGGGGGTCACCTCTGTGCAGGAAACGGCTCCCATTATAAATGCGCTCCCATGGCTTTCTTAGAAAAGGGCTTGTGCTTGTGCGTTTACCGTTTGAAATGCTACCGAAGAGTGGTTGTGTAAGCCATGTGAAGTGAACGTCACTGATGGGAAGCATTCTTATATTCCTTCCTACACGCCAGACATAATATTTTTAAAGGAAACACCTACTTACTTCGCCGAAGGCTGGGGGAAGTTTCCCGTCACGCTAAGCCACATCATACTGGTTGCACTTGTGAGCCTTCCCTAGCTCAGTCCAAGGCCGAGATGAGTTCTGTTGCTGCTGCTGCCTGCTACTGTGAGTGTGATCCTGCCCGGGCAGAGTTTAATTATTCTCTGAAGTCAGCCTCAGCCAAATAGCAGGGGATACATGATTCCAAGGGCTTAATATTAAACAGCACCAGCAATGGGATGGTCACGGTTTAAGGAAGGCAGCGAGGGTCATTCTTGGGAAGTATCAGGTGGTGGGGCTGAGGAGAGGGCGGAGTCACACCAGGAAGTAATAAACAACAATCTGCCTGACTACCAGGGAGCTGAGCTGCTCCAACTGTAGCGGGGCTATGGAGGGCTTTGTTTACTGCTTCCCGAAGAGTTGAAGACCTGCTGAGGAGAGAGAGAGACCGAAGCAGCAACGTGGAGACCAGGAGCCTCACAACCATAGCGGAACACCCAAATAAGCAGTGCTCCGAAGGTAAGAGCAATGCGAAACCTCGTTAGCTCTCACGATTTTATCCATGTCACCACTCCCACCCCCATTCTTTCGATCAATTCCTCGAGAAGTGTACTAAGTTTTCGAACTGTATAACCGCACTCTTGGTTAGTTCTATAGGGAAGTACACCCCTTCTTGCTTTACATGGTGAACAACAAACAGCCTGATATTTGTAAAAGTGCTTTTTGTGCACTCCACTGTGTTCACAAGCATATCAGCAATACGTAGTAAGGAATCGTCTTGGCTTGGGGCCTACTCCGCCCACTTTTGGAACTCCGCAGAATTTAGCAGAGTTTTCTAGCAACTCCGCGTAATTCCGTGGAGTGAAACTCCACGAGCTCCGCCCAGGCCTACTTTTAAACAGTATAGTGGGATGGATACCCTTGAGCCCAAAGACATGGGACAATTTGTGTCTAGATTTGTGACTGGATGGAGACCTGAGATTTGCTTGATGATTCAGCAGCAACAAGTCTGTCAACGAGATTCTGCATTATGCAAAGTATTGCTGCGATGAAATTGAGATGAAACACAAGAAGCTGAAGGAGACACTAATGATGGTGCAAATGAAGGCTGCCCAAAGGGGTCAGGGACAACTTTATGCAGGGAAAGCGGTTCATATGCAGGGAGTCTATCAGTCATAAACTCCGGTGCAACAGAGAGGGGGATTTCAGGGACTAGGGAAAGGAATAGGGGTCCTATAGATCCTAAAACGGGAATTGATATTGCCACTTTGAAAAAGACTAACCCATGTAACTACTGTAACATGGTGGGGCATTGGAAGTGAGAATGTCAATTAAATCTCACAAATCAGGAACAGAATGGAGGAATGGCCCAGTCTTAGGGGAATGTTGTGCAGTCTCAAAGAGATCCTGGGGAGTCCATGTAACCCACCTATGATGGGCTTACTGAAGACAAGCGGTAAATATCAAATCATGCGGGATCTCCGTAAAATTAATAACATAGTGGTTCCTTGTTGTCCTGTGGTACCGAATCCTTCTATGATATTGTTTCAGGTTCCATGTGAGGCTGAATGGTTCACTGTCATTGATCTTTGCAAGGCCTTTTTCTCAATTCCCCTTCATGAGGAAAGCCAATTTTTATTTGTTTTCCGTCTAAGAAATCAAATTTTAACATGGTGCCGTGTCCCAGAAGGGTATACGGAGAGTCCGTCTATATTTAACCAGATCTTGAAGAATAATTTGGAGTCTCTGGTTATACCCTGCAGTTCTGTCCTGGTCCATTATATCGATGACCTGTTGATTGTATTGAATACTTGAGAAGCATGCAAGACTGATACAATAGCATTACTGAACCATCTAGCTGAGAATGAACATAAAGTGTCCACAAGCAAACTACAGTACTGTATGACTTAAGTCCTTTACTTAAGACATCACATTGTGAAAGGTACAAGAAATGTGTCACAAGAGAGAATATCGGTGATCATGCAAATGAATCTGCCTTGCACACAGAAAGAAGTCAGGATGTTTTTGGGAATGGTGGGCTACTGTCGCAAGTGGATACCGAGCATTTTCCTAGTGGCCAAACCTCTAACGAGGTTGACACACAAAGATGTGTCTGATCCGGTGACCTGGGGTAGCGATTGCTTGAATGCATTCCTGAAGTTGAGAGAAAGCCTTTGTTGCGCTCCTGCCTTAGGAATGCCAGACTACAACAAAGGGTTTTTGCTCTTTTGCAGTGAAAGAGAAGGCGGTGCGCTCTCAGTGTTGACTCAGAATCATGGAAGTGCCCATAGACCAGTTGAATATTTCTCAGCTACTTTAGATCCAGACGCATCAGTGTTGCCCAGATGTCGTAAATCTGTTGCTGCAACAGGTGTTAGTATTGAAAGATGCAAAAGTATTGTGATGGGTCACTCTTTAGCTGTATACGTACCTCAATCCGTTCAGATTTTGTTGACCAGAACTTGTACTCGGCACCTGACAAAAATTAGGCTCACTAGGCATGAGCAGACTATTTTGGCTGCTGAGAACACAACCTTAAGGAGATGCTCCGTACTGAATCCCGCAACATTGCTTCCACTACCTGATTGTGATGAGGATAAGATCGAAATAGAGCATGACTGTCTCGATGTCACAGAACTGTGCACCAAGCCACGTCTTGATATTGCTGACGAGCTATTGCCTGAATCTGATTCCACCCTATTTGTGGATCGCTGTTGTCTAAGAGACACCGAGGGAAATTTGAGGGCTATCTATTCTGTCTGTACTGTTTCAGTGGTAGTAGAAGCAGCCTGGCTTAAAGGAGTATTCTCTGCGCAGGTAGCAGAACTGATTGCCCTCACTAGAGCATGCTGTGTTTCAGACGAGCCGAAGGTGTCACTCCTCACCGATATCCGGCTTAGATGTAGCCCATTATTTCGGACAGTTATCATCTCAACGGGGATTCATGACCTCGTCAGGTTCCCCGATCCGCAATGAAAAAATGTAAGAAAACTACTGGAAGCACTGCAACAGCCAGCGCAAGTTGCAGTCGTCAATGTTCTGCCCATTGCAAGGGAAGCGATTTCATCTCAGTAGGAAATCACTATGCAGACGAAGTTGCAAGCTACTGTGCACTGAACGCTTGCACTTTTAATGGGGAATATACAAATGAAGGTACTGATGAAACCAATTTCAACCTTTTGATGCCAATTGCTGATACATGGGAGGAAGTTACTGAGGAGGGACAGCAAGATGGATCAAAGCAGGATGTGTGAAATGAAGTGATGACATTTGGATTTCAGAAGATGAGAGATCATTGCTGCCTAATATTTTGCTGCCACTGATGGCGAGGTATTACCATGGGTCAATGCATGTGGGAAGAGATGCCGTGGTGCGATTGTTTAGACAGATTTGTTTTAACCCGAAATTCCAAGAAATAGCGGAGGCTTTGTGTTACCGATGTGTGATTTGTCAGCAAATGAATGTGGGAAAACGAACTGCTGTTACACTGAGTCATATAGAAGATCAGGAGGTCCATTTAACAGGATGCAGCTGGACTTTGTTGAAATGCCAGCATGCAATGGATTGAGGTACATTTTAGTAGTGGGGTGCATCTTTTCACATTGGGTTGAAGCCTACCTGACAAGGAGATGTGATAGCCTTACTGTAGCAAAACTGCTGCTGAGGGAACTCCTTCCGAGATTCGGATTTCCAACCTCTTTAGAGTCAGACCGAGGAACTCATTTTAATAATGAGATTTTGAGAATGTTGTGTGCAGCACTGCAAGTGGAACAGAAATGACACTGCAGTTATCGGCCAGAGGCTTCCGGTATCGTGGAACAAGTCAACGGCACTCTGAAATCAAGGTTGGCTAAAGTGTGTGCCTCAACATCTCTGAAATAGCCTGATGCTTTGCCCCTTGTGCTCATGAGTCTTCGCAGTGTTCCAGATCGAAGGACAGGATTGTCTCCACATGAGATACTCATGGGAAGGGCTATGCAACTGCCTGCAGTGCCTGCAAATGCGCTTGTAAACATCACAGATGGTTTGGTGCTCGATCACTGTAAAGGATTGGCTTACGAGGTTCGTTCTGTGTCTCAACAGGTTGAAGCAGCAACAGCACCGCCACATCAGGAGCAGTGCCACGACCTTAGTCCTGGGGACTGGGTCATGGTGAAAAAGCACGTGAGAAAGAGCTGCCTTGAGCCTCATTGGTGTGGTCCATACCAGGTGATCTTAGTGACTACGACTGCTATGAAGTGCGGTGGCTTGCCGTATTGAGTGCATGCATCCCACACTCATAGAGATCCCTGTCCGCTTGAACGAGAAATAGCACCTCTCCCGAAGAAACACCAGCTGTGGTCGAAAGGGCCCAGGAAGAGGTCAGCCAAGCTGTAGGTGATCGGTCAGAGCTTGGGACAGCACTCAAACGATTTGGAAGGGGTCTTGAGGAGTCTGAGGTTGAAGATGAATCTGAATCAGAAGGAACTGATGCTGTAGTGGGGAACAAATCCGATTCTGACCTCAGTGGAGATACTAATGCTGTGGGATCATGAGTGGTGGAAGAAGAAGGCTGGCCAAAGAGCAAAGAAAGAAGAAAGCTGAAGTTATTTTACGAAAAAAAATTGCACCCATAGTTAAGGCATCTGGTGAATCTAAGTTGAGTGGAAATGAGAGTGAAGTATCAGGTCTCAGGAGGTCCAAGAGATCGAGGGTGCCTTGTCGGAGGTAATCTTCTCCTGAGTGGACTTACTTAATAACTGATGACAACCAGGGTTAAGTTTAGGTTTGACTAACGCTAAAGAAGAGAAACATGCACCTGAACCGAAATCATCATGCAAGGTAGATGGCGGATTATACTCATTAGAGGGACAGAATTTACAAGTAGATTTACCTAGGGGAGATTACACTCTAAATACTTATGCTAAATTGCTCTATGAATATGTTAATACAATAGAAGCAAGAGATTAGTATGTCTGAATGCAGTTGCCTGCATCAGTAGCGGAGGGCATTACTTACCATCACTTACCACTGACATACGGTCTCACTTGTAGTTTGTTGCTGAGTATTTTCTATGGGAAAGGTCATTTTGAGTATTATTTTTCAAATTATGATTTGTTTGTTTCAGATGTCCTGTTATTCAAACATTTGACTAGGCAGACCTCTGCTGAGCGACTGACCATGCAACTGATGCATTAATCGACGCTGTAGGACTGCCGGCTCATCACACGTTTGATCCCCTCATCTCCTCACTTCCCAGAACGTGATGTGAATATTGGAATGCTGCACCGCAGCGAACGCGGCAACATCGCAACAACGCGGAAAGAGCTCCAGAGGCATTACGGGACCCTAGACAAGCCTAAACGACGCCAGCGGGCGGCCAGTGGTCAGCGGACGGCAAATGCGAAGGGGGCACGTAATGGTGCTTGGGCTCCCGCGGGGCTCCCACGGGAGTGAAGGCGGCCCAAAAACTAAGGAAGCCGGGCAGGCGTGAAGAGGCCGAAGGGAGTGTGGGCCTAAGCTCCCGGATTTGTGGTAGCACTCCTTCCCCACCTGGAGTCTACCTCTACCAGACATAGGCTTAGCAGGGGGCTAACTGCATTTAAGGCTTTGTGTATTCAGGAGGTTTAGCAGCATTGAAGCTAACCCGGCGATTGAAAAGACTGTTAAGCAAAAGGAAAAGAAAAAGAGACTCGAGGTATACTCAGCGTTCCAGTATAAGTCACGGTCAGCCAGCTATTGCTCAGCAGAGGTAAGTGTGTTTTCTTACTTTATTCTTCTGTATCCAATGATAGGATACTTTCGAAATATAAAAGTTAATTTTATTAATTACTGCTATTGAAATACTTGCGCCAGGTACTAGTTCAAAAGTCTGTAAAGGGTGGTGGACGCAGAACAGCGGAGCAACACTTGGTAGGAAGGAAGCCTGAGTTCTATAACCCCCACCTAACCGATAAAACAACCATATAAACACACAGGATACGGAAGGGGGTCCAGAAGGATGTCACCAATGAAGCCAAAAGTATGCAAAGCGCGAAAAGACCCCCCCACACCGATCAACGAATCTACAGTTGAAAACGGGACTCTAGTAGAGCGTATGGGAAGCCCTGAGGAAAACGTAAAGAGTCCATCAAAGAGAAATACAAAGAAGAAAACGGTAATTGATAATACCCAACCGGGAGTGAAAGGGGAGGCGCTATTGTCAAAATCAATAAAGGATTTTGTGGGCAAGCACTTTAAGAGGATGAATACCCCAGTGAGAGCCCCGGACTTTAACAAAGAGCAGTTAAATGAACATGAGGTTACTGGGTTCTGTGCCCCAACTTCAGATGCATCATTTTTTAACCAAATTAACCTAAGCCGAATTGAATCAAATTTGGAACCTAGATTATCTTCATCCCCACAGATTTTCTCTACGACTGGTGACGAAGCACCGGAAAGTGAGGGGAATACCTCAAATGGAACAAGGAGTGATCAGAGAGATGATTCGGATCCAGCTATAAAGATAAAGTCTAAGCCTGACAAGAGCATGGGGCAGTTGGTAAATCAAGGAACTGAGTCTATAGAAGGGTCGGCGTGCAACATTACACTGGGCATAGATATATCAGCAACACCCTCGACATCAATGTTGGACATAATGTTGATGTTGCAAAAAACCTTGCACGGGTTGTTAGAAGTAACCATGTTAAATAACAATATACTAAAAACCAATGAAATTCAATTTCAGAAAATTGTGGGTGAATTGCAAACGATTAGGGGTCTAATGCCATCAGTAGTAAGACCGGTTCCTGACACCTTGAGTCAGGGTTGTGCAGGGGACGCGGAGCAAGTGAATAAATTGCAAAGGTTTACATCTCTTGACGCCCAATGTTGATTAAGAAATGGGGAGAATACACTTGGTATAGGCACTATAACCCAAGGAGGAAAATAAGAATGTTGGTGCAACAACAGGAGAAGTTAAAGGGCTTAAAGAAAGGAAGGGGTAAAGGGGGCTTACAACGAGCAACCCCTCAAGAGAGAAGAACACCATTAAGGAATATTAGAGCAATGGGGAAATCAAAGTATTTATCAAGAGTGGCAACTGTTGAAGCAGAAAAAAAGGGTCAACCAAAAACCACTCTAAAGAATACTAGGGAGGATAAAACAATTAAAATATGTGAAAAACCCCAGGGGCGCAAGAATAACATCTGGAATTTAGCTGAAGGTGGGAAATTACCTAAAATAAAAACCAGAAAGAGGAATAAGCAGGGAAGAGAGAACATCGGTACCACAGTACCAGAAACCAGTGACAATTTGTGGTTATATCTTGAACCATCTGAAATAGAGAAGGGGAGGAAAAAAACAAGGAAGATCATACCCCTAAATCGATCCCAGATTTTATTCTCTTTCTCAAAATGCCCAAGTTTGAGAGAAATTGGGACAAAGGATCTGAGACTTCAGCCACAATAACAAAGGGAAGGAAATTATCAAAGTCCTAGTGTACTCAGGGCTGGTAAAAGCAGGTATTATACAAGCCGAAAAGGAGATACTGAAAGAAGGGATAAGGCTAATCTCAGAAGTGGAATTGGAGGGGGGTAACCAACAAGGTAGTGCTTTTCTGAAATGTCATGCTGGGCTAGGGAAGAGGCAGGTAAGGCTGATAGCCGGGGAGTGTGGGAAATAGAAAATATCACAATAGCTGTGGAGAACACAGAGCCTAGTAAACCTTGGGGTAACTGGAGTCTAGAAAATAGTTATCTAGGCCCACCCCAGTGGGATCAGAATGAGGCTGATTGTCTCAGCGAAATTGACTAGGAGAATGGGTTGTCGCATAGCTTGAAAATTATATCTTGGAACATAAATGGGCTTGGAGATCAGACAAAAGTCGAAATTATAAAATTACTAGCCCAGTGTGCTGAGATCATTTGCTTACAGGAAACTTGGCTATGCGGCAATACCCCTGTAGTTGAAGGCTTTGCCCAACTTCACAGGCCAGCTAGGAAAAAAAGGTTTGGTCGTCCCTCTGGGGGGCTTATAACACTCACTTGAACCAGAATTGCGAAAAAAAGTGATGTTAGTAAATGTAACATGTAAATGGTTGCTGGTCTCTAGGGTATCCCTACTGGTTACAGATAGGAAGAGTGAAAATGTGGTACTTGTGAATGTCTATTTGCAATGGGGTTCCCACGAGGAGTATGAGGTGGAAATGGGGCATTTCAAGGAAGATATGGATGGATTGTGTGAAATGCATGAGAATGACCTGATTATTCTAATGGGTGATTTCAATCATAAACTGAACCCAAAAAACTAGATCCCTTATTTAAAGAAATATTGTGCTCATATAATATAGAGTCAGCAGACTTTCCCAATTGTATTTCTACCAGACAAGATGTGACATTAGGGAAATATTTGGGGTCAAAGGGGTTGTTTAGTTTAAATGGTAGGTTGGAAACTGATCGCCCAGCCAAACAGACCTATAGGATAGGCACTCAGTACTGCCCAATTGATTATGTATTTATCCACGCATGGAACTTTGCAACAGTAAAAGAGTTCCAGGTAACCCCGAGCCTAGGCAGCGATCATAATGCCCTGCACTTTGATTTATCTAGGGGGTCACTAAGCCATCGTGGAATAGTACTTCCCCAACAAATGGAGTACCCTAAACGCATGTCAACAAGACTAACAGATGAATATGTAGAACAACTGGCTAGCTTCCAACAGAAACTAAATATGGAAAGCAGAAGGGATCAGAAAGTGGCCTGGTTTGAGGAACCAATAGAACAGGTTGTACAATGCCTCAGAGTAGAACTAAAATGTAAGAAAGTTTGCCCTTTTAACAAGCAATCAACACATGGAAGACAATCGAGGTGGTTCAACCTGAAATGTAGGAATAAGAAAAGGTTAATAAGGAGAGAGGAGAGAAGCCTAAGAATAAGGTATGACCAGGGCAGACAGCTAAATCTGATTAAACTGAGAAAGGAACATACCACGCTAGTTAGGAATCAGAAGAGGATATTTAAAGAGAAATGTTGGGTAAACCTGTTGGAAACAATCGAGGCAAAAAATGTACGAAAGTTTTGGAAGCTGATACAGGAAGCCTCCGGACAGACTTCCGGGGCTTTGAGCTGTGTAGTGGAAAAAGCAGCATGGGAAAAGTACCTAGGTGAACTGTATGGGACAAGTGAAGCATTCGTAGTAAGCAAAAAAACACATTGGGGAGGGATTGCTGAAGATTTAAAAACGCTCTTTACAGCTGAAAAGGTAAAGGATATTATAAGAAAGTTAACATTAACCCGACAACCTCCCCGATATCAAAATCAAGACTCAGTTAAACTGGTGGGCTGAATTCCTATCCCATATGCTCTTAGCCATATTAGACGCTGGTCATATCCCCAAAACTTGAAGGGGGCAGTAATTAGACCAATACATAAGAAAGGAGATAGGAAAGCCCCGAAAAACTACAGATTGATCAATCTGCTGGATGTTGGCGAGAAAGTTTTCGCCAAAATAATCCTGGGAAGACTGAAGGATTGGGTGGAACAGTGGTCGATCGTGCCGGTGGAACAAGGAGGCTTTAAGGAGAGACACTCTACAGATGACCACTGTTTCCCCCTTATTGGCGGTGGTGTGGAAGTCTATGGAGCAGCGAGAGAAGTTGTATTGCTGCTTTGTAGACTTCCGGGCGGCATTTGACCTGGTTGATAGGAAATGTCTTTGGGAGACCCTGGAAAAATATGATATCCCAGAAGGGCTCTTGGCTGTAATTCAAGAGTTACATAGCCAGAACTGGGCCCAAGTTATTAAGGATACGGCGGGGGCTTTGACACCGAAAATAGCGATTAATAATGGCCTAAGACAGGGTGGGTATTGGCCCCTATACTTTTCGCCATATTTTTAGCAGATCTGCCAACTACCTTGGCGGTAGATAGAAGTGCTAGTCCAAAAATGAATGGGAAACAGCTATCCTGTTTACTGTATGCCGATGACCTAGTAATCCTCGACCAGACAGAGATGGGCCTACGGAGGAAGCTAAATGCATTTAGCGAATATTGTGCGGCAAGGCAATTAACTGTAAATATGGATAAAACCAAAATCCTGTGCTTCGGAAAGAGAGACCAGAGGTTTAATTGGTACTTGGGCCCAGCCAAACTGGAAATTGTGAATGAGTATAAATACCTCGGTGTCTGGTTTGATAAGTCCCTAAAGTGGTACACGCATTTGGAGGCCCAGAAAGCTAAAGCCCATATATCAGTATGTGGGCTGAAATGTTTTTACCGCATTTATGGGGATATGTCCCACAGACCACTGATAAAGGCCTATAATGCTATGATACCCCCCCAACTACAATATGGTGCAGAAGTCCTCTGCTTAAGCGGTAAAAACAGCTGGGATATCGAGGAAGGAAAATGCATACAATCCCTAATGTCATTGCCGAGTACTTCTATGATCCAGGCAATTAGATTAGAGCTGGGTATGACTTCATGGAACGTACAGGTGCAAGTGGCACTATTAAGATTTTGGAAAAGATTGGGTACAGAAGAAGCCAAGGAAGTGTCACAATGGTGTAAAAAAGAGATACAGTATAGCGACCTAAAATGGGCCAAAGAGTTCAGAAAGAAATTGCATATTGTGTGTGAAAACTTAAACGTGAGAATTGATCAGCAGACTTTACAAATAGAAGTAACAAAGAGTGAACTCAGAACTCTAGGGAAGGAAATGTTTAGAATGAATGACATGGAGTATCTGAGAAAGAAAGAATCAGTGAAGTTCATGATAAATATTTGGGTAAAAGAAATTTGGTACCCCTATTTGGATATATTACCTAATCAATGGCTTATATCAGAAGTACTGAGATTGAGAATTGGCATTAACCCTGGTATGACTAATGGGAGAATAAAAACAGAAATGATGCGATCTGATGGTAAATGCGCATGTGGGTTGGGTACAAAATGCGATAATTTGCACATCTTAATTGGCTGCCTAAAATTGTTAGCTTTGCGGAAACAGTTTTTACGCCACATCTTCTTAAAATATGGTACCGAGTTGCGTGCACAAGCTATTCAATTACTTACAGATATGCCAAACCTTGAAATTGCAATAGCTATTGCAAAGTATATGAAGGCTGTAAAAAGATCCTTTATGGAAAAGGAAATGGATGGTTGAAAGATATGATAGAAGCGATGATAGTCATGGATTTTAGATAACCTTTATTTTATATGGTACTTTTAGAAATATATTTTAGAATAGGAATTGTATTGTTCTTAAAATATGTATGTCTATATATAGGTGTGATTATGATTTATATATGGAGTACTGAGTAAATTTGAAAGAAAGCATATAACAATCAGACTACTATAACGGCATCTGCTGATGAAGTTGTAATGATTTCAGAATGATTTTAGAATACTTATATAGAGTGATATGTTTTTAATGTTGTTTTAAGACCTACAGTCTAAATAAACGTTACTTTTGACTGACTGACTAGGCATTCATACGCACAGACAGATGAAACAGTTAGTAGGTATTTTGTTCCTGTCAAAACACTGGCTACGGCCAATGCACATAGACAGAATTTGACCTGTGTTGTAACAGATATTGAAAAGAAATTTGTGGATCAGGTAGAGGATAGGTTTAGAGCAGTGATAGAAAATGCAGAGAGGGAAAGTGTGTTGTAAGTTGATCACAAGAAGAACTGGATCACAGGCTGGCAGAAAACACAGGAGCACTAACGTTAGATTGGCAGCACCAAGGGAAATTTTTTATATACAATGAGAAGAACTAATATGACACTATTTTTGTAGGAGAAAGTGAGTGTGCTCATACTTTTGAAGTTTTGAGGGAACTTGCAATTGATTTCTTGATGGAACTGATCCTGTGATTCCTGGAGCTCATTTTGTTTGTGGAAAGAATGCTTACGTAAGGTTCCCGAATAAATGGCATGGTACGTGTTGTTTAGGAGCAGTTTTTCTAAAGATTTATCATGTAGAGAATTTTGATCATCCTGTCTGGGAGAAGAGCTCAAGGTCGAAACATAGTGTTAGTGCTGGAGAGATTGTTGGGGGATATCTTTGGAGGTATCATACCAAATATAGGGGTGATACTGAATGACATCAAGATTAGAAAGCTTTCTACAGTAGTTGATAAGTTATCTACTAGTACAGCTGGAGCGTTGTTGTTTGTAAATACTGAAATGGTTGCTATTAGGGCTATGGTTTTGCAGAACAGCCTTGCATTAGACGTTTTGCTTGCAAAAGAGGGCGGAGTCTGTCAGATGTTAAATGTCCAACAATGTTGTACTTACATCCCAAAAAAACAGTAAGGACTTGCAGGAGTACATAAAGAATATTACTGACATTCACAATAAGTTGAGGGGATTGACAGCAGAAGGTGTTTGGGATTCAGTTGGACATGGACTTAGTACAGTAGGAAGTTGATTTGGGAGTTTGGGTAGTGGTGTAATTGGTTCTATCTTGAGACCACTGCTGATTATTGCACTTTGTGCCATAATATTGATTGTGGGTGTGACAGTTTAGAGGAGATATAAGGCAAGGAAAGGAGTCATTTGAAATAGAGGAGACATACTGATAGAGAGAAAACAGGATGAGCATTATAATGAGATGAAGCGTTTGGAGGCGTTTAAGAGGAAAACAATTGCCACAACATGGGTTTAACTTGGCTCAGTCAGATAAGATTGAGAGATTGTGTGATGGCTTGATACGCCATCGGAGGGGGGATTGGAGACGCATAAATTTGATCCCACCTTGAGACAAAGTAGGAGTGCACCATATCTATGAGTAGCCAGCGCTCAAATATATTTCCTGTGATTAATGTACTAATAAGTAAAGATGGAGTACCGTATATATAAACTGCTTCACGTAGAACAGATGCAGTTTATAAATGTGTGTTTAGAATTGTGACCAATAGAGAAATCTAAGGTATTGATTTACTACTGATTAAGGGAAATCTGTAGATGTGAAATGATTTGTAGTGAAAGTAATGAAGCAGAATGTGCACACTAATGTTTAGGAGATTCAGATGAAAATGACATCATGTTCACTTGAGAGAAACTTTATTAATAATTCGTAATGGTTTTACATTATTCATGTGTTGTAGGATTTATTTGTGGTCAAATTCGCATTTTGTGTACTTATTTGTAACCCAGTGCACTTGGTAAAGTTAGCCAATAATTTGAGGCCTAACGTGTGTTTTAGTTTACTTCATGCGTTATTTTATTCTAGCCTAACGTTATGTTTCAGTGCATGCTCACATTGCAGTTTCACATTCTGACTGTGTTTAACCTTCACTGTGGAATTGTTTGTTGCATTTTGTTTCTACTGCAGGTGTGGACAAGGCCTAATTTGTTAGCATAAGGGAGTTTTGTTTTAAAAGATAGCAAGGCATAAGAAGAAGGTGTCGGCAGAGATAACGGGTGAGGAGAGGAGTTCTCATGGAGGAGAAGAAGAATGACCAAGGACGAATGAAGTTGTGGCTTGTTAACGTGGGAAAGGAGGTGATAGTGTCCAATTTATGCTGGGAGCCTGGAAAAACACTGAGGGACTTATTTACAAGTCCATTGCGCCGCCAGTGAGTCATTTTTATTCACCGGCAGTGCAATGGACTTCCCCATACTTACAAAGCCATGTAAAGTCACCCTGCATGACTTTTCATGGCCTTGTAAATATGTTTCGCTTTCACGCATAACTCTGCGTGAAAGGGGTGTTCCATGGGTGTTACTGACGCATTCCCAGATTTACAAAATTTTGTAAACCTGGGAATGCGTCAGAATCTTACGCCACCCCAGAGGGGGGCGTAAGGAGGAACAACGAGGAGAAATACTTTTACATACCCTTATTTTTTCCTCTTTCTCTACGTGCTGCATTCTGCAGCACGCATAGAAAGAGGGAAATGCCTTTAATGATTGCTTTTGTGCAAGAAGGTGTCCCTTCCTGCACAAAAACAATCATCCCCTCACTACAGGCACCCTAGAAAAATTACGCAAGGGAGTCTGCGCTGGCATGTGGCGGCTGTTTGTGAGCTGGCACAGGGGAGAAGGACAGGAATGCGCCGTATCTTGTAGATACAAAAAGAACAATTGATGGACAGAATGCAGAACAATGTCATACATTCACCCCAGTACAGGGATCTTGTAGATACGGCACATGCCTGCCCTTTTATTTTGACACACAGCAGCGCAGCAGGAAGGCTTGCTGCGCTGCCGTGCGTCAAAATATTGTAAATGTGGCCCTTAGAATGGAAGAGTCAAGTGGTATCATCTGCATGGAATACAACTATTATTATGTTGTGTTTAGTGAGGGAGAGTTTCACTCTGTCTCTTCTCTTTTTAGGGAAGACATCGTGAGACTTGTAGGGTGCAGACCTATGCCTCAACATATGTGGCTTTAAGCTACTTGACCCAAATGCTTGGAGTGCTTCTACTGAAGATTTCGGCAACTGACACCTTTTTTTTCTTTATTCCTATGCTGAATTCAAATGCTTACTAGAATAGTTGGTCCCCGTTAGAGTAGTATAGGGAAAGACAGGACTAACGCTTTCTTTTGAAAACAGATTGATGCAAATTAACTCACAATTCTTTTTCCTAATTTTCAGTTTGACTTTTATTGAATTGGTAGCATTTTTCCTTCTGTATAGAGTAAATCTATTTAGGAGATTCGGTCATGTTTTGTTTGTCCTGTACTTCTGTACACTCATGCTATGATTGGTAAACTTATTCTTGGAATTTATGAGTAAAATCTCACTAATCCCAATTTCAGTCGTGGTCTGGATTATTGTGTGACCTGATGGTTACACTGCATTTGGAAATCTGATGATTAGTAGTATTCTCCCTTTAGCTCTCACGCTACTAATAAAAGACCACCGCATCTTGGTAAGAGTGTAAATGGGCTGGGGCTTTCACAACTGGTAACATTACTCCAACAGTAGGTATCAGTGGGTGAGATAATGTACTGTTTGGACTGGGATTGGCCAAATAGCAGACCTACATAACCACTCACCTGCCCCCATAAAATAGCACTGATTTTGTACTATTTAGCCATCAGTCAGACAAACAGAAAATAAACATCCTTATTTACCTAGCACCTAGTTAAATTAGATAATCTATACTATTTGACTGTATCAGGCCTAGACATAGACATGGCATAGACATTTTGCCATTTACCCAGCAGTCAACTACAAAGCAGCAACTCTGTACTATTTAGCTGGCAGGCAGGCACGTAGAAAAACGTTCTCCATGGTGGCAGCCATTTAGCCAATCAACAAGAAAATATTGATGTTCCTCTCCTATGTATGTGGCATGTACCCCTCGTGGTACTGGTTCCACTGTCCTGTCTGAGTACCCTGTGTGGTTCCTCCTGCCCGTAGCACTGGCCCAGCGAATGTCGTACTGCACACTTTGTGACTGAACTTGCAGTAGTCCCTAGTACATGAGCCTTTATTAAAATCCCAGCATGTCCCAATTGGTCCATCCTGTGCCCTGGCCACAGTCCCCACCCCCGCAGGTGGGGAAGGCAAAAAGGACCGATACACCAATGGTAACCTGCTCGCTGCATATGTTGTCGTGCTGAACTTCACCAACCCCATCGTCTGCTGATATAGGTCAGTATCAATTTCCACCCACTTCGCAAGCCATCCGCGCCATAAATTCCTTGTCATAATGTGCCCACACATACCCCCATACGTGATGTGTGCCCTGCGAATGACGTCCATGTCATTAAATAGGGATACACACTACTCTAGATATTTCTCGCAATATACACTTGCAAAAATGAGAAAGGCCGTCCGTCCAGTTCTCTATTGTCATAGGCACCTTAGACCTCCTAGACAATTCAACTTCCTCCTCTTTCTACCCCTCCTTAACCTGCAATTCTCTGTGGAGGAGCTTCAGCATCTCCACATATTCCTCCTTCCAGATTTTTTCCTTCGTTGCTTACATTAAATGCACACCCAGTGGCTTGTTGCCCCCATATACTGCAATCTCTGGATCTTTATTTCTTTATTTTCCTTCTTCTTTGTGTCCTCCCCACTGCCTTCTCCTGTTTGTCTGCCCCCTCCACTTTTCCCAGCGGTGTCTCCTGCCCTCCCTTCGCTGCTGTCTCCGCTGTCTTCGCTTCTTGGCCTTCCATCAGTACCTTGCCCAGTCCCGGTTGGCATCATCAACCTGTGCCTCCATGCCTATTCCTGAGTCCTTTAAGTATTGTCCTTTCTGTAAATGTACATCCCCCCTTCTTCGTTATCCCCCGCCACCACCACTACGGACACCGTGCCCTGTTGCCATGTATTGTCCCGTTTTTCACCAACACCCTTACCTGGTGTCAAGGTCGGCCTCCTCCGTGGATCCAGCTGCCCAACCAGTTGTAAAGGGGCTCCACCAGCTGAGTCCATCCTACGAGTCCCTGGCCTGTCGTGAAGCTCCTGTAATGAACTATGAACAAGTGCATTATGTGATCCCCCATGAGCACCCCTCGGCCACCACCTATCTTCATCTTACTGGACGTCATCCACAATTTTCCCCTCATCTAGGCTCGCTTCGTCATAATACAGTTGTTCCTGCTCCTCATCTTACTCTTGAGCCCCATAGCCTGCCTGTCAAACCTTTAATTCATCCTAAGTTGAACTCCGGTTTCCATCTCCGAGGGCGGAGAGGCTGCTGTGGTGAGCCCTCCCGTCTCAACCCCCAACTTACGCTACATTACATCAGTGCTCGCAGCCCGAGAGGCCGCATTGACCTGTCCTGGCTGTTGCACTACCGAGGCCACCCCAGACCTTCGTGTGGCAGTGTTATTGCTGTCCCACGTGCATTCTGGCTGGCCCCACCAGACCCTGACATCTCTTCTCCTAGGGGTTTGTGAGCCACATAAGACTCTTCCCAAGTCAGCATATCCACCATGGCATTGTACCTGAAAAAGAAAATTCAGGTCCAGCGTGCCGTCATTAGGGTCCCTCACTCACTGTCCTTCACCCTGGTCTGGCACCCATAGCCAACTCCCCCCGTGCGCTGGCCCAACTAACCTCCCTACCCTGCACCCTGTCCTGCTGATGTCACCCATCACCGAACACCACCTGCTCCCTCCTACTCTCTCCCCGAGTGGCCGCCCCACCTTGCCGGAGACTCCCCCGCCATTGAACAGCGCCAGGCATAAGTCTACACTGGGGGCTTCACACCCCCCCTCGTCCCCTCCTCCTCTTACCCCATCCTCCAGGCCCTCCTCATCACTCCACTCCAGGGCTGCTGCAATTAAGGCTGAGGCCGGACCCGCTACGTATTGCTGGGCCCCCTCTCCTGGCAAAAGTGACCCGCATTCTAACTGTTCTCTACAGCCCTTAGCTATCACCTACCCCACCCGTCCTCCTCACTCCATAAACCCTGCAGTGCTCTGAGTGCACACCACACTGCAGTCAGCCCCCTTCTTCCTCCACACCCACGCCCTGCTCCCTCCAGCTCCCCAAAAATGTTGGAGGCAGGCCTACATTCAACCACCCCTGTCTGATGTCCAGAGGCAATCAGCTCATCCCTTCCAGTCTCCCCACCCTCCTCCCTCATACCAGACAAAAGCTTCTTTTATTCCCCTCTCCCATCACTAGCTTCCACCTCAGATCGAGATGCTGTTCAGGCCTTGAAAAATCCACTCGCCCACTCGCAATGTCGAGTGAGATTTTATCAGGTCGAGCTATTTTTAGCATTTACTCCGTGCTGGTGAATTAACTTAAACTGGAAGGAATAGGTGTTCTGTTCATTGAGAAAGTGAATGAGCAATAAAGACACCTTTAAATCTTGGTTTGGTCTTGACACATTTGCTGTCTGTTCAAGGACAGAGGTCTCTTATTATAGTTAGTGCTTTTTGTCAAGTGAGTTATCTGACAATAATTGTGAAACAAAAGGCTGTAAAATGTCAGTTGATTTTTCTAGCATATTTAAACAGCTTGTAAATTAGTAGTACAATTATTTTAAAATATATCAAGAATTATGAAATAACTTTTTTGTAATTCAGAAGTGTGATGCAAACAAAGATTTACATAGCAGCAAAATAAATCAGAACACTTTACCTGGTGATGTGCAAATGACAAATATTTGCAGAAACTCGATTTCCAGACTTTGTACACTATATAGTTTTAAAACCACGTCAGTGGGAAATTCTGTGGGCATTTTAATGTAATATCTGCTGGTGGCAAATTATAGTGTGCTGCTACTTCATGCATTAGTTGTGTATTAATTAAAAGTGACAGTTTTTAAACATGAGTTGAGAAACATTTTTGCCCTGCACTGATGACAATGCGGTTAATGAACTGAGGCAAGTCAGCGGTCATGTGTATCCTATATGTGGCTAGATTTGTAATATATTTGGAGCAAAAGTTTAGTCTATTAAACCAAACAAGAGTTTTCTGTACATCAGACATGCTGAACTCGCGTATTTGAAGGTGCTCTCATATGTGATAAAGAAGAAAATGGCGTCTCAGTGAATTAAAATACATGCCCAGAATCACATAATTTGAAGCCAGTTTATGGGTCAAGAGCTTTATAATTAGGTCGAGTACATTATTTAAGTCACTAGACCTGCAGGTCTAGTAACATTTTTAGGATTTTTTGAGGCTTATTGTTCTGGGAGCGAAGTGTCACTGGAAGTGCCTATAAATAGCAGCGCGGGCCGACGCGCTGGGCTTTTTCCAGCGTGTGAGCCATGCACTCCTTCCTGGGCACTGTCGCTTACTCACAGAGGGCCCCCTCCCTCTTACCTGGCACTGTTGCTTTGACGCGGGGCCGTGCAAGCGAGGACAGCTGCCGCCACACCGCCCACTGCTCGCCTCGCTGGGCGCAACTCGACTTGCGTGCCCGGTATAAGCAAATCCATACTGCCTGCTTCAGCCAGCAGTCGCATGGCCTCTTGGACTCTGAAGTTGGACATACTACCTACCGTTACCTACTCTAACTTGCCTGAAACATTATTACGAACTGAGACAAACGGCCACTGTGTCACTGTGTCACCTACAAAATGATGACTGGACCTATAAAATGGCATTTATACGATGGGCATGAAGCCCAATACAGCCCAGCCCAGCCCAGCCCAAAAAGAGCCCAAACGAAGCCCAAATGTATCCCGGACTGCACCATGTCCAAAACTCCCCGGGGTGCACACATCCCTGCGGTCGGCTGCCCCAAGCCCCATTCTCTCCTATGTATGTGGTTATCAATGACATTCTATAGTATGTAGCTGATACACAAGCAAATAGAAAAATGCAATTTTTACCTTGGCCTCTGGCTATATAAAATTGATTCTATAGTGTTTAGCTGTCTGCCATGTAAGTACAGACATTTCTTTGCCATCACCTGACTGTCGTGGGAATAATACTCACCCTCTGTTAATTATATAGACAAAAGATAAATAGTGAAGTTTGTATGCTGTGTGCTAGGACACAACTCGCATGCTGAAGAATCTCCGCTATTTATCAGATTATCTGCTGCTGGGTAACAGAACTACTCCTATGTGCCTGTTTGCGAGCAAAAAAATACAAACTTGGCCATAATTATGAGAAATTGGCACAGCGCAGCAAGTCATCTTGCTGAGCTGCGTTCGTCACTGGGAAAGGGCAGGAATGCGCTGTATTTCTGGCAATACTGCGCATTCCTGTCCTTTCCCCTGCGCTGGAGCACAATGGGCTGCCAAGCGTCAATGCAGGCACCCTTGCACCATGTTGCAAGGAAAAAACGAGGAGAAATAACGATATTTCACCTTGTTACGCTTCTTCTCGGGAGGCATATCTTTTTGGCGCATTCCCTGGTTTATTTGTTTGTGTAAATCTAGAAATGCATCAAAATCCATGGATGTTGTGTGTTCCCACGCAACACCCATGGAACGCCTCCCTGGCGCAGAGTAATGCAACACAGTGATTTGCGCTGCGTTACATTACTCAAGATTTATGAAGTCACACAGGGTCACGCAAGGTGACCTTGCGTGGCTTCATAAATCTCATTTTTCATTTGCATAGCTCTTGCACCACACTGCGTGGTGCAAAACGATGCAAAGGGGTTCATAAATATGTCCCACTATGTACTGCCTGGCCAACATCTCGGCACAAAGCGGAGAAAAATCCATATTTAAACAAGCGTCCACCAGGTAACCACTACCTAGTGGATACTGTTTAAATATGGATTTTTCTCCGCTAGATGCTCAGAGACCTGGCTGCTGGCTGGATAGTACAGAAACTCTGCTATGTACCTATTAGCTGAATAGTACAGAATCATGGCTCTTTATCTGGCTGTTGGGTCACAGGTAAATAGCACATGGTCTGTACCATTTACCCAGCAGCTTTTTAAACAGCATAGGTTCTATTCAATCAGCAGACACGTAAACAACAGACATTCTGCATTAATTAGCCAACAGGTGAATACACAGCATATAAAACTGGCAGTAGGTAAATAATGTAGAGTCTGTATTGTCTAAGAAATAAATGGTTAAATAGCAAAGGTGTGTTCCTATTACACCAGAGAAACTTCACTATTTACATAGTGAAAGGTAAAATACTATAAAACTGAGGCTATATTAGACAGTGGGCAAATAAAGCTTTTCTACTGTCTAACTTGGCAGCAGTTACCTAGTATATAATCTCTGCGATTTTGCCAAAGCTGTGAAAATCATAAATTTCCTTGCACAGAATGGCCAAGGTGGCATGCACATAACCAACAATATCATCACTAGTTATTGAACCAATAATCTACAACAATAGTAACCAACACTATTTCAAATACCTTTTATTGTCATTATTAATACTGTAATCACAAATGCAAGCAAATGGACAAATATCATGACCAAGAATACAGTTTGTGTATGTTTAGACTCATGACCCCGAGTGCAAAGGTTCTGAGACTATTTACAAAGAATGAAAAATTTCCTAGTAATCATGAGGGAAAGTTTCAATTCTATTAAGGACCGGAGGCGAGGATTATGCTCAAACTTTCTTTATTCCTCCTTCCAGCAGCTTCAACTTCAACTTCATAAAGAAAAACTTGCACTCCCATGGTGCCTCAGTAAGGTCATCTACAGTCCACCAAAAGACAGTCCATATCATCCACGAGGGCGTGTGCTTCCTGCGTCACCTCCTCTTTCTTGACTGCGACCACTTAATCCTCGCGTGTTGTCAGTCAGTTTTGGTACCTTCGGAACCTGGAAGAGGTCAAACGACAACCCATGACTCTGATCTCACTGCACAACCGATAAACATTCTTAACACATCTTTAAAGCATAGTGCAAGAACACCCCAATATGAACAGTAATGGACTCTGACTTCCTTTGTGTCTTCCAAAGAGATCTACAACTACAGCTAAAAGTAACCTTAAAAGCACATACATACACCATACGGCAGACTTCCACCTTGATGGGTGCACTCCTTAACAGTACCGGGTGGGAACAGAACCCTCGGAGCCCTGGGCGGGAATAATCCTTGCCTCTGTGTCCTTAATAGAATTAAAACTTTCCGTCATGATTACTAGGAAGTTTTTCATTCTAGGTCAGGACAAGAGGCGAGGATTATGCTCGTTCAAGGCTTATCCACCACCAATGACGCCATGTCCACGACTGGATTAAAATAGAACCTCTTGAACATAGAGTCTGATGACCAGTCTGCGGCGCTCAAAATATCTTCCAACCTGGCTCCCAGGGAGAAAGCCTTTGAAGCCATAGCTCCTCTTACCGAATGGGCGCCTCCTGCATCACCCATCGGATCCAACGGGCTATAGTTGGTGGCGCAACCGCTTTGAAGGGCTTCCTTAGGGAAATCAGCAATTGGCGCTCCCCTGGGGGGCGAGTTTCCTCCGTCATACTCTCATATTCCTTGAGACATCGGACAACACACAGATACAGATGTATCGAAAGCCGGATAAGACACCACTCTGGAATTTGATTTGGTCCTACGAACAATATGGAAAGTAACTCCTTGTGGGGTGAAAACCCTTCCTGAAATGTCTAGTGCCCTAACGTCGGACACTCTTCGTCATGAAATCAGACACAAAAGAATCGTCAGTTTAGCCGACAGCTCTTTACTGGACAAGTACTTATTGGGTTGCCAAGATTGGAACAGGTGCAAAACCTTATTGACGTCCCATAGCGACGAATACATGGGTTCCGGAGGGAGCGTGAGGCGAATTCCCCTCATCAACTTACAGACCATCTGGTGTTCTCCCACTGGTCGACCCTGGACCGGCACATGGACTGCTGAGATCGCCGACCTGTAGGAGTTAACCGTGCGGTATGCCAGGCCCTTGGCCGCTAATGACGCCAAGAAGTTCATAATGGTTACCACCTCGCACCCCATGGGATCCTGGTCGTTCCGAACACACTAACTGACCCATCTGGACCAGGCTGATCTGTATCGTTTATTTGTGCTGTCTGCCCCAGCTGCTCCCATTAGCTTTTGAGTCTCATTCGATAGGCCAGAGACTCTCCAGCGATGCTTGAAATCCGCCAGGCCACTAAGGGCATCCTCCCTTGTTGGACCAGAGGATGGGGATTGCCTTGGGGATCCCTCAGAAGGAAAGGATCGCGGGGTAGAAGGATTGGAGAATCCCAGGAAAGTTCCAGAAGAACTGGAAACCACACTTGAGACCTCCAATACGATGTTATCAACACCACCTTCGCCTGTTGCCTGTGGATATGGGTCATGAGCCTCATTATCATCACGAACGGGGAAAAGGCGTATCCCGCCTCCCTGGAACAATTCTGGAGAAAAGCATCCGTCGCGGCAGCTAGAGGGTCCGGTTTCCAACTGAAGAATTTCGGTAGCTGATGGTCTAGACAGGATGCAAAGAGGTCTACCGAGAACAGGCCCCACCTGTTGTGGAGTCTCCGAAATGACTGTGGGTGCAGTTGCCACAGGCTCATGTCCGACCAGCTCCTGGAGCACCAGTCTGCTACCACATTGGAGGCTCCTGAGAGGTATCGCGCCGTTACGGAGATGTTGTGGGAAAGGCAAAATGTCCAAAGGTCTTTGGCTAGATCCGCTAGCGCCTTGGACTTCGTACCTCCGAGATGGTTGATGTAACGGACGGCTGAGACATTGTCCATATTCAAGAGCACATTGCAAGACACCCAGGGGCTTATTTACAAGCCCCTTGCGCCACTCTTGCGTCATTTTTCCCATGTTAAAAGTGACGCAAAAGTGGCGCAAGGGGCTTGTAAATCTGCCCCCCTGTCCTTTGTCCAGCACTGGATTGCAAAGGAGCCCGCAATCAACTCCAGGTAGTTGATGTGGAGTTGGCTTTCTTTGGCGGACCACTTTCCTCCTGTAAAGGAGTCCCCGCAACGGGCCCCCCAGCCCGACTTGCTGGCGTCCAATTCTATTACCAAGTCCGGATCGCAGCCAAAGATGGCTCTGCCCTTCCAGGCTTCCATATGGTCCAGCCACCATCTCATTTCCATGCGGACTTCCTCTGTAATGGGCACCTGATCGGAGTACTGTAGGCCCCTGCGGAGATGAGAGACCTTCATTCGCTGTAACGCTCTGTAGTGGAGCGGACCGGGGAAGATCAGCTGAATTGAAGAGGTGAGAAGGCCTACCAACCGAGCTATCTGTCTCAGTGAAGTGGAGGAGCGTGCTAGCATTCTCCTCAGTTCCCTGCGGATCTTGGTCATCTTCCTCGCTGGAAGACTCAGAGTGCGGGCCACCGAATCTTTGGTAAATCCTAAGAAGGTCACCTGTTTGGACGGGATCAGCAGAGATTTCTTGGCATTTATCACAAACCCCAGGTTCTGGAGGAGCTCCACCGTTTCCCGCAATCGGTGCGAGAGGCGCAACGGGCATTGTTCTAGGAGCAGGAGGTCGTCCAAATAAATGATGAGCCGAGAGCCCCTGGCTCTTAGTGTTTCCACCACTGGTTTGAGAACCTTGGTGAAGCCGCGGCCTCTGTAGCCTCTTCAGGATTGAAAGAACTCCTGTTTGCCTGAGTGTGGGTTTTTCTTGGCGCCTCTTGGAGGGCCTTGGGTGTAAAAACGGCCGGTCAAGCGCCCTCTGCCACGACCGGCCCAGACAAAAACCCTAGGGTGGAAAACCTTTTTAATGGATGGTTGTGCCTTATCCAAGGACGTAAAAGCAGCTCCTTGATGAACGGGTCCCAAAAGAGACCACCCTGCACCACTGTGCCCGCCTCAGAAGAGGCTAAGTCCCCAAGCATGGGGTCCACCTTCAGGAGAAAAGAGCGTTGCCTCTCTGTAGAGAGGGCGCAATTAGCATTTCCCCCAAAAACTATTGTGCGTGGTGCCCAATTTGAAATTCTTTCCGGGGAGCGAGGGGTACCTGCCAGCTTGGCTTCCTCCGCCAACTCCAAAATTTTTGTAATGAGGCCTGTGATGTCTAAATGCTTATCCTGGCAGGATTTCCACAATCTATCTATCCCCTTTTTTGGATCCCGTACGTACTTTTGCAAGAAAGTTGCCATTTTTGGGTCGACTTCTGGCGTTGTTGCCACCTTGCCTGGAAGGGCGGGGCGAGGGCACTCTGCCCTGAGGCAAGCCTGTACCTCTTTCTCCAGAGGTTTACGCAATCGTCCAGCAACAAACGCCGAGACCTTGGAGGAGGGCGTCCATTCCGAGGATCCTGGATGTATTAGGTCCTCCGGAACCAACATATCGGAGAGCTCCTCCGATTCCTTGGGGGTGTCCGATGAGGGGGGCACTATCGGGCGCCAGGGTCTAGAGGGGCCTGCCTCATCTGCCGATTCCCCCAAGGATTCCTCCTCATCTTCCTGAAAAGCGGGAATCCCTGGGGTGACTGGAATGGTATCCTGCACTCCTGCCGATGGTCTTGCTAAGAAGGCCCTTTTCAGGCGTTCAAAGGCTCCCACATCCATGCCCGAGGCGCTTTTGCGCTTCGTGGCGCTCTGGGGCCGGTCTGCCTGGCAACATATGCTATTTGCAATATGCAGTGCTCAAAGGGTCCCATGGCCTCTGCCACTGCCTGGTTAATGGATGCATCCACCGTATCGCAAAACTCATCAAGGGGAAGAACCTGCAGAGACTCCTCCTCTGCATATTCATCCTCCATGATGATAGAGCGGATGCGAATGTGGCTAGGGCAAAAGACACGCCAAATTCACTTCAAAGCGCTCTATGCGCTAGTAGGAGACCTACTGTATTACCGTGACGGTTTTTGTGTGACTTAATCACTAATTTTTGCCGCTGAGCGTGCCAGCCGGATACTACTTCCGGTAGGGGGCGACTCACCCTAAAAACCCTGGGTGTCTTACTAGTCTGGGCCCGCCCCCAACAGCCGCTTCACACCAACCGTGCTTCCTTGCGCCTCACAGTGTGAATACAGACCCGCAATGCGGGCGTCCGGCTGCAATTCAATTAATACAGACCCACAATCTGGTGGGCGTAAGGGCTTCCGGACTCTTCAGGCTTTTGTGCGTCTGGAAAATGCGCGGGCGCTGTGAATGGAACTCGCCGATTCCGCCGTCCAGAGCGGCCGGGATCAACGAGTCAGACACGCTCCCCCTGGCACTCCCGACACGCACTGCACCACTTGCCTGACTTCGTGAGGGGGGCCACGAGCAGAGCTTACTACCGCGCTCCCACGGCCCCGATAAAGGCTGTAAAGCAAACATGCATTAATTATGAAACCGAAGCGTGAAACAACATCAAGCGCAGCGTTAAATCATAGAAAGCGATACTACATGAATATAAAATACACAATTTCCCCACCCAGCCCTGACGAGCGAGAGGGAAAGATGACTTAACTGCTGGCAGCAGGAAAGAAAAAGGAGGTGACACAGGAAGCACACGCCCTCGTGGATGATATGGACTGTCTATTGGTGGACTGTAGATGACCTTACTGAGGCACCATGAGAGTGCTAGTTTTTGTTTATGAAGTTGAAGCTGCTGGAAGGAGGAATAAAGAAAGTTTGAGCATAATCCTCGCCTCCGGTCTGACATAGAATTTTGTGCATACACATCGACAAAGAGATGCACAAAGAAAGGTGTGTTGAAAAAGGAACTTCCATATCCTGAGTGTCAGAAATAGGATTAGTTGAATTTTAAATGAATATGGTGTACATATGCATGTGGAATTTCTGCTTACATGATGAGTTAGCAGCAGTCACAAATTTAGGAATAAGGTTGGATGACCACCTGATCCCCAGGTCATTATGGACACTGCCTTCTGTCCTGAACTTTTCACCTACAAATCATTGATTTCAGGTGTGTTAATTTAATTAATTTAATGAAAGCAAAACAAGACTACAATACCCAGAATGCTTTAGGCTATCACGCATAAGTCCAGGACTGGAAGCAGGTGGAGGGAGGTGGTCATCCTAGAATAAGGGCAATATTGACTTGTTTCTGAGTGGGGCATACTGTGGTAGGTGAATAGCATAATCCCATTCTGCGTCCTGGATCAGGTTTTTCCACAGATAACCTGCTGAAGCCTGGACCAGGATAAGGAAACAAAATGGGATTTCACTTGCCTACAACAGACTGATAGCACAAACTAACAAATATAAGCCAGAGTTTGCAAAAAGGGGATTAACATCACAAACAAATATGACTCAAATGTTCTTAGTAAGGTGAACCATAAACTGGTTGTGCTTCATAGAGAATCCTGGTTCTGATGAAGACCTCAAGCATTCTTGTCCAGGGCTTCGGATATCTAAACACAGCACAATGGCAAAATGACTGAAGAGTGCACAAATTATCAGGAACAGATTGCTCCAGCATCACCCCAAATCTATGAACTGTACAAATTAAAAGAGGACATCTCTACATTCAGTTTGGTCTAAGGGACATTTTTAAACTTAGGGTGTTCACGGAAAATATCTGAGAACACCTCATGTATTTTTATTTTGGTTTAACAATCGTTATTGAGGTTTTTTTAAATGAACACCTCTCATGTACACTACTGGAATGTATTGACTAATTGAAGAATTATTCATAGCAAAAGGGAACTAAACACTATTTGGTGGGACGCAAATTTGGTGGTGTAAAAAGGTTTTAACTGCTAATTAATAGACAATGCAATATTACTCATGCAAAATCGTTAACGGACTTTGATGTAATTGATTTTGTGCATAATAAACAGTATTAAATCAAATAGGTTGTTGCATATACAGCTATTTGTATGGTTGTATCTCTGATAAAAATAAAATATAATTTCTCAATAATTTCTTTCAACATAAGAAAAGCGTGTTTGTGCTGGAACAATAATTTGAATGTCTGCTGGCCAATTGTGGGACTATTTTTGCATTATACATTTATATTACACCATCCCCAACAGTTCTAAAAGGGAAACCTCACCCCTTCTGACATATATACCTAGCACATGACTTGATTTGATTGTCATATCATGGAAGAATGTCTGGGTGAATGATATGAAAAATCTTGCTGACAGGTAAATAGACACAGTCATGATTAAAATGTGTAATCTTCTGGTTACGCATAGTAATCTCTTTAGTGGGTGCTTTAACACACTGCACTATCTCACCAGCACACATTTAATCAATACAGAATTTTTAACTAATTACTGAAGACATTGTAAAGAAGTTGTATGATAAATAAATGTCCCCACATCACTTGCAGATGCTGTAACTCATGCGTCTCTGCCCATTGTAGATTGATGTTGACTACCTACTCCTATTCCTTTTCTGAAATAACCTTCAATTAAAAGTCTTCCTGAGGACTCCCTGGGGCAGATTTACAAGCCCCATGCGACATCTTTACGACACCGTTGCGTCACTTATGTGACGCAGCGGCGTCGTAAACAATGCGCCACTATGCGACAGATTTACAACGTGACGCATCTAGTGAGATGCGTCACGTTGTAAAGCCCTGCGCTACATTATACCTGCGTCAGGCATAATGTATGCAGGGTGGGCGTTCCGTTGCAAGGAAGCCACGTAAAAGTGACGCAGTGAAATCTACAAGATTTCACTGAGTCACTTTTACGTCCCCGCTGCATCAAAACCTTACGCCTGCTTGTAGCAGGCGTAAGGAGTGATGCAGCATAGCAAGTATAGGGTGCCCCTGAGCAGTGCTGGAGTTGCGTCACGCTTGCGACACGACTCCAGCACTGCGTCACCTATACGCTGACAGATGCGTCACGCATCTGTCTCTCCTTGCGCCACAGTGCGCCGCATTGTAAATGCGGCGCATCCATGGTGGCGCAAGGGGTTCCTAACGTCACGCAAAATAACTGGGGCATCCCTGCTGATCTGCAGGGATGCGCCAGTTATTGTAAATCTGCCCCTCTGTACTTAGTTCAATAGCATTAGCACCTCTCCAAATTGGGTTCCAGACCCTGCCTTTCCCCCACCCATGGATTTAACTGCTGAGGAGTTTGTACTTGGACATGATATGACTCGCCAAATTTAACTAATTTTTTACACACTGCATACCTGTAATTTTTGGATGAAAATCCCTGTCTATTAAAGTCAGTAGAAAGAGATTTGTGTCAAAACCCAGGGGTTTTTGCATGGGAAGGTCTAGTAGCTTCGACCTGAACGGATGAAAACTGTGACCATACACAGTCAATACGGTCTTCGAATGGCTCATGGTTTGATGTGCTCCTGTCATGGGTGCGTAACCAACAATCCAAGTGGTGTACTGTTTTTATTGGTAGAGGTATTGGAATGCTAGGGGTTAGGAATTTTGTTCTCACCTGTAGATTACAGATCTTCCGCTCACAGTCATTTTAGAAAGATGTGTTATTTTAGCACAGTTTGAGGTGGACACTGCATGCTGGGTGAAAAATCATAGTAGGAGACACAAGTTACACTAGCCTGGACTTCCTGGGGTGCCTTTGCATTGTGTTTTGCATCCTTTCCTGTCATGGGCACTAGGCTGGGGTACTGTTTTTATTGAAAGAAGTTTAGGAAAGGCAGAGTGATAGGAATTTTGTGACTCTAGCAGATTCTGGAACTTTCATTAATGTAAATGTCAGGAAAATGTGTGATTTCAGCCTTAGTTTGAAGTTTGCAGGGCACTGTGGGTAAGAAAATGTAGTGGGATCCACACAAGTCAATCCACTCTGGTCTCCCCTCAGTGCCTTGTTTGTCTGTGTTTAGTAGGTTTCCATTGGTGGTGGCTGCATCCGGGCCCAAATACTGCTCCTCCCCACATCGCCATAATGGATTGATTTTGATAGAGAAAATGTGATGCCTCCATGTTGCGTTTTGGGGCATTTCCAGTAGCAGGTGGTAGTCCCAGCCATAAAATTGGGGTACCTTTTTAATCTGGAAAAGTGTGAAAACACAGAGTTGCAAATCATTTATTATTAGCAATAGAATTTCTCTCTATTGTTGGCTTTCAAATGTAAGCCAGTTTGAAAGAAAGGACATATTTTGCAAAATGACCTCTGAAACACGTGATTATATAGGTAACCCCAAATTCAGTGTTGTACAAATCACCAGTATTCCTAAACTCAGTTTACTGGGACATTTAAAAAATACATAGGTTTCCTTCATACCCATTTGTCATTTACTAGATTTTACCATATGAATTGAAGCATAGTCATACCCAATGAAAAATCATTATAAGCTGTAGCTTAGTTGTTGGCTCTGGGTTACTTGAATTTTTGGGTAACCAACAAATATCCCTGTAATTGGAAAGGCCTGCTGAGTGTAACAGTGTATTACTTTTGTAAATCGGCCATCTGGGCAAATGATTACAAATGAAAATGTCATCTATTTTTATTTTTTCCTACATATTTCCATTATTTTTATTTAAATTATGAATTTCTTTGGAAAAACACAAATTACCCCTTGCTGAATTTACAATTTAGCAATGACGGTTGGTGGGTTATGGAAGTGGTGGGGTCCAAAAGCACTATTCAGCACTCTGCCTCTGACCTTTCTAACCCCCAGCCATACTTTCAGATAGCATACAAGCAGACATGTATACACACACAGTTGCAGGCATGCACCCAAAGACATTCACACATACATACACATGCACTCCCAGCGCACAGAATTTTAAACACAAAAACGAACCTGCGGCAGGTGCACGTTTCCCGACTCCCTGTCTGTCTCCAGCAGCCAGAGGCAGACCCACGAACTTCCACCCAATCAGAAGCAGAAATAGGGTTGAAGGTATAAGGGTAGACCATGTGTCTCTATTTCAGCTTCTGATAGGGCAGGAGGGTGTGTGACTGACAATCCCTGAATCTCCATTATCTGGCATGCTGCACAGCGTAATGCTACTGCAGTATGTCAGATATGTACTGTGTATGTGTGAGGCCGGGCTGTAACATCCCCGCCTGAAACATGCGCAATACAGCTAGAGGAGCCCTCTTCTGCTGGCAAGGTAATATTACAGCTTTTGCATGCAAACGAACAATCTGTGAGATTGTTTGTTTTCATATAAAAGCAGTAATATGCCGAGCAGTAGTGGCAGAGGGAGGCATTGGATCGACACCCTGGCACATTATGGAGGCAGAAAGAATAAAGTGGGAGGGAGGTCCAATGGAAGTTTAGAGACCAGCGAGTACTAATTCCCCAAACAATTACTGCAAAAACGTGTAGAGTCCTCGGGTCTAGTGTGCTATAGAAGAGCACCGTACACAACACAAGCCAAGATAACTAGTCACTAGAAAAAGAAGTCCTTTAATTAGGACGTAATCCCATCACCCACCGAGGTGGCATGCTTCATCATCTGGGATTCTCCTCTTGGCGGGGACACCTAGCTCCGCCAAGGGCTACAACCCCCTCACTGTGAGGGAGGAGCTCAGGGATGTTTTGATTCCTATTCTGCAAAGGATATACTAAAATCCATCAGAAGTGAAACATTAAACTGGTAGGGTGACAGGCGCAGCGCAAAAGAAAATAGAACAGTGAAATGTCTGATGCTAAAACTAACTACCGGGAGTGAGACAAAACTTTATTAGCTCACTCTCTGTGTCAGGATTAAAAACAGTACACTTGCAGTGAAAAATATTTACTGCATATCACAAAAGGAACAGGTCTACATGTTTCGGCCAAGTCGACCCAAAAAGGTGTCACGGCCTTCTTCAGGACCTAGCGATAAACGTGCTACTGCGTGAAATACGTGCAATAAATGAAGAATGTTTAAAGAATTTGAGAATACAAAACCAGTAGTCCCTCATGGAGTGAACCCGATTTACTGGTTTATACCAGTGAAAGACAAAAAGTGACAGAAAAAGAAAATCAAAAGCTTGTGTCTGAAGAACATCAACATATCAATACAGTGAGTCATAAGTACTCATCAGTGTAATGCCTTGAGAAGTACACAATTCAAAGAAATAAACATTATTCTTACCCGTTATTTACGAGTAAAGGCCTCACCTCACCTGGCAACAGCTCAGGGCGGGAGGCACCGCTCTGAAAGAGGAACGAGCGCAAATGTCAGACTAGGTGCCGATATCTAGTCGGACACTGCTACAACATTAAAATAGATAAGAACAAGCTGTTCACAACGTCAGCCACGGCAGGCAGAAGCCTGTAGGATGACCATAAGATATTGGAAGGTTACTGAAATGGGTGGTAGACTCTGGACTTTAGTGCTACAGTGGTCAGCGCCCAATGTTGATAGTGGCACGTGCCTCATAAATGGCTACACCCAGAAGCCATTACGAAGTACAAGTTTAGCTAGTAGATAGAGGACTGTGCCTTCTTGATTTGTTGGACATGAGTGGAATAATTTCCAGAATTCAATGATTGTTTCCAAAACCGATGTGTTTATTGTGAATTTTCACACATAAAGCAAAGAACAGCCTGCCCGTGTGGCCCGACGGCCGTGGGCTTTCTCAAGGCAGAAATTTGTTGCTGGTAATCCAGTCCTGTGGCAGTCATATGAGGCAGTCTCTGCGGTCCCAGGAGAAGTGAAGTCAGTACATGGGCCTGCTCAAAGAGGTGGACATAGCAAACACAAGGAGATGATGGACGGAGCGCTGAAACTTTTCAGACACTCACCCCCAGTCACAGATCTGGGTTAAATCCATCATCGTTCTATAGCTCACTTTGCCACCCCAGTTCAGACACAGCTATATGCAAATCAGTCTTGACCCTGTGCCTCATGGGAACAGTCCAGCCCGAACTGCCAAGCCATGTCTTCCCTGGACCGGAAACAAGCATCCTGGGACCGGTTTCGGGCTAACGGCCCTCATCAGCCAGGCTAGCTTGAATCCAGTGGCAAAGTGAGCAAGGGACCCACGTCTGGGCATACCCTGCCAACTTAGGGCGAACAAAGCAAACACAAGGAGATGATGGACGGAGCACTGTAACTTTTCAGACACTCACCCCCAGTCACAGATCTGGGTTGAATCCATCATCGTTCTTTAACTCACTTCGCCACCCCAGTTCAGACACAGCTATATGCAAATCAGTCTTGACCCTGTGGCACAGTTTCAGCGCTCCGTCCATCATCTCCTTGTGTTTGCTTTGTAGATAGCTTACTTCTTGGGTCGTAATACAGCCTTCATCTTGGGCCTCTTTGGTGAGATTGCTGATCTCTTGCATAAGCCTTTTAGTTGGATCCATTTTAAGCGGTCAGTAAAAACGCCTGTCTTCGTGCTGGCGCAGGCATTTGGTGCGATATGATGATGTACTCATTATAACTATCGCACCGCCTTTATCTGACGGTTTGATGGTGAATGATTCATTTCTTGCAAGAGATTGTAGAGCTCGCTGCTCCTTGGTTGGTAAATTCTGAAACTGCCATTTCCTTTGTTGACAGAGTGCGGAAACCTCTGCGGTCACTGCTTATTCAAATGTCAACACCTGAGCAAGAACTTCATGGACTACATTACCCAAGAGCATTTGCTCGGTCGGGCCGTGAATACGTCCACACTGTTTGACAGTGTATATAATCGCCGCCGTCATGGCCGCCGGTTACCTCCGGTTGCAGCTCTTCTAACGCCCGGGGTACCGACAGACAGGTAAGCGGTTGTCACGACGTGGGAATCATTACATGTAAACATTCCTTGAGTCCAATACGCGATTTGTTTTTTGCAATCTACTGGCTGTGTCATTACCATTACACGATAACACGCTATCGACACCATGGTTTAATGGGCTTATTAACACTCGCTCAAACCTGCCATTTCTATTAACAATATCTTTAATATTTACTGATGTCTGTTAGCACAATATATTGGGCACCACGGCCTTGTTCCATGTGATGCGCATAGTTACTGACGAGATAGCTTCACACAGTACTACGGCCAAGGTCGTAACTACTCATGAGTGACCCCCTTCTAATAACCTATCGCTAGGAGCTATAATTATTTATAAAGCGATACCAAAGGGGATGATGGACGGAGCGCTTGAGCTAATCAAACACTCACCCCCAGTCAACTGATCTGGGTTTAATCCATCATCATTCTTTAGCTCACTCCACCACCCCAGTTCAGACATGGCCATATGCAAATCAGTCTGACCCTGTGCCTCATGGGAACAGTCCAGCCCGAACTGCCAAGCCATGTCTTCCCTGGACCGGAAACAAGCATCCTGGGACCGGTTTCTGGCTATTCAGCCGTCATCAGCCAGGCTAGCTTGAATCCAGTGGCAAAGTGAGCAAGGGACCCACGTCTGGGCATACCCTGCCAACTTAGGGCGAACAAAGCGATACCAAAGGGGATGATGGACGGAGCGCTTGAGCTAATCAAACACTCACCCCCAGTCAACTGATCTGGGTATAATCCATCATCATTCTTTAGCTCACTTCCACCACCCCAGTTCAGACATGGCCATATGCAAATCAGTCTGACCCTGTGCCTCATGGGAACAGTCCAGCCCGAACTGCCAAGCCATGTCTTCCCTGGACCGGAAACAAGCATCCTGGGACCGGTTTCTGGCTATTCAGACGTCATCAGCCAGGCTAGCTTGAATCCAGTGGCAAAGTGAGCAAGGGACCCACGTCTGGTCATACCCTGCCAACTTAGGGCGAACAAAGCGATACCAAAGGGGATGATGGACGGAGCGCTTGAGCTAATCAAACACTCACCCCCAGTCAACTGATCTGGGTTTAATCCATCATCATTCTTTAGCTCACTCCACCACCCCAGTTCAGACATGGCCATATGCAAATCAGTCTGACCCTGTGCCTCATGGGAACAGTCCAGCCCGAACTGCCAAGCCATGTCTTCCCTGGACCGGAAACAAGCATCCTGGGACTGGTTTCTGGCTATTCAGCCGTCATCAGCCAGGCTAGCTTGAATCCAGTGGCAAAGTGAGCAAGGGACCCATATCTGGGCATACCCTGCCAACTTAGGGCGAACAAAGCGATACCAAAGGGGATGATGGACGGAGCGCTTGAGCTAATCAAACACTCACACCCAGTCAACTGATCTGGGTTTAATCCACCATCATTCTTTAGCTCACTCCACCACCCCAGTTCAGACATGGCCATATGCAAATCAGTCTGACCCTGTGCCTCATGGGAACAGTCCAGCCCGAACTGCCAAGCCATGTCTTCCCTGGACCGGAAACAAGCATCCTGGGACCGGTTTCTGGCTATTCAGCCGTCATCAGCCAGGCTAGCTTGAATCCAGTGGCAAAGTGAGCAAGGGACCCACGTCTGGGCATACCCTGCCAACTTAGGGCGAACAAAGCGATACCAAAGGGATGATGGACGGAGCGCTTGAGCTAATCAAACACTCACCCCCAGTCAACTGATCTGGGTTTAATCCATCATCATTCTTTAGCTCACTCCACCACCCCAGTTCAGACATGGCCATATGCAAATAACGATGGATTAAACCCAGATCTGTGACTGGGGGTGAATGTTTGCCAATGTGCAACATTCCGTCCATCATCTTGTGTGTTTTGCATTTCGCCTAAGTGGGAAGGGTATGCCCAGACGTGGGTCCCGTGCTCACTACGCCACTGGAGTCAAGCTATCCTGGCTGATGAGGGCTGAAAGCCCGAAGCCGGTCCTAGGATGCTTGATTCCGGTCCAGGGAAAGCATGGCTTGGCAGTTCGGTCTGGACTGTTCCCATGAGGCACAGGGTCAAGACTGATTTGCATATGGCTATGTCTGAACTGGGGTGGCGTGGTGAAGCAAAATAACGATGGATTAAACCCAGATCTGTGACTGGGGGTGAATGTTTGCCAGTGTGCAACATTCCGTCCATCATCTTGTGTGTTTAGCATTTCGCCCTAAGTGGGAAGGGTATGCCCAGACGTGGGTCCCGTGCTCACTACGCCACTGGAGTCAAGCTATCCTGGCTGATGAGGGCTGAAAGCCCGAAACTGGTCCTAGGATGCTTGATTCCGGTCCAGGGAAGGCATGGCTTGGCAGTTCGGTCTGGACTGTTCCCATGAGGCACAGCGTCAAGACTGATTTGCATATGGCTATGTCTGAACTGGGGTGGCGTGGTGAAGCAAAATAACGATGGATTAAACCCAGATCTGTGACTGGGGGTGAATGTTTGCCAATGTGCAACATTCCGTCCATCATCTTGTGTGTTTTGCATAATTATTTATATTCACGAGTCGCAAGGTGATAAAATCCATAACAAATTTTTCTACCACTCACACAAATGGTGGAGAGGTGTGCTGAAGTACCCTCGAAAAGTTATGGAAATCATTTTTCGTGCAGACATCATCTGTGATGATTTCCTTGTTGAGATTAAGCTGATTGCGTCTCACCACTTGTACCAGTATTACTAATATACACAGACGCTACTCAATCTTTTTTCACAGCAATTGAAAGTCGTTTTCAGTGCAGACAAGCCGATTATGCTTTATTCTTATGGCTTGTTTTCATTGCAATTACTAACATTATAAGGATATGCCACCTATGCCCAAGAGTCACACTACTGGCCTTTGCTGAACATTATTTACGCCATCTGTGTGGTTCTGTGTAACACGAACTTCCAATATCGTAAGGTCATCCTACAGGCTTCTGCATGCCGTGGCTGACGTTGTGAATAGCTTGTTCTTATCTATTTTAATGTTGTAGCAGTGTCCGACAAGATATCAGCACCTAGTCTGACATTTGCGCACGTTCCTCTTTCAGAGCGGTGCCTCCCGTCCTGAGCTATTGCCAGGTGAGGTGAGGCCTTTACTCGTAAATGACGGGTAAGAATAATGTTTATTTCTTTGAATTGTGTACTTCTCAAGGCATTACACTGATGAGTACTTATGCCTCACTGTATTGATATGTTGATATTCTTCAGACACAAGCTTTTGATTTTCTTTTTCTGTCACTTTTTGTCTTTCACAGGTTTAAACCAGTAAATCGGGTTCACTCCATGAGGGACTACTGGTTTTGTATTCTCAAATTCTTTAAACATTCTTCATTTATTGCACGTATTTCACGCAGTAGCACTTTTATCCGTAGGTCCTGAAGAAGGCCATGACACCTTTTTGGGTCGACTTAGCCGAAACATGTAGACCTGTTCCTTTTGTGATATGCAGTAAATATTTTTCACTGCAAGTGTACTGTTTTTAATCCTGACACAGAGAGTGAGCTAATAAAGTTTTTTCTCACTCCCGGTAGTTAGTTTTAGCATCACACATTTCACTGTTCTATTTTCTTTTGCGCTGCGCCTGTCACCCTACCAGTTTAATGTTTCATCTCTGATGGATTTTAGTATATCCTTTGCAGAATAGGAATCAAAACATCCCTGAGCTCCTCCCTCACAGTGAGGGGGTTGTAGCCCTTGGCGGAGCTAGGTGTCCCCACCAAGAGTAGAATCCCAGATGATGAAGCATGCCACCTCGGTGGGTGATGGGATTACGTCCTAATTAAAGGACTTCTTTCACTAGTGTCTAGTTATCTTGGCTTGTGTTGTGTACGGTGCTCTTCTATAGCACACTAGACCCGAAGACTCTACATGTTTTTGCAGTAATATTTTGGGGAATTAGTACTCGCTGGTCTCTAAACTTCCCTTGGACCCCCCTCCCACTTTATTCTTTCTGTTTATGAGCAGCCTCGGCTGCGGGTCCTTCTTACTTTACCGCCTCTGATTTTTTAGGGTGGTTTTTCTCTTTTCAAGCTCTTCGATACAAGCTGTTCACATTTTCAGTATCACACAAATAAAACATCTCACACATACCATTATGTCTGAGATACAAGGCCTGGCTTTTGATGAAGCCACTGTGCAGGCTATTTTCGCTACACCCAGTATCATTGATACGATTCAAGGTGGCACGACCACCCAAGGGGACGATTGGGCGAAACTTCTTGTCCTTTAAAGATCACATTCACGGACACAAATACATGGTGCCATTATGACAGAGTATTTGCGTGGAAACTGTGCTCCCACAGGACTGATAGTCACCAACACACCTAGACTATTCCTTGACGATAGAACGTTCATGAAAGATTGGTCTCTCATTGCATGGCGTTGCACAAGAGATTGGCTCATTTTAATCATCAGTACAGCCAAACGCATCGCAGACACCATTCTCATTGAGATTCAGACTCTAGAGGCACAGATAAAGACCGTCATTTCTGTAACTCTATACAAAAAGAATGTAGAAGAAACGAATAAGACCAACAAGGAATTCAAGGACTCTATCCTTACAACAAAAATTGACAAGTTTAAGAAAGATCTAGCACGTTTCTCGTTCGAGAGAGTATATCTATACACTGCAGATAATTACTCTCCACCAGAATTCAATAAGAAAGGAAGAAGACCAGGTTCCAACCACTCCTCCTCAGGTTCTGAGGAATGGTCCAATGATTCTGATTCGTATGCCAATACTGGACCCCAGAAAAGAAACAGTGGACGTAGCAACAGATCGAATTGGAGGAGTGGTCCAGCAGGTCCCCCACAAGCACAATGGTGGCCACCCACTTCTTGGGGGAATGCCAACCCGTTGTTCCAGCCGCCGATGCTACCATTTCATCCCCAACCCCACTTTTTCAACAACCAGCCTTTTTTAGGCCCTGGTCGCGGACGATCAAGAGGCAGGAGACGGAACCAACAAGCGCACGTACATTGGAGCCACCCACCATCACCAATTAACACACGGAGCAAGAAGAAAAACATGTCTCAACCAGGGACCAGCGACAGGACCTAGTGGTTAATTTGAGTGACCGGGTCCTGCCGCAAGATGAAGAGGCTGTTCTCAATAGAGGCCTCGGTTTCGTCCCTATCTTTGTAGGTGATCCATTCCAAGTACAACGAGAAATGGCACAATTTTTCCAGAAAATCCGGCTACATTTTTTCTTCAAAGACAAAATCAACGATACCATTGATGCGGGCCCCACCAACACTGGCTTAAAAAACCGCTCTACTTTTAATCCACCGGCCCATTTGGTTCCTGCTCAGGTGATGACATTTGAAACAGCAGTGACCGCAGAGGTTTCCGCACTCTGTCAACAAAGGAAACGGCAGTTTCAGAATTTACCAACCAAGGAGCAGCGAGCTCTACAATCTCTTGCAAGAGATGAATCAATCACCATCAAGCCGGCAGATAAAGGCGGTGCGATAGTTATGAGTACATCATCATATCGCACCGAATGCCTGCGCCAGCTCGAAGACAGGTGTTTTTACCGACCGCTTAAAATGGATCCAACTAAAAGACTTACGCAAGAGATCAGCAATCTCACCAAAGAGGCCCAAGATGAAGGCTGGATTATGACCCAAGAAGCAAGCTATCTAACCACCTCTCACCCAGTGATACCATATTTCTATGTCTTGCCAAAGATACATAAGGCCTAGAGGCCACCGCCTGGGCGCCCGATTATTTCGGGCATTGAGTCACTTCTAGAACTCTTGTCTACCTTTGTTGACCATTTTCTTCGCCCTATGGTAAGTGAGATGCCTATGTTTCTCCAAGATACTAAAGACATCCTTAAATTAGTATCAGATATCCCATTTGACATCAATACAGATTACCTTGTCTCATTTGACATTGAGTCACTTTATACATGCATCCCCCAAGACGAAACTCTGGATGAGGTACACTCATTATTGAATGACAGAAATCTTGACACCATCTCTCCGGTTCCCTTCATTATAGAGTGTGCCAGGATAGCTATGAAAGAGAACTATTTTCAATTTGAGGACACTTTATATTTACAGACATCAGGCACGTCTATGGGCAGCGTTTTCGCGCCCAGTCTAGCAAACCTGTATGTCCACCTCTTTGAGCAGGCCCATGTACTGACAGATGTCAATCCATACAGGAATCACATCCTCCTATGGAAAAGATATATTGATGATGTGATCGTCATCTGGAGAGGTGAATCTGATACTATCTCTGGGTTTCAAGAGTGGCTAAACACCGGGAATGACTTCCTTAAATTCACTATGGAGTTCAGCAAGATGAGTTTGCCTTTTCTTGATATAAGGATTTTTCCTATTGCGGGTGGTCTAGGTACAGAGCTATACAGAAAACCAATGGCACGGAATTCACTCCTACTATACAACAGTTTCTATCCTAAGTCGCTACGCGACAATTTGCCATATGGTCAATTCCTCCGCATTAGAAGAAATTGTTCATCCAAAGAAAAGTTCAATGAACACGCAAAAACTCTGTCCATTCAACTCAAGAATAGGCACTACCCCAAGAAACTTATCAATCGCTCTTTAAAGATGGCTTCTAACAACAACCGAGAAGCGTTGATTGAACCACCGGTCGCAAAGGAAGAAATGCTGAGACTCACATGTGTTAACACATTCAGTGTGATCTCCAACGAGATACAGAAAAGTGTGCAGAAGAACTGGAAAATATTGAATATAGGCAATAAACCGATTCCACAACCCCTTTTTGCTTTCAAAAGGAGTACTAACTTAAAAGACCGAGAACTAAGAAATTCTCTACACAGGATACTTTAAGGAACTTACCAGCGGTTACAGGGCATTTCCCTTGCGGTTCCTGTGCGGCCTGCCCCCAGACAAAACACATAAGCCCGGTGGATATAGGTACTGATAGACCATGGTCCCAAGTCCGACACACAAACTGTAATAGCGAGAGGCTCATTTATTTGGTAACATGCCCATGTGGACTTCGCTATGTGGGTATGACGACCCGCAAAGTGAAACTAAGAATCCTGGAACATAAGAGCACCATTCGGTGCAAGAAACAAGCCACTAAACTAACTAACCACTTTCTTGAACTTAATCACACAGCGGAAGAGCTACGTTGGACAGTTTTGGAACAACCATTTATCCCTACTCATATTACAGATGTTTCTGGATTCCTATTCATCAAGGAGCAGAAATGGGTGTACAAATTACAGTGTGACAGCAAGGGTCTGAATGATGATATATCTTGGACCTCATTATATTTGCAGGGCTCTGCTTCTTCCAAAGCTAAATTATAGTCTGCCACGCTATAGATCTTCCAATGCTTTATTTCAGTCCCAGATGACGTGCCGTTTTTTACATCGATCTGTCTTCAACTGCGAAGTGATCCAGTATAATGCATCTGTTTCTGACAACCTTCATATGGACCCTTAACGCACATATTGGGCAACAAGATGACAACATACTGAAAACTGGTCCCTGGTCCTTATGACCGATTGTCAATCTAACATAAGAGTATTGTATGAATACGGGGCTTGATATCAGCGTAGTGTTTGTGACTGCCATTTAGTAACATTCGTACTGGTGTACTTCCTCTACACATACTTCTTGCTGATGATGTTACTGCTACTCGACATATTTTATATGACAGTTTTCATGTGTATTTTTGGTATGAGACAAGTGTGGTTTTGTGACTCCTCCTTTCTTGCCGTGTCTCGATTATGATGCGCGATGACTTTCTGCGCTATCAGCCAAGAGTAAATGTTTCAACGTAATTTGGTGAGAATATGTACCCTGTACTACAACTCCCATGAGCACCCCCATTCCAGCATGGCCTTGCGCAACAGCGTTTGCGTGGAGGAAGACCTGATCTGGGTTGGTCTACATTACCCAAGAGCATTTGCTCGGTCGGGTGGTGATTACGTCCACACTGTTTGACAGTGCATATAATCACCGCCGTCATGGCCGCCGGTTAACTCCGGTTGCAGCTCTTCTAACGCCCGGGGTACCGACGGACAGGTAAGCGGTTGTCACGACGTGGGAGTCATTACATGTAAACTTTCCTTGACTCCAATACGCGATTTGTTTTTTGCAATCTACTGGCTGTGTCATTACCATTACACGATAACACGCTATCGACACCATGGTTTAATGGGCTTATTAACACTCGCTCAAACCTGCCATTTCTATAAACAATATCTTTCATATCTACTGATGTCTGTTAGCACAATATATTGGGCACTACGGCATTGTTCCATGTGACGCGCATAGTTACTGACGAGATAGCTTGACACAGTACTACAGCCAAGATCGTAACTGCTCCTAAGTGACCCCCTTCTAATCACCTATCGCTAGGAGCTATAGTTATTTATATTCACGAGTCGCAAGGTGATAGAATCCATAACAAATTTTTCTACCACTCACACAAACGATGGAGAGGTGTGCTGAAGTACCCTCGAAAAGTTATGGAAAGCATTTTTTGTTGCAGACTTATCATCTGTGACGATTTCCTTGTCAAGATTAAGCTGATTGCGTTTCACCACTTGTACCAGTATTACTAATATACAAAGACGCTACTCAATCTTTCTTCACAGCAATTGAAAGTCGTTTTCAGTGCAGACAAGCCGATTATGCTTTATTCTTATGGCTTGTTTTCATTGCAATTACTAACATTATAAGGATATGTCACCTATGCCCAAGAGTCACACTACTGGCCTTTGCTTAACATTATTCACACCATCTGTGTGGTTCTGTGTAACACGAACTTCCAATATCTTAAGGTCATCCTACAGGCTTCTGCCTGCCGTGGCTGACGTTGTGAACACCTTGTTCTTATCTATTTTAATGTTGTAGCAGTGTCCGACTAGATATCGGCAACTAGTCTGACATTTGCGCACGTTCTTCTTTCAGAGCGGTGCCTCCCGTCCTAAGCTGTTGCCAGGTGAGGTGAGGCCTTTACTCGTAATTAACGGGTAAGAATAATGTTTATTTCTTTGAATTGTGTCCTTCTCAAGGCATTACACTGATGAGTACTTATGACTCACTGTATTGATATGTTGATGTTCTTCAGACACAAGCTTTTGATTTTCTTTTTCTGTCAATTTTTGTCTTTCACAGGTTTAAACCAGTAAATCGGGTTCACTCCATGAGGGACTACTGGTTTTGAATTCTCAAATTCTTTAAACATTCTTCATTTATTGCACGTATTTCACGCAGTAGCACTTTTATCCCTAGGTCCTGGAGAAGGCTGTGACACCTTTTTGGGTCGACTTGGCCGAAACATGTAGACCTGTTCCTTTTGTGATATGCAGTAAATATTTTTCACTGCAAGTGTACTGTTTTTAATCCTGACACAGAGAGTGAGCTAATAAAGTTTTTTCTCACTCCCGGTAGTTAGTTTTAGCATCAGACATTTCACTGTTCTATTTTCTTTTGTGCTGCGCCTGTCACCCTACCAGTTTAATGTTTCACCTCTGATGGATTTTAGTATATCCTTTGCAGAATAGGAATCAAAACATCCCTGAGGTCCTCCCTCACAGTGAGGTGGTTGTAGCCCTTGGCGGAGCTAGGTGTCCCCGCCAAGAGGAGAAACCCAGATGATGAAGCATGCCACCTCGGTGGGTGATGGGATTACGTCCTAATTAAAGGACTTCTTTCACTAGTGACTAGTTATCTTGGCTTGTGTTGTGTATGGTGCTCTTCTATAGCACACTAGACCCGAGGACTCTACACGTTTTTACATTATAGAGGCAGTCACAACTGCATTTTAGTCTAGCTTTAGAAATGTATAGCTTCACAAATAGGTTCACCAATGGGTTTTACACCTGTTTTCACCACACACTTGAGTGAAGGTAAAAACTACTACCATTTCAAAAGCTGCTAAAACGGTAAAAAATGTCTTTTTATTTTTACAACTTTTCTTGTTCCTCAAAGTTGGGACGGTGATGATCTTAACACAGCAAACCTTTTGTTGGTACTAGAAATAAAAAAATGTGGTTTCTTGCACACTTTTGTTTCCATTTTGTTTTTAAACTCCAATATGTTGCTATATTGTGCCTACTTGGCTCGGTTCCCTTTAGGGGAATCCACAAACCTGGGTATCTTTAGAATCTCCAACATGTGCACAAAGAGGACGCAAATTTGGCCTAGATTTCCTGAAAAGCAGATTTTGTGAAAAATAGTTTAAAAGGCTTAACCACAAAGAGGCCCAAACAGGCCAGTCTCCAGGAATTTTTATCTGGATTGGCCAACCGTGAATTCAGGTGGGCCATGGCGGGCCCGATTTTTGTTGCTTCTGGAGGTAACCTTCAAGCCCTAGATTACATCATATCCACTTCCAAACAAATACCATGATGCAAACACCAGACTCTGTGTGTGTATACAGAGCATGTAGAGGGTAGAGTAGTGGTAAATTGAGCAAAGGTTCATTTTAGGGTTTATGGGTGGGTAGTGGTAAAGGGATGTAAGGGAGAATATAGGGTTTAGGGGTTGGTAGTCATAAAGGGATGTAAGCATTTTGTGCATTATAACCTTAGTTTGCTTCTATCAAATTAATTAGACAAACACCCGGGATACCAATGATTTATGAGTTTAAAGTGTAGAACTGGAAACAATGTCCGTGGTTACATGGAGGAAAGTTGTCAACCTACACACAGGCGAATGCTTCTGGTACCTCCAGATTTGCGTAGAAAAAGCTTCCTAAATGGAATGAGGCCTGAACAGAACTGTTGTAATAGGGATTGAGATCACCTACTCTCCATGCTGCAATCCTCTGCTCCTTTGCACAGGAGGGGACTACATATTATGTGGAAATGTTAAAACCACATTTCTACCATCAGACAACTGAGTAAAAGGAGTAAGGAAGGTTAGCATATGTTAATATAATAGAAATCTGCAAGAACTGGTAGCAAAGCAGAGACCCAAAGTGCAAATGTGCAGAAGAAAATCCACAAGATCAAATGTTAAGGGTCCAAAAGAAGTTAACTACAGTCTACCTCCAAAGAGCTTCTATCCCATAAGATTCAGGATGTCATTTAATCATAATTACCAGAAGAAGGCTCCTCAATAAGATGCCAACTTTCATCCCAGATAGATGGAATCTGGGTGCAGGCAGCATAGCACACAGTCATCTGATTCATGGTAGCTCACTCTGGGTTAATCTCTCTTTTACTCAATTAGTGCAACTACACAAAACTTTGCAGTGATGCTGGCTGTGGAGTAGAGCAAAAGGCAACTAATCACCACGATTGCCAGGCATGCAAATGGCTCACAGGTCAGCCTATATCAACTTTAGGGTGTTTGCCTCTTTCACAAGAGTTGGCTGCCACTTACCACAGGAGATCAAACCCTAAGCCCCTAAGCAGGAGCTATGCTGCTTCTTCTAGATTCGAACAACCTCCCCAGTATAGAATTACATACAAATGGTGACCACTGATACTATGTTAAATGATCTGTACGCGGCGCCCGAACTACCACGCCTCCAAAGCCCTCCAACTTAAACGTGGTCAATGTAACAGCGAGTCCATTAAATTTGGAATGCCAAACACTTGACAGCATGGACTGGTCTTGGGTGCCAAAGGCACTAAGTAACAAGCGTACCTAACGAACAGCTTAAGTCTAGCTTGGAAGACAAAAGGTGGGGTCAGTTAGATCGGACCAACGGGCAGGAATTAAAGGAAGGCCCAAGGTATGACCATGACCCGGGGGAGGCAAGCCAGGACATGATCAAGATCTGTTCATGGAATGTCCACGGCTTTAAAGACATGGGTCATGACCATGAAACTCTATCTTTTTTCCAGCAACAAGACCTAATCCTGCTCCAGGAAACGTGGAACATGAACCCAGTTTCAATCGCAGGCTACATAGAACATTATATCCTTGCAGAAAGATTTTCAATCTTTGGTCACCCGAGAGGAGGTCTATCAATATACGCAGCTCAAAAACACGGTTGGCTAACAGAAGAACTAGATGCTGGGGCTAACTGGTTGCAAGTGATAAAACTTACCGGCAAGCTTCATTTTAACAAGTCAAGTTGGCAACTAATATTAGTCAACGTCTATATCCACCCTGAGAAAAAGAATCAGAAGGAAAAAATCACAATATTAATGAACCTGATCAATGCGTTGCAAAGATCACATGAGCGATGCCCTCTGTTCATCTCAGGAGATTTCAACAGTAATCTTATAAATAACAAACAGAATAAAAGAAAGAGGCAGGAGGACTGGGGATTCCTAACAATAATGCATGAGTCGGAAAGCCACGGTCTGACAATCTTGAATGGTAATACAAATGGAGATATACCAGCGGCCATAACATATTTGAGTGGAAAATGTCGATCAACAATAGACTTCACCATTACCAGCAGTAATCTAGTCCCATGTATTGACTCATTCCAAGTCAGCCCACTCATAGAAAGCGATCACTTTCCGCATATTACGAAAATCAACATCACTCTCGCACAGGTCCAAAAAATAAATTCTCTTGTAGGACATGCAGAAAAGTTTAACCTGCTGAAATTAAAATGGCGAGGAGTGGACATGAAGACCACATTGGACACAATCAAGGAACACTTGAGTCAAATTGGTCTGCCGACAGAAGAGGAGCGAGTAAAAAGCTGGGAACAGTTGGGCCTCATACTCATCCGAAAATTTCTAGCCATCCACGGAAGTCAAAAAAGAACAGACACAAGGAGGGAACCATGGTTCAATATCGAATTGCGAGACCAAAAGAGAAGGATCGCAAGAGAGGTACGATTACAAGCTGTGGCAGCAAGAATGGGTAGGAAAACAGATAATGGTAAACTGAAGGAAACACAGAATAACTATAAGAAGATGCTGAGGGATGCGAAAGTAGCGTATAAAGAAACAATCTGGACAAAACTACTTTGTGCAAATAAATTGCCAAATAGTAGGGACTTTTGGGGCATTATAAATAATCTGACAAAGGGCTCAAGACTGCAACAAGAAGCAGGAATCGGAGAAGAAATCTGGATTCAACATGTGCAAAACATGTACAGCAGCACGAAGCATGAAAAGTGAGCTACGGCGACAAGGGCCTTAGAATCATCTTGAGAGCAACATCGCGATGTAGAAAAAAAATAACCACGCAGGCCCAGGCAGAATGTAAAGAACTAGGACAAGAGATGAGAAGCAACGAATCAAACAACTTGATCGATACTGATGGAGCAGGAAAAATAATTTTTTTTAACCCCTAACAAATTTTATAATTAATTAAATAAAATGTTCGTTTAAATGTATTAATCAACACTGTATGTGTGGGAATGGTAATATGCCAATGTGTGTGCTAAATAATCTATTAATAAATGTCCGTGTGTCTAATTATAACGTAAAAATAAATGCGTACTAATAAAAATAAATGCATGTTGTTGTGCTTCGTAGAAATAAAATGTGTCGTTGCAAAAACAAATAGTGATGGTAAGTAAGGAACAGCTTAAGTGTTGCTTTCTGCTAGGTAACAACTAATTGGGGTACGTAGACGGGAGGGAAACGAAAGGGATATTTTTCTCTATTTTAATTATGTTTTGTTTGCCTCAAATTAGTGCTTCTAAAGTATAACCGAGTGGCGATATAAAATGGCCGCCAGTGGGAAGATGTGCGCAGGCGCAAGGGGACACGTGGTACGGGATGAGATTGGAGGAATCCGGAACCTCGTGATGTCTCTGAGAGGCTAGGATGCAAGAAATGGTCAAGGCTGGTGTGACCTAATTGAACTGATAGTGTGCCATGATGATCAGCAGAGAGCCCGTGGGAAACAAGTCTAAGAGAAAGGACAATGACTGCGGAGTTCTCGAATGTGTCGAAAGAAGTTACAAATGAACTGATCGAAAAGGATGGAAATGTTTAAGCGTATGGGAAAGGAAATGATCCAAGGACCCTTGAATCCAAGAGAACTTGATTAAAGAATGAATAAGCTGACATGCATGGACCAATGAAAGAAAAGCGTGATATTAATGTTGCAACAGTTAGTTAGCAAAGTTAGAATTAGGGTATAAGAGGGCCTACTCTTAGTGGGAGGGAGTCAGTTCCAGGCAGTTCGAGAGTCGTGGTTGCAGTCACAGTCAGGAGAGGAGTTGAAGAGTCGTGTTGGTGGCTTCCAGTGCTGGGTGGTCCTGATCGATCCCTTACTGAGCGGGAGATGCTGAAAGACTGTTAGAAGAGACGGGTTGCAGGTAGCTGATGCTGACGAGCTGAAGTTGCTGTTGCTGTCTTTATTTTACAGTTGAGTATGAGAATCAGGCTATTTCTAATTCCTAACTTAGGTTAGAAATCATTAGGCTAAATTAGGAAGCTAGGCAGGTAATTAGGGTTTTGGCTTCATGACAAAAATTTCCTTTCTGCAATAAATTGATTATGTTTAATAAAATTGTGAATTTAAGAATGAATAATTGAATAGAGTATTAAAATTCTTTTCATGCTTTTAAAATTATATAAAATTTAAGATTCTTTAAACCCAAAATGACTCAGTGGTTATTTTCCTAAATGATTGTGACATAAGTAATTGTTTATTGTGATTCAGCTGGTCTTAATCACTATGAACTAATTTCTTAAATGAATGATTCATCGACAAACAATAAGCAGGAATATCTTAAGAAATAACTAAAATAAAGGGACAATATAAGGTAATAAGATATCCTGGCTCTTCCAGCGGTACATAAAATGGTGTTCTCCATTTAGTTCTCATGCTTCTCCTAGGAGTACAGAATTTCACAAAGGTGTAAAGGAAATCCAGGAGTGTGCGTGTGTGTTAGACGATGTTTATGGGCCCCATCGTCATGTGGATATGAGAAATATAGTTTGCCCCTGGATGACCTATAAGTAACCTAGGAGGAGAATAGTTTTTATTGTACGCGCTGCATCAGATTTCTTGGTAGCAGAGTTATGGTTTTCTATAGATTAGTTTAGTGATTATTGTTTATTGATTATTGATTATTTTTGATGACTAACACTATATGTTGAGTCACGTTATGTTATATGTAAGTTTTCACGCTTCTGGGATGTAGGAAGTGGAACACGTGTGACAAGAGAAGTCACATGGAATTTGGTACATGGTCTGAATTCATTTTTTGGTTATAACGCAGGTTGTGTTATGTTAGGGATTTCTGTGTGAAAAGTGTGTAATTGAAATAGCAAATCACGTTTACTTGTGAAACTTTGGCCTTAATTCTCAGGAGCCTAGTCTCCACATGTGTCTTATCCCCAGAGAAATGAGTAAATTGTTTGTTTGAAAGAAGGGTAAGGTAGAGGGAAGTGCTACTTTATCGGCGAAAGTAAATAATTCTGTGGTAGGGTAGAGGTAAGCGCTGCCTACTGGAAAAACAGGATTCTTGTGTAAAAGGACAAAGCTGTCACTTTGTTTAGCGAATCAGACTATGGAATTGTTTATTTGTTGTAACTAACGAAGAAAACAGTGAAAAGAAAAATTGCCGATAAATTTTGTAAAGGAGGGGTAAAGAGTAGAAGTGACGTGGAAAAGTGCCGCGCTAGGATTGGATAGTGCGTTAGACACGTGAACACAGAGCAGGAGTGACGTAGAAAAGTGCCGCGCTAGGATTGGTTGGTTCGCGGACGGTGGGAATTGTTCTGATTGGTACGTTAGTGTGAATCGCGCTGTAATTGGTCGAAGTTCCGTACACAGAAACAGCGTTAGAGTAAAGAGAAAACAAATAGAAAACATGCCGTATTACGAGTATGAAAGGGAGAGAACGTCATGGACGACGAAATTGAAGAATTTCTTTAAGAAAGACAAAAAGGTTGTGACTAGAGAGGGACAAGTAATTCCTCCGCCGAAATCAGCAGCTTCACATATGATGCTGAAATATGGATATCATACGTGCATATGGTTGGACAATTGGGTAAAATATACAAAGAATGATGGAGCATTGGCTTTTCCTGAAAATGGTTCTTTTAATGTAGCGGTTTTACGGAATCTAAGAGAGAAAATGTTTAAATTGGAACCTAGACCTAGACCGACACAGTTTGAGGCTTTAACAGAATGGGAAGATGAGATGTACGAGCGAGAAAGGTTCAGAGGAATGAAAGGTTATGAGTTTGTGCCCGGAAGATTGTGGGGAATGAATCATGAGGACAGAATAAAACGATGGAGATGTGCTAACATGACAGGAGGTTTGTTTCCAGCTTTTACAGTCGAGGAGGGGACAAAGAAAAAATGGACTGAGAAAAAGAAACATATAGAGAGAGAAAAGTATATGCATGAGAGCGAAACGGATGACGAATTGCTGGAAGATATTTTAAATAGAAATCCACCTCCGTATCAGCAGAGTTCTACAGTGGTGACACCAAATGCGCCACCAATAGAGACTATGCGAAATAAAAGTCCGGAAAAGAGAAATGAGGTAAATAGGTCACAAGAACAAATGAGAACTTCTCAAAATGAGGGAATAGAAAGCGACAATGCAAGTGAATTGGCAAGAACAACAAAAGAACTAACTGAGAAAATTAGAGAATTAACGAAAAATATGGAAGCAGTTACTGTGCCTGTAACAATAGGTCCAGTAATACCAGTTTTTGAGAATCAGAAAATTGATGAGCGATCCTTGGTGATTCCCTTGAGTTCACAATTTCAGAGAGAAAAGGAAAGAATGGAAACAAGTCCAGGTACAAGCAATTTGGCTAGTGCTTACAGACCAAGTCCACCTGAAAATTTAACAGTAAATGAGTGTAATGGTAGGAAAATACCTATGGTAACTGAATCTGCAACAGTGACACCTGAAAAGAGTGGAAATTGGACAGAAATAAATAGTACTCCCATAGGTCCGACTCCTGATGAGTTAAATGAGTGGATAAAAGCTTTTAAAATAAAAGAAACGGAAGAAAAACCATTAGATGTGATCAGATTAAAAATTGACATGGAAGAATTAATACTAGGAACGATTGGTACTGAAAAGATAAAAAATTATCAGGATGATGAAATAATGTTTCTGTGCAAAAGTATAACATGGAGGGCAAAGAATTTACATGACAAACTAGAAGAAGTGGCTAGTGAGATTGGAATAGATTTTGCAAAAGTAAAAACATTGCAGAAACCATACAGAGTAGATTTTTGTGAAAAAGATATTGAAAATTTGAATACAGCAGGAAGGCTGACACAGATAAAAGAGTTGATTGTTTTGTTGAGAAAATGGGGTGATGTGGACAGATGGAAGGTTAGATGGACAAAGAAGAATGAGAAAAGTATAGACAAAGGTTCATTGGCTTTTATGATAACAGAAAAAGAACCTGTTGTTAAAGAATACCCTATGAGAGAAACTCCAGGTGGTAGTTACGTGCATGTTCCATGGACTAGGCAGGACATCCTGTCATTTACAAATGACTTTCCAAAACTAAGAGAGAAGCCAGTTGAATGGTACCGACAGGTAGAAAGGTTTGTAAAGGTCTCAAAAGTGTTGTGGATAGATTTGGATGGATTGTTTGACATAGTGGTACCAACGGATCTGTGGTCAGAATGTAAGATTACAGTTGACTGGCCAACTACAGAATATCCAAGAGATCCTAAGACAGGAGCTCCAGGACCAGATGTGATGAAGAAATACGACAAAGTGATTACCTTTTTGAAGAATAAGATTCCTCCCAAAGAGACAGATTGGGTTAAGATTGATAGAACTACACAGGAAAGTAAGGAGTCTGTACATGCATATTATGAACGTTTGTTATTGGTTTTCAAGCAGTATAGCGGTTATGAGGAATTGAGTGAAAAGGACATGAGTCATTTTGTATACCGATTTGTGTTTGGCCTGAAACAAGAAATAAGCGATATGATTAAGCAACATATGATAAACTGGCAAAATGGAAGTGTAGATGAGGTGCTGAGGTATGCTAAGTATTGTAGTGATGAAATAGAAAGTAAACAGCGTAAATTGAAAGAAAAGGCAATGTGGGCACAAGTGAAAGTGGCAGAGAAACAAGAAGCCCAATTGGACAATAATAATGGAAACGAATCAGGACAGAATAAGATGCGACCAAACATAGGTAAAGGAAAAGGACAGGTGAGTCTAGAAGAGGCAAAGAAGAAATGGCCATGTCATAATTGCGGAAAATTAGGGCATTGGAGAAATGAGTGTAAGTTCCCACCTAAACCTAATCCGGAACATCAATCATTAACTCCACAGGTGCAGAATGAGGTAGTTGTTCAACAAAGTCAGGTGCCACAACCACCACTTCCCAACACTGTTAACCAGCAAAGATACAGTACAGAAACAGGATTCTACGGAGGAGAGCAGGTAACACAGTTGCCGCGAGCAGCTAACGTTTCTCAGTATTGGTTGCGTCAGAGTGAGGATGACCCGGATGAAAGTTTCTGACGGTGCGCAGGAGAGGGGAAAGAGTGTGTGCTTGGCGCAACTCTAGAGGTAGATCAGTCTGGTCCCTTTGTGGATGGAGAAGTGAATGGTGCAAACGTAACATTCCTTGTCGATACTGGAGCTACCCGTTCTACTGTTAGGTCAGTGGAAATTCCGAACCTTCCTCTCTCAGGTGAATACATCCAAGTGGTAGGAGTAGCCAATCAGCAGATTAAAACCCCACTTACTGAATTGGTAGAAGTAAAAATTGGTTCTTTTAGCAAAATGCATAAATTTGTAGTGTGCGATTGTAGTCCTGTAAATCTTTTAGGTCGTGACCTTTTGTGTAAAATGAATTGCACAATTTATTGTACGCCAGATGGAATAGGTTTTCAGACTTCAGATGAAGATGTTTTGTACAAAGTAACTTTGATGAATCAAGAACCTGAAACGAATGGTTTGTTTCCTGCATTTGATGCAGAAAAACTTCCAGAAGAACTAAAAAGTGCTGTAAAAGAAAGTGTGTGGGATTTTACAGGAGAAGACATTGGGTTAATGAGAGAAGTTGATCCTGTAAAAGTGACAGTGAAAGAAGGGATAATTTATCCAAACACGCCACAGTACAAATTAACTCCAGAAATAATTGAAGGAATAACTCCTGTGATAAATAAGATGATTGAACAAGGAATTCTGAAAGAAATCATGAGCAGTCCATGTAATTCACCTATTATGGGACTGAAAAAGCCAAATGGAACATATAGAATAGTACAGGATTTGAGAAAGATAAACAAAATAGTTGTACCATGTTGTCCAATAGTGCCAAACCCTGCAGTGATTCTATATCAAATTCCGCATGAAGCTGAGTGGTACACTGTGATAGATTTGTGTCACGCATTTTTCTCTATTCCTTTGCATCCAGATAGCCAGCCATTATTTGCATTCCGTTTCGGAGAGCGTATTTTGGCATGGTGCCGAATTCCACAGGGGTATACAGAAAGCCCCTCAATTTTTAATCAGATTCTAAAGAAATCTCTGGAAGATTTGAAGATGCCAGAAAAATCAGTGATGGTGCAGTATATCGATGACCTATTGGTGGCATCGAAAACCAAAGAAGCATGTGTAAGTGACACAATTGCTTTGCTGAACCATTTAGAGAAAAGAGGACATAAAGTGTCTCCTTCAAAATTACAGTTTTGTCAGAAAGAAGTCCAGTATTTAGGGCATAAAATTGAGAAAGGAGTGCGGAAAATAGCGACAGAAAGAGTAAGAATGATTCAAGGAATGAGAGCACCAATGACTCAAAGAGAGGTAAGAATGTTTTTGGGAATGGTTGGATATTGTCGACAGTGGATAAGTGGATTTTCTTTGATTGCAAAACCCTTACAAAAATTGACAAAGAAAGATGTAAAAGACCCTTTTGAGTTAAACAAAGAAGAAATGAAATCTTTCAAAGAATTGAAAAGGAAACTGTGTGAGGCCCCTGCATTAGGCATGCCTGATTATGAGAAGGATTTTGAGTTATACTGCAGTGAAAGAGATGGATGTGCATTTTCAGTACTGGTACAAAAACACGGGACCATGAAGAGGCCTATCGCTTACTTTTCAGCTGTTTTAGATCCTATAGCAAAAGCATTGCCCGGGTGTCTGAAAGCAGTTGCTGCTACTTGTGTAAGTCTGGAACAAAGTGAAGGTATAGTGATGGGGTATCCACTGAGAGTGTATGTTCCCCATTCAGTAGAAATTCTTTTGACAAGAACAAAAACACAGTACATGACACATAGTCGGCTGACCAAGTACGAAAAAGTCATCTTGAGTGCTGAAAATGTGACCATAGATAGATGCATAAATGTAAATCCTTCTACATCATTGCCAGATGAAGAGAGTATAATTGAACAAGACGAAGTAGATCATGATTGTCTGAATGTGCTGGAATATTGCACAAAACCAAGAGCTGACATAAAAGATGAGCCCTTAAAGGAATCGGATTATGTCATGTTTGTAGATGGTTCATGTTTACGCACAAAAGAAGGAGTGTTAAGCGCAGCTTACGCAGTATGCACAGTGGCAACTGTGATGGAAGCGTCTTGTCTGAAAGGAGTTAGGTCTGCCCAAGTTGCGGAACTAATTGCTTTGATTCAAGCATGTAAATTGGGGAAAAATGTACGAATCACGATTGTGACCGATAGCCAATATGGTTTCGGCATCGTACATGATTTTGGTCAGATTTGGTCACAAAGAGGATTTTTGACATCTGCAGGAACACCTATCAGAAATGGAGAGTATGTTAAAAAACTGCTTGAGGCGATACAGTTGCCTAAACAAATAGCTGTAGTGAAGTGCAAGGCGCATAAGAAAAACGAAGATTACATAGCGGTCGGCAATAATTATGCTGATGAGATCGCTAGATATTGTGCGGAAAACATGGCGTCCCTGAACAAAAATAGAGAAAGGGAGCATGTCTCTTGTCCTTTGCTTTTCACTAATACTGTTGAAACATGGGATGAAGTAAGGCAGTTACAAGAAACAGCAAGAGATGAGGAAAAAGATTACTGGATAAAAGCAGGATGTAGAAGACAGGAAAATAATGGTGTGTGGGTATACAGAGATGAAAGACCAGTTATGCCTGATAGCATGATTGCAGACATGGCACGGATGTACCATGGACAAGCTCATATTGGGAGAGATGCAATGATCAGACTTTTTAGACAGACCTGGTATAACCCAAAATTCAGAGCCATTGCTGAAAGTCTTTGTCAAAGATGTCTTATTTGTCAACAGTTTAACCCAGGAAGAAAAACCGTAGTGAGTCTAGGAACAATAGGACGAGAAGGAGGTCCATTCACAAGAATACAGATGGACTTTATTGAGATGCCCCCTAGTAACAGATTAAGATATGTTCTAGTGGTCGTCTGTTTGTTCTCTCGTTGGGTGGAAGCATACCCCACAAGAAGGAATGATGGAACAACAGTGGCAAAACTTATGCTGCGAGAGTTCATTCCAAGGTATGGTTTTCCAGTCACGGTTGAGACAGATAGAGGAACACATTTCCAAAATGAGTTGATCCAATTGATTTGTGAAGCTCTGAGTATTAAACAAAAACTGCATTGTGCTTACAGACCAGAGGCTTCTGGGGTAGTAGAGCAGATTAATGGAACAATTAAAAACAGATTAGGAAAAATGTGTCAAGCTACAGGACTCAAATGGCCGGATGCACTGCCTCTTGTTCTGATGACCATCAGAAGCATCCCTGAAAAGAAAACGGGACTCAGTCCTCATGAGATGATCATGGGACGAGCAATGAGACAAGCACACGTACCCGTCAACAAGTTATTAACTATAACTGATGATCTAGTACTGGATTATTGCAAGGGACTGGCTGATGTGGTGCATTCTGTGTTTCATCAGGTTGGACCGGATGCGACCACTCTTGAAAGAAAACCAGCCCACGACTTGAATCCAGGAGACTGGGTCCGCATAAAAGTCCACAAGAGAAGAAACTGTCTAGTTCCACGTTGGGATGAGCCAAGACAGGTAATCCTAGTGACAACGACTGCTGTCAAGTGTGCAGGGGTGAAGAACTGGGTTCATGCCAGCCACACAATCAGAATTCCAGAACCTACAGATCGACATGTGAGTCGGCGTCTGGAAGTGTGGGATAAAAGTTTAACGGCTGGGACAACCAAGATAAAAGAAAGGGTGCCAGAACTTGAAGATCGACCTGAAAGTCGACATCTGGAAACCCCAACGGAAAACACCTCTAGAGAAGAAGAGGAACAAGAAGAAGAAGAAGAAAGAAATTCAGAAATTCCAGAACTTGAAGATCGACCTGTAAGTCGACATCTGGAAATATCTGACACAACTTCAGGATCTGATGATTCAGCTGCAAACTGGGAAGAATTCCGAAAGAGAACTTGGGGTTATAAACCAATTAGAGAAGAAACTGAGCAAGAAATTGAGTTAGATGAACAACCAGGTACAAGTTATGGTGGAACTCCTTCAGAAACAATATTAATAGATGAAGTAGGGAAAGAAGTACACAAAAGGTTAGAAAATCGAGAAGAACCCCGAGGAGCAATAGGGATAGATAGAGAAACAGGAGAACAGGGAAATTTAGAAACAGAAAAGGAGAAAAACACCAAATCGGAAGAACCCCGAGGAGGGACAGTAATAAGGGAAAACAAAAAGGAGAAGACAGATCCACCAGTAGGAGATGACGAGATTATAAGTTTCAAAATAAGAGACAATAGTGAGACAGTTGAAACAGAAACAGAAGAAAGTGGAGGAGAGGAAAAAGCAAAGACTGAATCAAGAAAAAGAAATTGGAAATCAGAAAGAGAAGAAAGAGAAGGTGAAGCCAAAAGGCCAAGAAAAGGAGATAATTGGCCCAACAGCTATGTAAGAAAATTGAGATATAGAATAATAAGAGCGGAAGACGAAGGTGCTGAACAAGTAAATGAAGTAACAAGTCAAAAGGGACAAGAAAAACCCAGTGGAAAAAGATTACAAAAGTCCAAAAGGACAAAGAAAGTGAATTCAAAATTTAAGTCACCTGAGTGGCTGTATATTGCACTAACTGATTACAAAGAAGAAGAAGAAAACACTCACGGAAACCAGAGACTGAGAAGTCGGATGGGAAAAGGTGAGATGCAACAAAACTGAAGTGAAGACTTATAGTGCTTCTGCCGGACGTGACAATTTTACTGGACGTGACAAATCACCGGATGTGACAACGAAAGAATTCTGGAGAGAATTAAAGAAAGTACCAAGCAAAGACTTTTTGAAAGCAGAGTGGCATCTAAGTCATTTCTGAGGTGTAGTGACACAATTTTCTGAAACTTAACAAATAGAAAAAGAAAAATGGAAAATAATGAGAGTAGAAGAAATAAATGTGAATTTATAAAAAGATGGTGCAAAATGTGCTGTTTTTGTACAGGGTTATTAATGACCATATGGATAGTTTTAGCAATCACAATTCCTATTAGTGTAGCTGTGATAGAAGCAAAAAATGATACTAAACCAGAAAAAGAAACTAGTAATAAAGAACCAGTTATTTTAAGAAGTAGTGCAGAGTTGCATAAGGATAGGTCAGTAACAGATTTCTCAAAGAATGTTTTTACAAAGTTGTTGTATGAGTACGTAAAAACAATGGACGTAAGAGATTGTTATGTTTGTATGCAGTTGCCTGCATCAGTATCCGAAGGTGTGACTTATCATCACCTACCTTTGACTTATGGAATAACATGTAGTGTAATAGCAAGTTTATTTTATAAAACAGGTAGATTAGAATCTTATTATACTGATATAGATAAGATTTTTGCAAACATTCCAGTAGTACCAGAACTTAACAAAGTAAAACCAGCAAAGGTTTTAGGAGAATTCTTTTTAGAACATAGAAAATTAACGTTAGAAGAAGTAGTTAGTAACAACCTTACCTGTGAGTTAAAGAAAGAAGAAAAAGTATTTTTAGAAATGGTTGAAGAAAGAAGAATGAAGTTTCAGAAAGAAGCAATAAAAGAGGAAGGAAAACGCTTATGGACGTTTGAGGAAGGAAATCATGAAGGGAAAAAGATAAATGCAGCAATGACTTTAGACTGGCCGCAAACAGGAAAGTTGTGCATTAGGAGAAATAAGACAGTCTATGACAATTACTTTGTAGGTTCCAGTATCTGCCATGACAATTATCAAATTCTGGGAGGTTGGGGATTCAAAGGTGGAAAGGACCCAATATTTCCAGGTATCTATTATATTTGTGGGAATAGAGCTTATTACAGGTTACCGGACCATTGGTATGGAACTTGCTATGTAGGCCTGGTCTTTCCAAAAAATTTCACATGGACAGAGAAGAAAAGGGAACATACAAGATGATTAATAGATTTACACGTAGAAAGAGGGAAAGTTTTTCAGAAATTGTAGGTGATATTTTTGGAGCATTGATACCAGCAGTGGGAATATCTTTGAATGCATTTAAAATTCGGAAGTTATCCACAGTAGTAGATCGTTTATCTACAGATACTGCGGGAGGGTTCTTAATGGTAAATACCGAAATGGTTGCCATGAGAGCTATGGTGATGCAAAATCGGCTTGCCCTTGATATTCTTTTGGCAAAAGAGGGTGGAGTCTGTGGAATGTTGAAAGTCCAACATTGTTGTACTTACATTCCTGATAACAGTGAAAATATACAGAAGTATATTACAAATATTACAAGTTTGCACAAAGAATTAGTTCCACTGGAGGTTGAAAGTGTTTTGGGAAAACTTGGTAGAGGGTTTTCCTCAGTAGCGAATTGGTTAACTAGGATGAGTAGACTAGTGATAGGGAAAGTTATAATAGTAGCAACTATAGTAATATTATTAGCAATGATGTTGAAAATAGTAATAACATGTATAAAGAGAAAAGTAAGACAGAATAAGATAAGAAGAAATAACAGAATAATGAGAGAAAGAGAGAGAGAAATGGGTGAAATTGAGTTGGAGAAAATGAAAGAAAGCATGTATAAAGAGACTAAAAGGCAAGATGAAGAAGAAACAGATGTATAAATAACAGAAGGCAAAGGATGAAAGACATGCTGCCTGAAAAGAAGTATGACTTGGGTTTTATGTGGTGATTTAAAAATCACCAAAGGGGGATTGATGGAGCAGGAAAAATAAAAAATTTTAACCCCTAACAAATTTTATAATTAATTAAATAAAATGTTCGTTTAAATGTATTAATCAACACTGTATGTGTGGGAATGGTAATATGCCAATGTGTGTGCTAAATAATCTATTAATAAATGTCCGTGTGTCTAATTATAACGTAAAAATAAATGCGTACTAATAAAAATAAATGCATGTTGTTGTGCTTCGTAGAAATAAAATGTGTCGTTGCAAAAACAAATAGTGATGGTAAGTAAGGAACAGCTTAAGTGTTGCTTTCTGCTAGGTAACAACTAATTGGGGTACGTAGACGGGAGGGAAACGAAAGGGATATTTTTCTCTATTTTAATTATGTTTTGTTTGCCTCAAATTAGTGCTTCTAAAGTATAACCGAGTGGCGATATAAAATGGCCGCCAGTGGGAAGACGTGCGCAGGCGCAAGGGGACACGTGGTACGGGATGAGATTGGAGGAATCCGGAACCTCGTGATGTCTCTGAGAGGCTAGGATGCAAGAAATGGTCAAGGCTGGTGTGACCTAATTGAACTGATAGTGTGCCATGATGATCAGCAGAGAGCCCGTGGGAAACAAGTCTAAGAGAAAGGACAATGACTGCGGAGTTCTCGAATGTGTCGAAAGAAGTTACAAATGAACTGATCGAAAAGGATGGAAATGTTTAAGCGTATGGGAAAGGAAATGATCCAAGGACCCTTGAATCCAAGAGAACTTGATTAAAGAATGAATAAGCTGACATGCATGGACCAATGAAAGAAAAGCGTGATATTAATGTTGCAACAGTTAGTTAGCAAAATTAGAATTAGGGTATAAGAGGGCCTACTCTTAGTGGGAGGGAGTCAGTTCCAGGCAGTTCGAGAGTCGTGGTTGCAGTCACAGTCAGGAGAGGAGTTGAAGAGTCGTGTTGGTGGCTTCCAGTGCTGGGTGGTCCTGATCGATCCCTTACTGAGCGGGAGATGCTGAAAGACTGTTAGAAGAGACGGGTTGCAGGTAGCTGATGCTGACGAGCTGAAGTTGCTGTTGCTGTCTTTATTTTACAGTTGAGTATGAGAATCAGGCTATTTCTAATTCCTAACTTAGGTTAGAAATCATTAGGCTAAATTAGGAAGCTAGGCAGGTAATTAGGGTTTTGGCTTCATGACAAAAATTTCCTTTCTGCAATAAATTGATTATGTTTAATAAAATTGTGAATTTAAGAATGAATAATTGAATAGAGTATTAAAATTCTTTTCATGCTTTTAAAATTATATAAAATTTAAGATTCTTTAAACCCAAAATGACTCAGTGGTTATTTTCCTAAATGATTGTGACATAAGTAATTGTTTATTGTGATTCAGCTGGTCTTAATCACTATGAACTAATTTCTTAAATGAATGATTCATCGACAAACAATAAGCAGGAATATCTTAAGAAATAACTAAAATAAAGGGACAATATAAGGTAATAAGATATCCTGGCTCTTCCAGCGGTACATAAAATGGTGTTCTCCATTTAGTTCTCATGCTTCTCCTAGGAGTACAGAATTTCACAAAGGTGTAAAGGAAATCCAGGAGTGTGCGTGTGTGTTAGACGATGTTTATGGGCCCCATCGTCATGTGGATATGAGAAATATAGTTTGCCCCTGGATGACCTATAAGTAACCTAGGAGGAGAATAGTTTTTATTGTACGCGCTGCATCAATACCAAACAATTAAGAGGAATAATACAACAATTAAAGACTGAGGGGGCGGCAGGTCCAAACGGGCTTCCCAACGCGCTTTTTAAAAACGATCCAGTTTTCTGGGCAGACTATCTTACGCCTCTTTTCAATCAGATTTATAGTCAGAACAACGTCCCCAAATCCTGGAAAGGGAAAATAATTCATCCAATATTTAAACAAGGAGATCATTGTAAGCCTGGAAACTACAGATTGATATCTTTGATCGATGTAGAGGCCAAGCTCTACCATCTTGTCTCCTAGTTCATCTTCAAGATTGGATGGATGAAAAGAACATAATCCCCAAGTTTCAAACGGGTTTTAGGCCAGGGATGGGTACCACAACAAATCTGGCTATCTTGTCACTGTTAACTGAAAAAGCGGTAAAAAAGAAAACTCTGTTGTACGCATGTTTCGTCGACTTGAAATCAGCGTTCGACAGAGTGAGTAGAAACCGTCTCTGGGAAAAACTAAAAGCATGGGGATTACCAAGTAAATTACTGGACGCAATAATTGCCTTATATAGCGAAACCTGGACAAGAGTGCAATTAGGCGATGGGTGTAGTGCAACCGCCAGTATTCACACGCAGCAAGGCCTAAAACAAGGCTGCGTCCTGGCGCCGAGCCTATTTAACTTGTTTCTCTCAGACATCAGTAAATACATGCAAGCAGCCGATTGTCATCCGCCAAACTTGGCCAAAGAGCCAATTGCATTTTTGCAGTATGCAGATGACATTGTGGTGTTGAGCCAAAGCCCCATCGGATTACAAAGAGCGATAAACAACCTAAGAACCTATTTGGACCAGGAAAACTTGGAACTAAACAAAGAGAAAACCAAAGTTGTACGCCTAGTGGACACTAAAAAAACAAAGTTCAAATGGCTTGTAAAAGGGGCGACTGTAGAAGAGCAAGCGTCCTATAAATACCTGGGCATAAAAGTAGGGCGGGGTTCAACACATAAAGAACACAAAATGGCCCTAAAAGCAAAAGCGCAATCGTTAATCTTTGCATATAGATTACTGTACAAAAAACTAGGCTGCTATGTGCATGTCCAGCAGTCAATGACCTGAGGAAACAGTATTTAAAACCCATTTTTAATGAATTGAACATTTGCATATGCAGGCAAGCCGTGATTCGCTGGATGGAAGGATCCTCTATAATCTTGTCGGCCGGGGAGTAAAATATCTGGCAGAAGTAAGGAAACTTTTACGGCAAGTTAATCTGGAGGAAAATAAAAAAATCATGAACAATGCCGGCATGGGTTTAGTTCATTCATCCATGTAACAAACGGACTAAATGCAAAATTTATCAAGGGACAAATTGATTAGTAGGATTTCTGAAGATTGATTTTTAAATTTTAATGTAAAACTTTGCACTTTTCTCCAGGCACCTACTACTTTAACAGGGCTAGTAAATTGATCAACTCATTCGCTTGTTTTTCCTTAAAACAGTGAACAGAAGGTTTGAAGCAAGATTATGGTATTTTGTTAAGCAGAAGATTTATTCAGGAAATGTATTTATTATGCAAATTACAACATTACATGCCGGTGGCTTAGCACTTGCACTTTAGTTAATAACTCGGGGGTATCATCAATGTCGTTTGGATCTTAAAAACTGCATATTCCCTTGCTATAGGGTGGTGACATTGTTGGATGCTTTTATCATTCGTGTATGTAAAGATATATATATTTTTTATATTTTGAAATTTGTAACGATTTTAAGTAATCACATGCAATAAACTATGATTGATTGATTGATTGATCTGTGCATTCCCTCCAACAGAGTCCAAAAAAGCTGATTAAAACGTGTCTGTTCTACTTATGACAGTGTGTCAAACTTTTCATTGATAAACTCTGATTTTCCTTTTGTAATTTAAATTTGAGAGCTGTGTCCCAGAGCACCTTAAACCTGCATATTTCTATGCTGGTCATAGCTTAGAATGGAATGTTTAGGGGTGTAAACAGTATCTGCAGCACCAATGGGGTGGGGGGCCCCCAATCCTCTAGGGGCCACTCATAGGGCCCCATTCATCCCAAGGTGAATGAATATCTGTGAGATATGGGAGGCTCAGGGGCCCCTCATCACATTTTGAAGATTGACTCATTTTCTGTTACATCACTGTGAATGATCTGGCTCCATCAGGGTCAAGGCGATCCCACCACACCTGTCTGCAGACCCCACTGCAGTCCTGAGAAAGGTACATTGTGTTCTCACATTACGAGGCCTCCAATAGTTGAGGAAGAAGTTACAATGTTCGGCTATAATTATAAACTTGGAAAAAAAAACATAAAAAGCCTCACTTCCAAGAGTCTTCATCCCTGGTATCTGTCAGTGGCGTAGCCAGTGTGTCATGGGCCCTAGTGCAAGAAAGAAAATGAGTCCCTTGTTTGAACTGTGAAATAACGCAATAATCAGGAATCTGTGGCCCACTCTTGCCTGTGAGCCCCAGTCCCACTGCACCTACTGCACCCTGGTATATCTTGTCTTCTGCTTACCAGGGTACCTGTCCTACAGGAATGGACTGAGACAAAAAAATCGTCCCGGGCACTAAAATGAAAGTGGCCCTCTTAGCGAACCTGATAGTTAAAAAATGTGGGCCACATTTTCAAGTCAGGCAAGTTTTAAACTTGAACACAGTGTATGAATATTTTGTAGGGACTTGTGTTAACTGCAGGCAATGTTTGTGGTAATATAGAGGAAATCAATAGTAAAAACCAGCACACCAGACCATAAAATAGGTCCACAAACTGCTAAAAAACTGTCCCACACATTGTTCTGTCAGGCTAGCCCATCTGGCACTACTTGATTGCCCTATAGGCCAGTATGATCCTGCTGTCCTATCTTCACTCCAACATCTCTAGCTTCCACCCAAAGTATCCAATCCCTCTAAAATAGATCACTGCCTCCCCGTCTATATCCTGTAGCTTAATATTCAAATATTTTGGGTGTTACATCCCACACAAAGGGTTGCTACAAAGCCTGTTTTATGCATGCCTCAGTGGAATTGTAATGTCCTGGCTAGTACAACAAGCATTTGCAATGCAATGGTCTCGCATTTTAGAAACTTTAACCTATTGGTATTGTAAATGACAATGCCTTTTATTATTGCAGGTTTTTAAAACACATAAATAAAAGGCACTGTCATTTACAATGCCAATAGCTCAAAATATCGCAATTGCGAGACCTATTGCATTGCAAATGCTTGTTAATTTGTCTTCCACTGTGATGTCTCTGTTGTGTATCCAGACTTGACTCCATTTTGTAGTCTTCATTTGTCTTCCATTGTGATATCGCTTTTGGGTATGCCTAGTTTGACTAATTTTCACATTTGTAATGTGTCTTCCTTTGTACTCACTCTCTTGAGTGTGCCCCAAACAGACTCCCTTTCACGCTCTGCATCTGTCTTTCATTGTAATGCCTCAGAGATGTTTGCACTTTTGTAAATACAAACATGGCTAGAGAGCAGCGGACCACGCGTGAGCCCTAATTCTCCTACATGGTGATCAGATACATTTGGGGCAACTGGTCAGGCCCATTTTCTCCTCACAAACTTGTCATAATTTCAATACTATCCTTGTGTGACAGAAGAAAGTTCGGGCAAGCAGAGTAGAAACAAGAAACATCTGAGTGACGTGGGGGATGGAGAAGAGGATATGACGTAACCTCCGGCCACTATCCCCGCCCCCTTGAGAATCGGATACTGATTAAAGCTCCTCAGAAACCCTGAAGCCTGGATTGTTTTCCTGCCGTCCTGTGGCCATGAGGGCGCCGCTGACTAAAACACACTTGAAAAGAATGAAAATGTCGGAACATGAGGCCGTTAATCGCCTTCTTTAATGGCGCTGATTATGAGCTTATGTTGGCAGCGGCACATTTTTGAAATTCGGCTTTTTAGGATATTAAAGGCCAGAGCTAATTGATAAAAAAAAAGGAAAAAATAAAATAGGAAAAGAGTGAGTCAGACGCAGGGCGTTAACATCGACTCGTCGTTGGTACGCGTATTATGTGAGGTTTTAAGGGGTGTTAAGCGAGCAATTTATGTTAATGCGCGATAAATGTCGTTTCCAGCTGGAGCATGAACAGGGATAACAGAAGCGCTTGCTCACCTTTTACAAGGCGCTGTGAAATACAAAACAGTAGGACTTGTTCGTCTTGACATCGCTCACTGCAGATGTTGTGAACTTCTGATTAATTCGGGTATGTTGGGTTCCCCGAGAAAAAGAGGCTTCATGACGACCTGTCAAACGAGCACTAGGACTTGAACCCGCATGGCAAGCTGAGACGAGGCGGAATGTGGTGGCGCGAGCAGGAAACAAAGAATAGTGTGAGTTAAAACAGTAGCGCACGTGAAAAGTGCTCTTGCAGAAATAACAAGAGAGGAGCGGGGACGAGAGGAGCGGGGGCGAGGGCGAGCGGCGCGGCAGCCTGCTCAGCTGACCAGACGCTCGTGCGTCATGGCCTTTTGCCGGCATGTGTTTACAATTATCGCGCACGCGTCTGGGCACGATAATTGGAAACACATGTTTGCCGCGCGTACCCATCCCAAAAAGGCCAGCCACGACGCACGAGCGTTTGGACTGCTTTTGAAACTCACTTACTAAAAGTCTTCGCCTCTAGCAGCGCTTGCGCGCTACTCAAGGCTCGACCTAAAAATGAGTAACATCACCTAAGGTCGGTATTTATTTCCCCTCTCTTACTTAAAATAGTAAATATAAGAGGAATGCAATTTAAAATGTGTTTACAGATCCGCATATGATCTGATTGAAAATTAAAGTAAACAAAACCAGCAAAGGAACATTTAAAATGAAAACAAATTAGTTTACATTAAGTTCTATTTATGGATCATGTTCAAGCCTTTGCAGAGTCTAAAAAACGTGAACAAATGGTCTGCATTTTTCTGTGGGAAAGGCATCAGCATGCCCCACACACCAGGAATGATCTTAGAAAACAGCAGCTGCAGGGCTCGGGAAAGGTGCAAGGCTATTGCATGCTTCATTTCTGTCCTCAGGGGCTGGAGAGAAAATGTGAGGCCCACAGAGTAGCTGTGAAGCAGGATGGAGCCCCCAAATAGCAGTAAAAGTTGCTCCATGGCCGAAAAAACGCAGAGCAGCTGGAAATCCATATCTCCCAGTTCAAAGAGAGGACAGGATTTATTCCCCTCCCCATGCCTCTAATATGCCTTCACTAGTGGGTGGAGATAAAGCCCACCTCTCCAAAATGAGATGCCTGATTGGGTCTCCTTCCAGGCAAAGACTCTGGCCCAATCACAAAACTCCAGTACCAAGAAACAGGAACTGGTAACGTTTGGCAGGACGACACAGAGCAAGTTAGAGAAATTTATCAAGTGCATTTTTCACCGTGACTGGGAGGGCCAAGGGTCATGTTTGGGTGGGCCTCGCCTACCCGCTAAACCGGCCTGGGCCCAAACCAAACTAGGTCTCAGCTCTGGGAGTGGAAAAAACCTCAGCAGTTAAGGGGTTAGACAGTGTTCAGCCAAACTAAAGAACGAATAAGTTCTGTGAAAGCAGCTCACAACTTTTTCCCTGTACTCTGAGTCAGTGCCTGTTTACTTGACAAAAGCCTGCTGATTCTTGCTCACATGATAGATAATGTATTGCATCTGTTGCAAGCTGCCCGGGCTCCCAGATTCAAGTTCTATTTTTGGCTGCTGATTACACAGCTTTCATTGGCTGGCATTCTTGACTGACCTTTCCCCCAGTTTCAGAAGACTACGATTGCTCCGACTACAGAAAAGCCAGCTTCCGCAACTAGCTCCCAAATTTACCGATAGAAAGGGGTTGGGCAAAACAAACCGACTTCACTTATACTCCAAGGCACTCTTTCACAAGCGAAGAAACATGTGAGTGCTAATGTCTCATGTCTGTGTGGGAGAGGGAAAGACCGAGAACAAAATATTGCGCGCCAAAAAATAGAATATAAGCAGACAAACGCGTCTTTTCAGCCCCGACTAAATACACTGTTTGGGCAGTTTAGTCAGACCTGCGCATGTTCTCAACAAATACTTTATTAAAAGGCCTAATTAAGCACATAAACCTTTTCTTGATTAAAGTGTGTTTTCGTTTTGAGATTAAGTGATCAAACTAGTAAAACCTGCACGTCATTATGCAGCATTATTAAACCACCTTCTAGTCAATTGTTCCGGGGGAGGTTGAAAAGAATGCCTTGCCTCTTGCGCTCACATGACCGTCTTTGTTTGTTGCATTGTCTAAAAATTAAGGGCTTATTTTCAATTTTTTAGCTCAGCACAGCAAGTAAAGTTGCTGTGCCAAGCGTTGCGCAGGTGGAAAGTTTATCTAGTAGGTGTGATGTCTAGTATTGGTTTTGCTCCGGAAGGATGCCCTTCAAGTCCAAAATACTCTGGTTAGACTAGCTTTAAACCAAAGCTGCCAAGGTTTCAGATTGCTGTGTGTGCCATTTTCATAATTTCAGTGAAATTATGAGTGACAATTTAACGACTATGAGTGACACTTTCTCACGAGCAAATTCAAGCAATGAAGACGAGGGAAACGTACAGGGGCAGGGCAGGCAGCTCAGAATGAAGCAAATTTTAACAGCCATAGCAAGCTAGCAACTACTATACGCCGGACTCCGAGTCAGGCACACTTACTTTTTTTGGTGGCCAGCGAGCGAGCCGGAGCCACGGCAATCGGCGGGCTCCATGGCTCCATTGACTCCGTTGACCAACTGACTCCTGTGGCAATTCTGGCTCAGCCCTGAGCTCTCAGCTGCACACACACTGCCTGGGGTCGGGTCCTCCGGTGGCGGCCCAGGTTCACAACGAGCCGCGGGGAGCCGCTGGTGACAGTGGCAGGTCGGGTACCTCAGTGTCGCCGGAATCGCCAGAATCATGATAGCGGTGTGAGTGGCGAACTTCGCTGACATTTGTCCACCAGCTGCACTGTGCAGCAGCAGCCAAAAGTTTTAAAACTGCCGCCGTGGCCCTCTCGCACCGCAGCAGGAGCGTGCGGACCTGCCTATTTTTAATCATGTGTCTCACAAATAACTCTCTGTGTTGCCATTGGGCACTGACACTCCGACCATCCTGACGTCAGTGATTGGCATTGCTAATGCCGCACCAGTGTTGGATACAGAGGGGCTTATTTACAAGCCCCTTGCGCCGCCGTTGCGCCACTTTTTGTGACGCAGCGGCGGCGCATTTTGTTGCCCCATATTTACAAGGACAGGAAAGCCACCCTGCGTGGCTTTTCCTGTCCTTGTAAATACGGTCCCTTTACACGCAGTACTTTGCGTGAAAGGAGCGTTCCATGGGCGTTGCTGTGGGTGTTCCCACTCAACACCCATGGAACCTGACACATTTCCAGATTTACAAGAAATCGTAAACCTGGAAATGCGTCTGAATGCTACGCCTCCCCAGGGGAGATTTATTAATTTCTCCTTGTTTTTTTCCTCTTTCTATGCGTGCTGCATTCTGCAGCACACATAGAAAGGCGAAATCACCTATTATAATTGTTTCTGTGCAGGAAGGTGTCCCTTCCTGCACATGAACAATCATTACAAAAAATTATGTTTTACAAGTTTTATGTGTGCTAATGCAGCACACATTGAAGTTGAAAAACGCCATTTCGATTGTTTATGTGCAGGAAGGCACACCTTCCTGCACATAAACAATCATCCCCGTGACGCAGGCATCCTTGCACTATGGTGCAAGGGTGCTTGCGTCAGCGCATGGCAGCCAATTGTGCGCCAGCGCAGGGGAAAGCATAGGGATGCGACATATTATTGTAAATATGTTGCATCCCTGTGCTTTGAAAGTGCCGTAGCGTGGTGCAGCCAAAGGCCTTGCGGTGCCGCGCTGCTGCACTTTCTTGTAAATGAGGCCCAGAGAATGTTACATTGTAGCACTGTTAGAAATGGGGGTCTCTAGTTGGCAAGGGCTTGCACCTTTGTCCAAGTAGGGACCCTTCTTCCTAGTCAGGATAAGGGAGTTACACTCCTAAAATAACCCCTGCTCACCCCCTTGGTAGCTTGGCACGAGCAGTCAGGCTTATTCTAGAGGCAGTGTGTAAAGCATTTGCACCAAACCAACAGTAAGCACTACAAACGGACACCACACCAGTTTAGAAAAATATCCAATATTTTTATATACTTTAAACAAGACCAAATACGATAAAAATCCACTGTACAGTACTTCAGAAATAGTTACTTCTCAAAATGTCTTTAAAAACAGTTCCTTGATGTCGATAGCTCCGTCCAGGGCTATCACGGCGTCGTGAACAAACAAATCCAAACAGTTCTGGCTGACCGCGGCGTCGTGGGTCAGCTACGGTGTGGGGAAGACCTGCAAACAGTACCTTTCAGAAATGCAGGGCGTCGATGACCTCGCGGTGAGCTTCCGAAACCACGGCTTCCACAGGCGTCGGTTCCGGAGGTCGGTGCGGCGTCGTCGGGGCCCTCGAAGTCACACGCGTTGCAGATCGATCTCCTCTGTTGAAGTCAGGAGCGCTGGCGTCGGCCGGCGTCGGGTGCTGCGGTGCGAAGTGCAGCGGTGCGGCGTGCGGTGCTCTCAGGTCGCGGTGCGAGCAGCGGCTCGGTGGCGACGTCGGATGGCGTCGTCGGTGAGACCAGGGTCGCGGTGTGAGATGAAGGTGGTGCTCGTCACTGTGCTGGCAGGTCACGGTGCAGCAGCGGCGTCGTCGTAGCTGCAGCGCTGTCCTCGGCTGACGAACTGGAGTCGATGGCACCGGCGTCGGTGGGCCAAGGCTACAGTGCGGGATGAGGGCGGTGCGTCGTGTAACTTACGAGTGGTGCCCCCGAACCACGGTGCAAGCAGCGGCGTCGAGTCCGGCGTGGAGCGGCGCCGTCGGGAAGGCCACGGCGTCGTCGTGAAGCGAGGCGGTGCGGAGTGCGGTGCCCACAGGTCGCGGTGCGAGCAGCGGCTCGGTGGCGGCATCAGCAGGCGTCGTCGCTGAGACCAGGGTCGCGGTGCGGCGTTGCGGCGGTGCCCTCTGCGGTGCCGTCGGGACACGGAGTCGGCAGCGGCGTCGTCGACGTCGTCGAGTTGCTTTTCTTCTGTTGCAGCACAAAACACACAGTCCCCAGTGCTGAGGGCAGAAGAACTTGAAGTCTTTGCTGTTCCTGAGACTTCTTGAACAGGGGGCAAGCTCTACCTCAAGCCCTTGGAGACACTCACAAAGTAGATTGCAGAAAGTTCAGTTCCAGTCCTTTCACTGCCCAAGGCAGAAGCAGCCACTGCAGGCCAACACAGCAAAGCACACAGCAAAGTGGTAGTTCCTCCTCACAGCTTCTCCAGCTCTTCTTCTTGGCAGTCTTCTTGATCCAAAAGAGTTCTAATTTTCTGGGGTTTGGGTCCCCTTTTTATCCTCAATTTCTCTTTGTTCTCTGAAGGCAGAGAGGCCTTTGCCTAGTCCAAACCAGTTCTGGTCAGTCCTGGAGCACTTTGTTGACAAGTCTCCTTCTTTCTTTTCACAGTGCAGGCCAGGGACATCAGACGCACCACAGGAGGTGGAGCCAGCATTGTGGAGGGAAGGCCCAGCCCTATTCAGGTCCCAGGTGCATCTCCTCCCACCCATCTACATGTAGAACTTGCTATTCAGCCCTGTGCTGACTCACCCTGTCTCCTGGCATCCCCCAGCCCCTGTCACTCACACTCCAGACAAGGAATACACAACCTAGCAGAGGCAGGCTTGGATGGTTAGACAAGAAAATACCCACTTTCTAAAAGTGGTATTTTCAAACACAGAATGTTAAAACCAACTTTACTAAAAGATGCATTTTATCATTCTGAGTCCAGGCATACTAAACTCGAATTTCTACCATGTTCCCTGGGTCAGTTAGGATTATAAGCTGTAATAATCAAAACTGCCCATTCTGGCCTATGGGGAACAGGTAGCCTTGCAATAGTGAAAAACGAAATAGGCTGTAATTCACTATCAGGACATGCCACACACACCAGGGCATGTCCTACCTTTCACATACAATGCACCCTGCCCACAGGGGTCCCTTGGGCCTACCTTAGGGGTGACTAACATGTAGAAAAGGGAAGGTTTAGGGACTTGCAAGTGTGTGCACTTGCCAAGTCGACATGGCAGCCCCAGGCTGCGCACAGGCTCTGCAATGGCAGGCCAGAGTTACACTTTACGGGCTGTTTGCGTGGGTGGCACAATCCAGTGCTGCAGCCCACCAACAGCATTTGATCTATAGGCCCTGGCACTCTCAGTGCACTTTACTAGGGACTGACACATAGATCAAATAGGCCAATCATGGAAATACCAATCCATAACACATTTTGTACAGGAGCACTTGCACTTTCCCACTGGACAGCAGTGAGGAAAGTGCGCAGAATCATTACACCAGCAAAAACAGAGTCAAAAACCAGGAGGTCAGAAAGCAAAAAGTCAGGGGAAACACGCCAAAAGATGCCAAGTCTAACAAGCACTGTGAAGGCTGAACTCTAGCAGCTAAGCCTGAGCCCCCAAGCCTGCAGGGAGCTGCATGCACCAGGAGCAGGCACATGACTGGTGCATTATATCAGCCTCCGGCGCTTGACAGCTGAGGCGCTATAATGCGTGACACTGCATTTCAGTGCTGTGATGTGGATCACTACACTGAAAAGCGTTAGTCTAACGCCTGATGCGTGGTACTTGGCAGGGCTACTTTAAGTTGCCTCATAGATATGGCTCTGCAGTGTGCGCCGCCAGAAGGTAATTAAAAGTGAGGTTTCCGGCGGCACACAGGGCTTGAAAATGAACCCCAAATTTTCCCTGCTTGCTATGTTCCTTCCCCAAAGTTCCAGGATCTGGCATTATAGGCCTCTCTCGTCTCGTATATCCCATCAAACGCAGAACCAAAATCTAAAGCTTATGTTGTCTGAAAACAGAGCCGCGTTGACCCTTAACTGTGAACGAGAATGCTAAGATGAAGAGCCTCATTGTATAGCAAGACAGGAGTCAAATCTTCTTTACTGCAAACAAATACCAGAACATAGTTACAAATGAAAGACACACACTTATTATACAATCTAGTATTCACAGATCTCTCTCTCTCTCTCTCACTCTCTCCCCTCCCCCCCCCCACTATACAAAAGCCCTGCCTGATGGCACCATTGATCCATCACCATTGCTCCTTCCCTCTGCTGCTAGCAAACGAGAATATATTTTTTCCAGACTTGCACTTTGAAATAATGAATGTCTTTCTGCTACAAATGCATTTTTATTAAGAGTAGTTTTGTTTTACTTGATACCTTCCTTGACTGCTGGGCCTGGAGCTGTTTACTCTGCCACTGGCGCTGTCGTAGCCTGTGTGAGTCATTTCTGAGCACGTGAATCTAATGTTTTTACATGCTCATGATGAGGGACTTGTTTTGTCCGTGAGAGCTTGGGAGCGCACAAGCGAGCCTGGTTTAACAACCCAGCTTTTCCTTGCTCTTCCCTACTGATGCTCTTGCCTTTCATCATTGTAAGAGCCACAGAGCCTTACGTAGGGCCGGACTGGGAACTAGTGGCAATTTTGTTGGCCCGGCCCCCAGCACTGCTGCTTTTGTTACTGGGATCCGATATTACAGCATCCCTGCAAAACCGCCCCCCAGTAACAAAACCGGCCCCCACTGCCCAAAAACCGCCCCCCTCCCTTCCAGCCTCCCAGGTAAACGCACCATGCGAGCTAGGGCGAGTCCAGCCCCGGCTTTAGGTCCCATTCATCTTAGGGGTCCACCAAAGTCTCAATATTTCATCTAGTGGGATGTGTTAGAGAGGTTTTAAATTTACTTTCAATCAATTTGAAGCAACTGTCAGCCAAACTGATTTTTCTTTTGTCTGATATTCTTTCAAAAGGTGTGGGGTGTAAACACTCTGGATGTGAACACAGAATTTGTAATACCACTAGCTACACTAACGCTTTTTCTAACTCCTGTGTTTTACTCGAGTTGTGCTAATGATGGCAAATTATGCGCTGTCAAATGCCTTAGACCATAAGAAGCCAGACTGCTGCTTTCAGACATCTTTCAGGCTCTCAATCTTAACTTCTTTGAAGATGCTCTGTACACCTATTTCTACATCCACCTTTGCAAGTTGGTTCAGATTATTAATGCTGGGGTGTATCTGGTTTAGGTGCTATTCCAACTAGGGGGTGGGAGAGTTATGGCATCAAAAGCGTTTGCGACTTGTGGTAGCGTGCAGAATTTTATGAAACCCGCAGACTGGTCTTATGAATCTCCTTTTAGACCTTTCTATCACAAGCCTTTTATTTATGTATTACAGGACATGAATGACTGGCTTTGAGCCTAATTAAAATATTAGAGCCTCTGGTCCTGCCTTTGAATGCAAACTCTCCCTCACACATGAGACAGGAGGTTTAGATTTTATAAAGCCAGTTTGGCGAAGATTATCCTTCCTTCCTCTGCCCTAATGGTTTCCTTGTTCTTTTGCACTTTGGTGTCAGGGAAAGAAGTTTGTCGAGGGACACTAGAGTGTATCTAGTGCACCAGTCTCTAACAGGTCGCCCATGACCTATCGTGGAACAGCTCACTGACTGTTAGTCGAGTCTAGGTTTATGGAGCTGACTAGTTGCTAAAGCAGCACTTTGTAACACTATTGTTTTGCTTTTTTATGAGTCCGGGAGAGTTGAGAGTAGAGGAGCAGCACACATCCCAAAAAAACAGGAGCGGCCTGTGCAGGTAAGAGCAGTGGGGCGGGGTCTCGACAGACGACGATGAGGGAAAATTAAATAAAAAATTATTTTTCCCTTGTCGTCGTCTGTCGAGTCCCCCCCGAACCCCCTACTCCGCCTCACAGCATCACCGATCTTACCTGCACGGGCCGCTCCTTTTAAAAAAAAAAAAAACACACACACAATGGTGTGCTGCTTCCAGAAACTGAACAACAAACAGTTTAAAAAACTTCACCATGAAAAAATGGTGCCTCAATTACCTTAATACGCTTCTGATGAAGAGTCTCAAACAAAAGTATATTTCAATAAAGTAAATGTGGGTAAAATATTTGCAGGGTTATTAGACTACATCCAAACATTTGTTTTTGAGAATATTATTACATTTTCTATTTTCTTTCTTTTGTTTTTTGTTTTTACCTTTCCTCCTTTCTTTCTTCCCTTCCTGCCTTAATTTGTTCCTTTCTTTATTCTTTCTTGCTCTCTCCACTTCTTCCTGTTTCTCCTCCCTTCTATCTCCCCTGTTTAGCTGTTTCTTTCTCTCTTCTCTCATCTTTCTTTCGCCTCTCGGTCTTTTCTCCACTACTTTCCATATTTGTTTCTCTCCTTCACTCCTTCTCGCCTTCCTTCCGTATTCTCTTTCTTCCTTTCCTGCCTACTTACTCTCTGTGCTTCTTCCTTTCCTTCTCTACTTCTTTCCTGTGTCGCTTCTTTCCTTTTCTCTCTCCTTCTTCCCTTCCCTTCCCTGTTTCTTTTTCCTTTTTTCTCTCCTTCTATCTGTATTTATTTATTCATATGTTGTGGAATTGGAATATATAACTGAACTTGTATTTTATGACTAATTGTACTTTTATGATCTTATTGTCTAAGATCGAATAAAGCATTATATATATTGTATCATTTTGTGTCTGTCTTGCCTGTGTTCCTTCTTTCATTTACTCCATCACTGCTTTGTTCTTATTTTCAGTCCATTGTTCCTTATTTCCTTATTGCCTTATCTCCTTTGTCCTTTATTTCCTTCTCTTTTGTATTCCTTTGCCTTCCCTCCTTTGTCCTTTCTTTCCTTCTCTTTTGTATTCCTTACCTTCTTCCTCCTCCAGTCCATTTTTCCTTTCCTTCTCTTCTTCGTTCCTTCTTTCCATTAGTTGTCACCTTTGATCCTGCTTTCATGCTATACTTTGCTTTTCTCCTTTGTTCCTGTTTTTCTTTTTTTTTGCCTTTGGTCCTTCTTTCCTGTCCTTTGCTCCTTGCTTCCATTCTTCCTTTGATCTGTCTTTTCTTTCTTTCATTCCTTAGTTACATCTTTTTCCTTCCTTTCCTTTCTTCTGATGAAGCGCAGGTACCTAAACCTCAATCTAACTGGTCGTATGAACCATTGATCGTCGGCTTGAAGCGCTGTAAGGGAGCTAACATGAGAAACACATTTCCCTCTCTGTGAAGCCAATATGACTCCACAATCAATTATTTCACCGATAAAGGTTTGTTTTAAAACATTTATCCAACCAGCATATATGCAAAGTAGAGAAAGATTTAAAAGATATAACAATATGGTCTGGAGACCAAAGTATGCCAGTAAATTAAGTCGTAATAACACAAGGTACAAAATAGTAACAGCTACAATGCAGAGAAAACAGCAATCAGGTGTGCCATAAAGTAACCTTCTCTTTCTAATCTAACCATAAACTAAGTCGGAGGATCATAAAAGGGGATTTCTAAATGGGAAGCATAGAAGGTGTCAGCATAAATTCGTACTTCAGTAGAAGTTTGAAGGAAAAGAAAAAGCGCTCAGCATGAAGCTTTGCACTCAGAGAAACCCAGGTCTGTTCCATCTCAATGTCGGGATGAAGTCTGCCTAACTAACTATGAAACATCAATAAAAAGTACAACTAACAGTTGCTGAAACATCCATATTTTGTTCCCACCATTGAGAGTCAATTCCATAACCGCGTTTGAGGGGAATCGACATACTCCCTAGGTTCCCATCTCCACACAGCGAGGTACACATCTGTTGTCCTTGGGTGTTGCATCCTCCTGGTACACTGTGAACAGGAGGCTTTCTCCCACTGCCATTTCTCCACATTCGTTGCCAACCTGTCTCTCTCAGGCCTCACTATCAGCAGTCTAATAACAATAAGCCTTTCTCTAGCTAACGAGAATCACAATATCAGACCTGCAGAAGAGCGAAAACAGCATACTGGCAGCATTAAAGCAAACATTTTTAGCTAAGGCCTAATGTCAAGCTAAGTTAACTCAAGAATCAAAATGGATGCACATTACAGTATTATAAATCAGTGGAATCCAAATAATCAATGTTAAGCATGAATATATGATGAACATAGTTACATCACTCTATGAATTAGCCTAATACAGTTATGTGTAAACTCTTAGCAATCACAAGGGTTACATACTATTAATTCATTTAAATGGGCAACACATGTTTATAAAGTTAGACCACACTTTGAATATAAATGTTGTATATAGATGCATAAATGTATATACATGAAGTTATGGAGGGTGGAGCCAAAATTATACTGCTCTACTTCTGTCCTTCCTCTCTTTTCTGGTTTCCTTCTTTCGTTCCATCTTGCCACCTCCTCCTTACTTCTTTTCTCACTGCCTCCCTTTTCCTCCATTCCTTCCTCCCCTTTCCTTCCTTCAATTCTTTCCTTTGTTCCTTCTTTGTTTCCTTTGATTCTTTTGCTACTTTTTCTAACATTCTTATTTTCTTGCTTTCCTTCTTGCTTTTTCTTTTTCTATTTTTTCTTTCTGTCTCCCTTTATCTTCTATCTCTCTCTTCTTCCTTTCTTTAAGAGTACTTAACGTCTTACAACAATCTCCTCATTCTTTAATTTGTCTTTCATCTTTGCCTTACATGTATACACATGGGCATGGGATGGCTGCAGAGATATTTTTAATTAGAATGTAAGTATATGTTAAAGAATTCATTTTTTATTTGTGCATGTCAAGGGGAACTTAGGCTTTTTCACTCAGGGCAGCTAAAACCCTGGGGCTGGTTTTGGCGCTAATCCTTGTACTATTCCTGCCACCAGTAAACACCATTCTAAATCTTAAATCATTAAGACAACTCAAGTTTTTGGACATCAATAAATTGACTTTCGTGTAATTAGGCGGATAAAGGAAGCCATTCGGTTCTAGTGCTCTTAATGAAAGCAGTGGCATTTCATGTATTGCGTGTAAAAGAGACTACAAACTGCAAACCGCAGTGAGGCACTCACCTCTCAGCGGTGATTTATAAACAAGAGTAAAGGAACAAAAGTGGCCCTGGGGACCCCACAAGCAAACCTTTCCAATACAGCTCTTGTGCCATTAATGATTCTGGTTTTCATTAATGAGAAGTTGCTCTCATTATTGAAACAGTTTACTGGGGAACTAAGTGGGAACTTAGATAAATTCTACTGACACGTAATCAAGTAGAGGTAACAAATGATTCAATTTGAGAATTGTTGGAAATGGCCCTTTCTGCTGGGTTATCCCCAAACATTTTGCTTCTTCCGCCTATTTTTCCTGACCTGTTTTTGTTGGCTTTAGGACTCTGGGCACTTTGCCACTGCTAATCAGTGCTACAGTGTTCTCTGTGTAAATTTGTATTATGATTGGTTAGCCATGATTGGCATATTTAATTTACTGGTAAGTCCCTAGTAAAGTGCACTGAGTGTGCTATTAGTGGGCCCACAGCACTGATTGTGCCACCCACCCGAGTAGCCCTGTAAATGTATCTCAGACCTGCCAATGCAGTGTCTGCACGCACAGTTTTAAACTGCCATGTCGACCTGGCAAGTGTATCCAATTGCCAGGCCCTAACCTTCCCTTTTCTTATATGTAAGGCACCCCTCAGGTAAGCCCAAAGTACCCTCATGGGTAGGATGCAGTGTATGTAAAAGGTAGGACATGTGCTGGTGTGTTTTACATGTCCTGATATTGAAATAGTGCCAATTTCATTTTCACTATTAAAATGATGTCTGTCCCATAGGCTAACATGGGAGTTGCTTTGCAACATCTTACAAGTATAACTTTCCATTGGGACAAAATAGAGAAATGGAATTTAGGCTCTCTGAACTCAGAATTCAATAACACATCTTTTTACGGAGATGGCTTTTAAAATGTGTGTTGGAAAATGCCACTTTTAGAAAGTAGGGATTTTCTTGTTTAACCATTCTGTGTGCCTCTGCTGGTCTGTGTATTGACTGTCTGGTTTTGGAGTGACAGATACTATGGGAAATGCATTCACTGTAGACAGCCACAAGGGGGGTTGAGGTGTGTCCTGCCTTTCCTGGGTGACTCATAGTTGGGCTAAATAGACCTTGGCTGCATTTAGAGTGGTGGGAGTTTCACTTGCACCTGAATAGGCTGTGTCTCGGTTACACAATTCTGTCTCCACCTCCTATAGTCATGCTGCACCAGAGAGGACAGAACTGGTTTGGATTGGGCTCAGAGACTCTTGCCACAAAGAGAACAAAGAGAAATAAGTATTGTACCTTAGACCCCAGAGAATTAGATCACTTCTGGACTGTGTGCTTAGCTGGGTTGGCCTGCAGTTGCTGCTTCTGCCAAGGAGGGGACAAAGACTGGAACTTTGCTGTGAACCTGCCTGAAGAAGAATCTCTAAGGGCCTGTGTGTGCTAGCTCCTGTTCTGAAGTCTCATGGCCACAAAGACTTCACCTGCAACCCACTGAGCAGCACCTGGACTCCTCTGTGGACTCCTGCATTCAAAAGGGCACCAATTCCAGTTCTTGGGCCCTGAGAATTGTGAGGTTGGTGCTGCAAAGCAAGAAAAACAACTCAGACACAGAGTACAAATACTTTACACATTGCCTTTGGGATAATCCTGTCTGCTCATGCCAAGCTACCAAGGGGGTGAGCAGGGGTTATATAAAGTGTGGAACTCCCTTACCCTGACTAGAAGCCAGTGTCCCTACTGGAACAAAGGTGCATATCTCTGCCAACTAGAGACCCCCATTTCTAACAAGAATGCATAGTGATAGAGCCCCTTTACATAACTCTTGCTGAGCTTACAAAGATGCCTCAATTCAATTGAACACATTAAACATGATTAGACTTAAAGTGGATGTAATTAGGTAGCAAAATCAGAATCTTTCGACGCATCTCGGTGGATGTTGCGAGTTTGAAACAATCTTGTAAGATAAAATCCAAAATGGAGTAATGTAATACAATACTTAACATTTGTTATATGTCCCCTAAATAAGAACATTTAGAGAATATATATTCAATCATACATTACCCATCTTGCTTTGTTAGTAAGTGATCTAGAGTCTTCTGAGCATACTGTGAATGTATCGCTATTTCATTCCAGAAGTAACCGAGACATAAAAAATAAAGATGCCAAAGAATTTAGGAATAGCAAGCCAAAGAATTACGTGGATAAGTGTGAACCCTCTAAATGACTGAGCCGCTTTCCTCCTACAATACTTGATCAATCATTCTTTCTCCTAAGGAACTTTGGTCACTAAGAGTAAAAGAGGACAATGTAATAAGGGAAATGAATCCCCAAACCCGTGAATTTCAAAACATAGAAGATAATGGGAAGCTGAAAATGAGACTTCCTATCCCACATTTCTATTTATTATGTTATAGATTCAGTAGCTCTGTATTAAAAAATTGACTAATATTACCCTCATTAAATTTTACCATGTGTACGAGGACATTTGAACTACCAGAGTTTCATTGTAAGCTTCAACGATGGATAAAAGAAAAAAGTGACAGAATATAAAACTGTTAAACTGGTAGAGTATGTCTCCATAAACCTGGTGATACTTGTCAATATGATTTGAAAAATGTCCTATCTCATTTTCCATTAAATGCACAGAGTACCTTCTTTCAATTCTAAGTTCGGGTTCCTTTAATTTTCCTACCCTGACACTTCAAATAGTTATCACAAGTATAACTGTGACTCTATTGGCAGGACATATATGGGAAAATGAAAAGTTATACCAGTCTCATAATCTCTCAAACAGGTGTTAAACATCGGGGAAAGCATTGCTTAATTTGTGCCGGTGCTTTCTGGTGCTCAGCACCGGCACTTTATTGTCAGGGCCAGGGCTATAAATTCTTTTCAGGAGGCAGTGGTGGTGAACGTAATTTCTCAAAAATACATGAACAAAGTGAGACAGCTTTACTTTTCCCATGTCGTCTGTGCTGCACAGCCTCTCACTCTGACCCATTCGTCAACGCATGTACTCCTGGCTGGCTGGCAACCAAATTTCAACTTTTAAGCTTTCACTAATTTAAAAAAGAAAAAGAAAAGCAAACGGGCTCTCCAAGAGCCGTCTTTATTTCTGCGCTTAACATGGCTTGCCCTTACCCCTCCCTCAGAGCAAGTTAGAGAGCCCCTTGAGGGGCGGAAGAAGGCTGGACTCATGTCCGTTACCTGTCACGTAAGCCTTCAGCAGCTCCCTATTGGCTATGAAGGTCTAGGGAGTTGCTCAGCAAAAGGCTTCTGGCAATAATGATTCTCTATTATCGAACATGCTTTCCCTCCACTGGGTTTCCTATAGCCAAAATGAATTCATTCTTTCACGCAAGCTGCAACTCCAGGCCGAGGTGAGTCATGGGGGTTCTTCACTGCCCCCATTCCGTGCATCGGAACCCGAGGACAGAGTCACTTACCAGGTAGCTATAAACTAGCCTTTATCTGCGACCTATATAACTGCAGAGTGCTGGAGACTGGAACATGGCAGTTGCTGCTTGTTTGATTTTAAAGAAACCGCATCAGTTGAGTTTAGCTATTTTCTCTTCACGCTGGATTTTCACCGATAAGCCTGTCTGTGACTCTGTGTATATGCAAGGGACAGCTCGTCCGCTGCCTGTGTATTACCTCGAGTCAGCAACGACATGCCCTAAGGCCACCCCTAGAAAGGCCACCCTCCCCCTTCACACAGCCCTGATTGCAGTGCTCATTATAACCTTGTGTGGGGAGATAATACGGAATAGTGTTTTTAAGTTCGAAGAAAATGTAACAGTTCAAATCCAGACACCTTGCAGCCCTTTTTTCATTTACTTTACACAAATGTTGATAGTTGGAATAGTCACGAATACAAAATGCTGTATTTTATTTTACTAATGGCACTTAAGGTGCTGCAGCATCCCTCCCTCGCTCCCCAATACATGTAAGCTGATTTGGCCACAAATAAGTTTTAGAACTCTACTTTGACACAGCACTGTTCCATTCTATTTTGAAAAACAACGCAGCCAGAATGCACTTTGGCCACAGGTGCTGTGAGTTTCATTAATTTTCTTAAGTGTAAGACACATTCGTGTGTTTTTTTAATTCGATTTAAAAAAAATTAAAAATGACAAATACCAATATGTAGGCTTAGTGGGCCCGATTCACAGAACTAACTTAAGACAAAATCCTAAACTTACTACCATTTTGGTATTCACAGAAGGCACTTACTCATTTCGGTATTCACAGAAGGCACTTACTCATTTCGGTATTCACAGAAGTTAGTAGTCCTAACTTTAGGACTCCTAAATGCCTTCTGTGAATACCGAAAGTCTTAAAGTTAGGATTTTTCTCAGTTTAGGAGTAGTAAAGTTAGGACTCCTAACTTTAGGACTCCTAAATGCCTTCTGTGAATACCGAAAGTCTTAAAGTTAGGATTTTTCTCAGTTTAGGAGTAGTACCTAAACTGAGAAAATCCTAACTTTAAGACTTTCGGTATTCACAGAAGGCATTTAGGAGTCCTAAAGTTAGGAGTCCTAACTTTACTACTCCTAAACTGAGAAAAATCCTAGAGCATATTAGCAAGACCCACGTTAGAATTATCGCCGTTTAGCGGCAGGAAACTGCCGCTAAAACGGCGATAATGGGCTTGCTAATATGCGTTATGGAATTCCAATAGAAGCCCAGGTTAGATGTCCTGCACATCTAACCTGGGCTTCTATTGAATTCTATAACGCATATTAGCAAGCCTATTAGCGCCGCTTTAGCGGCAGTTTCCTGCCGCTAAAACGGCGATAATTTTAACGTGGGTCTTGCTAATATGCCCCCTAACTTTAAGACTTTCGGTATTCACAGAAGGCATTTAGGAGTCCTAAAGTTAGGACTACTAACTTCTGTGAATACCGAAATGAGTAAGTGCCTTCTGTGAATACCGAAATGAGTAAGTGCCTTCTGTGAATACCAAAATGGTAGTAAGTTTAGGATTTTGTCTTAAGTTAGTTCTGTGAATCGGGCCCAAAGTGATTTTCCTTCGTTTTTCAGTTGCAAGGTTACGGTTTGAGTGTTAAAAAATGTATTGATTCATTAAACGTTTTAAGTGTTAAAATGACAGAATGCAAAACATGTTCTCAAATCCAGCAGAGTGTATTTGGCTGTTTCAAGTGTCCTGTGCATTTGTAATATTGTGTCTAGTGCATTTTGTACAGTTGTTTATTAGCCTTCAAATGTCGTGTTTGCTATACATGAAAACAAAACAGGATGGTATCAACATTCAAATTATTTTGGTTCATTGTCTCTTCTTCTATGCACCCTGTCAAACATTGACCTCTTTATAGCCTGTTGTCAATTGTATTCTGTGCTGGTTGGGGATTGACAGCTACATCATTGTGTATTACCTTCATGTTAGGGAGCAAAAGGCACTGTTGTATGTTGGGAACATTATATTAAGGGCTAAGGGGTGCCAATTGGGGTAAGAAATGTTTGGTTTATGCCCATTTACAATGCACTTGTGAGAGTAAATCCCTTTCTAGAGACTTGTCCCTCCGCCATCTCTCCTTTTACTCATCCCAAGTGTCATCATACTACTATGATCTCCCTAATAACCCTTTCTAGATTCTTCCCTCCTCTATTCCTCCCTTGACCCTTCCCAAACCTCATTTTACTACTATGATCCCCTAAATAACACTTTCTAGACGCTGCCCTCTTCTATCCCTCCATTACCCCATTCAATGAAACTAACAGACTCACATGTCCATTGCTCAAATTAACATATATTTCTCTATATTAATCCACCACTAATCCTTTTTGGGTTCCGGAGTAGCATGCTACTCACCGAAAAGTGCTTTGATGCCTCGTCAGGGGTGGAAGCGCTATATAAATACAATTATAATACTGAGAATATTACAGGACTGAATGCCGTGCATAAATCAGTTACTGGCTGTGCATATGCCAGGGAGGAGCATATTGTTCCTCTAGCAGAGTCAAATATATTCTTCATGTGATAGATGCCTTCATAGTGGGCTTGTATCTCTGAGCTCGATAATGTCATATATCCTACTGTCTTTTAGTAATAGACTGGTCCGGGGCAGTTTAGTGTCAAGCCTGGGGAGACGCAGAATATAACAGAAGTAGATAGTCATATCAGAATTAGTTTGGAGTCAGGCCTTTAATGGTTAGAAAAAGTTCATTATCTTCAGTTCCAAAAGTCATGACATCCAGTCTCTTTTGCGGTTTTGCCTTGATTTTATTAAGACATCCTTTCCAAGGAACTCGAAAAACAACACGTATCAAGTCAACCATCATAATGTGGGTGGAGCCAATAGAGTAAGTGGGTGGAGCCAGGGGAAGTGGGTGTGGCCTCCTACAAAAATTTGAGCACCTGGACTTCATATTTTACAAATTAAGCACTGGGGGAAAGCCCTTTATTTTACTCAACATTTGAAAGCAGATCGATCTGATAATGATACCAAAGCTTAATGCATCAGGTAGCAGTGTTATATAGTAATAAGGTCATAAAAGCAATCGGCAGGGATTATGCTGCAATCTATAATTGAGTGATTAAATAAATGCCACAGAAGCAAGAATGCTCCCTCTGCAACAAAATGAATGATGCCATAACTATTAATGTGTTCCCATAACTGCATTAATTACCACTTACGCAACAGGTTGAAATATGTTCTAAATGTGCTTGTAAAGTGAAAAAAAATCAGCCTATTATTTTCAGTAAATAAACCAATGTTGTCCCCTACACAAACATTAGCTTGTTCTGAAAATACACTGGGGGCTCGAATTGGAGGTGCCACATGTTTTTTCCGCAGCCTGAGAGTTTCTGTGTACTGGATTGTCAGATGTCTTTGTTGGGCCAGAGTCACTAATGTCATGTAGATCGCCTTTAGCCCTTGCAGTGGCCTCACTGACTTCATACCAGCCTGTGCCGAGGTGGTAGAGAGTGAAGGGATAATGCAAGAAACTGAAAGCAGGAGTTTACATGTCACTGCACAGACTTCATCTTTCACTTTCCTCATAGCTGCCAAGGTTTCAGATTGTTTATGTGTGACATTTTCATAATTTCAGTGTAATTATGAGTGAAATTCAACGACTATGAGTGACACTTTGTCGCGAGCAAAAAACAAGCAATGAAGACACGGGAAACATATAAATATCAGAAATGACACCCATTTGAGCAACAAAAAAATCTAAGAACTTGATAACCTCCTCACATCCTACATGATTTTACACTTCTTATGACCACTGCAGCTGAGCTGACTCAGAAGGTCTAAGCACCCGATGAAGGCGGGCAGGCAGCTTAGTTCCAACCATCGCTAGCTACCCTTGGATCGCTGGCAAGATAACACAATACTTGTGCCTAAGTTTAAAAACAATTCCTGCATCAGTGTTCGAGGCAGAACTTGCAGAGGCAGCTCCTGTGCTATGGCGGAGGAGCGTCGCCCCACCCTGCCAGCCCTTCAAAAAATAATGTAAAAACAAAACGATAGTAAAACGAGTTTAAAACTCCTTTTATTATCGTTTTATTTAGCTTGTGCTGGGGCTTGGGGCTGGCCAGGGTTATGATAGTCTGGAGGGGGAGTGGTGGGCTCTACTTACACTGCGCATGTGGTTTTTGGCCGGTCTTGCATGTGGTTTTTGGCCAGCAGTCTCAGGCCGGCCAAAAACCACATGTGCAGTGACTCCTCTCCAACCCCAGCTGCATTTCTGGGGCTGTAGAGAGTAGGCACAGACTTCCAGTCTGTCCTGGAGCGCACATCATTGGCGCTCAGACCAATCCTGAAGCTGCTCTCATGCGAGAGCAGCTACAGGATTGGCCGCAGGGCAGGCTGGGAGCCTGTGCCTGCCTGCAGCTGCGGAGAGGAGTGGAGGAGCGCGACGCGATGCTCGAGGTCAACAGGTAAGCTTTCTTTTTTTCTTTTTTGTCGTCCTTGTCCCCCATCCCGCGCCTCTTTGATAGAAAATGTTTTTATTGCTGTTGTCTCACGTCCACCCCCCTCCCCGTCCCCCTTCCCCACCCCACCTCCTTTCCCCAATACCAGCCGCTCCTGGGCAGAAGGAAGCTGTGTCCCTGCCACAAGAGTCTACTCAGCACCAGTAATGAGGTAGACCAGTGAAAGCAACTGAAGGTAAGAAATAAATAACTTTGAAATGCTGTGTGCATGCGTGTGTGAGTGAGAGAGAGTGAAAATGTGACAGCTCATGAACGAGGTAGACTAAATTAGAGTGAGAGTTATTGAGTAAGACTGTGAGAGAGAATGAATGAGGGTGAGGGAGTGTAAGTGAAAATGAGTGAGTGATTGTAAGTGAGCCTAAATGAGTGAGAGTGTATGCATGTGTGTGTGAGTGAGAGTGACAGAGAGTGAGTTAGAATAAGTGAAAGTGTGTAAATGTGAGAGAATAAATTAGTGAAAATGAGACTGAATGAGGCTGAATTAGAATAGAAGAATGAGACAGAGTGAGTAAGCATTACAAAGTGAGTGACAGAGTGTAGAAGAGTAAGAGTGAGGGAGTGTGAGCTGCTCTAACCCCCGTCCCCCCAGCACCACGGGTGAGTAGTGACCTTCACAAATCCCTGATTGATTGATTGAGTGAGTGAGTGAGAATGAGTATGAGTGCAAGTTAGAATCAATGTAAGTGAGAAATTTAAATGGGCACGAGTGAGTGAGTGTGTGCATTTGGGTGTGTGGCAAAAGGGATACCCATGGCAAAATGCATAGATTGGCAAAACTAAATGTAATTATTCACCTGTGGCCAAATTCTGGTGCTGGAATCCTGGGCATAATTAATGGCATATGGGCCACCCAAGGCAAAATGGTGGCACTGGCACAGTAGAGGTCATTCTTGGCTTTTGGGACAGCCATGGCAAAATGCTGGTGCTAACATACTGCAGATAATTCTGTGGATTAGAGAGGACAACCATGGCATACAGTGAGGGGTTCCAGCAACCATAACAAAATGATGACCGTGACATATTAGTTCTGGAGGTAATTTTGCACATGTGGGTCATCCATGCTAAATGGATGCAGTAAATGGCAACATTCTGGCTCGTACGTAGTGTATGTAATTCATGGCATAGCAGGGCACCCATGGCATTTGGGGGCATCTATGACAAAATGCTGGAACTAGCACAATGGAGGTAATTACTGACATACCAGGGAACCCACTGCACATTTCGAAAAACTATGGGGTGAACTCCTGGGGAGCGTACAGCTTCATTGGTCTGGAACACCATAAAAGCACTGCAATATTTAATGATTGCCCATTCAGAGCCTACAGTTTGTGAGCAATGGTATGTAAATATTGTGTTCTAAAACACACCATTTTTTGTAAACACTATTGGCCAGATGTACGACCAGCTAAATTGCGCCTTCCAAATTGCGACTCATTTGCGAGTCGCAATTTGCGAGGTGCAATTTGCCATGTACAACAGTGTGTTTAACACTGTTTGCGATTCCCAATGGGGTCGCAAATTGCGAGGCTCATTAATATTAATGAGCCTCTCGCAATTTGCGAGCACATTGGGAATGACAGGCCCTCCCAGGTATAGTAGCCTGCTGGGCTCAGCAGACTACCATGTCTGGGACTGCTTTTAAATAAAGCAGTGTTTTCTTTTTTAAATGCAGCCCATTTTCCTTAAAGGAAAACGGGATGCATTTAAAAAAAAGAAAATTAAGCGTGTTCGTTTAATTTTTTAAGGGCAGGAGGTTGTCCCTGGGACCACTGCCTGACCTTAAAAAATAATTTAGCATTCATTTGCAAAGGGGAAGGGGTCCCCTGGGGACCCCTTCCAATTTGCGAATGCATTACCACCTACTTGAAGTAGGTGGTAATTGTGAGTGTTTTGCGACTGCAATTGTGGTCACAATACATTAGTACATGGTTCATTTGCGACTCGCAAAATTGTGTTGGTACATTGCCATGACAATTTTAGCATGCGCAAACGGGTCGCTAACCCGTTTTAATGCAAAAAAATTAACCTAGCCATGCATTTTCGGACTGTAAAGACCACGGAGATGGGGGCGTCTTCCCGGGAAGTAGAAAACCTCTAACTGTGGCCAGTGTGAAGGGGCCTGCCCCTTGACACTTCTCACCTAGGTCCCGCCCCGCCAGCCAGCCAGTGGGACAGCCACTGCAGCTGAGCTGCCAGGTAGAGGGGGGCACCCAGTCTGTCCATGCTGACTGGCAACTGCAGCTTTACCAGCGCTATGCGGTTGTGTTTGTCACCCCATATAAGCTCTCTCAGAAGGGTGTCTGTTAGACTTGGCATCTTTTGACGTGTTTCCCCTGAGTTTTTTGCTTTCTGACCTCCTGGTTTTGACTCTGTTTTTGCTGGCTTAGTGTCTCTGCGCACTTTCTCACTGCTGTTCAGTGTTAAAGGGCATGTGCTCCTGTTGTAAATTGTGTTATGGATTGGTGTTTCTATGATTGGCATATTTGATTTACTTGTCAGTCCCTAGTAAAGTGCACTGAGTGTGCCAGGGCCTGTAAATCAAATGATGCTAGTGGGCTGCAGCACTGGATTATGCCACCCACACAAGCAGCCTGTAAATGTAACTCTGGCCTGCCATTGCAGAGCCTTGTCAACTTGGCAAGTGTACCCACTTGCCAGGCCCTAACCTTCCCTTTACTTACATGTCAGTCACCCCTAAGGTAGGCCCAAGGTACCCCTGTGGGCAGGGTGCAGTGTATGTGAAAGGTAGGACATGTCCTGGTGTGTGTGGCATGTCCTGATAGTGAAATACTGCCAATTTCGTTTTTCACTATTGCAAGGCTACCTGTTCCCATAGGACAGAATGGGGAGTTTGTTTATAACATCTTATAAACATAACTGGCCCTGGGAACTAGGTAGAAAAATAAAGTTTAGTATGCCTGAACTCAGAATCTAAAGATGCATCTTTTAGGAAGGTGATTTTTACATTCTGTGTTTGAAAATACCACTTTTAGAAAGTAGGTATTTTCTTGCTTAGCCATCCAGTAGGCCTCTGCTGGGTTTGTGGATTGACTGTCTGGGTTTTGGATGACAGGGGCTGGAGAGGAGCCGTGGCTCCAGATAGTCTAGGTGGGTCAGGAAAGGGCTGAATAGACCTGGGCTGCATTTAGAGTAGGGGGAGGAGATTTCCTTTCACCTGAATGGGCCTGGTCTGCCTCTGACAATGCCGTCTCCACCTCCTGCCAGGAAGCCACACTAGAGAGGGCAGAACTGGTTCTGACTGGGCACAGACACTCTCTGCCTGAGAGGACAAAGGATTTTGGGCTATAAAAAGTGGGGCCCAAACCCCTGAACTTTAGAACTCTTTTGGACCAAGAAGACTGCCAAGAAGAAGAGCTGGAGAAGCTGTCAAGAGGAACTACCACTTTGCTGAGTGCTTGGCTGTGTTGGCCTGCAGTGGCTGCTTCTGTCTTGGGCAGTGAAAGGACTGGGCTGAACTTTCTGCAATCTATTTTTGTGAGTTTCTCCAAGGGCTTGAGGTAGAGCTTGCCCCCTGTTCAAGAAGTCTCAGGAACAGAAACGACTTCAAGTTCTTCTGCCCTCAGCACTGGGGACTGTGTGTTTTGTGCTGCAACAGAAGGAAAAGCAACTCGACGCAGTCTACGACGCCGCTGCCGACTCCGTGTCCTGAAGGCACTGCAGAGGGCACCGCAACCCTGGTCTCACCGCCGCCGCCTGCTGACGCCACCACCGAGCTGCTGCTTGCACCGCGACCTGTGGGCACCGCACATTGCACCGCCTCGCTTCACGACGCCGCCTTGGTATCCCCGACTACGCTGCTCCACGCCGAAATCGATGCCGCTGCCTGCACCGTGGTTAGTGGGCACCACCCGTAAAGCTACACGATGCACCGCCCTCACCCCGCACCGCAGCCTTGGCCTACCGACGCCAGCGCCCTCGACTCCAGTTCGTCAGCCGACGACAGCGTTTCAGCAACGACGACGCCGCTGCTTGCACCGAGACCTGCCAGCACCGCGACGAGCACCGCCTCACTTCGCACCGCGACCCTGGTCTCACCGACGATGCCATCTGATGCCGACACCTAGCCGCTGCTCGCACCTTGACCTGAGGGCACCGCACGCCGCACTGTGGCACTTCGCACCGCATCACCCGATGCCTGCCAACGCCAGCACGCCTGACTTCAACCGCGAGGAGTTCGATCTGCAACGCGTGTGACTTCGAGGGCCCGACGACTCCTGCACCGACCTCCGGAACCGACGCCTGCGGACGCCGTGCTTTCGGAAGCTCAACGAGAGGTCGCCGACGCCCTGCATTTCTAAAGGTACTGTTTTGCGGGTCTTCCCGACACCGTAGCTGGCCCGCGATACCACGGTCAGCCAGAACTGTTTGGATTTGTTGTTCACGACGCCGTGATAGCCCCAGACGGTGCTATCGACTTCAAGGAACTGTTTTACAAGTTTATTATGATAACTGAAGATTTTTTAATACGGTATTGTGGATTTTTTATCATTTTTGGTCTTTTCTTAAGTATATAAATATATTGGATATTTTTCTAAACTGGTGTGGTGTCCTTTTGTAGTTCTTACACTGTATTACTGTTGGTTATGTGCAAATGCTTTACACACTGCCTCTAAGATAAGACTGACTGCTCGTGCCAAGCTACCAAGGGGGTGAGCAGGGGCTATTTTAGGAGTGTAACTCCCTTATCCTGACTAGGAAGAAGGGTCCCTATTTGGACAAAGGTACCTACCTCTGCCAACTGGAGACCCCCATTTCTAACAGTGTCTTACTCCCGAAAAAGGGATTGGGGAGGAACAATGGGAAAATATGCAAAATAATACAAGAGTTGGGTGAGAACCACAGAGCTATTCTCCCCGTCACTGCTAAGGGAAGTTGTTTCCAGAACTGCACTCTCGGTTTCAGTGAGGACAGGGCTTTTCTCAGGTTACCATCGAATAGATCGGCTGAGAGTGATAAAGGTGTACTCTGACATATCAGACTGGGGTGCCTCACCAGCTGAGCGTGGAGCCCTCAAGCAGCACCTTCTACAGGGGAGCGTTGGAGTGCAGCGGTTAAATGCTGGATTTGGCCCAGTTGCGGGGAGCAGCAGTCAAATGCCTCCAATGTGGCGTTGTAAGATTGGATCATACATCAAGGAGATAGAGAAGCAGATCATCTGAATATACGATAATGCATGCATTCCATCATCCAGAGGGATTCCCCAATCTTGCCCCTCCCTGCGAAGATGGATAACGAGGGACTCCATTGCCATAGCAAAGAGCAGGGAAGGCATGGGGCATCCCTCTCTAGTCCCCCTGCCTACCAAGATGGGTGGTGAGATGAGCCGCCCCAGGGGCATCCGGTATGCAGGCTTTGTATAAAGTAGTTTTGTATATTTTAGGAAGTGGTTGCCCACTCTCATGCACGGAAATATTTAGGGGATTGAAATGTGAAAGAGGCGTCAAATATTTTGGGATGTGGTCCAGCCAGGAACGAAGCTGTTTTGGTAAGGATAGATGATCTCAGCGATAATCCTTGCATATCTGTCTGCTAGGATCTATCCCAATATCCCAACCCAAGTCTGTGCCTAGAATGGCGATTGTCTGATTGAAGGACAAAATAGTTGGATCCCTGTCGGGGTTTGGGAGAGCGACCAGGAGGGACTTGCAGAGTGAAGGAGGCAGTTCCCCCATATTTAGGGCTTCGTTGTACATTTCAAATAAGCGGTGTGTGAGTCTCGAAGCGAAAGTGGTATAATACTCAATGGGCTGGCCATTGAGACTCAGGGTTTTGTTTCTAACCAAGTCACGGATGGCTTGTTTTACATCTGCAATCAAGAACAGCACATGTAAGCCTTCTCAGACTGCCGCTGTGATGTGGGGGATAGGAAGCCCACACAGAAAAGTATCAAGCACACATTCAGCATGGAAGGGAGGATCTTTGCATATAGAGGAGTAGCATTCGAAGAACATGCTCAAAAAGCTAGTTTGCGTGTAGAGGGAGCCTCTGTCAGGCAAAGAGATTTCTAGTATAGGGCTTAAGTGGGTGTCTTGGTGAATTAGCTAGGCGAGTAGTTGGCCGGACTTGTCACAACTGTGATGTGTCCTGGTTGCATAGGCATTGAAGTTAAAACACCATAGTCACTTTGAAAGAGCGGCGTGTTGCTTCTTAGCCTCGGCTAGCGAGGGCCTCCTAGAAGCATTGCTATCCACCTCTTTCTCCAGCACCGGCAGCAGCTGTTCAGCAGTCTTTTTTTTCTTTATTTAAAAAAAAAATAAAAAAATTATTTGTATTTTGCCAGAAACAAAAACGAAAAGAAACCATAACAAAATCGGTTACAGTTGTGCAGAGACATACATATACAGTCCATACCTCATATAATTCCAAAACACATCCCCTTAGGGCGTCGTGAACCTGCAAGTCCCACCCATTCACATCTCTCCGTTGTAGTGTCCCATGTTTCCTCACCACCTGGAGCACTGTTGTACTAGAGAGCCGGGACGTATTTTTAGAGTTAGAGGCGGGGCCCCTAAGAGGCCCGTTAACCATCACCCAGCCCCCCATCTAGGCCATAATAAGCCCTCCATTTGCCCCATACTCTGCGGAATTTCCTCGGGCACCCTCTTGCCTTATAGGTGACCCTTTCTGCCGCCAAGTACATATCCATCCCTGCCTTTCACTCTCGGAGTTGGGGCGCGATTGCAGCCCCCCAAGTTCGTGCTACATCCCGTTTTGCCACAACCAGGCCCAACTGAGCGAATATAAGGTGCGGTCGGCCCAAATCTACATCTCCGGGTATACCCAACAATATGAATTTGGGGTCCAGTGGTAGTGTTGTGTCTAGGATCTTGCTCAGTTCCCCCAACACCCCCTCCCAATAGGTCTGTATTTCGGTGCAATCCCACCTGTTCATAGCCACATCTCTGGCAACTAGGGTTGCCAGCACGGCCCATCCGGTGGAGTCGAACCCTATCATAATAGACTCTGTGGAGTATTTTATATTGGATGAGGCGGAGACGGGATTTAATAGCCACCTCTCGATGGTGCATCAGGGCTGCTTCCCAGTCTGTCTGGTGTGTTATTATTCAGGGTCCGGTATGTGAGTGATACTGCCTTAGTAAGCACATGTTCCTGTAGCAGGCGCCCCTCCAGTAGCTGTTCAGCAGTCTTGATCTCCCCATCTAAGGTCCTGCGCACCCCCTTTACCTCCTGCAGACACATCCCCCTCGTGACCACCTTGAAAGCATCCCATTCTATTGCTCTAGTGGATGCTGAGGCGTGGCTCTCTGTGAAGTATTGGTGAATATGGGCCTCTTGGGAGTCACAAAATGAGGGATCCTCCAGGCAATCTCTGGGGATATGCCATGTGAGTTTTGGTGGGAGCAAGTTATTCCATTGCACATCTATCAAGTGGGCATCGTGGTCAGATACTACCTGCCCAAGGTTGTCCATATGTTGTACCGATCCCAGATTAATGTGACAGCAGAGGATACGGTCTAGACACGCATACAGATTATGTGATGTGGAATTAAATGAGTAGACTTGGGTGTTAGGGTATATAGCCCTCCAGACATCTGCAAATGACCATTGCCGGGCCCCCCCCCCCACATGAAGTGCTATGCTTGGCTATGTGGGGGAATTCAGGAGAGCGGTGGGTGTGAGTGGTTCAAATGCAGGTCAAGCATGCAATTATAATCCCCTCCCAAGACCCACGGTATATGGGCTTTGCGCTCTAGAATGTCTGAGAGCGTGGTCCAGAAGGATCCTTGGTCCACGTTCGGGGCATAGATACTCCCCAACAGAACCCGGAAGCCATCCAGCCGGCCCTCCACCAGAGCGAACCTGCCCTCCTTGTCTATGACAGTATTGAGGACGTGAAAAGGAACTCCTGAGAGGATACAGACTATCGCTTCTCAGGTGTAGGCCAAGTAGGCAATAGCATAAATCATCCCTCTCCTCGCTTTTGCAGCCACTGCAGTCCCGGGGCCATAGTGTTGGTCTCTTGGAGGAAGATAATGTGCTCATGTTGACACTTAAGGTAACAGTATAGAGCATATAGTTTTCGTGCCGTGTGCATTCAGCGCACATTCAGGGTGAGGAATCTAGTGAGTGCGGACGGAGTCGTGGTAAATATAGTGAGTTACGTTATTCCCTGTTGCATGATGTGTGCCGTGGGCTTGACCTCCCCGTCCCTGTGTCACCATCCCTGGCCTCCCAAAGGAGTGGTGCATGTCTACATGGCCCAAGTGTGGGGACGGAAAAACAGGCATCGTAATAACAGGTATGAACAACGACTGTAGGAGCCTACTGCATAAGGTAGTATGCCCAAATGGAGCGGTACAGTTTACCATCAAGTAAGGAGGGGTTGTGGCTGTGTGAGTGCAGGTGATGTCCACAAGTGGGGTTGCCCAGATTTATCGCGTCATTGTAGAGCTGGGCATGGCCATAGGTGTGAGCAGAGCCTGGGAGGAGAGGAGAGATGGGGGAAGATGTGTAGACTATAATCCCCAAGAGTAGGAGTCCATAGTGTCTCAGCTCCTGAGAAGTGGGCAACTTGAGGGTTGAAGCCTAATATTCAAATCAAGGCTTAGAGCCCCTGGTGCCTGCATTGGACTGCAGGCGCTGGAGATCATATCAAGCTGTCTGCCATTGGTGGAGTCACCAGTGGTGCTGATTGAAGCTGTCTGAAGTGTCAGATCCTCGTCAGTGGTGAAGATATGCGGTCCCCCCCTCCCCATCTGTTATCCCTGCTCCATCGCAGAGGGATGCCGCTGCCTGGAAGGCCCAGCATCTGTCTTTGATGATCTCTAGAGCCGAGGCCTTTGCGGGTGGGGAGTTCAGGGAGAGACCCCACTTTGCCGATTCCTCCTCTTGCGTCTTGGCCAAGGAGGACAGGGATCCACCTCCATTGAGCCGGTATGTGTTTCTTTGTGGTACTTGTCTGTCCAGTCCCAGGTCTCCCCGAGGTCAGAGAAGAAGAGATAAGTTCCGTCAATGAAGACCCTAAGGTGGGCTAGAAACAGTAGGAAGTACTGGATGCCCAGCTGTCGGAGCCACTTCTTAACTTCCAAAAAGGAAGCTCTTTGACTTTGTACCACCTGGGTGTTGTCCAGGAAGAGCATGATGGTTTTGTCTTCAAGTTTCAATGGGCTCTTTTCCTTAGCTGCTTTCAAGATGGCGTCTTGGTCTTTGAAATGGAGGAGCTTTGCTAACATTAGGCGTGCTGGGGCTCCTGGAGGGGGTCGGCAGGCTGGAACCCAGTCGGCTCTTTCCAATGAGTAGAAGGTGGTGAGATCTGGAAACATCCTGAACAACGACTCCGGAACAACGAGCTCCGGAGTCACGCAAGCCGAACAATGACTTGCCCGAACAACGACTTAGCCTTAACCACGCATGTGCGTGGTTAAGGCTAAGTCGGCCTAGTGTACGGTATGGGCGGAGTTGAGAGGAGCATAGGACAGGAACAGGAGAGGTAAGAGGGGATCGGGGGTGGGGGGGGGTTCGTGTTAGTTTTTAGGGGTGGGAGGGGTTCGGTAGTTTTTAAGGGGTGGGGGGTTTGTGTTAGTTTTTAGGGGGTGGGGAGGTTCGTGTTAGCTTTTAGGGGTGGGAGGGGTTCGGGTTAGTTTCTAGCTGGTGGGGGTTCGTGTAAGTGTTTAGGGGGTGGGGGTTCGTGTTAGTTTTTAGGGGGTGGGGGGTTCGTGTTAGTTTTTAGGGGGTGGGAGGGGTTCAGGGTAGTTTCTAGGAGGTTGGGGGTTTGTGTTAGTTTTTAGGGGGTAGGAGGGATTCGTGTTAGTTTTTAGGTGGTGGCAGGGGTTCTGGGTAGTTTCCAAGAGGTTGGGGGGATCGTGTTTGGGTTGGGGTTAGTTTTTAGGGGGTGGGGGGTACAGGGTAGTTTTTAGGGGGTGGGAGGGGTTCGGTTAGTCTTTAAGGGGTGGGAGGGATTCTGTTTAGCATGCATTCCTTTACCACAAAAATTCGTGGTAGAGGAATGCGTGGTAAAAAAAATTGTGGTTAAGACGCGGTCGTTGTAGAGACCGCGTTGTTGAGGTAGTCGTTGTTGAGGAACTCGTTGTTCCGACATACAACCGGTGAGATCTGAGAGGTCGACAAAGGATCAGAACCAGTTCTCTAAAAATGACAGCGTGTCTCGAGCCCTCGATTCCCTCGGGCATTCCAAGGATCGGACGTTACTTCTCCAGGAGTGGCCCTCTGCATCATCTGCCCGCTCCTCAAGGACACATACTTGCCTTTGCAGGTCCTGGATGGTGCATTGATTTTCGGTAGTTTGTGGTTGCAGTGAAGCCAGCGCCTTTTCTCCATCTGCCACTTTGTCTGCTAGTTTTCGGTGATCATCCCAGAGGAAAGTTGTACAGCTGATTGTGGTGGCTTCTTGGGCTGGGCAGACTCTCCCTTGTTGTGTTTGCTGTATTTGATGTTCAAATAGTCCCGCTGGGCAAAAGTGACATGTGCCAGCCTGGGGGAGGGCCGATCTGTGTTTCCCCTCTGCTCTCTCAGTTGTTGTGGGCTGGTTTGCAGTTGTGAGGCGAGGGCCCCGGAGGGTGTGCCACAGCATGCGTAGAGGGTACTGGGTTAAGAGTGTTCAGCTGGGGATGGGGGTTGGGGGCAGCTAGCCCTCAGCAGTATGGAGTGCAGAGTCTGTATGTGTTGCAGTTTGCGGGGGAGGGAGAAAGAATGAAGGGGTGTTGTCGTCTCACCCCGCTGCTGTTTGTTTGTGATGGCCCCTCAGTAGGCATGTCCCCCAATTGTTGCTTCTGTCCCCGGGCAATGTGCACTGACCTTTTCTGGGGATGCTCTGGCAGGGGTCGTCAGCCGCAGAGTACTACCCCCAGCCCGAGCACCAGCAAGTCCTCAATGTCCAGTGATTGTGAGGTAGGGGTGCCTCCCACCTTTGCTGCCGGTCTCTCCTGTGGTGGGTGTCTTGCCACTCCTGGGGTGAGCAGGCTTAATCAGGCGGGTGGGGAAAATGGAGGAGAGAAACTCCGCCGATTGCCCAGGGTGCTGGCCATCTTTTGCTGGCACTGTGGCAAGAGGACTACTGGCGCGAGTCTTCTGGCTTAGACGGACCCTCTCTCCACTTCCCAGTGGCCCACCGCGAGTGTCCGACGCCTGCCTGGGTGAGTTAGACGAGCGGGTGCATCCCTGCCATCTTTCGGGTGTGGCGGGCTGTCTCTGCTTTGTTGGAGGCTCTATGGGCTAATCAGGGCACGGGAGGCCCAGCAGCTAATGCCGTGGAAAGAGTTTTCGAAGGTCGGTGGCATCAGGCCCGGTATGTCGTCTAGGCCGCTGCTGTAGAGGAGGGGCTCTGTCCGCTACCCATATTGCGGGCCCCTCTTCGGTGGCGCCTTGGCACGAGGCCTACTGGTGCTGTTGTCCTGCTCTGGCAGGCCCTCTCACCGCTCTCAGGGGGCCCACCTCAGGAGTCAAATGCTGGTCTGGGTAGGATGGGCAAGTGGGTGCACCTCCGCTGTCTTTTGTGGGTGGTAGGCTGCCTCTATCACGCTGGAGCCCGACGGGCTCATTAGGGGCTGGGAGGCCCAGCAGCCAAGTCCCCAGCGCAAAATCCCTGAGGTTTACCATGGCCTCAGCCAGTGACATCAGGCCCAGTATGCTGTCTGGGCTGCATCTAGAGGCAATGTCAGTGTGCCCCCGAGGCTAGTGGATAGAGTGAGGCCGAATGGTAACTGTGGCTGAGTCCAGTCAGCAGATTAGGGTGATTTCAGCAGCCAGCGAAGTAAAGCTCTACCAATGAGCGACCACCATCATGGCTAGCTCCTAAAGTACACCATTTTAAACCCTTTCCTTCCAAAATTTCTTCCCCAAACCCTCCTAGAAAAGGTTGAACTCGCCCACTTTGCTTGCTCACTGGAATTCAGGGCAAGTATTTCATCCGGTCACTTTTAAAGATTGCCTACTGCCACTGGTGTGTATTGCTGAGAGCAGAGGATTATATATTGAGGTATTGCCTAGTCCTGTAGCATAAAAAATAGGGTCAAATTCATTATTTGCAAAGAAATACTTAAGTGTGTTAACTGAAGAACTGGGTTGGTTTCAGACTCTGGTCAAAATAATCTTGTCTGCAATTAGGGCCAAATAATAAACCTTTACTCAACAGATCAATTTTTCTGCACGTCAGTATGACTTCATAAATTGAGATTTGGGACAAGTGCACTATCAGCAGTTATTCATGATGTTCTAGTAGTGGTTGCATGCATTGTTGGCACTTGGGTGACGGATGTTTTTATATAGAGAGAGAAATCCATACTGCTTCCATATGGAATACTGGGTAGCCCTGTCCCTTGGAACAGTATAGTGAATTTTTGATGGGCCAATGTACATGAACTCCAGTATTAATAAATGTACAGCAGTGGCATAATGCAAAATTATGGGCCCCTCAGCAGAATGTGATGAGGGGCCCCTGAGTCTCACATATGTAACAGATATTCATTGGCCTTGGGCTGAATGGGGCCCCCACCCACCAAAGGGTTGGGGAACCCCCCCTGCGCCACAGGGAATGCAGGGCCCTGAGTTACACCCCTGATGTACAGTAGTTGTCCATCAGACTCTGATCAGATATTTTTTGTATACAGTGTAGGAGAAATGTGTACCTTGATGTGTTTCTGAATTTGTCTCATAGAAATATGGACCACTTTATTGAGTCCTCTGATTGCAGCACAATGTGAAGAGTGATCAAGGCTTCTATTTAACAAGACTTTGTATCCTCACTTTGGTTCTGGTTTGGTATTTTAAAATGTATTTGTACATTTTTTCACATACTGACAAGATAGAATGAATTGAATTAATAGAAAGAGGAAGTAACAAGGAGAAATAAATATGTTTCTCTGAATTAAGGCTCTGTTGGATTGCACCATTTTTGTGCAAACCCAGGATTAACATCCTTTGTAAATCTGGCTTTGTGTCAAAATACATGGGAAAGCCCATGCTCCCCCCATATAACGCCTACCCATGACAAAGTAACAGAAGGCAGTGTTACTTTGCATTGCCTTACTTTTGCATTTATAACTCATGCCAACCCAAGAAAAGTGGCTTTGCACAGCTTAGTAAATGCGAAAAATTAATTTGGGTCAGGCTGAGCCACAAACGTGACACAACCCATACTCAATCTCAAAGTAAATCTTGTCTCTGGTAGTCAGTCTGTGAGGGAAATTTGGTCTACCAAGCCCACTTGTCTCTCATGGTAGACACGGGCAAGCATTCAAGATTTAACTCATGAAATAAAAGCACAAAACAATACAATGCAGGTACTGTAAATCAGCAGAATGGGTCATAGTATGGTCACAAACACATATCGCTCATAATTGCCACCTGATTACAAATCCCGTAATACAAAATTGCTGAGTTCGATACTACTGCCAAAACATGGTCATTTTCCAGTTATTACGATGGCAAAACATATGATTTGCAATCCATAACAACTACCAAAAAACAGACAAAATATGGGACAATGATAAACAGTGGCACCCTACGGAAGTAAGGACGTCACATCAAGAGGTAAGGTACTGGATAATCTTTTATTTAAGAATTGTATAAACACCCTAATCAGCTTGACCACCTATCTCTCCCGAGTCGGCTCATCAACTACTGACAGTTCTCCCCACATGTTCTCAGAACCACCCAGGTATCTAGGCACCCTCATTCTGATTCTGAATACCCACAATACCACACATCTTCCCATTTTACTAAAACACAACCTGCAAAACAAATCTACATTCCTGGTATATACATTATTCTACAAAGTCTTTCAGATATGATGGTTTGACAATGGATCTTGCACTCCTTCTCGGGCCTCCACCCTCTTCTCCATTCTTGCAGCTTTCCGTACGTGTTTCATCTTTTCCTTCCAATTCCATCTTGTTAAACTTAGCAACTCTGTTCAAGTTCCATATCTTATGTTCATCAGTCTTCTCCGCATTAGTATATGATAACCCTCATGGGTTTGCTATACTTGGATAGGCCTGTACCTACTGCTGGTAGCTTAATTCTCACCCAGTCACCAAATCACAATTTCGGTCTCTTTTACCTTCTTTCGGTTGTCAAATTCTACCTTCATTCTTTGCCTTCTTTCTTCCTCTCTCCTCTTCCACATGGTCTCATCAACATCCTCTTTCACGCCACCTTCCATCCTCATCTTGTTTACCCAACTGGGACACATCACACTATTAGGCGTCCTTCATCTGAAAAGTTCAAACGGGGTCAAACCTGTCGTAGAATGAGGCGTAAGCCTATATATTCTCACCTTATCCTGAATTTCTTTCATCCATGACTTATCAATCATACTTGAGCGCTGTATGGCCTCTTTCAGCACTTTGTTGAACCTCTCAATCATACCATTACATTCTGGGCCATAGATGGCAGATTTCTTATGGATTACCCCTTTTTTCCTCAGAAATTCTTCCATTTCTTTTGACATCAACTGTACCCCATTATCAGTCAACAAAACTGTGGGACAACCCTCACAATCAAATAATCTCTCCAGAAATCTCATCACCACCATTGTTTCCACTGAATTCACGACCACCACTTCCGGCCAACGAGAGTACCAATCAATACAACTCACAATATACCAATCTAAACTTCCTGATCAGATGGGACCAACAATGTCAAAAGAAATGTCCTCCCATGGCGCAGAAGGCAATTTTCTCACCACCATGGGTTGAGTTCTACACTTTAAAATCCTATCACTCGCCAGACACTCAACACAAACACTCACACTTCTTTCAATCATTACATCCATTCCAGGCCACCAATATCAGCTCTGATCCTTATTTTAGTCTTAGAAATTCCTGAGTGACTTATGTCCCAAGGCAATATTTCTATTTCTTAGAACAGTGGGAGGAATCAACTTTTCCCCTCTCACAAGCAAGTCACCACAAACTGCCAATTCCTTCCTAACTTACCAAAAGCCACACTAGTCAGAACCACAAACCTCTTTCCTTGGCTAACCAGTCAGAATACATTGTTTCACCAACTGCATCGAATGATCATTATTCACCTCATTGACCCATTTTTCTTCACTAATGGACCCATCAGTGACCTCACAAACCTTAATTTCATCCTCAAACCACACACCTTGGGGGCGTGGCCAAGCCGGCGACCAAGATGGCCGCTCGGCTCTGAAGCTCCGTCCGGCCATCCAGCAAAATCGTGTGTTCCCGAGATTTAAATCATCATCGCGGGTCCGCCGCGACATCATGAATGCCTGAATCGACACTGAACCCCCCGATGCTACAACGAGGCCGCTGTGTGACCTGGAGCGGCTGAGCGAGGGATCGCGGGTCTGCTGCGCGGTCCCTGCATCGCAGGCCCGTCCCATCCGGAGCGGGCCTCCTTCGACCTGATCCGTCTGTGCCGGAGTAGTGAGCAACGCTTGTCCTGGTGAGCATCGCAGTGCCCCCCTCTGGCGCTGTGCACCCGCGGCCCTGGCTCGTCTCTGCTGCCTGCGGTATCGGCACCCGACTCTGCACGCAGCGCATCTAGATCGGGGCCTGCGGTGGGAGGAGAACGCACCCTTCGGCGGCTGGCTCCGGCGTTCCCCAGGCCCGCGTGCGCTGGATTGAGGAGTTGCTGGGGCCAAGGAGGCGACTCGCTGCGCTGCCAGAGGTAATTTAGGGATACCACAGATCGACCCACCCTGGCCCCCGCGCCTGGAACTTAGCGCTGTGCTGACGCCCTGTGGCTGCACCACATATTTTTCACACTGGGGATTTTTCATCGTGTGGTAGACTGGGCGCAGCGGGCCGGGCGTTATGGCTTAGCCCACCTCCGGTGCTGGTTCACTGGGGGAGGGTCTGCAGTGGACGACCCTGCTGTTTGAGTGGAGTGTCACCTCCCCCCCTTGTGGATTGCTTTCTGACTGTGCATGATCCCAATGAGTTTCATTTCCCTCTGCAACCAGACAACAACCATATTACTTCCCAGTGGATAGCTGCCGGGGATGGTGCCCTCCCTTTCCACTTCGACACGGGGGATCTGCGCTGTCTGATTTCGCGCCAGTGTTGTTGCGTTGACGGCTGGCATTTCCTTGCAGCATTGATGCGGAGACCGTCCACCCTATACACCACTCTGAGGGCTGGCCGGCTATGATTGCTGCGCCCTTCTGCTCTGGCACGTGGCATTCAAGCGGTCCGGCCTGGCGCCGTTTTGCCTGCAATATTCGCTGGTATTGCCACGCAGCATTGGGGCACTGACCTCCCGCCCTGTGAATCCCACTGACGACTGGCTGACTGAGATTGCTTCGCTCTCCGCGGCATGAGCCGCAAAGATCCCAAGCAGAGAACGCTACCCTTCGAGAAGGTTGCAGACACTAACCCTCCTCGCGGCTCGAGCATGGCGGAAGCGGCGCAGAACCTGGGCCCCGAGGGCGGATCAACAGACCCAACCAATTCCCTGCTGCAGGAGATGCGAGCCGGTTTTAAAGCATTGGATAGCCGCTTTGACTCTCTTGATAGGTCCCTTGCCAGCCTTGGTGCCAAAGTTCAAGTACATGACCGACGACTAGATGTGGCGGAGGCACGCATTTCCGATATTGAGGACGGGACTGCTCAATCTGTCAAATGACTCGACCGCATGGAACGCATCCTGAAGGAGGTCGCTGTCAAAAACAAAGATTTAGAGGCGCGCAGTCGCCGGAATAACGTACGCATTCTTGGGGTCCCAGAATCGACTTCCACCGGCCGCATGGATCTGTTTGTTGAAACTCTGTTGCTGGACTTGTTTGGCAGGGAGGCTTTCACTAGTGGCTTTGTCATAGAGAGGTTACACAGATCATTAGGCCCTCGCCCTAACCCCGGTCTCCCTCCCAGACCCATTGTAGCGCGTGTTCTGAACTTCCGAGACAGAGACACTATTCTTCGGCTGGCGAGGGAAAAAGGAGACGTGGATTGGCAAGGTTCCAAACTGTCTTTTTATCCGGATGTCACTACTATGGTCCAAGAGGCAAGACGGAAATTCAGTGGTGTCAAGGCCGCTTTGAGAAACCTAGGACTTCGCTATGGTATGCTGTATCCGGCCAGACTAAAGGTGGATGTGGACGGCAGGGCCCGCATCTTCGAGAACCCAACGGAAGCGCAGGAATTTTGTCGACTCTACAAACCAAAGACCAGCTCCACGGTCAGACCGGGATCCAGCTCCTCTCCCCCGCACAGTGGCTCAGACGCGAGTGCGGAACTCTTTTCCATTGCTGGCACGGGATGACTGGGACACTTTGAACTGCAGGCATTAAAGTCGAATGGTTGCAGGAACACAGTAGTTAATTTACATTGATGTTGCAGTATGCTGGAGACATGCCGGGGCGTTGCTGCCCCCCATACTGTATCCTTTGTGTATGGTTCTGGTTATTTTGGGGTACTGTTTTTTGGAATGTTAATTCAACGTACAACACTCTGGTACTTCACGTTCACTCTCATTTGGGATGTTGCTTTTCCCCTGAGGGGGCATGGCTGGGTGGGGGTGGTGGGTGGGTAATGTTTTTCATATATCACTTGTTCGTCGTACATTTCACGCATTCTTGGATGAGCACTACCGATAATGATAGTCTATTTTGTTTGAAATGTTCTGTCAACCAGATGGCCAAGTTTGGTAACGTGGAGGGTCCATCGTCCCTTACCCTACTCTCATGGAATGTGAGGGGTTTAAATAATACTCGAAAGCGTAGACAGGTCATCCACTATTTATTGAGACACAAGGTGGACATTGCTTACTTACAGGAGACGCATCTTTCCAAGTCAGACAGGGCGCATTTTGGGGCTGGCTGGGGCCCTCATAGATATTTTGCAAACTACAGCAACTACGCTAGGGGTACGGCCATTTTGATACACAACAGGGTTCCATTCCGCCACAGAACTACTCTCCAAGACAGCGAGGGAAGGTACCTGGCAGTGTCGGGATCTATCTTCGGTAGGGACATTACATTAGTATGCAAATACGCCCCCAACACGGACGATCCAGACTTTTTTCATACTGTGTCGACGCAGTTGAGTAAACTAGACCCGCTGACTCTGCTCATGGGCGGAGACTTCAACCTACTCCCTGACCCCATCGCAGACAGTACCTCTACGACGCACGACTCTAAGCCACGGGCACGCCGGGCTCTCCAAGAGCTCTGTGACCGGTACATCCTGCTGGATGTTTGGCGGAAACGGAATCCCACCACTACAGAATACACACATTATTCAGGCCAACATAACACATGGACGAGGATTGATTTTTGGCTTATATCACCAGATATATTTGGCTGGTGTTCTTTGTTGAAACGCTCCCCAGGACCTATTCGGACCACTCCCCAGTTAAGATGCTCTTACGGATCCCTCGCCCTGAGGGATTTGAGCGACAATGGCGGTTTCCTAGCCGCGCCTTACAGGATGAAGTCTTTAGGGCTGAAATCCATGAGGCTATTGAGGACTATTTCACGATAAACACAGGTTCGGTGGACACGTGGGCAATGCTGTGGGAGGGATTTAAAGCGGTTCTTAGAGGCACATGTATTGCCAAACACGCCGGAGTTCTCAAAGACCTCACGCAACACACTAGCACAAATTGAGCGAGACCTAAAGGCGTTAGATGAGGCATCCATACCTCAAGCAACATCCATATCTGGGAATAGACGAACGGTTCTATTGGAGGAATACAGAGAGACGGCAGACAGGGAAATTCTATTTTTAGGGAAATACCAGACGGCTAGGCGCTACGGGGAGGGTGAACGCCCAGGGAGGGTCCTGGCTCAGTTACTAAGACCACCCTATCACAAAACTTACATTACCGAACTGAAGACCCCCGACTCACAAACCCACACCTCCACTAAAGACATTCAGAGTAGCTTCCTAGAATTTTTTTCGAAGTTATACACGTCTACCCTTGGAGATGATTCTGTAGCGCAAGAAAATTATCTAGACGAAATTGCATTAGTTTATTTGGAAAAACACATGCAGGATTTCCTGGCTGAGCCCATATCGGTCGCAGAGGTGCTGCTAGCCATTGACACTATTCGGGGCTCCTCAGCACCTGGACTAGACGGGTTTACGGGGGTGTTCTACAAAACATTTAAAGACATACTGGCCCCTAAACATATTGAAGTATACGCTGAAGCTTTAGAAAAACAGATCCTCCCCCCCACTCTACGCGAGGCGGTCATAATTCTTCTTCCCAAACCAGGCAAGGACCCCTCACAATGTGGCTCTTAAAGCCCGCTATCCCTCCTAAATTTGGATTATAAAATCTTGGCAAAGGTCCTCTCAAACAGATTATCCCAACTGATGGAATTCATAATCTCACCGGCTCAATCCGGTTTTGTGCCCCATCGCTCCACCTCCCTCAATCTCCGCACGTTGTTCTCGGTCATTCATAGGATTAACCCCGACACACCAGCAGCTGCTATATTATTAGACACAGAAAAGGCTTTTGATTCCTTGGAGTGGCCTTTTTTTCTTTCCATAATGCGCCGCTTGGGCTTTATCGCTACGACGGCTCTGCTGTATTCTAAACCTACTGCCCGTTTGCGCTTAAATGGCACACTTTCCCCTCCTTTTCAGCTTACGCGCGGTACGAGACAGGGCTGCCCTCTTTCCCCATTATTGTTTATCTTGGCTATGGACCCACTAGTTAGGCACTTCCAAGAGAAGCATTTGCACAGGGGGCTGCAATTCAACACTGGCCCCCTTTTGGTATCGCTTTATGCAGACGATACAATACTTTATGTTAGACATCCAAAAGATAACTTACACGCATTGATCAGAGAAATCATTAGATTTGGCTGTTTTTCTGGACTGGGCATTAATTGGCACAAATCAGTCATATTCCCATTGACGAGCAGTACGCAACCTTGGGCCTTGGAGTTCCCCCTAGAATGGTGCACCGAATCAGTGAAATATTTAGGCATACACATACACCTGGACACAGCTCAAATATTGAGCCTCAACTACGGGCGAGCAGTGGACACATTAACCACTCAAATAGAGAAATGGTTACGACTCCCTTTGTCACTGGCCGGACGTGTGGCCATAATAAAGATGTTAGTCCTCCCCAAATTTCTATATTATTTCAATAACATACCGATCCCACTCAACAACCAATTTTTTAACACACTTAATTCTCTCCTGTGCCGCTTGGTATGGGGTGGTGGGCAAGCACGGGTCCGATGGGCTGTCCTTACATTACCATATATTAGAGGGGGTTATAATGTTCCAGACTTCCAGCTTTACTATTTAGTGGCACAAAGCAGCTATGCCTTTGCCTGGTACCACCCTGATGCCCGGATTCCCTATCTGAAGCCTGAGGCAGACCTTGTACTTCCAGAGCGCCTATCGACGCTCCTCCCCACGGGGTTCCCCAGAGACCCACAGGACATCCAAACCGTCTCCACCACGTGCTGGGCGTGGCGTAAATTATGCTGAATCACTGGCACGGAGAGGCTGTATTCCTCCGCCCTCCCTGTAGAGAACCCGCGTTTACTCCCCATAACGGGTGAAAGACTGGTACAGCGCACTCTGACATGGTTCGCACTGGCGAGGCTGGGTGACCTTTATCCGGACGGCCACATTTTCTCCCCTTCAGAAGACGCACGTTTTATTCCTAGTAGCGTTATGGACAAATTTGTTTTGGGGCGTATTCGCTCTGCACTACGAGCCACTTTTCCGATGTTCCCACTTGAGCCAGCTTCATTTTCTCCTCTGACGTTGATCATAGATAGCGCGGACAGCTCGCACCTGATCTCCAAGCTTTATAAGGCATGTGCCCTGCTGAAGCCTGTACGAGACGACAAAATACGTAGCGCATGAGAGAAGGACTTGGGTACTACCATCACTGATGACCAATGGGTTTACTGCTGCTCGGTTACACATGACGTTTCCCTGAACAGCAGGCATAAACTGCTACACTTCAAATTCCTGCGCCGCATCTATTTCACTCCAGCCCTTTCACACAAAATAGACCCAGCCAGGCCACATACATGTCACAAATGCTCTGCGCCGCATGCGGACTTCGCTCACCTCTCCTGGACATGCCCTAACCTGCAAGGCTATTGGGTACAAGTTCATCACACGTTAGGCCAGATGTTACACATTCCCCTGGCCCCAATTCCGGAAGTGGCACTATTAGGATATACACTTACCTTCCCCAAGAAAATCTGCAGGTTTGCGTCACTTAGCCTTTTATTAGCCAAGAGGGAAGTGGCTATCCACTGGGGGCGGAAGACTTCCCCAAATGTTCGAGGTTGGTTACGCAGTCTCGCCTATTGCAATGTAAACAGTGAACTTTATGCAAGCCTGATGCTACAGCATCCCGCCCCAAAGATATCTGGGGGCCCTATAAGTCCTATGTTGAGGCGCTTAGGCAGGAGTCAGAATCCCCACTAGAACATGGCATAACCCCTGAGGGGGTAGGGTGATCCTATACTCACAGCTGTCTGGATTCTTATGTATACAAGTCAGTGAATTACGTAATTACATGTTGATTTCTGGGAGTGGAAATGCTCTGTCGATGCTTTTTTGTTGTTATACAATGGATGGGATTGAATCAGTGGGGCCCTTACATAATGCACAATTAATATCGCTAATGATTATTTTATTTGGTAACTGGTTAAATATGTTTGCGCACGACACAAGACACTATCTCGGTATGATGTGACAATCAATGACCACGACATGATGTACGAATATGTAATTGTGATTCTTTTGTAAGATGTACCTGGAAAATAAAGTTTAAAAAAAAAACCACACACCTTCCACAATCTTGCTGTCCTTCTCATCATTATGTCCACAATTACACAAACGGGATACACAATCTGCCAGAATATTCTTAGCACTAGGCACATACTCGACTCTGAAGTCAAATTCCTGCAGAGCGATGACCCATTTGCAAATCCTAGAAGACACTGCACAAACCTTTAGACATGAGAATTTCCTTTAAAGGTTTATGATCTGTTTTAATCAGAAACTTACCCACAAAAATCTGCGCAGCTTCCTCACTGCCCAAAACACAATTAACGCCTCTTTTTCAATAACCGAATAGTTTCTTTCTGCACCTCTCAAACTTCTAGACAAGAACAAAAGAGTCCTTTCTTCTCCGTTTTCCACCTGCAACAATACAGCGCCCAACCCTTTCGAGCTGGCATCTGTCATCAAAATTGTTTCCTGCCACGGTTCAAAACTTGCCAAACTAGGTTCCTCCTTCAACTTAAACTTTAACCCTTCAAAAATACTTCTGGCAATCCTCACTCCAAGTGAAATCAACCCCTTTTTTCAACAATTCTCTAATACGAGAACATCGTTCTGCAAAACCGACCACAAATTTACCATAATATTCTGCCATTCTGAGGAACTTCATCAACTCCTCTTTGTTCTCTGGAGCAGGCATATCACTAATGGTAGTCACCAATTCCTCTTTGGGAGTAATCCTATAGGAGGTTATTTTATGACCCAAATACTCTATGCTTTCCACGTTAAACTTACATTTCCTTAATTTAAGCATAAGGCCACATGCATCCAACTTGGCCAGAACAGTGTGCAGTCTCTCATCATGCTCTGCATTCGTACTACCAAACACCATCAAATCATCTTGATAAATCTTGACATCTGTTACTATCTTCCATCACCCTCTGAAACACCGCAAATACAGACCTAGACCAAAAGGCATCATTACGAACTTAAATGTGCCAAATGGGGAAACAAAAGACGTCAACTCCCGAGACAAGGGATGTAATTTGATCTGGTGATAAGCGGAAGTTAAATCTAGAGATGAGAAATACCTGGCATCACCTATAGAACTTAACATTTCTGTTATATTGGTCAAGGGATACCTGTCCACAACAACACACCAATTAAGCGCCTGCAAATCCACACACAATATAGCCTGCCCACTGGCCTTCCTAGCAATGATCTTTGAGGACAACCACTCTGAACCTTCCACCTTTACAATAATCCCATCTTCCTCCAACCTTTCCAATTCCTTCCTCAAGTCTTCTCTTACTTTCAAAGGAACATTACGCACCTTACTCACTTTGGATACGGAACCTGGTTTAATTTTGATAAAGTGCAGATACTTTTCCAAACAACCCAACCCTGCTTTGAACACATTGGGATATAAACGCTCATACTCTTTGTTGCATTGTATAACATCCACACAGTCACACAGTCTTACTGCAGGAAATTCATTTGGATCCAAATAAACACCAAGTTCTTTTTGGTGAATCCAACTTATGAGAGAATCACCCCTCAAAGACACATAAATCTTCCCCAGAGTAATTTTATTGGCATACTCACCTAAGAAGAACCCAAGAAGTTTTATTGACTCTCCACCATATCCTCTAGGACAAATGTCTGGTTTACGCAGTTTAACACTCCCTTTCAACTCTTTGTCAAAGAACTTTTTAGGTATAAGAGTAATTTTTCCTCCTTAATCAAATAGCATGCTAACCTTCGCACCACCCACACGTACCTCTTCAATGGGTCCTTCCATACCGTTGTCACCCACCTGAAGTACAATCAAATTGAAATCATCATCCAATACACATTATACCTCTCTCACTCTGCCCCCACTATTACTGGACCTACAATTAGGAGTGAAATGACCTTTGCGACCACAATTCTTGCAAACAGTTTTCCACACAGGACAATCCTTGCAATTAACATTGGACACACTGTTGCAACTGAAACATCTGATTTAATTCTTTCTCACTTCCTTAAAACTAGCTTTATCCTCTTTAATCTTGTCCTTGCAATCTTTGGGAAAATATGCTTGCACACTGCTAATTTTATCACCATCACCCTTTTCATACAAGTTTAATTCCTTCTTAATGGTATCAACACATGCCATAGAATTCTCCAGCGTTTTGTCCGTTAAAAAAACTTCACTTAAGTTAAGATGGTCTTTTTGCCATTAGGGCTCCCTAGCCTTCTCAATTACACACCCAAGCATGAATTGATCACTTAGGCACTCCTCACATGAAGCACCAAAATTACATGAAGAGGCTAACTCACGTAATGATGTAATATATTCTTCCCCCGACTCATCTGACCTTTGCATACGCTTTCCAAAGTGGTACCGTTCTAACACAGTACTCACCTTTGGGAAATAATGTAAACTCAATTTTTTTACACTGATTTCAAATTCATTCAAATCAGCAGAATCTAGGTCACTTAACTCAGGAAGATGCTCATAAACCTCTTGCCCCACCGTGCCCATACAGTGCATCCAAAGGGAATTCTTATGTCCTGCACTTAAGTTTGTTCCACAAACCTTGCTATAATGGAGAAATACTTTCTTCTGTTTAGCCCAAGGTAATACAGGTTCACCAGGTAAGGACAAAAAGAACGGAGGAGGACTTACATTCTGCATGTTTGCGCTCCATAAATTAGCTCACAAAACTTTAAATACACAGCAAGAATTTTCCACAACATACCAATATTTTGACACAATAAACCGCAAGCCAAGTTATAAATACAACAGGAAAATAGTAAACACCGGTATATGATTTATACCCGAGGAACCCCCTGATGGAAAAAAAAAATGTTAAATACAATACTGATGAATAAGCAAAGTAGCATAAAATACAAGAGTTACGTTGTCCACAGATGGTGTGTGAATCATCGATAACAGCAACAATGAAGAAATCCACTCCGTAAATGCCGACAAGTACTTAAAAATGTAGGTTACTGAGCTGAGTCACACTTCCTATTAAAAAAATAAATAAAAAACTAAGTAAAGATGTGTGAGTCACCGAGCAGCCTGCCAATGCCCACAGCTGATTGATAACACAAGGCAATACGATGACAAGAATCAGCTCTTCCAGGAAACTGCAGACTGACAGAATCGCGTTCCTCCACAGAACCAGGAAAGCTCTTTTACTACAGCTGCCGCTGCGTCCTCAGCGCGTTGACTCAAGGGTGCAATGTCAGTATCCTTGGTGAAAAGGTTCTCTTAATATGGCCGGCGAACACACCATGTGTGGTAACGCAGTAAGGAAGAGGCAGAGGTGAGCACTCTATTGCACCAGCTGTAAATTTCTTTCAATATGGCAGCCGACACATAACATACGCAGTGACGCATTAAGGGAGCACAGCAACTAGAGGGCGGTGAGCGCTCCAGAGACAAACAAGACCTGTGCGCGCGCACAACGGCGTAGCGGTGGCACGCTGAATGAAGTAGGGCTTGCAACCTTCTACATATTCCAAGTCCACGAACCCGGGAGAAGAATGGGCGAATACTACTGCACACACTGCCCAGCAGCCGTCGGAACTCTCAATGAAGACAAAGTAGTCAGTATCAGCTGTTGAGGTGTACGCGAAGTCTCCGTTTCCGCTCGTCGCCAGTGTGGGAGTAGGGACGTTACACCAAGAAGTAAGGTACTGGATAATCCTTTTTAAGTCGAGCCTAGAGTCAGCGCACATGCGCTGCTCTGCGAGACTTGCTGTACTAGAGTATGGAATAGAAGCTCCGCCCACTTTCCGCCCATATTTGTCATTGGTTTCTGTCTTTGTCCTTCGTAAATGTAGGCTTCTGATTCAGTGATCGGCTTGCTAGTCCCTCCTTAGTACCGCCTTGTCTTCATTTGTAATCTTCCATGGCTACTGGCCCTTTTAATTCGGTTACACGGTACATGTTAATTAGTCTGTAAGCACTATTTTCTTTATTGAGTTTCTCTTATTGTAGGCAGGACGTGCACTGCTTCAGCTGGAACAGCTTGTGTAATGTGCAGGTAATTAGTTTCTTCCCTCGAGAAAACCTCCCAGCATATTTTATAGCATATGTACGTGCATTAAGTCACAGGTGTGTAGTTTGCAGTGTACCTTCAGTTTGCGTCCCCCCCACACACGCACGCGCACCCACACTCGGCACTTTATCGTTACTGCCTCTTGTCACAGCGCCCTTACTCAGCCCCTCCGGGACAATAGGCGGTGACCAGACATTTCGTGTTTGATAAAATGGTGCCCTTTGCTGGCTGAAAGGCCTCTCAAGATGGCCTTTCTGTACGAGAGATAAAATGGTGTGTTATCTGCTTGTGACAATGCTGCGTGAAGTGGGAGCGTTCCTAGAACCGACTGTGCCCGTTTGGATATCAAGCAGTCAAGTGTCGTCAGCGCAGTGTCAATGTTGTTCTTTGTAATTTCATGACACACTCGAGAGCATTCCTGCGAGGAGCATTGTGTTTAGCGGGTCATTCGTATTGTCCCCCCTCCCGCCCCACCTCGGTCTCACCCTGACTGTAAAGCAGAGGTGGCATTGAGAGGTCCGTGGGTTGTGAGCTGCAGACCCCCACCAGAGGGGTGGCAGCTGGATAAAGAGTCGCTGGGAGGCCTTCATGTGAGGTCCGGCAAGGAAGGGACGCTGCTGTCCTGGCAGATGTTAGGCTGGCATATGTTGCTTGGAGCCCGAGATTTATCTCTGAAGGCGCTCCTGGGGCAAAGGAAGTGCCACAGGTCAACAGAACTGGTTCGACTTAAACTTTTCTTTCTTTTGTAGATATACTTTAACAATTTGCTCATATGATGTCATTGTGTAAGCAGTAGCTGACCCAGGGGTCTGTTGGCCCATGCCCTGCTTAAGAAAGAAAAGTTTAAGATTGTTAGGAATTTGAATTTGGAGGCTACAAAATTAATTGCCATCCTAAGCTTGATTTGTGAGGCTAGCAGAAGTATAGGAAACACTAGCAAGGATGCTTGGTGGCCTCAATTGAAGCCCTAGAATATGCTGATAAAAAGAGCAATGCATTAGAAGCCACACATTTCCTAGTGCTCTGCTAGACGAGTCTAGCAAATTGCTTTGTATTTTAGAAATCAACGCACATTTTGAAACCTTTTCTTTAAAGTCGAATTTTTTATTTTAGTATTTTTTTTGTTTGTGAATTTCAAAAATCTCAATTTGTGTATTTATCTGGTGTATACTTGTTCCTTTAGTTTCATGTATTGTTTAGAATCTCAAATTGTAGAATTGCTTATTCAATAAGGGTTCTCCATTTCCAGAAGTCAGTCAGTGGGAGTCCACAGAAGTCAAACGTTTAAGACCTGCTGCTGTGCAGAGTTCATCTCCTACATTAAGGACATAAAAGAAGAGCATGTGGCGCTGAAAGGGTGTAACAGTACACAGGTATGTGTTTGGAAGGCCCAGGACTCTTAGCAGGAGCATGGCTGTCAGGTGAAAAGATGGCTAGGATAGACTCCCAGTCACCAAAAGAAACTGTTCTGAGTTTTGTATTCCCACCAGGAACAAAATGACTGCTGCCATTCATGGGTAGAGACGGCATTATTAATATAGAGTAGCTAACATAGTATCAGATTTTTCACATTTTAAGTAACCAGCTCAATTACATCAAAAACGGTTATAACTTCAACTTCATAATTAAAATATAAAGGCGCCGTCTAGTGTTTACGAATATTAACATTTATTGCTGGTTGCGCCACTAAAACATTACATTGCAATAAAGTAACAAATGAGCCAGTCAGTGTCCGTTCCCGTTGGTTCCTCCATTCACTTCCGGTTCGAAGCTGCAAACATGGAGTTCTGTTTGCGCAGAGTGAGACTGGACTTTTGACTTTTGACTGCGACAGCATGTCAGCATGAGGCGGATTAGGAAAAACGGCCTCTCTCAAACTGTTAAACACTTCGCTTTTCAGTGCCGCTCCGGCCTGCAGTGAATAATAATAGTGCGTTTCGGTGAACCCTTCGGCGGTGTCTGTGTGCGTGAGCGGCCTCCGTGTAAAACTCCTACACAGCTGGTATTCGCTTAAGTAGACTCATTTCTTCGGGTTAAGAGGTAAACTTTAGATTGCAGTACATAGTATGTAGCCCTATGTTGGGCAACATTCCTATATGCCACAGTGTGTCTGTCATTCTTTCGCCAATGAGCTGAGCTCATAGAACACTTCTGTGCCGTCTCATTGCACATTGTTAACCATTCTCTCCCTCTCTTAGGTCACTACTCACCATCTGCAAATTATACCCTTTCACTGCTCATAATGCCAGCCACACGTCTTTTCACTTAATTTTATTCCCACTTGCCTGACTACTGAAAAGTCATATCTCATTCGGGAAAATGATCGAATCTTTACCAATCAAACTATGTTCGTGGCTTCTCACATCCGGGTTTATCTCATCATATCTCCAACTGGCTGGCTAAATCCCTTTCAGACGCGAATTCACAAATTTCGCACCCTCGTATTCACTCTCATAGTGGTCCAAATCATTCCCAACAACAGATGTATAAATGGGTTACGCAACTCTGTTTGCACAGTTGTAGTTCTAGTTGTGTTGCTGTGGTTTATGCACCTAATAATTAGATTGCGCTCATGCCTTCTGTTGTGATTACTGCTGGGGCTTGTATTACATTTTTCCTAAGTTACAGCATATTTAACTAAATTCTTTCTACTCGAGATTATAGAAAAAAATCATGCATTGTGTTATGAAGTTATCTTACCTTTGTGTACGTTCTCTCCTTGGTGTTCTCTTTAGAATGGAAGGTTGAAGGCACTCGATGGTTGTCAGTTGCTGCTGGCTCGTCAAGGTGGTCGGATGCCAGGTTGTGCTCTGAAGTAAATACTTACCTGAAATCACCACAGCCTTCTTGTGATTTATGTACGTTACTTCACAACATTTTTGGCGACGATCTTCTGTCTGCGCGGTGTTTGGGAAAAAAGAAGCACAACCTGGTGATCCTTAGGCACGCTGTCTTCTCCCTCCACTTCTTGTGGTCTTCACAACGTCCTCTGATTGCTCCTGTTGCAGTATTTGTCTCACCGCTTCGTGGTTCAATTTCTGAAAAGGTACTGTACCATTTTCTTGGTTTTTGTGCCCAGCGCTGCCGTTGGAATTGCGTGCTCCGCCTCGAGCCTTGGGGATTCCAAACGCCTGTGGCTGTTTCGTCATCCTCGTCACTGGAACGCACGGTGTAGCACGCCCATAACGTAGAGTTGGAGTTCAACGTGCGCCGTGCGTAACGTAATTTACGTGCCGTCATTTTGTACTACCGTTGGCAATACTATTTATACGCTGTTGACCACACAGCAGATGCTTGTCTCCGATACCGGTTCTACCAAGCGGCAACACGATAAGTACACTGTTGTTCACACAGCGGTTGCCTGTTTTTAATACCGGTCCTGTGCATAACTTGCTTTGCTGCAGTCACACTCACGATGATCTGCACACCCCAAGCCACGCTGTTACCACCGGCTGCAAATTCATTTAGCTTACTGTGCATCCTGCACACCTTCGGCTATACTTTCTCTACATCAATTATGGTACACCTATGGTGATTTGCACACCACACGATTTGTGCAAACACATCCACGGTGATTTGCACACCATAAAGGTAACATTTATTTTGGGACATTTTTACTGTCTTTAGTAAACTTAGCATTGTTTACGCCTGGGGTATTATGGCCATGAATTCCATTGTGATTATGCCCCCTATGTTTTTACCGCTTCCAGGCACTCCCACAATTGTCTGGGAGGATTGGGTGGAAATGCTAGAAAATTACATCACTGCGCTTGATGGTCACAATTTCTCGCCTGCAAGGAAAAAAGCGTTATTACTTAGTGCTTTAGGCAGTGAGGGTCAGCGTATATTTAAATACTTACCAGTAGCTATGGGTCCCAATGGTCAGCCTATGGATGACATTTATAAAGAGGCTAATAAAAGACTAGAAACCAGGTTCGTAAAGAAGTCAACCTAGTAATGGTGAGATATCAATTTTACACTCAACCTCAAGCAGATAGTGAGAGCATAGATGAATTTGTTGCCAGATTGCGTGAACTCTCAGTAAAGTGTCGTTTTGGAACAATGACTGAGGAATTAATTTGTGATCAACTGATTGTGCAATGCCGTGATAGGAAGATTCAAGAAGCCTTTGGGCTACCAAAGACCCTTCGCTAATAGAAGCTGTGGATATGGCTAAAGTAATAGAAGAGTCTCAAAAATGTATTAAGGAGTTGGGGAGGAGGGACAGAAACTTAGGTGAAGTAGCAAATGTAGAAAGTGTTTTCAAAGATGAAGATGTTGAAATTAACGCAGTTTCTAAAAAAGTTACTAAGGGAGCGAATGTGTTTGGCTCTATTCCTAAAGTCAAAGGGAGGGAATGCTTGCGGTGTGGCAGTCAGTATCATATTGCTGACTCGAAAAGATGTTTTGCTGTAGACCAAGTGTGTAGAAGGTGTGGTGGTAAGGGGAATTATGCATGTATGTGTAGACAGAATTATAATTCTGAGAGGTATAAGCCTAAGGTTAATGTAGTACAACAATGCACTGATGTCAAAAAAAGTGTGGATAGAGTGCTTGTAATAGAGGAGGCTGCTGATAGCATGGTTGCGGAAGTCAGTGAAGACACAAGGAGATTGACTAGACCTACAGCTGAATTTAATGTGTGTGGGCAAAATGTTACTCTCATGGTGGATTCGGGATCCATGTTCACTATCATACCTGAGGTTCTCTTCAAAACGCTGTGGGATGATGTCCCTTTATCGGACAAAGACATCAATCCTGTTGGGTATCAAGGGCAATCCATTGACATCTTAGGTTACATGTGTGGTGTCATTCGTTTTGGTATGAGGAGCACTGAAGGGAAAGTTTACATTGCCAAGGAAGGGCCTCCCATTCTTGGTTGGACGCATCAATATGACCTTCATATTGTTATCAATCCAAGGTCCCCCCATCAAATTATGGTTATTGATGACCATATTCAAATTGAACATATTTTACAAGATGCCCACAAGGTATTTTAAGATAGATTGGGGTGTGTTAAGGGTTACATTCACAAGATAATTCTGAAGCGTGACGCATGTCCTGTGCAACATAAACTTAGGAGAGTGCCGCTGTCAGTAAGACAGGGTCTCAAGGATTTATTGCAAGACTTATTGAAAGGTGGAGTTATTGAACCAGTTGAGGCATCGTCATGGATTTCTCCGGTTGTTTTAACTCTTAAACCGGATGGTCGTTTAAGGTTTTGCATTGACCTGAGGTCACTCAATCGTGACATTGTCACTGACACTTTTCCCCTGCCTAACATCAACGAGCTGTTGCAATCTGTTGGGGGTGGTAAGTACTTCTCCAAGATAGATTTGAGAAGTGCTTATCACCAGATCAGATTGCACCCTGATCCCAAGCCACTCACTGCTTTCATCACTACTGAGGGCACGTTCCAGTTTACTCGCATGTCATTTGGATTAGCGTTGGCTGCAAGTGTTTTTCAAAGAATGATGGCAAGCATTTTTGAGGGGTTTGGTGGCGTAGTATATTTTCAGGACGACATTTTGGTCTCGGGGAAAACTGTCGAACAACATAATGCCATTCCGCGACAAGTGTTGTGGAAACTGGAGGAGGTGGGGTTAACAGTTAACAAAGATAAATGTGTGTTTTTAACTGAACATGTTGAGTATTTGGGGTACACCATTTCTAGTGGTGGAATAGCACCCAAACGAAATTTGTTAGAGCCTATAAAAATGCTCCATTCCCCAAGGATAAAGATCAACTCAGGTCTTTCCTAGGTCTCGTAGAATACTATTCTAAATTTGTAAAAGGTTTTGCTGAGGTTTCTGAACCCTTAAGGAGGTTGTTACGCAAAGGTAATAAGTACATGTGGGAGGAGGAACAACAAAAATCTTTTCTAAGCATCAAAGACGAAATTTGCAATGCGGGCATTCTAGCTCCCTTCAATGCCACATGTAAGTCCTTTCTCACAGTGGATGCCAGTCTCACTGGCATTGGTGTTGTTTTATCTCAAAACCAACATGGGGTGGAAAGGACTATAGCTATTGCCTCTAGGACCCTCACTCAGGCTGAAAGGAACTATTCCGTGATTGAGCGGGAAGCTCTTGCTGCAGCTTGGGGTGTGGAGTATTTTAGAGTATTTTTGTGGGGCTCAAGGTTTGTTTTGAGGATGGACCACAAATCTTTGATGAAGAGTTTGTCTGCTGGAGGTGCTGGAAAAGGGTCTGCGCGTCTGGCCAGATCTGCAGCCAGATTACAAGGATATTTGTATGATATTGAATTCATTCATGGTTGGAAAAATTCGCAAGCAGACTGTTTGTCTTGCATGTCTTTGGATTGGGAGGATGTCGACAAGGATGTGGTGAAGAAGCTTGAATCTGAGGAGGCTGTGGCTCTCGTGTGTGATGTTCATGAATGTAACTTGGGTGCATTTTCAAGGTCACTGTAGATGGACGAAATGCGTTCTGACTCTACATTGAAGGAAGTTATTATCATGATCAAGGGTGCTCCCAGGGAAAATATGGTGTCTATAGCAGCTAGACCCTATTGGAAACTTATGGATGAATTATCTGTAAGTGGTTCTGATGTGATTATGAGAGGCGATCATTTTGTACCTCCTTGTGGCTTGAGATGTCACATATGTAGGTTAGCTCATGAAGGGCATTTAGGTCAAGGCATGACAATCAGGAGAGTCAAACAGGAGTTTTGGTGGCCTGGGATGGATGACCAGATTAAAAGGTGGGTTGAAGGTTGTAATATTTGCAAGGAGAGCGAGAAAAGGCTGAGGGTGAGCAGCCAGAGTATCATGGGTCAGATTACTGATCCGGGGAAAGCCTGGGGCACTATTTGTTTGGATTTTATAGGCCCCCTTTCTGAACTGTCTTTGGATATGCGTTTTGCTGCTGTCATTATTGATGTTCATTCTAGATGGTTGTTTGTTAAGTTCATGAGGGATGTCACAACCAAATCCACCATTGAATTTTTGGAGAAGATATTATTGTATGAGGGGGTGCCTCACACGCTGTTAACTGATAATGGTACGCAGCTAACTTCAGGTGAGATGCGTTGTTTTTTGGAGACGTATGGGGTCAAGCATTCTTGCAACTCTCTTTATAATTCCATGGGTATTGGAATGGTGGAGAGGGCCAACAGGTTGGTAAAAGGTACGATTCAACTTGCGTTATCCAATGGACAAGCTCCCAGACGGCTGGTTGAGGAGATGCTTTGGGCCCATCATACCACTGTTCGTAGTGTCACCCACAAATGTCCGTTTCAGGTCATGAGAGGACGTCTTCCAGTTTCCAGGTTAGTTCCTGCTTGGTTGAAGGATTGGGTGCACTCTGGAGGTGAGCAGATTCATGAATTTATTTCGTCCAAATTCAAAGTTGGTGATTGGGTCAAATTAAGGTCAGGCAGAGTGAAATGTGGTTTGAGCAAATTTAAGGGACCTTGTCGTGTTAGAAGGTATTTTGTTGTTGTTGAAGGTGGTGAAAGGTGGAATTTGCGTAGAGTGGCCTTGTATCAGAGAGGTGGGACATATGTTAGGCAAGGTGATGATGACGAGGGATGTTCAGGTGCCATGTTCATGCCGGATAATGAAGGTTCTTCCAATGATGGCCCTAGGGATCTCAGCACCTCACTTGATCCTCTTTCAAACAGTTTGAGGGTGAGTCCTGGGAATGAGGTTGGGTCTAGTGTTAGAGTTCGTAGACCTCCCTCTTATCTACAAGATTATGTTACAATGTGAATTATCTCCAATTTGAGGTTACTGTTCCTTTACAATGTGAATTATCTCTAATTGGAGGTTACTGTTTCTTTTTCTTCTTTTTGTTTTTTTTTCTTTGCTTTTGTTTCTTTTGTTTCATTGCTAAGGGGGAGGATGTGTTATGAAGTTATCTTACCTTTGTGTACGTTCTCTCCTTGGTGTTCTCTTTAGAATGGAAGGTTGACGGCACTCGAAGGTTGTCAGTTGCTGCTGGCTCGTCGAGGTGGTCAAATGCCAGGTTGTGCTTTGAAGTAAAAACTTACCTGAAATCACCACGGCCTTCTTGTGATTTATGTACACCGCTTCACAACACATTGCTATTTTACAATCTTGTCAATTAGGAACAACAAATAATATGTGCAATCTTTGTTTAAAAATATAATCTGTGCATCTTTGTTATGCTCATTGTTAGCCTTTTCCACCATCAAGTCTTACTATCCCACATTAGCATTCTTAAACTGTGTGTGAGTGAAGTTTGTACTCCTGGTGCCTGTGTTGTACCTGGCATGTTTGACAGGAAAATGGATGCAGCTGCTTCCTAGGCAATGTCTGTTTTGTATAAGTGTAACTATTGCTGCACCTGATTTGAATGTGTGAAGAAAGAGTGCACTGTTGTATCCCCCCTTTATGTGTGAGGGAATCTTTCACTATTGTGCTTGTGATGTAAGTGCCTATATGTGTGTGCGATGGAAACTTGGACTGATGTCTGTGTTGTTTCTCTTCTTTGTGCAAAGGAACTTGCACTGCTTCTCGTCTGTTTTTTTTATCCTCTGTGACTGTAGTGCTTCGATGCCTGCCTTTGTTCTGCATGTGAGAAAATCTAATGGGGTGGAGGTGGGTGTGTGTGTGTGTGTGTGTGTGTATTTAAGAGTAGCTTTCACTTCTAATCCCCATGCCGTACATATTCTACTTGCCTGATACTACACCGCTGTTGCCTATGCTGTATAATTTCTGTGGGCAAAGAATCCTTTCTGCTGTTGTGTGTTTGTGTTGTTCTACTGCTGCTGTCTATGCTGTACATGCTCTTTGTATACAAGGGGAGTTTGCACAAGATGGATGTAAATGATATGTGCTTTCCATAAAATTGTCTCTTGCCACCTTTAATGAGTAATAATGTCACACCTAAAGTGTTTCCTTCTTCAATGGAAATATTTGTGCAGTGCATAAATGCCACTGTCCCAGCACAACTACCTTTCACCCATAAGAACAGCATGTGACGGCAGGGTGAGTTATGTCACACTGCCATGGAGAACTTTGGCTTCCAGCACTCTTGTGTCAATATCTCTCATGGGTAAGATCCACAGTGTAAAGACACAACAGCCAGTTTATACAGGATAACTACAGTGTGTACAATAACACAATTGTCAATGGTAATCAAATCAATTGTATAGCCCTTAAATTCCATTTGGCACAGTAGCCAGGATAATGTGCTGCATGGCTAAACACTTATAAGGTCCCAAAGGCGAGACCGATTGGCTATGCCAATGCTTGTTTTTAGAACCGTATAAACACCCCAAGCAGCTTGACCACCTATCTCTCACGAGTCAACTCATCAACTGCTGACATTTCTCCCCACATTCTCAGAACCACCCAGGTATCTAGGCACCCGCATTCTGATTCCGAATACCCACGATACCACACACTCCTTGCACTCTTCACAGAATGCACTATGGTGGCCACTGCCTACATTTAGCTGGCCATGCACAACTTCCATGGACCTGCTCTGATAGAAAACTTTAGGTATTTTTCTAACACCCTTTCTTTTTTTTTACAAAGAGGGAGTCTTAAAAGGTAATTGTGTGACAGAGAATCGTTAAGTGGAATTGTGGCGCCTATATTGAGAGATGACCCATGGAAAAACAGAGCGCCTTCATTTTAAATGCTCAGTTGTGGTTTTGCATAAGGCATATTTTAAAAAGGCTGTATCAGAACTACATTGCTAGGCCTCAATGGGCACCATGTTGGTTGGGGGAATTGTTCCGAATTGTGACTAACTATTCAAATGGAAAAAGGGGCCCCTTGATATCTATCCTTAAAATAATGTGAGGTGAATCAAATTTACTGAGATGAAATATGCTAGGATTAAATCGCTCAACGTAGCTGATTATAGATAAGGCGGTAGTAGCATTTAATATTAATTGCAAAGGAGAGATTGATCTAAATGTGAATTGGTGAATTAGACAGAGTAGAAGTGGAAGGACCGCTGCAGAATAAATTGCTATAAATGTATGCATTAGAGCAGCACTCTATTAACCTTTTGACTTCTGTGGATCCTTCTTGTATCACTATTGGAGGCCTAAGCAATTTCTGCAAATTGAGTCTAAAAAAAAATACCCAAAACTACAGAAACAAGTATACCTCAAACAAAAACACACCTTACTAAATATGATCTTTAATTTACAAACAAACAAATGCAAAAATCGAAATTTTAATTTTAATGGGAAGCTTGGAGCTTTTCAAAATTTGGTTTTGTTTCTAAAAGACGAAACAAAATGCAAGGCGTCTTTTCCATTCCTAAAACTTCCTTCTTTTTTTGTCTACACATGCTTTTGCTTCAGATGAGGCCACCCATCGTCCATACTACTGTTTGCTGTATTTGTAGTGCTCCCCAAAAAATCAAACAAAAGATACCAACTTAAATTGTAGCCTCCAATTTCAATTCTTTCCCACTCATACAGCGTTTTAAAGATTACAGTTTTACAATTTGCTTTTTATTGGCCCATACTTAATTAATTTACTAATATAATTAAATGTTCAAAACAATCACAGACACATGGAGTAGGCACAGTGGACACGCCACATGTCCGCGGACCACAGTTTAAGAACCGCTGCCATATATCATGGCAGTGCCCTCCTCAAAGTCCTCCATATTGTCAGAGGATTTCCTAATTTGTCACGATTCTTGACATAAAATTCTTGTGGTAACAGTTGAGCATGAAGATAAGAGATGGTTTCCATGATCGATCCTAAAAGCCGTATATTGGAATTGTTTTCTGGCAATTCTTGTATCTAGAATCTTATGCAAAAAGAACAATTGATGGACATAATGTTGAACAATGTCAAACATTCACCCCAGTACAGAGATCTGGGCCTAAATCGTTTTTTTTCTCCCCATGCCATTCCAATTTAAATCCAGCCATATGCGAATCAGTCTTGACCCTGATCCCCATGGCAACAGTCCAGCCCGAACTGCCAGGCCAGGTCCTCCCTGGACTGGAAACAAGCATCCTGGGAACGGGTTCGGGGTTCCACCCCTCATCAGCCAGGCTAGATTGACTCCAGTGGCAGTGGCATGCACCTCACATTCTATTTCATGCAAATGAAACACGGAGGAACCCAAGAGCTTATAAGCACCTGGGGGATATAATTATTGGGTAAGACAATGGTCTGAAAAAAAAGAAAAGACATCGATAAATGTAAACATTTTGGGCAAGATTTATTAAGGGTTTGCATTGCCCTTGGGTCACACAAGGCGACACAAGCCCTTAAGTGGGATTTACTAAGCCATGCAAAGCTACCTCGTGCAGCTCTACTAGGTTTAGTGAAATTAAGTTAACACAAGGCAGCCATTTTGCTGCCTTGTGTTACCTTGCGGCAGGGAGACATTCCATGGGTGGAATGTCAGCATTCCCATGCATCCACCCATGGATTTTTGCACATTCCCAGATTTACTAAGAGTTGTAAACCTGGGAATGCTTCAAAATGGTAAAGATATTTTTTCTCGTTGCCTCCTTTTTCTATGTGTGATGCAGCCAACATTACACAGAAAAAGAAAAATGCATTTAAGGATTTTTTTATGTGCAGTAAGGTGTGCCTTGCACCACAGTGCATGGTGCCTGCGTTGGCTCTAGGCAGCATTTGGTACGCCAACTCAGGTAGGCAACAGAAATGAGTCATATCTTTGTAAATATGGCGCATTTCTGATGTCTCCCTTTCATGCAATGCAGCAAGTTGCCTTGCTGCTCTGCGTTGCTTGAAATGTTAGTATATCTGCTCCTTAATGTTGAAAGATAAGATTTCAGAACTATTTTATATTTGTTTTAATATTTCCTAGCCATGAATCAATAACTGAAGGTGGAATCAAAGTGCTCAGTGCTCAAAACGTGGTACACACTGTGATAAAGTTATTTTAAGTGCCTAAAACTCAGTGCTTTTACCGACGACCATAACAACATAAAATGGTATTTATTAAAAGGCTCGTAAAAGAGTAGTCAATTACATTTCAAGGCTTCTAGATATGGGATCATCATCACGACTGGGCAAATATAGAGGAGAGCACAAAGGCGAGTATGTAGTATAGCTCTAAATGATTTAAAACAAGCTAGGAGATTTAGAAAATGGACAGCAATGGTCATGATAGTGACAATGTGATGTTGTGTGACTCGCCCTGCAATACTCATATGGAGGTCTTTTCAGTGAAGCGCGAAGAATCCGAAAAATGAATGCAATACAAATGCATAGCAACTGGAAAAAGATGAGGCACAAATAAATAAACAGTCGCAGACAACAGGTGTAGGCATTGCAGATGTCCGGGGTCAGTGCACCACAGGTAAAGTTGGAAGGAGATGGACAGTTATGGATCAGATCTCTCACCCAGATTTTAAGTCTGTCCACAGAGACCCCTCCCAGAGTAAAAAACTGCATGAATGGTACCATCTTTTCCTTGTTGTCACCACCACTCGGCACCTTTGTTTTGGATCTAAGAATGGGCATCACTAACTTTTAGGAGGATCTGTACAGCACTTAACTGTTACTTTGGTGCCCTTATGGCACTATCAACAGAAGTGTGCAAGTAGAAGAGATGGTTCTGTATCTTTTGCAGTTACCTTGCTGATTTTTATTAAACATTTGTGTCCAAAATATGGCCTACAGTGTACCTCTGGGGAAAGAGCGCAGTATCAGCAAATGTTTGGAGTTTCTGGAGAAAGTGATTCGAGAGGATGACAGGTACGCGGAGTGATCAGAGTGACTTCTGTACATATTCACCGTCTTTGACTAATTTAGAAAAATAACTGGAATATCTTGATCTTAATTGTCCAAAGGTTATTTCAGTAATTAAGAAAAATAATGCCCTATAGATCCAAGTGGTTTCTGAACCTTTGATGTTTCCTGCAATTTTGGGAATCCCTGAGTTATATTAGTTGACAGTAAGATGTGCACTGGATACCATGAGCATAAAAAGTTGTTAAAATAAACAACATTGCAACAGTTGTGGTTCCACACCTAGAATGGGCAATTAGAATTCTCCCATTTGTTGAATGTTGTTTTTTACTACAACACTTTCATGGGGGAAGGAGGAAGGTGTAACAAGAATAACTATGAATCTGAGAATGTGTTATTGCACCCGTTTTCTCTGCCTTTACCATGAAAGTATTTTGGACTAGGCAATAATACACAGAAAAGTAGTGCCTTCCTTGTTACAGTCCTGATGTTATTGGATGAAGACTGACCTCATTTTGTCAGGGCTCTGCCAAGGAATAGGGATAAGGTGGGAATGTGGTTATTCGACATTAAATTAAAAAATATTGTTACATGTTATAATCAGTTTACTACACATCTACATAGATGGGTTAGGCTGTATTTGAAATAAAATGTATGATATATCAATGCTTTATGTAAAGATAGGCGAACACAAGTTGGTTGTAGAAGTAACGCCTTTAATAGCACCAACACAGGCTCCAGTATGAGGAGCGTAACGAGCCTGTAACTGTGTACGCAGTCAGCTGTCAACTGGCATAACTGACAGTTCACAGCTGACGAGGCACAGAGATACGGTGTCCGCGCAGGGACACAGCTGTGTCAATTACAGTACGGTGTCCACCTGGGGACAACAAGTGGGAGATACAACACATCTCCCTTCCCAAAACTACATAGGAAGAAACAGAATGGAGGGGTGAAGGTTGGAGGACAGAATGTTAGCAGGGAAAGAAGAACAAAGGAGAGCATGACAGGCCGGGGTACGTTACTCGCGCACATAGTCCGTCAGCCTGGAGGGAGGCACGATTCTTCTACCGGCCCTACTGGTGACGACCGGTGGGTAGGTGTCAAGCGAGGGAATCTCAGGTAACTGTCTCCTGATCCTTACAGAATGAGAACAACTTGGATCATCCATCGATCGTGCAGATGCAGACTGTGCAAATGTCCCATGAGCTGTGGCGTCGCAGGTAGGTTGATTTAACTCGGTCTCATCATCAGACCATACCTGGTGCTTGACCAATGCTTTCCGACCGCCTTGTTCCTCTTCCAAACTTGGAAAGTCTACTGGATCCCTTCTCTGCGCGGAAAGAGCAGAGAAGTGCCAGACTCTTCCATCACTTAGTTGGGCTGAATTACAGAAAATCTTGCGTACAGTGAGTGGTTGAGTGTATCTGCTCTGTCCTTTTCCTATGTGACCACTTCTCTTGACCCTAACACTGTCGCCAACGTGTATTCCTACGGTCTTGCACCCATGTTTGACGTCGTATCTGGACTTGACCTTGGCTTGGGCTGACGTACCTTTTTCTCTTACCAGTTCAGCTGTCCACTCGACTCTCTTTGCCGTCTTGACCCAAACCACATTGTCTTTCGACAAAGGTGTCCTTCCACGCATTAGTTCAAACGGGCTGTGCCCAACGGTGTCAATGGGAGTAATGCGGTACGCCCACAGTGTCTTAAACACCTCTTTTCTCCACTCCAGTCCGTTGTTGTTCGCAAGCTGGATAATACCCTTGATCACCCTGTTAAAACGCTCGACGGCGCCATTTCCAGCTGGATGGTACACAGATGTTGTTTTGTGCTCGATCTGATTTCTTCTCACATAGTTTTTAAAGGTGTCTGAAGTAAATTGTGGACCATTGTCGCTCACAATTTGTTTGGGGAGACCTTCTCGTGTGAAAATATCATCCAGGAATTTGACTATTTGGAATGCGTCGGTTTTGCTGACTACTTTGAGCTCTGGCCACTTACTGAAATGATCAATGACAACCAAAACATACCATTGCTCTTGCCCGTCTGGTACAGGGCCCATGATGTCAATACCAATCCTTTCCCACGTCAGGCTGGCGTAGGGATTGGGTGAAGGGGGGGTCTGTAGGTCATTTGAGTCTTATCCGAATTCACGCATAGGGCACAATCACGGACCATTCTCTCGACAGCTAAACTTACTCCTGGCCACCAGTAACTGTTCTTGACCCTGCTCTTTGTTTTGCATATGCCCAGATGCCCCTCATGACACAATTCAAGTATTTTCCTTCTCAATCCGCTGGGTGGTACAACTCTCCCGCTCCTGAACAAAGACTCTAGAATCTACATCTAATACAAAACTCCATGCTATAACTACTGACAAAATCCATTTAGACAACAATCCACCCCAGCTCCCACAACACCACATAGCTAGCCGCACTCTGACTACACAAATAAACTATCCTGGGCATGAGGCATCACTCAAAAAGATCACTAATATTGTTAATATGACAGAGACAAGGATCACCCACAGGAAATTTCACAGTTAACTTAACGTCCAAAAATAGGAAACATTCCAGAGGAATATGCCATAATAATTTCTCCTCGCTAACATGGACAGAGAATAACCCCTCTTCTAAAGCCTCAGCAATTACCAACCTGTGGGCGTATACAGATCCACAATTCTCCAGTGTTTTTCCAGCAGGGAAGTTTATTTCGACAAATCCTAAGCAGCACCAGGAACCAACTGCCACTCTACTCAAACAGTACATTCTATAACAGAACATAGAATGTTCTATGACCCAAGCATTACCACAACATCCCGCCCCCCTTTTCATATATCCCACGAATTTAGGTAACGTTATCCAAACACTTGCACATGATAAACAAAGGACAAATTCAAAATATACTGAGTATACATGCAGCTGACCTTTGGTAATGAGCCTCACATAATGTGATTAAAAACATCTAATTGCGAAACCTTGCTGGTTTCCTTTTCACTCTTTTCACTCTGCTAAAACCTTGAATATTTTCCAGACGGTTCGGTGAAGCAATACTCCTGTCAAGTTTACTTTGGAAACCATCATTACTTACATCTGGCGTAAGGTAGTATTCTATGGCACTCTCACAATTCACCTTCACTACTCAAATTCCACCATTCATGACCCCTTACTCTGACAGTACATTCACTTACTGCATCAACCTTGATAAGTTTTCTGACCTTTGACTTCTCTTTTGGCACATGGGTTGTGTCCTTAGGGGCTTATTTACAAGCCTCTTGCGCCGCCGGTGCGTCACGTTGCATGATGCACTGGCAGCGCAACCTGCTGCATGATATTTACAAGCACACGTACAGCCATCTTGCGTGGCTTTACGTGTGCTTGTAAATATCGCCCCTTTTCACGCAACGCTTTGCGTGTGAGGAGCGTGACGGGTGTTGCTGTGGGTGTTCCCACACAACACCCATGCCCACTGATGCATTTCCATATTTACAAGCAATCGTAAACCTGGAAAATGTGTCAGAATGCTACGCCACTCCAGGGGTGGCGTAGCGAGGTACAACAAGGAGAAATCTTTCATTTCTCCTTGTTTTTTTCCTGTTTCAATGCGTGCTGAATTCTACATCACGCATTGGAAGAGGAAATAACCTCAATTGATTGTTTTTGTGCAGGAAGGTGCTCCTTCCTGCACAAAAACAATCTCCCCACGACGCAGTCATTCCTGCACCATGGTGCAAGGGTGCTTACGCCGGTGCATGGCAGCAGTTTGTGCGCCAGCGCAGGAAAAAGCACATAGATGCGACATATTGTTGCAAATATCCCTGTGCTTCGAAACTAACGCAGCGCAACAAAATGACTTGCGGCACCGATATGCGTTAGTTTCTCGTAAATAGTGCCCTTAATGCGTATCCAATCTCCAACTTGGATATTATGCCCAGGGTGGATCTTATGTCCATGCTCACCAACCCCATGTCTTCCATCAAATCATTATTTCATCTTCATCTGAGAAGCTTCAAGTTTGGGACGAATATTCATAGCCATGGTTATTTCATGCTCTAAGCGAATTTGCCATTTTTTTTAACCATACGGAGCACATTTCAAATGCTGGTATCCGACCTCTCATAATTGAGGTCTTACCTGTAACACCATTAGGGCTTGTGCGATAAGAAAATAATTTACTGTCCACAGCCTTGCTTACATTCAATGTGTTTTTAACTGTCCATTGTACACACTCGACTAATATACGATTCATTTTTTCCATCAAACGATTTGTTTGGGGTGATACAAAGCGACCCTTCTATGAGTGACATTACATTTTGCCAAGAACACTTTCATCTCATTTGATACAAATTGGACACCATTGTCAGACACCAAGGGGCAGATTTACAAGAAATTGACGCATCTGTAGAGATGCGTCACTTTCCCTGCGCCACCCTGAGAAACCCTTGCGCCACCATGGATGCACCGTATTTACAATACGGCGCACCATGGAGCAAGGATTAACAGATGCGTCAGAAATTTTGATGCATCAGTTGGGGCAAAAGTCACGCATTGCTGGAGTCGTGTCGCAAGCACAACGCAACTCCAACAATGCATTTTGAGGCCTATTCCCACTACACTGCGTCACTTCTTACGCCTGCTTCAAGCAGGCATAAGGTTTTGACGCAGTGGCGTCCTAGAAGTGACGCAGTGAAATCTTGTAGATTTCACTGCGTCACTTTTACGAGGCTTTCCTGCGTGGGAACGCTCATCCTGCATACATTATACCTGACGCAGGTATAATGTGACGCAGGGCTTTACAACGTGATGCATCTCCCTAGATGCGTCACGTTGTAAATTGGCTGCATTTTTTACACCGCCATTGCATCACAAAAGTGACGCAACGGCGGCGCAAAAGTGTCGCAAGGGGCTTGTAAATCTCTCCCCAACTCTTTAGGAAAATCTTCTCTAAGAAAAATCTTGTTGAAAAATGTGTTCAGCGAGTTAGTATTTGGTTCATCAAGAAATTTAACTTTCCACCACTTGCTATAATAGTCAACTACTACAGGCGCATACTTGAACCTGTGGGGAAGAGCACCAAATGAACCAATGAAATCAACCCCCAATTTTGACCACGGTCCCCCAGGCAACTCAACTGGATGAAGAGGCTATGATGTCATTTTTAAGGATTTGTCACTGGTCGAACAAATAACACACTCCATGATAACTTGAATAATGTTTACATCCATTCTGGGCCACCAGTATACAGAGCGTGTTTTCCTCTTGGTTTCAGTCTTACCCAAATGACCTTCATGCCCGGCATGAATGATTCTAGCTCTCAGCAATGTGGGAGGTACAAACTTGTCACCCCTCATCACCATATTTTTTTTTCAAGGGTCAACTCATCCGCAATCTAAAAATAAGGTTGAAGCCTCAGATGCACACACTTTTCTTATGGCCACCTTTCCAAGACATACTTTGTTTTGTGTTGAACTTTTTTATTGCAACAACTTTATATAACAATTGCACAGTATGATAACTGATACCCACAGCTTCGCGACCCAGAGACATTTGGGACCCCTTGTGCACATATCTACTCACATACCCAGAAGCGGCTGACGCCAACGAGAGACCCCTTACCGCCGGCGAATAGGTCAGATGGTATTGGGGATGTCCCCTTAGGAATCAATTTCCTTGCAATCCTTGCCCATCTTCCCCCCCTTCCCCGTACATACAGAAGTTAATGACACTGAAGTGTGCTATCCCTGAGGCTTGCAGGCTAGAAGCTGCGGAGCCCAGACCCTCTGGATTAAACCCCTATTAAAGCGCGGGCTGACCCCGCCCCCGTTACTTCATACGTGCAGAGTACACCTTGCCCCAAACATGGAGACTTACCAACTTAGAAGTAGCGGGAGGAGGGCTGGTAATGTCTACCATTGCTCTTGGAGTTCTTTGTAATGTGACTTACTGCATTGATGATGTATGCTGTACTGGAGAATGTTAATAAAATAAACTATAAAAAAAATAAAAAAAACAATTGCACAGTATGGTATAACAGTTTAAGAGCATCAAGCAATATAATGCAAGTCAATCAGGGGGAAGGGGGAGGAAGAGGGTACGGAGGGGAGGTATGGTACCCATGGAACATAGAAAGCCCCCCTCCCGACATTGTGGTGCATCCCTCTAGGTGTGAAGGGATGATGAGTCGTCGGCCTGGGCCTGCTAGGATCGGGTGGCGGGGCGATGGGAACCGGGGTGCCCAGTCGGGGTAGGGGTAGAGAGGAGAGGGACGTGCTCCCAGTGGTTAAATGATGGAGCTAAAGAGGGTCGGGAGGGGGGTATGCGCTAGTAAGGGGGGGGGTAAGGGAGTGTGGACCCAGTTTGCCGGACCGGAAGGTTCCCCTGCTTTCAGGCAGGAGAGATATGATAGACTCTGCTTCACACGGTAGCTCAGAGGATGGCGAGGGTTGCACTGTTGGTTCTCCCCCAGAAGGAGTGGTTTGCGTATTCGCATCTGCATGCCCGGTAGAGTAAAGAGAGTCACTGTGGGGGTATGGGGAATGTAAGGGGGAGAAGGGCCGTGATGAGGAGGAAAGGTGGGTGGAAGACGGAAACGGGGGACGACAAGACACGAACTGGTAGGCAGCGGGGGGCGGGGTGGCGGGCCTCCAGTGAGTGTGTTGAGGATTGACTGCTCGGTGTGCGAGGGCGCCTATTACGGGGCACTGGGGGATGCAAAATGGGGGAGAAAAAAGGGGGGTGGTAGTGATATCCTATGCTTCAGGCATGACATACTTTTGAACCAACTACAAATCTTCATCCTTCTTTAGGCAATTAACCCAATCATCTTCATCAAAAGCACCTTCATTGCACACGTCAACAGCAGCACTAGGACACTCCTCATCATCTTCATCCTCCTGTGCACACCACAAGTTCATAGATAAGGGTTACCTTGACATGTAATCTGCTCTAATGTTCCTCCCTCTTGGAATATGCTGGATATCAAAATTGTATTGCAACAATTTTGAACTCAATCTGGCAATCCTAGATGTATGATCCTTGGTTACACATCCTCTCAGGATACTCCCCAATGGTGTGTGATCTGTTAACAAAGTAAATTTCCTCGCCCACGCAAAACATTTGAACCATTCTACTGCCCAGCAGCATGCTAGCAGCTCCTTTCAATTTCATTCTCACACAACGCCATAGATGCAAAACTCTCTGTTCTCTAAACCCGATTGCTCATTTGGGGGCAAAGTTGCCCCAACCCACTATAGCTAGCATCTACAGTGATTTAACACTGACAGACAGGATCAAACGATGCCAAGATCTTAGCAGATCCAATCTCTTCCTTCAACATGACAAACTCTGATTGACATTTCTTATCCCAACTAAAAACTTTGTTTTTTGTTAACAGAGCCCTCAGACTTTCTGTCTTGCTGGAGAAATCTTTTGTGAACTTCGCATAAAATTCACAAATCCCCCAAAATGATGAAACCTGTTCCTTGTTTTCAGGAATGGGAGCGTTTCTAATCACATGCACCTCCCAGGGTGTGGTTCCACTCCATGTTCGGAAATGACATGATCTAAATACTCCATGCTTGTTCTGGCAAACTCACATGTTTTTATGTTTGCTTCAATACCAGCCTGTTCAAATCTTTCTAATATCCACTGCATTACATCATCATGTTCTTCAATGTTCTTTGCCGCTACAAGGATATCATCTTGAAATGTGACTGCATGATTGTTCTAGTTCAACTTGGAGGTATGCAGATGCCAAGTCAATTTTACTGAAAATACGTGCTCCTGCAAAACACGTCACAATATCATCAATGCCAGGCAAAGGGTGGGAATCCACCCAAATTGCCCTGTTCAAACTTCTCAGATCAACACAGACCTTCAAATCTCCATTTTTCTTCCTATCAATGACCAAAGGAGATAAACACAGTGAAGATTCTACAGGTTCAATAACTCCTTCAATGCATATTTTCTCCAGCATGTCTGCCAACTCCTCCCAAATTCTGGAAGGCACATTTCTCACCTTGTGTTTGACAGGCACAATCCCCCTCTTGGACCCATATGTTATGTTTGAAGCCTTTGATCTTTCTGAGACTTCCATCAAAAACTTGCTTAAATCTATCAGTCCAGTCATTGAAACAACTGAGTCCATATGGAAATTGGTTTGGATGAACTCCCTCACCAGTGAGACTTGTATTTTCTTCCCTGGTCTCAAAGATATCCCAAATATACCTTGGTGGTGCTACCCCAAGATATTTAACCCTTTCTTGGCCACGTAAGCCTTACCAAAAATGGCCTTACAATTGGACTGCAAGAAGCTCGCAAAGTACCCTACCAAATCAAATCGTATTTCCTTCGTATGACACTGGACACCTATCAAGTGGCATCAACTCTTTGGGCCGGATTACAATCTTGGTGGACGGGTTACTCCATCACAAGGGTGACTGCCGAAATATAAATCCCATTATATCCTATGGGATTTATATTTCAGCAAACGGGATATCCATCAACATTCTCTTTTTTGATTAAATCCTTGGATGCCTTGTGTGAGATATCAATGATTTCGACAATGCCAATAGTTTCTACTAATGACAGGTTCTTCAAAGTAAGTCATTTTTTCTGGACTTTTTTCCTGGACTTTTTTTTAATCTCATCCTCAGTATTCCAGTGTTTATCCAGCTGGGAAGTTTATTATGTCCAGTCCTAAGCAGCACCAGGAACCAACTGCTGCTGTACTCAAACAATACATTCTATAACAGAACATAGAACATTCTATGACCCAAGCATTACCACACAATCTAAAGTATATTGTACTAACTTGTACCTCTAAGATGTTCTGACAGTCAACAAATAAAGATAGAGCGAAATACCTACCCCAGTCAAGTTCCATCCCGTACAGGCAAAACATGCTATGCCTACTTCAAACTACCCCCTTTCAGTACACAAGGATCCACACATCTCATAGATATTGCTGGCACATCCTATTGTCATCCCAGTCACAAACCTGAGCAGAATGCCTTCATAAAATTAGGCCTCGTCAACACATAATCCTCCAAACACCATGCCTTGTATACATACAAACTACTAACTGTGCCACATACTTGTTATCACTGAGACCTGGCTCAAGGATCTCTAGTATGCCATTTTACATGAACAGTTCCTTAACCACAGCAGTAGTTTATCACCTTTTTTCTAGTTGAACTACTCGAACTGGCATTGCATCTCCAATTCATTTCCCAGAAAAATGTATCATGTGACATTTTAATCTGTGGGTGGACATCCTAGAAAGTAAGCTTCCTTCTGAACTGATCAAGAACATGAACATACTGCAATTCACAAAAGTGGCACTAAGACTTGCATAAATCTAATGTAGATGTCCATGATAAAAAGTTCTAAGTGTATCTCTGACAGTGTCCAACAAGGATGGAAAGTATAAAAAACCATGTGCGATCTACAGAGCTTCACTGTGTTAAAGCGCCAGGTACCATACGTATCTTCAGGAGATGTTTCCTGAAGATACGGATCGTACCTGACACTTTACCACAGTCTTAGTGCCTACTTTGACTGGTGGAGCCTAGGTCCCCTCCCCTCCTGCGTTCTCTGGCTGAAATTCGGCGGCCGGATCGGGCTGCGTGGGGACCAAGGGTCAGCGCATTGGGGACCGGGGGGCGGGAGCGGCGCCCCCGGGGCCTGGGCCATCTTTTTGCGCTGCCTCTGAGGTCGCGCGGCACCCGTGCTGGGTGTTAATGAGCCAGCCTGCTCGGGGCTTGTCCTGGCCCGCTGGGATGTATATATTGGAAGCCGGGAGCATTGAGGTGAATTACCCGGGCCCCACGTTCCATTGAAGCCTGTGCCGGAGGGAGTAGCTGAGGCTGCCTGGTGGGCCCAGACAGATAGAGATTGCCCCCAGATATATGTGGACGCCTTCACTGGCGGAGGCCTGGTGAGACGTGGGATTGTAGATGCTTGGGGGGCCTCGTGTGCGGACTGTTGGGGCACCCTTTGAGGACAGGTGGGCACCCGCTATGGAGGGGAGCTTAGACTGCCTGCAGAGGCGGCCGAGCGAGCACTCGGTGCGGCTTGTGGGTGGGATATCTCCGCCCGTGTCATACCTCTTCCGGAGCCGCTACACCGGACCCGACCCATGTAGGGTGAGAGCGTGCAGGTGAAGGGTCTGCGTTCCTTGGACTTGGCTGGTATACTTGAGCTGGAGCTTCCATCTGGGGGCCGGTCTTGCCAGCAACCCACTGCATTGGAGCCCTATCGCCACTATGACGAAACATAAGCCGACAGGGGGCTCGACTAAACAAAGCATGTTAGACCAATATACTGGGCCGGGGGCCTCAGCGGCGGACCAGGGGGGGCGCTCATGGTGTAGTCCCGGATAATGCAGCCCTCATGGCGGCCATTACGCAGTCCAGAACAGCATTGGAAACTAAAATCGGGGAGGTGGGTTCTGAAGTACTACTCCTCCGACAAGATCTACGAAACGCAACTGAGCGAATTACGGAGGCTGAGACTAGGGTCTCAGAGGTGGAGGACTCTGTTACTACCTTGAAAAAGAAAGTGGCGACGCTGGAAACCATTACCAGAGGCCTGGCTGCTCGCGTTGAAGTGCAGAAGGGAGGGCAAGGAGGAGTAATCTGCGCTTTGTGGGGTTCCCGGAGGGGTGCGAGGGGGGAGACATGGAACAGTTCTTGACAAATGGCTCGTCAGTTGGCTTCCCCCGGAGTCGATGTCTTGTTGCTTTCTTATTGAACGGGCGCATAGGGCCCTCATGCAGAAGCCACCCCCAGGAGCCAGGCCACGACCAGTCATAGCAAAAATCCTAAACCTCCATGACAGAGACGCTATCCTGAAACAGGCCCGACTCAAGGAACCCCTTCACTTTGAAAACACTTGCATCCTCATATTTCCGGACTATACCAGACTGGTTCAGCAGAAGCAGCAGTCCTTCATGGCGGCGAAGGCCCGCCTCCGTGAACTGAAATTGCCATATGCCCTCCTGTACCCTGCCAGACTGCGAGTGGTCTATCAGTCACGCACCTTGTTCTTTGAGTCGCCCGAAGATGTTTTCAATTGGACAGACGAAACGGTGAAGGTGCGGCCGCACACACCGCCCAGGCTAGAGTCTGACTCTTTGACTGGTGAAACAGTCCGTAAACCACCTAAGCCTAAACCCAAAGGAGCTAGAAGATCAAGATCCAGGCGCCGCTCTCAGTCCCATAGCGATGCCAGCAGATCTGCCTCGGTTCCTAGGCCGGGGAATTCGGCCTCGTAAATAAAATTACACTCTCTCAGTTGGGAACCTCTCGCGAATATTCGCTCTGACCGAGGAAGCGGGCATAGGGGCTAGTACCCTCGTTAGACCTTCTGTAGTTCCGGGGGACTGCCCGTAGATTATGGGTGGGTTTCAGGGAATCCATTGGCGGGGGCGGGCCGGGGGCTCCCGTTGGGGTCCCCCTGCCGCCTTCGCCGCAACAGATACTTCAGCAGTTTTAAGGTATTGGGGTGGGGGGTGGGGGATAGTTGGGTTGATTACGTTATTTGTTTGCACTGGACTATTGTTAGGTAGGGTTATTACCTGCAATTTAGATGATAATTGTTTCATGTACCCTGACCTGGGATATTTTTATTACCTCACTGCACTGCATCGCCGCTACCTAGAACCGCTGCTTGCCTGCGGGTTGTCACCGGTCCTGCTCTATGAGACTACTGGTTCTGTAGATGACAGGTCCCACAGCTAGGTTGCAGGTCCATGCTGGGGATATCCGGATTGTGAGCTGGAATGTTAGGGGTGCGTTGGATAAGGTGAAGAGGGGGGGCCATCCTCCAGCAGGCTAAACGCTATCGGGCTGATGTCTTGATGCTGCAGGAGACACACCTACTGGGAACCAAGGCCCCCTGCTTTCTCAGATACGGCTATTCGCAGGCGTTCCACTCTGGGTTCACGAGGGGATCCAGGGGGGTCGCTATTCTTATTCACAGAAGGGTCCCTTATATACATTCTAAGACGTGGGCAGATACGCAAGGAAGGTACGTCTTCATTAAGGGTACTATATATGAGGAACAGGTGGACTTGGGTAATGTCTATGCCCCCCCTCCATTGTCTTGGCCACTGGTGGAGCGCCTTACGACCCTGTGGGCAGATGTACCGGATGGATTGGCGATCGTAGGGGGAGACTGGAATGATGTGATGGATATGGCTAGGGATAAATGGAGACTGGGAGGCCCGCCCGCTGTTTGTCAAGCCACCAAATTATGTTCCCTGGTGTTAGGATTGGGCTGGGTTGATTCCTGGCGTAGGTTACATAGGGAGGAACAGGGCTATACATATTTCTCAGCAGTACACAAATCATTTTCAAGATTGGACTATATATTCGTGCCATTAGGTGTCGCTGGCAGGGTGAGGGATGCAGAAATTCTTTCAAGGGGATTAACGGATCATTCCCCAGTCGCGATAATGTTGCAGCTAGGCCCCTCCAAACCACCCTTTCGATGGCACCTCTCTCCCTGGAATTTGCAGGATGAACAGTATAGAGACCATTTAGGTCAGGCAATTGATCAATATTTGGAGTTTAACGTTGGGTCGGTAGCAGCAGCTGAACCCCTATGGGAGGCAATGAAGTCGACCATACGAGGCGTAGATGTCTCATATTGCTCCGCAGCGCGCCGGACCAGGAAGGAGTCATTGCTGAGGTCTGATGCTCATATTATAGAACTAGAGAGGGTCGGTAGGGAGGAAGGGGGTGCCCTAGCACACCGACAGTTGCAGGTGGCGAGACAAACGCATGCTGATTTGTTGATGGACGAGGCCAGACTGGCATGGTTGGCGTCCCGTAGTAGGATCTACCAGTGGGAGGACAAATCTAGCAAACTATTACATCTCCTGTGCCAGGGAGCTTTGCGCCCCCTGGTCTTCCCTGAGATTCCAGGACCTGACGGGAGGACCCTCGGGGATCCCTCTGTGATTGCGGATTTACTCAGTACTATGCAGAACTCTATACCCCGAAGGAATCCCTACCAGCTGCTATGGTATACAGCTTCGTAGGGGACCTTCCACCCCGGACACTTTCCGATGAGGCTCGGGCGGAGTTGGACCTTCCGCTTACAAACGAGGAGCTGGGCTCAGCTCTAGGAGATCTTAACTCTGGGAAAGCCCCGGGCCCTAATGGGTACCCCTGTGAGTTTTTTAAGAGATATTTCACGAAATTGGGACCCCATCTCCTTCGGGTGGTGGAGGAGGCACGGGAACGCGGATGCCTCCCGCGGGACTGGAGGCATGCCGAGGTGGTTGTGTTTCACAAACCGGTCCGACCCCCAGACCAACACGCTTCCAATCGCCCTATTTCATTACTGAACATAGAGGCTAAGATCTTGGCTAAGGCTCTTGCCAACCGCCTCCACTCCCACATTACCTCGTTGGTCCACCCAGATCAGGCTGGCTTTATGCCTCAGAGAGCGACGCGGCATAACATTCGTCGTGCACATATTGCAATAGCCGCTACTCGTGGCCTGGAGGTGCCAGCTGCACTCCTGTTGGCTAACATGGATAGGGCGTTCGATTCCCTCAGCTGGACATACCTATTTGCTCTTCTAGATCGCCTGAATATGGGTCCACGCTTTCTGTCCTATTTGAAGTTGCTATATAGGGACCTCACGGCATCAGTTCTTATCACAGGTTCTGTCTCCTCCACTTTCTCTATCGGAAGGGGTACCCGGCAGGGTTGCCCATTGTCGCCATTCCTGTTTGCCTTAGCAATGGAGCCTTTGGCGGCATGGGTCCGGATTGATGCGCAGGTGGCAGGTTTTGAGTGGGCCCAGGGTCTGTCGGACCAATGGGAGATTGCCACAATTAGCTGGTCTAGCGGGCTTCCGGGATTGGGACAATATAGGGATCTCTACCTTGGGGGATGTGATGCGAGGCACGGTTCTAAAGTCTTTTCAAGACCTCCAGCGAGAATATCAGATGCCAAGGACTCAATTTTATAAATACCTTCAGTTCAGGCATGCCGTCCTCCCCAGTGTTACGGGCTTGGGGTCCCTCCCTGATTTTAGCCACATTGAAGCCAAATTGTTCATGGGAGACCTACAAGACCATAAAATCTCTAAAATCTATCAGTCTCTGGTGACGAATTGCCCCACCACACTAGATAAACTGAGGGAGGCGTGGGAGGAGGGCCTCTGCACATTGGAAGGAGAGGACTGGACTGAGGCGTTGGCCTCCCCTCGGGAGGCTGCAATCGCAATGCGGCTCCGGCTAATCCAATTTAACTACCTACATCGGGTATACTATACTAGAGCCAGGTTGTGGAGGGCGGGCCTAGTGGCGTCCCCGCTTTGTCTAAGATGTGGTCAGGAGGACGGAACCTTATTTCATACGGTCTGGCAGTGTGTGGCGATTGCGAAATTCTGGCGGGGGGTTTTGGCCTGCCTTGCGGAATTTTGGGGTGGGAACTCCCCTTCTTGCCTAAACTAGTGTTGTTACATATCATGGAGGGTGTGGGGGGAAATATCTATAAGCGCCACCTGATGTTATTGGGATTTATATTAGTCAAACGAGACATTGCACGTAGGTGGAAGGCGGAGGCCCCGCCCTCCTTGTCAGCATGGAAGAACGGTCTCGACTTTAGCATGGGTCTGGAGACGCCTATCTTCAAAGCACAGGGTGCCCGCAAAAGCACTTCAATATCTGGAAGCGATGGGCGGATTATAGAGGCCTTTACTTGGAGCCTATCTCTGCTGGAGATGCTGCGATTCTGGGATAGGTGGGCGGGATTGAGGTGCAGGGGACCAATGGTTAAGCGGAAATTGTCATTGATGCAGTGGGAGTGGAGGTGATGCTTGAAATGTAGTGCAGAGACAGTGCATGGGGGGGTGGTTTTGTTGGGTACATATTATTATTTTTTCTTGAAATATGTTTATATTAAATGTCAATGCAACTCTTGGTACTTTAAACTGTGGCAGACAACCTCTGGGTTACAGGGTTCTGCATTGTATTTGACACTTGACGCAATAAAAATTGTTTTAAAAAAAACAAAAAGTAGGAATGATTAGGTGATAATGTTTGATTTTCTGCATTCTTGAGGGGAGGTGTGTTGTCAGTAATTGTATCAATTATGTCTTGCTGCAGCCAATTGTGCATTTTGTTTTCATCTTGCTTTTGCATGTTATACGGAATCCCTTTGCACTGTTGCATGACTGGCTGTATTGACTCATCAATCTGCAGTTTTATCGGGTTTCCTTTGAATTTTCTGAGAAACCTGAGAATGTTTTGGGAACAGTTTTTCTGTGCCTCCTCCAGCTGCTTGTGACACAAGGGATAGTAGTCGGTCTATGACGCATAGGATTTCCACTTTCATGACAGACCATTAGTTCAATAGACAGCCATGTCTAGATTTACTAAGCCCTTATGTTGCCACTGCATCACTCAGGGCGACACAAGGCTATTGAAGGGCTTAAGTCATATTTACTAAGCCACGCAAAGCAACCTTGCGTGGCTCTATGTGGCTTAGTAAATCCAGAGTAACGCAAGGCAGTGCAAATCGCTGCCTTGCTTTACTCTGCATTGAGAAGGTGTCACATGGTTGGAGTGTAGACATTCCCACTCATCCACCCATGTATTCTGGCACATTCCTAGATTTACTAAGGGCTGTAAGCCTGGGAATGCATCAACATTTTCCACCATCCCAACAGAGGCATAAAGAGAAGAAATATGTTTATTTCTATTTGCTACTTCCTCTTTCTATGTGTGCTACGTTCTGCAGCACACATAGAAAAGTGAAAAACGCCTCTGAGGATTGTTTTTGTGCAGTAAGTTGTGCCTTCATCACAAAAGCAATCCTGCCTGTAATGCAGGCACCCTTGTACCACAGCACAAGGGAGCCTGTATTGGCGCTAGGCAGCACTTAGTGCCTCATTACATAGAGAGAGCAGGAACGTGCCACATCTTAATAAATATGGCGCACTCCTGCTCTGTCCATTTGACGCAGCGCAGCAAGTTGCCTTGCTGCATTGTGTTGCATCAAATGTTAGTAATCCTGGGGTCCAGTGTCCTTTCCAGCTTAAGTGAAAAGCCATCAAAGTCCCTTGATGATCCTTGTGAGTTAGGATTGCATGAGAGCAGCCTATGCAATGAAGCGGAACACTTGAGCGATAGGCAGGGGCGTAGCTTGATCAGTAAGATTGGGGGAATCGGAGCTTCAGATTTCATAACAATCGCTCTGGCATATCATGGAAAAAGGATGAAAGAGAAGAAGAAAATGGGCGGAGTCCAAGAAGGACACTGCTTCCTAGACCTGCCAAGGTATCCATAGTTATTGAAATAGACGCCTCACTCACTTTATCGTGACATGCTTCATCATAGTCACCCATCCACACACTAGTAGGATAATACAGCTAGGGCGTACTCAACCAAAAGGGTTGGAATTCTTAGATAATGTCTTGCTGGATAAACAGGGATCCAGATAAAGAGGGAGAGTTAAAAATACCTCCCAGTATACCCAAATGAATTCTTCATTGGTAGGGTAAGGGAGGTATGAATAAAAATTGTTATAGGGTTTTTATTGCACTTTACTCTTTCCATTAATCCTAGTATGTTTATATCAATATGTTTTGGCCCACACTAAGAGCCCAACTGGGTCTGGGGCCTTCGTCAGGGCTAAATTGCGTATCCCTGCCTAGCTACGAGGCCTATGGCTCTCACCTGAGTCAGTATTCTGTCAGTGGAGGGTATTTTTGGGTTATTCATAGGTCATGCGTGTCTGGTGCCTTGTAGAGTCCTATGGTCACACTTGCGTCAAGGATCAAGCCCTGCTGGTGCACCTATGTGTCATCGCTGCTCAGACCGCTGCTGGTCTTCTTCTCTTTCATCCAGTTGCCTAATTGTGAGAATAGGGATTATTTGGGAGAATGCAACTGGGTATGTAATCTCTTGCTCTCCTTATGTGAGAACAATATCATGGTAAATTACATTATTTGAGAAACAGAGCATAAGGGGGCTTAAGGGGCATTAAGAAGGGATATCAGAGCGGATTGTTAGGGTTCCTTAAAAGACAATATATTCTAAAATAACCAACGGATTTAAGAGCCTCAAAACAGAGAGGAGAGAAAGAGCGTGTGTGTATGTTTTTGTCTGTGTGTTCAAGCAAAAATCTCAGGTGAAATATGACAGCCACCTCACCATAACCGACTGAAAGCTCCTGTACCCAACTTACTAGAGAATACATTTATTAGGGGAGTGTAACACCCCAAACACCCCTAGCCATAGGTGTAGATCCGCATTCTTCTACTTGATGGAGGTTTGTGATTAAACTCAATTAAAGTAGCTCTTTTGACCTCCAGTTCTGGTCTGGTGTCTCTTCTAGCCTGCTCCTCTGACTGGCAGGGGTTCTGAAGAATGAGTCCAGTCTCCTTACCTCCACAGGTCTTACCTCTGAGAGTTATGGGACACAGTGCTGCAGCGACAGCGCTCAGAGGCTTTTAGCCTCTGGGCCAGCAGGTATGAGGGAGTGATCTCATGCAGCCATTGACAATGTTTACATCATGGAACTAGAGGGAAAAGGCAGCCTACTTTACATCTCTGGTTTTTACTTTTTAGTCTTTATGGGTTAAAACCACTTGCTCTTGTTAGACATCAGTAAACATCAGTATCCATGTAATTCTAACAATAAACATTTATTTTACAAAGGTATAAATAGATACACTCACAGTTGCTTCATGTTAGAACTAGGGCAGCTTCACGTTATTCATTGAGGTGCACATTTGGTGTATGAATCATATATTTTTATTTAGTGCTGGCAACTGCAGTGTCTCACTGGCTCAGCATGCATTAAAATGTACCATTCCCCCGTTTTCTACAAAATTCCTTAGGGGTAACCCATCTCCACATAGCTACAAAGCATATTTTGTTTTGATCAATGTTACTTGCCCACACTGTTTTAAAAAACTTCATTAGTCATTCATGTTTCCTAAAGTTCCCAAAGAGAACTGTGTGTACAAATGATTTAAATACTCTTAACTTTTGACCAGTGACACTGCAGTAGCTATTAAAGTGAAGCATATGTAATGAATGGTTTACAAAATTTTATCAGAGAACCGAGAATAAGACTTTGCAATTCGTCTGTCACCAGGGCTCCACAAACCCTCCTGACTAGTCTGCAATGTGGAGGGATACAAATTCATTGAGTAGGAAAGGTGATGTTGTGACACCCATTATCCATTCGCAAATTAATAGCAGAATATGTCCCAACAAGTCACTACAAATAAAGACAGAGGGGCCGATTCACAAAAGTAATCTGAGACAAAATCCTAACTTTACTACTCCTAAATGCCCTTTGTGAATACCGAAGGTCGTAAAGTTAGGATTTTGTCTCAGATTACTTTTGTGAATCGGGCCCAGAGAATGCAAGCCCCCATTAGAAGGTAGTTTAAAGTCAGAAAGAAAAATGGGTTCTGGGCATGGCCACAGGTCGACCCACTGGATTTATGACGTTACAACACATGCCTTTACCACGCAATGCCTTTACCATGCATTGCCTTTACCACGCAAGCAAGTCTTTACCACGCATATGTCTTTACCACGCACGCCTTTACAACAAAAATGTAAGTATATATTATGTGAGTGAAACCACCTTTTTTATCTAAGAAATGGGTGGAATCTAATAATCAAAGCTCTCATAACATGATGAAGATACTAATCAAGTATGCAGAATTAGAAAGGAAAATGCTACTAGACCAGATAAAGGAACTGAATGAATCAATCGACAAAGAAGAAAATAAAGAAAACATACACAAATTTAAAGAGGACATGAAAGTGCGGATGAAAAAACATGAAGATGGAGTTAAACAAAGGAAATCGCACAAGTTTGTGAGAGACAAACTAGATTATCAAAGAGGACAGACATTCACATTTGCAAGACGTTTTGAAACAATGCGGAGACAACGCTGCAATGAAATGAATCAGATAAGGAAGGAATCCTCCCTAAGTGATTTCAGTTCGGACACAGGGTCAGAATGGGAATCAGATAGACCTGGCATTGGGGGAAGCGATAAGGCAGGTACATCCTTGCAAGAGGAGTTCTGTTTTTTATGCAAGGATCGGAGGACAAACCACAAACCCCGGAAACAAGACTACCAACAAAAAGGAGCAGGAAACTCAGATGAGGGGCCAAGGGAAAAGGAATGGAAAGCAAAGGAAGATCAACTCGCAGCAGCAAGAAATAATACAGCAACGGAATACAGTAATTAACCTTACTAATATTCCCTTAACAAAGAGGGATGAAGAAATCCTGTCTCCAGTTCTGATTATGCCCAAGCCACTGTAGACTTGTTAAAATTTGTACGCAAACAAAGACTTAAAACGTTTTTTATAATAGATCAAACCCCAGACAGGTAAGGACAAATGAGACTGGCAACCATGAAATATTACAAGTTTCTGATGTGGATTGTCTAATCAATTTGGTGACTCTTGAAGAAATAGAGACTGATTCAGAATTTGACAATACCCAAATACTTGATCTTGCTGGCATAAATATAACTGAAGGGGGAAATAAAAAATGTAATGCAAAATCTGGATTTATCCCGCCTACCAAACATGACAGTATTGAAGTGTTGTCAGATTTAACGACAGTGGAGTTGAAAAAAATGCAATATGTCAATGAAACAAAAATAAGGAAAACGCTCAAATGCAATGAAGAGTTTAAACAAGTAGTGGGAAAGTGGAGTGAGAATGAGAGTTGTGAAGTGAGAGGATCAGATAAAGGGGGCAATGTTGTCCTATGGGATAAAAAGATGTATGGATGAAGCCTACTCTCAGTTAAATGATACAGAATGCTAGGCCAGAATTGGGCAGAGTAAATTTGATTCAGTGCAGAGCAATTTCCACAGACAACGAGATGAGTGGAGGGATACAGAGTTATTAAACTGGGATGAATGGAGCTTTATTAAAAACATTGACCCAAAAACACCCATATTTTATTTGATCCCCAAGATTCATAAAGAAAGTAAGACACCACCAGGAAGGCCAATAGTGGCAGCTATTGATAGCCTTTCTGAAAATGCCTCAGTATATTTGCAGCCACTAGTACAAAATCTTCCCTCGTATATTAAAGACACAACCGATTTTCTCAAAAGAATTTTTGATGTCACATGGGAAGAAGGGATGGTAATGACACTAGATGTAACATTGCTTTATACTTGTATTAGACACAGGGATGAGCAAGAGAAATCATGTTCTATGAACATAACAACAGGATTTTGAAAATGATGGGATGGTGTTTAACTGAAAATATTTTCTTGTTTAATGGTTTTCGATGGGCACCTGCTTCACCCCCAAATTTGCGAATCTGCACATGGGCTGGAGGGAGGAGCAGGTGCTCAATGGATCTGGTTTGAGTAAGTGGTCAGAAAATATCATTTTGTGGGTTCGTTACATTGACAATATTTTTGCACTGTGGAAAGGTGATGAAGAGACAGCGAGATTATTTGTGGAAGAACTCAATCAGAACAGCCTCAACTTGAACTTCACAAGTGTAATAAGCAAACAACAAGTTGACTTTTTAGATGTAAAGATTGAGATAAAAAAGTCAAAACTCACTACTACAGTTTTCAGAAAACCTACAGCAGGTAACAGTATACTACATGCAGACAGTTTTCACCCACAATCATTCAAAAACAGTATATACCGTCCGGTGAACTTTTAAGAGCAAAACACATTTGCAGGGAGGAAGATCAGTTCAAGCAAACACAGACTAACATGGTATCTAGACTGAAAGAAAGGGTGTACATGGAGGACATGTTAGAGAACGCCCAAAAAAGAGTGACGTCAGTCAAAAGGAGAATCTACTGTTTGAACAATCATCAAAGATCCCAAAAAGGAGCAAACATTCAGGTTTATTACTACTTTCCATACTAAGCATTTACATTTGCGAAAAGCATTAAATAAGCACTGGCACCTTGTTAGAAAGGATCCTATAATAGGAAAAGATATGACAACCAAACCCCAAATAACATTTAGAAGGGCCAGATCGATGAGAGATGTCTTAGTCAACAGTAATGTCACAACCAGCTGCCAAACATGGTTACGGCCAAGTCCAGGTTATAAGAAATGCACTAGGGGTAAAGCCTGTGCAAATGGAAAAAATGTGTCTGAGCTAGTCACCCCTTTAGGGAAAAGAATCAAGATAAAGAAAGCAATCACATGCAAAACGGAATATGCGATACATGCATTATCGTGCCCATGCTCAAAATGGTACATTGGCAGTACTAAATTACAGGTGCACAAACACATTCTTCAACATCTACGAGCTATAAAAAATGCAGACTACACATATCCAGTAGCGAGACACTTTCAGATAATACTTCAAGGAAATCATACACTTCTGACTTACAGTGTGATAGACAGTGTCCAAAAAAAAACAAGAGGAGGAAATAGGGAAAGAGATCTCAGACGGTTAAAATCCAGATATATATTGGAAATGGACAGTAAGGAACCAAATGGATTAAATATGGATGATGAGCTCTTTGTACACCTATAACCTCACAGTTTTACATCTAGTCCTTGCAGTTAGCTCTAGAAGATCGCAGAAATAGGTATTTCTAAGAAAAGGTTTTAATTTTATATAATTGTGTTCTTTTATAGGAATACAATCATGGAGGCTGGCTTTTGACGGTCACAGAGAGTAACAACAGCCGAGTTAGACTTCACATCCTGATCAAGTATTTTGAAATTAGAAAGTAGACAATGGCATAAGTCAGTTGGGACTTTATGGTCTTTATTATTTAAAAATGATTAATCACTGCTTTATAATTGGACTGTAAAGAAACCTATTGGAGGCCAAGCGCATAGAATCATGACCAGTATCAGTTTTGATGAGAGAATAGTAGTTAATTAAAAGCCCACTAGGGAATGAAACAAGTAATTAATGAATTCAATATTTGTAATCAGTATGCCCACTTGGGCAGGATAGTCACTGTTTCATTAAATGATCTAATGATTAAGTGCTAAAAGGCTACATTGGAGTAAACAAATGTGTATTCTTATAAAACTGTATAGACAAATGTCAGAATGTCTACTTTAAATGAAATTCAAGGAATGTTGAAAAGGAAGTAATGTATTGTGAAATAATACACTCCAAGATGGAGCTGCCACGTAACTTGACATTGTTAGTCCTATGTTTATGTCAATGCCAAAAGAGAAGCACATGACTTGTTTAAATAACCATTTACGCAATGCGATCAGCGTCGTGACCAAGGTGTTTAGACACTGAAACTCGTTGATGTCTTCCGCATTTTTGAGTAAATAAACAAAGAGGATTATACTCAGCATTGGAGTGCCGTGGTGTTCTTGACGTGTGTTAACTGACTAAGTGATTGAAATTGCAGCACGTGGCAAAGTGCTGCCAGTGAGGACTATCGGCGATCTGGAAGCACGGTAGGCAACACACTGAATCCAGAAAGCATACATATATATGTATACATATAAATATATATATTATCTACTGGCGGTCGCCAGTAGATAGTTATAGTTACAACCTATTATCCATAGGAAATCCGCGACATTCTATTTGAAATAACGTTGGCGCCGGTTGACGAATCTTCGTGAAAGTTTCCAACTTGTTGGGGCGCTCCGCTCCGCTCCTACCCTGAAAGTCTCGGGGTGATACGTGAAGCGGGGGCCGAGAAAAAAGGGGGGTCCCAAAACGCGTTTTCCCCATTCATTTTTCCATAGGAACCTTTAGTCGCAGCTACAGCCCGAACTGCTGAACGGAATTACACCAAATTTGGCAAAGAGGTAGCCCTTGGTTCAGAATGGTGCCTTTTGCTTAAATGGTGTAAATCCGTTCAGTAGTTCCTGAGAAAATCAAAAGTAAAAGTACATATATATCTATGGGCGCGTCGGATACGCGTACCCGCAGCGCACCCTGCGCGCACCGTCCCGATCACGAGCTGCATGCTAATTGGCTGTCAGCTGGCTGTCAACATTCCGATTCAGGAAGTGTTGGCAGCCATTTTGTCCTCGGTAGAACCGAGGGACAGAAACAAGTGCGCAAAGCGCAAAAAGGGGGCAGGGTAGAAACACCCTAACCCCTAGGTGTGCTCAGGGGTCCCACAAGGACCCCTGGCAGAAAAAGATTTTTTTTTTTTTTAAATCGGCGGGATGCGCTTAGGGTGCGCGTATCCCGCCGAGAAAAAAAAGAAACAAGTGCGCAAAACGCACAAAGGGGGCAGGGTAGAAACACCCTAACCCCTAGGCCTGCTCAGGGGGTCCCACAAGGACCCCCTGGGCAAAAGCATTTTTTTTTTTTTTTAAATCGGCAGGATGCGCTCAGGGTGCGCGAATCCTGCCAAAAAATCGAGCGCGGTCTACCGCGCTTCGATGTTAATTGGCCTCGGGTGGCCCAAGTCCCGGGGGCATGGTGGGGGGATAATTTAATGTGTGGGGGCCTCAAGGACCCCCAAGCCCGAGGACCACCACCCCCGGGGCTTTAAAAAAATGGTGCGGGAGGGCTCTGAGCCTCCCGCAGCCCCGAGGACCACCATCTCCCCGGGGCTTTTTTTAAAATAATTTAATAACCTGTGTGGGGGGCTCCAGCCCCCACACGCCCGAGACCGCCACCTCCCCGGGGCACTAACAAATTAAAATGGGGGTCCGTTTTGGACCCCCGAAGCCCGGGGACCACCACCTCCCCGGGGCTGTGCTGATGTAGGGAGGGGGCCGCGCGGCCCCCTCCTGGAGCCCTTGATGGCCCTGGGGACCACCACCCCCAGGGCCGGCTCCTGCAGTGTCCCGGGGTGCCTACCCCCGGGACACTGTAGTTGCTATGGCAGGACGGGAGCCTCGCGGCTCCCGTCCTGCCATAGCAAACTGCTTTGGATATTGGAAGAGAGAGCAGGAAACCTGCTCTCTCTTCCAATATTCAAAGCGATTGCTTTTCCACATGGGGAGCAGCATGTCAGCTGCTCCCCATGTGGAACAGCAATGCCGGCTCCCAAGGGACGTGGGGAGCCGGCGGGACTGTGGGGGATTGGGGACCCCCACAGTCCCCAACGGAGAGGGCCAGCAACGGGGGATGGGGTCCCCGGGGCAAGTAGTGGCCCAGGAGGGGGGCCACGCGGCCCCCCTCCCCAAATATGAAAAATTAAAAAAAAAAAAAAAAAGGAAAGGCCGGCCCCGGGGGATGGGGTCCCCGGGGCCTTAAATGGCCAGAGGAGGGGGGCCACGCAGCCCCCCTCCAAAGAATAAAAATTAAAAGGCCATGCCCCGGGGGATGGGGTCCCCGGGGCCAATACAGGCCCAGGGAAGGGGGCCACGCGGCCTCCTTCCCGTTTTTTTTAAATTAAAAATTAAAAAAAGGGGTAAGGCCCTGGGGGATGGGGTCCCCAGGGCATAAAAACAGGAAAAAGGAAGGGGGCTACACAGCCCCCCTTCAGGGGACAAAAAAAAAAAAAAAAAACGATCGGGCCCGCAGGCCCCGCCCCTTCCTTCACCACTCTGCAAACGCGCCCCCTGGCGCGTTTGCAGAGGAAGGGAATTCACCTTGAATACTGGGGGTCCCTGGGGCCAACTAGCCCACCTGGAACCTCCAATATGCGCCAGGGGCTGCGTTGCAGAGACGTGTAGAGAGGCCACACCCCTTTACACCTCTCTGCAACGCAGCTCTGTGGCGCTTTGGAGGTATATGGTGGGCTAGTTGGACTCCGGGGACCCTCAGGATTCAAGGGACTTAATCCCCCAACTTAAAACGCGCCACTGGGCGCATTTGCACAGTGGTGAAGGGAGGGGCGGGGCTTCAGGTGACATGTGTGCAAACAGGCCCCGTGGCGCGTTTTAAGATGGGGAATTAAATCCCCTTCAATCCTGAGGGTCCCTGGGGGCCAACTAGCCCAACAGGTACATCCAGAAAACGCCACAGAGCTGCGTTGCAGAGAGGTGTAAAAAGGGGTGTGGCCTCTCTACACGTCTCTGCAACGCAGCCCCTGGCGCATATTGGAGGTTCCTGGTGGGCTAGTTGGCCCTAGGGACCCTCAGGATTCAAGGGACTTAATCCCCCAAATTAAAACGCGCAACGGGGCGCGTTTGCACAGATGTCACCTCAGGCCCCGCCCCTCCCTTCACCATTGTGCAAATATTCCTCTAAAATCAGCCGAAATACGAATTCCGATTTACTCACCTGTTATCAGGAGAGACCTCAGTGCTGCATCTTTCAGCCCAGTACTGGTCCTGAAAAGTAATTTTAACCGTACTTACCGGTAACTTGAATTTCCTTCATAGGCTAACATTGACTGGTTTCACTTGGAAATTCTTCTAAGTGTGGAGTTTTGGAACTTTAAAATATTCCTCTAAAATCAGCCGAAATACGAATTCCGATTTACTCACCTGTTATCAGGAGAGACCTCAGTGCTGCATCTTTCAGCCCAGTACTGATCCTCAAAGTAATTTTAACCGTACTTACCAGTAACTTGAATTTCCTTCCATAGGATATCATTGCCTGCTTTTTGCTGAAAAAGTTTCTAAGTGTTGATTTTTGAAACATACAAATATTCCTCTAAAATCAGCCGAAATCCGAATTCTGATTTACTCACCTGTTATCAGGAGAGACCTCAGTGCTGCATCTTTCAGCCCAGTACTGGTCCTGAAAAGTAATTTTAACCGTACTTACCGGTAACTTGAATTTCCTTCATAGGCTAAGATTGACTGGTTTTCAGCAAAAAAGTTTCAAAGTGTTGATTTTCACAAACTACAAATATTCCTTAAAAATCGCCTGTATGACTTAAACGCATTCTTTCAACTGTTTACAGGAGATGCACCAGTGCTGGATCCAGGATCCAACACTGAGTAAGAAAAAGTAACGATAACAGTTTTTACCTGCTAAGTGAATTTCCTTCCATAGGATAACATTGGTGATTCTATGAGAAAAAGTTTCTAAGTGTCAACTTTTAAAATACAATAATATTCCTTAAAAATCACGACTGTAACCAAAACGCTTTTACTCAACTGTTTACAGGAGATGTACCAGGACTGAATTTAGGATCCAGTCCTGTGGTTACAAAAGTAATCCATAAAGTAACTAATTGCATTTAACTAGAAATTCACATTGAGCTGAATGTTGCATTGTGTTTGAAAATGTGTTGCCCATTGCAACAACTGTAACTACTGTACTTAAAAGTCTATTGCCTATCTGCAAAGTATTTAAACTAAAGTAATTCATTCTGAGAAAGTATTTTTTGTAATGTAATGTATAATGTAATTACAATGTAATTTAAAAAATAAAATATGTAAAAAAAATTGTTTCTAAAAATGTAGTAAATCAGTATGAAAAAAATTAATAGAACAATTAATACATTTAAAAATTGTCATTTACAAAACCTTTGAAATTCACTGAAAAAGCCGTAGGTTTCAGGCACGTTATAGTTAGAAATTAGCATTTAAAAAACCTTTGAAATTCACTGAAAAAACCATAGGTTTCAGACACGTTATAGTTACAAATTAGCATTTAAAAAACCTTTGAAATTCACTGAAAAAACCATAGGTTTCAGACACGTTATAGTTACAAATTAGCATTTAAAAACCTTTGAAATTCACTGAAAAAACCATAGGTTTTAGGGACAGTTTTAGTTACTTGGACATTGCACTCGTACAAAACCCGTGAAATTCCCACGTTATAGTTAGTTCAGCTAACTATAACTCGCGCCCCGCAATGCACTGCTGATGACGTCACATATTACATCACTCATGACATGGTCAGTGACATCACTGATGACATCACTGATGACATCTCAAATGACATCACTGATGACATCATCCACGTGATAATCTGATGCACCTCCTCACACCCTAATATAACCTTTGATACACCCACTCTAAATTACAGACTGCCATTCGCAAAACCATAGACACTCCAACACCAATAACTACATACCCACTCACTAATTCTTAGGTCTACACACACACATCCACTCACTCACCCGTACAGTCACTCATACTTACGGTCACTCAGTACAGGACTATCATATGCACTCTTACTCCTATATAGACACTCAAACAACGCCACTCATCCATAGAGATACTCACACACCTAGTCAGTCATGCAAATAATTAAACACACTGCCATTTAATCACCTATACAGTTATACACACACCAGCTCACTTACTCATACAAATAGTAGCACATTGTTACGCTCTTATACAATCACTGATACAAGCACACACTCATCCATACAGCCACTATCACAATCACTCACTCTTGCTTATAGCTATTTATATACTCCAACACACATATATACTGCCTTTCACATATGTAGTTACTCACACATGTACCACTGGGACATACATTCACTCACTAACACACTCTTACACACACTTACCCACCCATACAGTCTATCACATATGCACTCTTGAAACCATCCACCCAGTGAATCACCCACTCACACATCTATGCACAGAGTTGCACACACCCCTCCCACACAAACACTCAAGGAACCCATACAGATACTCAGACAAGCATTCAATAACTCATATAGACACTCATTTAGCTTTTCACAAACACATGCAGCCACTTACACAGCAACAGACAGACGGATACAGACATTCACCCAGTTTAGTCACTAACCCATGCATTCAGTAAGATACGTTAAATCACTCACTTATAGAGTCAGTCACGCACCTACTAAATCATCCATACAGACACTTACACACCCACTCATTCTTCAATACGTCTTTTCCTATATATATTAAAAATATTTAAACTTTACAGAAACACACAGTCACTGGATGATGTCATCAGTGATGTCATTTGAGATGTCATCAGTGATGTCATCAGTGATGTCACTGACCATGTCATGAGTGATGTAATATGTGACGTCATCAGCAGTGCATTGCGGGGCGCGAGTTATAGTTAGCTGAACTAACTATAACGTGGGAATTTCACGGGTTTTGTACGAGTGCAATGTCCAAGTAACTAAAACTGTCCCTAAAACCTATGGTTTTTTCAGTGAATATATATATAGATAGATATATTTTAGCTGATTTGCGTTTCCTCAACGTGCATCCAAACCATCGGGGGTGACGACAAACGCCTGCGCCCAGACGTGTAAAAACTCCAATGCATCTGACCCAAAATTCAAAAAAGGAAGGAACGTCACTCCTTAGAGCTAACTGTTCAATGAGGGTTTTATTCCAACATGCAACAAAAAAATCGATAAAAGAGCGTCTACGCGTTTCGGCGCAAAGCCTTTTTCATGACGCTGGCTCACAGTTACCGAACACAATTTAACATGGTGGTCAAAGCTGAACATAGAAGAGGGGTGCATACTAGTTCATCAACAACTCTTTTACAGCGGCCATCTTGTAACATGGTTATAACACCGAAACAAAATAAATATCACAATTTAGAAAAAACGGGTAATCCATCTTTTGGTCATGCAATCTTACAAAAAACAATATTGTTTTGTTATATCTTGCTCAATTACGACTCATACTAAGTTATTAGTGTAAAAAACCAAAGAAAAGGAAAATTCTGTTGTTTACCATTGATGACAACTTCAAAGGAACGTTCTCCTTCTTAAATACACCGCCCATTGCTCACCAACTGGCAGCCATGAGAGTGTTTGTACAAATGTCTCTATATTTATTCAAATAGTGCCCCGTTGGGCAAACTTTAACCCTCGTTGAATCCTTGTCTCCAATTAGTAAAGGGGGGCTAGCATAGTCTTATGGCATAGAATAATTTTGCCCCATTGGGCATAGTTGGTAAATAACAGTAGAATTCTGTCACTTAACCCTGTACTTGTATTACCTCAGACATTGTCCTGCAGGCCCCAATCCCAAACATTCAACCTTTGTTAAACATTTCTATACATTTGTAAGATACATGAATTCAACAGGGGAATAATCCATACAAAAAAAAACATTATAAGAACAGAAAAAAGGAAAAAGATATCTCAGCTCTTTTGCGTCGCTCTCATTGAACCGGCAATCCGTGCTCTAATGAAACAATTACATCTAAGCAGGTCCTGAAAATAAAAAATACAAAAGTATATATACGTCAAACGTTCCATTAGCACCTACACTTCTAACAAATTCTAACACCATGAATTCATAACTGTGCAAATTAAAAACAATTAAAATCGTATAGAGACAGGCTGATCTCTTCGGTATTACTACAAATAAGTGTACATCTCTTCATCTACATTTCGGCCCATAGGTTCTCTTGTATTAAGTTGTAGAATGTACCTGCATTCTAACTGCCTTAGTGCCCTTTCTTTGTCGCCACCTCTGGGCGATTTCTCTATCTGATCAATCACTGTGTACCTCAAAGATTTAGAATTACATTCATGGTATTGCTTGAAGTGACGTGCTACTGGGTAGGATTCATCTAAGTTCTTAATTGCCCATATGTGTTGTAAAACCCTCTTATGTACTTGCAGCATGGTGCTTCCTACATATTTCTTGTCACAAGGACCAGTTAACACATAAATTGCAAATTCTGATTTACAATTGAGGGATGTGTTTATTATTATTCTCTCTCCTATGTCAGTGTGAAGTATTGTAGTGTTCACATCATGTATGCCGGCTTTGCACTTACTGCACTTTCTGAATCCTTTAGCTGGTTTTAACCACATTTCACGATCTGTGACCCGATTTTTCACTATGGTATCTTTTACAGACCTTGCTCTCCTGTAAGTGATCGCAGGTCTGTCTCCCACATCCAACCCGATTGTTGGATCCTGTTTAATCAGATGCCAGTGTCTATGCAGAATCTTCCTTATCTGGTTATGTGCCATACTGTAAGTAGTTATAAACCTGCATTCCTCATTCATGAGTGTATTATTTCCCTCTTTTTTTGCTAACCTGTCTTCATTCCTGACATTTGCATTGGATTGTTGATTAAACCACAAATCCACTCGTGATTTGGTGCTGACTTTCTCTTTGGCTTGCCTGATGATAGTTTCACTGTATCCCCTAGCTCTTAACCTCTCTGTCATTTCCCTTTCAGTTTGTAGGAATGCATCGTGGGTACTACATATCATTTTCGCTCTCAATAGTTCTCCATACGGTATACTCCTTTTGAGAGTACCTGGATGTGAGCTAGAGGCATGTAGGGTTGAATTACCCGTACCTGTTGCTTTCCTGTATACCCTTGATGTAATCCTATCTCCAATGACTTCTAACCTGATATCGAGGAAGTCAATGCACTTGTCACTCACTCGACTAGTAAAAGAGAGGTTCAAATTGTTCACATTGATCTGTTTGACAAATTCGATGACTGATCTCTGTTCTCCTTTCCACAATATAAATAAGTCATCTATATATCTGAGCCAGATTCAGAGTCAGATCGTGACTCCCTCTCGGACAAAAGTGGACCCGGTTTATGGTAATTAATCTCTCAAATGAGACTTTAACTGACGATGATAGACAAATACTAGGATTAGGCTTATCTTACTGTCCGAATGCACCTTTCAATTACGAACAAAGCCGTATTGCTCTCTATCTGTTTACAAGGAAACTGAAGCTAAAGAAATTCTTTAGAGTACAACAGAAATCAGGGACCGGTACTATTATGACACCAGTCCAGAGTATTTTAACTGTAGCTGATGCAGACCTTTTAAGAGATCTAGCTGATTTGGAACAGGAACGGGAGCGGAGAGCAGATGGTGCCCATGGAAGCTGCTCTCCCATTGGACATACATGGCAGCGATAAAATAGCTACTCCATTCAAATCTAAGTCACGTTTCTGTCCATCCATGCCACATGACAATTTAGATGTCTTTAGTGAGAGTGTAACCAGAGATCTCAAAAAATTGAGGCAGCAAAAAAAATCGAGCAACCAGGATAAATTCACAATGGAATTTGAAATGTAAAAATGTGATGGACAAGTGGGTTAAGACTGATAAATGTGTCATACGTGCCTCAGACAAGGGAGGCAACATAGTAATTTGGCCAAGGGAGATGTATTTGCATGAAGCTTACAATCAATTGAATGACAAACAATGTTATTGTAAAATTACCAAAAGAGAGTATGATGGTTTGAAAGAAGGGTTCTACAGAGATCTCAAAGGGTGGCAAGAGATGAATCTCATAAGCAAGGAAGAATTGAATTTTTTACACATTAAACATCCTAGATTGCCAATCTTGTATCTTCTACCGAAGGTACATAAGAACAGTGTATGCCCCCCTAGGAGACCAATTATATCAGCAATTGGTAGTTTTTTGGAGAACGTATCAAAGTATGTAGACTACTTCTTACAACCCCATGTACGAGCTTTACCCTCATACATTCAAGATAGCACAGATTTGAGACATATCTTCGACATACACTAGGAGCCAGAGTTCTTGATGGTGTGTTTAGATGTGAACTCACTCTATACAAGCATATGACATGTAGATAGGATTAATGCCATACGAAATTTTCTGAGAACACGACCGATCCAATACCTAAAACACAATGAGATGCTGATTGATATGATTGAGTGGTGCTTGGAAAGTAATGTGTTCCTTTTAAATAAAGATATGTTTCAACAGCTACAAGGTACTCCCCCAACCAAGAGTGCGCCAGGAGGCGCGTTGGCACAGTGGTGGAGAAAGGGGGTGTGGCCTGTGTCCACCTCGCAGCAGTCCCACTGTGTGGGGCTTACTGGAGATAACAGGTAGGCTAGTTGACCCCTAAGGACCCCCAGCAGCGAAGGGGACTTCACTCCCCATCCAAGAGTGTGCCAGGGAGCACGTTTGCAGAGTGGTGGGCACAGGGGGTGTGGCCTGCTATGAGAACTTAGCAATCCTGCTTTGTGGGAGTTACTGGAGGTAATAGGCGAAGTAGTTGGCCCCCAAGGATGTCCTTGGGGGGCAACTACCCCTCCTGTTACCTCCAGTAAGTCTCACACAGTGGGATTGCTAAGAGGTCTTCGGAGGCCACGCCCCCCCCCCTTCTCCACCACTCTGCAAATGCGCGTCCTGGCACACTACGGGTTGGGGATGAAGTCCACTTTACTCCGGAGAGACTTTGGGGGCCAAGCAGCCCTCCTGGTACCTCCTGTAAGTCCTACGCAGAGGAAATCTTAAGCGCTGGTCGGAGGCCCAGTCAGCTTTTTCCACCACTCTGCAAATGCGACTACTAGTTAAAGAAGCATTTGCAATGTAATAGGTCTCGCATTTGCGAGAGTTAGAGCTATTGGCGTTGTAAATGTAAAAGTTTTCTACTAATGTCTTTTGGAGTGGAGTGGATGTATGTTGTGTGTAGTGAAATTGTGTGGTATGTTGTGCAGTAAAATTATGTGGATAGAAAGTATGTGGTATTTAGTGTATAGGAATTATGTAGAGTGGGGTTATGGAGAGTAATTATGTGGTATGGTAGTCTGTGTTGTGGAGTGGTAAGCTCAGGTTTAGTCTTCCTCGTTTCTATAGAAGCAAAATTATAAACTCAATGAAACAAAAAAAAGAAGGAACCACTGAGGAGCACTTCTGGACCTAGTCAGAGGTATGAGCAAGGCCACTGGAATTATGCAACTGTTTGGCTGCACCCACTTTCGAACTAGTATACATTCTCCGCATTTGCCACATAATCCATCATCTGCTGCATAATCTGCAGATTTGAACAAAAAAACCTTGTTTCTACCTCAAACGGCTCAAACGTTACCAAAACTGCAACGACAAGTGTTATAGCGTGGTGGAAGGCCCTTTGCAAACCTAGAATGGTCACCTCTTATTTATTGCTAAATGTGGGTGTTAAATTGGTACTAATGGTGTGCAAACCACTCTTGCATGTTTCTTCGCCTCTCTTGCCTCTTTCTGCCTTTCTCTTGCTTCTTTCTGCACCTTCCTTTTTCTGCACTTCTCTTGCCTCTTTCTGCACATTTTTTCCACTTTCTGTTGCTTCTTTCTGCACCTCTCTTGCCACTTTCTGCACCTCTCTTGCCTCTTTCTGCACCTCTCTTGGTTCCTTCTGCACTGCTCTTGCTTCTTTCTGCCCCTGTCTTGCAAATTTCTGCACCCCTCTTGCCTCTTTCTGCACCCCTCTTCCCTCATTCTGCACCTCTCTTGCCTCTGTCTGCACCCCTCTTGCCTTTTTCTGCACATCTTTTGCTTCTTTCTGCACTTCTCTTACCTCTTTCTGCACCCCTCTTGCCTCTTTCTGCACCTCTGTTGCTTCTTTCTGCACTTCTCTTGCTTCTTTCTGCACCTCTCTTGCCTCTTTCTGCACGTCTCTTGCTTCTTTCTGCGCCTTTCTTCCTCTTTCTGCATATGTCCTACCTATGTAGACATAGTTAGAAATTAGCATTTAAAAAACCTTAGAAATTCAATGAAAAAAACAGAGGTTTCAGGGACGTTATAGTTAGGAATTAGCATTTAAAAAACCTTTGAAATTTACTGAAAAAACCATAGGTTTCAGGGACGTTATAGTTAGAAATTAGCATTTCAAAAAACCTTAGAAATTCACTGAAAAAACCACAGGTTTCAGGGACGTTATAGTTAGTTGGATATTTCACTCGTACAAAACCAGAGAAATTCGTCCGTTATAGTTAGTTGAGCTAACTATAACTCGCGCCCCCTCAATGCACTGCTGATGACGTCACATATTACATCACTCATGACATGGTCAGTGACATCACTCATACTTTTTGGAGCAGCTGAAATGCATTTAAAACTTGACAACTGTCGGGTCTTAACAGGGGTAATGGATGTGGTCTTACGGCTAGGGCTGCCGACCTTGGAGCTGGGGAACCGGGCTCGAACCGGGCTCGAACCTCGGCGTCGGCTCAACATCCTGTGATTCTGGGCAAATCATTTAATCTCCCCACGCACGCTACCAAAAATGAATGCAGCCTTGTGTAACGTAACTGGTGCTCCAGGTCGAGTTCACGCTATATAAATCAGCAAAAAAAAAGTTATGTTGTAGCATTTGTGTTATTTTTACATTTATAGTTGATCAAATATTTGAACTTTCATACTTATATGTAATGCAGAAATACAGTTTAACCAACAATGTACACCATTGTTCCTCACGGCCGTATACAAATCCCTAATATGGCCTAACGGCCGCAGTTGTTGATTTTGGAACACAGAATCAACATTCTTTTATTCTGGGCGAATCAGTCAATCTCCCTGTGCCAAAAAATCCTGACATTTCTACTGTATTCTGGTGATCTTGAAAAGCGTTCTAATGCCCCTGGACCACGGCATATGAAACTGTAACAAAAGAAGAAAAAAATCTATACATTGAAACACCCTCACTCACATTGGTTTTGTAATCGTCACGATCACTATTGTTTATTGTGTAATTTATGTGACGATATTTTTTTTCTTCTCCTATCGTGTTTTTGTCGGAACGTTTGTGCAGCTGTCACGATAGCAAGCACCATCACTGACATATACTGTGCATCAATTCCACAAGGAACACCTTCTCTGATCGCGACATCATAACATTTATAGCATGTCACTCACCTCTGTACATCATTATTTAGTCCCAGTTATACCAAATTGCTTTTTGTTGTAGTCGCTATCGCGATACTCTGTGGTTACTAAGAATCGCGATTGACATCTGTACTCTCTCTCGTAGCAGCCCAGGGCTGCCTAATTTTCTCTCGCAGAAACTATTGTGCCTTTTTACCCTCTACTTGCCAGTTCTTCTGCAGTAGGCCCAATTCTAGCTTAGCAAAAAACAAATGCAGCTATATTTCTTTGTCTTATGGAATAGCTATCAGCTAGTTCTGAGGCAGTGTACCTCTGTTCTTAAACATTGTTCTCTTGCCTTCCGTTTGCTTTGTTTGGCATTACAGAATCCCGATGGTTTGTGTTTGGGGTTGTTTTTTGTTTCGGTTATTTCTGTTAAGTACTGTGTAATGCAAAGTACATTTACACTCACTGTTGTAACTGGACTCTCAATTCCCACACTTCTTATTTAGCCACCATCACCTCCTTTCATTCTAGCACATCTATACATTTTATGTCAGAGCATACTTGTTAGACATTGACAGGTAACCCTTTTTGTTTAAATATGTTACTTGTTTCGTGCGTTCTACCTAGTATTTATAAAAAATACGTTTTGCATTGGGTTATTTATTTTTGTGATCTTTACTTGTTGGTTTAAATGCTTACCTACTGCCAAGTTGTCTTTTTTGCTGGCTGCTCTCATCATCCGAATGGCAGTAAATGATGACTTGTGCCCTTGAAAGTGACCTTACAGCTGTTTTTTAAGCTGATGCAATTTTTTGGACGAGCTTTCGAGCTCGCTTGTAATGTCATTAAACATTGTGATTTATCGTTGCCAAGTGATCTATTAATTGAAATGTGCTTTGTTGAGGATAAGGAACTAAGGTCCCCCAGCAGAGGATCTCCATACATTTCAAACAAACTCTTTTATGAGAGGTCATCCGCTGTGTCAGATCAGGTGACAGTGCTGAACATACCACCTAAATGGACCTTTTGTTGCATCCGGCATTGCAGAAAATATGGATGGTGTGTTTAGAGATTGTTACGAGTTTTCTTTGAGACACAGACTTAGTAATTATACCTTTTAACATTCAGAGGATTTTAATTAGCTCACCTGCCTCAAGCTTTGTGGACAGGTACGGAAAAATAGAAGAGCTTCTTCCCTGGACACACGCATTATAAGAATGCTGTGCACGTGTTTTTATTTGTTTTTGTTAGCACTTTTTTGTTTTAAAGCCATCAGGGACATGTTCATTGTGCTTTGTTTTCATGTTAATACATTTTCTGTGTTGTTGCTTTTGACCTTTTGCTTTATTTCTGTCACAAGACACAGTCAGATCTTTTGATCACACTTCCCTGTTTGAACAAGCATTTGTAATGGAATAGGTCTCGCTTAGTGAAAGTTTGAGCTATTGGCGTTGCAAATGATATTGCATTAAGGGTGCAGTACCTTATGTGGCTAATAGAGGCCATTTTACAACTCCACCGGGACACCTAGTAACAGCCTGTGGTACTGCACCCTTTCATTGCTTTGTGGAATTTTTTTTATTACTTATGCTACTGCTAGGATATTTTTTGACAAAAAAATATTCTAACAAACGTTATCATTTGTAACGCCAATAGCTCAAACTTTCACTAATGCGAGACCTATTGCATTGCAAATGCTTGTTTGTCTATGATATTGTTGGCCCCTCTGGTGGAGCATAAGGTGTTCCACCATTTCTCATAAGAGGATTCTGTGGTTGCTTTCTAGTCTGTCAGAATCGTTTTAGTGCCGAGGGCAAGCATAAGGTCGAGTAGGAGGAAATCTTGCTGTGATAAAGCGATGTGTGGGTGTTGTGCGTTAATGCCGAGCGTTGCTCTGAGTAAAGATTTCTACTCTTCAATCTAAAATGTTCATGAAAGAAGTTGACACAGATTTTAATTTTATTGATTTATACAGTGTTTTTTTCTGTGAAGTTATCTCCAAGCATTTTAAAGCGCTTTATAAATATCCAGAGTACACGCTGTTTTACAACATTATATCCAGTTCAGTGCTTAATTTGAGCCGTTGCTTTCCCCTCAGCACCAGCACTTAATTGGTTTCCGGTGCTCAGCACCACCACCTAATTGTCAACACCATACTTAGAACAGTCTACCACATGGTGGCGCTGCTCATCTAATTTAGAGATGAGCAGAACAACGGTTGTTTAGGAATACAATATGCATTAAAATTGCTTATACCGGCCTCCCCAGCCATTCCTTTAGCTTTGGGGACCTGGAATAATCTGAACTGTCACATTTACGTGCAAGAGAAATGGTTAGTAGTTGTTTTGGCAGCGATGACAGGGGCGATGGGTGGTGCAAGCTGCAGTGGCCTCCTGGCCAGAGCCCAGGCACTTAATATTTTACAAATTAAGCACTGATCCAGTTTGCTGTTATCAGCAGAGTGTCCTTGTTAATGCTTTGTTGTGTTTAGGTGCTTGAGAACTAGTGGTCCGTCAGGCTGCACATGATGGAGGCAGATGATGGCTCCAGTCTTATCTTTACGAGGTACTGCTCCACAATTCGGGTGCGAAACCTGAGAAGGAATGCGATAATGTGGAGGATTTGTATACAGCTGGGTTTGGAGGTGAAGCTTGTTTGAGCTGCACAGTGGCTTCTTTGTTGCTGTTAGCATGGGTTTCCTATTTAGATAGTGGTGTGTGTTTAGTTTCAGGACTTTGAAAATAACACAGACAGATCTCAAGATGCATCTTTCTTGTAATGGGAGTTATAGTTATTTAGGCTGGATCATAACAGATGTGATGCGCTCAGATTTTTTAGTGTTCGAGATTAGTCTAGCCCAGAAAACATAAAGTGGGTCTGGCTAAATTATTCGAGGTAACTTGAATAGTCAGAGGGGTAAGGGCAAAGGTCCTCATCTCTCGACGGGTATCAGTCTAAACAGGAATGATTCAAACACACACAAAAACCACAACTTCTGTATCCACTGGTAAAATATATATTGTCGTACATCAGTTATAGTCACTACGTAAGAAATATAACATTATAGGGTGCTCCACGTGCAGTGAAAAAACTACTTGTGCTGAAAGTGTGTGTATAAATATATATTCAATGCTGATTAAATTGGTAGTTTATTTGTTATAGTAAAGATAAAACTCTTAATTGATTTAATGACTTTCAGCTGAGGGCAGGCTGACTTAGCAAGCGCATTGATGTGAGAGTTAAGTTTTTATTTGTCTTCAGTGAGGAACCATGAGTTTTGGCATTGGGGCCAGTTTTTGAGTAGACCCCTGCTTCTGATAAGGTAGTCTGCCAATTCTCTGCAGTATTACTATTTCAGATTGTCACAATCTGGGTGTCCCCACCAGAGCTGCAGGGGTCAGATTTCTAACCCCCGGTGCAAGGAATTAGTTCAATGCACCAATACAAATTAGAAATCTAGTTGGACTGTGGCTCATACAAAACCCACTGAGCAATACTGTGTGAGCAGTGTCTTTTGGTCATGATTAGTCCCACTAGAGGAATTAAAGCACACAGTGGGACTCCAAACCTTCTTTCGTAAATGGATAACACACTTAAAAGAGCACTAAGAAACACAGTATAAAACTTTAAAAAGTTTATATCTACCTGCCAAGTCTATAAAATATGAATGGTAACCACACAGAATGAGAAAATAAATGCAGCAATGCAGGAGTTGGCCAGCGAAAACAATATGAATGTTACTAACATGGTTAGTAAAACTAAGCAGACGCATAAAATAGCAATCCTATAAATCGAGTTTCTTAAAATAGCTGTGTAGCTGTTCTCGATCACAGCCCTTACCTGTGAATGATAAGCAGTGCTGGGCTGAAGGCCACTTCTCTGCATTGCTCCTAGGGCAGCCCCTAACTGAGGCTGGTTGTCACAGCGAACCAGTGTGACCCCTGCCTGGATCATTCTATCATGAAGACTCTCCAATTAACGGTCAGATAACTGAGTTTTTACAATACCTGATCACTGGTTTTATCTCACGTTTCTAAATAGACACTAAAGTCCCAACAAGCCAAGATAAGTATGGCAATACATGATTCATCTCGATTAACATGTAGATAATTTGCCCCATAACTAAATCAATGGAAACATGTCAGCTTTCACTGTAAGCGCCCATAATGTTATGGAAGCAACCATACTATAAAGAACAAAAATATATCAGCCTAGATAGGAGGCGGACATGGTGGTAACACTTCTGCACCTGTCTAAAACTTCACGCTTTCTAATAGAAAGAGATAGAAGAATCTACAAGAAAGCACATAATAAAATATAAGAGGTTTACACAGGCCCTGTCACAATGTTCATAATAGGTTATTGCTAATAATGAAGAACTTCATTTTGTTTTGGTTCATCTTTAGTTGATACTCACTCACCCAATTATTAATTGTATGTGGTGTGTTCTTAATATAGTCTGGTACTAGATTATTGCTGAGTTTTATGTAGATCTGGGTGCCATCAGTATATTGATAGTATGATAAGCCCAGTATGTTCCGAAAACCCCATAGAGGTCCCACATATAAGTTGAAAAGGAGTGGAGCTATCAAGGCAATCACAAATCCCCCGCTTTAGCAGCTATAGCGGGGGTGGGGTTCTTTATGGGCCTGTTTGTCTGCAATTTGGCAGACAAAAGCTCATCATTAACGCTGGAATACAGAGTCCAAAGAAGAGAAAGCAGGAGCACGGAAAAATGACACTGGGTAAATAGAAGAGGGCAAGATAGAAGGAATATTGTAAGGAAGGGTGAAAAGAAGGAAGTATGGATGAATGAGTGGGTGGATGAATGAGTGGGTGGATGAATGAGTGGATGAAAGGATGAGTGAATGATAGGTGGGATAGGTGGTGAAAGGGTGGCAAAGTAAAGGGATGGATGAGTGAGTGAATGGATAGGGAGATGGACAGGTGAAAGGATGGCAGAGTAAAGGGATGGATGGATAGCTGGATGGACATGTAAAAGGATGGCAGATTAATGGGATGGATGGATTGATGAATGGATGGACAGGCAAAATGATGGCAGAGTGAATGGTTGGATGGCACAGTGGATTGATGCTTGGTAGTGTGGATGAATGGATGGTTGGATAGGAGAGTGGGTGATTGATGAATGGATGGTAGAGTGGATGGATGGAAGAGTTGATGGATGGAAGAGTTGATGGATTGATGGATGGCAGGAAGGATGGATGGATGAGTGGATGGCAGAGTGAATGGTTGGATGGAAGGCAGAGTGAATTGATGGATGGCAGAGTGGATGAACGATGGACAGCAGAATGGGTGGATTGATGAATGGCAGAGTGGATGGATGGCAGAGTGGATGCATGGCAGAGTGGATGGGTGGCTGGATGGCAGAGTTGACAAGTGGATAGATGATACAGTGGATGGCTGGATTGATGGACGAACTGCAGAGTGGACTGATAGATGGCTGAGTGGATGGATGGTTGGTTGTATGGATGGCAGAGTGGATGGACAGATGGCAGAGTGGATGGATGGAAGAGTGGACTGATGGATGGATGGCATCGTGGATGGATGAATGGCAGAATTTATTGATGGATGGATGGCAGAATGTAGGGATGCATGGCTGAGTGTCTAGCTGAATGGATGGCACCGTGGAGGGATGGATTGGAGAGAGGATGGATTGGTAGCAAAGTGAATGGATGGCAATGTGGATGGATATATGGGTGGCAGAGTGGATAGATGGATAGTAGACTGAGGGGATTGATGGATGCAGAGGTATGGATGGCAGTGTATGGATAGAGGAATGGGTGGATGGATGCCAGACTGGATGGATAGATTGCAGATTGAATGGATGGCAGACTGGGTAAATGAATGGATGGAATAGGGAAAGATTGAATGATGGATGAAAGAATGAATGGATGACAGAATGTAAAGGTGAAATAGTGGATATTAGCAGGTGGATGTAAAGGTGAAATAATGAAAGGATAGATGCATGGATGGAAGAGACAAGGAAGTTGTTCTAGGGAGAGTTCTGCTCACTTGCTTGGTTGCATCAGCGCTTTAGTTTAAAGTGGGGGCTATTTTATTTTTCTGGCTCATCCCTTGGGAGCTATTATAGATCCTTGGGGTACCCAAAAAGGGTAGGTATAGAGGTTGTATAATTGTCACCAATCTTGACCATCTGACAATGATTATCTAAATACGATCAAAACCATTCTAGACCATTTCTTCCAACAGCAAAGCGGGTGAATAGTGCATGTAGTAGGAGATCATGGCCAGCACTATCTAATACTGCTTAGAGGTCTAAAAGTATCAGCAAGCAAGCATCACCCTGATTCACTATCTGATTTATATCATCAGTAATAATGAGAAACACATTTTCAGTGCTAAGTGCGGGCCTGAAACCAGATTGATAGTTATCTAGTAGACCTTTCTTAGTACTATATTGGTCAAGTTGTTCAGCAACACATTTCTCCATGATTTTAACAAGGAAACATAGACTTCTGATTGCACAGTAGTTCTCTTTGTTGTTCGGGTCCGTCGGTCGGTTTTTAGAATGTGATACCTTTTTTGAGTGAGGTGTGGACAATGTCTTCTTTGAGGGATGCATTAAATATGGGAATGATAGATGAACTAGTTGATTTTACTAAGTTAGGCAGTAGAGGGTATAGTGTACAGCTTGAGGGTTTTGTGAAGGAGATTATTTCCTCAAGGGATTCTAATGAGACATATTCAAAGGAGGCCCAGGAGTTTTTGGTAATTTTTGGACTAATGCTAGTGGGATTTTATTTATTTTGTTAGGTTAGCTTATAGGCAATTTCATTGCAGACTTTCCCTTTTTATTAGCAAAGAAGTTTGCCAGTCCCTTGCTTTTTTGGCCGGTATACCTGAGTGCACAGCAAAGTGAGTGCTTTGTGCTCTTATTAAGGTGTCGATTACGATGCCGTTTGGAAAGGCTACGAACGGCATCCAATTTGGTTGAATCCGATTCGGAAGCCTTGTTTCCGACCGACTCGGACACATTTCTAGATGACCGATCATGATGTCCTGAAAGCTTTCGAACTGTCCACCTCGGTTATGAACAGTATTTGGAGCAACGGTGTAGTTCAGAGCCGACTCGTACAGATCTACGGGCCGTGTTTCCAGACGAGTGATTGAGATGTTGGATTCGGACAGCCTTTCCGAGTCGGTTGTTCCAACATGGATTGGCTGCTGGAATCTGACTTTGGGGGCCCGTAGCAGGCCCCCCTTCACCCGGGGCCCTCTGAATCGGGCCCATGGGGGTACCCATGGGTTCCCAATTTCCCTGCATGCACAGTGTGGCAGGCACCATGGAGTGCCTGCCACAGGGTGCAAGGCTTTCCCCAACCACCCCTTTTCTCAATGGGAGCCTGTTTTCTCGTTCGGAACATAGGCTCCCATTGAAGTCAATAGGAGTCCGACCGAACGGTGTTCGGACACACCGTAATCGGTCGGTTGGACTTCCCGAACCCGAGTCGTAAGGAAAGCATTCCCAGACCAATTCGGTTGGACTGCTTTCCAGACGACATCATTATTGGGCCCTAAGTTGAGAGTGCACTAGAACAGTTCTTTACTAAGTGGATGTGTTTATTGAGATGTATCGATTTGGTCTATTGAGGAGATTAGTTTTATAATTATTTCTTTGTTACTTTAGGTACTTGATAAATGGGGGTCGTGCATACTTCTTCCATCAGTGTTCAAGCGAGAGAATGTTTTATTTCTGGGAATTTAGAGAAGATGCCAAGCATCCTTTTTTGACACTGTTTTTGGTGCATTTTGGGATAATAGAGCTACGGTGTTGTTAATTTTAGGATGGCTGTGTTGTACTGTTCAACAAGAGTACAACCATTGTTCTAGTTTCCATCCCTGACCCTGCCCATTTAAGCCCCACCTATTCTCACACAGTGAGATTAATCTCAAAGTTGGAAGGTCTGAGATACATACATTCAGCACTTTTCGAAGGATTCTGCTTGTCACTCTTTGTGAATTTGCTAATATTAATGTCGATGTATGCAATGATACGTGTATGTACAAAAACGAAATTTAATGACTGTTGACGAAATCCCCCGATATGACCTCTCCATCAACCCCCAGTCAGAAATACGTGGTCAGGCGAGCCCTGCGCCCCAGGCATGAGGCTACTGATTGAGAGATCACAGTTGGTGTGGCACGTAACCAGCAGGACAAACGCGCAAACAGAAAAAACCCAGATAAGTCCCATAGATAGGCAGCAACACCACAATTGTCCTGGGAGATTGACCCCAATAAAACGCACATAGCCGGAGGGGCTCGCATTTCCAAAACACCATAAAGTTAGATGCTACATGAAGATAGGAACACTCAGCCAATCAGGATACAGCACACACTACACACGCAGTGATCATGTGCTCCCCATTCCGGACATCTGGGCACATTATCCACTGGCCCTCATTGTGTACACGCAATGTCGAGAAAGACCTGCATTTGTCATCAGATGGGAGTAATTTATGGCCTCATGACAAGAGCCACATTCCACTCCCAAAACAGGATATATGAATTGTTTAATGATGCTTCAAGAAATGTATAAAAAGACGTTCAAAACGATTGTACTTTGAGTCAGTCTTCACACCTGTTTCTGAATGCTGCACTCACAGCCCTAGTTTTTGATTAAACCAACTGTTCCTGTTTTGCCAAATGCCTCTTGTCTTTGATTTTTTAAGGTAAATTCATATTGAACAAATATTTAGCAATGTATGATAAATAGAATACACCTTTCTCTGTACGGGCTCATTTAACTGCAGCACCAATGAAATGGTTGTATGCTAATGCTAGATGAAACATCTTACGACATGAATCATAGTTGCCATCAACCAAAGGCTGATGATTTTGGGTTGATAAATATGTGAATGAGCATTTATAAAAGCCAATGGCCGAGGGCGCTAAAACTAACAAAACATGGATTATTTTATCTTTATTTTTGATTTATTTAAATCAATAAAAACCTTGACGTTAATAAATTACACTCTGACTGTGGTATAAAACCAGTAAATCTATTTATTACTTATATCATCATCGGCATACCTTGTTTCAAGAGAAGGAATCCAAGTCTACAACACAGCAGAAAGATGTCTACACCCATCAAGATAATGTATTGAAATGTTTCTACATAAATAACGATGAGGGTCTTCACCAGTTGGAAAAAAACAACACCTCTCTGCTCGTTTAATATTGTTGCATACTCACTCTCCAGCTTAATCAAAGATGCATTTGTCCTTTCATTTTTATTAATTTTGAATAAGTCAAATTATATCAACAGAGTATAAATGAGAACCAAATTTCTGAAAAGCTAATCGTTTATTATTATGCTAACTTCTTTCTATATTGAAGTCATCTTGCGAATGTAAATAATTTCAGTCCTACCTTTATCATTCCCATCTGGTTTACCCTCTTCCAACCCAAGAGATGAGGGACAAATTTTGATAAAATAAGAAAAGTAACAATAGATGCATAATCTACTTATCTGCCAGTTTGTCAACAGGGTCTGCTGCTTAAGTTCAAAACACCACTATAAATCTTTTGTTCATGGGTTCATTGTGGCCTCACATTGTTTGTTTCATGTAGACATCTAGCATCTTCTGCTATGTCCTTACAGAGAGTAGACTTCGTCTTCGGCGTATGTATTGCCCCGTAGACAGAGTGACATTCGGGGCAAAGATCACCCTATGGTAAATTAAAGGGAAAATCAGTTGATTATACATATAATAATTAGTAAAAATGTTTTTATTTTACATATTATTGTAAGTTAATGTTATATCATTCTTTTAAATGTAGAACAAAAGAAAAAAATGCCACAGCACTATATACTTAATTTAGAAATACATCTTTCATTTGAAATATTAAATTAAAATAATTTTTTCTGACGTTTAAATTAAAAAGTTAATTTCCACATAAAGTATAAAAAGGAAAATGCAGTATGTATTAATAATTATTAAAAGTGATGTATAGAATTAATTAAAAGTATTTTAATAAAAATTAATGTTATATTCATTTATAAATTCATAAAAGTTTGTTAAAATATTTATAATAACTAAAACATATGTTTTAATTTTATCCATCTTTTTAAACATGAAATTATAGTTATTTATATTCTAAAATATTTAAATTAATTTAACATTATTTTCTTTGGTGTTTTATTTTAAGTCCCTGTCTCCATTATTTTCTGTGGGAGGGTGATGCAGTATCAGTGGCGGGCCATGGGTGGTGCACGGCTGACTACTGTTTCCTATTACAATAGTAACTTAGGGGCTCATTACGATGGCGGGCGGAAGCACAACCGACGTGCTGGCGGATGCAAAAACCACCAGTTACCGCCGGCACGCAGCAGTCCACACGCCCGCCCAATTACGATGCGAAAAGTAGGCCAAACACCGCCGGCAAGCCAGCAACACCGTCCGCCATCAAAGTGCGCCCGTACACGTAGCGGCGCAGCACAACTGACACACACCGTCCGACGAAACACGTCCCGCCCGGCGCATAAATTACGATGCCGCAAACAAACGGCTCCCACGGCCAAGAGATACCGTACGACAAACCGAAGCGGTAACACGGACGCCGAGCACGGACAACGAAGAAGCGGCTCCCCGAGCATGAATCCAGCACTGCAGGCCCTCCCCATGCTCCTGCTGATGCACCACCAAGGACGCAACGTACCGCGGAGACGCAGGTAGGCACACACACAACAAGTGCACGCAAACGGCGCACACAGTGCAAGGGCGGAAAAAGCGGACAACCCCCCACCAGCGCGTGTACACTACACATCCACCATTGCATCCACATATGACACACAGGCCAAATCGTAACATCGCGTAACACATGTGTACACACCACCTGGGACTAAGAACCAACGACCCCGTCACGGCCCCAAAGCGGCGATGACGCCGCCACACATGCGCACAACGCAGAGGCCAACCGCAGCGCCATGCATGCGTCGCACACAGACACAGGGACACAACCAAGCAGCACACACATCAGCCCCACCCCGAACGCACATGACACGTGACAGGCCTGCCACAGACATGTCCCCAACGCCCAATTCACGGACAACACCCAACGCCACACAACCGACGCACACATGTCAGTGAAGACACGCAACAGCAGGACACACCCCAGTGTAACAAACATGGCGTAGCACACAGCGGCGGCAACACCAACTAGGAGAAGCAGGGCCCCTTCGGGAAGAGGAACGCCAGTACCACACTGAAACACCCATACCACCCTGCACATATGAACAAGACATATAAAACGGAACACCAAAGAGCCCGGGGACCGACAACAGGTGGCCCAAGAATAACATTCACACACAAGGCCCAACGCAGAGCGGAAAGGCAGCCTGCCGCCCACACAAGGGAGAGCAGACAGCACTGAATGACCTTCCATTCCAACTCCGAAACCACAGCCCTACGACAGAAGCCGGTGAATACAGCCATTGTCCAAGAATAGACCAACACAGGCATGCCGAGGAGACCGACCACAGGGCAGATAGCGCATATCACAGAAGCACACAACGGACGGGGAAGAAAGAAGAAAACACTCCCCCATGTCGGCCACATGCAAGTTAATTGGAAGGAGTCACACATCACTGACCTTGAACTGTCTGAGAAGCATGTGGGAAGAGGGCCCGTGTCCTCCAAACAAGCCAACAGAACGCAAGTCCTGTCTCCCTACGACTACACAGAGCTCACAGCAACCTCGGAGCGTGCACATTGCAGACTGCACACACAGCCGGAGCACGCCACCACAACGCACCGCTGCGAAATGGCAACCGCAACACACCTACCCAACTACGCCGAACAGCTCAAGCTGTACAAAACCAACCTGTTTCATACATTGGGATGCGATCTCCTGTCCCTGCTGAACGTAAGTTACCGACTGACTTACCGCATCACATTGTTCAGCTGCGTCATGCCCGTCTTCTACTGTCGGAGGTGTCCCTACCAGCATCCCGTGGAGATATGCCTCTCCAACCCGGCATGTCTGAAGGCGGACCTGCTACCACTACTCCTCCCTCTGGACGCACACGACAGGGCCTGCTCTGCCTATGGGGGCATGGCGTATGTGGCCAACATCGCACCCGCACTGAAATGGGACCACTGTGCCTCCACACGACGGATCATCGAGAACAGCTACATCGAATGTCACCCAGCATGCCCCATCATGGTCCTCCAAGGGACAACTTACGAACAACACCTTGACAGCCACCATCCGCTACATTGGCTGGCAAACATGTACACCACCAATGACATGGAAGCCCTGCTGGACGGCATCGCATACCTGACAACCTGTAAATTCGTCGGACCACAACGCAGGTTCCCGATTGACCTATGATGTCCAACCCCGCACCCATGCTTAGCTTCCGCACGGACTGGCCAGTCACCACCACAACAGCCATACCAAACGACCGGCAACTGTAACCACACCATCAACGACATCGCCATGACATCGGATATGACCGGGACATGCACACTGTTCCCCATCACATCCAGGAACACCGCATGCATCGTGGGAGGCAGTGGCATGGGCTCCGTGTATCGCACCCACATGGACGGAACTGCACGAACAACCAGGACACGACATGGATCCAGCGCCCATGGACACACACACCGCTCAGTGGACATGAATAGGTCGCCTGGAGTCTGTGGGTGCTGCACCCCTCCCACCCCCGCCCCGGGAATCCCATACCAGGACCTTTGCATGGACGACAAGTGCATACAACAACAACACGACCCCAGTGACTGTGACATGTCCAGTAACCACCACAGTGCAACAACAAGTGGCACGCCGCTGCATGCACGCAAGCACATGCCCTGATGTCATCTCACATGCACGCGTGCATGAGGAACAACCGCAGCAAACCTGTCACATGGAACTGAGATGGACTGTGCCCATGATGCCAAGCGGTCTGGTAGGCTACATGTATACCGTCTGTGTCAAAGTCCGCAGCTCCGCAGCTATACGTAAATGTACATTAGCACAGCCTTGGCCAAGCAGATGTCACTCTGAAGCCCACATCCCACATGCAACAGCCAATCACATGTAACCCCACACCCTATCCCATTTGCAATCATGCTCAGTATATCCTCAACATGTATTCCGCTGCCAGTAGTGTCCACTATACTGCATCACAGAGGACAGAAGACTCAATATAATGTTTGAAACCAAAACTGTCTCCGCTGACTCATTTCACAAGTACGAATGAGAGAGGATGAGAGTATGTGAAGTACACGGCAGTCGTGACATGACCATGTAGTCCACTGGTATTGGATGTCAACGCAAATGAGTAGCACAACTGTGGAAGACACACATGTGTCGTGTGAAGTCGTATGGACGCAGTGCTCAGGTGGGTGGGTGTGACGGGTAGATGCGCACATGCCAAGTTGGAGCACGCCGTGTTGGGAGGAGTCATGAACAGTACACCACCGCTTCCCTGGGCATTGTGAGAGGACATCTGTCGGGGGAGTGAACACGTGTGTGCACAGCAGCCGGGCACACGTACAAAGCGGTACCAGGCGCACCTCAGCCCACCCTCTGTGGACAAGCTGGATCCTGTTGTGCGCCCGCCATGCCCCTTGACAAGGCACACACAGCCCCAGTCGACCAGGTGTAACCCCAACATAGTCAATCCGCACAGGCGATACAGGGCACGGGATGGCAGTGGAGCATGGTGTGTGAGAGGTCTCCTCGCGCTCCTCCTGGTCATATCACGCAGGCAATAGAACCTCAACGTCTAGCATGGCACAAGTCAAATGGAAGTGTAGGGGGACGCACCACAGCACGAGCAGCACTGACGTCACGGGAGGTGGCTCGCACCATCCCATCCATTGCCCATTATACCAACCACGCCACATGCCATTGCGACTAAGTGCAAGCGCGTGCGCCACCACCCCCGAGCCCTCCCCAGAGAGGCCAAAGAGTGAATGTGTGGGCCATCAGTCACAGACGGACGCGGCATGGCCGCAAGGGCAGCCACAGCCACTGGGTGTCGCAGGTGGCGGATCCGGAAGGCGAAGACTGTGATGCATAGTCCATGCAGGCCGGGTCTCCATTTGGGGCACCACGCAGGTGGACGGCGTCCCGCAACACATCATACCCTGAGACAGCCCACTCGTGCAACTGGACCCACACATACACTCCTTGCCCTCTCTGGTGCGAGCTTGGGGCTGCCTGTGCAAGCGCTAGCCTCGCAGGTGAGCATGCATATTGGGGGAGCGAGGGAGGACATGAGGGCTGGGGCGAAGATGACTGTATCACTGTCAGTTAGTACAAGGAATGACCCAGATGTGGAAAGGAAGAGACGTGTCCCGTGTGTACTGCAACTAGTCGCCAATCCAACTACCCCCCATGTCCGGAATGTAAGCCCGCACCTAGGCCCGCCCATCCGCCACATCGAACATACCACCAGCACGACAACCTTCCCATTCGAAACACTGACTGGGGGTGGCGACCAGTGTACAATCATGTGTAGCCTACCCACGCGTACATGTGGGCCCTCCATGATCCATGTCACCTGCGGCAAAGTCATGACATGCGCAATGAGGGAAGTGAGGAGAGCTGTCCGCCCCACGCGCAGAAGGTGCATCAGCTCCACAGACCCAGCAGCGAGTCCAGCAGGGGTCACATGTGCAGGGGCAGCTGTGCCTGGTGTGAAGGCACATGCATATAGACAGCACATCGACCAATGTGTAGTCTGCCCACATCTACAGTCCATCATCATGCGGACATAGGAATTGAACACAGGGCAACACATCTTCAGTTGGTGCACCCACTGTGACCAACAATGCGCAATCATCGACGTACCCGCCCTGTGCATGGCCCCCCACCCAACGGAGGCACATCCAGTGCCACCATCCCACACACACAAGCCTTCCACGGAACATGCTGTGTCCAATGGTCAGTACAGAGTCAGCGCCCATCTGGTGGATCCTGAACAGGAGACACATGCACACACATGCCAGCTCCCACTATGTACGTCTGCCACCTGGCACGTGCAATGTAACCTCTCACCTGTGACGTGTGACTGCAAGCACACAGCCGTCTTGGCATGGGGCTGTCAATGTGGACACCTGTCAATGTTTCGGGAGGTGTGATCCGTACAGTGCTGTACATAGGGTGCAGTGCTGACACCTACTACTGTCTCATATCCCCTCGTGCCACAGGTCCCACTTGTTTTGGCCGCTCAGCCTGTGCCCACATCGTCGTCGTCGTGTGCCATACTCATCCAGCCGCGGAAGCAGTTCCATGCTCAGCAGACATTCATGTTGCCGTGGCGTTGCCGCTTGACGGATATGCAGTCAGTCCCCATCAGCACGCCCGCAAGTCATTGGGGCCTAGATCCCCATGTGCATGCACATGGCAGTGGTTTGTATCACTAGCCATTGCCATTGTTGGGAGACCTGTGTAAGTGTATTGTGGCCGTGCCGTCCCAGCTTGACAGCTGGGCTGTGGCTCATGTGCTTGCTCAGTCATGTCAGTGATGTGTATGCGAAATTGCTATGTGTCGTGTTGCTTTGACATGTGTCCTCTGCCATTGTCCCTAGGCGGAGACCGAACATTGACCGCCCATACCAATTGCTGGCGGACATGGACGATACAGAGGTTATTAGGAAGTTTCAGCTGGACAGGCCAACCCTGCATCGACTGTGTGCCATGTTAGAACCCCATCTCCGTCCCCGCAGGGTGTATCCGACTGCTGTCACCCCCACGGCTAAGGTGATGGCCGCCATGCATTTCTTCGCCACTGGGTCATTCCAGCACACAGTGGGCATTGGAGGAGGGATGTCCCAGCCCATGTTCAGCAAGGTGCTGAGGGATGTACTGGCAGCCATGATGCTGTACCGAAACAGGTACATCCGCTTCCCCAGGGCTCGTGAATTGGCGGCAGTGAAGGGTGCATTCTATGCCCTTGGCAGAATCCCACACGTCGTTGGAGCCATTGACTGCACACATGTCGGCCTTGTTCCACCACAGGCCACTGAGCACCTGTACCGCAACAGGAAGCACACGCACTCCCTGAATGTGCAAGTGGTGTGCCTTGCGGACATGGTGATCACCCACGTGTGTGCAAAGTTCCCAGGCTCGGCCCATGACGCACACATAATGCGCAACAGCATCTTGCCACGACTGATGTCCAATATGCAACAGGATCGTGCCTGTATTGTCGGTGAGTATGTGGAGTGGTGTAGCGTGCTGGTTGTGCGATGATGTCCCCTGTCCAGTTGGAATTGCAACGGTTCTCTGTGTCCCTCACACCCAGGTGACTCTGCGTACCCGAATGGGGCATGGCTGCTCAGTCCATTGAGGAATCCTCGCACCCCAGCAGACGATCGCTACAATGAGGCACATGGGAGGACCAGACGTGTGGTCGAGCGTACCTTTGGCCTCCTCAAGTCCAGGTTCAGGTGCCTGGACCGCACCGGGGGTGCGCTGGCGTACTCCCCACAGAAGGTGTGCCGGATAGTGGTGGCGTGCTGCATGCTGCACAATCTGGCCATTCGGAAGCAGATCCCCCTCATCGTGGATGACGGAGATCAACCAGGGCCCCAGCCCGCAGACCAGGACAGCTCGAGTGAGGAGGACAGCGGAGAGGAGGAAGCTGGTAATGTGCGGCAGCAGCTCATCGCCCGCTACTTCACTTGACGGTGAGTGTCCATGTACGACGGCTGATGTGGCTGTATCTGTGCAGGTGTGTGTGTGCTGTGTCAGGGTGGCCGTTTGTTCACTGCGTGCTGTGTGTCAACGCTCCATGGCCAGGGTAGTATGCCACTGTTGGTGGCTGTGGCATTGTGCTCTATTGCTCTGTGCGATGTGTGTACATTGCTTGTAGTTGTTGACATATACTGTGTGATGGGTGTGTGACACACTCATTGAATGTGCTCCTGTTCGGTCTCCCACCCCTAGGTCCCTACAGCCCTCCGGATTCAATTGCCATGCCACGCATCAGGTGCCTTTCCGCCCAAGGTGGCCGTTGTATTCCGTACAAATAAAACACAGGGCACAAACAGCAGTTAGTGTAAAAGGTGCATTTATTACAAACTGTGACATGTGATTGTGTGTAAGGTGATGACAAAAGTGGTGCGTGCAGTGACAATGAGCTGTCGGTCATGGCTGCGTGATGCTCAGGGTGTACGCACTGGTTCTATGTCCATAGTCCAACACACACATGCCATCCAGATGGCTGTGTGGAGTGGGATCGTAGTCCAAGTCAATGCAGTGGCTGGTCAAGGAAGGCTGGCGGAAGGCTGGCTGGCTGCCTCACTTGCGTTTGGAGCGTGCGAAGTCCTCCCGGGAGATCTGTTTCCACTTCGGACGGCCCCTTCCACGTTTGCGAGGGGGTGCCTGCTTGCGACATGCTGGTGGTTGAGGTGTGCTCACTGGCTGTGGACGCAGGGGAACTGGACACTGCTGCTCCACCCTGCGCCCCGGCAGGTGGTGGCGGAGGGGGAGCTGCTGTCCCTGGCTGTGACCTCACCGCCACCACCAGCTGGCCCATGAGGTCCACGAGTTGGCCCATACGGGCGTCCATGGACCTCAGCACCCCCAGCACCTCACGCGTGTCTGAAGCAGACCGGACCCATTGTCCTTGGGCCTCTTCATAGGCCCCAAGGACTCTGGCCATTTGAGGCAGGGCATGGCTCCCAGGGAGGCTGGCGTTTCCCTGACCCTGCTCCTCCTACCAGTCCTGCTGCCACCGGCCTGCCCACTAGCCACATTGCTCACCACGGTCCTCGCTGTGGCTCCCAGGGTGGATCCAGTCGGCCGGGCCACCACCTGCGCTGGGGCTGGTGCCAGCGAAGACGTGGTGGTGGTGGCGGCGGTGGTGGTCGGTGCGGCGATGGTGGCGGTTGCGGCAGTGGTAGTGGCCACAATGACCGTGGGTGTGGCCGCAACGACAGTGGCAGCAGGGGGCTGGGAATGTTCAGCAGCCCTGGATGATGGGTTGGTGGGTAGGAGGGGTCCTGGGGAGCGGCTGGGCCCTGCCACACCAGATGGGCCTGCTTGGTGGTCCGTGTCCGAAGAGGAGGACAGATCCTCCAGATCCGTGTGTCCTCGTTGGGGGCTTGTAGGCTGGCTGTGCTGGCTGCTGGCTCCATCCCCAGCATCCAGCAGTTCGTCACCTGTGGAGAGAATGAGATTTGTTATTGTGTTGCACCTGGCGAAGTATGTATTTGTCGTCTGACATTAACAGTTCGTGCAATCTCGTACATGGGTTTCCCGGAGGCGTGTGTGTGGCTGTAGCATCTGTAGTTGTGTGTGCTTGGCAATGGGACTGTGTGCTGTGCACATGTGGCATGGGACGGATTGGCCATGCCGATGGGTGTGTTGCTGTGCCCCTACTTATTGTGACTCTGGTGTATGCGGGCTCCTGGCCCATCCTGGGTCTGGTTTGTACTTTGCTTTTGGTGTTCAGATGGGACGCTTAGGAACGCATATGGCAACATGGGGGCCATGCCCCAGATTCGCATTTGGGAGGGGATATGCTTTTGGGGTTCAAATGGAACGCTTAGGAACGCATATGGCAACATGGGGGCCATGCCCCAGATTCGCATTTGGGAGGGGATATGCTTTTGGGGTTCAAATGGAACGCTTAGGAACGCATATGGCAACATGGGGGCCATGCCCCAGATTCGCATTTGGGAGGGAATATGCTTTTGGGGTTCAAATGGAACGCTTAGGAACGCATATGGCAACATGGGGGCCATGCCCCAGATTCGCATTTGGGAGGGAATATGCTTTTGGGGTTCAAATGGAACGCTTAGGAACGCATATGGCAACATGGGGGCCATGCCCCAGATTCGCATTTGGGTGGGAATATGCTTTTGGGGTTCAAATGGAACGCTTAGGAACGCATATGGCAACATGGGGGCCATGCCCCAGATTCGCATTTGGGAGGGAATATGCTTTTGGGGTTCAAATGGAACGCTTAGGAACGCATATGGCAACATGGGGGCCATGCCCCAGATTCGCATTTGGGTGGGAATATGCTTTTGGGGTTCAAATGGAACGCTTAGGAACGCATATGGCAACATGGGGGCCATGCCCCAGATTCGCATTTGGGAGGGAATATGCTTTTGGGGTTCAAATGGAACGCTTAGGAACGCATATGGCAACATGGGGGCCATGCCCCAGATTCGCATTTGGGAGGGAATATGCTTTTGGGGTACATGCTGTGAGCCATGGGTGCCGAACGTGACATGTGTTGTGGCAGCATGACAGTGCATGGTTTGAGGTGTGTGCATGCTTGACATGGCCTGCATATTTGCTGTCTGTTGTGATTACTGGACATGGCATTGGACGCATCGTTATGAGTGAGTGATGGTTGTGTGCCAGCCAACGTATTGCAGTTGTCCCATCTCCTTGGTGTGCGTGCTGCCCTGTGCCATGTGCATCACTGCAGTGCTCGGGGGTGTGGCCCATGTTGTGTGTTGTTGCTCACAGTGTGTCGTGCGCTTCATTGACTTCTGGCACATGGTTGGTCATGGGCATGTATCTTAGCGTGACTGCTGTATGTGTGGCAGCTGTGCGGATGACATGCCTTTCATGAGACTGGGGCTGACGGATGGGATGGATGGTATGTTGTATGTGCATGGTGTGTCTGTGTGTTTGATGGGTTCAGTGGTGTTCGTGTGCATTTATGTTGTTCCGCTCTGTTGCGTCTAGTGTTGTTTGTCTTACATAGGCGTAGTTGTGGGGTGTGTGGTTGACAGGCAGTAGGGGCTACATGGACAGGACTTCAATGGTGTTTCGGTTGTGTGCGATGAGTTGCACAGTGGCTGCCGTGTGGTACTATATTCAGTGTGGCTTGTGCATGCAGACGTGGCTCCTTGGGTGTTGCTATGTCTGTGATGGGACATGTGGGGTGTGAGTCTGTTGTTCATGTCCGTGTGCACATTGTTCACTTGTTCGTGACGGTGGGCGGTGCTGCGTGTTCGTCTGCTACGTGACATGTCCCATGTGTTGGTCGTGTTCCGGTCCTCATGCCTCCAGTAATCCAGCCCTGTCCAGTTTCCCACCTGCAAGTTGTTCGTGCGTGCACTGTACTGGATGCCACATGGCTCTAAGCGGGGGTGCTCCATGTTGCAGGTCTGTGGGGGTGGGGGGTGTTGTGGGTCGTGGGGGTGGCTGGACACCCACTGACACCGATTGCTGTGGACCGTGATGTCTGCCTTTCGGCTGTCGTTGTGCACTGCGGTGGCTGACACGTGGCTGTGGGGTGTGGGGGATGCTCCTCCTTGCTGTGCTGTGGGACTAGGGGCCTGGTGTGTGTTGTACTTGGGCTGTCCACCGTCCCACCCACTGCACTTTGTGTTCCTGCCACTTACCTGTTACTTGTCGGTTAGTGCAGCTGTGGCGGACACATGGGTGTGGTGGGTGCTCGTTGTGGCGCTTCTGGCATATTTGGGGACCTGTTGGTGGTTACGTGGCTGGCTGAGTGTACACATGTCCCCACGTATGTTACAGTTGTTCGGTTTGGGCTGTGTGTGGTGGTGTCTGTTGCATGTGTGTGTGATGTGTTGTGTATTGTGTGCTGGACATGGGGGTGTTTGTCCCTGGGAGCTGTGGCATGGTGGTAGTGCATGTGAGTACATAGCGGTGTGCTGGTATACATTAGTTTGTACTTACCAGCCTCCACTCCCCCTGCTAATCCGGCGAGGATCTCCGGATGTATTATGACTCGCACCTTCTCCTCCCACGCTTTGAAGGTCTTGAAGAGCGCGGGATTCCCTCCGCCAGTGACGGCAGCCAGCTCTCTGTTTTTGCCCTCCTTCTTCTTGACCAGGCTCTTTACGTCATTCCAACGTTTGTTTATTTCTCCTCTGTTCCTGGGCAGGGTCCCGACTGCATTGACCTGGTCTACGATCCGGTTCCACATTCTGTTTCTGGTGGCTAGTGGTGTGTGCTGGACCATGTTCCCATAGATTTGTGGGTACACCTTGATGATCTCGTCGACCATGACCGTCCAGCTCAATGGGCGTGAACTTGGGCATTCTTTGTGGTGCCATGGTGTTTGTGGTGCTGGTGCGGTGTGTGTTGTGTAATGTGCAGGGGGTTTGTGGTGCAGGTGTTTGGTGGTGGTGGTGGTGGTTGTGATGTGTGCGTTTCTGTGGTGTGCTGCTGTCCTTGCTGTGTCACTGTGTCCTCTCCTCTCCTCTCTGGTTTGCAATGTAGCAAGGGGTTGTGGTCTGTGGGAGTGCTGCTTTTGTACTTACCTATGTGGGTGTGTCCTCATGGTCTGTTGTTTTCAGGTGTGTTGTGTCTGGGGTTCTGGCCTTTGTATTTTTTGTTTGTCCGGGGGTGTTTTCGGGATGTGTACTGTGTTTGTGTATTTGTGCGTGCCTTGCTGTGTGGACTTGTTGGCCATGTTGTGTGCTATTGGTTTTGTGAGCGGATGGTTTCTGTGCAGGTACGTGGGCGCCATGGCTTCTGCCGTGTCGATTCTCATCGGCGTTGTTTGCGCTGGCGGGCGGTATATTTGTGGTGCGATCGTAATTTCACGTGCGGTGTGTCGGCCGTGAGGGCGGGCGGTTTTGTGTTGTCGTGCGTGTTTCCGTCCGTGGCGGGCGGTTTGACTCCGACTCGGACGTTGGCGGGCGGTATTTTGTGTGATTTTTCCGCCGATGGCGGTTTTCGGTTTGTGTAATCGTAATGGCGTGGTCGGTGTTCAGACGGTGTGTGCGGGCGGATTTTTGCCGCTTCCATGCCTGGCGGATTTTTTTACGCCGGGTATCGTAATGGGCCCCTTACACTCATAAATGTGGCTCCACCCCCTTTATTAGGAGGTAAAGAGTGGAGACATGTAATTCTACACTTTTAAGTAACTTTACACTCAGAATTTGTGAATAGCCAAAAGTAGTAAAGTTACTAAAAAGGGTAAGAGTATATTACACAAGTAAATTTCTCACACGTGTAAATTAACTTTGTAAATAGCCCTGATAATTTTTAACAAAATGTACCACATATTAATTAAAAACAAAAGTGTTAGTGAGAGTGGAATTTGTTATTCAAAAATTATTATTTATAAATTAAATTCATATATTTAAATTAAATAATTATTTAGTACACATCTAATGTGATGAGTTCATCCACTGGAGGTGAATTGAAATGCTAATATTAATGATTATGAAGGTATGTAAGACTATATTTTTGGTACTGGCTTCCCTACAAACTTAATCAATACATTCACACATATTTTCATGACTACCTACATACATACATGAATTTCCCAAAAAAGCTTGGCATGAGGATTTATTTTTTTATTTGTGAAGTTCAAATAGGACCAGTTGTAGACAGACTGACACTTGGTGGATGTTGCACAAAAGGGATACTGAATGTTTAGAAGTCTACTATTTAGGAAAAGCTTGTCTTTCAAACCCCAATGAACGCTGACGCTAACAGGCACTGAGGCCTTATACTTCAGCATGCCTAAGGGACTAATCAGCCAGTATTGAATTGACAAAAGAAGCCTCTTGCGAAAGCCCGTGAAAGTATCCTTCTTTTGCACTGCTTTAGTCAGTACATCACTTAGGGCCTTATTACGAGTCTGGTGTTCTTCCAATGGGACAGCCACTGCGGTGGCCCCAAGAAGACCGTCAACCCATGCTGAGCCCGCCCGCCGGATTATAACTTTAATCCAGGGTGGGCGGGCAGTGCAGCGGAGGTCTCACGGCAGTGGGTGTGTTAGGCTCATAGCAGAGCCTCAACACCACTCCGCCACCATGAGAGTGCCTGCAGCACGTTCCTGCGTGGTGTATTATGCACCATGTTGTGCATGTCACACTGTGCAGGAATGAGGGTCCAATTCCAGGGGTACACAACAAGTGCCTCCTGGCACGCACCCGCAGGCCCATTTTCGGCCAGGGGCCCTGATAGGGCCCCCTTACCTGCATGTTTGCCATCCTTTTTATGGCGGTGGATATGCAGGTCATAATATGCTCGGCGGTGTCGGCATCAGCACTGCCAGCATATTCAGGCCCTTTGCAGACTACTGCTGCAACTGGATCCTTGATCCTGGCGGAGGCGGAGGTCTTGTGGCGGTCCCACCGCCCCACTCATAATATGGCGAACGAGTGGTGGTGATCGGACCGCCACCTCCAGGACTACCGTACTCATTATAGGACCTTAGTAGCCAATAGGTGTACCGAATAATTGGCACTATTTGTATCAATGTCCTTCTGTTTTCTGGGTTTCTGATAGCCCCATAACACGGCTGATAGCTTGAGTGCCTAAAACGGCTATTCACTAACCTAAGATAGAGTGCCTCATTTTTCATTGCAGATGTGCCACTACTGAACAATGCTGCAAATACTTACCCGTAATCTTTACTACTCTTAGTTCTACTCTCAGTTGTCACCATCCTTACTCATGAGCTAAATCACATCTATGAGAGAGGAAATTCCAGTTGAAAGTTTAGAATCCCATTGCTGGGTGCTATAAACGGGGCTGGCAATCCTAGCAGCATCCTCATGCACTCTCCAAGGCAATCATGAGGGTAGAACAGCAGAATGTAGGTGAGTGGGTCATAAGCATTGAACGAGGAAGAGTAGGAATAAGAGCAAAGAATATGGCGATCAAGTCCCAGTCTTACTTATGAGGAATAGTAAAGCAGGCAAGATGACCTGTCTAGTTATGAAAAACATCAAGACACAGACACCATGAAGAACTTGACACTAATGTGGGGAAAGCAAAAGGAAGAGCTGAAGTTCACAGGCCATGGGTTAGTACAAGACCTAGAAGGGAGACTCTGCAACTACCACCAAGAGGTTAAGCATAGTGAAGAGCCACTCATGCCCATCCATGCTGGGGAATGCTAGCAGGCACACACCAGGGCCAGCTAGACTAGTAAAACGAAAGAGGCAAACACCACAGAAGGAGCAAAAGGCAAGAGGATACTGAGAATGACACCTTCTTTTACTGCACCCACTTAGGGTGTGGAGGGGGTTGCATTCTCAGTTTTCAACTTAACTTTTTGGTTGGGGGGGTAGGGGAGGGCTCACAGCTCGCAAGTAAGGATTGGGTCGAGGAAGAGAGGTAATTCACCTACATGGATATAATACGATTGTCAATCACAGCACAAGTACAATGCCTGGCTGTCTCTCATAGGGATGTGATAACCTAGACGCAACAGACAGGAAATATCACGAACACCAGTTCAATATCATACTCAGAAAGTATTTTGTTATCTCAATAGACCTTTAAACCTTATACGGCGCCTGTCTTGGTACTAACCGAAGGGGTCATCAAGTACAAACTGCTGCTAATCTTTCTGTGAGTTCAGAAATCAATAATGTTCAGAAGTGACTCGTTTTATGAGCGTACTCTTCTATCCAGCAGTGCGAGTCTTGGCTGCAAGGCGATGCAGATTGCTAAGCCGAGAGGTTTATGATTGACAGGAGGGTCAGACTGCCCATTTTGCCACTTTGGCATTTTCCTGTAGGCTTCAGGGCTGCTTTTGGAGCTGCATAGGCTGCCACGACCCTACCGTAGCTTCCACCTGCACTGTGGGGCTGGTTTGAAAACACTTGCCATGGCTGACTATGGTTCTCAGTGCGGCCCTGACTGACAGACTGAGCCCTCTGAAACCATACAAGCAATTATTGCTAAAATCTAAGGGGGATATTCACAAGAACGTGTGCTAAACATCTCCAAAAAATGTTAACGCAACTTTACACATCGCAGCCTATTGCGTGAAAATAACCCTGTGTTAACGTGGAATTCACAACACGGCGGTACCATGCGATAGTCCCAAGAAAACGCGGCCAATGTCCGCGATACAACAACTGCAACGGTGATAAAACACAAACCTCAACGCGAAAAAACATGCGATGGGCCAAAGCGCGATGAGGAAATCAGCGATAAGCAGCGCCAGGCCTGCAATACACACATGGCAGGCGGGAAAAAGCACTATAAAAGTAGAAAAAACACACAAACACAAAATGACCAACACCCAAGCACCATGGAGGCAGCCGGAGCAGGCGCAGAGGACGAGCACAACTCCACAAGCACCCCGGACGACCAGCCTGGGACCTCGAGGACAGGGAAGGGCAAGGACAAGAAGAAGAGGAAGACGAAGTTCAGTCCGCAGGAAAACAGGATCCTGGTCAGGGAGGTGATGGAACACCATCAACAACTGTTCGTCACCTCCAACGTGTCATTGGGCACCAAAAATGGAATATGGCGGGACATCGTGGACAAGGTGAATGCCGTTGGAGAGCACAAGAGGCCAATGGACGAGGTCAACAGGCGATGGATTGACATCAAGCGCAATACCAAGGAGAAACTTGCAGGCAACCAGAAGGCAGCAATGCAGACTGGAGGTGGGAGCCCAGCGCTACACCTGGAGCTGGATGACATGGAGGAGCTGGTGTCGACAGTCATCAGTGTGGAGACTGTGGCCGGAGTCGGGGGACCGGCCACTGCTCGACAGGACACAACACAACCGCAACAGGGTGAGTGACCACCAGGTACTGGGGTGATGGGTGGAGATGGCCACAATGGCACACATGCACAATCAAGCAGAGCACAGTGCACACCCATAATGACTCTGGATCATGGCCCTGATCCACAGATGTCACAATGTACAATGCCATGCTGTCTGAATGTGAACCTGTACCATGCTGCTATATACATGCGGACACATTTTAATACACCATCTCCCCTTCACATTGCAGGGGCACCGTCAACACCTCCTGCAGAGCAGTCCCAGCCACTCTTCACTGATGACGAGGAGGACACACCCAGCATCGACACCCAAGCCCTCCAAGACATCATTGACATCATCCGCAACTCACCTCCAGGATCAGGGCAGCCCAGCTGCATCGAGGAGACCCCACCCACTACCCAAACCACCCAGCAGGAGGCACCCACGGCCCCGGCAGTCTCCCAAGACCCCCAGGAACAACACATGGCCTTCCAACGCCGTGTGCTGGAGGGCCAGAGGGAGACGGCTGAGCAGGTGCGGGTGGGGTTCGACCTCATGGCTACCAAACTGGACGCCATCCATGGGTGTCTAGGTCCCATCAGGGACCAGCTCCAGTCCCTAATGGACACCCACGGCCCGCTCCATGGTCTCCAACGAGCCCTGACTGACATCGCTGGAGTCAAGACTCGGAGACAAGAACACCTGTCCGCTCAGAGTGGCTCCAGCGATCCCAGCCGTGAGCTGGCACACATGCGGAGGCTCATGGAGGACATGGTGCGGATGAAGGTGGAAAGGATGGCAGCCACCGCTGCACATCAGCGAAATGTAGCTGGGATCTACCATGCCCTGCAGATCCTCATCATGGCATTGCTGCCTCAAGGCGTGGCGATGATGAATGCTGCTGCCCCCACACCATCCACATCTCTGCCCCCTGGTGTGTCAGTGCCTCCTAGTGCGGCAGGCGTATCCACTCCCGCACCTGATGTGTCACTGCCACACAGTGCGGCCGACAATCCTCCTCCGGCCCCTGATGTGTCAGTGGCACACAGTGCCGCAGCCGGTACTGCAACACCCACAGGTGGGGCAGAGCACACATCCGAGGACGAGGACGTGGATGGGATTGAGATCAGAAGGAGGCACTAGCATTCATTTCCGCCACCTTGCCTGTTTCTGCTTGGTGCCGCACATGGCCCCATGACCTTCCACTGACCCCCAATACACTCCGCTGCACTCACCTTGGACCGCGACATGGACTGCCATATCCTGTTTGATGACCAATGACACGGCAACCAGACTGCGGACTGTACCCTTCCTCTTCCGCAGTACTTGTCATCCCCGGATGGACTCTGGCTGGCCCTCCACGGGCCCATATTGTGTAGTGTGCTCGGCATGGCCCTGTACCGCTCCAGCTGCAAAACTCCACTGGATGTGCAATAAACATCCAGAAACGCACTGCTGTGTCATGTCTTTCATCATTCATGTATGAATGTGTGGATGAATGTAGGGACAGTGATTTCCCTTACGTCAATGATGCTCATCTAGTGGGATGCCAGTCACAGTGTGCTACATTGCCTATTGTGTTCCGGTTGCCGTGGACACTACAACAGGGACACACGCATTAGTCACTTCCTTGTCCGGACATGGACTGAACCACGCCCAGAGCCCCCGAGTCATTGTTGCAAGCCCTGCGCTGGTCCGGCGTACACCAGGCCAGACCACTCCGCTTACGCTCCGAGGGGGGCCCACACAGCTACATGTCGCAGGCATACACGCTGGTGGTATGCAGGTCACTGGTCTAGATGTCAGCATGCCACGGCCACTCCCTGAGGGCAGGTTTGCACACACACCACACCCATCCGGCACAGGCATCACAGGCCATGTGACCCTGCCAATATAAGGGGCCGACAACGTCACATTCCCCACTGCCGGTGGTGACTGGATGACGGACGTTCCACGATACTCAATCATAAAGGGCCCATGACTTGTTGCGCACAGGGTTGGTCGCACCCGAGGCCTTGCGCCCGTCACGGGCCTACCACCACGTGGCGCTGACTGGGGTTGCACAGGGTTAGTGGCACCAAAATAGCTGAGCGGGTGTGCAGCCTGCGATGATGACGTGTGCACTGATGTGGTCTCTGTCATTGATGCTTCAGGACTCAGCGTCATGTGTGGGACCTGCCATGGTGGCCATACCAGGGCCTGGAGCTTGCACGGGCACGTGGTGTGCCCACTGGTGGACACACCGTTGGCGGCAGGTGAGCAGTGGGCCCGGGGTGCGCAAGTGCGGACAGCCAGCGCTGGCCGGCGGGAGGGGGTAGGGTGCGGCTGCATGTGTGCGCAGGGACGGACAGGCGTTGTTGCCGTGTGCTGTGTGATGGACTCTGCCATGATTGACTCTGGCCTCGATTACAGATTGCAGACCTGGTGGCTTGCAGTGTATCCCGGCACGTGGTTGGAGACACACCGGTGGCAGCAGGTGAACAGTGGGGCCTGGGTGTGCAGGGGCGGCGGTGTCTCTCTCTCTCTCTCTCTCTCCCTTCCTTCCCTCTCTCTCTCTCACTCTCTCACTCTCTCTCTCCCTTCTTTCCCTCTCTCTCTCTCTCTCTCCTTTCCTTCTCTCTCTCTCACTCTCTCTCTCTCTCTCTCTTCCTTTCCTTCTCTCTCTTTCTCTCTCTGCCTTTCTTTCATTCTCTGTTTCTCTGTGTCTCGCTCCTTTGATGTGCGCATGGCACATGTTCTGATTTTGTGCTTTATTTTCCAGGCTGTGACATCGCGATTGTCGCGGACGGACCCGACAGGAGTCTTCCGCATTAGTGTTTTGTGTTGTATTTCAATAAAGTTTTTGGTTGTTACTTCAGTGCTGTGTGACTGTTTCTCGTTCTTCTGGCCACACATGTGTGTTATTTTTTGACAATGTGCGTCATCATGCGCTTTTTGTGGCTCTTGTGTCGTGCACGGTATGTGTATGTCTGGGGGGGGCCAGGAGGGGCTGGGGGTGGTGGCGGTGGGTGTTGTGGCCCTCATGGGTATCCGAGCTGCATGATCATTGTCTCCATGGCATCTGTGGGTCTTCGGGTGTGGCTCTTAGCTGGGTTCCCTTTCATGCTGCAGGTAGTCGTCCTGCTTAACACCAGGAAAAGGCAGGTGTTAAATCACTGGTGCTACCGCGGCTTATCGCCTGTTTTTGGTTCGCATCGCAGATCTGGCAGTTTGTTGTGAAAGTGGTGTTGTGGTTTTTTCGTGTGTTTTTGCACCAGAACGCATACTCTGCATCTCATTACGGTTAGTTGGTGGTGTCCACCGTGGAGATACATTTTGGGGCAGTTATCGCGGGAATACTGGCGATGTCTGCAGTTTGCACCCACTTGTGAATGGGGTGTTAAATCTATCTCCACTTTGGATGCGTTAAGGTGGAGATACATCGGCGGTAGGTCCTTGTGAATATGCCCCTAAGTATTTACGCTTAAGGTTGGACGAAACTTTAATATGCAAAATGGGGGAGAGAGGGCAGGGACTGACCCTGCCTTTTATTATATATGTAGATGCCAATGCCTATACGCTCGGTTGGGTTGTGTTATGAAAAACCTAAATAAAGATTTAAATGTGCATGTACCGTTGTGTTGAGGCATTGTGTGTTCTCCTCTGTTGAGTTATGAAAAACCTAAAGATTTAAAAAAATATAATCCACAGAAGTCAGCATGCACATAACTAAGTGTTGCATGTTTATTTAACTTTGTATAGTTAATGGTAGCAGCATTATCATAAATTGTTTATTTAATGCTTGGGTGTGAACACTTAACTTGAAGTAATCACAAAATACAGGCAGTGATAAATAGAATTGTAAGACACTTTTCAGCTAACGTTAGCAAAGCCAATCAGTCTCGCCGTGAAACCTATTCGCTTTGCCATTGCTTGTTGTTGAACGAGTTTGTAATCCTTAAAACATACAAAAAACTGTTAAAAAACAGCAGCTTAAGATGTGTGTGAACTCCTGGTAGCCATTCTAATATACATTTGCGTATGGATTAAGAAATTCCATTAGAAGATGGAAGCTGCGGAAGTGCCTGCACTCACAGTGGTGATCTTTAAGTGGATCTCAAACTAGATGCAAAACAATTGCTGTAAGCTGAATGGTGATAAAACCAAAGTGAAACTGTTTGTCAAAACTACATCTTATTGAGCTAAAGGCTGGTGTCCCTCAAAGCTAGGGGACTTCCCTCATTCCACCAACATCACAAAAAATCTGGAAATGTACTAGACAAGAATCTGTCCATGAGCGACCAAATAAATTCAGTCTCTGCATCTTATTTTGACAATCTGAAAATGCTTTATAAAGTCTTTGATCCCCATCGAATCACGCAAAACTGTAACTCAGGCCCTTGTCACCAGCAGACTTGAGTACATTAATGTCTCTTTGCAGAGCTCACAAGCCACTTCGTAACCCAGCCCCACAGTACCTTTCTAATACACACTCTTTTCATCAACAACTCTACCTCTCCACTCATGCCATCCTCACCTGACCTCTGCTCCCCACATTCATCTCGCGAGACTTCCGTTTCCTATCTGGCAGCCACCAGCTGGAACATTCACCCGCTGGATCTACGACTAATCACCTCCCTTTCGGTTTTCAAAAAGAAGCTAAAACCCTGGCTATTCTAGCCCTGTCTCTTCCTCAGTTGCAGTCTGGCATCATTTCTCTGTGCTAGCAACCCCGTTAGTGTGAGTGAACGCATTACAAATTCAGTTAGCATAACATAACATCCATTATGTGCATGCACATCTACACATATGGATGGGCACCTGAGAATGGTTTAAAACATTTTATGATAGATGCCCGCTGATATGTTGAATGTCAGAGCAAATGGGGCCTGGGATGTAAGCCGTGCTGGGGCAGATTTTAATAAAGAGAGGAGGTGGGGAGCAGAAGAAAGCAGGGAGAGACAGAAAAGGAGTTAAATGTGTCCCTCGCATGCACTGCTATGCAATGTTTGGTGTCAGCTGTGGAAGGCTACATGCACCCAATCAAGAATCGAGATTGAAATTTTCATTGGGGGGGATAAACAAAATATTTGGTAGGAAAACCATCGAATTAGGAGTAGAACAGTGAACTAGACAAGAAAGTTATCCAATCAAGAGTAAGGGGCTGGCTCAATGCCCACTCTATGCATTGTGTTATATACCATAGGACTTCGTAGCAATAGCAGTCCATAGGCGAGACCTACAAAGGAGGAGCTGGCGGTCGGCTTGTGCATTGCTTGAATGTAATGTGGGTAGACGTATCAAACAAAATTGTGCATTTTCTCAACATCATCTATTGTTAGTTCCACACATGAAATATAAAGAAGGCAAAGCTATCATAACAAATTCATTTTACAGCATTTTGATTTCTCACAAATTGGGATATACAGTGACCTATGCATTTGGATAGGACCATGTGTAGGGTGCAAAGAACATAAACATCGAAACCTTGACAAGCAAGGTAAGAGGAATACATCGAAGTGGACTGACTCACAGAACTTATTGCATCCTTAAGTACAACTGTGGTGCACAAAACATTGAATTTGCTGGTGTATAACACAAATTCTGCTAAATGTCTGATTCACAGAAACAGACTTGTGTATTTATAGGTGCACAAATTCTACTACGGGTTATGGAAAAGCCATTACAATAGTTAATGTGCTGCAGGTGGTGATGCAGGAGGCGACCTTCTGGGAGGCTGTGACCTCTCATACAGTTGTACCATTGTGGTTGTTGCAATCCTCAATGGATTTTCACACCCAGCTTGCCTGCCTACCTTTGCTTAAGAAAGAAAGACAACTGATCCTGAAAGTGATCCTTGCATAACTGCAGTTGATTTAGCCTATCTTGGCAATATTTTGTTTCTGGCAGTCATTTATGAAATTTTGCACTCAGTTTTCGCTATCTCGAGTGATCGCTGACATTCAATGTGGGTTTTCGGCCTCAAACACTGGTTTCATTTTAAGTTGCCACTTTGATTTGCTCCTGGCTAAGACGCCAACCTCAATATCGGCCTCCTGGCTCCAGCCCCTAAATTGATTCCTCTGTGGGGTACGAGTAGAAGGTGCCTGCCTCTTTTTCCTTGGCCCATGGAGAACTCCTGCTTTTCTCCACCATCATATCCTGATCCTGATCAGTATGACTGAGTCATTAAAACCTTGATTTTCATTGCCCACTCGTAACCTCTGTTTCACACGTAATTCAATCTTGGTACCAGCTGGCCTGTATGCATTATTGTCCAGTCCTGATGATGACCACTCTCAATCACAATAGAGGCTGAAACTCCATTGACTAACAAACATAAAGGCTCACTGACCCCTCACCATTTTAAAGACTTTCTTGATTCCATGATCATTTGGTTTTTCTATACAAACAAGTCACTCTCTCACATTTGTTGCACCGTGCGATCATTTTTTGAGCACTCAATTGTCAATAACTGAATAAATGTATTAAAATTGGAGCTGTGTTCTTAGTTGGTCATAGAGTATTATTCATGATTTCTGTTTAGATGACCCTTGCATACACTAATTTATGAACTTTTTATTTAAATAAGTCCGCAGTGAACCACTGTTTTCTGTGCTCCTATATGTATATTTGTTCTTTGACTGGCATATCATTGGAGCATTGTGTTACATTATCATCATGTTTGCTTAACAAGCTTTCTGGAAGCCAATAAGCCTCTCCTGTACTCTGTGGTGCAGATATATTGGCTTTGGCAGTGCTAGTTTTTCCTCCTGATGGCCACCATGCGTGTGCACGCATGCATGCTGGTTGCCTGGGAATAGTTTTTCTTAAAGAAAAGAAAAATCATTTTAAGATGGCCACAATGCAGGTGCATGCACATGCGACTGCCATCTTGGAATGGTTTTTCTTTTGCTTTAAGAATTTAAGAAAAATGACTCCAAGATTGATGCTGCCATATATGTTCATACTCTGTGCCACCTTGCATTATGTTTTATTTGGCCTTAAGAAAAAGCAGCCTGCGTGAACATGCATGAACGGGAAATTCTTCAAGATGACTGTTGTGTGGCCAGCGGTAATCATCTTTGAATGCGTTTTCTTTTGTTTTTTCACCACAATTTCAAAATGGCTGCTGCACAGATGTGCCTCACTGTGGGGACATCTTGAAATAATTATTCTTAAAGCTTAAGAATAACCATTACAAGATGGCCACTTGTAGGCACACGGTCAGTCATCTTAGAATGCTTTAAAAACCATTGGTGATGGTCCATTGGCGATGGTCACCCACCTATACAGTAGCAGTCAGTGGGCGGAGTGTAAGGGGGATGCAGCAAGCTGATGCTGTGGGCAAAATGTTCTTTAATAAAGAATGTGACCATAAAGGAGAGGGGAAAGCAGGAAAAGACTGACAGGGAGAGAAAATAGGCCCTCATGCACTGCAATGTAATGTCTGACTTGAGTAATAGAAGGCTACAACTCATCCAATAAAAAAACCCATAAGACTCAAATGCTCTATGGGTAAGTGACACACAAGAATAGGAAGGATACAAATTGAATCAGCAGCAAGGAACTGAGATAGAAAACCCACTCTAAGGGGCTGATTACGACCCCGTTCGGAAAGCATTCCTACCAAATCGGTTCCGGAATGCTTTCCGGACGACTCGGATCGGAGGAGTCTGACCGAGCGATTTGGATGCTTACAGATGCTTCCGGATACGATTCGGTCGGACTCCCATTGACTTCAATGGGAGCCTGTTTTCAGAACAAGAACACAGGCTCCCTTTGAAGAAAGGGGTGCTTGAGGGAAACCTTGCATACTGTGGCAGGCACCCCATGGTGCCTGCCACACTGTGAATGGCTGGAAAGGGGGGTCCCTTTGGTATCCCCACGGGCCCGATTCGGAGGGCCCCGGGTGAAGGGGGGACTGCTACTGGCCCCCAAAGACCGATTCCGGCAGCCGATTCGTTCCGGAGAAACCGATTCGGAACGGCTGTCCGAATCGGTCATCGTACTCGCTTGCTTGGAAAATGAGTCCATAGCTATATATATATATATATATATATATATATATATATATATATATATATATATATATATATATATATATATATATATATATATATATATATATATATGTAGCTCAATACCCCACTCAGCAAGCAAGCGAAGAGACCGCACACAGATGAAGGTGAATATACGGTATTCTTTTATTTACCGCATACAGATGAACAGGACGCGTTTCGGCTTCGTGCCTTTTTCCTACTGTTTAACATAGACAGGAAACATCGCCATACTCATACTTAAACCCAATCTTAAGGGAAGTACTTGCAGGGTCAAATTCGTAAACATAAATGAAAATAGATATAGAGGATGGACACATACTCCAATTCATGGCGGCCATCTTTGAAAGGTTTCTTCGCAAATTTAGAACCTGATATAAATTCATATTATGATTCAACAATCAATGTCAATATCCTTAAGTCTAGCTTTAACTGAGCGTTTCGACATGGTGAACAAAGAAGTATTTACACTCGTATTTACATGATATGCAATCATCTTAATCCCAATCGGTAACACACAGGGTGAGCATCAGTTCTATTTTATCTGCAGAAACTCTGACCCCGAATGAGCATACATCACTGTGCGAAGATATTTACAATTTAATTTACGGTCATTACCTAAATTGTAATTTAAAATTGCAATATGCATTATATTGAAACATGCAAGCAGCAGATATTAAAATAATTATTGATTCCTTTTCCAATAATCAAATTAATTTGTTTACAATCTGTTCCTGCTCCATAAAATATACTATCTCGCCCTGGATGGGCTTAATGATAATGATAAAATATACTATCTCGCCCTGGATGGGCTTAATGATAATTAAAATATACTATCTCGCCCTGGATGGGCTTAATGATAATGCCACACTGTGAATGGCTGGAAAGGGGGGTCCTTTTGGTATCCCCACGGGCCCGATTCGGAGGGCCCCGGGTGAAGGGGGGACTGCTACTGGCCCCCAAAGACCGATTCCGGCAGTTGATTTGTTCCGGAGAAACTGATTCGGAACGGCTGTCCGAATCGGTCATCGTACTCGCTTGCTTGGAAAACGAGTCCTTAGAGCTAAACGATTCGGCTCCGAAAGACTCGACCGAACCGAATGCCTTTCATAACCGATTCGGACAGCCCTACCGGTTTACGGGCATCGTAATCGGTCGTTCAGAACTGGGTACGATTCGGTCGGAAACAAGGGCTCCGTATCAGATTCAGCAAACCCGAATCCGATTCGAAGCCCTTCCGAACGGGATCGTAATGTGCCCCCAAGTCTATATTTGATACAGTAGGTCTATTGCCAAGCTGTTTGTAGACAAGACCTAACAAAGACTAGAGGAAGTGTGAAAATCGAGTGTTGAAACACTCAAGCATCCCTATGTTGTATACCGATGTAGGGGAAATAATTTCTTCACCTGGAAAAATCTTTTAGGAGTGAAGAATATATAAATAAATGAAGACACGTTTATACTTTGAAGCTAACTGTTAAGTGTCAGATTTTCCACTGACCTAAAATCTGTCAGTTTAGGTGCTAAAGAACATCTACTTTTTTCAATGCCTAGACTCTGGTATCTCTGTGAAAGTCATTAGAAGCATATCTTTACAAAATTCATAACACTCATATAGAAGAACTGGAAGCAAATAACACTCACCTAGAAGAGTTGGAAACAAAGTAAGAAAATGTAAACATCATGAATACATTACGAATATATATATATATATATATATATATATATATAATATATATATAATATATATATATATATATATATATATATATATGGTGCTAGAGACAACATAAGAGAAACAGCACAGCACGCAAATGCAAAAATGTGCAGATTGTGTGAGAATAGCCAAAAATAGACAGAAGTCTCAATAGTTGCAAAAGTTCTGCCCTTACAAACAGTACATGGAAAATGGGTTTCAACACTTTTAACTAAAAAGTTGAAAGGGTTAATGTGAAGGATCAGGGCCATGTGAGTCTCACAAGAGGGGGTCCTTTGTGCAAATATAGTAGACCTTTGCAGGACAAACTTCAAAGTCAAAACCATAAAGGTTTATTCAAAATTAAGAATCGTTATTGAAAGCAAAAAGTAGTTAGTCAGATTCAAATCAGCATCAATATTGCATAAAAATAAAACCAATTATGAGAGGCCATAGCATTAAGGAAATAGACAGAACCAAAACATAATTCAGCAACTAGGATAAATATACTCAGTACGTAAGTCAGGGGAGAGTCTAATTATAAATCAGCAAGAGGTCAGATGTGAAGCCGTCTTTGAGGAAAGAGCTAAAAGGTCTAAGAGTAAATCAGCAGATAGTCTAATGTGGAGACTGCACAGTTTGAGAGAATGAGCAGAAAGTCTCTAAGTATAAATTTGTAAACAGACTAATGTGGAGTCTGCCTTCGAAAAAGAAGGGAGAAAGTCTGGCACATATCCCAGAAAGGGCACATTTTAGAGGTTTCAGACAGTGAAAAACCACACATTTGGCATGTGAAGTGGGATCATAGCACTGTACTAACAAGGATATATGGCATGAACCAATCAACATTGTAGAAATTGTGCTATATAAAATAAGATACCATTAGAAAAAACCCACATTATAAATAGTTATCGAACATGCTTTATTGTACAAACAAGGAAAATTACATTGCACTATTGAAGCAAACAAAATACAATAACTCATTTAGAAATGAATAAAGTACAGTTATGTCTTGCCACAAATGAAATCAAAGCATATGTAATAGCCTGTTCCCTTCGTTCTGCTGATCTGTATTCCTTGTAAGATCCTGGTTCCAATTTTAAACTACAGTTTGTTTATAATTCTCAGTGAATTTTATTAATTTCTTCATTTTGCATCATTATAAGTGTTACTCTGCCAAACAATGTTAGGATGCTGGCAATAAAAAATTAGATATATTCCAGAGAACTGTCACAGGTTTTGTGTAATTTCACTGAGACAGCATACTGTTTCCAGTATTTAGTGTGCCACATTTTTATATATTAAGCACCCAGCCCTGTGATCTAACAAGGCACACTTTGGGAGCGACTTATCTGTTGTATAAAATAGCTTTTCCTTAATGGCAAAGGCACTTTTGCATGGCATGTGTCACTGCAGAGCTTTTAAACGGCAGCTCAACCATTTACAATGGCTTTGCAGGAAATGTAATTAAGCCAATTAAGTAAATCCAATGTGCAGTACGGGGCCTATTCATGAAAGTATTTTTAAGTATGTAAAGTTGTTCTTGAGCAGTACTGTTTTACATAGTCACAAAAGTTGCTGACATACCTCTAGCTGGTGCTCTTCTCCCATGCCTGCCCGGTCTATTATGTGTGGATTTCTCAGGTACTATTGTGGAGAACTTTTACAGAGGTCCTCCTCTCTGAAGGGTCACTCCAAACTTGTTGCCCTCCCCTTTTCTGACCTTCTTTTTGTTGGCTTTAGGACTCCGGGCACTTTACCACTGCTGACCAGTGGTAAAGTGCATATGCTCTCTCCTCAAAAACATGCCATAATTAGTTTACACCTGTTTGGCATATTTGAGTTTCTTGTAAGTCCCTTGTAAAGTGCTATTTCAAATACCCAGGGCCTGTATATTTAATGCTACGAGTGGGCCTGCAGCACTGATTGTACCACCCACAGAAGTAGCCTTTCAAACCTGTCTCAGGCCTGCCACTCCAGTACCTGTGTGTGCAGTTACTGCCAATCCAACTTGGCATTTAAAACTACTTACCAGGTTTAAACTCCCCTTTTATTACATATAAGTCACTCCTATGGTAGGCCCTAAGTAACTCTAGGGGCAGGGTGCCATGAAAGTAAAAGGTAGGTCATGTACTTTTATGTTTGGCATGCCCTGGTAGTGACAAACAGCCTATTTAGTTTTTTCACTACTTTGAGGCCTACCCCTCTCGTAGGCCAGCACTGAGAATACCTTAATACACTTTTAAGTTATAATTCCTGATCAGAGAGGAGTAGGTTTCTCATGTTTCATATATTTGGAATGGTAATGATAAATCCCTGTTACTGGTGAAGTTGGATTTAACATTATTGTTTTTGAAATGTCACTTTTAGAAACTGGACATTTATCTGCAATTACTGCTCTTTGTGCCTTACAGCCTGTCTCCAATACACGTCTGGGTTGAGTGACAGCTACACTTTTGTGCATTGCCTCTAGACAGCCACAAATACAGGAAGGTGAGGTTCATCTGCATTCTAAGCACTCATCTGCATTCTGATGGGATCCTGGGCAGGGAGGAATGGGAGGGGCTGATACGCTTTAATAGGTAGTGCCCTGTCTGATGAGGGGTGCTGCCCCGAAACCGGTCCCAGGATGCTTGTTTCCGGTCCAGGGAGGAACAGACTTGGCAGTTTGGGCTGGACTTTTCCCATGAGGCACAGGGTCAAGACTGATTTGCATATGGCTGGGTCTAAACTGGGGTGGCATGGTGAGCAAAAGAACAATGGATCTAACCCAGACCTCTTGACTGGGGGTGAATTTTTGATTTGCTCTGCATTCCGTCCATTATCTGTGTGTCTTTTGCTGTTCACACACAAAACACTGATTTACCCCCCACAGATAGCCTGGCAGACAGGTCTGGGTTGAAAGGAATCCTTGCACACTTTGGCGCGCTGCTTTGAAATCACCCCCTACATCAAAGGCACTTTGGTGTATAAATACTGGGTCTCTAACCCCCTAACAATCAGACGCTTCTGGATCTTGAACTAAACCTCGGACCAAAGGATTGCTGTGCTGCTTAAAGGACTCAACTGGACTGCTTTTCTGGAAGGACTGCTTTTCTCCTTGTTGCCCTTCTGTCGGCTGCTTCCTTACTCTACTAAAGGAGAGCTGGACTCTGCCTTCCCTCCAGGTGATCTCCAAAGGCTTGCTGGCATGCCTCCTGTTTTCTGAAGTCCCAGGGACACAAAAACGTGCTGAAATTCTGCTGGTGCTACTGGACTCTGCCTTCTGTTATTCTTACCCTGGCCTGAGGTGCCCTCTTCAGGTTCTCGGCTTCAGAAGTGGGTTCTGCAACTGTTTTGCTACAAAGCCGATGCATTGTCACCACTGCACCAATCGGAACCGACACATCTGCCTTGGATGCCTACGCATAGGCTGTTTGATGACAGCGGTTCTACAGCCTGCACGGCTCGACGACAACGCTCTGCGTGGCTCAATGATAACGCATTGCCTTAACCTCAGCAAAGCTCAGCGGCGATGCAGTGACCCAACTGCATGGAAAAGATCAATGCATCGTGCCCTCAGCACCAACACTTGGCTTCATCCAGGGTACTTTCTCACCGGGCCCTGCTTGGGTTGTGTAGACAGCCTTCCCTCCACCGTGGTCGGCCTGAACTTTGAATTTGCACTGGTCACTCACAACCTCATGTAACCTTTTGACCTCTAGTGACTTCTAAGCACTGTTTTTGCATTTAATCTTTAAAAATGCATATCTCGACTTCTACTGATTGGAATTTTGTCCTTTTGGTGTTATTTTTCTCAGATAAATATGTTCTATTTTTCTAAACCTGTGTGGAGTCATTTTGTGGTGTATTCATTGTGTGACTGTGTGTGTGTGTGTTGCACAAATACTTGACAGATTGCCTCTTTAGATAAGCCTGACTGCTCTGTACCAAGCTCCCAGAGGGTGAGCACAGGTTATCTTTTAGCATGTATGTAACATACCCTGAGTAGAGTGGTGTTTCCGGCCTGGCCTGGGTACATACCTCAGCCAACCAGGAACCCATTTCTAACAGGAATGGTGGAAACATGAGGAATGTCTACTACTAAATGAGTGGCATTAAGAGAAAAACAAGAAGTAGTTTAAGTAGGAACATGCAAATACTAAAACACATCTACAATAGAGTAAGTCAATTGTTATTCATCAAAGGTTACATCTACATCTACTATAGTGCGACTACTGACAAAACAGAGTCAAATCTACTCCATTCAAGCCTTGGAGTATATTAGGCACCAAACATGTCCAATCACTGGGACTGCAATCAGTGGACGCTGGCTATAGCATTAACACCACATAAAATTCAAGGACTTTTTCGATATATATATATATATATATATATATATATTTATTTTCAGGAAAAAAAATCAAAGTTTAAATTGATGTTATAGTTAACTGATAAAGTCACACAAGATCTAAAGCTTAAAAAAGAAAATCCACTTAAATTTACCAGTTATAGCTCAGTGAGCCAACTACATCTTGCTCCCCATAATATACTGCCTAGTATCTCACATATTACATCACTCGTGAAATGTTAAATGACATTGTTGATGCAGTACATTGCAAAATATGCACCTTCTCATCACTTTCCTCCCAATGTTAATACAGTACTTCCTATGGAACAATCTGTCGTCATTCAGCTGTTCATCTCAGCATAAGCTATGCTGTTGGGATGCATAGCCATCAGGTGTTTCCATGGAATATTGTCTAGCCTTTCCTCAATTCAGAACCTGATTGCACAAAGTGCACATAACCTCCTGTGCACGTATTTATTTTTGGCCAGCTAAAAGTTCAAAAATCTGCCACACCACAGATTCTTTCTTAGACCTCAGTTGTTGTGGTGTTGCTGACGTGGATGGAATTATATTAATGTTGTCATTTTCTGATGCTGCACCTGTGATACCCCGAAACCGGTCCTAGGATGATTGTTTCCGGTCCAGGGAGGACCTGGCTTGGCAGTTCGGGCTGGACTGTTCCCATGAGGCACAGGGTCAAGACTGATTTGCATATGGCCAGGTCTAAACTGGGGTGGCATGGTGAGCAAAAGAATGATGGATTTAACCCAGATCTCTTGACTGGGGGTGAATGTTTTGATTTGTTCTGCATTCCGTCCATCAATTGTGTGTCTTTTGCTTTCTCGCCCTAAGTGCGCCGGGTATGCCCAGACGTGGGTCCCAGGCTCACTGTGCCACTCGAATCAAGCTATCCTGGCTGATCAGGGGTGAAACCCCAAAACCGGTCCTAGGATGCTTGTTTCCGGTCCAGGGAGGACCTGGCTTGGCAGTTCGGGCTGCACTGTTCCCATGAGGCACAGGGTCAAGACTGATTTGCATATGGCCAGGTCTAAACTGGGGTGGCATGGTGAGCAAAAGAATGATGGATTTAACCCAGATCTCTTGACTGGGGGTGAATGTTTTGATTTGTTCTGCATTCCGTCCATCAATTGTGTGTCTTTTGCTGCACCTGTGATAGGCCTGGTGGATGGTGTGCTCAGTGTCTCCTTGTGTCTAGTTTTGCCTGAGGCCATGCTGCACTGTCATTGCATGTACACTAAATTGCCTCTCTTAAACATCAGTCTGGTAATGGTGATCAGGAAAATCATTTGAGGCAGTTTCTAAAGGCCGTGGACTTATTTTTTGAGTGGTGTTCCCGTATCTAGGCCTGGATTTTGATGAAGGTTGCACGTGGCATACCTGCATAAATAATAGAATAACAAGATTTACACGAGCAGTTGGTACTACTTATTCGCTTGCAATGTCTATAGGTAAAAAGCCCATAGCCCCAATTTTAGAGATTTATAAGCGTAAATGTATTCCGATTTTAACATATGGTATGGGGATCTGGGGATGCAGGGACGTACTTGCCATGCAGCTGGAGGAGAATAGATTTTGCCGTATTGTTTTAGGAGTGCCCCCTTCCTCGCCACATTTTCCCCTCCATTTGGAGCTGGGTCTCGAGTATGTCCAAGATACCATAAAGGCTGCACCACTCGCTACCTGGTGTTCCATTTGGACAAATGAAGAAGCTGATTTTAATCGGGCAATTATTAGAGATTGTTTAAACTGTACTCGAGGCCTTTGCATCCCCTGGCTCCAATACATTAAAACTTGTCTTACGGAACTTGGGTGTTCTTCTTTGTTTGAACACCCAGAACTAATTGGTAAAGGGGACCGACAGGGTTTTGGCGAGCTTCCGAAAACATAAAGAATCGTCTAGGGAATTGTTTGAAGTAGCCAAACCCACTGTCAGGGATTATTGTCTTATACAAGTTCCTCCCTACATTGCCCCGTATCTTTTATATGTAAATAATGTGCATGAAAGGAATTTGTTGTCTAGATTCAGGCTGGGGTCTTTTCGTTGGTTGATATGTTTCCCCCTTGGTCAGTATTCTTCGGAATCTATTACTATTTGCCCTTGTGATGAACACTCGAGTCAAACCATTTTACATTTTGTATTTTTTTGTCAATTTTATCTTCCATTTACCAGGAAATTTTTAATACCTCTTCTACGCAGACACAAATTTTCAAAGTGCAAAGCGGCGTTGTACTTTTTGCAGCAACTCAATGATCGTGATGTCTGTTTTGCCGTTGGGAGTTTTTTGAAGTGTATTCTAGCAAAGAGAAGGAGCATGTTGTTTTAATTTTAGTGTATTTTACCATTTTTTGTATGGATTGTATTAGTATTCCTGCTGAATTGCTTACCCCTGCTAACTCCTCTATAGGACTGATTTTATTATTCAAGTATTTTTGGATAACATTTGCTGCTATTGATGGTTACAGTCGATCTTTTTGCACTATTGGATAATACCTGCTGCTACCTATGAACCCAAATGCTTTGCATTGCCACTTTAGTCCCGAGAAAATAGTACTGTATTTTGTTTGCTGATGTATTCTTTTTAAACAGAAAATGAGTTTGTATTTGCTGAGATAAGTTTGATTTTATATGATGTTTTTATCCATGTGTATCTTTTATGTCCTGTCTTTGGAAGGACGAATAAAGAAAGAATTGAATTGAGTGGTGTTCACTGAGTGGCCAATCAAATGGCTGCTTTCATTTTTATTATTTGTATTTCTTTTTTAGGGCTCCTATAGGTCCTAAGGTACTCCCACGGACCCATAGAGCCAACGAAACAGTGCTGTGTCACTCCCACAGAGCCTTTACTTCTTTTCCAGGTCCTGTGGTATTTCACGGGACCCAGAATTTTTTTTAAAAGTTGTGTTTAGTAAGAAGGGATCATTTTGTTTTAAGTTTGAGCCTAGGGGTTTCTTCGCAAGCAAGAATAACCGAAATCTCTGTAGGTGTCATTTATTGCACATTGATTGCACTTTGGCCACCTCACCACAGGAAACATCATTTTCTCAACACACACCGTTGGCACTCAATCACTGTGAAAGATGTCTGTGATGCCAGCGTCTAATTCACTGACATATGTGCTTCCTTCTTTTCCTAAGTACAATCAAAACAGCTAAATTTTCTGACAGTCACCTCTTACATGTCATTTGGTTGCTGGGGATTTTGATAACAAGTGGCTCCTAGGAAAGATTTTCCAACTCAGACTGTGATGCTAATAATATACTACATAATAGTATGAAAGTATGCTGAGATGCTAATAATATTGCATGTATTGAATGCATGCATGCATGTGTAGAGGACCACATTGTAACAAATGTTACATGTTTTTGTTGCAGGTGATACCGGTGATAGCCCTCTCTCCACATCTCCTCAACCCTTTCTGATGTACAACCACACAGTTTCTGTAGATGTGTGTGTGAGCCCCCATGTAATGCACATTCGGTATCCTCAACCCTCACTTCAGATATTTTGACAATACAGGGGAGGGTGGTGCAGTACTCCCAAGAAATAGTATGCAACAATATTGTAGTTTGTTGTGTGTTGCACATCACTGCAATGCTGAGCCCACATGTAGAACTAACCCCTGAACTACTGCCCCATTCAGGTTCCAAGGGTGTGACAGAGAACAGAGGTTGGGGTCTGCTGATGGTTGACTAACTAGTGGACTCATTTTCCACCTGAGCTGTTACTTTGGTTGCTGTATGAATGTGGTTGGACAGTGCTCAGTCAATGATGAATGGTTCAACTATGACACCATTCACATATAACATCATAAGACATCACTATCATGAGGTCACCTCAAAGGAGTAATTTTCATTGTAATATGCATTCACTAATACTTCATTCACTAAATCATTTATTTATAGATTGCGTGTTATGATTATATACATCATTCACATACAATGAACTTGTTATGCCACATCAAAACGGTCATCTACCATTACTTCGTGGCCACTACTACGACTTACCATTACTGCGCATTTTTTACTTAGCAGGATCTTTTACTTCGCATGCTTTAAGTTCGCATGCTTCTACTTCGCATATACCGTTACTTCGCAAAGTCAATTACTTTGCTGACTATTCACATCGTTGTTTGGAAAAGGAGGCGCTTCCGTTTCCAAACAACGATGTGCAGCTCCGACGACGCCTGAAGCAGGAGAAGAGAGGACAACGACGTGCAGCTCTGACGATGCCTGAAGCAGGAGAAGAGAGGAAGCACGGTGAAGCGAGGGACCACAAGGAGAGAGAGGTGAGTGGGGCAGTGTAGTTTTTGGGGTCGTGCAGGGGGTTGTCTTTTAGGTTTTAGGGTTGTGTTTATGTAGTGTAGCGTAGTGTATTTGGGTTTAGGGTAGTGTTGTGGTGTTTGTGTAGTGTAGGGTAGTCTTTTATGTTTTAGGGTTGTGTTTATGTAGTGTAGAGTAGTGTATTTGGGTTTAGGGTAGTGTTGTGGTGAAGGGGGAGGGTCGTGCAGGGGGTAGTGATTTAGGGTTTAGGGTACTGCTGTGGTGTGTAGGGTAGTGTTTTAGGGTTTAGGGTTGTGTTGGGGGGGTCAAGCAGGGTTGTGTTTGAGTGTAGGGGCAGGAGTGGGGAAGGGGAAAGGTTGTGCAGGGGGTAGTGTTGTGGTGTTTGTTTAGTGTAGGGTAGTGTCTTTGGATTTAGGGAAGTGGTGTGGTGTTTGTGTAGTGTAGCGTAGTGTTTAAGGGTAGTGTCGGGGGGTCATGCAGGGTAGTGTAAGATAGTAGGGACAGGACTGGGGAAGGGGGTAGGACGTGTAGGGGGTAGTGTTTTAGAGTTTAGGGTAGTGTAGTGGTGTTTGGGTAGTGTAGGGTAGTGTAGTGTATGAGGGTAAGGGTAGTGTTGTGATTTTATTGGTTATTGAGAATGTGTAGAAATAGTGGAAGGTGGTACAATTTACTTTGAAAAGAAATTGTATTCTTAACTTAAAGACATTTTAAATCGTTTGCATAATGATATATATGTTGCATGTTTGTTTTGGGAATTTAGAATTAATTATTAAATTAATTATTTAAAAAAACGTTTTTTTAATTTTAAGAAAGGGTGAAGGGCATATTAAATTTGTGTAATGAAACAAATACTTAATTTTTTTATTTAAAAAAAAAAAAAAGGGTATTTATTTAAAAAAGGAATATTTATTTAATTGCCGTTTTCTAAAAATATTCCTCCACCCTAAACACATATTACCATGTCATCCCGTAACAGTGGATACGTTTCTATTACTGTGTTTATTATAGTTAAAAAGAGTCAAAAATGCGTCGAAGTTGTATACTATGTATTTGCGAACTAAAAGCATGCACAGTTAAATCTTGCATAGTAATGGTATTTGCGATGTAAAAACATCGTAGTAAAAACTTGCGAAGTAATGGTCTGCTAAGTAACAACATATATTCCATCAAAACACTCCACATGTAGTGTATTGCATTTAAAAGTAAAGTCGGATTACATACACACATCTGCAGGTCTTCTAAATACATTTACAACATTTCATTTAATTTACTTTTCATACAACAGTAGATAAACTTGCAATTCTACAGGTATTTTCCTTTTAATTTAGGAACAGGTCTATCAAATATTCACGCAACGCAGCAAGCCACTTTGTTGTGCTGCGCTGCATGAAAGGGAGAGGGCAGGAACGCGCCATCTTTAACATTATACGGCGCATTCCTGATCTCTGCCTGCACTGGTACACAAACTGCTGATTAGCATCAACGAAGGCACCTTGCACAAGGCTGGAATAATCATCGCCAGGGCCATTGAGCAAGATGCACATAAATGAGAAAGGATGGCCCATTTTTGCTTTTTTGCATATATATTTGTAAAAACCTTTCTTCTACTCACCAATATCACTACTGTGTCACCTTGTTTCACTTGACTCACATAAGTCACTTTTTTCACTATTGTTGATGAAACTGCATATGTGACAGCCATATATATCTAAATCTTTTTTCATATAAAAAAACAAAAAGTGATTGTTCACATTGTATGAGTATTTTGTTCATGTTATTCGGGGTTTTTAGAACTGTCAAATCATCATGATGGATTGATTAATAGGTCTATACTTTAACCAGGAACACATACTTAGCAATTGTTTGACCCGACAACATCAGCAGTAGATTACCTATTAATGCCCAGGTGCTGAGGGATACAGGGTTACCCCATTACCACGTTTAGCGCTGTGGTTAAGGCATATGACAAAGGTCTTGTGACAATGCTCAGCATCAAGTAAGTGTAGACTATCCTCTCTGGCGTAAGTCACTCAGCACTGGAAGAAGAGGGTGTGGTGTTTGGAGGCCTAGAAGTGCAACTTGTTTGTAACAGAGCCTCACCAATGTCTAATTCCAGACCTGAGTGTCGGAGTGGAGGTGTTGGCAATGTCGACTTTGCCATCATGAAGGACGGTAGCAAGCTGATGTTTGATTGGGACAAGCCTGGAGACATTGAACAAATATTGCCTAAGCTTCCTGGTTAATTTAGAAAGAGAAGTAGGACTATATCCAAGAACATTAGTGTCAGGAGGCTCTCCATTTGACAATGCACCTAAGTGCAGACTTGATCAGGTGGCAGAGTTCTTCATTCCGAAACTTAAGCATTAATGTCTACACTAATGAAGGTGACGTGTGAGTGAGGAACCTTGGAAGAGCGATGGGCTTTCTGGGGAATGCTTCAACTTTCTGTTGCAGGGCAAGTGACAGTCTCTAAAATGGTCACGGTACTCTGATTGCTGTATCATTTTGCCAACATCCCGGTCTACCTCCCGTAGCAATTCTTCCGCAACTTGGATGCCCTTCTAGGGCATCTATGTGGTCTGGGGTTGCAGGAGAGGGGCCCTAGTTATAGTGCAGTGCCCAAGTGACCAGGGAGGGCTTGGAGCTCCCAACTTTGAGGTCTATTTTCTGGCAGCCTAAATAAAGCAGCTGGCCTGATGGTTATCAGGGGCATTCCTGAAGGATACTGGAACAACCGCCCCACCAATATGTCTGGTGGACATCCACAACTTAGCTCTCCTGGGATCCAAACTCCCCCGCAACGTACCTCATCTGGTCTCGGTGGCTGTGAGGAAATGGGGTGTATTATATGGTGTGGTTGTGCGACCTCACCGTAGAAAACACTTACCAACCCCTTTAGAACCAGTAGGTTTCGTTTGTCAAACCATCAGCTCAACTCTGGGTAGCTATGGCACTCAGCAGCAAGGCTTACACAAAGGAAGAAGTGTAAAGCATTTAAACAGCACCAAAACAATTGAAGAAGAAATCGACCACACCCTAAAGAAATCCGACACCAATTTATAAAAATAGACTGTATTGTTATGTATTTATAGACACCACAATGAAAAAGATCCACCAGAATTTTTCGGAGATGTAGAATTTACAAAGTGTAGTAAATAAAAGCATTTCACGCAACCATAAACAAGCACTGGCAAATTCAATGAATATGACAGAAACATTTTCACAAAAAAGTTGGGCTAGTTGTATTGCGGTCACTTAGAATCACTTAAAGCAACCATCTCCAGTAGGGAGCTAGTCAGGGAGACCTACAAGGTCCTCAGAAACAGTTACCTTAGCAGGTGAAGCAGACCTCTGTCAGTTCTAGGCACTTTATACTCTTTGCAATAGATTCCTATGGATGTGGTCCTGATGCAAGTGATGAAGGATGCTGAAGATGCTCAAGGATGGTGTGGATGCGATGGGGTCTTCCTGAGGCTACTCCTCAGTCTGATTAGAGGGCTGAAGTCCCTAGCATTCCTCTCTGTGCTGGTAGAAGTCCAGTCGCCACTAGACTACCAGTTGCCAGGTATTGCGGTCACAATCAAATCCTTCCCTGTGCCATAACTCAGCATCTGGGTGACCAAGCTGCACTCCGGTGACTATATAAGGCTCAGCGAACTTGGGTGCAACTTTGAGCATTAGGTCTCACTGCCGGTATCTGTCCAAACCTTTTGGTGGTTTCCAGTGCACACGCCAGAGGGAGCTCTTTACGACCAAAAGGTTTGGACAGATACCGGCAGTGATATGGCTGCTGGTGCATTGGAGTGAATTAAAACCCCTATCGCGTGAGTTTACTGCACTACTCAACCCGTTTTTTATGTTTGGAATTGTTAAAGAACACCATAAAGTCTCCAAAATAAGGTACTTTCATATTGATATTACCAAAAGGACACGCATACACACCTAATAGGAGTTGCTAATACAGGACTTGGGATATCTTACAGTTGTTACTGTGTGTGAAAGATTGGACCTCTTGAATCCCTTTCGGGACAGAAATACAACCAAAATTAAGAATCTGCACAAATGATATTTTAGCCCTGAAGAAGTCGCTACGCACAGCAATAGAACGCAACGAAACACGTGTTGGCTAAGGTTTTCGAAAATAAATTGAATCGAATGTTCCAGCAAAGAATCAAGAATTTTGTTACACTGTTATTGTTACATTCTATATACTATTAGCGTGTGCAGGGGACTGTTATCATGATAATGAGTGGCTCGGAGCTCTTGATTATCCTCATGCTGTCTCACGCAACGCCAGATTTAAAATGTTACAATTTTTTTTCTTCTTCATAGGGCGTACTTCTCCCCAATCAAGATTAATTAAATATTTCAGGGAGCTGCAGCCTCCTGTCTCTGCAGCCTGGCCATACCTGCTGATTTACACCACATGCTTTGGCACTGCCCCTCTTTGACTAAGTTCTGGGAGCAGGTTCTCCGAGCTTTGGCGACCTGCACTGGTACGCCTCTCCTGACCTCATGGGAGGACTGAGCTCTAGGTATATTCAAGCGTCCTACATAACACAAGTTCCCGGCCCATTTCCTAAACCTGGGGTTTCTGTTGGCCAAATGGGAGATAACTACACAATGGAAGGCAACGTTCTGCCTTCCGTAGCATCCTAGTGTTTGGCTGTATTATGTTAGGCCCAAATGGAAAGCAAAGTGCGGCATAGAGAGGAGGCTAAATACCTCTACATGCACTTGATTGCAGAGGACAGGGAAATCTTCTGGAGAGTCCTGGAAGAAGCCCCAAGGACGACATCCTACCTCCCTAAGGCTTGAGGGGACACTTGATAAAACTCAAAGTGAAAAGCACTGTAAACACACCATACGATTGTCACATTGTATGAGTATTTTGTTCATGCTATTCGGGGTTTTTAGAACTGTCAAATCATCATGATGGATTGATTAATAGGTCTATACTTTAACCAGGATCACATACTTAGCAATTGTTTGACCCGACAACATCAGCAGTAGATTACCTATTAATGCCCAGGTGCTGAGGGATACAGGGTTACCCCATTACCACGTTTAGCGCTGTGGTTAAGGCATATGACAAAGGTCTTGTGACAATGCTTAGCATCAAGTAAGTGTAGACTATCCTCTCTGGCGTAAGTCACTCGGCACTGGAAGAAGAGGGTGTGGTGTTTGGAGGCCTAGAAGTGCAACTTGTTTGCAAACAGAGCCTCACCAATGTCTAATTCCAGACCTGAGTGTCGGAGTGGAGGTGTTGGCAATGTCGACTTTGCCATCATGAAGGACGGTAGCAAGCTGATGTTTGATTGGGATAAGCCTGGAGACATTGAACAAATATTGCCTAAGCTTCCTGGTTAATTTAGAAAGAGAAGTAGGACTATATCCAAGAACATTAGTGTCAGGAGGCTCTCCGTTTGACAATGCACCTAGGTGCAGACTTGATCAGGTGGGAGAGTTCTTCATTCCGAAACTTAAGCATTAATGTCTACACTAATGAAGGCGATGTGTGAGTGAGGAACCGTGGAAGAGCGATGGGCTTTCTGGGGAATGCTTCAACTTTCTGTTGCAGGGCAAGTGACAGTCTCTAAAATGGTCACGGTACCCTGATTGCTGTATCATTTTGCCAACACGGAAAGCAAAGTCCTGCATAGAGAGTAGGCTAAAGACCTCTACAAGCACTTGATTGCAGAGGACTGGGAAATCTTCTGGAGAGTCCTGGAAGAAGCCCCAAGGACGACATCCTACCTCCCTGAGGCTTGAGGGGACACTTGATAAAACTCAAAGTGAAAAGCACTGTAAACACACCATACGATTGTCACACACACATTGGGTTCTCCAACACTCGGTCCATCACCGACCTCCAAGCTGAAGTGCTACAATGTATCAATATTTCCAGGTGGATCTTCCTTGATACACGCATTCTCCTCTGGCACCTCCCACTGTTCTCCCCTCCTTACTTTACTTGTCAATTTCATTATGCCCAAACTCCTATTCTCCAGACGTTAATTCTGCCACCATCAGCTTTACTTAAATTCTTTCTTTTGAAAACTTGTTTCTATGGTTGTAAAATATGACAGTGGGTACCCTGAGTACACGCTTAGACCCTCTGACATCTATATTAATGCTATTTATATTTCTGCTTGTTTGACTTCGTATGACACACTTACAGAAAAAACAAATGTATGGTATCATCATGATGGAAAATCAGGATACAAACTTCTCAATATATAATTCATTTACTGTATGTGGAATGCAAAATAATAGAAATCAGTTTCCAAGGACATTGGTGATAGAAATGTCACTGTGTGTGTTGTAAGAGGGCATCCTGTGTCCTGAAGTCATGAGAAGTTGAAACATCGCCTACCTAAAAATAAAATTTAAAAAAATGTAAGTCCGTTTTTATATAGCGCAGCTACTCACCCTTACGGGTCTCAAGGCGCTGGGGGCCGTCGTGGAAATTAAGTGAGCTATTGCCCAGAGTCACATGGTGCTGAGCTGAGCTGCCGCCGGAGCCGGGGATCGAACCGTGAACCCTGTGCTCCGAAGTCAGCTGCCCTGGCCGCTGCACCATACCTCATATTTGTCCTATTGTAAAGTTCTGTAGTTAGAGAATTACAGTTTATGTTAATGATTGTGGTGTGCTATTTGCTTAGTGCTGCAAGACAGATTGGTATTTTTAAATTATCAACCTGTAGGTTGTTTTGGGAGTACAGTTTGAGCATTTACTTTCAACTCCATGTGTTTTGGTATCATGGAGGCTAGTTAGCAATGTGGGGAAGAGCTTATAGTTCCCATCTGCATGTTGTTGTGTACTAGAAGCTGGATGAGTGTGTCCAAGAGTTGCCGACGTGGGGAAAAGTAAGACTCCATCACAGGGGTTTGGATGAGGGGAATAGCAGGCGTATGTGATGTTGGGGAAGTGTTTTACCCTGTTATTAGAAGTTGCATGGGGATTATCCTTTGCAGAAGAGAAGTACCATGTTTTGAGTGGTTTCTTGGAGGTGTACCCTGTGGAGTGAAAGTGTGGGACAGTGCAGTGCCTTGTGGTGTTGAGGGTGATAGCCACAAGTTTTGCCTGAGTGTTCCCTGGGATAAGTCAAGTAAGTTTGTGATTATTTAGTGGTGCATTTAATTCAGGTACTTACAAGTGTTGTGTATGAATGGAAGTGTTTGATGTAGCTCTAGGTTGTTGTGCGTACTTCTTTACCTGCTGAAATGGTTTGGTGTCAATCGTTGCAATGATGGACTGCTCTAGTGTTCAATTTTAGTGCTGTGTCAGTAATATTTTCATTAAGCGTCTATTGGAGGTTGTCATCATTTTTGGTGCAGTTTACAGTGGGCACGACACTGAGTGCAGATTTGGTGCTTTCTTCTGTCTGACACTTGGTCATGTTGGTTTGGCCTGCTTGTGTGACTGGGTGTGGAGCACGTTGGAATGCTGGGCTGCAATTTTGTGTGTGAGTGTGTAGTGGAGTGCATTGACTTTCTAGGATTGTGTGTGTTGCTTGTGGAAGATGGAGAAATGTGAGATTTCTTGTGTCTGTGTCACCCTCGTAGTTTAGTAATGTGAGGTGGATGTCTGGGGTCATTGTGTATGTGTTGTTGTAATGACAGATTTTGTGTTGGAGTCTGGTCAAGGGAGTTTTGAGTGAAGGAGATGTATGATTAAACTTTGCGTTTCTATTTTGTTTGTGCCTTGAAAGTGTAGACCTAGGGTTGATGGGAAATCTTCTGTCGAAGTAAGCCGATGGGTTCTGTGCCCTGGCTCTCTCATGACTGAGCATCCGTGACTACTTATCCTGCATGCATAAATGTTGTATAGTGTCGCAGTGAGTGTGCAGACACGTGGTGGTAGGCCCTCATGTTCGAGAAGGTTGCAAGACAATCATGTTTTGGACCATTGTACAATGGTAGTCACGAATAATTGTCTCATATCTTTGTTGGACTTGAGATGCAGGAGCTGCAGGATGTCTTGACCATCACAAAATTTCTATGACTGCTATTTATTGTCTTTGTGTGTTTCCGTGGGTATATGAGAATTTAGCTGGTTATGGTTGGGTGAATGTATAAGCTAGACATGTTGGAAACTGAGTGGTTGTGAATGATAGTCCCTGAACTTTATATGGAAGGGAATGGCTGTTCTGTGTTTTTTTGTTTAGAAGAAAAGTAGTTGTGCAGTGTCCTGTATGTCCCCATCCCCTGGATGTCTGAGCTGGTGTCTGGAATGTTGAGTGTGAATGATGTGATAGGTAGTTGGTGTGTGGTGTGGAATGGACGCTAGGCGATAGGAACAGTTGGGGTTATACTGGAGCCCTAACAGGACCTAAATGCTGTTGCTGTAACGTATGGGCCTAACATAAAATAAAGAACTTTACTCCTAACTGGCTCCAGACTCTTGCATGAAGAACGTGCCCTCCAACTAAAACATTGGAAGATAATTGTTGTAACTATGAATATTGTAGATGTGTAAATAGACAGTATATATGAAGAAAATGTATACTTTTTTCTCACCCATATAAATGAAGTAGCAAGGTCTCTGCCCCTCAAACCAAATACCTAATTAGGTGGAAGGCTGCCATTGGGAAGACTCTAATAAGTGGGACCATAAGACCCAAGGTGCCAGATCCCAATCTTGAAGACGGTATGGAGGGGATGACGACCAACTGACATGACATCGCCCCTGTGAGGAACCAAAAAGGAAAACTCAAACATAAACTTGCCTGATGAAGCCAATAAATGCTTACAGGGAGACCTCTAAGTCTACAATAATAATGGCCTCAGTGTGATGTGCACTGTTACTGATACAAGTATGCAGAGGACAGAAGATTTTTGAGCCCTCTCCACGACCCCTTCCCGTCCCCCCGCACCCCCCACATCGTAATTCAGGATCATTTTGCTACACAGTTTCATGAAATGGCGTCCAGAGATAGTTCATTACCTCAGCTAACATGAATGAGGAAATCAGAAGCTGGTATCAATATGGCACCACACGCATGACAAAAAACAATTGCTTTCATTGTCCTGACTAGCATAGTCACAATGGTAAAAGGCACCTTACTTGACATAGCCAGTCAATGGTGCTCCTGTAGCTAGCTACCTTGGAAAGAAAAACTGAAGAACTGTGACATTCATTGGACTATATCCAGGATCAGGTTCTTGCACAGAAAAACAATATGGAAGATGTAATTTGATATGTTAAGCAAAAAGCATGTCTTAAAATAATACTATTGTACCAACAAATAACTAAATTCCTTCAATAGCAGCTGCATTTATTTAACTGACAAACTGAGAGGGTGAAACTACCATCTCCTGATCTAAACTAGTTTCTGTCAACTTGCAATCAGAACTAATCAGGAGAGCTGTACATTTGCACACCTCAAATGGAGAATGTCAAATTAAATACAAAAGGTTCAAAGAAAGTATGAAATTCCTGACTTAAAGGGCAGATTTACTAACATTTTGTAACATGTCTGCAACAGACCTGTGCAAAATGTTTATTTGGGATTACTTTCCAGTGCAAAACTTGTTTTGCTCTGGAAAGATGTCTGAAAGTAACACATTACTGTGCATCAAGGAGACGTTCCATGGGTGCTACATGGGTGTTCCCATGCAACCACTCATGGTTTTTGACTGCTAACAATGGCAGACAGGGCTTTGTGCCAAACAATAAGGCCTTTTTTAGCCTGGCGTTAAAAAGGAAATTTTTTTATTTTGTTTCAAACTTTTCCGACTTTGCATGTGTACTGCACTGTACAGCAAACATGCACTGATAGAGATCTGGAGTACTTATCAAATCATAAATTCAAGTGGCTTCACGCAGCGCAATGGCGGTCACAAAGTGAGTGAGCTCCCAGCCGGGCTCGGACATCCAGCCACATTTGGGCCGAACCACCTAAGCCACCTACAGCATATCACTGGACACTGCCGAAGACTATCCCAGACCATGGTGCACCTCCCTGGGACCAAGGCCTGTCGGTCAGATGAGGCCTGTGCCGTGGGGGCACCAAAGGAGGAGGCACAAAGCCGCAAACGTCACTCCAAAGGCCCAGAATCAGTGCTGGGATGTCACCCACCCCTCCAGTCCAGGTTGGCACTGGAATACAACGCAGGCAACTCATGGGCCGACATACAATGCAGGCATTTCCTGGCCCGACACGAGTGCAGGCTTATATCCGCCCTACCAGGTCGTGGGAATTGGCCCTCTTCTACACGCTGTGCTCTGATACTCCCCCTACCCCGTGGGATCTGTGCCTGCGCAGAAAGGGGCTACATCAAGGAGCTGCACAGCTGCCCCCACTTTATGACTGCCTATACCTCTAAGTGTGGGGGAGATGGCCACTGACATACGCATCCATCTTCTGGAGAACTGGAACGACAGCTCTTGCATGCCACAAAATCTCTATAATGGGAAAGCGAAAAACAGAAAGCTCTCTCCCCTCACTTACACCCTCAGCTGCAAGAGAGGCTTCCCCTGATCACATGCCCACTGCACTATGAACTACGTCAATGGGCGCCCACGACTGCAACCCCACAGCGTCAAACTAGACCAGATTCTTTAGGCAATAGCCGCAACATGCTTGGCCCTGAAAACCAAAGTAGAACCATCGCTTCAGGCCTTGGCCTACTACACGATGACCAAAGCAAACTCATGGAGGAGGTATAGAAAACTGAACTTGCTCTTCAACATCTACAGCCATAGTCTCAGGAACTCACCAGGCAAATGCAAGACATCCAAATCACTGGCCTCCTGGAGAGGACCCTGTGTCATTCATGGAAATTTGGCTATCCAGCCTGAATGTCCCCCTTCTTTGCTGCGCTGCGGAATGAGCCCACCGAGTGCCTGCATATCGCCCCCTGCCGGAATTCCCCCTCGATCAATGGTGGCTAGACTGCTGAACGTCAAGGACAAATATGTAATCAAACGTGCGATGAGACTATTGGGCAGACTGTTCTATGACAATACCCATATAATGCTCTTCCCAGACTACATGATCACAATTCAAAGCCAATGTGCTTTCTTCGTGAGTGTAAAGCACCGCTTGCGAGAGACTGGCTACAAATACTCGCTGTTGTTCCCTGCCAAACGCACATATTTTTTAACTGATCCAGCCGACACTTGGGACTGGGTACCACACCTGAGGCGGCGGACGGCGGCACCACAGGTCGCGCCGGGAGGGGATCCAAAGACATGGCAAATCCCCCTTGGGCCAAACCCATCCCTGATGCTCCCTCGTTGCACCAATTACAACTGGAGAGACTGGAGGATTTGTCTACCATTTCTCGCCACCACGACTGAGGCCACATCCTGTTGCCAGAAGGATCTGTCGGTGCTGCCTCAGACAAAGACTCCTACAGCTCATAAATGAGCTCCCTCTCAATGACACCGCCATCAATTACACCCCATACTGCTGACGAGATAATATAAAATGATCAAGAGTGCTTTCAGAGACCATGGTGGACATTTGAGCTCCACGTGTTAGCGTGCCTCAACAGCCCCTGATTTGTGGACCCCTATCTTCACAGCAGGTGATCCTACCCTGCAGAAGGCTACTTGAATTTTACCTCACCTCTGCACACGTTCCTCCAGTCACAGGATATAGGAACACCTTCCCTGCTGCATATCCGGCCCCTGCTGACTCTGCCAGCCACAGGGATGAACAGTCCTTTGTTCTCTTTGGGGGGGCCCTGACTACTCCCTGAACCCCCACATTTTAGTAAAAACCAGCTGGCCCACACCTCCATCCTCATATATCCCATTGGTGGGCCTCGCCGGGATTTGTCACTGGACACTACCATCTTTCGCCATCACCATCCTTCTCGAGCCTGCAGAGGTTCCCTTGTTGACATTGTTATGCTGTTGCTTGTTGGCATTTTACATGGGCAACCAGATGTTACTCTGCGGCCCTGGGGGTGGTGAGTTGGGTAGTTCATTCTGAAAGGCCTGGTCAATTTACACCCTTACATGACATGCACAAGTCTCACACTGCACACAATAAGGGACTACGTCCACCACCCTCACCACGCTTGGCGAGCTCTCTCTTTGCCCTCGCTACCTATCTAGCCCCATGGCCCGCTGACAGTCATGTTATAGAATGTCTGAGGCATGAGTTTCACTAAGAAGTGTCATACCATCCACACCTATCTCAAGTGTAGGGGCATGCATAAAACACCAAAAGCATTAGAGAGGCTGGTGTTATTGTACGGACTACTCCAATTATGCTGAGGAGGGTGCTCATTTGGATCAGACCCACAGTCCCCGTCAAATGTATGAACACAGTCAGCGACATTGACGGATGCTATGTCTTTGTGGAAGGCATTTTAGATGGCACTACAGTCCTGCTGGTCAGTGTATACTCCCCCAATATGGGACAGCCCCAATTCCTCTCTGACCATTCACGGCAACTCACCCAATGGGCCCATCTGCCATGGATCATAGGAGGTGATTTCAATGGTTTGCTAGATGTCCTTTTAGATTGCTCTCACCCCCACTTCCACGCGCACCCACTGCCAGCACCTCCGCCCACTTTTCAAAATGGCTTGCACACTGGACACTCGCTGACACTTGGAGGGCACTTCACCACAACATGAAAGTGTTCTCCTTCTACTCGCCACCACATGGCATGCATGTCCGGCTGGAACACTTTGTGTGCTCACAGACTATACACCTTGCCATACAGCCTGTGGAATATCTCAGGAAAACCACATCAGACCATAACCTATTACTGCTACACCTTACCTGGAACAAACACAACTCCCTGATCTAGACATAGAGACTAGAACTCACTGCACTAGAAGATCAGGCTTTTCTCAAGACTAGTTATGAGTCCATCACTCCCTATTTTGCAGAGAATAGCAACACAGCATCCACTCACCTAGTTGTGTGGAATGCTTTAAGACCATAATACACAAACAATGTATGCACTCTGTGGTCACTTTCGCGTGATGGAGCGCACTCTTGATGTGCTTGTGCAAGATGCGTTAGTGAACGAAGCTACCAAACCGGACCTTTTCGCCACCAGGGAAAAACACGCACAACTGATTGACTCCCTGTGACGTCTTGACTATAAAACACATCTCACCAAATCCCATGCAGAAGGAGAGAACCAGAGTGAGCTCTTTGCCTGGTTGATTAAGCGTGACACCTCCAACACTCCTATCATCACCCTCGACCTCTCTCCGGTCACACTGGCGCACTCCCAGAAAGTGGTCCCTACTGCTTTCTAAGCACATTAGCGGAGACTCTATAGACCCGAGACCACCCCGTCTCTAGCCCAGATAACAGACTTTGTAAGTGAAATAACCATGGCCACCCTGTCAGCCACCCAGAGAGTGGCTCTTAACGGCTCCATAGTGAAGCAAGAGATTTGTGTTGGGTAAGGCCCCTGGCGCAAACGGGCTACCAATAGAATTCTACAAAACGCACATCGATCTGTTGGTACCAAAATTTGTCGACCTCTATAAAGCAGCATTAGAGGCAGGATGCCTTGCCCCCCCTCCATGCTTGAATCTCTATTTGTTTCCCTGGCGACACAGGCCACGGCCCCCTAGATGTCACATCCTACAGACCCTTAGTGATGCTCGGAAGTAACTACAAGATTTTGAGCAAAATACTAACTACTCGCTTACTAAATGTCATTGCCTTACTGGCCCCATCAGAATGGATGTATCCCCAGCAAGTCCACCTCTCCTAATATCTGTTGACTGCACAGACTCCTGGATGAGGTGCCTCAAAACTATCTGTATTCCACTTGCATGGTACTAGACCTCGAACAAGCATTTGACATGCTTGACTGGAAGTACCTGTTCCCTGTCTGGCACAAACTGAGACTGGGTACCAAGATGCTGCGATTGGTTGAACTTCTCTATTCCTAGCCATACACCAGGATCAAAATCGGTGGCCTGATCTCTGATCCCGTCCCCATGGACTGCCCACTCTTGCCACTACTCTTTGCTTTAGCATTTGAGCAACTAGCCCCTTCCAAGCGGCAAACAGCATATGCCTGGGGCATACCACTGAGTGGTGCAACACACAACGTGTCACTTTATGCGAATGACGTTCTGCTCTACTTTAAGGTTGTTCATGAGGGAATCGACACAGCTATCTACATCCTGCATACTTTTAAGATAGCTTCAGTTCATGCCTGTTCCCTCTGAGCTCTACATGCCCTGCACAGTCTGTAACTGTCAATTATCATCCTGTGTCATGGAGCACCACTATGTTTTGATACATGGACATGAACATCTATCAACTTGATGAAGGCTGTATCTTCCTTGTGCACACAGGTCATGCTCTGGTGCCTCCTCCAGCTAACTGTACAGGGGTGGGTGGCACTGGTAAAAATTATAATGCTGCCACAATTGCTCTACTACTTCACACACCTGCCCATCCCAGGTCCTAAGATCGAGCGAAACTAAAGCTACTGAAGGACCTGGGGTGACCTTGGGACACCACACTCTGAGCACTGCTATATGGCAGTGCAGCTCCAATGGCCTGCCCATTGGCTCGCAGGCCCACACCTCTGTAAGGTGGCCCATGCAGACAATGGAGATCCGCAGAACCTTGTCAGATAGCTCTTTCTCCCCAAAGCAAACCAGCCTCAGCCCCCAATAAATTGCTGTGCACCGCTCATGACAGCTATGTCAAGCCCCTGAAAGTCACTCCCTCCTTAACACCCTACACGCCAGAAATACCACTGCAAAGTATGCGTAGTGTTCACCAAGCCACACTAGGTGAGATGGGAAGGTCCTGGGAAAACACAGGGATCATGTGCAAATGCGACCTACTTCAAGATGGTGCACTGATTCCTTTTGACTCCTTGATGGAGCAATTTGGCTTACCAGTGGGTCAGTTCCTAAACCACAGACATTTTCTAGCTAAAGTTTCGCACATCTCGAATATCACTTACACAGTATAGCCTTCACATCCCCTGACTTAATCTCTATAGTCTATTGGCTCTGGAAAACAACTGATCACCTGGTTTGTCTGGGTCATGCCAGAGTGCACACAACCCTCCTAGCTCATGTACAGGCACAGTAGTAGACTGACCTGGAACATCCATTCACGCGGAAGGAATAGGACAGGGCTCTAACCCTCCCTAAAAAGTTCCCAGAACGCTAGTTACCAATATATACAACATAAAATGTTACACTAGGCATATCTCATCCAAGAGCAGCTTAGCAGGATCTACACAACCACCACCTAATCCTGCCCTTGCTGTCATGCTGCACAGGCAGGCTTCAAATACATGTTTTGGGATATCCCCAACATCCAGACCTTCTGGAATACAGTTTGCACCACCATCACAGCGTCCATGGGTAACCATGACCTGCACAAACTAGAATGCTGCCTACTTGGACTCTATTGCTGCCCCAAGACAACCAGAGCCACAAGAAAATTACTCGACCTGGCCCTCCTTATTGCCCGGTGCTTACTCACGATGCACTGGAAGGCCCACAAATTAGCAGGACTGACACTTTGGGAGTGGAGACCATTCGATGAGCTGATGCAGAATCCACGGCCTTGTGGCGCGAGGAGCCTACACAAGTATCCCATCATACTATCTTGGGTTTAACAAGACACACCGACATATAAGGGAAAAAGGGAGATCTGAGTGCTGGAATTGGTTAACTAGCTTCACCAGAGACAACTTGATCACAGGTTAGTCCGCCAGAGGAGGGAATCTGCAAAGGAAGTTGGCTTAAAATTCTATAAAAAACCACTGGAGTTAAGAGGCTCTTACATGTCCATGCACAAGCAATAATTTTGTGCAGTGATGCGACGCTGAGGGTTTATGAAAATCTTTGCCAAGTACATAAATTAATGGAATATTACTGCTAACATGGAAACATGAACAGTGAATTTAAGACATGAAAGTGTAGCTAGTTAACATGATTTTTTTTCATTAACTGAGGTGACAGTATTGGTAGAGGCCTAGGGCCAGATTAAGACTGTTTTTTGCGGTCGCAGAGGGGCATTTTGCCCTTTTGCGACCACAAAAAACGGTAGCCCAATGTACCAACCCTATTTTGCGAGTCGCTAATGTAATATCGACCTGCAAAATAGGGTTAGTGACTCGCTATTAGGAAGGGGCGTTCCGAGGGCGTCCCTTCCTAATAGCGACTCTGAACCCTATGTAAGAATGTTTTGCAACCGCATTTGCGGTCGCAAAACACTCGCAGTTTACCACCCTTTTCAAGAGGGTGGTAAACCATTCGCAAACGGGAATGGGTCCCCAGGGGACCCCTTTCCCTTTATGAATGGGAGCGCAAACATTTTTTAAGAGCAGGCAGTGGTCCCAGGGACCACTACCTGCCCTTAAAAAATGAAACAAAAACGTTTCATTTCTTTTTTTTTAACTGCATCCTGTTTTCCTTTAAGGAAAACGGGCTGCATGTTTTAAAACAAGCATTTGCAATGCAATAGGTCTCGCATTACTGAAAGTTGAGTTATTGGTGTTGCAAATAATAATGCAACGCCAATAGCTCACACTTTTAGTAATGCAACACCTATTGCATTGCACATGCTTGTTTGCTAGTTGTGACCTGGCTGTAAGTGTCCGCAATAAACGGAAACCCAGCTGGATACAGCTACATCTTTTTACAGACTCATCAGACCAATGGGGTAAACACAGATACAGCTGTGAATGCAGCTTGCAGCTGGAAATTAAACTCTTGTCAACAGACCCTTTCCCTTAAAAAAGCAAAGATGTACCTCGGAGCGTGTTATTAAGGGTCTTTTGCTCTGTGTCTGCCCTGCTCCTGCAGGGAGGGCTTGTGCAGGTGGCAGGGGAGGTGCGGGAATGCCAGGAATTCACAGGCAGCCGATACTTCACTTTTTGCTCATTTCAAACAAGTAAGCTGAGGCAGGAGGGCTCCTGGATAGGAGGGGCGGGTAAACCTGAAAGATGGCCTTTGGCTAACACGCTTTTTCACAAAAAAAGCAAGACAATCTTCTGGATGCCTCCAAGAATCACCCAAAAACGTTTCGAAGTGATCACAGACCAAACAACTCCACTTCCAGGGCAACGACACATGTCATGAGGCCCCATGCCCTAGAGGAAGTGCAAAGGCTTCCTGAATTTCTCTAAAATCTGTAGGCTCGGATGACCGCATTAACCTTCAATTATTTGTCTTTGAAACATTTATAAAAAATTGCAATAAATACAGGAAGTTAAATAAAATGTAGTTAATTTCCCGGTGATTTTGACGGGCTAATCCCACGGAGCAAAGATATGTTTTCAATCACAACTGCACCATTTAGGAATGCCATTCCCATGCGTAATTCTATCACAGAAGCCGGAGTGCTAGCACCATATTGTAGAGAAAGAGGACGTAAATACAAACGCCTTTCATTTAAAAACAATAGCGATGGCATTTTTTAACAATGCATAATGCAAATATGCGTGTATTTTTTTAAAATTAAATTATTAAAGGGCCATCATGTGAACCATGCCAATACCTTTTTAAACCAAAGCTGAAATAATTTACAAAGGAACATTCTAGAATGTCTATTGTAGGAGATTGAAAGCAATGCTCGACTTGTTCAAATATTTCTGTTTCTTTCCATTGGAGGGCCCCTTCAAATCGCCAATTTGTAATATAGTTATACAAAAAAAAAACAATGCAGGTGTTTTAGAACAGAGTAACAAATTCCCTAAAAATCTCAGCACTGTATCATAGGTGTAATGTAAAAAAATTAAAAGGCATTGTTATTTACAATACCAAAAGCAACACCTATTGCATTGCATAGCACGGTGTCTGTGAAGACGGCGCCGCGCTTATTAAAGTTTAAAAAAAAAAAAAGAGTGCGTTGGGGGGGCAGAGAGCATTGGCATAGCCAATAGGTCTTGCTTTTGGGAACTTATACGTTTTTAGTTATGCAGCACAATATCTTTGGTGCAACAGCATCAACTGTTGCATGGCTAAACACTTATAAGGTCCCAAAGGCGAAACCTATTGGCTATGCCAATGCTTGTTGAACCATGTCATCCACCTAACATGCACACACGACCACTACTTACTAAAACAACTTACTTCTTCCCCTTTCAAATACATTTCCATCTTTCTATCCCTACTCTAAAGTATACTAACACACAAGAAATCAAGAGCACAAACCTAACACAAGTAATGCACTACTAACTATACTACTACTTATAAAACTCTAATCTTGGGTTCCGGTCTAGCGTGCTTCTGCCGCAAAGTGCTTCAACGCCTCGCAAGGGGTAGTAAGCACTATCTAAATACAATTTACAGTGTCAGTGCGCAGCAGTGAAATGCCTTCACTGCCACACTGAAGACTGCAGGGTGTTGACACGTGGGAAGCTTAAACAGACTGAACACCGGCAGGGCCCGGACAGACTATGTATATGTTATGCAATTCAAGTAGTATGGCTTACGCAGGCTGGTACTTAGGAACTGTCATCCAACACCATTAATGAATGAATCTGTGAGAATAAGGCAGGTTTAGGGGGCCTGTTCTCCCCACTTACACACATTGGATTGCCTTGCATAAGCAACAAATTGCATACGTCAACCACAGCATTCTCAAGACATGTTAATGAAGGCCCAATGGCAATTCATGCATAATCAACCGTACAGCAGTGGGTTTTGCATAATGCCTTTACAAAATAGCACTCACACATATTTGAAAGGCTTCAATAATTTTGATAAGCAGAAGTAATAATAGAACAAGAGTTTGAGCTATTGGCATTGTAGATGACAATGCCTTCTATGTATGTGTTGTTTTTAAAACAGATAAATAAAAGACAGTCATTTACAATGCCAATAGCTTAAACTCTTGCAAATACGAGACCTATTGCATTGCAATTGCGTTCGAAGCCCGTGCTATAAAAATAATAAACAAGTCAATTTTGGTTTGAACAAAGTTAAAATATATATATATATCCCAACACCCAGGACATATTGTTTGGGGTGGGGTCAAGGGCAACACGTTTTCATGTGTATTTTGTCCTTGGGACAAGTACACCCAACCCCCTACAGCACCAACCCTTTGGCTGCCAGTTTACAGTACCACATTATGGATCAGGGAATGGCATTACCTGCAATTAAGGTAATATTTGTGTACATGCTGTTCAAACTTGTTTTAATGGTTCATAAATGCATAGCCTTAATTATTAGGGTGAGCGATGTAGGTAAATGTTGTAAGCTCAGACTGCACTACTGACAGTGGTTCCAGTATAAAAATGTGTACACACGTTTTCAAAGTTTAGCAATATGAAGCTATGTATAATGCTTCAAGAATGCTCTCTGATTAGATGCAAATTTTTGCAGAAGCTTGAAAGCAAGATTGAGGATTCTTCGCTTTCAAAATAAAATGTTCACCAAAAAATTCAAGTAGGAAAAAAACATTTTGCTAAACTACTATAAAATTTAAGGTACCATTTCTTTGCAGCATCATTTAGTAAAATGCGGTGATGCATTCTAGTATTTCCCAAAAATATTCATGATGCAAAATCAGTGTAACAAGTTTCAATAAGATTATGGGAAACATAAAAATAAGCAAGCATTGGCAAAGCCAATAAGTCTGAAGTTGGTGGTCACCCTTTTGGTTTTGTCAATGCGTGTCTTGTTTTGGCATGGTTTTGGTAAAATCCTATTGGTGTGGGAGCTGCCGGGCCCTCACCATTATAACAAACATTGGCAAAAGCAAAAATTATTTTTCGTCTCAAAAAGCACACATTGTCACAGTAGTTCCTGGCACTGAACAAAACTACTTTGTGTGCCGCTATGCTCCTTGTGAAAGAGCAGAATACTGTTACTCACAGTGAAGCCAGCCAAGAAAAAGAGAGAAAGAGAGAGAGAGTTTTTAATAAACACAAAAGGTCATAAGCACAAAAGGTCATGGTTAACGCCAGTCCTAATTAGGGGAACAATTATTAAGGAAAGTCTCAAAAGTGCACCCATGGTATATGTCCTTGCATTAAGTGCAGATTTACAGCTTTCGTGAATTCACAAGAATTTACAGAAGTAGGACAAGAAATAGTACTCTTAGAAAATATTTGTGAACTGCATTTTAGCATGAGCAAATATGAATGTGTAGAGTTGCTCATGCGAAAATCTGTTCAGTGTTTGCAAGTTCACTTTACCTCCAGCCACTTTTTTCCCTGTCCTGGAAAAAGTTTTACCCCTGCCATTGTCGGGAGTAAATTTCCAACCTTCTCAGTATGGGAAAAGATTAGAGAAGAGTTGGTGAAAACCCTTAAAACATGCAAGTTAGTAGGTTTCAGAGACTCAAAAGGGCATTCCAAGTATGGAATTATTGCTTACCACTACCTTCAGCACCAGTATGTAGATCTGTGGAAACGTGGAAAAATAAGGATATTGCTAGTATTCAAACCCTACAATGGTATGAGCCATGGAATAATCAGAGAGGCTATATCAGAGCTCTTATGTAATGAGATTGTGTCAATGTGTTGCCGCGTTACATGGCACAAAAGGCACAAGTGGATTTTGTTACAGGACAAGTAGATTTATGAAGCAACCTGTCCCATGGACAAGTATATATTTTATATAATTCCACACCCCTGAAGGATAAATTGTGTCTGCACAATTCACAGAGACGGTCTGGAATTTTGTGGAGTCCAGAAATATCCCTGGGAAATGGCACAGGTGCCAGCACAAGAGGCCCTTAATTTGAGTTGAGAAAGGTTCTAAGACCCACACTAGTGACAGCAGAGAACAGACAAAGAAGAGGAATTTCTCTGGAAAAATCGCAGAGAAACCAAATAAAGGAATGTGACGCAGTGGCACTTCGGCTTGGAAAGTGATAAAGATAGAGATAATCTGGAAAGAGAGGATTCAGAGAAACACGTGTAGGAGGAGCAAACCCACTGTGGTATGATGCTAGTTCAAGAGCTAGGAGTAATTCACAGATACACAAATCAGAGGAGGGCAATTCTGAGAAACAGTCTACATGAGTAGAAAGTTAAAACAACATAGGGAACACACAATTATGATGTATAGGTCGGCTCATATCAGACACAAACACATTGCTGGGGAAACCATTCAGAGAAGCAGAATTTACAGAAGCAACAACTCAAGTGAATGATGCAAACTATTCTGATTCAATTAATTTCTATTCAATTCAGAGGAGCACTACCAAATGAACACTATTCTGCGGTACACAAAGAAATATCAATAGAACATATTCCCGAACTAGAAGCTGGACATGATGTGATAAAACTAGCAAGTAAGCAAATCAGAGGCAATAATTCAAAGAGGCGCAGGTCCTGTGAGCATAGTTAGGAAACAGAGAGAAACACAATTAGGGTGAAATGTACATACAGATGTGACTTCAGCACTCTGACCAAAACAATTAAAAGGAGTAGTATAGTTCACAAAAACACAACTAAGATAAACACCCTTACTAAGCAACTAATCAGAAATTCGAGAAGCAAATATTCAGAGAAGCACAGTTCAGAAGCAGAAATTCAGAGATCATTCAGAAGCAAAAGTACATAAGGATAATTCAGAAACACACGGTACAGAGTGAGACAAATTACAGGGAGCAGGTACAAGGATCAAAGATATGCACAACAGTGAACATCTTGCACAGAAGTGACATAAGTACATGGGGATATATTTCCTTAAAAGACATAACTCTGCACCCTGTAATCTACAGTAAGAATTCTGGGATGATCAACATCAGGAATATACTGCAAAGGTAGAAATATGGCATTAAGAGCCATGTGAATGCACGTATGGAGAGGCATGTTGGAAACTCGAATCTAGTTATCCAATAAAATTGACCGTATGCACTAAGTTAATATTGTGTAGGTCAAAAATGTGTTAACTATTAACATATTGCATGATTGAGTTCAAGTTCAGCTTTCTTTTTTATTGTGGTTTACATTCACCTCTAACTGACCTTTTAAAATGAAAATGATGGGTGTCACTCAAGATGTGTTTTTCTTGGGCATTATTTCTAAATGCAGAGAACTGTACATGTAAAACTTCCCTACTTCCCACCGCCAGCAACCACTCATTATTTCAGATGCATTCTTTATCTTTACTCTGCGTCCCAAAGGCTTAACTTTCCCTGGCACTAAATTATGGGTAGCAATATTACATATCGAACACTATTCCGAGGAGAGAACGTTTAGAGGATATGCATTTAGACAGCTGGAACTGTGTTTTGGTTGGCATTATTTCACCTGGCAGTAAACAATAGGTCATCATTTCACCAGGACCTGCATTCCAGAAACATCACTTACATTTCCTGATACTAGAAGCCAGTGGTATTATTAGTTGTCACATTACTACATAAGAGCGTTATCTCTCCTCCCCATTTGCAGGGCTCTGCCGGGCATACTTTTCATTACTACTGTATTATGACATCTTCCACTGTACTCAAACGATACCAATGAGATTGCTTCTTTTTGCAATAAATTCTTGGTTCTGGGTGTTTACTTCGGGAAATATATCCTATCAAGAAATTACATTTCCTATCAAAATTTTCCTGAGGGTTTATCAATATTGGCACCGGATGCCACAGCCACTATTTACCCAGCAGGCACAATAGTGAAAGACTCCTGTACAATTAATTGCCAATCCGACTCTTCTGTCTCAACTGTTCCCCTGTCAGACAGGGACGCAATACTAACCTCAGACCCGAAAGTGCCCGCTCCTCCTTTTACCGGGGCGCTGCTCTGTTTGATTCCGGGATCAGAGGTGGGCTGACTCCCACAAGCACTTCGTAAACACCAGCATTCCACCGTTCACCAGCTCCTGCCACGTCTCTTCCGGGAACGGCTCGCAAAGATGACGTCACGGGCTGGGTTAGACAACAACCGCTGCGACTCTGTGCTGAGAGCGCAGCTGCGGATGCCGCTCCATGAGTTACTCTAGGGTCACACAGGGCACGGGTGGACCGTGTCTGGTCTGTTGAAAACCGACGCGTAGCCGTTTTGTTGATTTTTCCATGTTTTTGCTGGAATTCGTATATCTCCCGGTTGCTGGTCTTCTTTGTAGACAAAAGAAGTAGCAGATCTCAGAGCACATTGTTGCTGTCTTGCTCGCAATGTATGCATTCTCATGCATAGCCTTTTAGGTGTGTTTTCTCTACGATTTCAAGTGTAGGGTATACTAAGGTGCCGCACCACTCCACGTAGAATCAATTTCCCCCTCACAATATGCTATGTTCTTAGTGCTTGCAAGATTCATTGGGTTACTTGCCTTATCTAAAAATACAATTGGTCACGTCTATTAATTTTAACGGTATGACCGACCGCAAACATTTAAACGTCTTCCTTGGAGACTTATGCTTAGGGGTATGTAATACTTAATCAATTACTTACGAGCAGTTTTACAGCCGTATCTGCGGAAGATAATAAAAACCAGTGGTGCGCGCGCACCACAGAGGAGCGGGGGGGGGGGAAAGGGAGCGAGGCGAAGGCGCGCTGCTGCGCGTGCTAGACACCGGTGGGAATGGGCGCGGCAAAGGCGGGACATGCGCCCGCCTTTGCCCAATTGCGTGCTGTCTTTCTTATAAAGACGCACGCAAAGCCCAATAGCCGGGGGGAAAACGAATCGCACACGCATGAGCGTGTGCGATTCCTAGGTCAGTTTAAAAACCCCATACAAGAGGTCTCGTGCTGCGCGAGCAGGGCTGCGCACTGTAACGCTAGGCGCGAGACCTAAAAACTGCTTTATTGACAAAGCAGTCCCAGACATGGTGGTCTGCTGAACCCAGCAGGCCACCATCCCTGGGAGTTTCAGCCATTCCCAATGGGGTCGCAAATTGCGACAGCCTCATTAATATGCATGAGGCATGCAATTTGCAACTCCATTGGGAATCACAAACAGTGTCTCTGACACTGTTGTACATTGATGTTTGCGACTCGCAAATTGCGACTCGCAATTTAATGCAATTTGCGAGTTGCAAACATCAATGGTCGTACATCTGGCTCCTAATGTGTTGCACTAGGGCCTGGTGCTTAGTATTACTTTGAACATATATGAAACCAAAGAGAGAGAGAAGTTTTATATGAGAATCTAGTTTAACATAGTGTGTATTTTTTTAACTAATAAAATAGTCGGTAGTGCATTTATAAGTGGACATTACATGTAGAGATTTATAGATGGTGAACGCTCAGGCATTTTAAAGTTACTGTGGAAATGGATGTAAGGAACTGAGCCAAGAACAGTGTTTGAACAGCACACCACACTTTTCTAGCATGCATTGAGGGGATAATATTCTGGGCACCAGGATACGGAGCCCCAGGCTTGAAAAGTGAAATTCAAAAGAGCTATTGTCTGTTTTGCAGAATGTGAACTAAATTCAGCTTGTTCAATGGTTTATCAGGCTGCTGCCTCACCAATCTTTAACTTCTCCTAATACATTCTCCTGGAAATGATCACTATTGATGAGCTGGCTGTAAGATTGCTACATAGGCCTGGGACCACGGAGAAAAGGTGCACAAGGTGGATTTATGAGATAAAAGCATCAAATGTGGCCAGTGGGAGCCCCATTTTAATTCAAAGACCTTGCTCATAATGATTGTATTACTAAATATAGAAAACGAAAAATATCGTGGAATAGAAATATCGATACTATACCACTGACACCCATAATATCAACAACCTTCTACTTACAATTAAGATGACCAAAATATAAAATCCAAAATATTGTTATATTAAAATATGTAGTTTGAAAATGATTGAAATCCAAAATATAGATTACAATAAGAGACTTTTTAAAATAACACTAAAATAACCACAATATCAAAATCCAAAACACAGACTTCAAAAAGATAGATTTTTAAAATATTAAATGTATTACATTAAAATGCATTTTAAACACATAAAATTTCAAAACATATTTATATAATATATAATACAACATGAGAAGAAAGAAATAACTAAGTAATTATTAGCTAAAAGTTATATATATATATATATGTATAAATAAAAACATAAATATAGTTACATTTACAGAAAATATAATACATAGAACATTTTATAAATATAATTACAAATATCTATATATTTATATATATATTTCATTTTCAAGAATTATCCCCCCACAGACACTCCTGAACCCTTTTTTAAAGTTTAGAAGTACATTTTATTTGGTAAATATGCAAGCACAATAGTATAAGACAAGGGATAATCAATAAGCATATATCGCTAATGTTAAAGTATAAGAAAAAATGAAATGGGGAAGAGAGAGAGAGAGAAAGAAAAAAAAGAGGGAGGGGAAAGAAAAATAGCATTCATATACCATCAAGCAAAACCGAACAACTGTACAACAATATTACTAAATGAATAAATATAGAAACTGGCAGATATAGTAAAATTATAGAATAACAAGTATGAATAAATTCCCTGAGGTTTAGGTACTTCTTCAATGCAAGAATTGTGTGAACATGTCCTGTTGGCAGAAAAATGTAAAAAGTTTGTTATGGGAAACCAGAGAAAATCTCTTTTAATAGCGAGAGTAACTGGATGTACATATGCTATATCTAATCTGTGATTATAACAGACTCCAAGATACAGAAGAAGCATCCTTCCATGGTTTGGTAATCTGTTGAAAGGCAACAGCAAGAAGTAAGTCAATTATATGAAAATCGCCGGATTGAGATGACCAAACCTCTGAAACGCTTACTAGGAAAATATTAACTAAAGAAAATGGAACTTGTGTGTGAAAAATAGTATTTATCTGTTTCCAAATTCGTATCCAAAAGTTATGAATAGGACAATCAAATAAGATGTGTTTAAGATCTGCTGGAGTGACCAACAAGTAAAGCGAATATTGGGACCAATTCTATGTAATTTAACAGGTGTAATATGGAGTTTATTTATAAAGTTTGAGTTGTATTCGCTGTGCTCAAAGATTTCCTTATTTTAGTCAAAATTGTATTCCATACTTGAATTGGAAAAGAGATTTGTAAATCAGACCCCCAATAACATTCCACCTCAGTTTTATCTCGAGTCTGGAAATGAAGTGAAGTATTTATTAATTTGAGACGCAGAAGGCGAATTACAGAAAATCGACTTGATACTAATTGTTGGAGAGCTAGGCATATGCTTAGGGTGAAATCAATTATATGAGGATTGAACCATAGAAATTAAGGATAAGTATTTTGTTTGATATGAGGAGGGAAAGGAAAAACGTTCTTGAGCTATCGAAAAAGGAATACAAACATCATCTTGAGAAAGTTGATAAGTCCATCCAAGTCCTTTAACAAACCAGTCTTTCCAAAAAATGGGTTTATTATATATCTTTTTTTTTTTTTTTAATTATCTTTATTAATTTTCAGCAAGTTATACAAATAAACTTTGTCTGACATACTATGCTTGGTATTACAGCACCAGTTACAGAAGCAGCTGTGGTGGAGTGCCACACAGTAACTTAAAACAATATTCTTGAACCAATAATGACAATTTATACCACAAGCACTAAACTTTCTATACACACCAGTTAAACTTGGTCTTGGTCAAACTTGGATTGGTCAGTACTCTTCAAACCCTCACATTATTAAGACCAATTACACACCTCAATAAGATCAATTAAAGAAAGAGTGTATTCGCCCTCAGGAATCCAGATGATCATTGAAACAGGACTGCTCTGTAGAGATCTAAAACAACCAATGAAGATAGAAACAGATCTATTTCGTAAACACCAACATTAAGGCAGACTTGTTGGATTAGCTCCCATTCAATGAGATATCAGTTTACAGTGTATATCCCCCATCACAGAACACTTAGCAACCGAGGAAACACATAATTGAAGATATCTCTATATTCTTCCTCCTGCTACAAGATAGACATAGCAATTGAGGATTCAAGAATAATAGGGACCGAAATCATTACTCATAATCATGACAGGGTCCTTTCTGAAATCTGAAGGAAGGAACTCCTATTCAATCTCATACCCCCCTAATCTCTCTAAAAATGCCACCAAATCCTTTAAACACAACTTACTTAGAAAAAACCCAGAAACCTTAATCTTAGACCCCTCCTTCAGCATAAAAAAACGCGCCATTATTAACGACCTAATATTTTTCACTACTAAAATGGCTAAATGGCGCAACACCCTAAATAACGTGCTTAAGGTACAGGAAATGAGAAACATTCCTTATGGCACTAAGATGCTAATAACACCCTCTCGAAAACTAAGAGCTACACTGAATATAACATGCTACAAGAACGGCACGATTCTCACACAAGCCGCCAACAAAGATCTGGAACGATTCGATGAATATTTCTCAACCTTAAAAGAACACGTTCTTAACAGCCCTCACTCAAGAAACCTGCCAATTAACAAAGCGGAAGCCATCTCCCCACACAGGAGTCAATCTGCCAAGATAGAAAACATCACCGCTAAAGAGCCCCAACAGTCGAATCAGGAATCCAGAAGCTCCGAAGCTAAGAGTAACAGCCCACATCGATCTAAATCCACATTATCCCCCAATAACCACAGAGCCCATAGCTCTGAAGCAAGCCCCAACACCGGGCCTAACCCTTTATTGGAAAAAGTCAGTAGGTTGGAGTCAGCAGTCACTGACCAGGATAATTGGAGATGTACTCATAGGACAGGAACTAAAAGAAGGTGTCCTCTGGGAGTACTCTTTTTGACCTTACTTGTCAACACTTCACCATGCGTACAGGCATACCTCAAACACCCCTCATCCAGCCAGTGGGATTACTGTTCAGATCAATTATCACAATGTATTGGCACAGAACCTACAGGTTGTACAAATGTAATCACAGTTTATTAAAAATGTAATATAAAGTTAAAAAGCATTTTATACAATTTCAATAAACAATATAAAAAAAGGGAGGACCTGGAGAGAATAGAAAATCATTCTCGGAGAAATAATCTCTGGATTCTAATATCCCAGAAGCAGAGGAGGAGACGAACCTTAAAGCCTTAGTGATTAAACTGCTAAAGGAGATGGTCCCGAAGGATAGACCGGATATCAACCTAGATCAGGAGATACAGCGGGTACATAGGGATCCATTCAAGAGGAACCTACAGCGGCAGAAGCCAAGAAAAATTCTGATAAATTTCCTTTCATACACAGTTAAGGAAACTATCATGCTGGCTGCACTGAGAAATGGTCCTTATACAATCCAGAACCTCATGTTTACCATTAGATCGGACGTATGTCATGCAACGGACCAGAAACAATGAGAACTGGGCAAAATAATGGGGGAGCTAAATAATCTTGGTGCCTCGGCCCAATTAAAATTCCCAGCTATGCTTCGTGTTATGTGGAACAACCAAATGCGTATCATATGGTCCATAGAAGAAGCAGACAGTCTGATAGACAGCATAAGGAAAGGTGGGGTTTCCTGAGTAATGAGCCTTTAATTTCAATTCAAGGGTGAATCAAAGAGTGAAGTAAATATATATATAAATATATAAAAATAAATAAATAAACAAAACACAGACACATAGTTACACACACTGGGTGGGGATGGAGGGGTGGGATGAGGGGAGGCTCGGTTTAATTATCGGGTTTCTGTGAGATAAGCCCCCTTCCTCAGGTGGCCCAATAGGCTTTATGCCTGACAGTTTAGGGAGGGTTCCTACGGGGGGGGGGTAAAGGGTAAAAGGGTATAGGGTAAGGCACAGGGTGGGGAGCAGGGGGAGAAAATAAAAAAATCAGTCCTCATTAGACATATTATTAGGGTTCACTTTTAGAATAGAGAATCGGAGATCCTCGGGTCCAAGAAAGCTGGTGCACCTTAAGACAAATGGCTGGGGTGGATAATAATCTACAAATCGTAACATGGAATGTAAATGGCTTAAGATCAAAAAATAGACAGAGACTGGTAATGAAGTACTTAGAAGAATCTAAAGCCCACGTTATTATTATACAAGAGACCCACCTAACTGCGAGTGAGAGCAGGGGGCTATATCTAAAACAAAGATGGGTAGGGAGTTATGTTGCTTCAGACCAATCAGAATATTCTAAAGGAGTTGCAATAATCATCAGGAATGGGTCAGGAGTCGAGATGATTTCATCTAAAACTGATAGTTCAGGTAGGTGGGCTTTGGCTACTCTTAAATGTTTGGGTTTCGAATTCGTCTGTGCTGGTTTTTACAGTCCAAATGTGGATGATCCATAGTATATTGTAGATTTGCAATTGACGTTAGCTGGGGCAACTGCTCCTATAATAATAGGGGGTGATTTTAATTCTCTTTTAGATCCAACATTGGACAGGTCTACAAGCAGGAGGGGGACCCAAGCGCCAAAACAAGACAGGCCCTCAAGCATATGCTATATGAATTGGGTTTGGTCGACTCCTGGAGATTTCTATTGCAAGATAAGAGAGGCTACACCTTTCATAGCAAAAAATACCATCATTTTTCACGACTGGATTATTTGCTAGTAGATAGAGTGTGGGCCGGGAAACTAAAAGAGGCTCATATATTCCCAGGTCATATTTCTGATCATGCCATGGTCAGTGTCTCATTGAAGGGAGTTAATATGAGGAACAATGTGAGATGGACGTTGAAAAGATCCATTTTATTAGATTCAGATGTGGCCGTCCTCTTGATAAAAACAACTCTAGAGTTTTTTCAGATTAATGCTCACTCGGCTCCAATTGGCCTCATTTGGGACACTTTTAAATCCTATCTTCGGGGAGTCTTACAAAGTCAGGTCTCATTTAAGAATAAGGTGGATAGGGCTGAGTTAAGGAAGTTGGAGGAGGAGATCGGGATATTAGAAGGAAGGATGCAGCAGGAGTTACAAAATATACAGTACAGGGAGGAGATCTTGAAAAAGTTGGAGGAAGCCAGACTGAATTATAAGATTAAACAAGACATAAAATGCAGAGAAAGGTGGGCTACGGGACGTATGCAAAACTTTGAATACGGTGAAAAAGCTGGAGCACTGCTAGCCTGGAAGTCGAGGGCTGAAAGGGTACGAAATCACAATGGGGAGCTGGTTATTAATCCTGAGGGTGATATTACGAACAAGGAGGAGGAAATACAGGAAAGTTTGGTTTCACTTTTTTCGGAATTATATGCAGAAGCAGAGAGCCCAGATGAAGAGATCTTAAAGTGTTGGCTAAATAACGTAGGCCGCCCGGCCCTAACGATAGAGGGCAGGAATAGGGTCGACGCCCCTATCACAGAGGGGGAAATAAGAGCGCAGCTTCAACATATGAAGAATGGAACGGCGGCAGGCCCTGACTCCGTACCGGCCGAGGTTTATAAGTTGATAGCTGAGCAGATAGTGCCGGAAATGAAGGCCCTCTTTAATTCAGTTTATAAGGAGAAAGGGCTGATCCCGAATTCCTGGCGAGAGGCCATAATTACCTTGATTTTACCAAGGACCCGAGGAGGGCTGATTCATATCGGCCAATCTCCCTGCTAAATGTAGACCATAAAATTTATATGGGTATTTTGGCCGGGAGATTGGCCAAGGTGGCCCCCCAACTGATACATATCGACCAGAAAGGCTTTATCCCGAAGAGACAAATACAAGAACTTACGCTGTCATTAATAGGAACTATAGACCTAGCAGTCGCTCGATCGATTCCGTTGGTGGTGATCACCATAGACGCTGCCAAGGCTTTTGATCGTGTCAGTTGGGCATTTCTTTGGGCTGTCTTAGGCACAATGGGTTTCAGTACTGACTTTATCAGGGCAATGCAAAAACTATACGAGCACCCTAAGGCCAAAATCTTCCTAAACAAGGAGTTTTAATATTCATAGAGGGACGAGACAGGGTTGCCCTCTGTCTCTCCTCCTTTTCGATATATATATCGACCCCTGGCGCATATTCTAAGAACTGACGATCAGATTATCCCTATACACCAGCTTCCTTCACGCAGTAAAATTGCCCTATATGCCGACGATCTGATAATTTATACTTCTGACCCGGCTCAAATATTAACTAGGATGGAACAACTGACAACTGAATACGGGGCGTTTTCTGGGTACTTAGTAAATCTATCAAAGACAGAAGTAATGTGTTGGAATATGGAAGAGTGGGGCGGTAGAGTGTGTACAGAGATGAAATATTTGGGGATAGTCATTGTAGATAAAATTGATGAGATTCCTACCCGCAATCTGAAGAGAGTGGTGAAGGAGGTAGATAGGCAACTAGCTAGGTGGAAGAACTTACCCCTGACCATCTATGGGAGGGTTAATTTGGTAAAAATGTCTGTTCTCCCGAAGCTAACATACCTCTTTAATTGTATACCACTTAACTTCCCTAAGGATGAAATTAACAAAATACAGGGGAAAATATCGAGTTTTATCTGGGCATCCCGGGGGGTTTGTCACTCTTGGAAAAAACTAAGAAGCATTCTTAAGAAGGGCGGGTTAGCATTGCCGGATCTCAGACTCTATTGTATGGCCTTCCAATTCAAAAATATTCGTATGTTGGCAGGGGAGCCTATTAGCTCTACCTGGGGCCTAATACTGGGAGAAATGACCAAGATGTGGGCTCAAAAGCTTTTTTATATAAATTTGGAACTCAAAAATTCTTTTAAAAAGTAAGGCTAAAGGTTTTAAAATCTGCACTGAGACTGTGGCTTGCAGTAAGACGGTCACTAAAGATCGGTTATTTCTCAGAATTTGCCCCAATTTGGGGATCCCCGGGAACGCCAGAGTGCCTGAAAGATGCTTTAAGTCTGCCTCTAAAGCAGGCGGGGATGATTAAATGGGGAGACTTGATAACAACAGGAGGAGTGACTCCCTGGGAGGTATTAAACATCAGGACAGGTAATAAGCTCTCCAGGTTTAAGTACTTGCAGCTCACTTTATGGTAGGGGGTACATGGGATTTTGAGGCCTCACTCCAGGATACCAGCCCGAGAGCTAAAGAAGTGGCAAAATGGAATGGCAATTTCTAGAGGCAGAGGAGGAGAAACTGAAGGACCCTTCTGAGATCTGGGCAGATACACTGCAGGAAGGCAACATACAATCTCTGTGGACAGACTCCCTGAAACTACTTTATGCTACAGTAACACCAGCCAACCTTAAACGTCATCATTTCTTTGTTATCCACAGGTTGTATTGGACACCGCAAAGATTGGCCAAGTTCGTGCCACAGCCGATCCCCAGCTGTAAGAGGTGCAATCATTTAAGGGCTAATGATGTTCATGTTTTCTACACATGTCCAGCGATAAAAGAATTTTGGAAGACTGTGGAAGCCACCATAAGGAACATTTTAGTAGAGTACATAGTTTTGACTGAAACATTGGTGCTTCTTGGGGTGGATAATGTCTCACAATACTCCTTAAATAGTAAGCAAAGGGGCTTAGTATTTTACTTACTGCTCTTGGCCAGGCGAGAGATCTGTAAACACTGGTTGGACCCCCTTCCTCCACACCCCACAGCCTGGTTAAGTGTAGTAAAATGGACATGTAATATTATTATTAGGAAGTTTGTAAAGCGCAATGGTTACTCCCAACGGAGTGTCCCCGCGCTAGGACAACTTAGAGCCCCATACCCATGCCACACTAATCGACTACCTACATAACCTCTAAGCAAGGAAGGCAGCAGAGTTATTGACGACCGCCCCCTGAATCACGGAAGAGCCAGGTTTTCAATTTCTTACGGAACCAAGGTTCTGACTCAGATATCCTCAAATCCACAGGAAGCTTATTCCAGGCCTTAGCTGCCAGGAAACCAAAAGATCTACCGCCAACCCTGGCCCTCTGCACCTTAGGCACAGTCATTCTCATACTGCCAAGAGATCTCAGATTCCGAGAAGGTTGGTAAACCGCCAGAAGGGGGGTCAGAAAGCGCGGCCCTTTTTCCTAAGGATCCTATAGCTGATGCAGAGAGCCTTAAATGTAACTCTAGCCTGTATTGGGAGCCAGTGTAGTTTTTTTAGAGCTTCTCCTACCGGGGCCCTCCTGGGAATATTCAGGATAAGCCTAGCTGCGGCATTTTGGACCTTCTGCAAGATGTTCAGATTTTTTGCAGTCACCCCTAGATACAAAACATTGCAATAGTCAAGACGAGACGTGACCAAAGCCTGTGCAATAGTTCTTTTAGCATCCAGAAGGAGAAGGTCCAGAATCTTCCGCAGCATTTTCAAAATGCCAAAGCAGGTTCCGGCCACTGCAGAGATTTGCTGAGTAAAGGAGAGTGCTTCGTCGAACCACACCCCCAAATTTTTCACCTTGGCTTTCGGCACCGGGCAAGGTCCCAGTTCCTCAGGCCACCAGTGCTGTGACCAGAAAGAGGGCTGTTTTCCCACGACCAACACCTCTGTCTTCCCTGCATTCAACTGGAGGCAACTCAGTCTCATCCAGTCCATAAGCTCCCTCAGACATGTTTTAAAATCAGCAGCCCTTCCTGATTCTTGTTGTTCTAGGGTCACAACTAGCTGAGTGTCGTCAGCGTAAGATACCAACTTAATTCCATGTCTCATCACAATATCTGCCAGCGGGCGCATATATATATATTGAACAGGGTGGGGCTCAGAGCAGATCCCTGCGGCACCCCCTGGTTTAAAGGACAAACTCTGGACTTGAATGGATGTTGCAGAACCTGAAAGGTTCTGTTCTCCAAAAAGTTCTTCAGCCACATCCACGTGACACCTCCGACCTCCCCCAGCCTCTCCAGCAGGAGGCCGTGTGACACCGTGTCAAACGCGGCACTCAAGTCCAGCAAAACCAGGGCAGTTGTTCTACCTTCATCAGCTGCAGTCCTCAGCACTTCAGCTGCTAGGAGAAGAGCGGACTCCGTGCCATGCATTGGCCTAAAACCGGCCTGGGTGTCATGAAGAACCTGCCTCTCTTCTATAAACCTCGACAGTTGGCTATTCAGATGTTTCTCTGCAATTTTTGCCACATAAGGAAGTAGAGATATGGGTCTTAAATTTCCAGGGATGGTGGGGTCCAGTGAGGGTTTCTTCAGCAGAGTGACCACCATGGCGTGTTTCCATCTGCTAGGAACCAGTCCAGTGCTAAAGGACAGGTTCATAAGTGAGGTGAGAACAGGGGCAATTATATTTTTCCCTAATTGGAGAAATTTAGGGGGGACCGTGTCCAGAGGTGATCCCGATTTCACGGCCTCCATCAGCCCCAGAACCTCGTTTTCCACCAGAGGACAGAGGATAAACTTATCCTCGGTCAAAGGTGCATCCATATTAAACACAGGAACATAGCTCCTACTACTATCTGGGAAGGAGGCAGATATCCTGTCGATCTTGTCAATAAAATAATTGGCGACCTTATCACAGTACTCCGTAGAGGCAGGGAGTGCAGCAGTCACCCGTTCTAGAGAGGATAGTTGTTTCACTACCTGAAAGATGGTCTTAGAAGAGTGTTTGGCTAGCTCAATTTGCCCTGTATAATATTCCCTCCGCACTCTCCTAATATGACGATGGTAGAGCTTCAAAGCATCTAGATATTTCTGTCTATTTACATCCTGATAGCTCTTCCTCCACTGGCGCTCAAGATGCTTACATCTGGTTTTCATTAGTGCCAACTCTTCCGAGAACCACTTCGCCGAAGCGGATGTACGGGCATTTTTACATTGTTTGAGCGGTATCAAAGAGTCAACCGCCTTCGTCATCCAGCTAGAAATAGAGTTATCGGCTACCTGGCTGTTATCCCCTAATTCAGGAGGACAGTTCACCAGAGCATCTTCAAAGGCCTCCTGGGTAAGTGCAGACCATTTCCGGACCATTATAGGTTTGCAGCCCCTACCCTGCAAGTGGAGGGCCTGACCTAATATCGGTATATTAAAAGACAGTAAAAAGTGGTCTGACAAGGCTACGGGGAGGGGTGGTAGAGCAGCTGACTCTGTGCAGTTAGTGAAAATATTATCTAACGTGTGGCCTTTGTTATGAGTGGGGGAATGTACCAGTTGAGTAAGGCAGAGTGCCTGAAGACTCGATACAAACTCAGCCGATTCTTTGCAGCCATTGTTTTCAAGATACAAATTAAAATCTCCGACTAGAAAAAAGTTAGAGTAACGAAGGGCATACTGGGGTAGTATTTCCAGAAGCTCATCAATAAAAATTCTCCCTGAGCCGGGAGGTCTATAGATGAGGAGCCCAGAAACAGATCTGGAGCTAGTAATAGTTAAGTTAAAAAACTAGACAATTGCAGTTTATCTAATTTAAGCTGAAGATCTCTCCTGAAGATCACCGCAAGGCCCCCCCCCCCTCTGGCCAGCCCTATCCACCCTAAGAATCACATAGCCTTCTGGTAAAGCATCCAGAATATCTGGAGCGGATGCATCATTAAGCCATGTTTCAACCAGAAAAAGTCCATCTGGTTTTAGATCAGTAAGAAGATCACAAACTTCAGTGCTGTGTCTACTAAGCGATCTACAATTAAGAGAGAGACAATGCAAAAGGGTGCTAGCAGTTCTTGACGCTTCCCTTTTTCCCCTTGGTACTACGCCAGGTGTCAGCCAAAAGCCACAGTGCTCGCAATCTCTTCGATCGCCATCCGCCCTCATAGAGTGAAGGCATGCACTACCCCCCATACATCTAAGAGCCAGTACCTCTTCAGAGGTGTACATCTTTCTGCAGCATAAGGGAGAGACAGGGGTCCTGGCCCCTGGCGCCGTCCCGGCGTGGACGGGCGCAGACGTGCTTGCCTTAGGCGCGCCTCCGGCGCGCCAGCGGCACGCCCGCTGCGCGCGTCCGCTGCGCGCTCACTTGATCATGCGCTTTAATAGCGTGAGCGCTGGGAGCACTAGACCGCTCCGCCCGTTCTACGCTCGGCCCCGGAAGTGAGTGCCAATGTGGTACAGCGCAATGCCCTCCGCACCAAACGGCACACGCCGCGGCGGAACGGGGCGGAAGTACCTTCCAGCAATGGCCACACTCCCCAAGCTTCCCACCCACCTTATTCCAGCCCAGCCCAGTACAGACTATGACGGTAAGGCTAAAAGAATAGTTTAAAAACAGCTAAAACAGGGCTAAAGGAATGTACATGTAGCAGCATACGAGATCGGCTTTTAAAAAGACTCGATAGTAATTCCACCACAACAGCAGTGAGAAGGTAGCAAAGCAATGAACGAGGGCAGTGCCGGACTCACCAGTGTCCGCATAATATAGATATTAAATGCAATCCTCGACGGTCAGAAGAAATTTGGGGGGATTTTTTGAAGTGGTCAGGTTAGGGCCCCCAGACAATGCCCCAGGATGGTCGTAAATGGTTGTTAACATCGATGTATGGTCCAATGATTACACCAGGCCATGGATTTGGGGGTGGGGGTTTTTTGCCCCCCCCCTATAAAAAGACCAGTGCCGTGGAGGTTAAGGGTCTGAAACTGCATGGACCACAGACGGACCGAGGGTGTTTACAAATGGCACAGAGTGCAGTAGCCATGGTGAAATGAGGACTAGAAAAAAAAAAAGCCTCAATATGAACCAGCGCTGGAAACGCTTAAAAATAATGCTTTATGGTCATAATTCAAGCCTGTCATTGACACAGATATTGCAAAGATTATCTCGACCATAAAACCAAACAATCACTTCAACAATCCTCTACCTGCAAATTGTTGGTCTACAATAAACCATCTGCTCATCCCCTCATGGACAAAGATTATTAATGCTTCGCTATCGCAAGGCTCACTACCGGACTGCCTAAAAACAGGGCAAGTCAGTCCAATCTTAAAAAAACCAACAGAGAACCCCTCAGACCTTAACAACTTTAGACAAGTAACAAACATTCCCATGCTAGCCAAAGTCCTGGAAAAATGTGTACAACAACAACTGAGCCAACACATCTCTGAATTCAAACTGCTGAATGACTTCCAATCAGGATTTAGACCAAACCACAGTACTGAAACAGAAATTCTGCACATCGTGGACGATGCTCTACTTGCCCTCGACCGCAACGAAACCTGTCTCCTAATCCTGCTCGACCTTTCATCGGCATTCGCCACTGTAAACCATGCCAAAATACTAAATCGACTGAAAAAAAGGATGGGCTTAGAGGGTACAGTCCTAAAGTGGTTTAGTTCGTTCTTAGAGAACAGATCGCAAAAATTCATAGTGAACCAAACACTATCTGCTTCATCCAGAAATTGTATTGGAGTACCACAGGGCTCAACACTATCCCCTGCTCTATTCAATCTGTAGGTAGAGCCACTCACAGAAATCTTACAGCAAGCAAACATCTCCTTCCACATGTACGCAGATGATACACAGCTTTACATCAAGATCACATCGATAGAAGAGATCGGTATCATGAACCAGGCAATAAAGAAAACCGTCCATTGGCTAACTAGTAATCACCTCAAGCTTAACCCGCATAAAACTGAATTCCTTCTGATTTCCCCCCAGAAAAGCGCTACGAATATCTTGGAGTGGACCAAACTAATCACTGTGCTAAACTGTATTCCGAGGATTGTAGATTCAACCAAATCACTGGGAATTATGCTAGACAAAAACCTGAACATGCTTACACATATTAACACGATGGCTAAAAATGCCCGTTTCCATTTAAGCTACCTCAAAAAACTGAAACCTTTCATAAATAACTCAGAACTTAAAACAGCAGTCCAGGCACTAGTCATATCAAGGATCGAGTATGGTTGCACAACTCTAGCCGGTCTTCCCAAGATTTCAACAGCTCCACTAAAAGCCTGTCTCAATGCGGCCACAAGACTTATAACGGGATCCAGAAAATTCGACCACATCACCCCTCATCTGAAAGAGCTCAACTGGCTGCCTTATGAAGCAAGAATACAACTAAAAATGGCATGTATCACTCACAAAGCGATACACTACAAAACACCAATGTACCTAGCCCAGAAAATCACACTATCAGGAGGATGCCGGGTGTCCCGGAGTCATGGAGATCTATTACTGAAACCGACCCTCTTCCGAAAGAAAATAACTTATGACTAAGCTTTCTCTGGCGCAGCACCAAGAATTTGGAACGCTGTCCCCCCTAACATTAGAAACATTTCTTCCATCTCTGTTTTTGAAAATGAAGCCAAATCCTTTTTTATGAGCAAATTCCTTCCATAACTTCAGCAGACCTGACATTATCAGAAGACCTTCTTGTTCACACACATGCTACTACACATCCACCACTAACCTAATTTTGGTCTTGTATATATGATTGTTAAAGCACAAATGTTTCTCTCACAAATCAATGTACAATTACTTATGACTTTGTAGCATAACTGTTTCTAGCAACTTGCTGTACACTGATTAGGTTTACTGAAACTTCATGGCGTTCGTGTTGTTCTAAGTTTAAAGGTATGCAAATGTAAAGCGCTCTGATACCCTATTAGGGTCATGTTCGCGCTATATAAAACACCAAATAAATAAATAAATAAACTGCTGACTGTTCAGGGTTTTTCGACCTCGATTGCCTTATATTTGGGATTAAGGTCTGATTACATGCCGTCGGGTGTGAGCGACCAGGTACGGGCTTAGGGAGCGCCAGGAAGGGGGGACCCCCTGATCTGTGTGTACGTATATGCATCGCCTACCCTACCATTTCCAGACATGAGTATGTGGTCAGTAAGGATTTACGATATGTGCGGCGATTTCACGCCATCTTATATTGAAAACGCAGGGTGAAGATGTACTCTATGTTACAGCTGAGTTGATTGTGTGCAGCGGGTTTATTATGTATCTTAATATGTTTATTAGACTAAATTGATGAATTTAAAAATTGAGTTTTAATACTTTGATAAGAAATGAAAATAGGTTGGAGAACCTTACAGGCATTTTTAAAAACAGGAAGAGATAATGATAAGGGTTTATGAGAAAAGGAGAGATACTCCTCAAAAGAGAAAGGATGAAAAAAGGATTTTTCAATATCCACCCACAAGGGATAGGTTGCAGAATCATTATCAGATAACAAAAAAGAAGACTGTTAAAGAAAGAAAGCTGTATGGTACGAATGAAAATCTGGAAAAGAAACACCTCCCATGTGTTTAGGTCTTTTGAGTTTACAAATAGAAATTCTAGCTTTTTTATTGTGCCATAAAAACTTTGATAAAATATTGTATAGTTTCTTATAATGAGAGTTAGAAATATTTATATGAATATTTGATAGATAAAACAATATTATAGGAACTAACATAATTTTTATAGTATTTAAACAACCCCAACATAAGAATAAGGGATGCCATTGAAATGTAGACGAAAGTAATATTAATTGTAATTCTTTCAGATTTAAGGTGACAGTCTCTTTAATAGAAGCATTGAACCCTAGTCCAAGATATTTAATTTATCTGAATTCCAAAGGAAAAAAGAAGATGTAAAATTTGCATGAAAACATTATTTATTTAGGGGAAGTATTTCACATTTATCAGCATTTAATTTATAGCCTGAGACGAAAGCAAATTTATCTACCTCTGTTAAAAAGGCTAGTAAAGTAGTCTGCGGTTGTGAAATAAAGAGGAAAATGTCATTCGCATAAAATGAGAGTTTTAATTTAATAGGAAAAACCTTTAATATGTGAGTTCATCTGAATTCTTATAGAAAAGGGTTCTATGGCAAGAATAAACTATAGGGGAGATAAGGGACAACCTTGTCTGACACCCCTGTAAAGGGAAAATGAACGGAATATAAGCCCATTAGCTAACATAGAGGATTTAAAACCAAACCAAGAAAGCGCAGAAAAAATAGAAGACCAACTAACTTGATGAAAAGCCTTCTCAGCACCTAAAGAAACAGCAGCCAAAGTATATATATATATATATATATATATATATATATATATATATATATATATGCCTTAGATTTACTTAGGACATTAAAAAATAATCTAGTATTATCTGATATATGTCTACCTTTAACAAAACCACGTTGTTCCTTCCCAATTAATTGAGATTATAAAGTATCTATACAAAGGGCAAGTATTTTTGCAAATATCTTATAATCTAAATTGATAAAAGAAATAGGCCTATAGTTTTTGCACAATATATGGTCTTTGTTTTCTTTAGAAAGAAGACATATTAAAGCATCTTGATAAGACCCACCAGATTTCTGGGAAGATATAAAGTAAAGAAACAATGTAATTTAGGAACACGAATTTTAGAGAAATGAACATAAAACTCTACAGTGAAACCATCAGGCCCTGGAGCTTTCCCTCTTTTAATAGTATTAATAGCAGTGAGAATATCGTGAATCTGAATATCTAGAGAAGAGAAATCCACATTAAGAGAAGAGGGAGGAATGATAGAGGACAAATACTGAAAGATATCTTCTTGATGAGAATGAGATTCGGGAGTATAAAGAGTCTGAAAGAAAAGAGTAAATTCTGAGAGTATATCTTCATTTTTATGAACAATGCGATTAGTAGAAGTTAGAAGGGAACCAATCTTGGTACATTCTTTTTTTTTTAAACAAATTTTATTTGGTTATTTTGCAATATAACGGGCGTAGGCCCTACAGTGACCCGTGTGAGCATAAGGATAACATTTGCATCGGTAACCATTGTTATGATAATGAACAATTCCTGCCAAACATGCAGGTAAAACAACAATACAACCATTATGCAGGCCGTAATGCAGTACATGATTCATCAGATTCGAAATATACATCATGGCAGAGTAATACTATGACCAAATGATATACCATAGGGTGATACATGTCAGGGATCAGAGGGTGCCACTCATGGATCCTCCTCGGGCAGGGGGGGCAAGTCAATTCCACGATATGTCGCCCACCGTGACCAGATCTTGCGATGTTTTCTGGGGCAACCCCGGGCCTCAAAGACGGCAATCTCAGCCCCCATACATTTATCCAATTCGTTCTTCCATTTGCCTATAGTCGGGGGAGATGATGCCTTCCATCCCTGTGCAATATCCCTTTTGGCAATAGTAAGAGCAAGGAACAGCAGATGTTGTTTATAGCGGTTCCCCCCAATGTCGTCCGTGGAGTGTAATAAAAACAGTCGGGGTCTAGTGGGAGCACCCACCCCAGCACCTCATTAAGACATGACCGAACCCTGTTCCAAAAGGGCTGTAAAGCCATGCAGCCCCAAACCGTATGTAGGAAGGACCCATCTTCCCGGTCACACCTCAAACACACTGGGGACTGAATAACCCCCATGCGCCACAGTCGGACCCTGGTGTAATATACTCTATGTAAGTATTTGAACTGGATGAGTCGGTAGCGTGTGGAGACTGCCGCGCCCCTCGGGCTGGCAATTGCTTCAGCCCAATCATCATCCGTTAAGTCAGGAATATCTGCCTGCCAGGCCAGTCGGGTTTTGTCGAGGGTGGAAGAAGTGTGTGTCGTCAGTGTTTGATATATTTGTCTGATTTTGTGTAGACCAAGGTCCCCCATAAGCAGACGGCCCTCCAAGGGCTGGAACTCGGGGGGAGTCTCAATATTACGGATCTGGGGGGAGAGTGCGTGGCAGAGCTGTAAAAATTTATAAAATTGTGATTTGTGGAGGCCAAAGTCTGTCTGTAGTTGTTGGAATGATTTTAGGGTAGAGCCCCGTAATACATCCCCAAGGGTCGAGATCCCCACCAGGTCCCAACCCCGGAACCCGCACAGTGTGGTTGCTGTCTGGAGGTGCGTGCCGTGCCACAGGGCAGTTTGTTTAGTGAGTTTCCCTTTCCACCCCATTTGTCTGGTCTTGGCCCTCCATAATTGTATGACTACCCTGCTGGCCGGTGGTAAGTGGTCTAAACGTGTGGAGCTATACAATAAGTGAAGGAGGGGGACTTGTTCCATTGCAGCGTGCTCGATAGCATATGCCGGATCTGTAGGGGAACTATACCACCACTCGTTGATTACAAGGATGTGAGACGCGACATAGTAGGAGTAAATATCAGCCGCTGCTATCCCCCCCACAGTATGTGGATTGTGCACAGGTGCGGAGTGCCACACGGTCTGCTCCACCACCCCAGATAAAATTGTTTTGTATGGCATTTACCTGTGCAAACCAAGCGCGAGGGAGGGGGTAAGGAAAATTCTGGAGGCGATATAGGATCCGAGGCAGAGAAACCATCTTAAAGATGGCTGAGCGCCCGTAGAGGGAGAGGGGGAGAGCGGACCATATCGTCGTTTCATTTTTAAGGCTAGTTAATAATGGGGTAATATTATGTGCCCAGGAAACCTTGGGGCACGGGGAAATGTATATCCCCAAATATTTGAACCCATCTGTAGCCCTGGAGAGCTGTGTGGCCCATGATTCGTGACCCTGATGTCCACATACAGGGAATAAGATGGATTTAGCGGGATTGGCGTGGAGGCCTGTGGTGCCACCAAATACCCTAAGGATTCCCAGTATACGGGGTCCAGAGTACCAAGGGTCTGTCATAAAAAAAAGGACATCGTCAGCATATAATGCTATACGATCTGACCGCGATCGGGACCAATCAAACCCCCTGAGCACCGGGTCGCTTCTGACCCAGGCCGCTAGAGGTTCAACTGCAAGGGCGAACAGCAATGGAGATAGTGGGCAGCCCTGACGGGTACCCCTCTGGATCGGGAAAGAGTGGGAGCGGTGCCCCGCAATCTGTACTGATGCCGTTCAATCTGTACATAACAGGCGTATATATGTCAGGAAGCGAGGCCCAAAATTGATCGCCTCGAGCAGTTGAAAAAGGTAGACCCAGCTCAGCGAATCCAAAGCTTTGTCAATATCGGCTAATAACAGAGCAGCGGGTCGGCCCAAGGTAGGGGCAGCATCGATTGCGTTATGGACTCGTCTGATATTATGTCTAGTGGCTCTCTGAGGCATAAAGCCAGACTGATCAGGGTGGATCAGGTCTGGGATACATCCCCGAAGGCGATCCGCCAGGACCTTCCCTAGCAATTTGGATTCAAAATTAATAAGGGAGATGGGGCGATAAGAAGAGGGGTCCTCTGGGGGTCGCCCAGGTTTGAGAAAGAGCACAATCTCCGCGTGTCACCAGTCCCTTGGCAGGCTCGCCAGGTCTGTGGCTTCCTCAATGGTCGCCAGTAAATGGGGCCCCAGAAGAGACATGCGTGATGGGAGGAACTCCATGGGGAACCCGTTTGGACCTGGGGCACGACCAGGGTGTAGCGCATTGATGGCGCCAGTCAATTCCTCTAATGTGATTGGGGTCTCTAGGCGTTCCCGGACGGAGTCGGGGAGCCGGCGAGGCGGAATGTCTACTAGGAATTCCGCAATGAGTTCGGCAGAGATCTGCTCCTTCCGGGCGTATAAGGATGTGAAGTGCCTCGCAAACTCCCCCGCAACACCCTCCGGTGTCCTGTATATGGACCCATCTGGACCTCGAATAGTGGACGTAACGGCCGGGGCACCATCTGCTTGGCACAATCTGTGGAGCATTTTACTGGATTGATCACCCCACTGATATATCCGATGTTGTGATGCCTCCCAGATTTCCTTGGCTTCATGCAATAAGTATTGACGGAGCTCCTGTTGTGCGAGTATCAGATTACGGCGAAGGATGGGGCTAGGGTTGGAACTAAGATGGGAAGATAGCGTCGCCTGGCGCGTTTCTAAGGTTTCAAGCTGTTCATGGCGTGTTCGTTTCTCTTTAGTACGGTACATTCTTTTTTAATCTTAAGGTAATTAGCAAGAGGTTTTCCTGCCTTATTTTGATCACCATAATATTTAGCACTAGATTTAAGTAAATACGAATTTGCGATTTCTGTGGAAAGTTTATTAAAAGAAAATTAGCCTTGATTAGTTCCTCAAAATAAGATTTCGAATTTGTAGAGTAAAAAGAATGTTCGAATTGTTTAATATGCAAGTTAAGTGACTGTATATTATTGAAAGAAGGTTTCTTTTTATGAGCTACGAAAGAAATAATGAAATCACTAGAGGCAGGTTTAAAAGTGTCCCAAATAATCTGAGGAGAACTACCTGGAATTTCATTTTCTAGAAAAAATATGTTAGCAAATCTTTGAAAACCTTGAGGAAAATGGGATCGAAAAGAAGAGAGTTATTGAATCTCCATCTCCTAATTCCCTGAATGGGTGGAAGTAGATCTAAATCTAGCGTGACAGGAGCATGGTCTGAAATGAATATGGAGCCTATATCAGAGTGAGACACATGTTGTGCAAGGGATTTAGAAATTAACAAATAATCAATTTGAGATTGAGAAGAATGTACAGGAGAGAAAAAAGTATACTCTTGGAGGGTAGGGTTACATAATCTCCAGGGATCAACAAGGGACCTTTGATGTATAGTAGATGTAAATTGAGAATGAGCATGTGAAGGAATGAATTTCGTTTTAGAACATCTATAAATATTTGGCTCAAGAACCATGTTACAGTCTCTACCAACTAATAAATAATCATCATGATAAGTCATTAATTTAGACAAAATCTGGAGCCAGAACGACTTATCAGGATTGGTGGGGGCATATAAATTAAAAATAGTCATAGGTATTTAATTAACTAATAAGGAAGTAGAAACCCATCTGCCCTCAGCATCAGCATCTTGACCTATAATTTGTATATCCAAACGTTTGTAACATAGAATAACTACACAACTGCGTTTCCCTGAACCTGTAGAAGCGGAAATATGTCCAACCCATTGACGTCTGAGTTTAGATATTTCCTTCTGAGTTACATGAATTTCTCACAATAAGGTAATGTCACCTTTTAGACCAGAAACATGTGACAAAACACTTTGGCGTTTTATAGGTGATCCTAAACATTTAACATTTTAAGATATAATTCTTAAAGCCATTTATACTACAAACAACAAGTTTAAAGCTTTAAACAAATAACAACAGTCAGCAAAATGCATTCATATCATATATGTAATAAGATTTAGCAAAAAAGAAACAACAATATACCAATAGAAATGGATAGTATATGAGAGAAAAAATATATTCATGAAGCAATAAGAAATACTTAGTAAATAGAGAAAAAGGAAAAGGAAAGAAAAAGAAGGAAGAGAGAAAGAAATATGAGCAATATATAAGTATGGAAATTCCAGGAAAAAAGCCATATGAACAGAAGAAAAGTTGAGAGAAGATAGAAAAGATAGAGCCAGAAACCAAGTAAAACATAAACAAAAGGACATACCAAAAACATACACAGAAATTGAGGGTGGTGAAGCCACATAGGGAAGACGACACAACCAACCGGGAACTCCAAGACGAAAAACGGGAAACAGAAGACACCATCCAGACAGATTAAAAATCACACTGAGTAACCCTGAAGACTGCACCTAACATGAGAAAAAGAAAATATGTTTTACAAAAACACAATAACACATTAATAAAACATGACAAGAAAAGGAAGTTATACTTGAAGACAATTTTAACAAAATAATCAAGTAGTAGAAATCAGGCAATTGACATTTCTTCTACTGTACAATTATCCAAGAACTGCTTTAATAGATCAGGCTCCTCATAGTTTGTGATTTTATTTTTATAAGTCACGTTAAAGAGGCAACCTTTATTGAAAAAATTGCAGAGGCAAATTACATACTTGCACCAACCGAAGCACCATACTCCTGTACACTATTGGAGATTACCAGAATGACCAAGCACACAAAACAACAAATCGCGACAGCACAGCAAAAATGTCCTCAAGCACAGCAGGAGAAAAAGAACAGCAAGTGATGGGGGGCTCCCAAACAGTGGTGAAAGGAACAGACCCAGGCAGAGGGAGTGGGGAGAGGGGGAGATCCAGTCACTGACCCGCCCTGGCGGCCGTCGCGGGCACATTGCCGGCGGGGAGCGCAGAAGAGGGCGCAGGACTCGGGGAGGTGCGAGCAAGGAGATATGACACTAAGGGCCCATATGTCGAGTGGGCGAGATCTGACAGGCATGAGGTACCAGAATTCAGACAATAAGGTCTGACAGCGCGAGGCATCCTCGAGCCACTGAGCAAACTTGGGTGCGGGTTTGCGACCCCAGCACATAGAAACCCTGCGGCGCGCGAGGACCAACAGCATGGCAATCAAACGTCGGGAGGCATCTGGGCAAGGTTTAACAAAGCCAAGGAGGCAGAGCAAGGGATCAGGCTGGACCTGCGATGAGGTGATCTCCGAAATGGCAGCACAGACCTCGCGCCAGTAGTCGGAGATCTTGGGGCATAGCCAGGCGAGGTGGGAGAAATCCGCCGCCGGAGCGGAGCAGCGCAGGCATCCATCACTGGAGATGAGCCCCAGCCTATGCAATTGGACGGGAGTGCGGTAGAGCCTATGCAAGTATTTAAAATGAATAAGGCGCAGACGATAGTTAGGGGACAAACGCTTAGTCTGGTTACAGCAATAGAGCCAGTCAGCTTGGGAAATGTCGATGCCAAGGTCCACCCCCCATGCCACGCGTGCACGGTCAGTGGAAATGGGAGTGGCCGCCAGCGAGAGGCCATAAAGTTTGGTCACCAACTTCCGAGGAGAGGAGGACGAGTACAGGAAGTCAAGAGCAGCCATCGAGGGGGGAGGCTGGGGGAACGAGGGATGTAGCTCCCTGCAGATCGCTCGAAGCTGATAGAAAAGTAAAGTATCCATGGGACCGGAATGATCTGTAAGGGAAAAGAAAGTGTCCCCAGGATAGAGGTCCGCAAGCGTGGTCAACCCCAAGCGAGAGGCATGTTTAACCATACCAGAGGGCTGGAGAGGAGGGAAAGCCGGATGCCGAACGATCGGCATCGTGTTTGCTGAAAGCAGGGGAGCATGGGAGAGGCGGCGAAGACCCTCCCAGGCCCAGCGCAGAGTCTCAGTCGTATCTATTTCAGTGCGCGGGAGTTTGGCCGGAGTGAACAGGGCGGTGGTGAGTGGCCACGGGGCAGCAAGATCTGCCTCCACAGCCACATGCGTCTGAAAAGGAGTAGGGTGGAGCCAAAAATGCAGGAAACTGGCCTGAGCACATAGTGCGTAGAGTTTGAAATTGGGAGCGCCAAGACCGCCGCACGCCATCGGAAGAGTGAGGGTGTCGTATGTGATCCGGGGCTGCCCACCGGCCGAGATAAGAGAGGTGAGCAGCGAGCGGACCTTGCGAAAAAAATGGGCAGTGAGGGGAACGGGCACGTTCAAAAATAAATATAAAAACTTCGGGAGCACTACCATCTTGGCAATTGCTATCCGACCCGCAAGTGACAAAGGCAACCGGCTCCAAGGGGTAATCTTAGACTCAAGCCAGTCAATCGCACGCCCGAAATTAGCCCTCCAATGCTCATCTGTGTCCCTGCTGAGCCAGACACCCAAATAACGAGTAGGGCCTGATGCCCACACAAAGGGGTAATCCGGGGTAAAAGGCACAGTGGCGTCAGTAAGGGGGAAGAGGACTGACCTGTTCCAGTTCACCTGTATGCCCGAGTACCCCCCAAACCGAATGATCTCGCGCACCAGGGGGCTAAGGTTTTCCTGTGGGTTCCGAACGTACAAAGTAACATCATCCACGTACAGAGAAACCAAGAGGGCGCGGGCTGCGAATCCAATGCCCCTCTGGGTGTGGTGTTGCCGGAGCCTAGCCGCAAGCGGTTCCATCGCAATAGCAAAAAGCATAGGTGAAAGCGGGCACCCCTGGCGGGTACCACGCCTGATAGGGATGGAATCAGACATTTGGCCATTGACCCGGAGGCGGGCAGTGGGGAGGGTGTACAAAAGCATTATTTTACGGATGAAGATCGGACTGAAACCCAGGCGCTGAAGAAGGGAGAAGAGAAAGGGCCATTCTAGGGTATCGAAGGCTTTGGTGGCGTCGAGCAAAGCTGCAACCGCGGGAAGCGCGGGGTTGATCTGGTGTAGGACGGAGAAGATAGTTCGGAGATTATGAGATGTCGCGCGGCCCGGGATGAAACCAGACTGGTCCGGGCGGGCAATGTGCGGCATTAGAGGAAGAAGGCGGGAGGCAAGCAGTTTGGCAAATATTTTATTGTCCGTGTTAATGAGGGACAGGGGGCGATAGGAGTCACGAAACTCGGGATGTTTATCCGGTTTGAGAAGGAGGGTCAGCATGGCCTCGCGGAGCGAGGGGGGGGAACCGGCCGCTCTCAAATGATTCGTTATACATGGCAGCTAAGTGCGGGATTAAAAGAGGGGCGAAGGTCTTGTAAAAAGATACGGGCAAGCCATCTAGACCAGGGGCCTTGTCGCCCGGCATGCCATTGATGGCGGCAAGTATTTCCTCTTTAGAAAAGGACGCATCGAGGAAATCCCGATGGTGGTTTTCGAGCCATAAAAGCTGGAGGGTATCGAAATACTGATCGATAACCTCGCGTGAGGGAGTGATCCCCGCCGAGTACAGGTGTGTGTAAAAGTCCGTGAAACGCGATTGGATTTCCACAGGAGAAGTGGTCCGAGCTGGGCCACCGTCCTGAAGAGCTGTAATGAAGGATGCGGCGTGAGGCGGACGAAGAAGGCCGGCCAGGGTTTTGCCGGGGCGGTTGCTCTCGCCGAAGCGGCGCGCCCGGGCCTCCCTGCCAAGGAATGAGAGCTCTCTATTCGCCTCCTCCGTGAATTCTCTGTGTTTTTCTCGGAGTCGAGCGAGCGTATCAGGACTGGGGTCAAGAGCGTGGGAGGAATCCAAAGATTTAATTTCCGATTCCAGTTTAACAAGGGTGCTACGGATGGAACGTAAAACTCCGGACTATTTGGAGATGCATTCTCCGCGAAAAACGACTTTGAACCCTTCCCACAGCGTGGAGGGAGAGTCCACCGAGCCCTCGTTGAGTTCAAAATAATTAGTGATTGCAGTTTTTAGCTCGTCGCAAAAGACCGAGTCGCGCAGCGCATTAGAAGGAAGCCGCCAAGAAAACGCACGCCGAGGAGATTGCGGAAGGCGGAGTCGAAGCTGGACCGGAGCATGATCTGAAAGAGTGCGCGCCATGTGATCGGCAGAGGTGAGCATGGACAAGACGTCTGGGGAAGTGATCCAAAGGTCTAGTCGGGACCAACAGCCACGAGTGCCAGTGACGCAGGTGCCCTCGCGAGCCTCGGGGCGCAAATGGCGCCAAGCGTCATACAGGGAGTTTTCAGTGAGAATGGAGCTGAGGAGAGTCACAGCACGTGGGTGAGATGCGTGAGGGCCAGAACGGTCGAGGTCAGTAGAGAGTGTGACATTAAAGTCCCCCCCCCAAAGAAGCGAGGCAGGGCCAAAGGAGGAAATGTGGTGCCAAACCTGCGCAAAAAAAATCAGGGTCGTCGTTATTAGGTCCGTACAGCGCAGCAATCGTCAGGGGTTGGGCATGGAGGATGACATAACGCCCAGAGGGGTCCGTGACCACCCGAGAGGTCTGCCAGGGAAGTCCTCTGCGAATAAGGACAGACACCCCCCGAGAGTAGTTCGAATAAAAGGAGGAGTGTGTTTCTCCCCAATGCCGGGAGAGGAGTCTGGAGGCAGATGCCGGGAGCAGGTGTGTCTCCTGAAGCAGGCAGACATCCACCCTGTGCCGGAGGAGGTGTGCGTGTACTAGTCGAGCCTTGCAGTAGTCATTGAGGCAGCGCACGTTCCATGTCCAAAGGATTGTGTCAGACATTCAGGTGAGAAATGAAAGATGAATACCAAGGGATGCGGTCAAAGTGGACGGGGCTCTCGTACAGGTGTGTGTGGAGGTGCAGAGCAGCTGAGGAAAGGGAGAGCCGGGCAACAGCAGAGGGAGAGCTGGGAGACAACCTGAGCATTTCGTGCAAGTGCATGCGATGGTGCCGTAAATGGTGAAAGAGGGAGAGCCATGCAACGCCCATGAAAACGCAATGGGGCAACATGGTCCAAGAGTAAGTCGGAGCTGCAGAGGGGGCCCTCAGTACAGCCAGAACCACCCCTCCAGTGAAAGTTCGAGCGTCCAAGGTACTTTGAGTGTACAAGACAGTGATCCTGCAGGGTGTGGCGGAAAGTTGTGCACAAGTAGAGGGACATATCAAGAAAAGGCCAATTACATAAGCCGGTGCAATCAAAAACAGAAAAGCCTCAGATGGAGGCAACAAACCCCGAGAATACCCAAACCAACCACCCACACCACCCCCCCCAAACAAGCAAACCCAGAGAACCCCCCACCCCCACACCCACACCAACCCCCCAATCAGGTTGAGATGCCACCCATACCCACCCCGGGAACCCACAACTGGGAAGGGAGAAGTCTATGTACAGAAAGGGAATTATCCTGTGGAGGCATGGCGTCGCTCAGCATACACCCCTGCCGGAGAGACAGGGTGGCCAAGCCGTAGGTAATGGCAGACAATGCGAAAAAAGACAACAAATAACTAAGGACGCCAGGCCCAGAACATAAATGTGGGGCGATGAGCCCTGGGAGGACGTGGTAGCAGAGAGGGCTGACAAGGAGACTGCGCCCCAATAACATGGAGAGCAATCGGCATAGAAACAAGAGAGCACCACAGTTCAGTCATTGTCGCTGAGGTGGACCTCCGGAGTGGCCGGAGAGGTGGCCGGCGAGGAGCGATGCGATCTGTACAACTTCTTTGCAAATGCTAGAGCTTCTTTGGGGTCCAGAAAAGTGAGCGTTTTGGAGCCCTGCCTGACGTGAAGTTTAGCGGGATAGGCCAAGGAGTAGGAGACCTCGTGCTTTTGAAGGATCCGCTTCGCTGGAAGGAACTCATGGTGAGCCGCCTGGACAGCGGTGGTGTAGTCAGGGTAGAACGACAGGGAGTTGCCCTGGTGCCGAATCTCGCTTCTCTCCCTGGCCGCCCGAAGAACGGCATCGCGGTCTCTGAAGTTCAGGAATTTGGCTATGATGGGGCGAGCCGGCAGACCAGGGCCAGGACGAGGGCCGAGGGAGCGGTGAGCCCGCTCGACAATGAAGACTGGGGAGAGGATGTCGTCAAAGAGTACTCTGAGGAGCTGTTCCACGAAGTCCTCCATCCGGGAGATGTTGGTGGATTTGGGCACTCCCGTGATGCGGAGGTTGCTCCTGCGGGAGCGCGCCTCCAAGTCTTCGTTTTTGGTCCGAATAAGGTCAAGTACTTTGTCCATCTGAAGCAATTTTTGATGATCTTGAGCGGCGGCATCTTCGACATCCGAGACCCTAGTTTCGACGTGCTGAAGGCGGGTATCATGAGAGTCAACTCGGGCTTTAACGGTGTCCAGACGGGCTGACAGCTGATCCAACTGGGCCGCTATGCCCGTGACCGTGGTCTTGACATCCAGCATGATTGCCTTTAGATCATCCTCGCGCGTTGGGGCCGTCTCCGTGAAGGCAGCAGGGTCACCCCCATCGGAGAATGCGCCATCCTGGCGCGTCGAGCGACGTTGGTCGAAGGTGATCTTAGGCTGCTTAGGGTCGGCTCTCCCCATGGCCGGCGGCAGCAGGTGGAAGCAGCCAAGAGGAGGCGGCAGCGAAGAGAGAAGGTGAAAGCGCCCGGTGATGCCGTAGGCGCACCATGGCAGGAGGGGCCGGTACAGGAGGCTGGAGCCTGTGGGCAGTGTTGTAGATTAGTAGCGGGCAGTCCGCGACCAGGCTAGATGTAGAGGTAGTGAAAGGGCCGCAGATAACACCCCCGGTGAGGCCGGGCAGAGGTAGGCGAACAGTGGACCCACGGGTTCAAAGGTGAAGTGGCAAGACCCGGTGCAGGGTGGGGTCTCTTCGCTGGCGAGGCGCCAGGAGAACAGAGGCCGGCACAGCAGGGGGGCCTCAGGGATTGCGCCGTCCACCAGGATAATGTGCGTCCAACCAGTCCAGGAGCCCCAGCTGTAGGGAGCGAGATGAATGGAGCAATGGCCTCGTCAGGCCTGCAGAGCGGAGCTGGAGATACGGGAGACCAAGGCCGCTCAGTGCAAAAGGGCCTCAAGCGAGTTGTCGGGCTGTAGGCAGGGCCGAAGAGGGCCCGGCCGTGGGGGTGATGCAGCGGGGAGACGCTGGGGCGGGCAGCCTCCGGCGCGGGGCACGTGTAACGGGGGCAGCCAGAGAGGGTGCGGCAGAGAGGCCCCGCGGTATGACGTGCGCACCCCCAGCCCCGCCGCAGGACCCCCGTTGAAGCAGCGCACGCCCGGGGCGTGGAATGACGGATCATCAGGAAGGCACCAGGGGCGGCGTAATGGCGTGGAGGGCGGTGCGCTGACTAGGCCGGATCCAGGGAACCAGGGGCCGAGGGGCCCGCACAGAGAGGAACAGTCTCTAAAATTGAGTTCCAGCAGTGAGGTCGCGGTGCCCGCAGGACGCGGCACCCGACGAAGGACAGCAGTGAGGCGAAGCTAGCAGGGAAGGCCCAGAGTCCAGGCAGCCCAGCAGGAAGTAGGCCGCGAGCCGAGGAGCGAAAGAGGGCAGCAGGTGTAGATAGGCCTGTGACTTACCGCAGTACGTGGAGGGGGAGCCGGGGGCCTCGCCCGCGAAGGACCGCAAGCGGCGGGGAGTCACGGAGGGTGCGCCGCCCCCATCGCCAGACCCAGGACCCACGGCCCGCCGCTATTGGCGCCAAGGACCGGTGATGGGGCGCCGGCCCCACGGGAAGGCCTGGGCCGGGCGGTGCGGCACTCGCGCCCCCAATCCCACCGCAGGAAGCCCCAGCGGCCGAGGCACTTACCGGCTCAGCAGTCCGGGCAGTCCACCAGCCAGCCCTCCAGGCGCAGGAAGGCCGCCGCAGCGAGGAGCAGCAAGACCGGGCCCCACCTCCAACGAGGCCCGGGCCCAAGGAGAATGTCGGGCAGGAGAACTCGGCTCCGGAGCAGCGCAGGAAGCCGGGAGTCACACCACAGGACGCCCCAGGGTAAGGCGAGTCCGAATTGCAGGTTGCCGGGCAGGGTCGATGGGTTTTGCTGCAGGGTTGTAGCGGATGTTAGGCTTGGCCGGCAGACCCCACTTAAAGTGCGGCCATCTTGCAGCCGGCTAAGCCACGCCTCGAAAACGGCCATATCTGGCATTCAGACTACGAAGCGTAGGTCTCATGTCCAAAAACGTATTCCTTCTTTGCGCTGTTGCCTTAGCATAGTACTGAGAATAGAAAAGAGTAGATCCTTGCCATGAGATTTTACCTTTAAATGTCACTACCTGTGAGGGGCGTGGCTAGCCGCCTAAGATGGCGGTCGACTCTTGGTAGAGCTCCGGTTCCCTCGGGGGCTTTCACTTCTCCTGTGCCGCCTCCAGGACAACGGACGACCGGAGACATCACCAAGGTAGCGCTGGGGTCCCCCGGAATTGTTCTGTGCCCCGGGAGACTTTTGCGACCGCGAGGGAGAAGAGGTTTCGGTCCTGGCCCGGCCCGCTGCTGTGCTCGGGCAGACGCCGAGCGAGGGCCGAGTCATCAAGCAAACTGGGAACGCGCAGGGCACAAGAGGCTGGAGCGCTGTGATACAAGGCCCGCCTGACAATATCGGACATTAAGAGTGCGGAGGTGCCTGTCTGGACGCCGTGGGGATTGCGTTCCCCTGGCCTCGCCGGCGGCGCTGTTCTCCTCCTGTGTGCCCGGCTCCAACTCCCGAGGGGGCCGCGAGTGAGTGCGGGAGGGCGGGCGCGCCGCGAGGCGGCGGCCGCAAATGACGGAGAGCAGTCGGGCGGCCCACAGCCTATGAACCCCCTTCGGATCATCTGCTGACGAGAGGGGCCACGCCGCTGAGACAGGAGGATTCACCCGGGAGATCAGCGGTGAGTGGTGACGCCCGCACGGGCCCACATTGGCCGGGACATTCCACCCTACACCTGATTGCCGTGCCGGGGTACGCGGCTGGTCCCCCCCCCGTGTGGATAGCAGCCGGGAGTGGCTCCGCGACCTCACGCACTGGACGGAGATCCCCTTAGAGAGACCGTGCCGATCTCGCCCGGCAACTGCAGCAAGGGCAGCTCTCCCCACTGCACAATAAGCGACGCCGCTGCGGAGGCCCTGCTCCGCCCGCCATTGCATATACTGTACCGCCGTGCACTCGTGCCTCGAGGTGAGGCCTACACCACGGGCGCAGGATCGGCGGGACAGCCGGAGCGGCATGAGGAGACCGCACTATGCTCCATGAGAATAAGCCCACATGAGGAGAGACACGGACAAGCAAACCTGGGCAGCAATACTGATGTGGAGCCGTTCCTGAGCCAATAACTGCATGTACTGAGCCTAGAGACCGGTACTACTCGTTAGTTATAGTACGGCCCACTTCCTTACCATCCCGGTCTGAACTTATACAAGGGAAGCACTATCTCTGATTCCTGCATAGGAATACTCTGGCCATTTGACTCTACCATAAACAAAGTGCTACTACTGGCCTCCTACACCCACGGCTTACCAGGGACTGGTTTGGTCCGGCCCATCCATCTACATAGTTGACCGCTCAGTAGACGCCACACTGCACCCGCACGACGGACTCACATAATGGGCAGAGTAAGGGCAAAGACACTAGAGGGCCAACAGGGAGCGGGCCCTCCCTCCACCATGGTAGAACTATCCAGTCGGCCTTCCTCACCAGGGGACGTAACCGCGGAGCTTATGGAGAATGCACCAGATAAACTGGACTTAATTCTCAAGGAGATCCGAGATTCCAGGACGGCACTCGAACTCCAGATCGGCACGCTCACTACAGGCCTTACAATACTCAGGGCTGAGCATGGTAAACTAGCTGACACCGTCAAAGACCATGGCCAATCCATTGAAGACCTGGACCCCCGAGTCACAGCAAACTCCACAACACTGCGGCAGCTACAACAACAAATGACAGGCCTCCTGCAACGAGTGGAGGATGCGGAAGGTAGAAATAGGCGCAATAACATCCGCGTCATTGGCCTACCAGAGCGCAGTGAGGGTGTTAGGGCGGCAGAATTTATGGAGGCATGGTTCAGGGACCATATTGCACGAGAGGGACTCTCCTCATACTTTTGTGTCGAACGGGCACATAGAATCCCAACGGGACCGCCCAAACCTGGTGCACCACCTCGCCCTCTGATAATGAAAATCCTGAATTACAGGGACCGCGATGTCTTATTACAGAAAGCGAGAGAGAAAAAACTGGTTCAGTTCGAAAATCACCGCATATCGCTATACCCCGACTACACCATCATGGTTCAGAGGCAAAGATTGTCCTATCAAGCCGTAAAGAAGAAACTACAGAAAGCACAACTCAAATATGCACTGCTATACCCCGCCAGACTGAAAGTTATTTGTGATAAAAAAACTCACTTCTTTGAGAGTCCGGCGGACGCCGAGGAATGGCTCGAAGTTATGGGGCTGGGTTCCAGCCAGGTCAGCCATTCGGATCCATCCTCACAGGGCGCCAGCGGGCTTCCCTCATCAGGATCTCGCGGACACCCGACTCACAATCGGGGCAAGGGAGGCGCAGGACCATCGCGCGCACAGCAACGTCGCGACCAGGAAGGAGCCCTTGCCGTCGCTGGGGCTTTTCGGGAGGGCTCCAACAAAATCCCCACGGACTCGGAGGACAGCACTCTGAACTCAGACTCGGAGCATAGTATAACACTGTTCCCTACAATGACTCCCCAGACGGCGGATAATATCATCGATAACTGAAAGCTATGGAGACCACTTGCCATACTGGTAGACCTTTTTTGGAACTATTAATCGGAAACGTGTGCTACTGGATTGGGCTCCACACCCATGGCGTCCATTGTATCCTTTCTTAAACAGTCCTACATCTAAACGTTGACAGCACGAAGTTGAAGAGGGTCAGGAGGGCGGGGATAAGTCTGTCTTTGACATTGTTATATGACACAAGTTCCTATGGACAGCATGGACATCAACACATGGCGCTTATTGTATCCTTTTTGCATAATCAAAAAACGTATATTACCATTGTGTTATAACCTGTACCTTAATATGGAGGCATGGATTGTTTGCTATAACTATATACATAGACCACCCCACTATATACACAAATTGGGCTTTGTTTATACGGGGACCACAGCTGGTTAATACATACGATCACCTCAGGCGAATAATACTGTCTTCGACAGATATAAATATAACACCCCCCCATGGGATCCCGTAGAGCCGCCAAGTAGTTGACCTCACTGAGAGTATGGCCGCGACTGAAGGCGGCAGCCTCCCTACAAGCGTATGCACCGTTATCTGTTATGTAACTTTTCTGAATTATTGTTGGGCCCAGCGTAGTTCGAGCGCTGCGCCATGTTTCGTTAACGTTCAGGGAAAAGGGGACTCCTGGTTGACTTCGATCGGATGGCTCCATATAAAGTGGAGCTCCACATTTTATATAGCGATATGCCTGGGATGGGTACCACATTAGGGTCTTATAACCTAATTACATGGAACGTACGTGGGTTGGGGGCGATCCAGAAGCGACATTGTGTACATGCATATCTTCTCAGGCGTAAGGCTCATATAGTGTTCCTACAGGAAACTCACCTAACCGAGTCCGAAACTCAAAAAACACGTAAAAAATGGAGGGGACAGATTTATTCCACTAACTACTCTGCATTTGCCAGGGGGCAACCATTTGGGTACGCCATGGGGTCCCATTCCTTGAAATGGAACGTCGTGTGGATGACCAAGGGAGATACATCCTGCTGAAAGGTACACTAGACGGCTCCTTGGTGATCCTCGGCAGTGTTTATGCCCCTAATTTTGATCAAGACCATTTCCTGCATCGACTAGGAACGGCATTGGCTGACTGGGATGGCATTCCCTGGGTGTTGGGAGGAGACTGGAACGCGGTACTGGACATTACCCTGGATAGATCACACCCTCCCTCCATGGTACAACCGCCAGTAAATTAGCTGACTTATTTGCTACATGGGCTAATGGCTGGGCGCTTTCAGACCCATGGCGTTGTCTACACCCTACTCATAAAGAATACTCATTTTATTCTCCAGTACATAGCCTCCATACCAGAATAGATAGATTCCTCTGTACCATATTCAATATTACCCAAGTCTGCCATTCCACATACCTAGCAAAAACCTTCTCAGATCACAATCCACTAGAACTCACACTTAACTGGGGTAAAGTCCCTACCCCAGTACCCACCTGGAAATTGTTTCCGCAACTGCTAGAGGATGCTCCATTTCGAACAGCCCTCTCCAATACCATAACAAATTACTTAGCTGAAAATTGGAACACGGCCTCCTCTAACCTAATTGAATGGGACGCCCTGAAAGTGGTGATACGGGGGGCATCGATAGGACAGCTAGTGGGGGCACGACAGGAGATACACCAACACTTACTGAGGATAGAACAACAAATGACTATGCTGGAACAGGAGGCAGTGACGGACCCTGACAAGAAAGACAGGTTGCAAGCGGCCCGTGTGGACCATGCTGAAACCCTGGAGACACTGCGGACAATAGATCATAGAGCATTTCTGCAACGCAAGCACACAGAGGCAGACAGGTCGGGTACACTACTCGCCCGTATCGTCCGGGATAGACCCGATCCACCGGTCATAACTAGAATCCGCACACCTCAGGGACATATAGTACATACCCAGAGAGAAATAAATATAGCCTTCCATGATTACCTTAGTACGCTTTACGCAGTACCTACTCCTGTAGAGGGCTCCACGATAGCGGAGTTCTTGCAAGATCTCCCCATTCCGAAAATTCCCGATGAAATACAACAGGAAATGAACGGCCCCATCACCCAGCAGGAAATTCGAGCTGCGATAAAAAGCCTAAATCGTAATAAAACACCGGGGATTGACGGGTTACCCATTGAATTCTACCATACATACTCAGAGACTCTAATACCGACACTGGAAGCAGTATATAAAGCCACCTTCGAGACTGGGCATCTACCACACTCCACTATGCAAGCACTAGTCGCGTCGTTACCCAAGCCAGGTCGCGATGGCCTAGAACTATCTAATTATAGACCCCTTTCACTACTAGCGACTGAATATAAAATTCTGAGCAAAGCTCTTGCCAACCGTATACAGCCCCACCTTAATGCACTTATACACGGGGACCAATGCGGGTTCCTACAGAACCGTAGTACATCCCTTAATATCCGGCGACTCCATTACGTCATGAAGGCTACTCCACACGCGTACCAGGCTGCAGGATGCATAGCGCTAGACCTCCGGCAGGCCTTTGATTCCCTCTCCTGGGACTTCATGTTCGCGACACTTCAACGCTTCGGGTTCCCGGACACATACTTAAAATGGGTACGGTTATTATACACATCTCCCACGGCCAGAGCACGCACAGGCCGCTATATATCAGACCAATATACAATACATAGGGGTACTAGGCAGGGATGCCCGCTGTCCCCTCTGTTGTTCGTTATTGCACTGGAACCTCTAGCGATCGCACTTAGAAGATCGGCAGACAGGCTTGGCATACCCATCAACGGATTCACTCACCTAATTTCTATTTATGCAGATGACATCCTCTTATACCTACGTGACCTAACAGCGGATACCAATCCCCTCCCCGAAGTGTTTGCCAACTTCGAACGTCTTTCTGGCTTGGCCATAAACCCGGGGAAATCTGTGGTTTATTTCTTTCAGGGAACATCATGCCCCAATACTCTACAGTTCGGTGATTACACCCTACCAGTGGCCCCCGCCACCTTTAAATATTTAGGTATTCAAGTCTACAGAACACAGGCGGATCAAATCGACGGTAACATTATGCGGACCATAGCGGCCCTCCGTGCCAGTGTAGCATTATGGTCCTCTCTACCACTATCGGTGATGGGGCGTATCGCCATCTCAAAAATGGTGATGCCTCCTCGCCTCCTATACTATTTTGTGAACATACCTGTTATTTTTCCACAGTCCATTTTCAATATATTGAATACAATACTGATAGACCTAATTTGGGGAACGGGCCGCAGACGCAGTGAGCCTTCGGAAACTGCAACTGGAGACACGGAGCGGGGGCCTGGGGGTCCCGGACTTCAAGGCCTACTACTATGCCGGCCAACTCCAGTGGCTCTCTTACTGGACCGCGGGGAGAAACTTGCAAGAAATTGGGTACACATCTAGCGACCTGAATAGGGGTGAGCTACATGCACTACTCTTGCCTAAAGTCAAGATTCCGAGGGATGGCCCCCCCCTACTGAAGATCGCTCTGCAATGCTGGAGGATGGCATTATCGTATGCCTCCCAAACACCTCCCTACGCGAAGAATATCCCCCTTTTGGGCATCCCTACACCACAAGGTAGACTCACGAGGGCCAGAAGACGGGATTGGGTAAACGTGGGGATAGTGGACATTGGGGCGTTTTTTAGTGATGGAACTATGCTAGACCATGATTCATTTGTCCGGGCCACGGGCGCTCCAACACATATGTATTTATTGCACGCTGTTGTCTCACACTCTATCAAAAACACATGGGCTCCTAGCGCAGTGAACCCTCCCAACATAACTTGGTACACCTTTTATACTACATGGGAAATGGAGGACACTTGGTACGATGGTTATATACGGGTATCCGAGCCCATGCCGCAATCACACTCACATCCCTGAGAATGCACTGGTCCGAGGATTCTACTACGGAAATCACAGACACGGCTTGGAAGTGCATGCTGGAACACCCTAAAAAGGTGTCACGTAACGCGAAACTAAAATTCATTCAGACAATGATCCTTCATAGGTCATATCTCACCCCTGAGAGGATTCATCGCATGTTCCCAAGTTCCTCTCACTGTTGCCCCCGTTGTAAAAGAGACGAGGCAGACTTCCTTCATATGCTCTGGTCCTGCCCCCACATTCGAGATTACTGGGAGAGAGTTCGTCACACTTTAAGTGAAGTCACACAAATCCCTGTTTCAGACGATGCTTTGAACTGCCTCATGGGTCTCCGCAAACGCACAAAGGTGCAAAAGGTGCAAAAGGTGCAAATGAGATTTTTAGACCTAGCCCTTGTTTTAGCAGTGAGAGCCCTCACCATGAGATGGAAGTCTCCCAGATGTCCTACGGTCTCTGGTTGGCGGGCCGATATGCTCCAGTGGGGGAGGGCGGAGGGAGCTGCCCTTCGAAAGGAAGAAGAACGAGGGCTGCGAAAACTACCCATCTCGATGGAATGGGAGATCATGTTGCATGATCTCGAATCACTTGACTTATTGCCCCCACAGGATACCCCACCCTCATAATACACTACACGACTCTGGGATTCTTTGTCTTCGGGTCAGAGACCAAGATCCGCACACTGAAACTCTGGGGCGCTATAGACCTCTCAGAGCTACACTACTGGCATCCTACTTTGGAATATCACGGAAATCTGGTATAGACTAACCAGGAGTCTGGGTTGGGAGGGCTAGGGAGGGAAGGGATGTGGTTGAATTTGTTATTCTTGTTAATTTGAAATGTACATGCTTTATGCAACCGATTATTTCATCATAATTACGATATCCTTGATGTTTCCGTTGCCACGGGAGACTAATGGTTCTTTAATCCTTATTGAATAGTACGAAAATATATGGTACTTTCATGTCAAACAGGTGTAATATCTGTTATAAATATAAAAGACTGTCACTGTACAATAATTACTGCAATGGATAGAATGTCATGGTCATCAATAAAGTATGTTAAAAAAAAAAAAAATGTCACTACCTGTAAAATTTTTAGTAGATCAGTATATACCCAAAAACAAAGAATGACGCCTCTTGATTTGTTTGATGAAGATGCAGTTCATGGTTTATGACCAAGACGATGTGCTCTTTGGATATTTAATGCTGGATGTTTAGGAAAACTAAGAATCTTTGAAAGAAAAGTTTGAAAAAAGGAGAGAGGGTTAGAGCCTTCGAGTCCCTCTGCCAGACCATAAATATGCAAATTATTGCTTCGGTTGTGATTCTCAAAGTTTCAACTTGTTTTTTGAGATGCAAAATGTCCACATGGATAGAAGGAACCTGATTCACAACAGTTTGAAAAGAGTCCACTCGGGCTCTATTTGGGAAACTTTGTGTTCCATATTTGACCATTTGTCATCAAGATTTTGAAGACACACGTTCACTTCTTCCATATATGGTTTAAGCGCTCGTATCTCCTGAAGAATTAATTCCATAGATATTGGTGGTGGAGATATAGCAGGCGAAGGTGGATCTGTTTTAACTCGTTTACCTGACAAAAGTGTCGATGAGGAGGTGGGTAACTTAGATATGAGCTTAGAAATAGGAAGTGGAGTATTAGATGGGGTTACTCCTAATGGAAGAGATGACGCACCTTTCTCTGACTCCTCCTTATTGTCTTGGAGAATATTAAAAGGATTGTAGTCCGCCAACGATGGAGAAGCAGGAGGACTATTAACAATACTTCGAACAGTCCTTGTTTCCCCCATAAACAAAGTAGCACAAGCAGCAAATTCCATTAATTAAGGAAGTATAATTTGAAGAAGGAAAAGACAATAAGGAAAAACCTCAGAAAACAAGGGAAAAACTGTTTGAGAGGAAACCTGAATAACTGGATGATCTTACACTTGTCAAGTTCCAAAATATCCATTGAAAAAACCATTCCCCCAAAAAATGAGTAAAAATTCCACATGGAAAACAAAAAAGAGACTTGAAATGACATCAATATAGACTCAAAGTAAAAATATGAAGTCACCAGTTAAGCTTCATAGATCAAACCCACAGTTTGCAGCTTGTTAAAACAAGAATATGCTGTATCTAAATAAATTCTCATAAATAATCATTGCTTAATAGATGTGGCAATGAGCATTCTTAGCAGCATAATAAAACACACAAACTGTTATAAGAAGTGTCACATCGGTTGCTGTTCGTAGCGTTGAGGAGAGAAATTTCCAACGTGGTAGAGCGGTGAATTCAAAATGGAGGCCGCGAGTCCCGTGAGGGAAATGCACCCGACCAAGAAGTAAGAAAAACTTCGGTATACGCTCTCCAAGGGTACACTCATTGTTCAATATTTGACCAGGAGCCCTTCATGACATCAAGGCCTCCATTTTAGGCGGTGCGAGATTGAAGCAGCCATCTGGAGGAATCTCGGCATCCCGGTCCGCCGCAGAACTTCACACAAAGGCGGCCATCTTCATCGGCATCCAAGCCACGCCCCGACACTCCTGAATCCTAACACAATACTTATCCCTGAGTCGTAAAAACTCCTTACTACCCCTATTCTGTAACCACCCCTGAGCCCTCAAAACTCCTTACTTTAACTATTCAATGCACATCCCTTCACCCTAAAAAATAAAATAAAAAATTATTATTAAAATGGTGAAACACTCATCCCCTCGCACTAAAAACTAATCAGTAACCCGGTGCAAACCCCATCCCTGCACCCTAAAAACTAATCTGGAAACCATTGCAACAATCACCCCTGTGCCCTAAAAAGTCATTAGCAATCCGGAGCAATACCCACATCGGTGTCCTAAAAAATAATGAGTAACGCTGGGAAACACCTATCCTTATGCTCTAAATACGAATCAATAGCGGGTGCAATACCTATTTCTGCACCCAAATAACTAATTAGTAAACCAGTGCAATACCCACACAGGTGCCCTAAAAATGAATCAGTAACTGGTGCAACACTCATACCTACGCCATACCAACTAATCAGTGTCCTAGTGCAAGACCCATCCCTACATCCTAAAAACTAATTAGTAACCCAGTACATCACCCATATCTGTGCCCTACAAACTAATCAGTAACATGGTGCAATAACACATTCTTACACCCTAAACAGAATGACTAATACTGTGCATCACCAATCCTGTGCCCTAAAAAACTTATCATTAACCCAATGCAAAACCCACCCATGCATCCTAAAAAATAACTATTGAATCAATACAGCATCCATGAACAAACCCCTATAAAACATAAAAACAAAACAAAAAACAAACATAATTAATATTTTTAAAGTAAGGATATAAATGTAATGTTTTAATAATGCGCTTTAGTACACTACCCGAAAAATCTACAACCCAACAACCAATGAAAAAAAGACATAAATAACAGATTAAAAAATGATTGAAAACATACAATAAATTAAAATTACTAAAGCAAATTTTAAAATGTAAATGAAATAAAAATATAATTTAGTACCCACCCAAAACTCAAAACCCCAAACTATAAATAGTATAGTTACAATTTTACATTATAAAATTATAACATTAAAAATATATATAACATTTAAATATAAAGTTTTAAATATACAATTTAATAAATTACCCACCCAAACAACCCAAATAATAAACATCGGTAAATAATTTCAAATAATGAATTCAACATAAAAAATTTAACTTTCTAATAAATTGATTTGTAATGAAATACATTATCAACCCAAAACAACAAAAAAACTCAAAAGTATGACCAATAGATAACATAATTACATTTTCTTATATAAAAAAAATCATTAAGAAAAATTAATTCAAAAGATTGTATTAAACAAACTACGCAGCCAAACCCAAATGACCCATAACTCAAATAATAAATAACAAACACAAACAAAATATTGCAACAAAATAACTTCAAACATTCAAAAATATATATATTTAATACACTACTCACCCTAATCCCCTACAATAAAAAAATAATATGCAAAATGTATATAAAAACAGCACATATATGCATTTGTATCTATAAATACATATATATGTATACATATATATATATATTGAACACGAAGCACTCCTTCTGGGAAGCCAGGACCCGTGGGAGGTGGCGCGCAGAGCCGGCGGAGTATCCGGCAAAGTAATCCACAAACATGCCAATGTGCGCGCACTCAGGAAACACCAGGACGAGAAGATACCAAAAAAGTGTAGATTTATTAATTCATAAATCTAACGTGACGCGTTTCGGCAGTCAAGCTGCCTTGATCACAACAATTCATGCAGGTAAAAATTTCGGCATTTAAACATTACATAGGAATGAAGGTAGGACTACAAGTGTAGTTCCTGTCCAGGCTGAGAATGGCGGCCATCTTAGAGTGGTGACAAAACGTGAACATGTTATAATTGCACATAGATCTAAAGCCAAGTTCATAACAATTGGAAAATGTAATAAATATCCAAATGAAACGCATAGTGCGTGTAAAACGCCAATTGCATAAAAATTACGACCAACACGATATGTAGTACAGTATACATCCCGGTTGCAATGCAAGTGCAATAGAGCAACTGTTTGGTTAAACATACAATTTGCGTGATGTACACTAAGTAAACATGAATAAGAAAAAATACATGCGTTTGTGGTAGACATAAATAACAAATCCACAACAATTCAATAAACATGTTTGAATTTGCTTGGCAAAAGTGCCTATTACAATAGTAAACCAGCACGGTGTGCAAATATAACAAAGATAGCATGGATTAAAGTACACCACATATATATCACACATAGGGGCCGATTCCGATTCGGGCCGGAAAAAATACCGACCGACTCGGTACTGGAATTTAGTCCGACCGACACGTACCGGCGCCGTCCGACCCGGGTAGTACGATGAAATGCATGGGAACCACGACCGACTCGTACGGAACACAAGGCGAACGACCGACCCGGACGGAAACAAGCTACCCGGCCGGGAATCCACGCGAATCGAACCGACCGACACGCATCAGGAAATAACCCGAACGAAACGTACCTGCGAACTCCGACCCGCGCAGTACGATGCAATGGGTGCAAAATCAGACCGATTCGTACGGAGCCCAAGCCGTACGACCGACACGCATACAAAACCCAGCCGAACAAACACAATACTCCGCGACCGACGCGTACGCCGCATATGAAACTGAGCTGAAACACAGTGGGAATGACTCAGAGAGGCGCGCACGAGACAACTGCAACGTCCTACTCGGTCAGAAGAACGACTCCTACATGCACAATAATCACAAATGAAAAAATACAAAAAAAAAGGGCCAAACAAGCAATGACAAAGCCAATAAATACAGGAGGTGAAAAAAATGGAACATAAAGCCCACAAATCCCTACCATGATCCTTTGCAAATTCCACTGACCTGCCAGCACAGAACACCATCACACAGCAAACACAGACACACACACAGCTCATCCAACACAAAAGCCACACACCATTAGCACCTCAACAAATAGCACCCTCACACACACCCAGCAAAACCTACACACACACATCAATCACCACCACCACCACCCATCACCATGCCCCTAAAGAAGAATCCAAAGTTCCTAGATAGTGAATTGGAAGTAATGGTAGACGAGATCCTGAGGGTAGAGCCACAGTTGTTTGGCACATTGGTCCAACAGACCCCCATGTCGCAGAAAACCAAGATGTGGGTGAGGATCGTCGACAGGGTGAACGCACAATCACCATGTTTGCGCACAAAGGAAGACATCCAGAACAGGTGGTATGATGTGCGCAGGAGGGTCAGAGACCTACTCAAGAAGGATTACCTCCTGAGCCAGCACACCGGCAGTGGCCCTCCTGCAAAACCAGTATACCTCAGGCCCTGGGAGGAGAAGGTGCGGGCCACCCTACCACCAGTGAGCGGATATGGACTAACAGACATCCCAGAGCCTGGTGAGTACACAACTAATATACACAATATTGTGTGCCAATACACACACATCACTCTCAAGGGGACAGTCAAACCATCCACCCCTAGCAAATCAACAGCAACCAAAAGATAATCATCCCAAGATGTGTATGTCAGTTAGATAAACACAATACATGCCATCTCATAGTGATATGTAACTGTGTCATGACATGTACAAACCTAACAACAAATAGAGCAAGGCAGTGGCACAAATATAACCAAAAAACACTGCCTGATATTTTGCCACCACTAGAACACCACCTCACAGGGAAGCTCACTTAAAGGAAGGAATTCTGTGTATGCTGGTGAAGTCAGTGTAGCAAATAGCATGATGGGAGTTGTAGTCACAGATACTGCTCACCCTCACAATTGGCCCATCAACACCACTCTGAACCATGCTCACATCACAGGAAGTGGATAAGGACTGACAAGATGGCTGACACTGGCTACTGCTGTGGGGAGAACAAGGCCCTGCTGGGAACTGTGCACCAACAAACAGCACAACACCACTGCCTGACATCCTGAAAGCCAACTTGCACTCTCTGCAATGCAAGCACGTTGCATGGTGGGAAATCTGGCTGGGTGGGAAGGAGGACTCACAGCACTGACCATAGTTACAAGCAGCTCACCTCACACACCCCCTCAACACAAACTCCACATAACCCACCTGGGAGAATGCAATGCCTCACATACCAAATGAAGATCCCACAAAGAACCACCACCCTGGGTAATGCTGTGTGAAGCACAGGGACACTCTTGGGACTTGTAGCCAAACAAACGCAAGGACAACACTGTCAGCCTTCCTGTCAGCACAGGCACACTACCCCACAGGGAAGCAGAGTCAAAAGGAAGGAAGTACCGGCATGCTGGGAAGGGGGTGTAGGCAATAGCATGATGGGAGTTGGAGTCACAGATACTGCTCACCCTCACAATTGGCCCATCAACACCACTCTGAACCATGCTCACATCACAGGAAGTGGATAAGGACTGACAAGATGGCTGACACTGGCTACTGCTGTGGGGAGCACAAGGCCCTGCTGGGAACTGTGCACCAACAAACAGCACAACACCACTGCCTGACATCCTGAAAGCCAACTTGCACTCTCGGCAATGCAAGCACGTTGCATGGTGGGATATCTGGCTGGGTGGGAAGGAGGACTCACAGCACTGACCATAGTTACAAGCAGCTCACCTCACACACCCCCTCAACACAAACTCCACATAACCCACCTGGGAGAATGCAATGCCTCACATACCAAATGAAGATCCCACAAAGAACCACCACCCTGGGTAATGCTGTGTGAAGCACAGGGACACTCTTGGGACTTGTAGCCAAACAAACGCAAGGACAACACTGTCAGCCTTCCTGTCAGCACAGGCACACTACCCCACAGGGAAGCAGAGTCAAAAGGAAGGAAGTACGGGCATGCTGGGAAGGGGGTGTAGGCAATAGCATGATGGGAGTTGGAGTCACAGATACTGCTCACCCTCACAATTGGCCCATCAACACCACTCTGAACCATGCTCACATCACAGGGAGTGGATAAGGACTGACAAGATGGCTGACACTGGCTACTGCTGTGGGGAGCACAAGGCCCTGCTGGGAATTGTGCACCAACAAACAGCACAACACCACTGCCTGACATCCTGAAAGACAACTTGCACTCTCTGCAATGCAAGCACGTTGCATGGTGGGATATCTGGCTGGGTGGGAAGGAGGACTCACAGCACTGACCATAGTTACAAGCAGCTCACCTCACACACCCCCTCAACACAAACTCCACATAACCCACCTGGGAGAATGCAATGCCTCACATACCAAATGAAGATCCCACAAAGAACCACCACCCTGGGTAATGCTGTGTGAAGCACAGGGACACTGTTGGGACTTGTAGCCAAACAAACGCAAGGACAACACTGCCAGCCTTCCTGTCAGCACAGGCACACTACCCCACAGGGAAGCTGAGTCAAAAGGAAGGAAGTACGGGCATGCTGGGAAGGGGGGTGTAGGCAATAGCATGATGGGAGTTGGAGTCACAGATACTGCTCACCCTCACAATTGGCCCATCAACACCACTCTGAACCATGCTCACATCACAGGGAGTGGATAAGGACTGACAAGATGGCTGACACTGGCTACTGCTGTGGGGAGCACAAGGCCCTGCTGGGAACTGTGCACCAACAAACAGCACAACACCACTGAATGACATCCTGAGAGTCAACCTGAACCCACTGCAAGGGTGGCATGCTTCATGGTGGGATAACTGGGCCAGGTGGAGAAGGATGGCCGGATGTCCACCAAATACAACCAATGCTGGCCATGCACACACCTCAACATTCATATTGAAATGCCCCAGGTATGCATGACAATGTGCTACACCAATATCAACCTCTTACTGTGACAACTTAGGACAATGCAATGTACATGCCCGCATCCAGAGGTACAGTCACAACTGTCAGGTGTGTGAACCATTGATGCCTGTAGAAACATTACATACAATGTGTGTCTCTTCCAAATACAGGTGATGATGATGGGGACACAGCAGCAGGCGAGGAGGAGTCCCTGTCCCAGGCTCCGGCGGACACAGAGCTCACTGGTGTGGAACAGCCTCTGCCCTCCTCGGATGGCGAAGACCTACCTGGCACCTCCGGTGTGAGTCATCATGCAGCACCAGATGGACCAACATCTGCACCCCCTGCACCCACCCCTCCAACAACTGCCAACAGACCACCCCCGCCGACACGGACAGACCAAGGACCACCACTGACAACAGCACAGGGCCCCAGGCTCACCGTGGAGCAACGGATGACAACACCACTAACAACCCCCAAGTGGGCCTCGGGTCACCTGTGCGTGCCACCGAAGGTCCTGCACATGTCGCCAGGGGTGGTGGGAGGGGTGGTAGACATAGGTCGCTGCTTGCAGAGGGGTCTGGACTGCATGATGACCCACAACTGGCATGCATCGCTGATGCGTACCAGGATAGCACCGGAGAGGTCAGACAGGTAGTGGGGATCCTCAAGGACATAAAACAGCAGCAGGCTGCCCATCATGCCCGCTTGGACTCCCACATGTCCCGTGTGGAGACACACATGTCTCGCATGGAGTCCAAGTGGGACACATTGCAAGAACTCACAGCGGTGCATAGGGACATATTGACATGCCTCCGCCAGATTATCATCAACATGGCCACACCTCCCTGTGTGCCCACAACATCTGGTGCTGCAACAACTGACACCGCCACAGGGAGGGAGGAGGACTCTGGCGGAGACTCCCCTGCACCGCAGCAGCCTGCACGTGAGGGTCCCCCCCCAAAGAAGAGGGGTCGTCCGAGGAAGGAAAACTGAGAGGTTGATTGCCACGTACATCCCCCAGGAAGCCAACACCTGTTCCGGAAATTATCCTTTGTGTGCAAACGTTTCACCCTGTCGAATGCAACAGTACTTTCCCACATGACATGGGGAGTTCAAGTTGGACTAATGTATCATATGACTGTGGACTTCACTCAGGACATTTCTGCTACCAAGACTTCCAACTCATCTGGGAACTTTGGATCACAATCCCAATGTACAGCACCCACCATCCTGTGCACTATACACACACACATTTCTGTAAATAAAATCACTATTACACCATACTTGCCACTGTTGTTATTCAAATGTGGATACTGTTATGGTTATGATGTTTTGCCAAATTACACTGTGTATGCTAACTGCTACAGCAAGTACAACACAGTTGTGTGAGTCATGGTGACGTGACACATATGAGGGAGACACACCACTAGGGCTACACAACACAGACACCAGGGCCATCGGACTCATCGCCCAAAGTGATGTTGCAAGGAAATACAGTGGAATGCACAGACACCACACCTATTCAGAGTCTGTGTCAACTAGCCCACAGGTGCAGTAAGCAAATGTCAGTCAGATGTGTGACCACAGACAACGCACATCCCAAAGTGAAGCACAGGTTTATTACACATTAGCAACATGTTGTTTCCACTACAAATGCAAGGTTTACCCACGTGGCAGTGGCCACACAGTCAACAAGTGCAGAAGATATGAAGTCCAGGGGTGTGTGGCACATCACTTGTAGGGAAACTAATGCTGCCACCCTGAAAGCTGAATCATGGTGTCGGGGGATCCAAGTTGACCAAAGTACACAGTAAGCACCCTGTGAAGGACAGACATGACACACAGTTAAAATCACTGTAGAACAGGACAGTACTGCAATACTCATGCCCAATACATGTCACAAGACAACTACACAAAACCAAGTTAGCATGTCAGAACTGTTGGGGAGTTCAGACTACCTGGAAGGACATATTGCTGCACGCATCCAGTCAAGTAGCACATGGCCACACTCAAACAGAACCAGAGCACCACCCACACATATCATGCAAACTCACGTCATTCACATTACATCTCCCTGGATACTCACATTCAGCTGAAGAAGTTGGTGATGAGCTGTGTGCGGACATCACCATCATCATCATCATCATCACTGGCATCGTGGTCCAGGCCAGGATCCTCCACAGGTGGCGGACGTTGGTCATCATCATCCAGGATGAGAGGCAACTCCTTCCACACTGCCAGGTTGTGTAGCATGCAGCAGACGATGACAATCTTGCACACCTTTGCTGGGGCATATGGGAGGGCCCCTCCTGTCTTGTCCAGGCAGCGGAAGCGGCTCTTCAGGAGACCAAAGGTCCGCTCTATCACTCTCCTGGTCCGACCATGTGCCTCATTGTAGCGCATCTGGGCTGGTGTCACAGGGTTCCTGAGGGGTGTCAACAACCACGGCATGTTGGGGTATCCGGAGTCACCTACGGACAGACAAGTGCACATTAGCTGATTTGGAAAAGTAGGTGGAATACTACAGATCAGAACACACAATGGTACGAAGTCAGTACACACCGACAAGCCAGGCACGCTGGTTCTGCATCTGTGCCATCATCCTCGGGATGTGACTACTCCTCATCACGTAGTCATCGTGTGCTGAACCAGGGAAACGGGCACACACATGTGTGATGCTCATATCTGCTAAACATACCACCAGAGCATTGATCGAATGGTAATGTTTACGGTTCCGGTATGCCTGCTCATGTGCCTGTGGTGGTATCAAAGCCACATGTGTCCCATCAATGGAGCCAATGACATGTGGCATCCTCCCCAGGGCATAGAAGTCACTCTTGACGTCAATGAGTTGTTGACGTGTAGGGAAATAGATGTACTGGTTCAGGCATCTCAACATTGCCTCCAAAACATCGCGTAGCACACGGCTGAACATAGTCTGTGACATCCCACCGACAGTCGCAACAGTGTGTTGAAAGGTACCGGTGGCAAAGAAGTGTAGGGCTGCCATTACCTTCACCTTGGGGGTCAGCGCCGTAGGGTACGTCCGGCCAGGTTGCAAATGTGGTGCCAAGCGCACTGCCAAATCCTCAATCAGCTGCCTGGTGAAGCGGTACCGTCGGATGCGGTCACGTTCCACCATCGTTGCCAGGTCAGGGAATGGTCTATGGACAGCTGGAGCCCTGCAGTGCATAGGTTGAAGGAAAAAGATTGTCAGTCACCCCACATATGTGCCATTCACCATACACAATTTCACATGATACATCATTACGTGACACAAGTACTTGATGTGTGTGCCGTTCTGTCGGACATAACTCGCACCTACATGGCCATCATCTAACTTCTCAGTACAACATGTGTGCACAACAGGTACCAGGTTGTGCTATGGGAAACCATTAGCTGTGTCACAGTACCCATTTACTGCTGTCACGTTCCACACACACACCACAGTGACATGTCTGGACAGATGCGCCACAGGCATCACAGCTCATTGACAGGTAGATTCCCAGTGACCCTGTCTTGCCACATGGACACTGGCATGACATGGCGTATCATGTACACGTCAGAAAAACAAACATGACTCCCACAGGTAGTGGCCCCTGTCTCATCCGCAGGACAGACATGGATGCCAGTGACGCACAACATCAAAGTCCATGCACAAACAACGTTGATGTGGAGACTGTCTCCCATCATGCACATGGAATCAGAGACATCGGAAACACAACATGCACACAGACTGTGGAGGGACATCACTATTGTGGCAATGGGTCATCCTGTGACGTACATGCCTTCCCACATGGGACTCTGGGGGTATGTGACATGTCATACACATACACAACCTGGAAATGTGACCATGCCACATGCTCCAAAATGAACTGTTGCACATCACAGTGGTCATGTGCACAACACACAAAGGACCCTGTCCCCATGAACACATGCACAGCCTGGGTGTGTCTGCCCACAAGTGCCACCACAGAAACCACATGTTAACCCCATACACAGAGAAGGAAATGCAGCCTTACATGCCTTAGGAAACAGTGTGGACTGGGTGTGGTGTTGTAGGTGTGCCCCTGGGTCTCTGGCAGGTATATGTGGCTGGCATACGTTCACCAGTGACAAGCATGGTGACATATGCGACTGACCTGTACAGGGATCGCGTTGTACAGCAATGGACCGATCGGTGTGCCCGGCCGGCCCATTGCATGTGTTGTGAGTGGGTACGCGTTGTAGAGCAATGGACCGATCGGTCTGCCCGGCCGGCCCATTGCATGTGTTGTGAGCGGGTACGCGTTGTACAGCAATGGACCGATCGGTGTGCCCGGCCGGCCCATTGCATGTGTTGTGAGCGGGTACGCGTTGTACAGCAATGGACTGATCGGTGTGCCCGGCCGGCCCATTGCATGTGTTGTGAGCGGGTACGCGTTGTACAGCAATGGACCGATCGGTGTGCCCGGCCGGCCCATTGCATCTGTTGGGAGCGGGTACGCGTTGTACAGCAATGGACCGATCGGTGTGCCCGGCCGGCCCATTGCATCTGTTGGGAGCGGGTATGCGTTGTATCCCGAAATACGCGTTGTACAGCAATGGACCGATCGGTGTGCCCGGCCGGCCCATTGCATCTGTTGGGAGCGGGTACGCGTTGTACAGCAATGGACCGATCGGTGTGCCCGGCCGGCCCATTGCATCTGTTGGGAGCGGGTACACGTTGTATCCCGAAATACGCGTTGTACAGCAATGGACCGATCGGTGTGCCTGGCCAGCCCATTGCTTGTGTTGTGAGCGGGTACTCGTTGTACAGCAATGGACCGATCGGTCTGCCCGGCCGGCCCATTGCATCTGTTGTGAGCGGGTACGCGTTGTATCCCGAAATACGCGTTGTACAGCAATGGACCGATCGGTGTGCCCGGCCGGCCCATTACATGTGTTGTGAGCGGGTACGCGTTGTACAGCAATGGACCGATCGGTCTGCCCGGCCGGCCCATTGCATCTGTTGGGAGCGGGTACGCGTTGTATCCCGAAATACGCGTTGTACAGCAATGGACCGATCGGTGTGCCCGGCCGGCCCATTGCATGTGTTGTGAGCGGGTACGCGTTGTACAGCAATGGACCGATCGGTGTGCCCGGCCGGCCCATTGCATGTGTTGTGAGCGGGTACACGTTGTACAGCAATGGACCGATCGGTGTGCCCGGCCGGCCCATTGCATGTGTTGTGAGCGGGTACGCAGCATGTACAGCAATGGACCGATCGGTGTGCCCGGCCGGCCCATTGCATCTGTTGGGAGCGGGTATGCGTTGTATCCCGAAATACGCGTTGTACAGCAATGGACCGATCGGTGTGCCCGGCCGGCCCATTGCATCTGTTGGGAGCGGGTACGCTGTTGTACAGCAATGGACCGATCGGTGTGCCCGGCCGGCCCATTGCATCTGTTGGGAGCGGGTACACGTTGTATCCCGAAATACGCGTTGTACAGCAATGGACCGATCGGTGTGCCTGGCCAGCCCATTGCATGTGTTGTGAGCGGGTACACGTTGTACAGCAATGGACCGATCGGTCTGCCCGGCCGGCCCATTGCATCTGTTGTGAGCGGGTACGCGTTGTATCCCGAAATACGCGTTGTACAGCAATGGACCGATCGGTGTGCCCGGCCGGCCCATTACATGTGTTGTGAGCGGGTACGCGTTGTACAGCAATGGACCGATCGGTCTGCCCGGCCGGCCCATTGCATCTGTTGGGAGCGGGTACGCGTTGTATCCCGAAATACGCGTTGTACAGCAATGGACCGATCGGTGTGCCCGGCCGGCCCATTGCATGTGTTGTGAGCGGGTACGCGTTGTACAGCAATGGACCGATCGGTGTGCCCGGCCGGCCCATTGCATGTGTTGTGAGCGGGTACGCGTTGTACAGCAATGGACCGATCGGTGTGCCCGGCCGGCCCATTGCATGTGTTGTGAGCGGGTACGCGTTGTACAGCAATGGACCGATCGGTGTGCCCGGCCGGCCCATTGCATCTGTTGGGAGCGGGCATGCGCAGTAGAGCAATGGACCGATCGGTCTGCCCGGCCGGCCCATTGCATGTGTTGTGAGCGGGTACGCGTTGTACAGCAATGGACCGATCGGTGTGCCCGGCCGGCCCATTGCATGTGTTGTGAGCGGGTACGCGTTGTACAGCAATGGACCGATCGGTGTGCCCGGCCGGCCCATTGCATGTGTTGTGAGCGGGTACGCGTTGTACAGCAATGGACCGATCGGTGTGCCCGGCCGGCCCATTGCATGTGTTGTGAGCGGGTACAGCGTTGTAGAGCAATGGACCGATCGGTCTGCCCGGCCGGCCCATTGCATGTGTTGTGAGCGGGTACGCGTTGTACAGCAATGGACCGATCGGTGTGCCCGGCCGGCCCATTGCATGTGTTGTGAGCGGGTACGCGTTGTACAGCAATGGACCGATCGGTGTGCCCGGCCGGCCCATTGCATGTGTTGTGAGCGGGTACGCGTTGTACAGCAATGGACCGATCGGTGTGCCCGGCCGGCCCATTGCATCTGTTGGGAGCGGGTACGCGTTGTACAGCAATGGACCGATCAGTGTGCCCGGCCGGCCCATTGCATCTGTTGGGAGCGGGTACGCGTTGTATCCCGAAATACGCATTGTACAGCAATGGACCGATCGGTCTGCACGCATTGGCTGGGGCCTGGCATGGCAACGGACGCGTTTCGAAGCTCCAACGAGTCTGATGCAGTGAATTCAGTTGGCCAGCCACAACAATGTTGCAAAATCATGGGTGTCATGAAGTTGAAGATTTGAAGGATGCTGTGGGCGTGTATTAGTGCTGCTATTCCATGGATTGGTCAGATTCAGAAGATGCAAACGACTTGGACCTATCACTTTGGACACATGGGACAGTATCTGCCTCTGCAGCACACATATAATGCTGGCTGTTCCCCTGAGAGCTCACTTGCCTGCACTACATGCTCCAGGACGACATCTGCCACCAACACTGCTGCTGTTTCTGCATCCTCTGGCTACTGCAATGGAACGTACTGTGGAGAGAGCCCCAGCCTTCAGCCTTGAGGAGAACCAGGCCCTGCTGGACAGCCTCCTTCCACAGTACAGCAAGCTGTATGGGAAACCAGGGAGCAGGTGAGTGTGCTGTCCACTGTCTTACTAATTGTGCATGTTGTCTGACTAGCAGGACTTACAGTGTGCACACCACTGGCTAGCATGCTCACTGAGTAGTTGTCACACCCCAAAGTGTGTAGTTACATGCACTGAACTGGTACAGTGCAGTAACAGTGCATTCCAACTAGGTTTACTTCCCATGCAATGATACCATGTAGTGACTGCTGGCAAAATGTTCATAGCCATTGTTGCACTGCCTGTGTACATCATATGCCCCTGTGATTGAGACATGTATATCCAACTGTGTGATGCACGTTTATGTTGCATGTGTAGTAATGGCCTTTTCACTTGGTCATCCTCACAGGTTGATGCCCACCAGAAGCAGGAAATCTGGCTGACCATCGCCCGGGAAGTAAGATCCGTGGGGGTCTACAGGCGCAGGATCCGCAACTGCCAGAAGAGGTGGCAGGACCTTCGGGGCTGGACCCGGAGGATCGCAAGGGTCCAGCTGAAGCTGTCGCCTCCTCGCAGGAGGGGCGGACACCGGACCCTGACCCGCCACATGCTCCGGATCCTGGCGGTGGTCTTCCCGGACCTGGATGGGCAGCTGAAGGGCAGACAGCAGCAAGGAGGGGTGAGTCCATGACTGCACTGTGCACTTTGTCTGACATGCTATGTGCCCTCCTCTGGCCTGGTTAAACTTCCACAGTACATCAGTCATGTGGTCCAGGACCCATGTCCCTCATTTGTGACATGCCCACTTCTCCTCTGATACGCATATGTGTGGCCCTTAAAGTCAGGAAATTGTGTCATTTGGGGACTGTGCCCTTGCATTTAGCTTTGCTCAAGGTGGGGGACAGCATTTGTTCCTGTGACTATGTTGTGCGACTCATGGGTGGGTCAATTGCTTACACAATGCCTAAGTTCTGACATGTAATCTGGGTGTAACTTTGATATGTGGTCCACTTGCTGATCTGAATCACCACATGTCCCTGTGGAATTTGGCACACACCCATGCTGCTGGTGGGAACAATGTTTGGGCCTCAGGAGTATGTGTATCAAGTGTGTCACACATGCTTAGCCACCTGCCTACTGTCCAGGACTCATCCCTCTTACAGGTGGAGCTGGACAGTCATGCCTACTCCAGGGCATACAATACACTCTGTACTCCCACTCCCGTGTATCATCTGGCATGTTGTGATCAGTGAAATGTACCCTCAGGTGTCTGCCTCTGTCTCATTGTGCTGTGTCTTCGTTGTCAGGACTACTGGTATGTTTATCGGTTAGGGCTCAGCATGCCATCGGAGATGTGACCATGATAGACGATACTTCTGTGACTTATAGGTGTCTGATCACTTGACTGTGCACACTGGTGTTTGCGACTGTGACTTTCAGGCAGCTGTTTTTCATTCACAGCACACTGTGAGGTGCTCATGTTCAGAGAGATGTGTTTCATGTCCCCCATATGTCCAGTTGGTATGACGTGGACAAATAGTAGTACAGATGATGTGGTTTTTGGGGGATGGACATGTGCACTTGTCAGTCACATAACTTGCATTCCCCATGCCCTCGGATTGTGACACAGTGCAGACTGTTGTTGGCTGGCTGCCATGGCCATGTGACTGGAGACAGTAATGTATGACTTTGCACGCATTCCTGTGTCATGGCATTAAACTTCCTGAGACTGATCCTGCAGGGGAGTGACATGTGCAACATGCACCCCATTGTGGCATTGACTATCCGGACATGGGTGCATCATGGTGTCTGGTGCTGGTATGCATCACATGCATTTCTATTTAGACTCTGGCCATCCCTTTCATCCGGACACCTGCACTGACTCAGTGGCAAGAGATGTGATGTGTGCATGTTCACATACTTCACCGTGTTCCCTGCAATGTCCAACAACTGTGTAGGTGGTGCATGTGTCCACACTGGGGTCTTACCATCAGACAGGTACCAGACAGATGGGTGCAAGGGCAGGACGGGTGTGAGTCCCATGGTTGACCATCAGACTGACAATTGGCTTCCCCGAATCTGTGTGAGGACTTCAGGCAATGTTCAACTAAGGATGCCAGGGCTTGCTCTGTGATGTGCTGTACTTACTGTGGTGTGTGCGGTCAGTGCAGGTGACTGATGTTTGTCTGTTTCCCTAATTGTTTGCAGATACATCCACGGCCACAGGAGGGGACAGCTCCACGGACCAGGAGGAGCAGCGGAGCCAGACTGGGTTAGCATCCGACGAGTGGTCAGAGGGACCCAGTGGCACGGAGGGCGAGGGGAGCCTCACCGAGGAGTCCTCAGCACCATCCACCTCAGCTGAGGACCACAGCAGCTCGGAGGATGACTCCCTTGTGGAGGCGGGTCTCAGCAGCCACCAAAGGCCAGCTAGTCTGTCTGGCCCCGCCACCACCACCACCACCACCGCCCTCCCATTGGCTCCCATTCCTGAGGTCCGTGGAGGGTCCCGTGCTAGGGAGCGTGTCTCCTTCGTGCCAGGCACCGCACCCCTGCCCCTGTGTCCCCTGCTGCCCTGAGTGAGGAGTCTGTGTACCTCCTTCGGCAGCTCCATGTAGGGCAGACAGCAATGCTGAGTGTCCTCCATGCACACACCACTCTGTTGACACAGCTGGTGTCGTTCATGGAGGGCATCTCGACGGGTATGTCTGCCCTACAGAGGAGCAATAAGTCCATGGACTCCTCCCTGATGGCAGCAGTGTCCCTCCTCCAACAGTCCCTTACCCCTCCCACCTCTGCCCCATCCACACTTCCTGCCACCCTACCTGTCCAAAGCACATGCACACCTGCACAATCACCCAAGCACACAGACACGAGCAGCACAGACACACCCAAGAGAAAGGCAACACGTGCACACAAGCATCCTCAGGGGACTGATACCACACACACAGGGGATGGGGAACAGACACACACACAGGCATTCACAGTCACTCTGCAGTCCTCCAAATCCTCTCCCTCCAAGACCCCTTCCCTTGCCTCACCTGCTACCCCACCTACACAGCAGATCTTCCTGTGTGACCTCGGCCTCTTCCCCTCCAATCCTGCTGATCCAGCATACCGGGGGAAGAAGAAGTCCACCCACACAGAGGGCGGTGCCCCTCGCCCCCGGACACCCTCCCCCAGGCGCAGGCAGACACAGGACCCCATTCGGAAGTCCCCCCGGACCAGCAAGAGCAAGACCCCACCACCACCACCACGCAGCTCCACCACCCAGTCTCTCTCCTCCATCCCCCAGGCCACCACTCCACAGGTTCCCCCACCACACCCTGCCCCAGGTTCCCCCACACACCGATACTGCATCCCCAGACTGCTTAGGCCCTCCCCCCTGCCACTTGCTCTTCCACCCCCAACCCAGACGCTCTGCCTGTTAGTGCCACTGGTGTGGAGACCGGGTCCCCCCTCTGTCCTGCCCACCTCATCTGCCCCCCTTCCACTCCCTTGGAGTCATGCACTGCAGTGGAGTCCACAACCACCCCGTCTGACTCGGGCACTGCAGTGGGGACCCAGTCCACTACATCAGACCAGCCCACTGCAGTGGTTGCAGCACCCACACCAACTGACTTGTGTACCACAGTGGTGCCGGCCCCCCCTGAGTCAGACACCTCCACTGCAGTTGCCGGTGACACTCCTGCACCCACCACCCCTTCACTGCCTCCTTCTGCCATCCCCTGATCCTGTCCCTGCGGTGCCTGGCCTGCCCCTTGTATGCCCCTCCAAGGGGGATGTCCCCTGTCTGTACAAGTGCAGGCAAGCAATGGGTGACCAGTTGTCACTTATCACCCTGTTGGGACTATGATTTTGGACTGGCCATTGGCCTTAGTTTCTTTGGGACTTCAGAGTTTTCCTTGCCATTTGCTGAATAAAGCCTCTTTTTGTTTAATTGTGGCTTTTCTTTTGATGTACATGATGTGGATGAGTAGCATCCTGCATTTGCAGTTGTAATAGTGTTCATATCAGGAAAATGAAGTGTTGCTGTGATGGACTCCATGTGGTCCATGGGATATGTGTCCTGTTGTAGTCTGGATCTATGGCATCCTTTGCTGCAGTCTGAGGGTGTAATGTTCAGCATTTGACCCAGGGATGTACATTTTGCATTTTTAAATGAACATCTTTGTCTTACACTGATGCACATCTGGTGGGCTTACCACTGTTCAATGTTCCGATTTCCCTGACTGTGTGCCCAGCTCCACTGGACATGCAGTTTTGCACATCAATGTCGAAGGACTCATCTGTGTATACAGTGCAACTTGCTTGACACGTGTTTTGTGTGTATGCAGATGACTGACGTGACACTCCCGTACCCAGGCTGATGTGAGCAGAGCCTTCTGTGTGTTGTGGTTGTTGACTCACTGACGGAGTGTTCTGCTGACATGTTTGGGTCGTGCACAGACAAGGTTTGGCACAGCGGACCTTCCACAGGAGTGGAGTGCCCTCATGGCAGTGTGTAATCCCGTGACATTGCGTGGGCCTGTGTTGTGTGTTGTGTAAGCATGTCTGTGCGTGTTCCCTTCCCTTTTCCTACACAGGCTGTGTCCCTAGGGATGTTCCTGTTTGTGATGCTTGCTGAGTTGTTCTGTGTTCATCCAGCATCTTGGACCTGGTTTCTCCGTGATGTGGGTGCATGGCAAACTAATGTTCATGAGGTTGTCATACCAGGTTGTCTTTGTTGTCAGGGCTGGGGATGTGGGCAAACGCAGATGGGACACATTCAGGATTCCCCTTGGCACTTGTTGTTTACACAAGTCATGTGATTTTCAGTTTGTGGTAGCTTTCAGTGATTGTGACACGTTGTGTGTGTGACTGCTGCCACTGCTCAGGGTCAGAGCTGCAATTTTGGAAGTTGTGTACGTGTGTTCTTCGTGTGTCACCTTGGCTTCTTCGTTGGTGTGTGACTATGGCCGGATCCCATTGATTGCGGTGGATTTCACATCATGCCCATGTACGGCATACTGTGCTGTGTGTCAGACATTCACGAGTCTTGTTGACTGGCCATGTGTGATGGGTTTCCTCACCTTAGTTCCCACCACCACCCCTGGTATTGTCATGGGTGCATATCCAATGTCACCAGTCCATGTGAGCTTCACTGCTGCACATTGGTGGAGATCAGGGTGTGTGGTGTTGAGTGTCTGCAAAAGTGAGTTGTTGCACGGCTAGACCCCTACCTCCATATTGGCCTTGGCTGGCAGGCCGTGCTGATTGATTGGAGCTTGTGTAGGTGTGATGGTAGTTTGTTGCTCAGGACACATGGCTGTGGTTCACAGTGTGAACGACATCTACCTTTGTCATCACAGTGGGATTATCATGCAGGCTAGTGTCAGCACAATGTGGGGTCCCTGGGGGTAGTGCTGTGGTGGGTCTGTCTCTTGCTGTGTTAGTTGCTGTTCCTACAAGCTTGTGTGACATGTGTAATTTGGGCTCCCTCTCATCTAACAATGCCTGATTGCCCACATAGGGGTATCCGATCCATGAGTAACTTTTGTATGGCACTGTATACACATCTGTGTGGTTGGAATTCAGGCCTCCTCATGTGTTGTGTGGTTGCCTGGGGACACTGGCACACCCCCCATCACCTGTTGTGTTTGATATGCAGTGTGAGTCTGCCTGTTTGTGTTTGTGCCTTTGCACCACTGCATTGGCATATCTTGAGTGTGCCATTGGCTGTATGTTGTTTGGTGGCTTTCCCCTGCTGTCCCTGGGACTCCTAGGTCATCAGTCAGCACAATAATCATGGTTTGTATGTCCCATTGATGCCATGGTATGGTATTTGTTCACCTGACATCTACAGTCTCCACAAGATATCTACATTTGTGTGTCCATTGGTGCAGATATGTGGGTCAGCATTATGATGGTCACTTCTGTCATTGGGTTATTTGTGAATGTTGACAATGTGGGCCCCCATGGGTGATGTTTGTATGCACATGGCCAAAACGATGTTTCAGTGACACTGCACTGTTTGCCTCGACCAATCTATGTTGCTATGGGACACAAGCACTACTATGCCACTGATGTGTTTGTTGTTGTGTGACCAGGATTCATCCATGCAGTTTGGCTTTGGCAGCTTTTACCATGACTACACTTCCCTTTTGGTCACTGTGGTGATGGGGCTTTGGGCCCCATTGCCACACTGTTCAAATTGTGCATCAGCTATGGACACCACACTTCCCTTTTGGTCACTGTGGTGATGCGGCTTTGGGCCCCATTGCCACACTGTTCAAAATGTGCATCAGCTATGGACACCACACTTCCCTTTTGGTCACTGTGGTGATGGGGCTTTAGGCCCCATTGCCACACTGTTCAAAATGTGCATCAGCTATGGACACCACACTTCCCTTTTGGTCACTGTGGTGATGGGGCTTTAGGCCACATTGCCACACTGTTCAAAATGTGAATCAGCTATGGACACCACACTTCCCTTTTGGTCACTGTGGTGATGGGGCTTTGGGCCCCATTGCCACACTGTTCAAAATGTGCATCAGCTATGGACACCACACTTCCCTTTTGGTCACTGTGGTGATGGGGCTTTGGGCCCCATTGCCACACTGTTCAAAATGTGCATCAGCTATGGACACCACACTTCCCTTTTGGTCACTGTGGTGATGGGGCTTTGGGCCACATTGCCACACTGTTCAAAATGTGCATCAGCTATGGACACCACACTTCCCTTTTGGTCACTGTGGTGATGGGGCTTTGGGCCCCATTGCCACACTGTTCAAAATGTGCATCAGCTATGGACACCACACTTCCCTTTTGGTCACTGTGGTGATGGGGCTTTGGGCCACATTGCCACACTGTTCAAAATGTGCATCAGCTATGGACACCACACTTCCCTTTTGGTCACTGTGGTGATGGGGCTTTAGGCCCCATTGCCACACTGTTCAAAATGTGCATCAGCTATGGACAGCACACTTACCTTTTGGTCACTGTGGTGATGGGGTGTTCGAGCCCATTGCCACAGTGGCCATGGTCTGCTTGCATTGTGGAGGCCACACACATTTATGTGTGACACATGTGCTAGGGGGTCACATTGTATGTTCAATGTCATGTTCAGTGTTGTAGGCATTTGACACAGACTACACACACTTGTCATGGTGTTGGGGGGATGTAATTTTCTGTCATTCCTTATGTGGGAGTATGCTAGTTGTGTCATGCATTACCCGGCCTATGAGTAGGGGTGGTGTTAGTGGTAGGCATCCATCCCCCCATGAGTGGGGATGGTAGTAGTGGTAGGCATCCATCCCCCCATGAGTGGGGATGGTAGTAGTGACAGGCATCCAGCCCCCCCTGAGTAGGGGTGGTGGTGGTGGCAGGCATCTAGCCCCCCCCTGAGTGGGGGTGGTGTTAGTGGTAGGCATCCATCCCCCCATGAGTGAGGATGGTAGTAGTGACAGGCATCCAGGCACCCATGAGTAGTGGTGCTGGTAGTGGTAGGCATCTATCCCCCCATGAGTGGGGATGGTAGTAGTGACAGGCATCCAGCCCCCCCTGAGTAGGGGTGGTGGCAGGCATCTAGCCCCCCCTGAGTGGGGGTGGTGGTAGTGGTAGGCATCCATACCCCCATGAGTGGGGATGGTAGTAGTGACAGGCATCCAGGCACCCATGAGTAGTGGTGCTGGTAGTGGTAGGCATCCATCCCCCCAGGAGTGGGGATGGTAGCAGTGACAGGCATCCAGCCCCCCCTGAGTAGGGGTGGTGGTGGTGGCAGGCATCTAGCCCCCCCTGAGTGGGGGTGGTGGTAGTGGTAGGCATCCATCCCCCCATGAGTGGGGATGGTAGTAGTGACAGGCATCCAGGCACCCATGAGTGGGGGTGGTGGTAGTGGTAGGCATCCATCCCCCCATGAGTGGGGATGGTAGTAGTGACAGGCATCCAGGCACCCATGTGTAGGGGTGGTGGTAGGGTGGTGTTGGTGGTAGGCATCCATCCCCCTATGGGTGTGTATGGCATTGGTGTTGGCCATCCCACCCCTATGGTTCTGCTGTTGCTAGTGTACGTTATTTGTGCATCCCTATGTGTGTGTGACATATTTCGGGTACTTGTAGTTTGTTTGTATTGTTGGTGTTTGACTTACCGTCTGCGCCGTACGCGTCTGTGCCGGTCCCGGTAATAGATGTAGAGTATAGGTAGGACCTGCGCAATGGGATTCATGCTTGGATCGTCTCGTTCGGGTTTCTCGTGTCTTTGACTCGTACTCGTCGCTGGCTTGTTCGTCTCGTAGCCGTGGATCATCTTGTGGCTCGAAACGGAGCTTATTTACGGCTCGCCCGGATGCTCAAACGTGCCGGACGTAGCGACGGGTTCGGCACGTACGGATTGCGCATCGTACTAGTCCGGCCGGAAGGTGCTGTGTATTTGCTTCCGTGCGGCTCGATTCGGTGTTCACGGATCCGGCTCGGGCGGGGAACAGGAGCTGGATTGGGTGAGTACGGCTCGCTCGGAAACTGGGTGGTTAGACGCATCGTACTTGTTCGTCCGGACGAGTGTACGAATCGGTCGGGAAACACGCATTCGGCTTGTATTTTTTCCGGACGAATATTGTTAGGTGCCCTACCGGCCAAGATCGGAATCGACCCCAAAGTGTCGATAAAAAGTATAAAATTGGTTGCCAAAGAGATGTAGTAGTCATAACTGGTGAAACCACCACAAAAACAAATGTGATAAATATTATTGAATGATACTAGGCAAAGTGCCAGTAGCAATGATAATGCAAAATCTAACAACAAATGTTTGGCCATAGTTCATGAATAAAGCACATTTCCTAAACAAAATTCCAATCAGAAAAAACCTGCATCTCGAATAAATAGTGCACAACTAAATCAAAATATCCAATAAAGAAGTAAAATAAAAGAACAATTCTTATCTGGAATTGGAGAACCAGCCAACATGAAGGAAAAGGGTAGGGATCCCATAGACGAACAGCAGTTAACCGGGTCCCTTCCTTTCCTCCTGAAGGGAAAGACGAAAGAGATAAGACAATTACATAACCTCCCTAGATATACAAACGTATCATAAGATTGCAGAATGTACATATCATAGATGAAAATACAAATGCAAAACTACACAAAAATTACAACTAGCAAACAGTAATAAAAATGTAACATGGTGCTCACAATACCAAATGGCATCAATCGGTGTGTAGATGAACTGTCATCTCCTCATCCATATTATGCCCACCCGGGTAACGGGTGCCCAGGTCAATGATATGCCTGGATTCTTGTTTGCATAACTGGAGTAACCTGTTACCCCCACGAATAGTCATATTCACTTGTTCAATAGCGAAATATTTTAACTTCGAATTGTCAGAGAAGTGATGTGTGGCAAAATGACGCGCAATAGGATAGTGCTGGTTATTATTAGTAATAGCCCTCATGTGTTCCATTATCCTCTTCTTTGCCATGTGCTTGGTACTGCCCACATAGCGTAGGTTGCATGGACACACGAGCACATAAACCACAAACCACATTGTGAGCACCATGTTACATTTTTTTTTTTAATAATTCTTTTTATTAAAACATACATCGGTTCAAATATATTTAACAGAGATCACAGCCCATTACTGAATAGCAATTGTGTACAAAGGAGAAGGCTTACATATCAACATCGGAGGTGATAGTCACCACTTGGGGGGAGACACTGGGATCAGTTCTAACAGGTCCATGTTACATTTTTATTACTGTTTGCTAGTTGTAATTTTTGTGTAGTTTTGCATTTGTATTTTCATCTATGATATGTACATTCTGCAATCTTATGTTACGTTTGTTTAGGAAATGTGCTTTATTCATGAACTATGGCCAAACATTTGTTGTTAGATTTTGCATTATCATTGCTACTGGCACTTTGCCTAGTATCATTCAATAATATTTATCACATTTGTTTTTGTGGTGGTTTCACCAGTTATGACTACTACATCTCTTTGGCAACCAATTTTATACTTTTTATCAACACTATGTCTGATATATATGTGGTGTACTTTAATCCATGCTATCTTTGTTATATTTGCACACCGCGCTGGTTTACTATTGTAATTGGCAAATTGCCAAGCAAATTCAAACATGTTTATTGAATTGTTGTGGATTCGTTATTTATGTCTACCACAAACGCATGTATTTTTTCTTATTCATGTTTACTTAGTGTACATCACGCAAATTGTATGTTTAACCAAACAGTTGCTCTATTGCACTTGCATTGCAACCGGGATGTATACTGTATTACATATCGTGTTGGTCGTAATTGTTATGCAATTGGCGTTTTACACGCACTATGTGTTTCATTTGGATATTTATTATATTTTCCCATTGTTATGAACTTGGCTTTAAATCTATGTGCAATTATAACATGTTCACGTTTTGTCACCACTCTAAGATGGCCGCCATTCTCAGCCTTGACAGGAACTACACTTGTAGTCCTACCTTCATTCCTATGTAATGTTTAAATGACGAAATTTTTACCTGCATGAATTGTTGTGATCAAGGCAGCTTGACTGCCGAAACGCGTCACGTTAGATTTATGAATTAATAAATCTACACTTTTTTGGTATCTTCTCGTCCTGGTGTTTCCTGAGTGCGCGCACATTGGCATGTTTGTGGATATAAATATATATATATATATATATATATACTATAATAAACATATGTAAATGTATACATATGCATATATATACACACTCACATATATATACACACACACACACACATTTAACATTTAAAGAAACAATATGAAACTTTCATATAAATAGCACCTTAACAACACTATATTATTACACAACAATATTTAAGTTCTAGAAACTTAAAACGTCAATATTTTTCAATAAAATAGAAAAACAATATAATTACCAACAATAATGCTCACCTTGATATAATACTGTCGATATTTTGTTTTCCATAGTTAGTATCATCGACATTCTGGCTTCAATATTAAGGGTGCACACCTTTATAACTAGGTAAAGAGGGATGGCGTCTGGTACTTTAGGGCCTCATTACGATGCAGGTTGGACTGGCTTCCGCGGTCTTGTTGGAGGCAGTCGGACCACTGCGTATCGTTGGAATTGGTTGGTCCGGTCGCCAGGTTATGATGCAAGTATCATGAACTCTGACCGACCGCTGACAGACCGCCGACTCTGACAGCCTTTCTCTGACCACTGAGATGGCGTTTGGAGAAAAGCAGTAGCCATAGCGCAGTTCAGTCCTCTGTCTTTTATTACGATGGGCATTTCCGCCGAGCCGACCGTGGTGGTCCGACCGGCTGCCTCGACTCGTCGGAAACAAAGGGTTTGGGGTGCATACTCACCTAAATCAGCTTCTCCCTCACAGCCTCCAGTGTGGATCCCTTTCTTCAAGTCCCCCTTACACCGCGGCAGCTGAACCCTGAACACTACGACCCTGTTGCCGCAGGAATGCAGGTAAGTCCATAGGTGGCATGTATCTCCATTGACTTGACAGTGCATAGATCGTCACACTCCAGCAATGGTGTACATGGGGCACAAGGCATATCCCCCCATATGTCATGCATGTGTGTACATGTTGGACTTGGCCCTTTTTGCAGGGTCATCCCTGAACTTTTTGCCTTCCTCCTTTTCTTTTTTCTGACCTGGTGTTGGTGGTTTTAGGACGGTGGGCACTTTAGCACTGCTGTCCAGTGTAAAGTGCGTGTGCTCACTGTGGTAAACATGGTAAGATTGGTCTACACCCATTTGGCGTATTTAATTTACCTGTCAGTCCCCAGTAATGTGGTGTCTCATATATCCGGGGCCAGTAAATTGAAATGCTACTGGTGGGCTTGCAGCGTTGCTTGCGCCACCTACCAAAGTAGCCTTTCAAACCTGTCTCAGGCCTCTGCCATTGCAGGGCCTGTGCGCGCAGTGTTACTGCCGCTGTGACGTGGCACCTAAAGTGTGTGCCATGTCTGTGACCCCCCTTTTCCTGCATGTCAGTCACCCCTAAGGTAGGCCCTAGCTAGCCCTATGGGCAGGGTGCATTGTAGGTAAAAGGTAGGACATGTACCTTAAGTGTGCGACATGTCCTGGTAGTGACAAACAGCCATTTTGGTTTCTCACTGCTGTGAGGCTGCCCTCCCATAGGAATGCATTGGCGATTCCCTGATAAGTGTTTCAGTGGTACTTCCTGATATGAGAGGAGCAGCGTGGTCAAGTTTGGTATGTTTGGAATAGTAATAATAAATGCTGCGCAATGGTGTGCGCAGATTTATTATCACTATTTTAGAAATGCCACTTTTAGAAGTTGGCATTTCTGTGTGCTATGTGTCTGCCTGCCTGATGTCTGACTCTGGAGTGACAGGGGCTGGTGAGGTGTGTGGCTCCAGGGAGGGCAGGGTGAGTCAGCTCTAGGCTGAATAGGAGATCTGCATTTGGAGTAGTGGGAGGAGTAGTCCACTGATCCTGAATAGGTCTGTGCCTGCCTGGGTGAATGCTGGCTCCGCCCCCCTGTGGTGTGTCTGATGACCGAGCCCCCACCTGACAAAGGGGAGTAGAAGCATTGTACACAAAGTGCTCCAATACCCCCCAGAACCAGTTGAGACTGGTTCTCCAAGCCCTGTGCTGGGGCAGAACAAAGGGAAAAGGTAATATAAATATTGGGGCTGTGACCCCATGTCTGTGTGCTGTTTTGGGTGCTTGAACTGCTGGGCCCCAGGAGGAACCGCCACAAGGGATCACCTCTCTGCTGGAGGGCCCTGTGAGCTGGCCTGCCTGGGCCCAGCTCTGCCCTGTGGGACTTTGGGGCAAGAGGAGAGGACTGCTTCTGTGTCTTGGCACCCCTTTGTGCCCAGCTTTGCCCCTCTGAAGCTCTTGGATTCCAGCGCTTCGTGAAGCGCTACATCTTTCCTGCTGGAGCCCCAGAGAGGGGGACTCCAACCTTTCCAGCACGGGCGGGGTGTTTTTGAGCTCCAAAGCGCTGGACCGCGCACTACCCCGAAGGAACCCCACCGTGGGGATTCCCCCACACTGTCAAGGGCAGAGCGGGAGCCCACCCCGCATCTTTGCATGCTGAAGCGACCAGGAAGTCAGGCATCTTGCCTGGTTGTAGGTGGGGCCGGAAGACAGGCAGAGTTTGCCGGAAGGAGGGTGGGAGCCTACCCCGCCTCCGTGATTGGGAGCCAAGCCAGAGATCCAGGCGGGAGCCCACCCCGCGCTGGTAGATACCTGGCGACAACGGAGACCTTGCTCCGTGGAGCCTGAAGTCCGGCGGGAGCCCACCCCGCCTTCGTGGCCCTGCCATCTTGAGGAAGCCCCGGTGAGTGGCGCTGAAAGGGAGAGCACGCGGGTTGCCCAAGGGAGGAGCCGGAGAGGAGGGGCTCGACCGGAGCCTCGAGGGCTCCTCGTGCCGATCGGCAGAGTTCTCCCTGGCCAGCGAGGGAGTTTGCCTATGCAGGAGAGACTGAGTGAGGTCTCCCTGCCCCCAGGAGCATTGCGTTACCGGTTGGTAGCAGTGCCGGCCCCCGATGTATTACAGGCCTGCTGCTGCGCCTGCAACGCGGTGGGTGTTGTGTTGAAGTCCCAGAGTGGGGCTTTAGTGGCACAGTGGTGCCCAAGTGATTGTGCACAGCTGCAACGCCCTGACTAAGGGCATCCGCAACGAGGGGGGCACTTTGTTTTTGATGATAAAGGAAGGGGTGAGATGCACCCCCCGGCCCCCAGTGCATTGCACACATTGTCATAGCTGCAGAGGCGGCTAGAGGCACGGTTGGTGCCAAGTGAATGGTACCAGGAGGAGCCCAGTGAACAGGGCTCCCTAGGCACTGTTAGTGCCAGTGCTTGTTTGTCTTTCACAGCTGCACCGCTAGAGCGCGGGCAGCTGTAACGATGGGGCATTTCTTTTGGTTCTTGAGGAGGAGGGGGTGAGACGCACCCCCACGCCCCATTGCATCCTGCACATTGTTTTCGCTGCCAAGTCAGCCGGAGGGCCAGTTGGAAGGCCCCATTTAGAGCCCTGACTTTTGGGACAGAGGGCATTTCGGCCCCGAGGAAGGCCAGTTGGCCTGGGGTCATTTGGTGTCCTGGTGTGGGGTAAGGCCCCCAGGAGATGTGTGCACCTTCCTAGTGATACTGGGGTGCACTGCTGGTTATTAGGATGTATGCCTAATATGATTATTGCATAATGTGTTTATACTGATGATGATGCCTAATGTCATGCTATGATGTTTATGCTTAGGATGATGCCTAAAGCTAATGTGATATGTGCCAAGTGCTAATGCCAGTAGTTACTGGTTGGTTTACATTACTTACCTGTTCTTATGGTTCTGACAGCGGCCCGATTGGCCCTGTCCTGTATATATTCCCCGTGTAAATTACTACCTGATGCCAGTTGGCACAGTGTATATGTGTGGTTATGATCTAATGTGTTTATGATAATACAAAGGCTATTTTTATAACCTTGTGTGGAGTTTCTTTTGTGGTGTGCCTAGTGTGTTGCTCCTGTGTGTGTGTTGCGCAAACGCTTTACACATTGCCTCTGGGATAAGCCTGACTGCTCGTGCCAAGCTACCAAGGGTGTGAGCAGGGGTTATCTTCAGCGTGTAACTCCCTCGCCCTGACTAGAGTGGTGGTTTCTGCCTGGCTTAGGCGCAAGCCCTAGCCAACCAGAAATCCCATTTCTAACAGTACATATCACATGTTTCCTGTGAGCTTGTATGCACTTGCAGTGACATATGAGACTGCCGCGGTAGCAGCGGTTGCATCGTAACACGGTGGGGGGAACTTTCCTGGCCTCGGCGGTCGGAATCCGATCATGGCTGCGGCGGTCAGACGGCCGGTCCGACTGCCATCGTAATGATGCCCTAAGTCTCTTGAGCTGTAGTGACATGCGTGAATGTACCGGCCAGAGAAAGGAATTCCACTGTGTACCTTGGACTAACAACATAGATGACAATACAACATCACGAGAACAAGGAGAAAGGGTTAAATGAGAGTGAGTTAGATTGAGGAAAGTGTCTTAATATAGTAGTTTGTGAGTTATTTTATTATCGAAACTCACAGAAACAAAAGAGCTTGGGTTTTGTCTTAAGTGAAGATAAACCAGAGAGCACCAGTCACTGCTTTCTGACTCCATGTATTAAGTCAAGTCTGAGCTAGCACCAAATGAAAACTGCAGTACTCCAATTCATGTTCCAAAGGATAGGTAATTATTCCTGCGAGTGATATGTGAATGGAGTGTTTTGATGAAATAGGTGTTTGGGAGAGTGAGACTTAGGGGTCGATTCCGATCCGGGGCGGAAAAAAAACCGACCGACTCGGTATGGGATAATAGTCCGACCGACACGTACCGGCGTTGCCCGACCTGGGAAGTACGATGAAATGCATGTGAATCACGACCGACTCGTACGGAACTCAAGGCGAACGACCGACCCGGACGGAAACAAGCTATCCGGCCGGAAAACCACGCGAATAGAACCGACCGACACGCACCAGGAAGAAAGCCGAACGAAACGTACCCGCGAACTCCGACCCGCGCAGTACAATGCAATGGGTGCAAAAGCAGACCGATTCGCACGGAGCACAAGCCGTACGACCGACACGCATACAAAACCCAGCCGAACAAACACAATACACCGCGAACGCCGCATACGCCGCATATGAAACAGAGCTGAAACACAGCGGGAACGACTCGGAGAGGCGCGCACGAGATAACTGCAACGTACTACTCGGTCAGAAGAACGACTCCAACATGCACAATAATCACAAATGAAAAAATACAAAAAAAGAGGGCCAAACAAGCAATGACAAAGCCAATAAATACAGGGGGTGAAAAAAATTGAACAAGGACACACCCCCAACTCCACCTACATAAAGGCCACAAATCCCTACCATGATCCTTTGCAAATTCCACTGACCACCCAGCAGAGAACACCATCACACAGCAAACACAGACACACACACACAGCTCATCCAACACAAAAGCCACACACCATTAGCACCTCAACAAATAGCACCCTCACACACACACAGCAAAACCTACACTCACACACCCTCACTTGCACACACACACACACATCAATCACAACCACCACCCATCACCATGCCCCTAAAGAAGAATCCAAAGTTCCTAGATAGTGAATTGGAAGTCATGGTAGACGAGATCCTGAGGGTAGAGCCACCGGTGTTTGGCACATTGGTCCAACAGACCCCCATGTCGCAGAAAACCAAGATGTGGGCGAGGATCGTCGACAGGGTGAACGCACAATCACCATGTTTGCGCACAAAGGAAGACATCCAGAACAGGTGGTATGATGTGCGCAGGAGGGTCAGGGACCTCCTGAAGAAGGATTACCTCCTGAGCCAGCACACCGGCAGTGGCCCTCCTGCCAAACCAGTATACCTCAGGCCCTGGGAGGAGAAGGTGCGGGCCATCCTACCACCAGTGAGCGTATATGGACTAACAAACATCCCAGAGCCTGGTGAGTACACAACTAATATACACAATATTGTGTGCCAATACACACACATCACTGTCAAGGGGACAGTCAAACCATGCACCCCTAGCAAATCAACAGCAAACAAAAGATAATCATCCCAAAAAGTGTATGTCAGACAGATAAACACAATACATGCCATCTCATAGTGATATGTAACTGTGTCATGACATGTACAAATCCAATACCAAATTGAGCTAGGCAGTGGCACAAATATAACCAACAAACACTGTCAGATAATTAGCCACCACTAGAACACCACCTCACAGGGAAGCTCACAGAAAGGAAGGAATCCTGTGTATGCTGGTGAAGTCAGTGTAGCCAAGAGCATGATGGGACTCGTAGTAACAGATAATGGGCAGCCTCACATTTGGACCATCAACACCACTCAGAACCATGCTCACAACACAGGGAGTGGAAAAGGACTGACAAGATGGCTGACACTGGGTACTGCTGTGGGGAGCACAAGGCCCTGCTGGGAACTGTGCACCAACAAACAGCACAACACCACTGCCTGACATCCTGAAAGCCAACTTGCACTCCCTGCAATGCAAGCACGTTGCATGGTGGGATATCTGGCTGGGTGGGAAGGAGGACTCACAGCACTGACCATAGTTACAAGCAGCTCACCTCACACACCCCCTCAACACAAACTCCACATAACCCACCTGGGAGAATGCCATGCCTCAAATACCAAATGAAGATCCCACAAAGAACCACCACCCTGGGTAATGCCGTGTGAAGCACAGGGACACTCTTGGGACTTGTAGCCAAACAAACGCAAGGACAACACTGTCAGCCTTCCTGTCAGCACAGGCACACTACCCCACAGGGAAGCAGAGTCCAAAGGAAGGAAGTACGGGCATGCTGGGAAGGGGGTGTAGGCAATAGCATGATGGGAGTTGTAGTCACAGAAACTGCTCACCCTCACAATTGGCCCATCAACACCACTCTGAACCATGCTCACATCACAGGGAGTGGAAAAGGACTGACAAGATGGCTGACACTGGGTACTGCTGTGGGGAGCACAAGGCCCTGCTGGGAACTGTGCACCAACAAACAGCACAACACCACTGCCTGACATCCTGAAAGCCAACTTGCACTCCCTGCAATGCAAGCACGTTGCTTGGTGGGATATCTGGCTGGGTGGGAAGGAGGACTCACAGCACTGACCATAGTTACAAGCAGCTCACCTCACACACCCCCTCAACACAAACTCCACATAACCCACCTGGGAGAATGCAATGCCTCACATACCAAATGAAGATCCCACAAAGAACCACCACCCTGGGTAACGCTGTGTGAAGCACAGGGACACTCTTGGGACTTGTAGCCAAACAAACGCAAGGACAACACTGTCAGCCTTCCTGTCAGCACAGGCACACTACCCCACAGGGAAGCAGAGTCCAAAGGAAGGAAGTACGGGCATGCTGGGAAGGGGGGTGTAGGCAATAGCATGATGGGAGTTGTAGTCACAGAAACTGCTCATCCTCACAATTGGCCCATCAACACCACTCTGAACCATGCTCACATCACAGGGAGTGGAAAAGGACTGGCAAGATGGCTGACACTGGGTACTGCTGTGGGGAGCACAAGGCCCTGCTGGGAACTGTGCACCAACAAACAGCACAACACCACTGCCTGACATCCAGAAAGCCAACTTGCACTCCCTGCAATGCAAGCACGTTGCATGGTGGGATATCTGGCTGGGTGGGAAGGAGGACTCACAGCACTGACCATAGTTACAAGCAGCTCACCTCACACACCCCCTCAACACAAACTCCACATAACCCACCTGGGAGAATGCAATGCCTCACATACCAAATGAAGATCCCACAAAGAACCACCAGCCTGGGTAATGCTGTGTGAAGCACAGGGACACTCTTGGGACTTGTAGCCAAACAAACGCAAGGACAACACTGTCAGCCTTCCTGTCAGCACAGGCACACTACCCCACAGGGAAGCAGAGTCCAAATGAAGGAAGTACGGGCATGCTGGGAAGGGGGGTGTAGGCAATAGCATGATGGGAGTTGTAGTCACAGAAACTGCTCACCCTCACAATTGGCCCATCAACACCACTCTGAACCATGCTCACATCACAGGGAGTGGAAAAGGACTGACAAGACGGCTGACACTGGGTACTGCTGTGGGGAGCACAAGGCCCTGCTGGGAACTGTGCAACAACCAACAGCAAGACACCACTGAATGACATCCTGAGAGTCAACCTGAACCCACTGCAAGGGTGGCATGCTTCATGGTGGGATAACTGGGCTAGGTGGAGAAGGATGGCCGGATATCCACCAAATACAACCAATGCTGGCCATGCACACACCTCAACATTCACATTGAAATGCCCCAGGTATGCATGACAATGTGCTACACCAATATCAACCTCTTACTGTGACAACTTAGGACAATGCAATGTACATGCCCGCATCCAGAGGTACAGTCACAACTGTCAGGTGTGTGAACCATTGATGCCTGTAGAAACATAACATACAATGTGTGTCTCTTCCAAATACAGGTGATGATGATGGGGACACAGCAGCAGGCGAGGAGGAGTCCCTGTCCCAGGCTTCGGGGGACACTGAGCTCACTGGTGTGGAACAGCCTCTGCCCTCCTCGGATGGCGAAGACCTACCTGGCACCTCCGGTGTGAGTCATCATGCAGCACCAGCTGGACCAACACCTGCACCCCCTGCACCCACCCCTCCAACAACTGCCAACACACAGTCCACCCCCGCGACACGGACAGACCAAGGACCACCGATGGCAACAGCACAGAGCCCCAGGCCCAGCGTGGAGCAATGGACGACAACACCACTAACAACCCCCAAGGGGGCCTTGGGTCACCTGTGCGTGCCACCGCAGGTCCTGCACGTGTCGCCAGGGGTGGTGGGAGGGGTGGTAGACATAGGTCGCTGCTTGCAGAGGGGTCTGGACTGCATGATGACCCACAACTGGCACGCATCGCTGATGCGTACCAGGATAGCACCGGAGAGGTCAGACAGGTCGTGGGGATCCTCAAGGACATACAACAGCAGCAGGCTGCCCATCATGCCCGCTTGGACTCCCACATGTCCCGTGTGGAGACACACATGTCTCGCATGGAGTCCAAGTGGGACACATTGCAAGAACTCACAGCGGTGCATAGGGACATATTGACATGCCTCCGCCAGATTAGCACCAACATGGCCACACCTCCCTGTGTGCCCACAACATCTGGTGCTGCAACAACTGACACCGCCACAGGGAGGGAGGAGGACTCTGGCGGAGACTCCCCTGCACCGCCGCAGCCTGCACGTGAGGGTCCCCCCCCAAAGAAGAGGGGTCGTCCGAGGAAGGAAAACTGAGAGGTTGATGGCCACGTACATCCCCCAGGAAGCCAACACCTGTTACGGAAATTCTACTGTGTGTGCAAACGTTTCACCCTGTCGAATGCAACACTACTCTCCCACATGACATGGGGAGTTCAAGTTGGACTAATGTATCATATGACTGTGGACTTCACTCAGGACATTTCTGCTACCAAGACTTCCAACTCATCTGGGAACTTTGGATCACAATCCCAATGTACAGCACCCACCATCCTGTGCACTATCACACACACATTTCTGTAAATAAAATCACTAGTACACCATACTTGCCTCTGTTGTTATTCAAATGTGGATACTGTAATGGTGATGATGACCTGCTAAATTACACTGTGTATGCTAACTGCTACAGCAAGTACAACACCGTCGTGTGAGTCATGGTGACGTGACACATATGAGGGAGACACACCACTAGGGCTACATAACACAGAGACACCAGGGCCATCGGACTCATCGCCCACAGTGATGTTGCCAGGAAATACAGTGGAATGCACAGACACCACACCTATTCAGAGTCTGTGTCAACTAGCCCACAGGTGCAGTAAGCAAATGTCAGTCAGATGTGTGACCACAGACAACGCACATCCCAAAGTGAAGCACAGGTTCATTACACATTTGCAACATGTTGTTTCCACTACAAATGCAAGGTTTACCCACGTGGCAGTGGCCACACAGTCAACAAGTGCAGAAGATATGAAGTCCAGGGGTGTGTGGCACATCACTTGTAGGCAAACTACTGCTGCCACCCTGAAAGCTGAATCATGGTGTCGGGGGATCCAAGTTGACCAAAGTACTCAGTAAGCACCCTGTGAAGGATAGACATGACACACAGTTAAAACCACTGAAGAACAGGACAGAACTGCAATACTCATGCCCAATACATGTCACAAGACAACTACACAAAACCAAGTTAGCATGTCAAAACTGTTGGGGAGTACAGACTACCTGTAAGGACACATTGCTGCACGCATCCAGTCAAGTAGCACATGGCCACACTCAAACAGCACCAGAGCACCACCCACACATATCATGCAAACTCACATCATTCACATTACATCTCCCTGGATACTCACATTCAGCTGAAGAAGTTGGTGATGAGCTGTGTGCGGACATCACCATCATCATCATCATCATCACTGGCATCGTGGTCCAGGCCAGGATCCTCCACAGGTGGCGGACGTTGGTCATCGTCATCCAGGATGAGAGGCAACTCCTTCCGCACTGCCAGGTTGTGTAGCATGCAGCAGACGATGACAATCTTGCACACCTTTGCTGGGGCATATGGGAGGGCCCCTCCTGTCTTGTCCAGGCAGCGGAAGCGGCTCTTCAGGAGACCAAAGGTCCGCACAAACACTCTCCTGGTCCGACCATGTGCCTCATTGTAGCGCATCTGGGCTGGTGTCACAGGGTTCCTGAGGGGTGTCAGCAACCACGGTATGTTGGGGTATCCGGAGTCACCTACGGACAGACAAGTGCACATTAGCTGAGTTGGAAAAGTGGGTGGAATACTACAGATCAGAACACACACAATGGTACAAAGTCAGTACACACCGACAAGCCAGGCACGCTGGTTCTGCATCTGTGCCATCATCCTCGGGATGCGACTACTCCTCATCACGTAGGCATCGTGTGCTGAACCAGGGAAACGGGCACACACATGTGTGATGCTCATATCTGCAAGACATACCACCAGAGCATTGATCGAATGGTAATGTTTACGGTTCCGGTATGCCTGCTCATGTGCCTGTGGTGGTATCAAAGCCACATGTGTCCCATCAATGGAGCCAATGACATGTGGCATCCTCCCCAGGGCATAGAAGTCACTCTTGACGTCAGTGAGTTGTTGACGTGTAGGGAAATAGATGTACTGGTTCAGGCATCTCAACATTGCCTCCAAAACATCGCGTAGCACACGGCTGAACATAGTCTGTGACATCCCACCGACAGTCGCCACAGTGTGTTGAAAGGTACCGGTGGCAAAGAAGTGTAGGGCTGCCATTACCTTCACCTTGGGTGTCAGCGCCGTAGGGTACGGCCGGCCAGGTTGCAAATGTGGTGCCAAGCGCACTGCCAAATCATCAATCAGCTGCCTGGTGAAGCGGTACCGTCGGATGCTGTCACGTTCCACCATCGTTGCCAGGTCAGGGAATGGTCTATGGACAGCTGGAGCCCTGCAGTGCATAGGTTGAAGAAAGAAAGATTGTCAGTCACCCCACATATGTGCCATTCACCATACTCAATTTCACATGATACATCATTACGAGACACAAGTACTTGATGTGTGTGCCGTTCTGTTCGGACATAACTCACACCTACATGCCCATCATCTAACTTCTCAGTACAACATGTGTGCACAACAGGTACCAGGTTGTGCTATGGGAAACCATTAGGCTGTGTCACAGTACCCATTTCCTGCTGTCACGTTCCACACACACACCACAGTGACATGTCTGGACAGATGCGCCACAGGCATCACAGCTCATTGACAGGTAGATTCCCAGTGACCCTGTCTTGCCACATGGACACTGGCATGACATGGCGTATCATGTACACGTCAGAAAAACAAACATGACTCCCACAGGTAGTGGCCCCGGTCGCCTCCGCAGAACAGACATGGGCGCCAGTGACGCACAACATCAAAGTCCATGCACAAACAACGTTGATGTGGAGACTGTCTCCCATCTTGCACATGGAATCAGAGACATCGGAAACACAACATGCACACAGACTGTGGAGGGACATCACTATTGTGGCTATGAGTCATCCTGTGACGTACATGCCTTCCCCCATGGGACCCTGGGGGTATGTGACATGTCACACACATACACAACCTGGAAATGTGACCATGCCACATGCTCCAAAATGAACTGTTGCACATCACAGTGGTCATGTGCACAACACACAAAGGACCCTGTCCCCATTAACACATGCACAGCCTGGGTGTGGCTGCCCACAGGTGCCACCACAGAAACCACATGTCAACCCCCATACACAGAAAAGGTAATGCAGCCTTACATGCCTTAGGAAACAGTGTGGACTGGGTGTGGTGTTGTAGGTGTGCCCCTGTGTCTCTGGCAGGTATATGTGGCTGGCATACGTTCACCAGTGACAAGCATGGTGACATATGCGACTGACCTGTACAGGTACGTGTTGTAAAGCAATGGACCGATCGGTGTGCCCGGCCGGCCCATTGCATCTGTTGTGAGCGGGTACGCGTTGTATCCCGAAATACGCGTTGTACAGCAATGGACCGATCGGTGTGCCCGGCCGGCCCATTGCATCTGTTGTATCCCGAAATACGCGTTGTACAGCAATGGACCGATCGGTGTGCCCGGCCGGCCCATTGCATCGGTTGTGAGCGGGTACGCGTTGTATCCCAAAATACGCGTTGTACAGCAATGGACCGATCGGTGTGCCCGGCCGGCCCATTGCATCTGTTGTGAGCGGGTACGCGTTGTATCCCGAAATACGCATTGTACAGCAATGGACCGACCGGTGCGCATGCATTGGCTGGGGCCTGGCATGGCAACGGACGCGTTTTCGAAGCTCCAACGAGTCTGATGCAGTGAATTCAGTTGGCCAGCCACAACAATGTTGCAAAATCATGGGTGTCATGAAGTTGAAGATTTGAAGGATGCTGTGGGCGTGTATTAGTGCTGCTATTCCATGGATTGGTCAGATTCAGAAGATGCAAACGACTTGGACCTATCACTTTGGACACATGGACAGTATCTGCCTCTGCAGCACACATATAATGCTGGCTGTTCCCCTGAGAGCTCACTTGCCTGCACTACATGCTCCAGGACGACATCTGCCACCAACACTGCTGCTGTTTCTGCATCCTCTGGCTACTGCAATGGCACGTACTGTGGAGAGAGCCCCAGCCTTCAGCCTTGAGGAGAACCAGGCCCTGCTGGACAGCCTCCTTCCACAGTACAGCAAGCTGTATGGGAAACCAGGGGAGCAGGTGAGTGTGCTGTCCACTGTCTTACTAATTGTGCATGTTGTCTGACTAGCAGGACTTACAGTGTGCACACCACTGGCTAGCATGCTCACTGAGTAGTTGTCACACCCCAAAGTGTGTAGTTACATGCACTGAACAGGTACAGTGCAATCACAGTGCATTCCAACAAGGTTTACTTTCCATGCAATGATACCATGTAGTAACTGCTGGCAAAATGTTCATAGCCATTGTTGCACTGCCTGGGTACATCATGTGCCCCAGTGATTGAGACATGTATATCCAACTGTGTGATGCACGGACATGTTGCATGTGTAGTAATGGCATTTTCACTTTGTCATCCTCACAGGTTGATGCCCACCAGATACAGAAAATCTGACTGACCATCGCCCGGGCAGTAAAATCCGTGGGGGACTACAAGCGCCGGATCCGCAACTGCCAGAAGAGGTGGCAGGACCTTAGAGGCTGGACCCGGAGGATCGCAAGGGTCCAGCTGAAGCTGTCGCCTCCTCGCAGGAGGGGCGGACACCGGACCCTGACCCCTCACATGCTCAGGATCCTGGCGGTGGTCTTCCCTGACCTGGATGGGCAGCTGAAGGCCAGACAGCAGCAAGGAGGGGTGAGTCCATGACAGCACTGTGCACTTTGTCTGACATGCTATGTGCCCTCCTCTGGCCTGGTTAAACTTCCACAGTACATCAGTCTTGTGTTCCAGGACCCATGTCCCTCTATTGTGACATGCCCACTCCTCATCTGATACGCATATGTGTGGCCCTTACAGTCAGGACATTGTGTCACTTGGGGACTGTGTCATTGCATTTTGCTTTGCTCAAGGTGGGGGACAGCATTTGTTCCGGTGACTATGTTGTGGGATTCATGGGTGGGTCAATTGCTCACACAATGCCCAAGTCCTGACATGTAATCTGGGTGTAACTTTGATTTGTGGTCCACTTGCTGATCTGATTCACCACATGTCCCTGGGGTATTTGGCACACCCCCATGCTGCTGGTGGGAAGAATGTTTGGGCCTCAGGAGTATGTATATCAAGTGTGTCACACATGCTTAGACACCTGTCTACTGTCCAGGACTCAGCCCTCTTACAGGTGGAGCTGGACAGTCATGCCTACTCCAGGGCATACAATACACTCTGTACTCCCACTCCTGTGGATCATCTGACATGTTGTGATCAGTGACATGTTCCCTCAGGTGTCTGCCTCTGTGTCATTGTGCTGTGGCTTCGTTGTCAGGACTACTGGTATGTTTGTTGGTTATGGCTCAGCATGCCATCTGAGATGTGACCATGAGAGACGATACTTCTGTGACTTATAGGTGTCTGATCACTTGACTGTGCACACAGGTGTATGCGACTGTGACTTTCAGGCAGCTGTTTTTCATTCACAGCACACTGTGAGGTGCTCATGTTCAGAGAGTTGTGTTTCGTGTCCCCCATATGTCCAATTGGTATGACGTGGACAAATAGTAGTTCAGATGATGTTGTTTTTGGTGGATGGACATGTGCACTTGTCAGTTACATAACTTGCATTCCCCATGTCCTAGGACTGTGACACAGTGCAGACTGTTGTTGGCTGGCTGCCATGGCCATGTGACTGGAGACAGTGATGTATGAATTTGCACGCATGCCTGTGTCATGGCATTAAACTTCCTAAGACTGATCCTGCAGGGGAGTGACATGTGCAACATGCACCCCATTGTGGCATTGACTATCCGGACATGGGTGGATCATGGTGTCTGGTGCTGGTATGCATCACATGCATTTCTATTTAGACTCTGGCCATCCCTTTCTCTGGACACCTGCACTGACTCAGTGGCAAGAGATGTGATGTGTGCATGTTCACATACTTCACCGTGTTCCCTGCAATGTCCAACAACTGTGTAGGTGGTGCATGTGTCCAGACTGGGGTCTTACCATCAGACAGGCACCAGACAGATGGGTGCAAGGGCAGGAGGGGTGTGAGTCCCATGGTTGACCATCAGACTGACAATTGGCTTCCCCGTATCTGTGTGAGGACTTTAGGCAATGTTCAACTAAGGATGCCAGGGCTTGCTCTGTGATGTGCTGTACTTACTGTGGTGTGTGCGGTCAGTGCAGGTGACTGATGTTTGTCTGTTTCCCTAATTGTTTGCAGATACATCCACGGCCACAGGAGGGGACAGCTCCACGGACCAGGAGGAGCAGCGGAGCCAGACTGGGTCAGCATCCGACGAGTGGTCAGAGGGACCCAGTGGCACAAAGGGTGAGGGGAGCCACACAGAGGAGTCCTCAGCACCATCAACCTCAGCTGAGGACCACAGCAGCTCGGAGGATGACTCCCTGGTGGAGGCGGGTCTCAGCAGCCACCAAAGGCCAGCTAGTCTGTCTGGCCCCACCACCACCACGACCACCGCCCTCCCATTGGCTCCCATTCCTGAGGTCCGTGGAGGCTCCCGTGCTCGGGAGCGTGTCTCCTTCGTGCCAGGCACCGCACCCCCTGCCCCTGTGTCCCCTGCTGCCCTGAGTGAGGAGTCTGTGTACCTCCTTCGGCAGCTCCATGTAGGGCAGACAGCAATGCTGAGTGTCCTCCATGCACACACCACTCTGTTGACACAGCTGGTGTCGTTCATGGAGGGCATCTCGACAGGTATGTCTGCCCTACAGAGGAGCAATAAGTCCATGGACTCCTCGGCAGCCATGTCCCTCCTCCAACAGTCCCTCACCCCTCCCACCTCTGCCCCATCCACACTTCCTGCCACCCTACCTGTCCAAAGCACATGCACACCTGCACAATCACCCAAGCACACAGACACGAGCAGCACAGACACACCCAAGAGAAAGGCACGACGTGCACACAAACATCCTCAGGGGACTGAGACCACACACAGGGGATGGGGAACAGACACACACACAGGCATCCACAGTCACTCCGCAGTCCTCCAAATCCTCTCCCTCCAAGACCCCTTCCCTTGCCTCACCTGCTACCCCACCTACACAGCAGATCTTCCTGTGTGACCTCGGCCTCTTCCCCTCCGATCCTGCTGATCCAGCATTCCGGGGGAAGAGGAAGTCCACCCACACAGAGGGGAGTGCCCCTCGCCCCCGGACACCCTCCCCCAGGCGCAGGCAGACACAGGACCCCATTCGGAAGTCCCCCCGGACCAGGAAGAGCAAGACCCCACCACCCCCACCACGCAGCTCCACCACCCAGTCTCTCTCCTCCATCCCCCAGGCCACCACTCCACAGGTTCCCCCGCCACACCCTGCCCCAGGTCCCCCCACACACCGATACCGCATCCCCAGACTGCTTAGGCCCTCCCCCCCTGCCACTTGCTCTTCCACCCCAACCCAGATGCTCTGCCTGTTAGTGCCACTGGTGTGGAGACCGGGTCCCCCCCCCTCTGTCCTGCCCACCTCATCTGCCCACCCTTCCACACCCTTGGAGTCATGCACTGCAGTGGAGTCCACAACCACCCCGTCTGACTCAGGCACTGCAGTGGGGACCCAGTCCACTACATCAGACCAGCCCACTGCAGTGGTTGCAGCACCCACACCAACTGACATGTGTACCACAGTGGTGCCGGCCCCCCCTGAGTCAGACACCTCCACTGCAGTTGCCGGTGACACTCCTGCACCCACCACCCCTTCACTGCCTCACTCTGCCATCCCCTGATCCTGTCCATGCGGTGCCTGGCCTGCCCCTTGTATGCCCCTCCAAGGGGGATGTCGACCAATCTATGTTGCTATGGGACACAAGCACTACTATGCCACTGATGTGTTTGTTGTTGTGTGACCAGGATTCATCCATGCAGTTTGGCTTTGGCAGCTTTTACCATGACTACACTTACCTTATGATCACTGTGGTGATGGTGCTTTCAGCCCCATTGCCACACTGTTCAAAAGTTGCATCAGCTATGGACCCCATACTTACCTTTTGGTCACTGTGGTGATGGGGCTTTAGGCCCCATTGCCACACTGTTCAAAAAGTGCATCAGCTATGGACACCACACTTCCCTTTTGGTCACTGTGGTGATGGGGCTTTAGGCCCCATTGCCACACTGTTCAGAAATGTGCATCAGCTATGGACACCACACTTCCCTTTTGGTCACTATGGTGATGGGGCTTTAGGCCCCATTGCCACACTGTTCAAAAGTGCATCAGCTATGGACACCACACTTCCCTTTTGGTCACTGTGGTGATGGGGCTTTAGGCCCCATTGCCACACTGTTCAAAAAGTGCATCAGCTATGGACACCACACTTCCCTTTTGGTCACTGTGGTGATGGGGTGTTCGAGCCCATTGCCACAATGGCCATGGTCGGCTTGCATTGTGGAGGCCACACACATTTATGTGTGACACATGTGTTAGGGGGTCACATTGTATGTTCAATATCATGTTCAGTCTTGTAGGCATTTGACACAGACTACACACGCTTGTCAGGGTGTTGGGGGATGTAATTTTCTGTCATTCCTTATGTGGGAGTATGCTGGTTGTGTCATGCATTACCCATCCTATGAGTAGGGGTGGTGTTAGTGGTAGTCATCCATCCCCCATGAGTGGGGATGGTAGTAGTGACAGGCATCCAGCCCCCTGAGTAGGGGTGGTGGTGGTGGCAGGCATCCAGGCCCCCTGAGTAGGGGTGGTGGTAGGGGCAGGCATCCATCCCCTAAGGGTGGGGATGGTAGTAGTGACAGGCATCCAGGCACCCATGATTAGGGGTGGTGGTAGTGGTAGGCATCCATCCCCCATGTGTGGGGATGGTAGTAGTGACAGGCATCCATCCCCCTGGATAGGGGTGGTAGTAGTGGCAGGCATCCAGCCCCTAAGGGTGGGTATGGTAGTAGTGACAGGCATCCAGGCCCCCTGGATAGTGGTGGTGGTAGTGGCAGGCATCCATCCCCCTAAGGATGAGGATGGTAGTAGTGACAGGCATCCAGGCAACCATGATTAGGGGTGGTGGTAGTGGTAGGCATCCATCCCCCCATGAGTGGGGATGGTAGTAGTGACTGGCATCCAGCCCCCCATGAGTGGGGATGGTAGTAGTGACAGGCATCCAGCCCCCCCTGGATAGTGGTGGTGGTAGTGGCAGGCATCCATCCCCCTAAGGGTGGGGATGGTAGTAGTGACAGGCATCCAGCCCCCCATGAGTGGGGATGGTAGTAGTGACAGGCATCCAGCCCCCCCTGGATAGTGGTGGTGGTAGTGGCAGGCATCCATCCCCCTAAGGGTGGGGATGGTAGTAGTGACAGGCATCCAGGCACCCATGATTAGGGGTGGTGGTAGTGGTAGGCATCCATCCCCCCATGAGTGGGGATGGTAGTAGTGACAGGCATCCAGCCCCCCATGAGTGGGGATGGTAGTAGTGACCGGCATCCAGCCCCCCCTGGATAGTGGTGGTGGTAGTGGCAGGCATCCATCCCCCTAAGGGTGGGGATGGTAGTAGTGACAGGCATCCAGGCATCCATGATTAGGGGTGGTGGTAGTGGTAGGCATCCATCCCCCCATGAGTGGGGATGGTAGTAGTGACAGGCATCCAGCCTGAGTGGGGATGGTAGTAGTGACAGGCATCCAGCCCCCCCCTGGATAGTGGTGGTGGTAGTGGCAGGCATCCATCCCCCTAAGGGTGGGGATGGTAGTAGTGACAGGCATCCAGCCCCCCCTGGATAGGGGTGGTGGTGGTAGTGGCAGGCATCCATCCCCCTAAGGGTGGGGATGATAGTAGTGACAGGCATCCAGGCACCCATGATTAGGGGTGGTGGTAGTGACAGGCATCCAGGCCCCCCTGAGTAGGGGTGGTAGTAGTGGCAGGCATCCAGCCCCCTAAGGGTGGGTATGGTAGTAGTGACAGGCATCCATGCCCCCCTGAGTAGGGGTGGTGGTAGTGGTAGGCATCCAGCCCCCCCTGAGTAGGGGTGGTGGCGGTGGCAGGCATCTAGCCACCCATGAGTAGGGGTGGTTGTAGGGTGGTGTTGGTGGTAGGCATCCATCCCCCTATGGGTGTGTATGGCATTGGTGTTTGCCATCCCACCCCTATGGTTCTGCTGTTGCTTGTGTACGTCATTTGTGCATCCCTATGTGTGTGTGACATATTTCGGGTACGTGTAGTTTGTTTGTATTGTTGGTGTTTGACTTACCGTCTGCGCCGTACGCGTCCGTGCCGGTCCCGGTAATAGATGTAGAGTATAGGTAGGACCTGCGCAATGGGATTCATGCTTGGATTGTCTCGTTCGGGTTTCTCGTGTCTTCGACTCGTACTCGTCGCTGGCTTGTTCGTCTCGTAGCCGTGGATTGTCTTGTGGCGCGAAACGGAGCTTATGTACGGCTCGCACGGATGCTCAAACGTGCCAGACGTAGCGACGGGTTCGGCGCGTACGGAATGCGCATCGTACTAGTCCGGCCGGAAGGTGCTGTGTATTTGCTTCCGTGCGGCTCGAATCGGCGTTTACGGATCCGGCTCGGGGGGGGACAGGAGCTGGATTGGGTGAGTACGGCTCGTTCGGTAACTGGGTTGTTATACGCATCGTACTTGTTCGTCCGGACGAGTGTACGATTCGGTCGGGAAACACGCATTCGGCTTGTATTTTTTCCGGACGAATAGTGTTAGGTGCGCTTCCGGCCGAGATCGGAATCGGCCCCTTAGTATCCGTGTGAGCGAGGCAGTTTTTAGCCTTCACAGGACACTGAGGGGCATATTTACAACTAAAGTGGCGGAGTACGGCGTTAAACCAAGAAGGCTAACGACGTGCTCTGTCACTTTAGAAACACAGGGCTGCACCGTTTTTACAATAATACAGTGCAGCCCTGCATTTCTCCCTGCGCTGGAGCTAGATTTAGCTGCCTAGCGCCAACGCAGGCACTCCTGCACTAAAGTGCAAGGATGCCTGCGTTGTTGGAAATGATTGTGTATGAGCAGGAAGGTGTCCTTTCCTGCACATAAACAATCATAAATGGCGATTTGTAACTTCTATGTGTGCTGCATGTGCAGCACACATACCAATAAATCAGAAGCTTATCATGGAGACTTTTCTCAGCAAGTGTTTTCTTTTGCATGTTTATTGTAATACAGATAGTATGAATAGTGCACATTGTTTAAGGTAAAGAGTGTGGTTTTTGGCAAAAAGAGGCAATGAATGGTTGTCTGAATTCTAAAATATTTCGATGGTAGATAGTTATTTCCAGTGGGAATAGTAAATTCAACCTCTCTGAGGTTCAACACTTTCCCTTCTGTTGCGATGTTAGTAGTGGGAGTAGGAAATGTAACCTTTCCGAAGTCCAACACTTTCCCTACCCTTGCGGTGACCGGAGTAGGAATAGTAAATGTAGCCCCTCCAAAGATTTACGCTTTCCCTCCTGTTGCTTAGACTGGAGTGGGAATGCTTGGTTTGTAGGGGTATAGAGCCCAAAGTCCAACACCTTCCCTTCCAACACCTTCCCTACTGTTGCACAGGCTGTAGTAGGAATAGTAAATCTTACCCCTCCAAAGTCCTACATTTTCCCCACTATTGTGTAGATACAAGCAGAATTAGTAAATTTAACTCCTCCGTAGTTTAACACTTTCCCTACAGTTTGTTGTTTCGAATGGGAATAGTTAATCTAACCCCTCCGAAGTCCTGCACATGCCCTACTGTTGCATAAACTGAAGTGGGAATAGTATATCTAATGTTCCCTTTCCAAGTATTCGTTACATACATTTTTCATTATTATTTGAATTATTTTTAATTTGATATATTTTTAATATATTTTTCAATTTGTGTACATTTATGTATTATTTTTTGTAATTGTAATTTTTTTTTTTTTTTTTATATTTTATTTATTTGGTGATATATTTAATATTTTTAATTGAATTGCTAAAAAATGTTACGTTTTAATTAAATATATATTTAGATAGATAGATAATATATATATATATATATATATGCTTTTCATAGTAGTAAATACAAAATAAACAAAAAATACATTGATTATAATGTAAAATATATATTTTTAATGATTGTGTTACACTATATATACCCACACACACAAATAAATAAACACACATACATATATATTTATACATATACATATTATCTACTGGCGGTCGCCAGTAGATAGCTATAGTTAGGACCTAGTTTCCATAGGAAAAGCGTTTTTTGTTTTCCCAATAACTTTAGCGCCGGATGACGAATCATCGCGAAATTTTCAAAACAAGTGGGGCGCTCCGGTCAGCTCCTGTCTTGAAAGTTTTGGGGTGATTCGGCAAGCGGGGGCCGAGAAAAAAGGGGGGTCCCAAAACGTGTTTTCTCCATGTTAATTCCCATAGGAAACTTTAGACACGGCTACAGCCCGAACTGCTGAACGGAATTACACCAAATTTGGCAAAAAGGTAGTGCTTAGTTCAGAAAGCGCCCTTTTTTTTAAATGGTGTAAATCCGTTCAGTAGTTGCGGAGAAAATAAAAAAATAGAGGTCAAAAAATCAATTTCCCATAGGAAACTTTAGACACGGTTACAGCCAAAACTGCTGAACGGAATTACACCAAATTTGGCAAAAAGGTAGTGCTTGGTTCAGAAAGCATCCTTTTTTTTAAAATGGTGTAAATCCGTTCAGTAGTTCCTGAGAATTCAAAAAATAAAAGTTTCGATATCTATGGCCGCGGTGGATCCGCGCACCCTCCCGATCACGAGCTTCATGCTAACTGGCTGTCAACACTCCAAACCAGGAAGTGTTGGCAGCCATCTTGTGCCTCGGTAACCGAGGCACAAGAAAACAGAAAAACTAAGGCGCAAAACAAGAAAAGGGGGCAGGGTAGAAACACCCTGACCCCCTAGGCCTGCTCAGGGGATCCCAACAAGGACCCCCAGGGCCCAAAAAAGCATTTTTTTAAAAAAACAAATCGGCAAAATGCACGCCGTTAATTGAACCCCCGGGTGGGCCAGGTCCCGGGGGCAGTAAAAAAATGTGTGGGGGTGCCCCAATCCCCCCCCACACTGCCCCGGGGACCGCCACCCCCCGGTGCTTTGCAACAATATTTGCGGGGGGCACATGGCCCCCCCGCAGCCCCGGGGACTGCCACCCCCCGGGGCTTTGATCAATTATAATCGTGGGGGGCACACTGCCCCCCGCAGCCCCGGGGACCGCCACCCCCGGGGCTTCTTTTAAAAAATATATATACCTGTGTGGGGGGCTCGAGCCCCCCACACGCCCCGGGACCGCCACCTCCCGGGGCACTAATATTTAAATTTGGGGTCCGTAACAGACCCCGAGCCCCGGGGACCACCACCTCCCCGGGGCTGTGCAAGTGAAGGGGAGGGGGCCGCGCGGCCCCCTCCTGGAGCCTGTGATGGTCCTGGGGATTGCCACCCCCAGGGCCGGCTCCTGCAGTGTCCCGGGGTGCCCACCCCCGGGACACTGCTGTTTGCTATGGCAGGACGGGAGCCTCGCGGCTCCCATCCTGCCATAGTAAACTTGCTTTGGATATTGGAAGAGAGAGCAGGAAACCTGCTCTCTCTTCCAAAATCTAGCAGATTGCTTTTCCACAAGGGGAGCTGCATGTTAGCAGCTCCCCGTGTGGAAAGCAATGCCGGCTCCCGCAGGACGCGGGAGCCGGCGGGACCGTGGGGGCATTGGGGCTCCCCCCACGGTCCCCAACGGATAGGGCCTGCCCCGGGGAATGGGGTCCCAGGGGCTAGTAGTGGCCCGGGAGGGGGGCCACGCGGCCCCCCTCCCCCAAAAAAAAAAAAAAAAAGGCCGGCCCCGGGGGATGGGGTCCCCAGGGCAATAGAGGCCTCAGGAGGGGGGCCACGCAGCCCCCTCCTTACAAAATTTAAAAAATGTGGCCATGCCCTGGGGGATGGGGTCCCTGGGGACGGAATTGGCCACGGGAGGGGGGCCAAGCGGCCCCCTTCCTGTTCAGTTTTTTTTTTTTTTAAATAAAAAAAGGGGTCAGGCCCTGGGGGATGGGGTCCCCAGGGCCCAAAATAGGAAAAAAGAAGGGGGGCCACACAGCCCCCCTTATAAAAAAACAAACAAAAAAAAGACGCGATCGTGCCTCAGGCCCCGCCCCCTCCCTTCACCACTCTGCAAACGCGCCCTGTGGCGTGTTTTAAATTGGGGCATTAATTCCCCTTGAATACTGGGGGTCCCTGGGGGCCAACTAGCCCACCAGGTACCTCCAGTGCGCACCACAGGGCTGCGTTGCAGAGAGGTGGTGCAGGCCACGCCCCTTTTTACACCTCTCTGCAACGCAGCTCTGTGGCGCTTACTGGAGGTACCTGGTGGGCTAGTTGGACCCCAGGGACCCTCAGGATTCAAGGGAACTTTATCCCCCAACTTAAAACGCGCCATGGGGCGCGTTTGCACAGTGGTGAAGGGAGGGGGCGGGGCCTGAGGTGACATGTGTGCAAACACGCCCTGTGGCATGTTTTAAGTTGGGGGATTAAGTGGGCTAGTTGGACTCCAACACCAATAACTACATACCCACTCACTGATTCTTAGGTCTACACACACATCCACTCACTCACCCGTACAGTCACTCATACTTACGGTCACTCAGTACAGGACTATCATATGCACTCATACACCTACATAGACACTCACACACTGCCACTCATCCATAGAGCTACTCACACACCTAGTCAGTCATGCAAATAATTAATCACACCGCCATTTACTCACCTATACAGTTATACACACACCAGCTCACTTACTCATACAAATACTAGCACATTCTTATGCTCTTATACAATCACTGAAACAAGTACACACTCATCCATACAGCCACTCTCACAATCACACACTCTCACTTATAGCCATTTATATACTCCAACACACATATATACTGCCTTTCACATATGTAGCTACTCACACATGCACCACTGAGATATACATTCACTCACTAACACACCCACACACACTCACCCACCCAAGCAGTCCATCACAGATGCACTCTTGAAATCATGCACCCAGTGAATCACCCACTCACACATCTATGTATAGAGTCACACACACCCCACCCACACAAACACTCAGGCACCCATACAGATACTCAGACAACCAATCAATAACCCATGTAGACACTCATGTAGCTATTCACAAACCCATGCAGCCGCTTACACACCAACAGACAGACGGATACAGACATTCACACAGTTTAGTCACTAACCCATGCATTCAGTAAGATACGTTTAATCACTCACTTATAGAGTCAGTCACGCACCTACTAAATCATCCATTCAGACACTTATACACCCACTCATTCTTCAATGCGCCTTTCCCTATATATATTAAACAGCTGACCGCGGCACGAATTCCGCCGCGGTGCGGGTGATTTACGAGTGGGCGTGGTTCGGATGGCCCCCGGCCGTCCTCCGCACACGCCCACCGTGACGTCGGACGGCCGCCGGCCATCCGAAGCACGCAACCGGTTTAACATATTTAAACTTTACAGAAACACACAGTCACTGGATGATGTCATCAGTGATGTCATTTGAGATGTCATCAGTGATGTCATCAGTGATGTCACTGACCATGTCATGAGTGATGTAATATGTGACGTCATCAGCAGTGCATTAGTGGGCGCGAGTTATAGTTAGCTGAACTAACTATAACGGGGGAATTTCACTGGTTTTGTACGAGTGAAATGTCCAACTAACTATAACTGTCCCTAAAACCTATGGTTTTTTCAGTGAATATATATATATATATACACATATATATGTGTTTATGTAAGTATTTATTTATATAAATAGTATTTAGTATTAGTGGAAGTTCTGTCATTAACATTATATTAATGTCATATACGAAAATATTTAAGATTTACTACTTTAAACTATATATATATATATATATATATATATACATACATATATATATATATATATATATATATATACACAAGGGTATTGATGCTACATTATGTAATATTTATTCAATATTTATGTATTGTGCAATATAATTTTGTATAATTTTGGGTATTTATACAAATCATGTAAATTGTTAAATGAACAGCATGTTCAAACCCAGGTTAAAATAATCATGTAACCAGTCCATCTAATTAATTGGACAAAATGGATCAATGTGAAAAAATTGTGTTTCAAACAATTGTCATCAACAGTATGTTTTCAGTGTCTATGGGGCGGGAACCAGTACTTGCACCAATTTACACTGTCACTTTAAAAAGGGAAAAAAAGCCTGATAGCGTTGTCATGTGATCAAGGTCCGCTAGGACCGAAACGCATAATGGCCGACAGAAAATAAACAACATATGCACTGAATTGTGGTCCGTGCCTGCTTACTGCATCGGGAAGGGTGACTTTCGGCGAGCAGCACGTCTTGATATATATATATATACAATATTTGTGAATGTTTTTGGACAATTTTAGTGTTCATTTTTATTGATGTTATTTTTGACACAATATTTATGTCAAGTGATATTGTTTACCTCAACATTGTGTCACTGATCTAGTAGGTCTGTTGTGGTGTGGGATGAGTATACTGAAACTAACAAAGGTGTGATCTGTCCATGCCATAGTTGCTGGCTTGTTGACTGTGATGCTGCTGGTTGAGAATTGTAAATCGGGTCGAATAGGTGTCTGGCAGTTTGGATAGGTTCGGTAATGTGCTGGGCAAGACCAGGGTTTGCAAAGTTTTCTTGAAGGGCCATAGAAGATGGTAGCAGTAAGCTGCTGAGTCAAGGGCAACGGAAGAGGGACAAAGAATAGAGAGATCTATACAAAAGATCTAAAAAAATAACTAAATGCATTTGTGAAGGAAACTCCTCATGTAAATTGTTATACATTCATTTGGCCAGGAAGAGATACAAAAGGGTTCAGCTCATGACCAAGAAGGAGTTGGATGAAGCTAGATGGCAGGACCTTAAACAGCCCCTGGTTTGGACAGCATACCGGCTGACATTTTTTTGTATGGAACTGACATATGGGCACAATACATTCTTTTGTTGGCAAATGCAATCGCACAATGCCCCGATCCCTGTTTAATGGAAGGGAGCAGAGATCATCCCAATATATAAAAAGGGGGATAGATCTGTGCCTTCGAATTATAGGCCGATTAGTTTGATCGACTGTATACAGAAGATTTTTGCTTGGTTGATCTTAAGCAAAATTGAGACGTGGATCGAGGAAAAGGCCATTATTTCCCCTTTTCAGGCAGGTTTCAGGAAGAAGGTGTCTACAATTGATCAAATCTTCCACTTTCTTTTACTTTATTGGAAAGTTGTGACAGTCGGCGGAGGAACATTATATGTTGCCTTCGTCAACCTTAAGTCTGCCTTCGATCTGGTCCCGCGTGACCAGCTCTGGCGAGTCTTGAATAGCCTAGGCCTACCTGACAAACTCTTGTTTCTCCTGAATCGTCTCCACGAGGGGAATTTTGCGCAGGTCTTCTGGGGTTCTCAAGGACAGGTGACAGACGAGTCCCTATTACAAAGGGTGTTCACCAGGGATGTGTGCTGGAACCCACACTGTTCTTGCTTTATCTCAACGATGTTGGTTCCTACCTGTGCTCCATACATACTGATGCTCCATCTCTGGCGGGCACCAATTCTTCTTTTCGTGGATGACACCCTATTGATTTCCAAAAACCCTGAGTGGTCTGCAACTCGCTTTAGATCGCTTCTAGGAATTTTGCTCCCTTTGAGGTTTGGAAATCAATTGCGCAAAGACTAAGATAATGTTTTTTAATAGGCATAGATCTTTTAAAGGGAAACTTGAGTTAGGGTGCGAGCCACTTGATAGTGTAAAGATTTTTAGCTATTTGGGAGTGACCATCTCCCCGAATCTTTCATGGAAACCTCAGCTAGATTTGCTAACTCTTAAGCACAGGCAAATAACAGGAGCCTTAATTAGAGAGTGCAATAGCTCCTTAACAAAACACATTGCCCTGACTTTACAAATTTATGATGCTACAGCTATTGGTGCCTGTTAATAAGGCTCAGAGCTATGGGGCCTGTCTGACCTCTCCCGGCTGACTAGATCAGAAAATTGCTTTCTGAGGAAATTGGTCAATTTACCGCAAAGCACTCCTCTTAAACCTCTGATGTTGGACATGAGTCAACGATCATTGGCAGATAGAGCCAAATTGCGGCCCTTGTTATTCTGGAAGAGATTGTGGTTTCAGCCTGAGCTGGCACACTATGGTGACGCATTAAGGGATGTGATGACTGACGACAAGTTTTATAAAATACCATGGCTGAGACAAGTCCGCAAGTTGCTTGTAGCCATTGGTCTCGGGGACTATTGGCTCAATCCACTTTTAATTCCAAACAAAGATGAGAGGGGCCCTCCTATCCCAACGGGGCAGGGCACCAACCCGACAGTAAATCAAAAAAAAGTTTTGTAACATACACGTGGAGGCTTTTTTTCCCCGATTGCAAAGACGCGTCAGAGATGTTATTAACATAACAACTTAGTGAGTTATCATGACTCCAGCATTAGTAAACCTAAGTTTAACAGGGACAGAATATAAGTATATCCCTTTGTTAATATGGGGATACATAACTGTGGTGGGTTATACACAAAATAAATGATAATAAGGATGAGTGCTAGAGGCATTTTGGAAAAGGTTACGGGCAGAAAGAATTGCAGTAGCAGCTGCATCTGTCCGGGTATGGGCGGTCGGATAGAAACGCCTATTTTTTTAATCAAATAGGAAATGTTAAGACTACATATGGGCGGTCGAAAAGAAAGAATCATTATATTTTCTTTGGGGTAAATAGAAAACTTTTAAACGAGTTTAAAAATAGACGGGAATATAAAAGCAAAAGGTTTGGTACTGGAACCATTATATAGCGTCTGTAGACAGAAATAGTAATAGGACGTTTAAGGCACTAGCTTAAGCAAATGAAAATGTGTCACTATAACAAATGATGGTATCTGTTTCTTAGGCTATTCGGGCCCGCTTAATTGGATGGTGGTATAAACCTATACACCAGCAAGGAGTGGAGATTCATAATCCCATCTGAAGCATTTCAAATACATCCCCTTAGACAGATCCCAGGTAAAAATTTAAAACAGAGCTTTTTTACTGTCTTTTATTAAACAAATTATGGCTAGTCATAACTGATGGGGTTCTATGCCCTTGTTTTTAGGTATTTGTTGGGTAGAATCAGTGGTAGAACGTATAGAAATACACACCAGCATTGACGGATCTGAGGAGTGGAGATTCATCATCCCTTAAGTATTGGACAAGAGTCTATATACAAAGATAAAAGGTATTTTTATATCCACATAGAAGGGTTATATATTTAATCCTCTTAAAAATTTGATATTATGGAATGAAAGGATGATTGGTCTATGGGTTATGAAGTATGAAAGAGAAATTTTATTTAGGAACTTTTAATTTCACCAAGAAATAAAGATTTTTATTAATAGTCACAAAGAGATATTGTAATGAATTATGCTGTTTGTGTATCTAGGATATATTAATTTGATGTTTGTTTTATGTTTTTAAACATTGTCTTGATAGAATAACGTTGGTGGGCGATATCGTTTTTTCCTGAGGAAGGTGGTCGAGAACCTTATGAATCCACCGAAACAGGTCAGGTTTCATTTTCGGTGATATTAGTTGGTCCTTGGAGTGGATGATTGAAAGTTGGTTTGTGAGGTTACCCAAGGGCAAAAACTTTTTTGACTTTCTTTCAATCCACTTTTAAGTCCACCCCTGACACCAAGACTGTTGAAAGCCGATTATTGGCAGTGAGTAGACGAAAATGCAGTTAGATCAAGCATTGTTCACTCGCTGATTGGAGGCTTCTATGATTTTAAATCCACATTTCATTAGGAACCATATTGGGATTTAATAACTGTACCCTAGATAGAAATGTATATTTCCAATTTAGGTTAGGTACACTGCCCCTAAAAACTTTGACTGCAAGATGGGCCCGTGATAAAGCTGACGTTTGTCCAGTGTGCACTGCTGCCTCTGAATCTGTTGGCCATGTATTCTTTGCCTGCTCAGGATATGACGGCATTCGCCGATCATGGATTAAATCGATATGCAGGCTGTTGGGGACTTGCTGTAGCCAAACTGCCCTCAGGATGCTTAGTTCAGATCCGAACCAGGTATCTGTATGTGCTGTTGCAAAGTTTTTGGGTAAAATGTGGATTATTCGCTCAAAGGGCTGCTTGATTACACTGACATCCTTTGTACTGCTCAACCAGTCATCGCATCATCTGTCCATGTTTACTTATTGTGAATACATGAATGGTGATCACCCTTACAACTCCACATTTGCCCCTTGAACTGTAAAATAACTTGTGTTATTCTGTCGTATTTCTTCCGAGCTCTGTATGTAAATAGAGGATCAGGCTGTAAAATCGACCTCTTAACAAATTTTTATTTATTTACGGATGATATTTTGTAATGCATGGTTTTATTCTGTTTTATACTGTTTTATTATGCTCTATATAAGGTTGCATATGTATGAGTACTTCTGTATTTAATATATGCTTTTATGACTTGTATTGTCGAATAAAGCATTGATTGATTAATATATATTCGTACTACACTCTGGAAGTGATAAGTAACTGGAACCCCAATATATCTGAGCTCTGCTGGAAGGCTGTGGGTCCACAGGCACCCTTCTTCATCTTTCTTGGGAGTGCTACAAGCTCACTCGTTATTGGGATGATGCATTGAACAATGAAATTATTTGGGGTCCAAAATTCAAGATTCCCCGCCTACATTTTAATAGGCCTTCCCAATAGGATTGTACTACTGAATATTACAGAATATTGTGTTTCAAAAATATTGAGGTAAAAAATACCGAAATGTAAGTTTATATAGGGAAGTATAGATTTACTATTCCTAACTCCACATCTACATACCTCGAAGATTTATGTACAGAGTAGGTACATATATGTGGAGTTAGGTGTATAATATCCAGACTTACTTACCTCCAATTTTTTTTCAATATTTTGTTCTCTATAATGCGACTCATCGATATTCTGGGGTTGTTATTCAGTGCACACACCTTCAATAGGCTAACATACCCACTACATTTAATCAGGTGCAGGGAGATGACAATGGCTCTCTGTGCAACACTACAGATGGTAGTGGGACTGTGGGGTGGAGACATGGCCCTGGAAAACCCAAATTGGATCTTTCGACTATGGGAGCTCCTGGGTATGGAGAAAATTTCCATGAGCATTTGGCAAACAAATTCTTCATTTAAAAATTTTAAATAGTAAAAGTGTAGAGTAATGACCAACACACCCAGCTATAAGGCTCGCAGACACAAGCTGGAGAATCAACCAAGGGCCCTGGAGTCAGCTTGGATCTGTACAGGGTAAGCAAGGCTGGATGAGCCCCCTCGGGGAGGAGTGGATGCTTTATCTAAGTGAGCGCCTCACTTTATATGTCCAACAGACTGTCTACTCACATTGCTTGGCCCTATTGGGGGGTGGGGAACAGAGGGTTTATGTTGTTGTTTTGCCTGTTTTCTACTTTCTTCTCTTTATCTTCATTGCTACTTCCTTGCTGGCTAATGGATGTAGGTGAGTGTATGTGTTCAATTTAAGTCTATCTAACAACATTTAAGCATCTGACATGTTTTTTTTTTTTTTGCTAGGTAACACATAGATGGGCTATCCCACCGAGGGCCCAAAACTATACTACAGTGCCTCCATGCTGTTCTAATACAAGTGCCAGAACTAGGTTTTCTAATAGCACGATATGCTCAATACTTGACCCATAAAACCCATCAAAGGAATATTTTGCACTGTCAACTTTCAGTTTCACCATCAACCACCTGCCTTCCATTCCTATCAATCTGAGGAAATGTACTCCTGTTTCTTGTCCTGGAAAATACATCAAATGTACAAAACACAATAACTTCTTTTGTCACATATACAAAGGGGGGCACAAACACCTAGCCTACTCAACCTATTTTAAATGTTTTTCCTGCCTCAGGGACATGTAAGCTCTCATTGTGAGTGGCCCGTTAATCCTATCTGGGAACTCTGGCCACCTGGAGTTACTGATACCAGGGTACCAGTAACTCTATGGGATAGAGTTACCAGGGAATTACAAGTGAGACTCCGAAGAACACCGTAGAAGTATTGTATTGTATTGTAATTGCATTTATATAGTGCTTACTACCTCTGACGAGGCTTCGAAGCTCTTAATTGAGGAGTTACCGGGGAAATAACATTTTGGATCCAATTCCCTCAATATTTCCTCTTTTTTCCCCACAGCTTTCAGCAGCTGCAATCTCCTGATAAAGTAAATAGTTCTGTGGTAATCCCACGGGGCATACTCACTACTACGTGGGAGGGGTTTACAGAGGAGTATGGTGGAGTTTAGGGAATGTTAGGGAGGGGTTTAGGGAGGGACATGCACCCTCCCATAAAAGAGTCCTTTGCTATTCACAAACCGCACTTCTAAAGTTACTACAACTAAAAAGGACCCATAACAATAGTAAATGCACTGCAGCTCAGAGCAGGAGTAAGTCCAGCACCCCACATGGCAAACTCTGGTACTGCAACTGTTAGCCTTGGCATCTTTTGGCGTGTTTCCCCTGACTTTTTGCTTTCTGACCTCCCGGTTTTGACTCTGTTTTTGCTGGTGTAATGATTCTGCGCACTTTCCTCACTGCTGTCCAGTGGGAAAGTGCAAGTGCTCCTGTATAAAATGTGTTATGGATTGGTGTTTCCATGATTGGCCTATTTGGTTTATGTGTCAGTCCCTTGTAAAGTGCACTGCGAGTGCCAGGGCCTATAGACCAAATGCTGTTGGTGGGCTGCAGCACTGGATTGTGCCACCCACGCAAACAGCCCGTAAAGTGTAACTCGGGCCTGCCATCGCAGAGCCTGTGCGCAGCCTGGGGCTGCCATGTCGACTTGGCAAGTGCACACACTTTTATTTATTTTTTTTATTTTTTTTTTAATAAATTTTATTACATGGAAATTGGTCATTCGTACACAGCCACTTGCCTACAACCCTGGGGCTGGCAGCTTGGTCATAAAAATAAATTCAACACAGCTTCATGGTCAACAACCCAAGGGGCAGACAGCGCAAAAAATACTGAGTACGCTATGTACTTCTTACACATGCTAATAATAACACACTCAAAGCCCATCACTGTGAAAGTCATCGTTGCTTGCGGTGATCAGGAATTTGTTCAGTACGGATTAGCACCTAGTAAATATAATAAAAAAGAAATACAAATCGAACCTACGGTTCCCCCTACGTTTTCCTCCAGGAATACCCCTACCAAGGTTTCCGCCTGGACCATCTGTTTGTGCCCCTGAGGCAGAGCCTCACTCTGATCTCGTCCAAAGATGCAGGTCGCGGCCAGACTGCTACACTCTACGACTCGTTGGATTATAATGTCATGTCCCCCCCTCGGGTTCTGCTGGGACCTCTCCACTCGGCTCTACAGTCCTGTTAAGCTTATATGCTGTGTACAGTCCCCAGAAGTTCTTAGGTCTGCTGCGGGGCGGGAGCAACTCACTAAAGTTCTCGGATTGCGTGCAGCAATAAAGCATATCATGCGACCACTGTGTCACCGTAGGAACAGGGCCTCTCATCCAACACAGTGCGACCCTTCGCTTAGCCATGAGGAGCCCCATATCCACTAGCCTACGTATTGCTTTAGGGAGGGATTTAGAGTACCCTAGAAGGGCGATTGCAGGATCCGGCGTGAGCTCCCTGTCCACCACATTGCTCAATTCTCGGAATATAGCCTCCCAAAAATTAAATACTCCCGGACACTGCCACGCCAGATGCATAAAATCCGCAGGGTGAGCGTGGCATCTGTCGCAGAGCGCATCTTCCCTGAGCCCATATCTATGGAGTCTTTCTGGGGTGTAATATACCCTATTAATGTATTTGAAATGTATTAGCCTATGCCTGCCGTGCAGTGAGATGCGTCTAGTATTAGCACAGCAGAACGTCCACATAGAATCATCTATTGCCACCTGCAGGTCTCTTTGCCATGCTAGTCTGGCCGTCGTATACTGGTTGGCTCTATGAGACATAGCCAATTTGTATATGCTGGAGAGCGCCTTCCGGGGAGACTCAGTATTTATAACATATGACAATTCCGGGACCTCTGGGGGTTCACTCAAGTCCTCTCCCAACAAGTCGCGCATAGCTATGCGCACCCTATAGAACTGAAATTGTTGGAGCAGAGTAGTAGCGTTGGACGCATTCGTAGCCTGTTCCCACGTCTTAACCACCCCGTCTTGAAACAGGTCCCCCGCCGTATCAATGTTTAGTGTGTGCAGCGCTCGGATTACCCCCCCGTCCCCGCAGGGAGCTATCCATAATGCCCATTCAATCGGCATAGCCGGAGAGTACAACAGAGCCCCCGCCTGACACTGTAATAGGTTATGCCAGGCGTGTCGGATCGAGTTAATGGAGTCAAGGAATCCGGTTCTCCGGTCCACGGGTTCAAATAGTGTGGCTGGGAGAGGGAGCGGCTCGGCTATCAGCTTCTCCACACGTAGAAACGGCACGTCGGGCGCACCATGTATCCAATGATGTGCCAGTGCTCCCTGCGCAGCTCTATAATATAAGTCTAAATCTGGCGCTCCTAAGCCCCCCATCTGATAGGGTAATGTAAGTATTCGCCATCATACGCGTGCTAGCTTACCCACCCAGGCTAGTTTTATCATTGATTTATTAAGTCTATGAAAGAAGGATCGTGGCAACACTATAGGAATATTCGTGAAAAGGAACAAAAATCTGGGTAATATCACCATTTTCATGATGGAAACGCGGCCAACGAGCGACAGCGGCAACCGGATCCAGGATTCGACATCGGTCTCCAATTTATCTATAGCGATACCATAATTCTCTCTAAACACGATCTCTGAGTCTGTGTGCAGACGGATACCGAGGTAACGAATCGAGTCCGTGGTCCATTGTAACGGATAGTCCATCTCGAAATTGGTCGTGACCGGGGTGAGCGGGAAGACAATGGACTTAGACCAATTGACATGTAAGCCCGATAGCGCACCAAAGTGCACTATTTCCCTAAGCAGTGAGGAGAGATTTTGTTCCGGGTCTCGAACATATAATAAGGTGTCGTCTGCATATGTGGACACTACAATCCTATAGGACGGGAATCTAATGCCTTTATGCCCATGGTATTCTCTGAGCGCGCATGCAAGAGGTTCGGCAACTAGGGCATATAATATGGGAGATAGTGGGCAGCCCTGTCTAGTCCCCCTGGTAATAGCAAAGGCATCTGTGACCAGATTGCCCAGTCGGATCCTCGCTGTGGGAGCGTTGTACAGCACTCCGAGCAGCTGAAGGAAAACTGACCCCAGGCCCATCCTATTTAATACTTGCCGCATGAAAGGCCACTCTACTGAATCAAAGGCCTTTTCCATATCTAGGAAGACCGCTACCGCCTTAGTGTCTTGCCTAACATGCTGTATAGTTCCAAACACCGTGCGCAGGTTATAAGTCAGATTCCTATCCGGGATAAACCCCGCCTGTTCCGGCGCTACGAGCACTGAAGATAGGGGGGCTAGGCGATTAGCCAGTATTTTAGCGAAGATCTTGGTATCCACATTCAGGAGCGAAAGGGGGCGATAAGAACTGCATACCTCCGGCGGTTTGCCCGGTTTGGGAATGGCTACTATGAGTGCCTCCCTCATGGTGCCGGGCATTGTGCCCGAAACACACATATCGTCAAATAGCGCAGCCAAGTGGGGAAGCAGTAAATCGAGGAATGCTTTATAGAAGCCTACTGTGAGGCCATCAGCCCCTGGGGCGCTAGCGGTTTTCATTCCTGCCAGTGCTTCCGTTATTTCATCTTTTTCAATGGGGCGCATGAGGAACTCTCTGTGCGTGTTGGTTAGGAATGGCAGTTTGATATGGTCTAAATAATCGAGTATTTCTTCTTCCGACCCTGAAGCGCGAGAGGAGTATAATTCCGAATAATACTGTTTGAACCTATCCGCAATGTCTGTTTCTTCAGTTAGCATTGCTCCCTCTGCAGATCTTATTTCACAGATTGGCGTTTTGTCGCGTCTGGCTTTTAGAATCTGCGCCAATATCGAGCTCGGCCGGTCCCCTTCTCCATAAGTACGGGCTGTAGCGTATTTGCCCAGGTGCTTGACTTCGCTATCTGCAGCATCCTGGTACTCGCCTAGCGTGTCTTTTATCACTTTAGCAAGCTCTTCGTCCTCACTCGTCACCTGACGCAGCTCCAAGTCCCTCAATTTTTGCTCTAGGGCCGTTAGTCTCTGCCGTATGGAGCGGAGGACGCCCGAGTGCTTAGCCATGGCCACGCCACGAATGTACACCTTGAAGGCCTCCCAAACGGTCTGGAAGCTATCCACGGAGCCAATATTAATAGTGAAAAATGTATCTATGGCGTCAGCTAGTTCTTCCTTAAAGAGAGGGTCCAGCAGGGAATATGGGGGAAAGCGCCATGTGAATGGCGGTATAGTTTTCCTAGGAGTGGCCAGAACCAGCAGCAGCGGCGAGTGATCCGACAGCGTACGAGGGAGCACCTGAAAGTGACGGACCTGCTCCGCCAGTGACTCTGTGGCCAACCAGTAATCTATTCGAGTGTGCAAATTATAATAAGCGGAATAATGCGTGAATCCCCCTTTGTTGGGATAGCGCTTTCGCCACACATCACAAAGGCCCCTGCCAACCATGATATTCTCCAATGCCCGCGCCGCCGCTGCAGGCTTCCTCGCCGGCCCCGCTGATCTATCTAATTCAGGATTTCTTACCAAATTAAAGTCCCCTCCCCAGAGAAACTGTGCGCACCGATAACCGTACGCAGTACTAGCCAAGGACGTGAAAAACTCGGGGCAGTCGAAATTAGGTCCGTATACATTCACTATAATCAGTTCCATGCCCTTGCCCCGGCATCTAGAGATCACAAAACGTCCTGCACTGTCTGAGTGTAGCTGTTCAAGCTTAAAGTCAGATCTGGGGTTAACCCAGGTCAGCACCCCCCGCGCATGTGACGTAAAACCAGAGGTATTGACATTAACCAGCAGTGCCCTACTACGCAGCAGCGCGCTAGATTGAGGGAGGTGAGTCTCCTGTAGTAAGGCTAAGTCTATGTTATGCCTGCTCAAATAGTTCAATACCTTACGCAGTTTGCGATAGTCATTAAGTCCTCGTATATTCCATGATAGTGCACGTAGGGAGTCGTTCTGTCTCGGGGCGCTAACCCCGTTAGGTGTCGTCATACTGTGTTTCGAGTCTCATAGTGATTCCTGAACTTCCTCGCGCGTGTGTCCTGAATGTAACTTGTGCAAACCATAACAATAACACAAACAACCGAGACGATCTAACTTCGCCTCTTCCCTTCCCTCCCCCCACCCACAGCAGACCCCCCCAACTTGGTCGCGCGTCATCCCAGATTACTCCCACTCAACCCCCCGCTCCCCTCCCAAAATCACAACTCTGGTGTGTGGCACTCGTGGGCGGAGGTAGCTCGATAGATAAGAACAAAGCAGAGAAAAAGGAGAAAGTAAAGAAGAAAACAGCCACTCTTCTGCCCTCGCCTCCCGTGCGCCGTCTGTTAGGTTATACAGCATCTTCAGCCTTACCTCGCCTATTTACATGGTAGAGCGCCGAGCCACCGACGTCAACCCGCCATCCCAATCTATCCCCCGAAGCCCTAAGGCACTGTACTTGTGGCCATCACACAGAATGGGCCGTGCAGCTTGTATCCGTCACTGGGTGCCACCCTGCCCATGCATAGTATACCATTCCCCAATAGTCCATGAAAGTCCTGACCCAGTTCGGCAGTGTTCGGATAATCATGTATTCAGCAATTACTAAACAGACGTCCCTCCAGACCTTCCTGCCACCCATCCTGCAAGGCTCCCCATAATACTCATCAGTTAGCAGGTGTGCTTTGCTTCAGTCCTGATCTGCTATCGATCCGCCCGTCGCTTAAATATACCAGTCCCCAATAGTCCATGAAAGTCCTGACCCAGTTTGGCAGTGTTCGGATAATCATGTATTCAGCAATTACTAAACAGACGTCCCTCCAGACCTCCCTGCCACCCATCCTGCAAGGCTCCCCATAATACTCATCAGTTAGCGGGTGTGCTTCGCTTCAGTCCCGGTCTGCTATCGATCCGCCCGTCGCTTCATTGAGCAGGTGTTGGTCAGGGCTCCCGCGATGTTCTCTGGACCAGTCTTTTAAGGCCTTCTGGAGGACTTTTGGATCTGTAAAAATGTGAGACCGACCCTGCCTGTTGACTCGTAATTTGGCAGGGTACAGCATGGCATAATCCAACTCCAAGTCCCGCAACTGTTTTTTCATAGGGGCAAATTGTCTGCGTGCCTCTTGTACTCGGATTGTGAAGTCCGGATAGATTGATAGCGTAGAGCCTTCATACGTCAGTGCCCGCTTTTCTCGTGCCATCCGCAGTGCAGCGTCTCGGTCACGATAGTTAAGCAGCTTTGCAATAATTGGACGTGGCGGAGCTCCCGGGGGCGGACGTGGGCCCAGGGAGCGATGCGCTCTCTCCACCACAAACATGTTAGAGAAGACGCCATCGCCCAGAAGCGTGATCAGTAGTTTTTCAACAAATTGTTCCATATTACCCGTGGAAGTCGTCTCCGGTAAGCCAGTAATTCTCAAGTTGCAGCGTCGCGAGCGGGCTTCTAAGTCCTCTGTTTTATCCTGTAGGACGCGTAGAACCTTCCCCAGTTGTTTGTGATCTGAGTCTAGCGTGGTGTGCGCTTCCTCTACCTCCGTTAGTCTTCTCTCTGACATGTCTAAGCGTTCTGCATGCTTGTCCAGCCGTTCCCCCATCCTATCCATCCTGTAGGAGAGAGCGTCCATTTTGGTACCTAAGGAGGCAATGCTGCTTTGCAAGCTTTTTTCCATAGAGAGGAGCATCTGACGGATGTCCGGGCCAGGGTCTTCTTCGTCCGGGGTGTGTGTCCTGGAGGTGTCCGCGGAGGAGGCATCGAGCGATTTTGAGCGTTTCTGGTCGAAGGAGAGTTTAGATTGTGCTCTATCCACTTTGCCCGTGGTGTGGGTCGGGTGTAAGTACGAATCAAAGGGTCAACAGAGCACCGCGATGGCCTCCCAACTCCTGCAGGGCCAGAGCCCCCGCTGCGTGCACTCGGCGATCTCAGTCTATGCTCCCCAGCCAGGTCAACGTGTGCCCCTCTATGTGCGATGCAACAGGTCCAACTGCAGGGGGGGGACTCCGCGTTCCTGGGACCCAGGATAATGTGGTCGTGCAGTAAGATGCAGGGTGTAGGCGTCTATAGGTTACCACGGTACTGATCCAAGGCGCTCCCTGTAGACTATGTCCCAGCCCGTGCTGTGATGCAGTGTCCACACACGCGGGTGTTTTACGGGCACCAGACCAGCTCCTGCCCTCAGCCTCACAAGTGTTGGTCCTCGTTCTGCCTCACCGCCGCCGCAAGCAAGTCTCCAACGCCTGCAGCACACCAGCCCAGGCGCTCATCGGGTGGGTCGTAATGTAATCTCCTTAGCCAGCAGGGGCCACAACCAGCTCTGAGCTGTAGGAGGCTATCCCAGTCCCAGTGCGGGGGTCGAAGCCGTCTCCCTGGCTGTCTCTGCGTACCCCAGATGGCCGTGCGCCCGCCGCCGCCGCACTATAATGGCGGACCCTGTGCAATACGGGCCCCGGGTGTGGTGTCTCACCCCGGGTCTGCGCCGGCGTCCAGTGTGGGCCGGTGCACTCCTCGCCACCCCTGTGGGCTTACCGCAATGCACCGCAGCTCTCACTTGTGTGTGCGCGGTCGGAGCTGGTGCTGGCGGTCTTCGCTGCGGGCGCGTTTCCACTGGCGCTGTCCCGCCTCCTCAGTTCACCGCCTCGCTGTTCCCATCAGGGTCACACCATGGCTCCAGGCCAGTCCCGGTCGGCGAGTCGCAGCGGTTGTGCAAGGTACCTCGGTGACCGCTGGGCCGCAGGTCGTTGCGCCGCACGGCAGCCGACGTAACGCCGCCCCCAACTCACTCCAGCCCGGGGATTACGGGCCTAGTCGCTAGCCCGCAACTCCCAGCCACAACTCCGGCGCGGCTGAGCGGAACAGCTCCGGAGTACGACACCCAGTGAGCGGACGAGTTCCGGTGGCCAGATCTCCGTCGGGAAGAGGGTGGTAAGTGAAGTGCTGTCGGATAAATGTAGGATTGTGAGACAGCGTCACGGAGCTCGAGGCTCAAGCGGCCATCTTAGTCGCGAGCAAGCTCCGCCCCCCTTGGCAAGTGCACACACTTGCAAGTCCCTAAACCTTCCCTTTGCTACATGTTAGTCACCCCTAAGGTAGGCCCAAGGTACCCCTGTGGGCAGGGTGCGTTGTATGCGAAAGGTAGGCATGCCCTGGTGTGTGTGGCATGTCCTGATAGTGAATTACAGCCTAGTTCGTTTTTCACTATTGCAAGGTTACCTGTTCCCCATAGGCCAGAACGGGCAGTTTGGATTATTACAGCTTATAATCCTAACTGACCCCGGGAACATGGTAGAAATTCGAGTTTAGTATGCCTGGACTCAGAATGATAAAATGCATCTTTTAGTGAAGTTGGTTTTAACATTCTGTGTTTGAAAATACCACTTTTAGAAAGTGGGTATTTTCTTGTCTAACCATCCAAGCCTGCCTCTGCGAGGTTGTATATTCCTTGTCTGGAGTGTGAGTGACAGGGGCTGGGGGATGCCAGGAGACATGGTGAGTCAGCACAGGGCTGAATAGCAAGATCTACATGTAGATGGGTGGGAGGGGTCGCACCTGGGCCCTGAATAGGACAGTGCCTTCCCTCCACAATGCTGGCTCCACCTCCTGTGGTGCGTCTGATGTCCCTGGCCTACTCACTGAAAGAAGGGACGGAGACTTGTCAACAAAGTGCTCCAGAACTGGTTTGGACTAGGCAAAGGCCTCTCTGCCTTCAGAGAACAAAGGAATTTGGGATATAAATATTGGGGCCCTGACCCCATGAATTTAGATCTCGCTGGAATCAAGGAACCTGCCAAGACGAAGAGCTGGAAGAGCTGCCAGGAGGAGTACTGCCCCTTTGCTGTGTTGTTGCTTTGTTGGGTTGGCCTGCAGCTGCTGCTTCTGCCTTGGGCAGTGAAAGGACTGGACTGAACTTTCTACAAACTTGTGCTGAGTATCTCCAAGGGCCTGAAACCGAGCTGGCCTCCTGTTAAGAAGTCTCAGGGACTACAAAGACTTCACAAGCCTCTGGGTACCGCTTCTGGAACGCTGTTTCAGTTGCCACAGAGGAAGGGAACCGCAACCGACTCCGTCAACCAAATCCATCCCTGGCCGGTGACCTGTTTGCACCGCAGACCGCATCGCCCCGCTTCGCATCGCAACCCTGGTCTCACCGTGGGCGACGTCCGACGCCACCAACATCGAGCCGCTGCTTGCACCGTGACCTGTGGGCACCGCAGTTCGCATCGCATCGCTTCACTGAACCAACCGGACCCGACCGACGCGGTCGCTGCAACTGGCTCAAGAGTCGTGACCGCACCGCATTTGGGGCACCGCTCGCACGGCTGCGACGCACCGCTCCGACTCGCACCGCCGTCCGACGCCAGCTCCCGCACTCCGGCTAGGTCGCCTGCATCGCAACCTGTCAGCACCGCATCGAGCATCGTCTCACCCTGCATCGCACGCCTTGGACTCACCGACTCCGTCTGCACGACGCTCATCGAGCCGCTGCCTGCACCGCATCGAGGGACACCGCACCTTGCATCGCTCCGTCTTGCACCGCAAGCGCGATGACCGCCGACCGGCTCGTACACTCCGTACCAGCCACAACGAGAAAGGTACTGTGACCGAGTCTGTTCACGACTCTGCTGGCCCGTATCGACGCGGTCGGCTGGAACTGTTAGACTCTGTGGTTTTCAGCATCACGGTAGGCTCGGACGGAGCTACCGACTCGTATGTAACTTTGCTTTTGTTCTATTCTTGCAAAGAAGAAGTTACCTTATCAAGCATTCATTTTTAAAGTACAGTATTGTGGATTTTTGTCGTAATTGGTCTTGTCTCGAGTATATAAAATATTGGTTATTTTTCTAAACTGGTGTTGTGTCCGTTTGTAGTGCTTACACGGTATTACTGTTGGTTATGTGCAAATGCTTTACACACTGCCTCTGAATTAAGCCTGACTGCTCGTGCTAAGCTACCACGAGGGTGAGCAGGGGTTACTTCACGAGTGTAACACCCTTACCCTGACTAGGAAGAAGGGTCCCTACTTGGACAAAGGTGCAAACCCTTGCCAACTAGAGATCCCATTTCTAACAGCAACTCTCTCCCATAGAAAATAATGGAGGTAGGGACTTAAAATATAACATAAAATTAAATTAAATGATTTAAACTAGTTAAAAACTAAAATGAAAGTTAATAATTAAAGTTGAATGTAAAAATATAAATAATTTTATATTTAATGTTGCAGAATTATCTAAAAGTAAAATAGATGTATTATTTTAGTTTAACATATTTTAATTTGTTTATGTATAAAAAATAGTGTGAGGTGAATTTTTATTAAACTATAATTTAAATATGTTTAATTATCTCTATACATCATGTCATGTTTAATACATAATAAAAAATATAATTTTTTACTTTAGACAGGATTTCTTTTAAATTTATGGTATAGGAAAAAGTAAAAAACATTTATTAAACTTGAAAATAAAATAATATATTTTTATGTTATCATTGGAAATTAGTTTTATATATTTATCGTAAATATTGACCAAAACAAAAAACCTACAGCACTATTAACTTAATTTTTTATTAAATATTTAATTATTTTAAATATATTAAATTAAAATAACATTATTTTTCTGTAGTTTACATTAAAATAAATCCCACATAAAGTAAAAACAAATATTTCTTAGTAATTATTAATAAGTAATAAAAGTGATGTTTAGAATTAATTAGTGTTACAGTAATTTTTTATTGAAAAAAAGGCTATTAAAATATGCTAAATAAAATAAAACATGATTTATTTCTTAACAAAAAATTAAATTAAAAAATACTTATATAGTTAACTATTTTAAATAATTTCATTTCATTTAACATGATTTCCTATGGGAGTGTGTTAAGTCCCTTCCTCCTTTATTTTCTAAGGGAGGGTGTTGCCATATCAGCGGTTGGCCTTGTATGGTGCTGAACTGCTCCCTTTTTGGCAGTAGTAACTTTACACTCGTAAGTTTGGCTCCACCCCATTTCAGGGAATGGAAGCACATAAGTCTACACTTCTGAGTAAAAGTGTAAGACTAAATGTACTCGACATAAATCTATACGTGTATGTTTACCTTTGTGATTAGGCCCGATTGCATGCAGTGCACGACACCTGCTTTTGTTCAGACCATATTGATCAGTTGCACCAAAACTTGACCTTCTCTAATTGGGCTTCAATTTACTTTCATTAACCAACCACATCACTCCTTCTGCACACGAAAATATTTGCTTTCTATTTACTACAATTAGTATGTTTGGGTACAGAAGGAGAAACAGGCAGATTTAGGGCCTGATTATGATTTTGACGGTCCTACAGTGGCGGCTGTCCTCCACCATCCGCTGTAGGACCACCAAACCTGTGGTGCGACCACCTGCCATATCAGAAGTTAAATCCAGGTCTGGAGGCCGGTGTTGCAGCAGTCTGACTGCGGCGGTCTGCATGGCTCATAGAAGAGCCTGTAATGCAGACCGCCGCAGTCAGAACACTGACTGCACCTTCCTGCACGGTGTGGCATACATGCCACACCAAGCAGGAAATGGGGGTGTAAATGCAAGGGGGCACTAAATGTGCATCCCCCGCATGCACCCTCTGGCCCAGATACAGCAGGGGACCCTGTTAGTGCCCCCTTTGTTGCTTTTCCGCCACCCTTTTTTATGGTGGGATCACTGCCATGAAAAGGGCGACAAAAATGCAACTCGCAATTTGCTCAGCTGTGGGGGTAGCAGCACCGCAAGCATATTACAGCTGGTTGCAGACAGCCGGCCCCGGGGGATCCTTGATCCCGGCGGTGCCAGCGTTCTCCAGACGGTCCAACTGCTGCAGTCCTAATACTGAGGGCTGTCCCACAGTGTGGCCGTGGTCGGACCGCCACTGTAATAAGGCCCTATGTGTAACAAATTGAAACTTTCCCAGTTTTATTCTCTATTACGAAATAATGAATTTGTCTGTGCTACAGTACGTAGTGTACATCTTGTTTTGAACATAGCTTTACAAAAATTATCCCTCAGATCTTATCTACACCAATGCACCATTTGTCTGATCTCCTCCCGGATCACTGACAGAATATCGGAAACACAAATATCGTGTGGGCAGAATATCGTGTCAAAAATATCGAGTACAAAAATATCGAGAAGGTAAGTGCAAATAGGTAAGTCTAGATTTACTATTCTTAACTCCACATCTACGTAACTTGAAGATATATATATCGTCAAGGTACATATATGTGGAGTGATATATAGTAAAACTTTGCTTACCTATAGAAATTTACCTTCACCATATTTTTGTCCTTGATGTTTTTGACATGATATTTTGGCCACACAATATTTTTTCTTTGATATTTTTTATCTGCACCCCTCTCCCACAGACCTAACGCCCACGGTCTCTCTTCTGCTACTTTACTTTACATCGACTAACAGTAACTATCTGCAGGCACCAACAGACAGAGGCAGTGGCGGCTGGTGAAATTTGAGAGTGGTGCGGCTGGGCGGTGCGTGGGGGAGTGACGGTAAAGCATCGGGGTTCACTTTAACGAGACACATTTTTGGGAGGCCGGTCACCATTTGCCATGCAAATCTTTAGCAAACAACGGGATAACACGATGCATTTTCCAGTGAACTTTCAAATAAAAGGAACAAAAAGCAATAGCTTTCATAGGCTTTTGTACAAGAACTTTTAAAGTACCTTGGAAATTTCCTAGCTTTGTAGGCAAGCCATACGTTCTTCTTTAGGAATGTGTGCAGATGGCGAGATGTTTCATGATTGATTTCTCAGTGAGAGAGACAACAAACTTGGATTGCCAGCTACCACACCTATTTCAAGGATCTGACTGACCAATGGCAAGGAGACAATGATTCATGGTGAGGGATGAACATATTATTGAACTAAACAGCAAAATGTGGTCCCGGAGTCACCCCCTCCAGATTAATTGCATTCTTGGGGTGATGCTGCATACAATCCCAGTATCCCTAGTTGTCCTTCTTCTGGATCCAGCCTTACCCCCACAGAGCTGAAAAGAAATACTTTGTGCAGCAAACCAAGCAACTCACTGCTGACGCAGAGTCTGGGCTTTGGTTTATGTGCAGAGCAACATGCTTTCAGTGACACCAAAACCCTCCACGCAAAGGCCACACTGCACTTGTTGTGCACTTTTGTCTGTTCATACACTAACATGATCAACAGTGTCCGAACATAAATACACAAAAATCGCTGTTGGCAAGATTATATGAACACCACACACAACTCCCAGTCATTCATTGGACTGGATGATTTCACCAAAAAAGCTGCTGTTTAGCAAGTTTTTAAAAAAAACAAAGACTTTAATTTCCAATGACAATACAAAATAAGGTCTCAAGGCCTGTCAAATCACACAAATTTAAAACATCTCTCAAAAGTGTTCAATCCATTGATGGACAAAGATTTTGAAACAAAATAAGCAGTCTTCAGTGCATAGTTTAGAGATTTGTTTTAAACATCATGCAGGCCATGACTGAGCTTGAAGGAATTCAAACAAGCATTGGCAGAGCCAATAGGTCTCGCTTTTGGTATGTTGTAAGTGTGTAGTTAGGTAGCATCTATTTTTATGTGCAGTAATATAAAGTGTTGCATGGCTGAATATTTGTAAGGTTAGAATTCGATACCTATTGGCGTATTTGTTATAGGAAATAGACGTAAAGCAAAAAGTTTGTATGTGTAGGCGTACAGTTGTAAATGCAACCTACTGGTTTTGTAACAGCATTTTAGCATTGTGTTCCATGATTGTATTACCTTGTTAAATTTTGTTTATTTTTACTTTGCACTATAGTTCACTAAATCTGCCGGTGATATAATGGTTTACTAACATAGTTTTACTGGTTGTTAGTTGTGGAAGTATTTGTGCAATATATGAGCAATAATATGTCTTGGAATAACGGACCAAATTGTTTAAAAAAAAAAAAATTATTATTAAAATTAGTGTTAACATTTGCACTTATACAAAAAAGTTGTGCAGTAAAAAAATAGTTATATTTGACAGTTATACAATTTTTAGAAATTTATAATCATTCTGTTGTAATATCTTTGATGATCCTTGTGATAATGTCATTGCAAAAAATGACTTCACATACTCGTGGCAAATATGGTAGGAGTGCATCTGATAATTCTTCGACATCTGTATTTATTTCAAACCAGTCCATCAGAATGTCGTTGCTGATTTTCATTGATTGATATGTATCCGTATTTAGCACCTGTGCTGTAATTGTGCTAGTGAGAAAATAGTAAACACATGTTGCTGCCACTTATCCAAGGAGCCTCCTGGGGCCTGTTTTTTGCGTGTGTTTATGTACAATGCGTGTGGAACCGGTTTTGTGTAGGCAGGCAGCTGCTGTGTGTTTGTGTGTTGTTAGTGTGGTTTTTTAGTGAAAGGTGTGTTTATTAAAATACCTTTTTTTAAATACTCCTGTAACTTTTAAGGTACACCACTATTGCCTTCCACCCTACAATTCCCACAACTGCAGTACACATAGGGGTCGATTCCGATTCGGGCCGGAAAAAGCACCGACCGACTCGGAGCCGGAATTAATTCCGACCGACACGTACCTGTGGCGCCCGACACGCCAAGTACGATGCAAAGCGTGCTAAATCCGACCGACACGTACTGAACCCAAGCCGAACGACCGAGCCGCACGGAAAACAGCAATCCGGCCGGAAAAACACGCGAATCGAACCGACCGACACGCACCCGGAACAAATCCAACCGAAACGTACCCGCGAACTCCAAACCGCAAAGTACGATGCAAGGCGCGAAAACCACGACCGAGTCGAACGGAGGACAAGCCGTACGACCGACACGCATACAAAACTGTGAGCCGAAGTAACACAAAACACCGCGACCGACGCGTACGCAGCATAGAAAACTGCACAAACACAGCGTGAACGAAACGGAGAAGACCGTACGAGATAACTGCAGGGTCCGACTCGGTCACAAGAACGTTTCCAACATGCACAGAAAGTACTAATGAAAAATACACAAAAAAAGGCCAAACAAGCAATTACAAAGCCAATAAATACTGGGGGGTGGGGACAGAGAACAAAGACACACCCACAACTCCACCCATATAAAGGACACAAATCCCAACCATGATCCTTTGCAAATGCTATTCTACTGCCAGCACTCAACAGACAGCAACCACACACCCACAGCTCATCCCTCACACAAGCCACACACCATCAGCACACCAACAAATAGCTACCTCACATACACCCAGCAAAACACACACTCACACACCCTCACCTGCACACCAACACACACATCACTCACCATCACCACCCATCACCATGCCCCCAAAGAAGAATCACAAGTTCCTAGATTGTGAATTGGAAGTCCTGGTAGACGAGATCCTCAGGGTAGAGCCACAGCTGTTTGGCACACTGGTCCAACAGACACCCATCTCCCAGAAAACCAAGATGTGGGAGAGGATCATCAACAGGGTGAACGCACAATCACCATGTTTGCGCACAAAGACTGACATCCAGAACAGGTGGTATGACGTGCGCAGGAGGGTACGGGAGCTGCTCAAGAAGGACTACCTCCTGAGCCAATACACCGGCAGTGGCCCTCCTGCCAAGCCAGTATACCTCAGGCCCTGGGAGGAGAAGGTGCGGGCCATCCTTCCGCCAGTGAGCGTCTATGGACTAGAGAACATCCCAGAGCCTGGTGAGTACACAACAAATGTACACAATATTCTGCCACAATACACACACACATCACTGTCAAGGGGAGAGTCAAACCATGCACTCATAGCAATTACACAGCAACCAGAACAGAATCATCCCAAAATGTGTATGTCAGTCAGATAAACACAACACATGCCATCTCAAAGTTACATTTAACCGTGTCATCACATGTACAAACACAACTACAACTACAGCTAGGCAGTGGCACAAATATAACTAACAAACACATCCAGACATGTAGCCACCACTACAACACCAACACACAGTGAAGACCACTGAAAGAAAGGAATTCTGTGTATGCTGGGCAAGTCAGTGTAGCCAATAGCATCATGGGAGTCGTAGTCACAGATATTGCTCACCCCCACAACTGTCCCATCAACACCACCATGAACCATGCGCACATCACAGGGAGTGGAAAAGGACTCACAAGATGGCTGACACTGGCTACTGCTGTGGGGAGCACAAGGCCCTGCTGGCAACTGTGCAACAACCAACAGCAGGACACCACTGACTGACATCCTGAGAGACAACTTCCACTCCCTGCAATGGAAGCACATTCCATGGTGGGATATCTGGCTGGGTGGGAAGGAGGACTCGCAGCACTGACCATAGTCACAAGCACCTCCCCTCACACACCCCCTCAACACATACTCCACATAACCCACCTGGGAGAATGCAATGCCTCACATCCTAACTCAAGATCCCACAAAGAACCACCACCCTGGGTTATGTTGTGTGAAGCACAGGGACACTCTTGGGACTTTTAGCCAAACAACTGCCAGGACAACACTCCCAGCCATCCTGTCAGCACAGGCAGCCCACCCCACAGGGAAGCAGAGTCAAAAGGAAGGAAGCATGGGCATGCTGGGAAGGGGGTGGAGGCAATAGCATGATGGGAGTAGTAGGCACAGATATTGCTCAGCCTCACAACTGGCCCATCAACACCACCCTGAACCATGCTCACATCACAGGGAGTGGATAAGGACTGACAAGATGGCTGACACTGGCTACTGCTGTGGGGAGCACAAGGCCCTGCTGGGAACTGTGCACCAACAAACAGCACAACACCACTGCCTGACATCCTGAAAGCCAACTTGCACTCTATGCAATGCAAGCACGTTCCATGGTGGGATATCTGGCTGGGTGGTAAGGAGGACTTGCAGCACTGACCATAGTCACAAGCACCTCCCCTCACACACCCCCTCAACACATACTCCACATAACCCACCTGGGAGAATGCAATGCCTCACATCCTAACTCAAGATCCCACAAAGAACCACCACCCTGGGTTATGTTGTGTGAAGCACAGGGACACTCTTGGGACTTTTAGCCAAACAACTGCCAGGACAACACTCCCAGCCATCCTGTCAGCACAGGCAGCCCACCCCACAGGGAAGCAGAGTTAAAAGGAAGGAAGCATGGGCATGCTGGGAAGGGGGTGGAGGCAATAGCATGATGGGAGTCGTAGGCACAGCTCTACATCCCCCACCACATGGCCCAGCAAGCTCACACTCACGCATGCACATCCCACAGAGAGTGGAAAGGCCCATCAAAGATGTCTGACACTGTTGCTGTGTTGTGGGGAGCACAAGGGCATGCTGGGAACTGCACACCAACCAACAGCAGGACACCACTGTCAGCCATCTTGCCATTGCTCTCACACCCACACACACTGAACTCCCCACAAAAGCAAGTAAGTATGGGAATGCTGGGAAGTGGGGTGGAGGCAATAGCATGATGGGAGTCATAGTCACAGACATAGCTCACCCCCACAACTGTCCCATCAACACCACCCTGAACCATGCTCACATCACAGGGAGTGGAAAACAACTGACAAGATGGCTGACACTGGCTACTGCTGTGGGGAGCACAAGGCCCTGCTGGCAACTGTGCACCAACAAACAGCACAACACCACTGCCTGACATCCTGAAAGCCAACTTGCACTCTCTGCAATGCAAGCACGTTCCATGGTGGGATATCTGGCTGGGTGGGAAGGAGGACTTGCAGCACTGACCATAGTCACAAGCACCTCCCCTCACACACCCCCTCAACACATACTCCACATAACCCACCTGGGAGAATGCAATGCCTCACATCCTAACTCAAGATCCCACAAAGAACCACCACCCTGGGTTATGTTGTGTGAAGCACAGGGACACTCTTGGGACTTTTAGCCAAACAACTGCCAGGACAACACACCCAGCCATCCTGTCAGCACAGGCAGCCCACCCCACAGGGAAGCAGAGTCAAAAGGAAGGAAGCATGGGCATGCTGGGAAGGGGGTGGAGGCAATAGCATGATGGGAGTCGTAGGCACAGCTCTACATCCCCCACCACATGGCCCAGCAAGCTCACACTCACGCATGCACATCCCACAGAGAGTGGAAAGGCCCATCAAAGATGTCTGACACTGTTGCTGTGTCGTGGGGAGCACAAGGGCATGCTGGGAACTGCACACCAACCAACAGCAGGACACCACTGTCAGCCATCTTGCCATTGCTCTCACACCCACACACACTGAACTCCCCACAAAAGCAAGTAAGTATGGGAATGCTGGGAAGTGGGGTGGAGGCAATAGCATGATGGGAGTCATAGTCACAGACATAGCTCACCCCCACAACTGTCCCATCAACACCACCCTGAACCATGCTCACATCACAGGGAGTGGAAAACAACTGACAAGATGGCTGACACTGGCTACTGCTGTGGGGAGCACAAGGCCCTGCTGGCAACTGTGCAACAACCAACAGCAGGACACCACTGACTGACATCCTGAAAGACAACTTTCACTCCCTGCAATGCAAGCACAGTCCATGGTGGGATAACTGACTGGCTGGATGGGAAGGAGGGCCGGCTGTCAACCAAATACAACCAATGCAGACCATGTTCACACCCCAACAAATACATAGAAATGCCCAAATAATGCAGGACAATGTGCTACACCAATATCAACCCCTGACTGTGACAACTTAGGACAATGCAATGTACAGGCCCGCACCCAGAGGCACAGTCACAACTGTCAGGTGTGTCAACCATTGATGCCTGCAGAAACATTACATACATTGTGTGTGTCTCCCAAAAACAGGTGATGATGGGGACACAGCAGCAGACGCTGAGGAGTCCCAGTCCCAGGCTCAAGAGGATACGGAGCTCACTGGTGTCGTACAGCCTCTGCCCTCCTCGGACGAAGAAGACCAACCTGGCACCTCCGGTGCAAGTCAACATGCAGCACCAGCAGGACCACCAGCTGCACCCCTGCACCCACCCCTCCAACGACTGTCACCACAAATACCATCCCTGCCGACATGGGCAGAACAAGGAGCACCACCAGCACAGGGACCCTGGACCAACGTGGGGCCATGGACACCACCACCAACCCCCAAGGGGGACCAGGGTCATCTGTGCGTGGCACTGCACGCACTGCACATGTCAGCAGGGGTGGTGGGAGGGGTGGGAGACAGAGGTCGCTGCTTGCAGAGGTTGCTGGTGTGCATGATGACCCACAACTGGTACGCATAGCCGATGCGTACCAGTCCAGCACCGGAGATCTCAGCCAGGTAGTGGGGCTCCTCAGAGACATGAAACAGCAGCAGGCTGCCCATCATGCCCGCTTGGACTCACACATGTCCCGCGTGGAGTCCAAGTGGGACGCACTGCAAGAGATGACGGCGGTGCACAGGGACATATTACAATGCCTCCGCCAGATGAACAGCAACCAGTCCACACCTCCCTGTGTGCCAACAACATCTGGTGCTGAACAAACTGCAACTGCCACAGGGAGGGAGGATGACTCTGGCGGAGAGTCCCCTGCACCGCAGCAGCCTGTACTTGAGGGCCCCCCCAAAGAAGAGGGGTCGTCCGAGGAGGGGCAAGTTAGAGGCCGATGGCCAAGTGCAACCCCCAGGAAGCCTGAACCTGTTCTGGATGTTCACCTTTGTGCACAAACTGTTCACCCTGTTGACGGCAACACAACTCCCACACATGACATGGGGAGTACAAGTTGGACCAATGTCTCAGACAACTGTGGCCCCGATACTGGGGATTTTGTCTACCAGGACTTTCAATTCACCTAGGAACTTCTGATTGCAATATATATGTACAGCACTAACCATCCTATGCACTATTCACACAAATGTATCACAATAAACACACTAATACACCATACTTGCCTCTGTTGTGATTCCAACGTGGGTGCTGTCATGGGGATGATGAACTGCAAAATTACACTGTGTATGCGAACTGCAACAGCAAGTACAACACAGGCATGTGAGTAAAGGCAACGTGACACATATGAGGGAGACACACCACCAGGGCTACACAACACATACACACCTAGGCCATCTGACTCATTGCCTACACTGATGTTGCCAGGGAAGACGGTGCAATGCACAGACACCACACCTATTCCCAGTTGTAGTCAAGTAGCCCACAGGTGCAGTAAGCAAATGGCAGTCAAATGTGTGACTACAGACAACCCACATCACAAAGTGAAGCACAGGTTTATTACACAGTTGCAACATGTCGTAACCACTACAGATGCAAGGTAATCCCACCTGGCAGCGGGCACACAGTCAACAACTGTAGAAGGAAGGAAGTCCATGGGTGTGGCGCACATCACCTGTAGGGACACAACAGCTACCACCCTGGAAGTACAATCACGTCGTTGGTGGACACAGTTGACCAAACGAATCTGAAAGTACCCTGTGAAGGACAGAAATGACACACAGTCAAAAGCAATGGAGAACAGAACAGCAAAACTCATGCACAATACATGTTACAAGATACCCACCCAGAACCAAGTTAGCATGTCAACACTGTTGGGGAGTACAGACCACCTGTAAGCACACATCGCTACACACACATCCAGTCAAGTAGCCCATGGACACACTCCAACAGCACCAGAGCACCACCTACACATATCATGCCAACTCACATCATTGACATGACACCTCAGGATACTCACATTCAGCTAAAGAAGTTGGTGATGAGCTGTGTGCGGACATCACCCTCATCATCATCATCATCACTGGCATCGTGGTCCAGGCCAGGATCCTCCACAGGTGGCGGATGTTGGTCATTGTCATCCTGGATGAGAGGCAACTCCTTCCGCACTGCCAGGTTGTGGAGCATGCAGCAGACGATGATAATCTTGCACACCTTCGCTGGGGCATATGGGAGGGACCCTCCTGTCTTGTCGAGGCAGCGGAAGCGGCTCTTCAGGAGACCAAATGTCCGCTCAATCACTCTCCTGGTCCGACCATGTGCCTCATTGTAGCGCATCTGGGCTGGTGTCACAGGGTTCCTGAGGGGTGTCAGCAACCACGGCATGTTGGGGTATCCCGAGTCACCTACGGACAGACAAGTGCACATTAGCTGACTTGGAAAAGTGGGCGGAATACTACAGATCAGATCACACACAATGGCACAAAGTCAGTACACACCGACAAGCCAGGCACGCTGGTTCTGCATCTGTGCCATCATCCTGGGGATGCGAGCACTCCTCATCACAAAGGCATCGTGTGCTGAACCAGGGAAACGGGCACACACGTGTGTGATGGTCATATCTGCAAGACACACCACCAGTGCATTGACCGAGTGGTAGTGCTTGCGGTTACGGTAGGCCTGCTCCTGGGCCTGTGGTGGTACCAAAGCCACATGTGTCCCATCAATGGAGCCAATGACATGCGGCATCCTCCCCAGGGCATAGAAGTCACTCTTCACGTCAGTGAGTCGTTGCAGTCTAGGGAAATAGATGTACCGGTTCAGGTATAGCAACATTGCCTCCAAAACATCGCGGAGCACACGGCTCAACATGGTCTGTGACATCCCACCAGCAGTCGCCACAGTATGTTGGAAGGTACCGGTGGCAAAGAAGTGTAGGGCTGCCATCACCTTCACCTTGGGGGTCAGCGCTGTAGGATACGGCCGGCCAGGCTGCAAATGTGGGGCCAACTGCACTGCCAAATCCTCAAACAGCTGCCTGGTGAAGCGGTACCGTCGGATGCTGTCCCGTTCCACCATCGTTGCCAGGTCTGGGAATGGTCTATGGACAGCAGGAGCCCTGCAGTGCAGAGGAGAAGAAAGCAAGATTGTCAGTCACCCCACATATGCGGCATTGAACACACTCAATATCACATCATACATCATTATGAGGCACAACTCCATGAAGTGTGCAGTTCCGTAAGGACATGTATGGTACATACATGGCCAACATCTGTCATCACGGTTCAACAAGTGGCATCAATAAGTCCCAGGTTGGCCCATTGGATATCATGAGGCTGTGTCACAGTTCCCATCTCCTGCTGCCATGTCACAATCACCCCCACAGTGACATGTGAGGACAGATGTGCCCCAGGCATCACAGCTCAACGACAGGTACATTCCCAGGGACCCTGTATTGCCACATGGACACTGGCATTACATGGAGTATCATGTATACACCACAGCAAAACAACCATGACCCCCACAGGTAGTGGTCCCACTTGCCACTGCAGGACAGACATGGACGTCTGTGACACACACACGCACAACATCAAAGTCCATGCACACACAACGTGGATGTGGAGACTGTCTCCCATTGTGCACATGAAATCAGAGACATTGTAAACACTACATGCACACAGACTGTGGAGGACCATCACTATTGTGCCACTGGGACACCCTGGCTCAAACATACCGTCCCACATGGGACTCACGGGGTATGTGACATGACATACACATACACCACCGTGAAATGTGACCATGGCACATGCACAGATATGAACAGTTGCACATCACAGTGGTCATGTACACGTAACACCCAGGATCCTGTCCCCATGAACACGTGCACAGCCTGGGGGTGGCTGCCCCCAGGTGACACCCACAGGACAACATGTACACCAACATACACACAATAGGAAATGCAGCCTTACATGCCTTATGATACAGTTTGGACAGGCTGTCGTGTTGTAGGTGTGCCCCTCACTCCCTGGGAGCTATCTGTGGCTGGCATATGTTCATCTGAGACAGGCATGGTGACATATGCCAGTCACTTGTACAGGGATGTGTTGAACAGCAATGGACCGATCGGTGCACCCGGCCGGCCCATTGCATTCAATGTGTGCGGGTACGTGTTGTACCCCTGTACGCGTTGTACCGCAATGGACCGATCGGTGCGCCCAGCCGGCCCATTGCATTCAATGTGTGCAGGTACGCGTTGTACCCCTGTACGCGTTGAACAGCAATGGACCGACCGGTGCACCCGGCCGGCCCATTGCATTCAATGTGTGCGGGTACGTGTTGTACCCCTGTACGCGTTGTACCGCAATGGACCGATCGGTGCGCCCGGCCGGCCCATTGCATTCAATGTGTGCAGGTACGCGTTGTACCCCTGTACGCGTTGAACAGCAATGGACCGATCGGTGCACCCGGCCGGCCCATTGCATTCAATGTGTGCGGGTACGCGTTGTACCCCTGTACGCGTTGTACCGCAATGGACCGATCGGTGCGCCCGGCCGGCCCATTGCATTCAATGTGTGCAGGTACGCGTTGTACCCCTGTACGCGTTGAACAGCAATGGACCGATCGGTGCACCCGGCCGGCACATTGCATTCAATGTGTGCGGGTACGCGTTGTACCCCTGTACGCGTTGAACAGCAATGGACCGATCGGTGCGCACTCCATTGTCAATGGCCTAGCCTGGCAACGGACGCGTTTTCGAAATTCGAACGAGTCGGTTGCTGGAAATTCAGTTGGTCACCCACAACAATGTTGCAAAATCATGTATGTCATGAAGTTGAAGATTTGAAGGATGCTGTGGGCGTGTATTGGTGCTGCTATTCCATGGATTGGCCAGATTCAGAAGATGCAAACGACTTGGACCTATCACTTTGGACACATGGGACAGTATCTGCCTCTGCAGCACATATATATTGGTGGCTGTTCCCCTGAGAGCTCACTTGCCTGCACTACATGCTCCAGGACGACATCTGCCACTGCACTGCTGCTGTCTCTGCCCCCTCTGGACCCTGCAATGGCACGTACTGTGGAGAGAGCCCCAGCCTTCAGCCTTGAGGAGAACCAGGCCCTGCTGGACAGCCTACTTCCACAGTACAGCAAGCTGTATGGGACACCAGGGGAGCAGGTGAGTGTTCTGTGCACTGCCTTTCTGAATGTGCATTTTGTCTGACTAGCAAGGCTGAAAGTCTGCACGCCACTGGCTAGCAGGCTCACTGAGTAGTTGTCACCCCCCATAGTGTGTAGTGACATGCACTGGACAGGTATGGTGCAGTGACAGTGCATTTGAACAAGGTTTTACTTCCCATGCAATGATACCATGTAGTGACTTCTGGCAAACTGTCCATGGGCAGCGTTGCACTGCCTGTGTACATCATGTGCCCCTGTGATTGAGACATGTATATACAACTGTGTCATGCACGGATATGTTGCATGTGTAGTTATGGCCTTTTCACTTTGTCATCCTCACAGGTTAATGCCCATCGGAAGCAGGAGATCTGGAAGGACATCGTCCGGGCTGTCCGGTCCGTGGGGGTCTACAAGCGCCGGATCCGCAACTGCCAGAAGAGGTGGCAGGACCTTCGGGGCTGGACCCGGAGGATTGCACGGGTCCAGCTGAAGCTGTCGCCTCCTCGCAGGAGGGGCGGAACACGGACCCTGACCCCCACATGCTCCAGATCCTGGCGGTGGTGTTTCCAGACCTGGATGGGCAGCTGAAGGCCAGACAGCAGCAAGGAGGGGGTGAGTCAAAGACTGCACTGTGAACTCTGTATTACATGCTATGTGCCCTCCTCTGGCCTGGTTAAACTGCCACAGTACAGCAGTCATGTTGTCCAGGAGCCATGTCCCTCTATTGTGCACTGCCCACTCCTCATCTAATACCCAGGTGTGGCCCTTACATTCAGGGAATTGTGTCACTTGGGACTGTGTCCTTGCAGTTTGCTTCACTCAAGGTGGGGGACAGCATCTGTTTCCCTGACTCTGTTGTGGGCATCATGGGTGGGTCCATTGTTCACACAACGCCTGTGTTCGGACATGTAATCTGCGTGTTGCTTTGATATGCGGTCCACTTGCTGAGCTGAGCCACCACATGTGCCTGGGGTATCTGGCACACACCCATGCAGCGGGTGGGAACAATGTTTGGGCCCCAGGAGTGTGCAGATTACGTGTGTCACACATACATAGCCAGCTATCCACTGTCCAGGGCTCATCCCTCATTCATGTGGGGCAGGACAGTCATGCCTACTCCAGCCCATCCAATACACCTGTACTCCCACTCCCGTGTATCAGCTGACACGTTGTGCGCAGTGATTTGACCCCTCAGGTGTCTGCCTCTGTGTCAGTGTGCTGTGGATTTGTTGCCAGGACTGCTGGGGTGTTTCTCGGTTGGGGCTCAGCATGCCACTGGAGATGTGACCATAGGAGACGATACTTGTGTGTCACATAGGTGTTTGATCAGCTGACCGTGCAGACTGGGGTATGCGAATGTGAAGTTCAGGCAGCTGTTTCCCATTCACAGCAGATTGTGAGGGGCTCAGGTTCAGAGGGTAGTGTCACAGGTCTCCCATATGTCCAATCGGTATGACCTGGACAGATGAGGGTTAAGATGATGTGTTGTGTGGGGGATGTACATGTGCACTTGTGCAGCTCCAGGACTTGCATTCCCCATGACCTACTATTGTAACACAGTGCAGAGTGTTGTTGTCTGGCTGCCAAGTCATACATCACTGAGACAGTGATGTATGACTTAGCCATGGCATGTGTCTACTTATTGGTGATCCTGCAGGGGAGTGACATGTGCTACATGCACACCATTGTGGCGATGGCTATCAGGACATGGGTGCATCATGGTGTCTGTCGCTGGTATGCATCACATGCATTTCCTATTTGACTCTGGGCATCCCTTTCATCCGGAAACCTGTACTGACTCAGTGGCAAGAGTTGTGATGTGTGCATGTCCACATGCTACACCGTGTCCTCTGCACTGTCCAACTACTGTGTAGGTGGTGCATGTGTCCACACTGGGGTGTTGCTATCCAACAGACACCAGACAGATGGGTGCAAGGCCATGTGGGATGTGAGTGCCATGGTTGGCATCAGACTGACAATTGGCTTCTCCTGTTCAGTTAGGGCACTTTTAGCAATGTTCAACTAATGATGCCAGGGCTTGCTCTGTAATGTGCTGTGCTCACAGTGGTGTGTGCGTTTGGTGCAGGTGACTGATGTCTGTCTGTTTCCCCATTGTTTGCAGATACATCCACGGCCACGGAAGGGGACAGCTCCACGGACCAGGAGGAGCCGGAGAGCCAGACTGGGTCAGCAGCCGAGGAGTGGTCGGAGGGACCCAGTGGCACGGAGGGCGAGGGGAGCCACACCGAGGAGTCCTCAGCAGCATCCACCTCAGCTGAGGACCACAGCGGCTCGGAAGATGACTCCCTTATGGAGGCGGGTGTCAGCAGCCACCACACCCCAGCTAGTGTTGCTGTCCCCGCCACCACCAGCACCACCACCGCCCTCCCATCGGCTCCCATTCCCCAGGTCCGTGGAGGCTCCCATGTTCGGGAGCGTGTCTCCTTTGGGCCAGGCACCGCACCCCCTGCCCCTGTGTCCCCTGCTGCCCTGAGTGAGGAGTCTGTGTACCTCCTTCGCCAGCTCCATGTAGGGCAGACAGCCATGCTGAGTGTCCTCCATGTGCACACCTCTCTGTTGACTCAGCTGGTGTCGTTCATGGAGGGCATCTCATCGGGCATGTCTGACCTACAGAGGGGCAAAAGGTCCATGGACTCCTCCCTGACGGGAGCAGTGTCCCTCCTCAGACAGTCCCTCACCCCTCCTGCCTCTGCTCCATCCACACTCCCCAGCACCTTACCCGTCCCAAGCACACACACACCGGCACAGGCACACACCAGCACACACACGTCCAGCACACAGACACACACGCCACAAACAAAACGCACACGCACGCACAGTCAGGGATGGGGCCCTGGAACACACACACGCATCCACGAGCACTGCGCAGTCCTCAGTTGCCTCTCCCTCCAAAGCACCCTCCCTTGCCTCACCTGCAACCCCAAAGACCCAGCGGCTCTTCCTCAGTGACCTCGGCCTCTTCCCCTCCGATCCAGCTGATACAGCATTCAGGGGGAAGAGGAAGCCCACCCACACGGAGCAGAGTGCCCCTCGCCCCCGGACACCCTCCCCCAGGCGCAGACAGACTGAGGCCCCCACCTGCAAGTCCCCCCGGAGTCGTAAGAGCAAGACCCCGCCGCCGCCCTGCAGCTCAGGCACCAGGTCTCCTTCCTCCATCCCTCAGGCCCCCACTCCACAGGTGCCCCCACCACACCCTGCCCCAGGTTCCCCCACCCACAGATATACCATCCCCAAGAGGATCCGGCCTTCTCCCCTGCCACTTGCTCTCCCGGCACCACACCCCCGCTGCGCTTGTCTGTGCCACTGATGTGGTGAGGGTGTCCTCCCCTCTGTCCAGCCCACCTTGCCTGTTCCCCATTCTCCTCCCCTGGTGGTAGGCACTGCAGTGGAGTCCACTACCACCCTGTCTGACTTGGGCACTGCAGTGGCGGACCTGTCCACTCCATCTGCAGGGTCCACTGCAGTCGTGCCGGCACCCACAACATCTGAGTCATGCCCCCAGTTGTGCCGGCACACACCATGTCAGACACCTCCACTGCAGTTGTCAGTAGCTCTCCAGCACCCACCACCCCTTCCCTGCCTCCTCCTGGTGAGCCCTGATCCTGTCCCTGCGGTGCCTGGCCTGCCCCCGGTTGCCCCTCCTAGTGGATTGTCCCTGGTTTTGTGCAGTGCAGGCATGCGTAGGGTGACATCTGCCACTGTCACCCTGTTTGGACTTTGACAATGGACTGGCCATTGGCCTTTGTGTTTTTTCTGGACTTTCACTTTTAAACACACATATGCTGAATAAAGCAACTTTCTGTTCTCTAGTGCTTATGCTTCTGATGTACATGTTGTTGATGATGCTAACCATGCCCTTGCTGCAGTGATGGTGATATTTGGTCTCATGATAATGAAGTGTTACTGTGCAGGAACACATGTGGTCCAGGGGGAATGTGTCCTATCCTGTGGTGTATCCATGTCATCCATAGCAGCATCTGAGGGTGTCATGTGTTCAGTATTTGGCAATGGGATTTCCTACTTACATTAGCAATTTCACATCTGTGGCTTCCACCCCTGCACATCTGTTGTGCCTGCCATTGTTCAATTCGTCTACTTCCCTGACCGTGTGGCCATCTCCACTGGACATGCAGGTTTGGGCATCAATGGGGAAGGACTCATCTGTGTTGTCAGTGCAACATTGCTATACAAGTGTGTTGGATCTGTGCTGATGATTTCGTTGGCACTTCCATGACCAGGCTGATGTGACGGGAGCCTTCATTTGGTGCTAATTGTTGATTGTGTGACCAAGTGCTCAGCTGACATGATGGGGCCCTACTGAGGCAACATATGGCACAGCTTTCCTCACACAGGAGTGGAGTCCCCTCATGGCAGTGTGTACTCCTGTGACATTGCCTGCGCCCAAGGTGTGTGTTGTATGAGCATGTCTGTGTGTTCACTTCCGTTTTGCTGTGCATGCTGTGATCCCTAGTGTTGTACCTGTTTGTGATGCTTGCTGAGTTGACCTATGTTCCCCCAAAGTCTTCTCCCTGGGTTCTCTGTGATGTGGGTGCATGGCACATAACTGGTCATCAGGGTGTCACCCATAGGTGTGTTTGCTGTCAGGGCTGAGTTTGTGTGCAGACGCAGATGGGTCACAGTCAGGTTTCCCCTTGGCACTTGTTGTTTGCACCTGCCATGTGATTTCCAGTTTGTGTTATCTTTCAGTGATTGTGACACGTTGTGTGTGTGACTGCTGGCACTCCTCAGGGTCCGGGCTGCAATGTTGGTTGTTGTCTATGTGTGTTCTTTGTGGGTGACCTTGGCTTCTTCATTGGTGTGTGACTGTGGCTGGGATCCCATTGGTTGGTGTGGTATTGCCGTCATGTCCATGTACAGCGTAGTGTGCAGTGTGTCAGACATTCAGGAGTCTTGTTGAGTGGCCATGTGTGATGTGTTTCTGCACCTTGGTTCCCACCCACCACCCTGGAATTGTCATGGGTGCATGTGCAATGTCACCAGTGCATGTGTGCTTCACTGCTGCACATTGTTGGAGGTCGAGGTGTGTGGTGTTGAGTGTGTGCAGATGAGAGTTGTTGCCCGGCTAGACCCCTGCCTCCATGTTGGCCTTGGCTTACTGGCCGTGCTGATTGATTTGTGCTTGTGTAGGTGTGATGGTAGTTTGTTGCTCAGGACACATGACTGTGGTTCACAGTGTGAACGACATTTAGCTTTGTCATCACAGTGGGATTGTAATGCAGCCCAGGGTCACCACATTGTGGGGGCCCTGGGGGTAGTGCTGTGGTGTGTCTGTGTCTTGCTGTGTCAGTTGCTGTTCCTACGTGCCTGTGTGACATGTGTGATTTGTGCTCCCTCTCATCTAACAATGCCTGATTGCCCACATAGGGGATTTGGATCCATGAGTTACCTTTGTGTGGCACTGTATGCACATCTGTATAATTGGTATTCAGGCCTCCTCATTAGTTGTGTGGTTGCCTGGGGACACTGGCATCCCCCCCCCTCACCTGTTGTGTTTGATGTGCAGTGTGGGTCTGCCTGTTTGTGTTTGTGCATCTGCACCACTGCATTGGCATATCTTAGGTGTGCCATTGGCTGTATGTAGTTTGGTGTGTTTCCCCTGCTGTCCCTGGTACTCCTAGGTCATCAGTCACCACAATGATCATGGTTTGTGTGTCCCATTGCTGCCATGGTATGGTATCTGTTCACCTCACATCTACAGTCTCCACAGGGTATCTGCATTTGTGTGCCCATTGGTGCAAATATGTGGGTCTGCATTCTGATGGTCACTTCTGTCATTGTGTCATTGATGAATGTTGACAGTGTCAGCCCCCATGGGTGTTGTTTGTCTGCACATGGCCAAAGGTATGTCTTATTTGCACTGCAGTATTTGCCTCCCCCAATCTATGTTGCAATGGGACACATGCACTACTTTGCCACTGATGTGTTTTATGTTCTGTGACCAGGAATCATCCATTCAGTTTGGCAGTTGCAGCTTTTCTTTGTCAACACTTACATTTTGGTCACTGTGATGATGGGGGTTTGGACCCCATTGCCACAATGTTCAAAATGTGCTTCAGCTATGGACCCCACACTTACCTTTTGGTCACTGTGATGATGGGGGTTTGGACCCCATTGCCACAATGTTCAAAATGTGCTTCAGATATGGACCCCACACTTACATTTTGGTCACTGTGATGATGGGGGTTTGGACCCCATTGCCACACTGTTCAAAATGAGCTTCAGCTATGGACCCCACACTTACCTTTTGGTCACTGTGATGATGGGGGTTTGGACCCCATTGCCACACTGTTCAAAATGTGCTTCAGCTATGGACCCCACACTTACCTTTTGGTCACTGTGATGATGGGGGTTTGGACCCCATTGCCACAATGTTCAAAATGTGCTTCAGCTATGGACCCCACACTTACATTTTGGTCACTGTGATGATGGGTGTTTGGACCCCATTGCCACACTGTTCAAAATGTGCTTCAGCTATGGACCCCACACTTACATTTTGGTCACTGTGATGATGGGGGTTTGGACCCCATTGCCACAATGGTCATGGCCTGCTTGCATTGTGGGGGCCACACACATATATGTGTGGCACATGTGATAGGGGGTCACATTGTATGTTCAAAGTCATGTTCAGTGTTGTAGGCATTTGACACAGTCTACACACGCTTGTCATGGTGTTGGGGGATGTCTTTTTCTTGCATTCCCTAGGTTGTGGTGTGCTGGTTGTGTCATACATTGTCCATCCTATGAGTGGGGGTGGTGTTGGTGGTAGGCATCCAGCCCCCCATGGGTAGAGGTGGTAGTAGTGACAGGCATCCAGCCCCCCCTGGGTAAGGGTGGTAGTAGTGGTAGGCATCCAGTGCCCCCTGGGTAAGGGTGGTAGTAGTGGTAGGCATTCAGCCCCCCTGGGTAAGGGTGGTAGTGGTGGTGGGCATCTGGCACCCCCCTGGCTAAGGGTGGTAGTAGTGGTAGGCATCCAGCCCCCCCTGGGTAAGGGTGGTAGTTGTGGTAGGCATCCAGCCCCCCTGGGTAAGGGTGGTAGTAGTGGTGGGCATCCAGTCCCCCCTGGGTAAGGGTGGTAGTAGTGGTAGGCATCCAGCCCCCTGGGTAAGGGTGGTAGTGGTGGTGGGCATCCAGCCCCCTGGGTAAGGGTGGTAGTTGTGGTAGGCATCCAGCCCCCTGGGTAAGGGTGGTAGTAGTGGTGGGCATCCAGCCCCCTGGCTTAGGGTGATAGTAGTGGTAGGCATCCAGCCCCCCTGGGTAAGGGTGGTAGTAGTGGTAGGCATCCAGCCCCCTGGCTGAGGGTGGTGGTGGTGGTGGTGGGCATCTGGCACCCCATGGCTAAGGGTGGTAGTAGTGGTAGGCATCCAGCCCCCTGGCTTAGGGTGATAGTAGTGGTAGGCATCCAGCCCCCCTGGGTAAGGGTGGTAGTAGTGGTGGGCATCCAGCCCCCTGGGTAAGGGTGGTAGTAGTGGTAGGCATCCAGCCCCCTGGGTAAGGGTGGTAGTGGTGGTGGGCATCTGGCACCCCCTGGCTAAGGGTGGTAGTAGTGGTAGGCATCCAGCCCCCCTGGGTAAGGGTGGTAGTAGTGGTAGGCATCCAGCCCCCTGGGTAAGGGTGGTAGTAGTGGTGGGCATCCAGCCCCCTGGCTTAAGGTGATAGTAGTGGTAGGCATCCAGCCCCCCCTGGGTAAGGGTGGTAGTAGTGGTAGGCATCCAGCCCCCCTGGGTAAGGGTGGTAGTAGTGGTGGGCATCCAGCCCGCCCTGGGTAAGGGTGGTAGTAGTGGTAGGCATCCAGCCCCCCTGGGTAAGGGTGGTAGTGGTGGTGGGCATCTGGCACCCCCCTGGCTAAGGGTGGTAGTAGTGGTAGGCATCCAGCCCCCTGGGTGAGGGTGGTAGTGGTGGTGGGCATCTGGCACCCCCTGGCTAAGGGTGGTAGTAGTGGTTGGCATCCGGCCCCCTGGGTAGGGGTGGTGGTGGTGGTGCGCATCCAGGCCCCTGTGTGCATATGTGGCATTGGTGATGGGCATCCCGCCCCTATGGTGCTGCTGCTGCTGGTGTAAGTAAATTCTGCATCCCTCTGTGTGTGTGTGATGTGTCGTGTACGTGTTGTATGTGTTTTGTGGTTGGTGTCTGACTTACCTTCTGCGCCGTACGCGTCCGTGCCTGTTCCGGTAGTAAATGTAGAATATTGGTAGGATCGGGACGAAGGGATTCATGGTTGGTTCGTGTCGTTCGTCTTTCTCGTTGCTTCGCGTCGTCCTCGTCGCTGGCGTGTTCGCCTCGTAGCCGTGGATCGTGTTGTGGCGCGAATCGGAGCTTATGTGCGCCTCTCCCGGATGCTTTGACGTGCCGTGCGTAGCGACGGGTTCGGGCGCGTACGGAAAGCGCATCGTACTTGTTCGGCCGGACGGGGCTGCATTTTCCCTTCCGTGCGACTGGATTCTGCGTTTCCGGATTCGCCTCGGTCGGAGAACAGGACCTGGATTGGGTGAGTACGACTCGGCCGGATTCTGTGTTGTTGTGCGCATCGTACTTACTCGTTCGGTATGCTGTACGGATCGGTCGGGAAACAGGCATTCGCATGGCTTTTTTCCCGACCGAATGGTATTGGGTGCGCCTCCGACCGAGATCGGAATCGGCCCCATAGTGTTTAGATAAAAAGTGCTCCCATGTCTCTGTCGGTTGCAGCACGCCCCGTCCTGTAGCAAGAACGGGAAGACCCCAATGATGAAGCATGACATCAAATAAGCATTTGGTGTGTGAGGGGTATTTTCAAAAAAACACACTGTTTCCTAGGACAATGTCCCTAAGGTGCAAAGACAAGAGTTGTGTTTGAAAACTTTTACTGCAAATAACAGGCTGGTGTGTTAAAGCAATACTTTTATCCGTTATGTGACCTGTTTTGCGTGTTATTTTGAGCATATTTACTAAGACTTCGTACATTCCCCCCCTCCCTATAAATGCGGGCCCTGCAGTGTATTTTATAACTTGTAACCAGTGTATTTTGTAACTCGAATGAGCGCATCTAAGCAATATGTATATGCGTTTGGTTTGGCAGCAGTACTACGTGTTCGCATACTGTTACTATACAGCCACTGTAATGCTCCCTGTTGACAGTTGTTGCAAGTGAGAAAAAGCAGCCCAAGGACTTGTTTTAAGTAAGTAGATAAGAACTAATAGTAGGAGGGTGCTGTGGGAGGATGGGAAGGGGAGAGTTCTGTGACATAGAAGAGATAACAACAGTGAGAAAATAGTAAACACATGTTGCTGCCACTTATCAAAGGAGCCTCCTGGGGCCTGTTTTTTTGCGTGTGTTTATGTACAATGCGTGTGAAAGCAATACTTTTATACTGCATGTGACCTGTTGTGCGTATTACTTTAAAAAAACGATCGCAAAACAAAAAGGAAGGGCGGAGCAAGTGCCATGCTATATGAAGCGCTGTGCTATTTTAAAGAAAACGTAGGTGTTATAAGTTGTGGCGGCAAAAATAGGGAAACACAGAAGAGAGGAGTGGGGGCTATCGAAGGGGCGAGACAGCAAAGCGAACGCCCTCCTGGGACCGGTTTTGGTGTTATTTGAAAAAATATGATGCAAAACAAAACCGAGGAAGCGCGATGCTATATCAAGCACTGTACTATCAGAAAGAAGACTGATGTGTTTTGAGTTGTGGTGGCGAAAATATTAAAACATATAAAAACAATACTTATATCCGTTATGTCACCTGTTCTGCGTGGTTTTTTTTAGTATTTTTTTACTAAGACTCCGTACATTCCCCCCTCCGTATAAATGCGGCCCCTGCAGTATATTGTATAATGTAGAGAAATTTTAGGTATTTTGACTCGTGGTGGCGAAAATAGTAAAGCACGGAAAACAGGAGCGGGGCGAGCAAAGGAGCGAGATAGCAAAGCGAATGCCCTCATGGGACCTGTGTTGCATGTTTTTGGAAAAAAGAGGATGCGATGCTATTAAAGCGCTGTACTATCTTAAAGAAGACTTATGTGTTTTCTCTTGTAGCGGCGAAAATACTAAAATATGCAAAAGAGGAGCAGGGGCGAACCAATGAGCGAGACAGAGAGCGAGCGCAATGCTATTAAAGCGCTGTACTATCTTAAAGAAAACGTATGTGTTTTGCCTTGTAGCTGCGAAAATAATAAACCATGCAAGAGCATGCAAGAGAGGAGCGAGGGCGAGCGAACGAGCGTGATAGCAAAGCGAACACGCTAGACTCGTGCAGGAAGCAAAAAGGGCCGGCGGAAATACTAAAACACGCGAGAGGAGCGGGGGCGAGCGAGCGACCGAGCGCGGCAGCAAAGCGAAACCACTAATTCTAAACACATGCTGCTGCTGCGCGTAACCGCAAGCAATATGCAATGGGCGGGTACATTTGTTAAGGAAGGTGGGACATGCGCCCGCCTTGGACTAATCGCATGCTGCCTTTGTAAAGAAGACGCACGCAAACGCCAATAGCAGTTAAGCACACGCACGAGTGTGTGCAAAGCGTGTGCGAGCGTCTGGTGACATTTTCGAAAGCCCTTACATAAAGTCTCGCAGAGCAGCGCATGCGCGCTGCGCTAGGCTCGACCTAAAAAGTACAGCAAAAAAAATGTAAGTGCAGGAACATAGTACAAGTAAAATCTAATTGACTACTGCTGAGGCAGGGCCTCAGACTGGCACACATAATCACTGCTGTTGATTTATGGCCAATTATGTTTTCCCACCTGGCACCACCCCACCCCCCACCAAGCAGAGGGGTTTACACCTCACAGCACGAGCTCATTTTTAAAAAGAAATCATGCAGCAAGTTAAGTAACTCACTGCTGAGGCAGTGTCCAGGCTCTGGTTTATGTGCATAGCAGCAATATGCTTCCAGTTACACCAAAACCCTCCAGAGTCCACACAAAAGCCTCACTGCACTCGTGCATTCCTGTCTGTCTATGTCACTAACATGATCAACAGTGACAATGTTCACACACATAAATAGACGAAAATCAATGTTGCCCATTTTACAAACATCACACACTCCTCATAACGTAGTCATTCATAGGATTGGATGCTTTCACCAGAAAAGCTGCTGTTACTTAGCTACTTTTCCAAAAAGAACTGAGAGTTTAATTAGTTTCAAAGACTGTTAAATCATCCTTTACTCATATATGGAGACGTTTTGTACTCAACATGTTTTGTATTATAAAAGGAAGAAAGCGGAGCCACCTGAACATTAAATCTCTTGAGACTGGCACCGCGACCACTGCTGCTGATTTATAGCCAGTGATAAACTGTAATATCTTCCCTCTGACACCCCCGGCCTCCCCTTATCCTCCGAGGAGATGAGTAAGGATTTCAGAGCTTAAAACTTTGAAAATAAGTGCATCGTGCTCGTCCAGCAAGCACACCTTAGCCATTAATTACCAATTAAACTCAGAGTCCGGACTTCAGTTTAACAATTCAGATTCACTGTCAAAGCAACATGCTTTGTCACTGACAGTGATTCTGTATTGCTTTGCCGATGCATGGACCACTCCAGCTTTTTTGTACTCACCTACCTGGGCTTGATGCCTGGTCCACTCGGAAACCGTCGGGATCAGACTGCTTCAAGGTAATGCACACCGGCAGTGCCTCAATACTTGCATGTTGCAGCTGCTCCTGACTGCCAATCAAGCATAGACGCTGGACGTGAAACTGGCGTCCACACGGCCTGCAATTACCAGAAACGCGGGAAGCAGACACCTCGAGTCTGCGCAGTGTCTTCAGAAATCCTGATGACAAACTGCGCAGACTCGAATTTTCTGCTCCCATCTCGCCTGCCTGCAGCCTCTACCCCACCCTTTCCCAACTCGTCACAGGGAGGAGTTGGGAAAGGGTGGGGTGACCTTCCTCTCCATTCCCTGACTGACGTGAAGCCCCTGGCACTACAGGGCTTCAGCCTGAAGCGCCCGGGCCAAACTTTACTTCCACGTCATCAGGGGGTGGAGACTGGTCCTCGAGGCTATGTCTTTGCCGAGCTGATGACATCACAGGCCTCAGGGCTGTGAACTCGTCAGCCGGCAAAAGACTCAGCAGGGCCCGCCCACATGCAGCTTTAGTGAATGAAAAGAATCAGCGTTGCTTGCAGTGAAAGGAGACTCATCAGAAATGACGACCCACAGCAACAAAGGCAAAAGGTGTGTCTCGTGTGTGTCAATTTAAAACAATTTAAAAACAGATAAATACAATTATTTTTTACACTCTTCAAATGGCCGGCCCAGGGGGTGAAAGTAACGGGGGCGGAGCCCCGACGCCCTCACATAAAAACCGCCACTGGACAGAGGGCCTTATTATGGGTTAGGAACATCGAACCCGTGGGGGCAGTCCGACCACCCCCACACCGCGGGACCGCCCGTAGTATTACGACTGCGGTGGTCAAACCGCCACAAGACCGCTGGCACTGCTGGGAACAAGGATCCCGTTGAGCCAGCGGTCTGCAACTGACTGTAATATGCTGGCGGTGGCACTGCTGAGCATATTGCAAGTTGCATTTTCGTCGCCCTTTTCATAACGGTGATCCCGCCATGAAAAGAGTGGTGAAAGGGCAACAAGCCCCCTGTCGGATTTAGGCCAGGAGGTGCATTCGGGGGAGCCCCCTTCCATTTGCACCCCCACTTCCTGCACAGTGTGCCACATATGCCACACCATGCAGGAAGGTGCAGTCGGCGGTCTGACTGTGGCGGTCTGCATTGTAGGCTCTTCTATGAGCCTTGCAGAGCGCCAAAGTCAGACAGCCACAACACCGCCAGCCATACCAGGATTTAGTGCCTGATCTGGCAGGCAGTCCCACCATTGGTTTACTGATCCTACAATGGACGTTGGATGACTGCCACCGCTGTAGGACCGCCAAACTCATAATCAGGCCCAAAATGCCCTGTGGAAGAAATATTTTTTTTACCTGTGTAACTTAAAAAAATCACTAGGATCCTCCTACACCTCTAACATTTAGGGTGTAGGCAAAAATGGTTTATAGTAACTGTTAAACAACCTGTAAACCATATGAGTATCCTATAGATATGCAGGGGAATTTACATGACTCAGGAATTGTTATGAATTAATATATATATCGCATAATACCGGTATGGGTTTTAGGCTTATAGTTTAGAGATATGTGATGATCAATTTTTGGTGTATATTTATTTTTTTAATTCTAGTGTTATTTTTAGTCCCTGAGGTGTTTATTGTTATGATAATAATGCTTACTCACATAGTTTAGAGACGATTAGAACATCATACATTCAAAACCATTATAAAATACATATTTTGTGTGTAGCCTGATTTGGGGGATTCAGAACGTGGCTCTACTATATCACCTGCAGATCTGGTGATTCTGACAGGATTGTCACCAGTCCCCTTCCCCAGGACATTACAGCGTACATAGCCAGATTTTGTGGCACAAAAATGTAATTTTCACAGCAAAAAACTCCGCTTTTTGGAGCATTTTTACGGTATATTACTTTACTCACATTCACTCCATTTCAGCCTTAAAACAATGGAATCTAATCCGTCCGTCTATATCTCTTTAAAATCGACATGTTCAAAGTAATTAGGTGTGATTTTGTGCAATACGTTCTGTAGGGCTAGCATTCTAAAGCATAGGTCAAGCGAAGCACTACAGGATCTGGCTTCTAGCCACCATTTCATCCCCACAGACACACATCCCTGCCAGGGTGTGGACAGGTGTCTGACAGGAATGCTGCTGTGTGTTCACCAATCACTATGCGCCTATTTCACAAAGATATTTTTAGTCATAAATCCTTGTTTACGGCCCAAAATACCTACATTTATTCCTGTCTGAAATTCAGAAAGTGATTCCTGGCAAGTATAAATGGATTTACTACTAATGTGAATTTTTTTGCCACAAGTGTGGAAAAATGCGCAGTAGTAAATACTATGCACATGGTGGGAATTGGGTGGGAAAATCTGTTTTTTGGGGTTTTTCCCGTCTCACCCCGGAATTCCCCTTCCAGGATGGGAGAAAGAACAGATCACCTGCAGATTTAGCATTGGTGTTGGGGAAGGCTGTCTCCAAAGGGACAAAATGTTTTTTTCGCTGGGAAATAAAAATGTGCATTTGCATAGTGGGCTCGAGTCCCTTTGTGCATAAATGTACGCTGTGCAGAATTCTGAACAGGAGGCAATGGGACCCCAAGGAGCTTCTATATGACATTGCAAGTGCGCTGGAGACCTGCACCAGGTGCACCTTTTCAAGCACACTAAAGGGAATGTATGTGAAGCAATACATCTGCACCAGTACATAGTCGTACTTTAACAAGTCCAGATTTATTACTTTTTGACCGTATTTTCCCAATATTCTGTTGCCCTTTCTGGAGCCGTAGGATATATATGTTCTGCATCAATTATGCAGAAAATATGTTATTTTGCTTATGAAAAATGCTTGCTTCTCTAAATAAACGCATTATTTTGTGAAAAATGTAGGTTTTCTATTCTTTTGTTGGCGAATATATACATTTCTTCCCTTTTGTAATCGTTTTCCTATTGAAAATGTGTGTGCAGTTTTTCACATTTATGAATATATTTGCTTCGTGGATTTCCCACAAAATCTGCATTCTGTATTTTTCTTTGAATATGTTTTTATGGGAATATGTACACAACATAGCAATTCTTTGAAAATTAAATATTTTGGTAAAACTTTGTAGGAAGTATTTGCATTGTGAAACTTCAGGACATTTTTTGAGATACGTTTTTCTATGGAAAACACAGCCATATTTACATTGTTTGCAGAAACGTATATTAAATGTTGGTTCATTTGAGAGAAAAAAGTATCTTTTACCCTATCATGTGTAACCCATGCCCTCCTACCCTAAGGAGGATATTCTCAAGAACGTGTGATAATTATCGCAAAATTAGCTTAACGCAACTTTGCACATCGCAGTCTATCACGGGAAAATAACACTGTGTTAACGTTGTATTCTCAACACGGCGGTACCATGCGATAGTCTCACGCTAACGCGTCAAATGACCGCGATAAAATTACCGTGACGGCAGAAAAACGCGAAACACGAACGCAAAAATAGTTGCGATGTGGCCAACCGCGATTAAAAAATCAGCGACAGGCCTGCAATTCCCACGCGTCATGCGGGAAAATGCACTATAAAAGCACCTAAAAACACAAACAAATAATTCAAACTGTGTAGCACCATGGAGGAAGCCGGAGCAAGTACAGAGGATGACCAGAACGACACAAGCCCCCAGGAGGACCAGCCTTGGACCTCGGGGTCACGGAAGGGCAAGGAGAAGAAGACGAGGAAGACGAGGTTCAGTCCGCAGGAAAACAGGATCATCATCACGGAGGTGATAGAACACCACCAACAACAATAAAAATGCAATATGGCAGTCCATCCTGGATAAGGTGAATGCAGTCGGAGTGAGGAGGAGGACAATTGGAGAGGTCAAGAGGCGCTGGAATGATGCGAAGCGCAAAACAAATAAGAAACTCGCTGACAACCATCAGGCAGCAATGCAGACTGGAGGTGGCAGTCCAGCGGAACACCAGGAGCTGGATGAGATGGAGGAAATGGTGGCCACAGTCATCAGTGGGGAGACGGTGGCAGGAGTTCGGGGTCCGGACACTGCTCGACATGACCTGACACAACAGCACCAGGGTGAGTACCGAACAGGGACTGGGGGACGGGGGAGATGGGCACAATGGCACACATGCACAATTAAGTAGAGCACACTGCACACCCACAATGACTCTGGATCATGTCCCTGATCCCCTTGGCACACTGCAGCACACATACAAACAGCAAGTAGGCCCCCGTCCACTATGGGCACAAAGGGGTCCCTCCCCACACAGCACCAATCTCACAACCAACCCATGCACACGTGTCAAAACCAGCAAAGCTGCGTGTCTGTGAGCCACCATGACAATGCAAGTGACACTGCATGACGAATAGCATGGCTGCAGTCCAATTATCATGACATGGTGCACGCCACAACACTGGGGTGGCTGAGTGTGGAACACATCTGGAAAGGAGCAGGTCACACTCTGACACATCCATGTGCACAAACAACCCCTGACGTCAACAACACATCTGCGGGGGGCGTGGCCAACCACCAGGAGCAATAGCCGCTTTCTAAGGCAGCTCCGTCGGAGCGCGCCCGTTCACGTGAATATCCGTCTTTCACAGATCCGGCAGCTGGTATAATTGCATACCGGAATACACAGGAGGACACTGGGGATCGAATGAGCCGAGTCCCGGCAGAATCCGATCAGCGGTTCCGGTGATCGGGCCGCTGACACACTTTGTGAGGAGAGAGGCCGCCTTCCTCGTAGCACGGATGCCGCTGAGCCGCAGCCCGCGGTTCCGACCTGGCGGGCCCGTGACGTTCCTGTCTCCCTGAGATGTGCCGGGGGCTGATAATAAGCTAGGTGACCGGAAGGATTGCTCTGGACTCGGCGCTCGCTGCTGGGGCGGCGCGTGGAGGGCCTCCGTGGCGACGTGAGCGCGGAGACATCTTGGACTGCCTGCCTACCTCAGGCCGCTGGGGAGCCTTGGGTCATACTGACTATCGGAGCTGGAGGGAGAGGGCTGAGGTCTACCCCGAACTGTTGGGGACGGAGTCCGGATGCCGCCCGCTATATCCTGAAGCGGGGTGGAGACCTCGTTTGACCTGCGGTGTGCAGACCTGGGCTGGGCACAACCATTTACCGGTGAGAAGGACCAGCCGGAGTGACGTGACTCCCCCCTTTGGGCTCCCTAATCCCTGGGCCCTGCACAACGTCTCCCCGGCTGGCTCCAGCCCAGGTCAGTGACTATTTGCAGGCTTTGAGAAATCCATGGCCATACGCGGGAGAGCTGCGGGGGGGTCCGACTCTCTTCGTGGGACCAGTGGGAGGTGCTGAACACGTTGCAGCCATCTTGGGCTCAGTGCGGACTGTGGTTGGACGCCACAGGGGGGTGCTGAGCCCTGTTGTTACTATGGTCCTGTGGCACACCCGGCTGCTTTGGTGATACGCCCGGATAGACCTATGGCCTTGCGGGGGGAGTGGCACCCGACCCACTGAGAGGCGCTGCCTGATCTGTTCCTGGAGCCCGGGTGCTTGCGTCTTTTGACCTGCGCTGTTACATCAGGCCCTGACCGACGCGGTTTGAGTGGCGGCTCCAGCAGACCCTCCCCGGCACAAGACGGCCTTGCCCTCCTTTCCCTGGGGTCCACGCTGATGGAGCCGGCTGCGCTAGGGCGGGGGGTCGCAGCTCCAAAGCAGCAGTCCAGGCTAAACTGACTAAATACGCGTGGGATGGTGGACCCGGAGCAAGCCCGAAGGAGGGACCTGCCGCGAAAGAAAAGCCGCAGCCTGGTGGAAAAAAGAAAGAACCGACATTACAGGACATTCTTGAAGCCATTACGACCGTGCGCATGTCGTTGGAATCGCGCATTGACTCTGTGTCTTCGGAGGTATCTCTTATCCGGGCGGACATGCGCTTGATGAACTCGCGCTTAAAGGATGTTGAGATCAAAACGAGTTCTCTGGTCGAAGACACCTCTGAACTCCAGCGCAGGATGGACGACATGCAGACCCATACTGCAAAACTGGAGGCGCAGCTGGACGACTACGAAGGGCGCTCTAGGCGCAACAACGTCCGTATATTGGGGGTGCCGGAACGGGTGGAGGGGCCATCGGCCGACCTCTTTGTGGAGGATTTGATCACCACTCATCTTAAGCCGAAAGGTCTCTCCAGCTTCTTTTCCATTGAAAGGGAGCACCGAGTGCCGGGCGGCCGGCCGAAGCCCGGGGCCCCCCCGCGGCCCTTGCTAGCTTGGATTTTCAACTTCCGGGACAGAGACGTCATCCTGCAGCGTGCCCGGTCGGGGCCACCGGTGGAATATCAAAACAGCCGTATCACCTTCGTCCCGGACTTCACCCTCAAGGTGCAGCGACAACGACGCAGCTTCCTAGATGTGAAGAAGGTGCTTCGCGAGAAGGAGTTGAAATATGCCATGCTCTTCCCCGCCAAGCTGAGGGTGGAATCGGAGGGGAGGGCCTGGTTTTTTACCACCCCCGAGGAGGCCTGGGACTGGCTGGATGGATGGCGCACAGCAGGCCGGAAAAACAACCGCGCCCGGAGAGCAAGAATGGAGGAGGGCGCTGGAGGATCCGTCAGAGACACCCCGCCTGAGGAACAGGAGGCGGCGACAGGAGGGTCCGAATAACTGGTCTGTATGTTTAGTTTCTTAAGGGTGGTGTGCTTTTTCTCCAACTGAGGGATAGATCGGGGTATCGGCCCCCCCTCAGTGCTGCGGACCTTGCAACTGACCTGTGATAGAGTTTTTTGGGGACTTTTCCAAATAGACTTAATGTGACTTTCCATGTTTCCCGGATCCTTCTGTAACGGTCACAAAGCATCTTAGTGGGTATGATGGCTGCCTCCAGGCTATTTCCGTTTGTAAAATGTGGTTACCAGTTGCTTATTGTTCCGCGACGGGTGCTCGGTTGGTCACACGCACCCACAAGTTTGTGAGGGGTGGGCGATAGGCACTCTGCTAGTTTGGGTGGGCGGGAGGTTATGACACCGCCAAGCAAGGAGGCAAGGAGGGGGGTATCGGGGGCTGTTTTTCGGGTTTGGGGGTGGGGCTGGGGGCGGGACTGTTTTCATTAGTATTGTATTTTTTTTGTTGTATAGGCATAACACATTTGATTGGTCTCAGGCAAAGGCAGATGCTGGTTCCTTTTCTTTGGTGTACTCGTTGGTGATTGGTCCGTGGGGTACGGGAAGGTCTCCTCCCGGGGGCCTTTCTGGGTGGTCCTCTCCGGAATTATATGTACCTCTGAGTCGGAGTAATGGGCACGACGACTAGGCAGGGGCTAAAGTTACTGTCTTGGAATGTCAACGGGTTGGGCGACAAAATTAAGAGGGGTGCTGTTCTCCAATTTTTAAAGCGACACTCTCCTGACGTTGTACTACTACAGGAGACCCACCTGCTTGGGAATGCATGCAGGGCCTTGTCCCGATGGGGTTTCCAATTAGCGGCCCACTCGGCTTTTGGCTCCGGCTCCCGGGGTGTGGGCATTCTGGTCCGGAAATCGTTCTTCCTAACCGTTGATTCCGTCCGCACTGACGCTCTGGGTAGATTTGTTGCCATCTCTGGGACCTGGGAGGGGTGCACACTCAATCTTGTCTCGGTCTATATACCACCAGGCCTGCACACTCAAGCCTTCGCTGATCTTGGCGATCTCCTTCTCGGCTTACCAGACGGAAGATTACTGATCGGGGGCGACTTTAACTCCATTGTCTCTGACTCCCTTGATCGTTGGCCCCAGAGGGACCTGCCGCCTTCCCGCAAGCGGATCCATAGCTTTCTGGGCGCGATGGGCCTTGTGGATATTTGGAGGGGCTTGCATCCGACCGATCTCCAATACACTTATCTTTCGGGACCTCATCGTAGTATGTCCCGGATAGAAAACCGTGCTGACACTAGCGCACCAATTCCACACCGTCAAAGACATACAACATCTGGCCAGGGGGATCTCTGACCATACACCCATTCAGTGTCATATAGAGGTGGGCGAGCCCACGGTTGGCCGGGTGGCGCCGATTAATTCCTGGTATCTCATGAATCCCTCCATCAGAGACAGGGTCCTGAGCGAGTTGGATCTTTACTTTCAGGAAAACGAGGGCTCAGTTGACTCGTCGAAAGTTTTCTGGGAGGCCTATAAGGCGGTTATACGGGGGGTGATCTTGGCACAGATCGCCGGACAGCGTAAGGAGAGGGGAGCTGACATGGCGCATTTGGAGGGAGAAATCCTAGACTTAGAAAACGCTGTCCGCATACAAGACTCTGTGGATGTGCGCCAGAAACTCCGCATTAAAATTAAGGAATTCTCCGATCTAGTTACGGAGGCCGCCAAGACACACCACAGGGCCACGCTCAGTAGAATTTACGACGTAGGTGACAAGGCGGGCAAACTACTGGCCTGGTTAGATCACAGGGACAAGGCTCAGCGTGTTGTGGTAGAGCTTGAAACAGACTCACATTCCCGTCTTACTGCACCACAAGAAATAGCGGACGCGTTTGGACACTATTACCAGTTGCTTTACACGTCCCACACGACACATACCGAGGAGGAGGCGGTCTCTCTCCTACGTGATATCTCGATGCCACTCCTTACTGAGGAAGAATGCTCCGATCTCGACCTTGATATTACAGTGGCGGAAGTTGAAAAAGCCATACACGACCTGTGTGGGGGGAAGGCGTCAGGCCCTAACGGTATTCCCATAGAATTGCTCAAACTCACGGCGAGCAAGACTGCGCCCTTTCTTGCCGAAATGTACCGAGAAAGTAAGAAGGGGGGTATCCTTCCTGAGGATCAGAGACTGGCCAATATTGGTGTCATTCATAAAGCGGGCAAGCCAGCCAACAAATGTTCGTCCTATAGACCCATTTCACTGCTCAACTGTGAAGCGAAAATTCTGGCGAAGGTTCTTGCCACTCGTTTGCTCAGGGTCCTAACCCTCCTGGTCCATCCGGACCAATCGGGGTTTATACTTGCGAGAAATACCTCCCTCAACCTGCGCAGGCTTCATGGAGTGCTGTGCCAGGTGGATACAATTAGGGAAGATGCAGTCGTGGTGTCCCTGGATGCTGCATCAGCTTTTGCACCATCGAATGGCCTTACATGTTTGCTGTACTCCGCAAATTGGGGTTTGGGTCTGAATTTACCAATTGGGTGCGGCTTCTATACTGCCAACCGCTTGCACAAGTGGTTGTTAACAATAGGAAATCCCCCGTTTTTGTTCTCGGCAGAGGCACCAGACAGGGCTGTCCTTTGTCACCGCTTCTCTTTGCTCTGGCCCTGGAGCCTTTGGCGACGTGGGTCCGGCAAAGCCCCGCCATCAGGGGCCTTAGGTGGCCGTCTGGCTGGGAGGACCGCATTTCGCTGTACGCGGACGACATCCTGCTTTATTTGGCCTCCCCGGCGGCATCCCTCAATGTGGTCCTGGACATATTCCGAGTATTTGGTAGGTTTGCAGGATATACGATAAACTGGTCTAAATCAGTGCTCTATGTCCTTTATGGTAAGCGGCCCTCCCTCCCCCGGGGCTGCCACCTGGCGGAGGCAATAATCTCCTGCCGCCTCTAGTGCCTCTAGTGCGTCTCAAATCGGACGTTCAACACTGGAAGTCGCTCCCGTTGACTCTTTTGGGGCGCGCAGCCCTGTTCAAGATGATGTCCCTTCCTAGACTTTTATATGCACTACAGAACACCCCACTCCCAGTCGCCGCCACGTACTTCAGGGACCTCAACGGCATTGTTCGAGATCTGCTGTGGGAGGGCAAACCACCCCGCATCGCAACACACAAACTAAGGCTGGGATGGTTTGACGGAGGTATTGGGCTCCCAGATATCAAAAAGTATTACTGGGCCTCGCAACTCGCAGCAATTAATCAATGCACGTATAGACCGCAGGACGACCCGTCCTTTCGAATCGACAGGTGGCTCCTCCCGGGGAGCGGCTTCGAGGGTGCGTTATACGCACGATCTTTGAGGCCTGTCTTGACCGGCCTGACCGGACATGCAGTGAATATATGGAGTGTGGCCACTAAGAGTCTGGGCTGGGAGGGTAAACTCACGCAAGCCACGCCACTTTGGCAATGTGAAAAATTGGGTAGACTGATTCGTTCGAAGGGCTTCGAAAGATGGGACCTTATAGGCATCTCCAGGGGGGGGCGACCTATGGAAAGCGGGTGAGGTGGTTTCCTTTTCCCGACTGCAGCAAGAGTATGAACTAGCCCAGTCCGAATATTTTAGATATCTTCAAATTAGGCATGCCCTGCTCGCGGTTCTCCCCAGGGGTGGCGCTCTCCCTGAATCCTCCCCACTTGAAGACAGGATACTAGACGGCGACCTACCGGAAAAAGCCATATCCCTTATCTATAAAAAGCTCATCAATAATATGGCGGATCCTCTGACCCGCTTAAGAGCTAAATGGGATCACGATGTTGCGAGTCTAGATGATGAGGAGTGGCAGGCGGCGGTGGCTTCCCCTCATGAGGTGGCCATCACCTCCCGGCTCCGCTTGGTCCAATTAAAACTTCTTCATAGATCCTACTTGTCAGGGCCTTTGCTGGTTAACATGGGTTACACCCTGGATGGTGGTTGTGTAAGACTATTTGGGCAGGAGGGCACATTTATTCACACTTTCTGGGAATGCGCAGTGATCCAGAGATATTGGGAACGGGTGGTACGCCGAATGGAGGAAGCACTGGGGCAACATATCCACTGTAATATTAAGTTAGCATTGTTGAATATCTGGGGTCCTACAGATGTGAATTCAAGGGAGCGCATATGGGTCGCACTTGGGCTTATGGTCGCAAAAAGGAATATTGCACGGCTGTGGAGGGCTTCGTACCCACCAAAAATAGTAGATTGGGCCAATGATATGGACTGGTGTATGGTGACAGAAAAATCCATCTATGAAGCCAGGGGTTGCCCGAATAAATGGACGCAAACATGGGGGCAGTGGAACGTTTGCAGGGGGGAGATTTGTGAACCACCGAGAGTCAGAGAAGATATTGCAGGGGTGACTTGACACTGCACGATGGATATTGTCAAGTATATGTTGGGATGTGTACACCACGAGGAACCACTTAATGTGTAACCTATAATGATAACTTGTTTACCATTGGCTTACCTATGTAACATGCCTTTCTTTTCAATAAAAAAGAGATAAAAAAATTTTTTTAAAAAACCACATTTGCGGATAAACCATGCACAAGAGTCCAAAATACGAAGAAGAGCCAAAATTAGCCAAGTCTGCAACATCTCAGCACTGTAGAAGCACAGAAGTCAAAGGCACACCGCCTCAAAGGGATAAGGGGCAGCAAAATCACAGCTGCAGGGGCGTCTTTCCCACAATGCAGCACACACACATAGCAATAACAGCACATCAACATTGGCGACAATGTGGTACAAAGTGCAACACTTTCACTACAGAAAAGAGGACACAACTGGTTCTGCTTGTGCGTAGAAACTGGCCAATCACATCTGGCATAGCAGGAAACTGTGAGATGAAAATGTACGTGTACAACCTCACATCCGTGATGTAGTTCAAATGTCCACTGTCCCGCATCAAATAGTCAGCTCCTCCCAAACAGTCCCAATGTACATTGTCATGCAGTCTGTATGTAAACTAGAACAATGCGTCAACATACATGTCAACACAATGTTAAAATGCATCTCCCCTTCACATTGCAGAGGGACAATGAACACCTCCTGCAGAGCAGACCAGACAACTCATCAGTGATGATGAAGAGGACCTCCACACCTTCGACACCGACGCCCTACAACAGCTCATGGACATCTTAGGCAACCCACCTCCAGGAGCAGGGCAGCCCAGCTGCATCGAGGAGACCCCACCCTCTGCACAGACCACACAACAGGAAGCACCCACCACCACGGCTGGCTCCCAGCACCTCACCGAAGCACACATCGCATTCCAAGGCCAGGTGTCAGACTGCCAGAAGGAGGTGGCTGAACAGGTGCAGGTGGGTTTCGACCTCATGGCAGCCGAACTAGATTACATACGTGGGTATCTAATTCCCATCAGGGACCACTTACACTCCCCAACGGACACCCACACTGCAACAGAGACACACGCATTTGCACATTTCCAGTACTGAACCACGCCCAGAGCCCCGGGATAATCATTCACACCCCTACGCTGTACTTGCGTACGCCGGCCCAGACCACTCCTCTTACGTATAAAGGGGGGGACGACAAAGCTACATGTCCAAGGTCTTACCCACTGCCTGAGGTGACATGGTTGCGTCCGCTGTCCACAGCACAATGTAATGTGGTAGGGCCCTGGCCCATCATGCATACATAATGACCACATGGACACACTTAATTAGATAGTTGAACTGGCTACGGGCACGTGCGCCCGGCCACCTTTTATTACCAGGGTCACATGTCCAGTGACGCCTGTGCTGGAAGGGTGTGGGGTGGGTGTAAGCCAGCCCTCAGGGAGTGGTTGGTGCTGGCAACAACTTGAACAGTGATCACTATTAAAGCGGGAACAGAAAACACCAACATGACACAAACAACTGCGAAGCATCATGGTGGTAGCCGGAGCAAGTACAGAGGTCACCCAGTATTCAATCAGAAGGGTCCGTGAGTTGCAGTGCACTGAGGTAGGGGCACCAGAGCTGAGCGTGCTCATGTGAAGAAATTGTCTAGGATTGTGTCCCTTCGGGATATCCTGCTGCAGCTGCAGTGGGGTGTGTTACACCTGCCTCATCTTCCTCATCATCGTCCCAGGTCTTCCCCACTGCCTGAGGTGACATTGTTGCGTGAGCTGTCCACAGCACAAAACTCAATCAGAAAGGGTCCATGAGTTGTGGTGCACTGAGTTAGTGGCACCTGAAGAGCTGAGCAGGGTATCAAGCTGATGATGGCATCCAAGACAGGTGTGAGCAACTCTGATAGTCTGGCTGTAAGACTCTTTCGACTGTGGCGTGTGCCGCCAGCGGTGATGCGTCGTCCGGGCAGGTCAGGACTCGATTTGATGTGTGAGCCCTGGTGGACCGCAGTTGAGGCCGGAGGCAGCGGTCAGCGCAGGGCCACAGACACATGGCATTGATGACCCCCAGGCCATCGACTCAGAGGCCATCCAATATTCAATCAGACAGGGTCCATGACTTGAGCTGCACAGAGTTAGTGGCCCCGGATGCACTGCGGCCGGCACAGGCACACCGCCACGGGACGGTGATTTGCGGTGCACTGAGGTAGGGCCACGAGAGCTGAGCGGGTCCTCGTCGATGTCGAAGGTGAATGTCGCGGAGCGTTTCGGGGGACAGTGGAAGGTGTTCTTCCAGGGCATGATGCAGAGGGCAGAACCAAGCAGAAACAGGCAATATGAAGGAGATGAATGCTACAGACTCATTTTTAACACCAAGTCAGTATCAGCTACATGATGATGAAGACAACGCCCAGGCCATAGACTCAGACACCACCAAAGTTCAACCAAAGAGTGTCCATGAATTTGGGGGCACAGAGTTAATGGCACCAGAGCTGAAAGGGGATGCAGTCTGCGATGAGGCCTGTACAATGGTATAAACTCTGCCATAATAAAATCAAGACTCAGTTCCAAATGTGTGACCTACTTGACCGCAGTGTAGGCCGAAGGCAGTAGTCAGAAAGGGCCCACAGACACGTGTCATTGGCTTACAATGCACAGAGTTGGTGGCACCAGATCGAAGGGAGTACAGTGATATAAATGCTGCCATTAACATATGAACTCGGCCATCATGAAATCAAGACTCAGTTTCAAATGTGTGACCTACTGGACCGCAGTGTAGGCCGGTGGCAGCGGTGGAGTACGTCAACGAGAAAGGAGTGCTGGGGGCCTGTGTCGCGGTGGCTGTGATGGTCTGAGGAGGCTGCCAAGGTCGCGGGCCTCGGGCTTGGAGCTTGCACCGGCACGTGGTGGGCCCTCTTTGACACACGCCGGTGTCGGCAGGTGAGCAGTGAGGCCTGGTTGTGCAGGGGCGGCCAAGACGGGTCTGGGGACCAGCGGCCTGGGGTGCAGCAGGCGCACAGGATCGCAGGCACCGCCGCTCACGGCGTCGGCCTCGTGGCAGGCTAAGAGGCGCCGCCCTGGCAGACACGTTGGCCATTCTGGAAGAAAACTACGCCCAGGGCAACGGACTTTTTATTTACACCCCTACGCTGGCCTGGCGTACGCCGGGCCAGCCCACTCCGCTCACGCTTACAGGGGGGGACGTAACAAGCTACATTTCCGCGATCTTCCCCACTGCCTGGGGTGACATGGTTGCGTCCACTGTCCACTACACTCCAAACACCAGCAGTATATGTCGACATGGACATGTCTGTGGTCTGCATACTGCAGGCTGGCCAGCACATCCACGCCACACTTGGCATTGTGTACATTCTCATTCATGGGTCACTCATGGGTGCCTCCTTCGCACATGCCTGGTTCCCACCTCTTCCCACATTCTGCTATTGTGTGGCTGAGGTGCCATGCCGTTGATGGCTTGTGTACATGGCTGGCCCAGGTTACCACAGTAAGTTGAGCAGATGTGGCTGGTAGGTGGGCATATTGTTTGGCATGTTGTATGTGAGTTTGTAATGTGGGCATTCCCAGAGTCGTGAGTTGCATGACTCTGGAGTTGAGGTGGGTGGTGTGTTCATTTGGTACTTACCAACGAGCAATGCATTCCCATAGGTGCCAGCCTCAAAGCGCTGGTTGATGATGGACTGTCGGAAGATGAAGGAATCATGCACACTGCCTGGGTAGTTGGCGACGACATTGGTGAAGAGTCCCAGGTGGTCCACTATTGCCTGCACATTGATGGAATGCGTGTGCTTCCTGTTGCGGTAATTGTGGGCAGTGGCGGCAGGGGGCACGAGGAGTACATGTGTGCAGTCGATTGCCCCCAACACGTGCGGGAAGCCAGCTATGGCGTAGAAGCCTTGCTTGGTCTCCAGCTGTTCCTGCGCAGTGTGGGGGAAGTGAAGGTACTGGGGTACCAAGCTGATGATGGCATCCAAGACAGGTGTGACGAACTTGGATAGGGCTGGCTGTGAGACTCCTCCGACTCTGGCAGTTGTTGGTTGGAAGGTACCAGAGGCCAACAGGTGCAGCACAGCCAGCAGCTTTGTCTGCGGAGGGATGTTGGTTGTCCGCTGTGTTGGTACCGTCAGCCTGTGGGCAATGATGGTCAGGATGCGGAGGATGGTTGTCCTTTGAGCCTGTAGTGGGCAATGACATCCTCTGGTGTTAAGTCTGTGAGGCTGGTGCGTTTTCTGAAGGTCCGCTGTCTTTGTCTGCGCTGCCTCTGTGGTAGTCCGGGGAGGGCAAAGGGGTCCGGGGGGGAGGGGGGTGGCGGGCCTGGGTGTGGTGGCGGTGGGTGTTGTGGCCCTCTTGGGGCTCCGAGCTGCATGATCAGTGGCTCCATGGCATCTGTTGTTCTTCAGGTGTGGCTCTGGCCTGGGCTCCCTTTTGTGGTGCAGGTTGTCGTCCGACTTAACACCAGGTAAGAGCAGGTGTTAAATCACTGCTGCTAACGCGCCTTATCGCCTGTTTTGGGATCTTATTGCTGATCTGGCTGGTCGTTGAGAATATTGCGAAGTGGTGTTATCGCGGCGTTTTGCACAGGAACGCCTACTCTGCATCTCATTAGCGTTAGTTGCCGGTGTCATCCGTGGCGATGTTTTTTGCGGCTGCTATCGCAGGAAAACTGGCGATATCGGCTGTTAGCACCAGCTTGTGAATAGGGCGATAAATCTATCGCCACTTTGGCTGCGATAAAGTGCCGCTAACTCGGCGATAAGTCCTTGAGAATATGCCCCTAAGTGTCATTTGTCCTCATAATCCCTTCTCTTCCCGGGTGCACTGCTCTCTGCAGTTTACTCATCACCATTGCGGTATCCCGAGCGGGGGCACCTGGAGCCAGAGCCCACCCATGGCCTCTCTGTCTCGGCTCTGCTCCCACTCTCCTCACAGAACGAGCTGTGCTGTAGCCCTGTATCAAGTGACTGCCATGGCAAGACTCTGCCTTCAGAGGCATATGATATGGTGTGCTGCTGTGGAGCCAACTGTCAGTCAACAGTTTAAAGGAAAGCAAATGAAAACAAATCTAAAATCTCTTGGTGAACGAGACTTTCTTTCACTGCTTCGAGACCTGTTTTTTCGTTTTTGCAAGCATGTTCATTATCGAGGGCATTAAGATCTTTAGATGATTTTGCGGTTAATTAAGGAATCACAAAACGCCGGACGTTCAGTCGAGACTCCCCCAATAGTAAAAGAGCATAACCCTCAAGAGGGATGAGGCACATGCCAATTTTCATATTCTCCGAAAAGGGGCTCAACAAATGCAACGGGTGTTACTCCAAAATATTTCAGGTATCACAAAAGTATTCCCCTCTGACTTTTCGGCTAGCTTAATTGGTATGACTTGATCCCAATGCTGACCTAAGACACTGTTTTCTATTCTCCTTCTGATAGCTTGACAGAGTTGGATAATGGCGCTTATGATCTGTTCCCCTTCTTATTTTGAGCCCACCTGTATTAGGAGAGTCTGGTGCCTGCTCCTGCATCATCACCTCTAAGTGGTTCAAGGATTTGTTTTTGTAACGGTGCAAGGCATATCTGCAAATACCCTTACCTACACATGTAACCCAAGGGATTCTATAGTACCCCTGCTAGAGGTCCCTTAGCACTATAGAAAGTAGATTCACAGAGAATGGAAAACAGAAGGGGATCTCTCTCTCCACGGGAGAGGCTAGTATGAAGACAGCCAGAGACGTACCAGAGATTCTGTAAGATACATTTAAACATTTAGGATCCTCAATTTGTTCTGAGAAGTCAAAGACAACCACAAATGCATTTATATTTTACAATTCATTATTTAACTCTAATCTAGATCATAAAGGATGTGAATCATTCATGGTGAATATTAGAAACAAATTAGCACAGTCAAATATAAAAAACTTAAAAAACAGAAGATATCCAACATTTTATCAGGCGCTAATAAAAGCTGCAATTTGACTTTCTGAGGATTTGCTGCAAATGTTTCCTCATTACCCCTCCTTTGGCAAGCAATGGTGCACCCTTTGTGGAGTCAATGCTCAGAGTTCATGGGTGAGGCACCCAGGAAACTGGCGCAGGTCTCCCTATAATCCAGAATGTCCTCTCCGAGTACCTAAAACATGGGACTTTAAGTATATTGTTTTGCTGTAAAATGTGAGAACTGTCTTGGCAACGCCCTCATCAGACATCACGCCTCATTGTGATACTTTACTTGCAAGTGGTTACGAGAACAATGGCACACAAGCTCTGCATATGAATAGGCACAGTAGCAGGCTTTCAGATAATGTTACTGAATGTAAGCAATGCTGATCATGTATAAGGTTAATTTATATTCATAAATCGATTCTGTATGTAAATCAAAGTCATCAGGAATCAACAAAACACTTTCACAGAATGGATGCACTAGTACATAACCATTTCATGTCACCACATCAGGAAGAAGGGATCGCAGTTCCTGGGTCATGCATTTTGATGACTGGTGACTTCTGCAAACCTGTTTGGAGAGAATGAACTAAAGTCTAATTTATGCATTTCCTACTGCAGGAGTTTCCAATAAATGTTCTTCAAGTGACTTAGTACGAAGCCCTTTGTGACTGCAAAAGGGATTTTTTCAATCTCCAAAAACCCTTTTACAAGTCAGAAAATTCTTTCTGACTTGTAAAAGGCCTGTTGAGACCACTTACGAATCACAACTAGTTCGTGGTGTAAAAGGGGTGTCCACCTTCTACCTGAAAGGGATTATCAATCATTTGTGATTACATAAGTGTGGTTACAATACCAACACTTCAAAAAGGGTGGTGTCTGATTTGCAGATGAGAGGTACCCCCACGGGGCAGATTCAACTTTGGAAATTGTTTTGGCATCCTCAGGGGGAGAAGGTCCACTGCCTGCTCTTCCTGATAGCTTCCCAAATGGAAAACTAGTTTTAATGGAGACAGGCTGCTTTCCAAGAAAGGTCTCCCACTTGGAAATGCAAATGCATTAATGGAGGTCAGCAGTCCTTTGCAGGCCTCCATCCCTGCATTCGCAGCCAAGCACAGGCTGTCGTAACTAGCAACCTGCCTCATTCATATTTATTAGGCAAGTTTTTTTACAACTACCTGCAAATAGAAAATTTACAATGCGAACTATTAGTACACAGGGCTCATCGCAAAATACATTCCTATTCGCAAACTAGTCAGCGTGCAAGCTGCACAACCCTGGTTTGAAAATGGGAATACTACATCAGGCCCTAGATCAGTGGCTCTTAACCTTTTGACTTCTGTGGACCGCCACTCAATCATTACTGGAACCCAGGGACCCCCAGTGAATCATTACTGTGATATGGAGACCACCACTAAATCATTACTGTAAGCCGGCCTAAGCATTTCGATGATTTGAACTGCAGAACAATACAAAAAAATACAGAAACAAGAATTTGTCAAATAAATACAGAAATGATTTTATTTATTTCACAAACAAATATAAAAAAAAAATGAATGGGAAGGCTGAAGCTTTTCTAAATTCAATTGAGGACACTCATCGTCCATAGTATATTCTGCTTGATGCACTTGCACTGCTCCCACGAATCAATCAGAGGGTTCTGACTCAGGCCCTCATTATGATGTCGTTAGACAGCCACCGACAGGCTGTCGGTGCGGTCCCACCAACATCTAGGGAAGTGGTCTGACCACAGGATTACAATACCAGCAGTCGGAGCGCAGTGGTCAGGGGGGAAAGACCACTGCCTCTGACAGGCTCAAGGAGCCTGTCAAGGCGGCGGTGGCACACTTTTCACTACAATGGAGGTGGTGCCTGCGCAGGCACCGCCGTAGGGATTAGGATGTCCCTTTTCAACTGCCTTTTCATGGCAGTCCCACAGCCATGAAAAAGTAGCTGGAAAGGGACTTTGGGGGCCCCAAGCAGAGCCCCCTGTCCCCCGTGGGCCTCTGCTAAGTGGCCAGGGGGCACATGTGGTGCGCACTCAAACATCCATGCACCGTGCATGGATGTTTAAAAAGTGCCTTTTTCTACTGTGGCTTGTGCTGTGTCCCTTTTCTGCGCCACAGCAGAAGCCGCAGTAGAAAAAGGCATTTTACGCGTGCTTGTACAGCGGTCGTATCATGATAGGGCAGGTGGGACCAGTGACTTTTTGTCGGCGGTCACCTGCCCGTAGTGGTGGGGGTCGGACGGCCGTCCAACTGCCATCATAACGAGGCCCTTAATTTTGAGACTCCAAATTCAAATTCTCCTCCACCTGCTTCTGCTCTAAAAACCCAAAAGCTACAGAAGTAGTGAAAGCCTTTTCTCTCTCTGCCTTCCGGACCGGTTTTACGGACACTTTCCACGCAATGAAATAAAATAAAAATTATTTTCCCTGTGCGGAAATCCTGTCCAATACAGCAACAGTAATTTTGGGGCTGTTTCATTCCCACTTTGGAAATGGATTTTCTTCTACCCTTGGCAAGACTGGACGTTTCCAGCACAGGAAGGGGCTGAAGAGGAGGCTGAGACTATAAACAAATGCGGCCGTTCCCAAACTAACAAGTAACCCATCATCGCATATATAGACCTTAAAACAATGAGTAGTTTGACATTATTTTTCATGTAAGTATTTTATAGGCTTTTTAATGTCTCCTCAATGAATTACGTAGCAATGCCCCAACCAAGCATACCACAAAGGCATGCCACGTCACCTCCGATGTCTGTGACCTTAGATAGAAATCCCCATGTATGGTTACTGAAAACTCCCTGATTAAGTAAAGTTGTGAATAATTCACCCTAAAGTGCAATATAAACTGGAAGCCAGAACCTTGAAGGTATTATCCTTTCTAAGAAAAGCGCAAGCGATAGAGACAGGCTTTCTTATCTGTTCACTTTTTTTCTGGAAGGCGTGAGCATTAATTCCCAGCTCGTTTTTATTACACGTTTTAATAGCTTCTGCTGTAGGTTTGCTTAATGAGTAGCATTATCAGAACAGTAAAAAAAAGGTTTATGTTAATATTTTCTTCCTTGTTCACCATTAACCTGCAGTGCATTGCTTCAGAGATGGTGATGACAATGTTCCTTGACGACTTGATGATGCTTTTTGGAGGGAATGTACCTTGTGATCTCTCCTCTTATTACATTATCAATATTTTACTGATATGTTACCGGGAAAGTAAACAGTCTGTCATAAACCAATAAACTAATGTAAGGTGTTGAGTTTTGGGTTTGTAATTGCGAGTGATTCTGTATTGTAGATCACTATTACACACAAATTTACTGTAGGTGATTATTAACTTTACCAACAGTCATGGCTGTATGTATGCACAGTGTTAGAGTTATTGCTAAGTTCATGTATCTCAAAACAAAAAATGACTTGGAATAATTTTGTACTTTTTGTTGCTAAAGTCTCCAGAGGCAAAAAAAACAAGGATTTGTAATGCAATAGGTCTCGCATTTACGAGAGTTTGAGATATTGGCATTGTAAATGACAATGCCTTTTATTCATGTGTTGTTTTAAAAACAGATAAATAAAAGGCATTGTCATTTACAATGCCAATAGCTTATACTATCTCAAATGCGAGACCTATTACATTGTGTTCGGCATTAGGAGAGAGGGTGTCCTGCCTGCAAGAGCAGGCAGGACAAAGTTATTTCAGAAAATAGTGCTCGGAGGCTGTAATTAAAGCCTACCAAGCAACAACACACGTAACAGGGAGTGTCCTCATGGAAGGTTACAAAATGATACAAGGCGGTACTAAGGAGGGACTACTAAGCCTGCTGACCAATGAGAAGCCACAGTTTACAAAGGACAATGACACAAGCCAATGAAAAATAAGGGCGGAGAGTGGGCGGGGCTTCAAGGCCATACCTGAATACAGCATACCTAGCAGAGCAGCACATACGCTGCCCAGGCTCGAACTGATCATCAAAATTAATTACAGTTTTCATTACCTCTTCATCTGTCCTCCTCCTCCTCCTGGTCCTTACTGAAACGAGGTGGTGAGCCTTGGTTGAGAAAGGCTAGGTTCTTGGTGAAGGAACACTCCTGATGAGCAGGCTTTGTGGATCAAGCTGATTTCCTGGAAGCAAGCAAAGCTCACAATATATTACAACATTCAGCTTTATCAGCACAGACTAAGTGTTCCAAACCAATGCTAATTGAATAAAAAACACTCTGGAATGGAAAGAAAAAATAAATAAAAAGTTGAAAAACACCATACAAATAAACAACCGATAAGGATTTCACTTTAAGAGCCCTGTTGAAAATGCCTTCGTCCAATAAGGGCAGAATACCATTCCTGTGGTTCTCGAATACACCTGCATGTCAGAGTACAGCTGCTTCTGATTCTCAATTGAGCAGGTGCATTAGAAAAACGTCACCCACTTAGGCCCATGTGAAATATTGAATTTGTCATGTGATTCTCACATCCATATGGGTGCTCTTGAATTAGAAAAAACTAATTCACGTGCGCATCATCAAAAGAATGGGTGATTTGTTATCACTCTTACATTTTCGAGAATCATGATCTTATAATGTGTATGCACATTCAAGAATGGTATGTGATTCTCAAATGTATATGTTCATTGTACATACGAACCTTGCTTGAACACAATTCTCAAAAGTTTCAGAACCATGACAAAAAGTATTAGAGGAAACAAATATATGTAATTAAATCAAAGTAAACATTTGTACAATGCAGCAATAAAATGTGTTTACTGGGGCAGAGGTGATAGTAGTTTTTTTTTTTCTGTCCTCATATCACCATGGCATTTGCAAACCTTGGACCCTTTAACACACACTATCCGCCTCTTTGCAGTCACTCACATTGAGCAACCATCGCTCAAATCGCACCTCATGGGCCGACACCGAGTGTGATAACCAGGTATAATCATAGGACCGTGATGTTTTGTTTATGGACCGCCCCCTCAATACCGCCCGATACCTAGCAGAGGTGTTAGTAGTGATGAGCCAAACCACTCCTATACTGTAGCCTAGTAATCACCGCAAGCTGAAGCTTAGAAGTAATCTGTAGGGAGAGATGTGGCCCGCATTAGCCCGCCGCATTAAAAAAACCATCACCAATGCCATTGCAACAGTTTCCTGGAGAGGCCGAAGGGATCACAGGTTAATGGAGGTGATGCACTTAAGCCTCAAATTGCTACCTCAATGGCTTCTGAAGGAGAGGATGGAAAACCCCTGGCTGCAGCCATGAGAAGATGAACTGCACAGAGGTTTAATCCTAAATTAAAGATCCAAGTCATCTTCTGCAATGACTTCAGACTTGCAGTCCTTAATAGGGAACAATTTCCTGAATACTATTTGTATGTGATGGATGATCATGATCAGCACTTCTATCTCAATCTTTTTTGGAGGGGAGCAGAAATGTAGTTTTTCCCTCAACCAGTTTAAAAACTGAATTTATGGATTGAAAATACTCTGAATTACAGTCTTTCAGATTAAAACAAAATTGCTAAAAACACCAAAAAGGGATTGTCTATACTGATAGAACTTTTTCTTTCAATTCTGCTATTCCATTAATTTATAATTTATGAAACAGACTCCACACCCCAACTGAATGATGCCACAACTTTATGTGTATGGCAGTCGGCCGAAAGACATGTGCAAGCAAGTTTTGATGACATGGAGGCTGGGTGCATGATGTGACCAGAGGTCATGCCTTGAACCCAGAGCCTGTTGCACAGGTTAAAGGCCAGTGAGTTCTGGGGTTATGAAAGCTGGCTAGAGGCCACGAGCTACACTCACAGCCCACTATATATGGCTGAGACCATTGTAAAACAGATTTTGGGGACTGTGGTGCCAGGCACAGAGTGTGGTTGGAGGCTACGCAAGGTAATCAGAAAATATAGCACATTGCCAATGGACATGCACAACGAAATCTGGTTGTACTCCGTCTGGGCATGGGGGCTGGAGGCCACATCCTGTGCAAAACAGTTTGTTGTGAGTCAAAGGGAGAGGATGTGGTCTGACAGCTAGATTGCCGACTTTGGAGCTGGGAAACCAAGGTTCGAGCCTTGGGGTCGCGTCCACATCCTGTGATTCTGAGCAAATCACTTAATCTCCCCGTGCCTACCAAAAAAAAAATGAATGTGTCCTTGTGTAACGTAACCGGTGCTCATGTAAAGCGCTCCAATACCTTTGGGCCGAGTTTGCGCTATATAAATCAGCATTAACAAAAAACAAACAAAAAAAAAGGTCATAGGCAGTGAGTATAAATCATGAGGCACTGGGTATTCACTTTCACCTGCTTTGCTCAACTCATCAGTCCAGTTAGGGTGCCCCAATGCTGCAGCCATACTGCTTGGAAATTTTGAAGAAAGCCCTGCATGTAGGGGACAACCATCCTCTTCCCAGAACCCAAAAACCATCAAATCCTCTTACAGTTGGGCTTCTGTAAACAAGTCACATTTCCCCTTGAAACCTGGGCAAAAAGCTGGTTTTTGGGTCTATATGTTCGTAATAGAACCTACCTAAGCCTCTTTAACAATGTCTACCCCCCACCCTCATTATTTAATCAGAAGCTAGCACCTACAGAGTTTTATCCTCTCCCCTCTTTGACTTTCCTCCAAACTGGGCTCTTACGTGATGGTACAAATCAGTCTTGTGGGTGCCCCCAGCCAATCTTTTAAGCATCTTCATTCCACAGTAGATAGTCTGATTGTCGGTGTCAAGGCACTGCTTTCTAAATAGAATCATCTTTTCTGCCTTTTTCACTCATTCCTCTTTTTGCCTTTTTGACCTTTCGGCCTTTAACTCTTTGCTCTTGTGTGCCTTTTCACTCTTTGCTCTCTCGCCTTTTTTCTGACTTTTGGCTCTTGTCACTTTCCTGTGCCACTTTGCCATCTCTGGTGCCCTTTTCCCGCCCTCTGTTTTCCACCTCCCACGCCCCCCCCTCCTCCCCCAGCTCATTACCTGCTCCCTCTCAAGCCTCCGCTCCTTCCTGCGCACCTGCTAAGTCCCGCTCACCACCCCTACAATCCTTCCCACTCCGAGGACCTACTTTATAGTGGTGCAGCGTGGATGTGTCACTGGAGCCCCAAAGGCAAATCCATCTGTGCCTGTTTGTGTTTTGACTGCACCCAGCACTATAAACCGTAGACCTTCTGCCCCCTACATTACTCTGCGGTGTTCCTCTGGTCACTCAACCTGGGACACCCATCCCCACATTGCTGCCGCAGCGCATCACACAACACGGAAGGAGCCTTTGCTTGCACCCACTGTTGCTTTGCGTGCAGCAACCCACCCACCACACAAAAACCACCAACACTCACCCAACCTACAAACAGAACACCACCCACTCCCACTAGGAAACACAAACCTGAACATAAACTATCATGCATGTTCGTCAAAACCCGCTCACACAGCAAAGACGCCACAGAAATGTGAGATATTCTGCACAATGACGTTCCAGACCTCCTCTTCCTAATGGAAATGTGGCTGACTGCAGATTGGCATCCAAGATCGCCACAGCCATCCCAGCAGGATACAAGATCGCATGACAGGACTGCCAATGTAAACAGGGAGGAGAAATTGTGATAAACTTTAAAAAAACGTTAATTGCACCACAGCCACAGAGAACATAACCCCTTTACCATCTACTGGAGCAACTTGTCGGAATCTAACTAGTCCCAACCCCACCGGTGACCTAAACAAGGTCGACGAGTGGATCACAGAATGTGTCAATTCCCTGCCACCCAGTAAACAGAAGATTCAAAAGAGAACCCAGAAGCAGACTAGCTGGTACACTGAGGAACTCTGCTCAACCAAACAACACTGCAAAGAACTGGAAAGAAAATGGAGGACGGACTATTGAGAAACTGACAAGGACACGTAGAAAGCAGCACTAAGAAGTTACTACCAGCAGATCAGAGAAATCAAGAAGAAGGCCATAGCTGAGCGCATTGATAACGGCTCCAACAGCTGTAAAGAAATCTTCATAATCGTCAAAGACTTCACCACATCAGCTTCCACTTCAAAAGCATCACCCCCTTACAAGACCTATGTGATAACCTATCTGAATATTTCAGCAACAAAATCAAAATCATCTATAGCTACCTTGACCTTCCACCAGAACCCCTGCAGCATCGCCTCCAGCCTACCCAATAAAAACCTCGGAAACATACTGAAAACATAGGAAACAATCACCACGGAAGTAACAGCCAACATCATGGGAACCAACCACTCTGTGGCACCCACGGACCCCTATCCCTACCACATCTACAACATGGGCACCTCCTCAATCAGCAAAGTACTCACCAGCATCCTGAACACCTGCATCACCACCAAGATGTTCCTAGAGGCCTGGAAACACGCAGCGGTCAACACACTTCTAAAGAAACCTTCAGCAGACCTCTCCCAGCTATCAAACTACCACCCAATCTCCCTTCTACCCTACCCAGCCACGGTCATGGAGAAAGCCATCAACAAGCAACTCGCCCACTACCTTGACACACACCAACTCCTAGACATCACACAATCAGGTTTCAGACCCAAACACAGCACCAAGACTGCCCTCATCGCAGCAACAGAAGACTTCAGGATGATCCTAGACCAAGGAGAAACAGCAGCACTCATCCTGCTCAATCTCTCAATGGCCTTCAACACGGTCTCCCACTCCACCATGATCAGAAGACTACATGAATTAGGCATCCAAGGACCCACCCTCAACTGGATCTGCTCCTTTCTCACAGGAAGAACACAAAATGTCAGTATGCCATCCTACACATCGGAAGCCAAGAACCTCAACTGTGGCGTCACCCCAAGGATCATGTCTCAGACCGACCTTTTCAACATCTACAGGGCCCCACTGCCAATCTCATCAGATCACATGGCATCAACATACTTTCCTACATAAACAACACCCAACTGATACTCTCCCTGACAGACACCTGCATGACCACGGTAGCTAACTAGTTGAGATTCATCTGCCTCAAGCCCAACTCAGACAAAACTGAAGTGGTGATCTTGGGAAGGATAAACTCTGCTTGGGATTCCACCTGATGGCCATCAAATCTCGGCTCCACACCAACCCGCACTGCCCACACCAGAAACTCAGGAAACATCCTAGATGACAAGCTCAACATGACAGCCCAGGTAAACGGGGTGACCTCCACCTGCTTCCACATTCTGAGGATGCTGCAACAAATCTTCAAGTGACTACCAGAGAATACTAGGAAAAAAGTCACACATGACCTGATAACCAGCAGACTTGACTACGACAACACACTCTATGCAGGAATCACCAAACATCTTTGAAAAAGCTCCAAACCATCAAAAACATTGCAGCAAGACTCATCTTCAAATTACCTTTCCACACCCACATCACCCCACTTCTGAAGGAACTTCACTGGCACCCTATACACAAACGATCTTGGTTCAAACTCCTCACACACACATACAAAGCACTACACAACAGTGCCCCTGCCTACCTCAACAGCTGCATTCTGTTCCACCAACCTCCCAGGCACCTCTGCTCAGCCGGACTCTCACTAGCACATGTACCCGGCATACACAAAAACAAAGTCGGAGGTCGCGTCTTCTCGTACATCTCCCCCAAAGCATGAAACGACATCCCACATCACATCAGAGTCTCCTCACCGCTTCTTGAGTTCTGCAAGAAGCGGAAGACCTGGCTTTTCAAAAGTTCTCACTTGAATACCCAAGGCGGGTAAACCGCCAAACCACTGTAGCTCCTACAGGCCCATATCTTTATTGAACATGGAAGTCAAGGTCCTCGCTAAGGCTTTGGTGAATCGCCTCTGATGGAGCAAGGTAAATCAGAAATGTTTGAACCCCCTAATATTAATGTTAATAATTAACGTTATTAATTGTTTTGACAACTAATCAACATTTTACGTCTTTTTATAGACATCTTTGGTAACTTGCAATTTATGTGCAAAACTAACCTACTTACAATTGTGAAAGTGGAATAATTTTAATATAATGGTTTGCGTACTAATTAGAATGATATTGCATGATTTGTGCTATGTAGTAAATTGTATTGTGGCAAAAGAATGCGGATGGTAAGTAAACATAGCTTTACATGTCGCTTTTGCTAGGTAACACCTAAATGGGGTACGTAGAATGACGGGTGGGAAACGAAAAGGCTTATTTTCTTTATTCTTAACTATGATTGTGTTTGTTTTCATGATAGTTCGTTCGGGCCTGCTAGGCCGTGCTGTAAAAATGGCTGCTGAGGCAAATGAGCTTAATGCGCAAGTGCAAAATGGCTTCCAAGCGGAAGAAAACTGCAGAAACATATCACGTGATTGCAAACAGAGCCCAGAACGAAAAGGATCAAGGTCAGCATGACCTGTCACCAAAACGAGTGCCAAGAAGGACTGAGCGAGAATGTATGAGAACCAAAGATGCAGCTGTGAATTAACAATGAACTGTTTAAAATAAAGATACAAAAGAAGATACATGTGAGGAACTGTCAATCGGATTGGTAATGTCCTGAAACCGTGTGAAAGGATAAAATTATAAACATTTTCGGAACTGGTTTAAGCAAGGAGGGCAATGAGGAGATGCTTGCCACCCCTCCAATGGACCAATTAGCGTGAATAACGCCCCCAAAGATTGAAACATTTCTGTTTAGTAAGCTAGTAATAGGGTATAAGAGGACCTACTCTTAAGGAGGAGGAGCGCTATTCATACATAATTTTTGAGCACTGGACGCTGACGCTGGAGAGTTGCTGCTATTTTCCATAGGCCATTATTTTTAATATAATTAATCTTTTTGCTTTAAATCTGACTGGGAAGGAACAAGAACGTTGCGGGAAACCTGTATAGGTGGTCCGTCGAGGAGGCCTGTTTAGCGGGACAGACAGTCAGTTTTTGGGAGTTCTATGCTGTGATCTGCAATTTATCTGCTGTGACGAACTTTATTTTTTATCTAAAAGGGTATGCATAAATTCTTTTAAAGTTTATTTCTCATAATGATATTAAATGTATTAAACTGATTAATAAAATTGAAACTTATTCTTGCATTTAAACAAGTAGATAAACTTTATTATAATTAAAACTACGAGTCTGTGGTTCTTTAGCTCAATAATAAATGCAATGTTGTAATAGGTTTAATTGTGATTGAGCTGGTCTTAATCACCATCAACTTATTCTCACTAGTTGGTCCATCGACCAAAGAGCGGAATACCTTGATGTCTTAGAAAACCGACAGGATTAAAACTAATTATGTATGATTTTTGAGAAACTATCTTGTCGACTTTAAAAAGGTATCCCGTTTTCTTCCAGCAAGTCATAACTTTTTCTCCTAGGTGAAAGTGAATGGGATCCAGGGAATATTTGAGTGAGTGAGTGTTTATGCGGTGTTATGGGCCCCACCGTCATATTGGTATAGTTGTTAGAAGGAGTGTTTCAACCTGATGTCATGTCTAAAGGAGAAGAAATTATATTAGTCGCGCTGGATCAGATTTCTTGGTAGCAGAGTTATGGTTACTATAGATTAGTTTGGTGATTATTGATTATTGATTATTTCATGTCTAACACCTTATGTTGAGTTGTATTACGTTATATGTAAGTCGAAAATGTTGAAGCTTCCGGGAAGTAGGAAGTGGACACGTGTGGCAAGAGAAGTCACATGGAACAGTGCATTGTCTAGTTTTTCAAATTGGTGATAACACAGGTTGTGTTATGATAGGGACATTTTCTGTATGAAACGTGTATGAGTGAAATAGCAACTGGTTTTCTTGTGAAACTCTGGCCTTAATTCTCAGGAGCAGTGTAGTCTCCACATGTGTTTTATCCCCAGAGAAACGGGTTTACCCCTTGCTTGAAAGAAGGGTAAGGTAGAGGGAAGTGCTACACTTATCGAACGAAACTGTATTCTTGCAAAATAGAGTAAACTATCACTTTGTTTAGCGAAAACAGACAATGGAAACGTGTTTTTAATGTCGTAACTAACCAGAAACATTCGAGAACAAATTGCCGATAAATTTTGTAAAGGAGGGGTCAGGAGCAGAACTGACGTTGACAAAAGACCGCGCTGGGATTGGCCAGTGCACTAGAAACACGGAAAACGCCCTGATTGGTGCGTTAGTGTGAGACGCGCTGGGATAGGTCTGAAAAGCAGTGACGTAGAAGCTTCGGATTGGTGCGTTGGTGTGAGACGCGCTGGGATAGGTCCGAATAGCACATAGAGATCAGAGCAGAGTTACGAGCTTGCAGAAGGGAAAGAAATCGTGAAATATGGCTTATTATGAATATGGTAGAGAGAAACCGTCATGGATGGCGAAAATTAAGAACTTCTTTAAGAAAGACAAAAAGGTATTGACTAGAGAGGGACAGGTAATTCCTCCACCGAAAACACCAGCTTCGCATATGATGCTGAAATATGGTTACCATACTTGCATTTGGTTAGAAAATTGGACAAAATATACTCAGAATGATGGAGTACTGGCTTTTCCAGAGAATGGTTCGTTTAGCATAGCTGTACTTCGAAATTTGAGAGAGAAAATGACGAAGCTTGAGCCAAGACCTAGACCGACACAGTTTGAAGCGTTAGGTGAATGGGAAGACGAGATGTATGAACGAGAAAGATACAGAGGTGCAAAGAATCATAGTTTAGTTCCTGGAAGGTTGTGGGGAGTGAATCATGAGGACAGAATGAAGCGTTGGAGATATGCTAATATGACAGAAGGTTTGTTTCCAGCTTTTACAGTTGAAGAGGGTGCAAGAAGGAAGTGTACAGAGAAAAAGAAACATACAGTTACAGAAAGGTACGGGTATGGAGGTAGCGAGACAGAGGATGAGTTGCTGGAAGATATTTTAAACCGAAACCCACCTCCATATCAACAGAATTCTGCGGTGGTGACACCCAATGCACCGCCAATGGAAACTGGGAGGAATAAAAGCCCAGAAAGAAGATACGAGATAAATAGGTCAAATGAACAGCTAAAAACCCCACAAAGTGAAACATTTGACAGTGACAATGCAGCTGAGTTAGCAAAAACTACAAAAGAATTGACTGAGAAAATAAGAGAGTTAACAATGAATATGAAAGCTGTAACTGTGCCAGTGACAATAGGACCAGTAATACAAGTTTTTGAGAACCAGAAAATAGATGAGCATTCCTTAGTTATTCCCATGAACTCAAATTTGCAAAGAATGAGAGAAGGGATGGAACTAGAAACTGAAGGGGCAAGAAATTTGGTCAGTTCATATAGACCGAGCCCACCTACTAACCTGACAGTAAATGAGAGTGAGATAAGGAGGATTCCTATGGGAAACGAGTCTGCATCAGAAACACCAGAGAGGAATAGAAATTGGATAGAAATAAATAGTACACCTGTAGGTCCAACTCCAGACGAATTAAGTGAATGGATGAGAAACTTGCAAAAGAAAGAGACAGAACCGAAACCATTAGATGTAATTAGGCTAAAGATAGATATGGAAGAGTTAATATTAGGGACCATTGGTACAGAAAAATTGAAAACATATCAGGACGACGAGATAATGTTCTTGTGCAAAAGCATTACTTGGAGAGCTAGAAATTTACATGACAAATTGGAAGAGACAGAGAATGAACTAGGAGTGGAATTTGTAAAAGTCAGGAGTTTGCAGAAACCGTATAGGGGAGATTTTTGTGAAAAAGATATAGAAAATCTGAACACATCAGGACGGTTAACCCAGATAAAAGAACTGATTGTGTTGCTGAGAAAGTGGGGTGATGTGGACAGATGGAGAAGCAGGTGGACTAAAAGGAATGAGAGAACAACTCACAAAGCGTCTTTGGCTTTTGCGGTGACAGACAAGGAATCGGTTGTAAGGGAGTATCCGATGAGAGAAACCCCAGGAGGTAGTTATGTACATGTCCCCTGGTCCCGACAAGATATACTGTCATTTACAAATGACTTTCCAAAATTGAGAGAAAAACCTGTAGAATGGTACAGACAAGTGGAAAGGTTTGTCAAAGTTTCAAAGGTGTTGTGGGTGGATTTGGATGGATTATTTGACATTGTAGTACCAGCCGATTTATGGACAGAATGTAAAATTACCATTGATTGGCCAACTGTAGTATACCCAAGAGACGCAAAAACAGGAGCACCAGGACCAGAAGTTATGAGGAAATACGATCAAGTTATTACCTTTTTGAAAAACAAAATTCCACCCAAAGAAACTGATTGGGTAAAAATTGACAGAACTACGCAGGAGAGTAAGGAAACTGTACATGCCTACTATGAGAGGCTACTCTTGGTTTTCAAACAGTATAGCAGTTATGAGACTCTGAATGAGAAAGACATGAGTCATTTTGTATATAGATTTGTTTATGGGTTGAAACCTGAAATAAGCGAAATGATTAAACAGCATATGATATGCTGGCAGAATAGTACAGTGGATGAAGTGTTGAGGTATGCCAAGTATTGTAGTGATGACATTGTGTGTAGACAGCGTAAATTAAAAGAGAAAGCAATGTGGGCACAAGTGAAAGTTGCAGAAAAACAAGAAGCTCAACTAAATAATCAGGTTAATGAGACAGGGCAAACTAAGTCCAAACCGAATATAGGTAAAGGCAAAGGCCAAATGAGTATAGAAGAAGCAAAGAAGAAGTGGCCATGCCACAACTGCGGAAAGTTAGGGCATTGGAGAAACGAGTGTAAATTTCCTGCAAAAGCTAATACGGAAAATCAATCATTAAATCCACAGGTGCAGAGTGAGGTGAGTTACCAACAGCTGCAGCAACCGCAGGTAGTTACTCAGCAGAGTCCAGGTGCCACAACCACCACTTCCCAAGAGTGTAAACCCACAGAGATACAGTGCAGAGACAGGATTCTACGGAGGAGAGTAGGTAACACAATTGCCGCGCGCAGCTGCGATATCGCAGTATTGGTTACGACAGGATGGGAATGAATCGGATGAAAGTTTATGACGGTGCCTAGGAGAGGAGGAAGAGTTCGTGCTTGGCGCAACTCTAGAGGTAGATCAAGCAGGTCCATTTATGGATGGAGAAGTGAATGGTGCAAATGTAACATTCCTTGTGGACACTGGAGCTACCCGTTCTACTGTTAGATCAGTGGAAATTCCAAACCTTCTTCTCTCAGGTGAATATATCCAAGTCGTTGGTGTCTCAAACCAGCAAATTAAGGCGCCTCTTACCAAATTAGTAGAGGTAAAAGTTGGACCATTCAGAGAAATGCACCGATTTGTAGTGTGTGATTGCAGTCCTGTAAACTTACTTGGACGCGATCTACTTTGCAAAATGAATTGCACCATCTATTGTACTCCGGATGGGATTGCATTTCAGACACCAGATGAAGATGTATTATATAAAATGACAATGGCAGACTTAGAGTCAGGAGTGAATGACTTGTTTCCTGTGTTCGATATAGAGAAAATCCCAATTGAGTTAAAAGAAACAGTAAAACAGGAAGTGTGGGATTTTACAGGCGAAGATATTGGGTTAATGAGAGGAGTAGACCCTGTTAAAATTTCTGTTAGAGAAGGAACAAATTACCCAAATACTCCACAATATAAATTGACGCCAGAAATCATTGAAGGAATAACACCCGTAATAAATAAAATGATTGAACAAGGAATTTTGAAAGAAATAATGAGCAGTCCATGTAATTTGCCTATAATGGGACTGAAAAAGCCAAACAGAACATATAGGATAGTGCAAGATTTACGAAAGGTTAATAACATCGTTGTCCCTTGTTGTCCAATTGTACCAAACCCTGCTGTAATACTGTATCAGATTCCACGTGAGGCAGAATGGTACACCGTCATTGATTTGTGCCATGCATTTTTCTCTATCCCGTTACATCCAGATAGCCAGCCATTATTTGCGTTCCGGTTCGGAGAGCGTATTTTGGCATGGTGCCGAATTCCTCAGGGGTATACAGAAAGCCCCTCGATCTTTAATCAGATCCTAAAGAAATCGTTGGAAGATTTAAAAATGCCCGAAAAATCTGTGATGGTTCAATATATTGATGACCTATTAGTGGCATCAAAAACCAGAGAAGCATGTGTTACTGACACAATTGCTTTGCTGAACCATTTAGCAGGAGGAGGACATAAGGTGTCCCCATCAAAATTACAGTTTTGTCAACAGGAGGTTCAATACTTAGGTCATAAAATTGAAAAAGGAGTGCGAAAGGTAACGACTGAGAGAATAAAAATTATTCGAGGAATGAGAGCTCCAATGACACAAAGAGAGGTAAGAATGTTCCTGGGAATGGTTGGATATTGTCGACAGTGGATAAGTGGATTTTCACTAATTGCGAAACCATTACAGCGATTGACAAAGAAAGATGTTAAAGATCCATTTGAATTGAATGATGAAGAAATGAAAGCATTCAGAGAACTAAAAGCGAGACTGTGTGAAGCACCGGCACTGGGAATGCCTGACTATGAAAAAGATTTTGAGCTGTACTGTAGTGAGAGAGATGGGTGCGCACTTTCAGTTTTAGTGCAAAGACATGGAAATATGAAAAGACCTAGTTCATATTTTTCAGCTGTTTTAGACCCGGTAGCAAAAGTGTTGCCTGGATGTCTGAAAGCAGTAGCTGCTACTTGTATGAGTCTGGAGCAAAGTGAAGGTATTGTGATGGGATACCCACTGAGAGTGTATGTTCCACATTCAGTCGAAATTCTCTTGACAAGAACTAAAACGCAATACATGACACATAGTCGGCTGACTAGGTATGAAAAAGTGATTTTAAGTGCAGAAAATGTAACCATTGACAGATGCACAAGCGTGAATCCTTCGACATCATTGCCGGATGAAGAGAGTGTGACAGACAAAGATGAAGTTGACCATGATTGCTTGAACGTACTTGAATACTGTACAAAACCAAGGCCAGATATCAGAGATGAGCCTTTGAAAGAATCAGATTATGTGATGTTTGTGGATGGCTCATGCTTGAGAACGAGTGAAGGAGTTTTGAGTGCGGCGTATGCTGTATGTACAGTAGCTGCAATAATGGAAGCATCTTGTTTGAGAGGGATACGTTCCGCCCAAGTGGCTGAGCTAATTGCTCTAATTCAGGCATGCAAACTGGGAAAGAATGTTCGAATCACAGTGATCACGGATAGCCAGTATGGCTTCGGAGTGGTTCATGATTTTGGGCAGATCTGGTCCCAAAGAGGTTTCTTGACGTCTGCAGGAACTCCAATTAGAAATGGTGAATTTGTGAAGAAGTTACTTGAGGCGATACAGCTGCCTAAACAGATTGCAGTGGTAAAGTGTACTGCACACAAAAATGGGGAAGACTACATAACCGTGGGCAACAAGTATGCCGACGAGATAGCTCAGTATTGTGCTAAAAATGTAGTCTCAATGAACAGGAGAGAAAGAGAGCATGTTTCATGTCCTTTGCTTTTTACTAACCCTGTCGAAACATGGGCTGAGGTGAGACAATTACAGGAAGCAGCAAATGATGAGGAAAAAGATAGCTGGATAAAAGCAGGATGCAGGAAAAGAGAGGAAGATGATGTTTGGGTTTATAGAGATGAAAGATCAGTTATGCCTGATAGCATGATTTCTGACATGGCACGGATGTACCATGGACAAGCTCATATTGGAAGGGATGCAATGATCCGACTTTTCAGACAAACCTGGTATAACCCAAAATTCAGAGCCATAGCTGAAAGTCTTTGTCAAAGATGTCTTATCTGCCAACAGATAAATCCAGGAAGGAAGACAGTAGTGAGTCTAGGAACAATAGGACGAGAGGGAGGTCCTTTCACGAGAATGCAACTGGATTTAATAGAAATGCCCCCAAGCAATAGACTGAGGTACGTTCTTGTGGTCGTTTGTTTGTTTTCTCGTTGGGTGGAAGCCTATCCGACCAGAAGGAATGATGGGATTACAGTAGCTAAGCTTTTGCTGAGAGAATTCATTCCAAGGTACGGTTTTCCAGTAACGATTGAAACAGATAGAGGAACACATTTTCAAAATGAACTAATTCAACTGATATGTGAAGCTCTTGGCATTCAACAGAAATTGCACTGTGCATACAGACCAGAGGCTTCTGGAGTAGTAGAACAAGTGAATGGAACAATAAAGAATAGGTTAGGGAAAATGTGTCAAGCCATAGGACTCAAATGGCCAGATGCACTACCATTGGTGTTAATGACTATCAGAAGCATACCTGATAGAAAAACAGGTCTGAGTCCCCACGAAATAATCATGGGACGAGCAATGAGACAAGCACATGTACCTGTCAACAAACTGCTGACTATAACTGATGATCTCGTGTTGGATTATTGCAAAGGATTGGCTGATGTGGTACATTCTGTGTTTCATCAGGTTGGACCGGATGCGACCACTCTTGAAAGAAAACCAGCTCATGATTTGAATCCAGGAGATTGGGTCCGCATAAAAGTCCACAGAAGAAGAAACTATTTGGTTCCTCGCTGGGACCAACCACGACAAGTGATCCTGGTGACAACAACTGCAGTCAAATGTGCAGGAGTGAAAAACTGGGTACATGCCAGCCACACTATCAGAGTTCCAGATCCTGAAGCTCGACCTGTAAGTCGACATCTGGAGATATCTGATACCAGTTCAGCATCCGATGCAGAAGACGAAACAAACAGGGTTCCAGAACTTGAAGATCGACCTGTAAGTCGACATCTGGAAGACCCAGGTACAAGTTTAACAACAGGAGAAGAATTTGAAATAACAAAGGTTCCAGAACTTGAAGATCGACCTGTAAGTCGACATCTGGAAATATCAGGCACCAGTTCAGCATCTGATACAGACCAATCAGATTGTGATTTAAAGCTAAAGAATAAATGGAAAATTGACATCATAAACGAAGAAACTGAACCAAGAGACAGTGACAGTGAACAACCAAGCACAAGTTATGGTAAAAATCCTTCAAAAATTGTCCAAATAAACAAGGGAGGGATAGACACAAATAGAGAGATAGAAGAATCGGAAAAACCCTGAGGAGCAATAGGGACAGACCAACAAACAAAAGAACAGGGAAATATAGAAACAGACAGAGAGATCAACGAGAATTCGGAAGAAGCTCGAGGAGGGATAGAAACAATTAACCGAACAGAAAAGACACAGGAAGAATCAGAGCTAGACAAAGAAGGTGAAATCATAAAGTTCAAAATAAGAGGAAATGAAGTAAGGTCTGAAACAGAATCAGAAGAAAGTGGAGAAGAGAGAAAACAGAGACTAGGACCAAGAAAAAGAACTTGGAGAGCTGAACGAGAAGAAAAAGAAAGTGAACCGAAAAGGCAGAGAAAATGAGATAATTGGCCCCACGAAGTCAAAAGATTGAGATACAAAATCATAAACATAAACAGAGATAATGCAGAACAAGTAAATGAGATAACAAGTCAAAAGGAACAAGAAAAACAAAGTGGAAAACAATTGCAGAAAACGAAAAGAGTAAAGAAAGCTCATTGAAATATAAATCACCTGAATGGCTATACATCGCATTGACTGATATCAAAGAAGAAGAAATCACTCACGAGAACCCAGAACAAAGCTGCAACCCAATGGGTGAAAGTGAAGTGCAACAAGTTTGAAGAGATTAAAAAGACATTTTTGCCGGACTGGACACTAAAAACCGAATAAGACAAGAAAGAGTTCTGAGAAGAACTAAAGAGAGTACCAAACGAGACAAAGTGAGAAAGTAGAGTGGCTGAAACGTCATTCTGAGGTGTGGTGACACATTTTCTGTACATATATATATATCTAGGTAATAGAACAAGATGGTAGACACAGAGAATAGAAGATGTAGTTGTGAGTTTTTACGTAGATGGTGTAGAATGTGTTTCTTTTGTACAGGTTTATTAATGTTCGTATGGCTTATCTTAGCAATCACCATTCCAATTAGATTAGCTGTAGAAGAAACATCCATATTAGAGAACAACACAAAGAAGGACAAGGAAGCTAACACACAGAACACAGCAACATTAATAGATAGTGCAGAGTTACACAAAGATAGATCCATAACTGATTTTTCAAAGAATGTTTTCACAAAGTTATTATATGAATATGTAGAAACAATGAATGTGAGAGATTGTTATGTTTGTATGCAATTACCTGCGTCTGTTGCAGAAGGTGTGACCTATCATCACCTTCCTTTGACGTATGGAATAACATGTAGGGGCCGATTCCGATCTCGGCCGGTAGGGCTCCGAATCGGATTCGGCTTTACCGGATCCGATTCGGAGCCCTGTTTCCCGACCGAACCGTACGCGGGTCCGGCCGAGCGAGTACGATGCGAAATCGCCGACCGACTCGTCCGGGCATCCCGACCGCTCCGACCGACTCGCTCCCGGCTCGAACCGCTCCGACCGACTCGCTCGGACTCGACTCGCACCGCGCAATGGAGACGTTTCCCGGCCGGGTAAGTACGATGCGCGCCGCGAGCAGTCCGACCGAGCCGCGCCGTCCGGCTCGTAAGAGCTGTCGGAGCCGTACTTTGGGGGTCCGTGTCGGACCCCCCTGTATGCGTAGCCGCGCGAGTCGCACACAGGGGGACCCATGGGTCCCCCTACCTGTGCGTGTACGGCGCGAGTCGCCTCGCCGCGTACCCGCTGTAGGGGGCGCACTTGTCCGACTCGCACCCATTGAGTCAATGGGAGCCCGCGTACGCGTTGTACGACCGGCTCCCATTGACTTCAATGGGAGTCCGACCGACTCGAGTCCGATAACATACGGACGCATCGTACTCGTTCGGTCGGACTGCACGGGTCCGATTCGGTCGGAAATCTCTCCGGGTCCGGCTCGGTCGGAGAAATTTCCGGCCCGAATCGGAATCGACCCCGTAGTGTTTTAGCTAGTTTGTTTTATAGAACAGGTAGATTAGAATATTATTATACTGACATAGATAAGATTTTTGCAAAAATTCATATAATTTCTGAATTGAACAAGGTGAAAGAAGCAAGGATGTTTGGAGAATTTTTCTTAGAAAATAAAGCTTTGACATTAGATGATATAGTTAAACACAACCTTACCTGTGAGTTAAAGAAGGAAGAAAAGGTATTTTTAGAGATGGTCGAAAGCAGAAGAGTCAAATTTCAAAGAAAGGTAATAGAAGAAGAGACAAAAACACCCCTTTGGGCATTTGAAGGAGAAAGTAATGATGAGAAGAAGACAAATGCAGCTATGACTTTAGATTGGCCCCAACAGGGAAAGTTGTGCATTAGTAGAAATAGAACTAGGTATGACAACTATTTCGTGGGTTCCAGTGACTGCCAAGACAATTATAAAATTTTAGGAGGATGGGGATTTAAAGGAGGAAAAGATCCAATATTTCCAGGGATCTATTATATTTGTGGAAACAGAGCTTATTACAGGTTGCCGGACCATTGGTATGGGTCGTGCTACTTAGGCATGGTCTTTCCAAAGATTTTTCATGTAGAAAGAGAAGAAAAAGGAACACACGAAATGGGTGAAACATTCACACGTAGGAAAAGGGAAAGTTTTTCAGAAATAGTAGGTGACATTTTTGGAGCAATGATACCAGCAGTGGGAGTATCTTTGAATGCATTTAAAATTCGGAAATTGTCCACAGTAGTAGATCGTTTATCAACGAATACTGCTGGAGGGTTCTTGATGGTAAATACCGAGATGGTTGCCATGAGAGCTATGGTGATGCAAAATCGACTTGCCCTTGACATTCTTTTGGCAAAAGAGGGAGGAGTCTGTGGAATGCTGAAAGTCCAACATTGTTGCACTTACATTCCAGATAAAAGTGAAAATATACAAAAGTATATCAAGAATATTACAAATTTGCACAAAGAACTTGTTCCACGGGAGGTTGAAAATGCCTGGGAGAAACTTGGTAAGAGTTTTTCCTCAATACCAAAATGGTTCACTGAAATAGGTAGTTCTATTGTAGGGAAAGTTTTGATATCAGCAACAGTAGTAATCTTAGTGATGCTATTTGCGAAATGTGTTATTATATGTATCAAAAGGAGAAAAGGACAAAACAAAATAAAAAGAGAAAATAAGATAAATAAAGAAAGAGAACGAGAATTAGGTGAAATAGAACTTGAAGAACTAAAAGAAAGCATGTATGAGAGAACAAAAAGACAAGATGAAAGGGATACAGATGTGTAAAACTAACAAGAAGCAAATGGACAAGAAACATACTATCTGAAAAATTGTGTAACATAGGTTTTTTGTGGTGATATTAAAAATAACCAAAGGGGGGAATTGATGGAGCAAGGTAAATCAGAAATTTTTAAACCCCCTAATATTAATGTTAATAATTAACGTTATTAATTGTTTTGACAACTAATCAACATTTTACGTCTTTTTATAGACATCTTTGGTAACTTGCAATTTATGTGCAAAACTAACCTACTTACAATTGTGAAAGTGGAATAATTTTAATATAATGGTTTGCATACTAATTAGAATGATATTGCATGATTTGTGCTATGTAGTAAATTGTATTGTGGCAAAAGAATGCGGATGGTAAGTAAACATAGCTTTACATGTCGCTTTTGCTAGGTAACACCTAAATGGGGTACGTAGAATGACGGGTGGGAAACGAAAAGGCTTATTTTCTTTATTCTTAACTATGATTGTGTGTGTTTTCATGATAGTTCGTTCGGGCCTGCTAGGCCGTGCTGTAAAAATGGCTGCCGAGGCAAATGAGCTTAATGCGCAAGTGCAAAATGGCTTCCAAGCGGAAGAAAACTGCAGAAACATATCACGTGATTGCAAACAGAGCCCAGAATGAAAAGGATCAAGGTCAGCATGACCTGTCACCAAAATGAGTGCCAAGAAGGACTGAGCGAGAATGTATGAGAACCAAAGATGCAGCTGTGAATTAACAATGAACTGTTTAAAATAAAGATACAAAAGAAGATACATGTGAGGAACTGTCAATCGGATTGGTAATGTCCTGAAACCGTGTGAAAGGATAAAATTATAAACATTTTCGGAACTGGTTTAAGCAAGGAGGGCAATGAGGAGATGCTTGCCACCCCTCCAATGGACCAATTAGCGTGAATCTCGCCCCCAAAGATTGAAACATTTCTGTTTAGTAAGCTAGTAATAGGGTATAAGAGGACCTACTCTTAAGGAGGAGGAGCGCTATTCATACATAATTTTTGAGCACTGGACGCTGACGCTGGAGAGTTGCTGCTATTTAACATAGGCCATTATTTTTAATATAATTAATCTTTTTCCTTTAAATCTGACTGGGAAGGAACGAGAACGTTGCGGGAAACCTGTATAGGTGGTCCATCGAGGAGGCCTGTTTAGCGGGACAGACAGTCAGTTTTTGGGAGTTCTATGCTGTGATCTGCAATTTATCTGCTGTGACAAACTTTATTTTTCATCTAAAAGGGTATGCATAAATTCTTTTAAACTTTATTTCTCATAATGATATTAAATGTATTAAACTGATTAATAAAATTGAAACTTATTCGTGCATTTAAACAAGTAGATAAACTTTATTATAATTAAAACTACGAGTCTGTGGTTCTTTAGCTCAATAATAAATGCAATGTTGTAATAGGTTTAATTGTGATTGAGCTGGTCTTAATCACCATCAACTTATTCTCACTAGTTGGTCCATCGACCAAAGAGCGGAATACCTTGATGTCTTAGAAAACCGACAGGATTAAAACTAATTATGTATGATGTTTGAGAAACTATCTTGTCGACTTTAAAAAGGTATCCCGTTTTCTTCCAGCAAGTCATAACCTTTTCTCCTAGGTGAAAGTGAATGGGATCCAGGGAATATTTGAGTGAGTGAATGTTTATGCGGTGTTATGGGCCCCACCGTCATATTGGTATAGTTGTTAGAAGGAGTGTTTCAACCTGGATGTCATGTCTAAAGGAGAAGAAATTATATTAGTCGCGCTGGATCACCTCACAGGAGTGATTACCTCACTAATACACCCTGATCAGTCCGGCTTTATGCCACACCAGAGCACCAGATTGAATCTACGTCGCCTGTACAGCGTGATGCACTTGACTGGGTCCCGACCGGCCGAGGATGCAGCGCTCCTGTCCTTAGACGCCCATATGGCGTTCGACAGCATCGAGTGGCACTACCTGTTCGCTGTCTTAGACAGGTTTGGGTTTGGCCCCCGATTTCTGTCCTGGATCAGGCTGCTCTACAGCTGTCCTTCGGCCAGAGTGCTTGTGAATGGCTCCGTCTCCCGCTCCTTCACCTTGCACAGAGGGACGAGGCAGGGATGTCCATTGTCCCCTGTACTATTCGCGTTGGCTATGGAGCCACTTGCAACGTGGGTGCGGGCGGACCCGGTGGCCTCGGGAATTGATTGAGGTGGGCAATGGGAGGAGAAAATCTCTCTATACGTCGACAATGTTCTTTTATATGCGACCAGGCCGCGCTTCGCATTCAGCAGACTCCTACAAATGTTTTACTTGTTCGGGGGATACTCTGGTTACTGAATTAATTGGGATAAGTCCCTTTTATTTATGCTTTCGGGCGGCCCGCCGCCCGCTCTCCCCGAGGGGATCCTGCTTCAAGTACGTGACCATTTTAAATATCTAGGCGTGGTAGTGATTAAAACAGAAGCAGAATTCATGGCCCGAAATTTGCTACCCCAACTTGAACGCCTGAAAAGAGACGTGGCGCACTGGAGGAAGTTGCCAATCTCCCTGATGGGGAGAGCTGTCCTGTTTAAAATGATATCGTTACCACGAATGGTCTATATACTCCAGAACACCCCATATAAAATACCTGACGGGTTCTTTAAAGAGGTTGATAGTGAACTGCGGAAGTTACTATGGGATGGGGGTGGCGCGAGAATAGCATTAGTTAAACTACAGAGAGGGGTATACAAGGGGGGCCTGGCAGTGCCGGACCTTAGGAAATATTATTGGGCGTCGCAGTTGTTGGTGATAAACGACTGGGTCTTTGGGGACAGGAACGATCCAGCATAACGGGTTGATCACTTAGTGATGGGCACCGGCGGCTACCCTGCCGCTCTATACCGCAAACACGCTGGGAAGTCTATGCCCCCCCCACACGAAAGCGGTATTGGATGTGTGGAATGGAGCTAACAGGTTCCTGGGGTGGGATGATAGATTAACTGAACGCACTCCGCTATGGGACAGTGATCTGCTTGAGGAGGTCGGGAAATTGCAGGGCTTTGGCAAATGGAAGCTACTGGACATTGCCCACCTAGGGGATGTGTGTAGGGGTCCGACGATCATTTCGTTCGAAAACCTACAATCTGAGTTTCAACTAGCGGAACCGGAACAATACAAATACATGCAGCTGGGACACGCACTCCGCGCACACATCAGTGAGGGGCAACGTATTCCAGAATAGGGCCCCTTGGAAGACCGGCTTCTCTTGGATCCTATGCCTGAAAAAGTACTGTCCCAAACATACAGAAAGATCGTTAATAACTCACCCGACCCCCTGGGGGGTTAAGGGCGGCCTGGGAGGCTGACGTTGGGTTGCTAGAAGACGATGATTGGGTGGAAGCCGTACAAAGCCCGAGGGGGGTGGCAATTAGGGCAAGATTCAGGTTAGTACAGTTGCGGATCCTCCATAGGTCCTACTCCACAAGCACGCTCATGTATAAACTTGGATGTATACAAACAGACGCTTGTGTTCAGGGCTGTGATAGTAAAGGTACCTTTTTCCATGTCCTATGGGAGTGCCCTCGTATACACCACTACTGGGAGAGGGTAATCCGGGTGATGTCGGAGGTTCTGAGTCAAGACATTCCCATGGATGCCAGATGGCAGGTACTGTGTGTAATGGGGGAACAGACTTGGCCAAAATACCAGAATCTTTGGCTTATGGTGGCGGCTATGGTGGCTAAAAGAAATATTGCCCAGGCATGGGGGGCTGCCCTACCACCGAGGGTGAGCCAATGGAAGACTGATTTAGACTGGTGTTGTACAGCCAAAAAAAGTAGTGTAGGAAGGCAGAGCTTGCCCTAAGAAATGGGAGAAAGTGTGACACCTGTGGGTTGCTTACAGGGGTCTCTGAAGTAGTCGGGGGGGATGGGTGTGGGGCGGGCTGGCCACCGGATTGTGTAGGAACCCTCGAGCGAGAGTTATTGGTGATGTATGTCCTGCAATCCATATTGCTAATTGTTGGTTACTTGAAATTGTATATTGCAATGTCTTCACTATTCACTTCAGTTGGTCACTGTACTGTATACTGCATTGATTTATGTTTAGAGAACAGCCGCCTACCCACCTGCGATGTGCCTGGATACCCTCACGGGTGATTAGCGCACAATACAAATAAACATAACATAACCGCTCTGCCCTTTGTTGATCATTGCTTCACCAGAACCATCCCACATTCACATTAGAGAACCATAATACATGGTTGCTTATAATCTACCCTCTCCGTGCACAGGCATAAACATTTGAGTCACGCAATGGAGCTATTCCAGTAAACATGTAGATACACTTTCCCAAAGGAATTCAAAATCCATTTTAGGGTATTAGTTTTGGAAATTTTAACTAGAGTTCACCAAACAGCCCCCTTTGGTCTTATGTTTTTACAGATAGTAAAGTTTATGAATAGTGATCAAGGTTTAAAGATGCTTTTGCAAAGTGAGATTTTCCATATTATAAATGCTAAAAACTGCTGCAACCATTTTATTAAAGAACCTGAAACATATTCAGGACTTGTCTGTAGTTTGGGCATGCAAAGAAATAAATTCATCATGATGAGAGCAAGACTCCATTTGCAAGTTCTGCAAGGTTGGTCACTATCTGAGATACAAAAAATGATTCTTATACTTCAGTACTTTTGAGATTCGTTCTATTTTTAACCTTGCCTAGACAACGCATGAGTTGTCTCTTCAAGACCTTTTGTTTTGTATCAGTGGGCTAAGAGCCCATCCTTTACTTATCATTGTTTGGCTTCATTTTCACTCATTTGCTTGCTTCTTATTGGTCAGCTGCCGTAGGCTTTCTTCCTTTTCGTATGTTTGTCCCTCGCCTGGGGCATGGACGCATTACTTGTGTTCTTCCTTTGCTCCTTTTTAGGTCGAGCCTAGGCAGCGCGCATGCGCTGTCTGCAAGACCTGAAGTAATCCTTATACGGGGAGTATTCCCGCCTGCTGCTTGCGATTGGGTTTCTCAGGCGTTCCTCTGTTTTTCTGGCTCCTAATTGGCTGGCGGTCCGACACGTCACTTCCTTTTCATCCCAGGCAGCACCGACCAACTACAGTTTATTTGCGCTGTAGGGCTGCATCTGTTTTGTGTAGGGAATACTTTGTTTTTTTTTATCGCCATGGCACCCGCTTCATGGACCGCCATGCACATATATGTTTAATATGCACGGCCGTTTTCATCATTATTACTTTTGTATTACCATGGCGGCCATGCGCTTAACGTATATGTGCACGGGCGCCACGCTTTGTTTAAGCACAGCGCCCGTGCACATATTTCTACTTTCGCGGTCTTTCTCCTTGTGGCCTGTTTCTTTCCACACAATGCACGTCCCCTTTTTATTATTCCTATATTTTTGTTATTTGTTGGGCTTTACGTTGCGCCGTTAAACAAGTGAATTTATTTTTTCCATTCCCATCGGATACACTTTGTAAAAGACAAATGTTTTCACACTTTCTATTGGATCATAAAATCCTCTAATCACAAAGACGGGTTGCTTCTTGCACCAGCATCCGGTTTGCCCGTGTACTCCGGAACTGCTTCCTGCACAGTGAGCTGACCAAAAGCGGGTCCATATTTCAAAGTATTTAAAAAGTAAAGCGCCGAATAGCAGCGCTCCTCTCAATGTAAAGTCACCCCCAGGCATCCGACAAATTGTTGCAATCACATATAGTAGAAGACATTTTGCTTGTATAGTTTTTACTGGATAGCCCTATCCACCAATCATAAACACGGGTTGCTTGTTCTACAAAATCCGATTTGCTCGAGAACTCTGGAAATGCTGCCTATATCTCGAGCGGACCAGAATGGGGCCCGTATTTCAATCAGTACAATTGGTCAATGAGATATCCAATGGCAGCATTCCTTATAATTTAAAATTATTTTGATGCACCCGCGGAAGTGTTACACTCACGTATAGTACAAACCGTTATGCCCGAAATGTTACTCTCACATATAGTACAAACCATTCATTATGCTAAAGCATGGTTGAAACATGATTCCTTTCACTGCATAATGCACAGCACCATACACAAGGGAGTAGTGTAGCCAAGGAAATAACATACCCCCTACTTTAAAGCACATCGCAAATGGGTTTGAACGAGCGAGTAAGCAAGCCTGAACTTCCTGTTGAAGGTTCGGGGTGGGGGGTTTCTCTCCCCCATTCATTTTTTAAAATTCAAATTTGGATTAGTGGATTCATATTACAACATACATTTCAAACAATATGGCCAAAAAGCGTCACTTGGGAGGGATCTCAGAAAATAATCTAAACAATAAATACCGAGATCGGCCTTTCCTGCGGGGTTTTTACACTCAAGAACAAGCATTTGCAGTGCAATAGGTCTCGCTCGCATTTACGCGGTTTTGAGCTATTGGCATTGTAAATCACAATGCCTTTTATTTATGTTTGTTTTTAAAACATAAATAAAAGGCATTGACATTTACAATGCTGATAGCTTAAACTCGCGTAAATGCGAGACCTATTACATTGCAAATGCTTGTTTTAGGTGCTACTTTTTTATTTGGATTTAAGAACTCTACTCTCTCCCTCCATTGTCTGTGGTGGCTTTCCACCAATGTCCGTGTTGCCTTGCCCCCAACCCACTACCTCCATTCTTTGTCTGTGTTGGCTTTCCTCCACCCTTCCGCCCTCCATTGTCTGTGCCATCTGAGGTGGTCGGGTCCGCTTCTTGAGGGTCGTGCAGTCGGTGGGTCTGGTGTGCGGAGGCAGGCAAAGGTGCAGTTGCAGGTGCGGCTGGTGAACGGGCCTTGGGTGTTCTTTGGCGACACGAGGTGCCATGCGGAGTGGCTTCTAGTGTTAAGGGCGTGGAGGGTGCTGGAGTCGTAGTTGGGGGTGGGCCAAGGACCAGGGCCTGTGGCGGTGGGCCCGGTCCAGGTGTGACGGGTGCAGACTGGCTTGCCTTTGGTGCACCCGCTGCGTGGCCGCGCAACGGCCGCCATTAGGTAGTTTGAGGGGGGGTGGGGCTGGTCAGCTGGGAGGTGGGAAACGGGAAAGCGGTACTGGAGGAGCGCGGGGCCGCGGGGGATGAGTAACAGCAGGGACACGGAGTGAGAAAAGGCTCAAAAAGTGGAAAAGTGCCAAAAGAGGAAGAAAGTGACAAAAAGCAGAAAGTGACAGAAAATAAGAAAAGATTAAAGTAGTGTGAAAATGAGATCGGAGGAGAAAAGGCAGAAAGCAGAGAGACATAGTGCAGAGCAGCAGCAGAGCAGAGAAGCTCCCCACTAGACCACCAGGGAGGGCCCCGAACTCGCAGACCTGCGAGGGTCAGGGGCAGCAGCTACCAGGCAGAGCTGTGCAGGCAGGGAAGAAGTTCACTGACAGACACATGGCTAAACCAATCCTACACCCCCTCATAGATATAATTGTTCCCCCAAACCTCACCATCAAGCATCTAGACTGTCAGCTGAGGTATAGAGGAGGGATTGCAGTCATCAACCGAAACTTATTACACACATAACCCTTCCCGGTAGATGACCTGTCGTCCTTCAAATACATTGGAGTAGGAATCTTCTCAACAAGTAGATCAATAGCTAAATTGCAGCTGGTCTACTATCCACCAGAGTAAACAAGTTGTTCCTTGAACAAATAATGGAAACCATCAAAGGACACTCCTTGCAACACCACAACCCCATATTTCTAGACGATTTCAACCTACACTGGAATGATGGGGACGACTCACTGGTATCCACTCTATCCAACTTTATCACCAATCATCACCGATTAAAGCCTCGCGCAAGCCTGCACAGTCCTGATGCATTCCAAAGGTGCCACACTTGATCTAATCATATCCAAGAAAGTAACCATAAACATTGATTCTATTATTCCATCTGACTGGTCAGATCATAATCAAATGTTTTCTCACTTCACAACAAAGGCACGGAAGTCCAGAAGCCAAGGCCTCAAACTTAAATACTGGACTACGAACATCAGAAAATTTAACAAAGAGGACCTTGCCTCCCTTTGCCAAAGGATCCTCACGCCCCCAAGCAGCCTGTTAGGAGTGCAAGAGCTAAGTGATCATTATAACACAACAACAATAGCCCCCATGAATGCAGTGGCCCTACTTCAAATCAAAAGACCCAAATGAAAAATTGCACACCCCTGGTACAACAAAAACTTAAACAAAGAAAAGAGGGTTCTAAGACTTGCGGAGAGATTAAGGAGACACAATCCATCAATGACGCATCTAAAATGACTACGGGAGAGCAGAAACAACTACAATAAGAACATATGGAATGCCAAAACAGCCTTCTTCAGACCCCAACTAGACAATGCTAAAAGCAGACCATGAAAAATCTTCAAAATTGTCAAGCAACACACCAGAACTGTGAATCCCACCATGAACATGAACACACAGGAAGAATCTTGTCATTCTTTCTCATCCTTCTTTGAAGAGAAGATAACAAAAATCGAAGAGTTAATTACAATCTATATGGACACATATAAGGAGCTGAATTCTTACAAAAATCCATCCCAGGGAAAAAAGAGTCAACCAATGAGAAGATTGATACCTCCAACTACCCCTGGATATCCAAAAACTGAGCCTTTTAGAACCAGTTTAAAATCTTCAGTAAAGATCATATCAATTATATCATAGCGTCAAAGAAACCTACCACACACTTCAATGGCCTCAGACAACTGTTTTCTCCCCTCGAGACGCAGATTGGTAATGCCTCACTACCTTAAGGAGAAATCCCTGACTGCTTGAAGATTGGGCAAGTAACTCTGATCCTGAAAAAGCCAGGTGCTGACCCAACTGACTTAAACAAACATCCCCTTTTTCACAAAACTACTAGAAAAATGCATACACTATCAGCTCTGTCAATGCATTGATCAGTTAAATGTGCTTGCCATATTCCAATCTGGTTTCAGACCTGGACACAGCACTGAAACAGAAATCCTACACATCATGGATGACGCTATCAAAACCCTAGACCAGAATGACTCCTGCTGACTCATTCTCCTTTTGTTAGCATTCGACACGGTCAGCCACAACACTCTCCTAGCGCTACTTGAACACAGAATGGGGCTATCTGGCATGTGCTAAAATTGTTCACTTCCTTTCTCTGTAATCGCACACAACAAGTCAAAATGGACAGCTCACTATCTAAAGAATCCCCACTCAGGTGTGGAGTCCCTCAAGATTTCACCATCTCCCACACTCTTCAACCTTTATATGGTACCACTGATGAAGATACTCAAGAATGAGAACACCGCCTACCACAAGTATGCTGATAACACCCAACTTTATGTAAATATTTCCTCCATGGAAGAAATCCAGGGTTGGGTCAACCATTGATTATCCAATGGGTCTTCTCTTTGTTGAATGAGAGGTGGAAGGGAGTTAGCATTAATCAAACAAATCTAATTAACAGTATAACCCATTTGGCTACATAATGAGGACTAGGAATCAGAGAATAAAGTTAAGAAGTTTCATTACAAGTTAATAGTCAGATTAATGTAAATAAATCTCAAAACCATGATGTAAGGATGCAAGATAACAACTGGATAGCCAAACCTTCTGAAGAAGTCCAGGCTCATCAGCATGAGACAAACAAGAATTTCAGTCACAGCAATACAGAAAATTAGTAATAGAATCTGGTGCTCGAAGAAGAGTTTCCAATCATCTTTCCTAAACATGAGTAGTGTCTAAAGTCATCTGATTTAGGGTCTAAACCATCAAAGGGTGATTAAATCTAAAAAGGTCTCAAAAAGTTGGCAAAATGCAGTAATAGTGAAAAATATATGCGGGAAGGAGTCAGCATTGCAGAAGCTCTATTAAGAGTCTTCTAGAGTTAGGGAAATATGTGTTAGCCTAAGCCACACTCAGCAAAGTGTCAAAGGGGAAAGCATAAAGGCCTGTACCTCTCAAGGTCCAAAAGAATAGTGGCCAACATCAACCTCAGAGAACACCAGCTAATACCACATGAATCTTCTGAGCAACACCCCTCGTTCAGGCCATTAGGGGCTCCATTGTCCTTTCCATTCTCACGTTGTGAGATGCAACATTTGCGGATTCGTCCAGACCAGTCCTGTGAACGATATCGACCTTGGGTACCTGCTAGTTCTCTATACATTACTGAATAGGAACTGTCAGTTAGTGCTCTGGCTCTCCATGTTCTTTGTCAAAGTCCTCTTCTCAGGCTCTCTATCACTAGTACAGTGTTACATCTATTCTCAAACTAACATACCATGTGAACATACCTGAAAGGAAAAGACATGCAAGCAAAAATGGGAAAACAGTAGTTTGTGCCGAAAGAAATACAGGCTTCCTTATGTCAAGCTTAAATGTATGATTCAATGGTGCACATTTAATATGTGTCATTTGTGCACATATAACTGTAAATAAATGAAAATGTCAGGACATAAATTCAAATTAGATTCATGTTGCAGTTTAAATAAATATAATGTAACTTTGAATTAATGAGTATAAATGTAACTGAGAACTACATTATAGATTCAAATGTGAAAACATTAGTGCACACTTTTACATAAATCTTTCTTGTTTCGAAGTAAATACATTTTAATAGTGTGAGGATGGTTTTATCCAATCTCCAGAGACTATTTGCCATTTAATAAGGTTTAGGCACACAGCGTATATGAATCGCTAGTTCTACAGTGAATGCACATCAGTACTGAGTTCAAGTGCAACAGTTTACATTAATAACATTAAGACACAAAGAGTATGTAGTGCTAAATGCACGAATATATTGTGTATTTGTGATATGTAAGAGTGGAGTCAAAATTAAGCTGGTCCAATCCCCCCTCTGATGGCGAATCAAGTCATGAAATCAAGATATAGATGTCTTATCAGATGGACCAGTTAAAACCTCATAGGCTTCTTGAATGCTCGTCTGACTCCTCCAGATGCTTCATGTCATCATAGTATATGCTCTGTCTGCCTTCTAATTCTATGTCTGCTCTTTTTCTCTTTACACTCTTCTTCACTTGTGCACGTTTGTATTCCTTATTGCAAAAAGGAATAATACACAAATAGCAATCATCAATAGGGATCTCAAGATGCTTCCAACAATTCCACTCCCTAAGTTTCCAAACCATCTACCTACAGCAAAAAATCAATTTCCTATTGCTTCCCATGCACCTGTTGCTTTCAATCCTTTCACATCTTTCTTCAGAGCAGTAATGTTCATAATATATTTCTTCAAGTCCTTACTCTTATCAGGAATGTAAGTACAGAACTGGGGTGGTGGAGTGAGCTAAAGAATGATGATGGATTAAACCCAGATCAGTTGACTGGGGGTGAGTGTTTGATTGGCTCAAACGTTCCGTCCATCATCCCCTTTTGTATTGCTTTGTTCGCCCTAAGTTGGCGGGGGTATGCCCAGACGTGGGTCCCTTGCTCACTTTGCCACTGGATTCAAGCAAGCCTGGCTGATGACGGCTGGAATGCCAGAAACCGGTCCTAGGATGCTTGTTTCCGGTCCAGGGAAGACATGGCTTGGCAGTTCGGGCTGGACTGTTCCCATGAGGCACAGGGTCAGACTGATTTGCATATGGCCATGTCTGAACTGGGGTGGTGGCGTGAGCTAAAGAATGATGATGGATTAAACAAAGATCAGTTGACTGGGGGTGAGTGTTTGATTGGCTCAAACGTTCCGTCCATCATCCCCTTTTGTATCGCTTTGTTCGCCCTAAGTTGGCGGGGGTATGCCCAGACGTGGGTCCCTTGCTCACTTTGCCACTGGATTCAAGCAAGCCTGGCTGATGACGGCTGGAATGCCAGAAACCGGTCCTAGGATGCTTGTTTCTGGTCCAGGGAAGACATGGCTTGGCAGTTCGGGCTGGACTGTTCCCATGAGGCACAGGGTGTTATATCGTTCTGTCCTCAGGATCGGTTTGATGCTCGGAATGGTCCACCTCTTGATATGCCCAAGCCTGAATAGCCGTAGTGGCACAGGTCAGTGGGAGGATCAAGTGGGGGAAGGAAAGGAAGGGAACTGCAGGGAGGGAGACCTGTAACGACAACAACAATAATAACTACCCTGTTGTAATGTTACACATAAAACATATTAGATCAATGGTTTTAAATGATGCAACCGTATATACCTGTAACAAAAAAAGATAACACCTGTAGACAAGACTTTCCTAGATAGACTGTGACTTCAGTGTTGATAATACCCAGAGATGCAGTATGGCTGCAGTGAGGGAAACAAGGAACAAACACTTTTATGTAACATTCGGAATGAAACCAAATAATGGGAAAAAGCGTCACCTCATACGTAACATATAAGGGAAATCACGGCCCGGAACCTACCCTGGTCTAGGCTCCACATAGCATCACAGGGATAGAGCGTAGTCCCATACCACTCAAGTTTACCCCTGTTAAATAGAGCCAGAACAGTACAAAATTAAAGCCTTACTCCTTAAGGGCAATGTATGCACAAATGCACAGTTATCCTAGTCAATCCACAAATATGGTTAATTCACCAATTTCCAAATCAGACAGTCAAAGAAACCCCAACCAAAGGGAGGAGAGGAGGTAGGAGAGCTCACCACGATAATAATCCGATTATAAGTTCTCTGAAGGCAGTACCCAAGAGACTGGAACAACGAAGTAGTAAGAAGATCTCTACTTACAGTCTGGGAAGGTGCATGTACTGCCTATAGCAAGGCGCTACCCCACCGTAGATGAGGAGGCAGATAGCGAAGCAGAAGGTTCCTTTCTCCGCACGAGCGAGACGCTCACCAACGGAGAAGGGGAGGGATAGGTCAATGCTGGATACGGGCCGGTAGAGATGAGTAAACGGTGCTAGCACCCTTACCAGCCTTCACAACGGGAGACACCGCAGTCCGCGGCGAACAAGCAGAATTTCCGACGCCGATGCGAGCACCGCCATTCCTTTTATGGGCGGTTCCTCGCAGCGTAATGCGTGTTCTCGCAAGGCTACCTGGGAACGGTAGTTTCCTGGTAGGTTGTCACGGCAACGGAGTCCAGAAAGACGCGATCGCGTTGAGCTAGCGTGCTCGATATGCAGCGCTCATGACAGTACATCCCTCTCCAACCAGAGCGCGCTAGGGGCCGGGCTTCTGTGGGTATTTCCTATGGAAGGACTTCACTAACCTAGGCGCATGCACGCCCGAGGCGGGCTCCCAGGAATCTTCCTCTGGACCATAACCTTTCCAGGCAACCAGGTACCATAGCCCACGGCCCCGCCTCTTAGAATCTAGTACACCCCGTACCTCGTACTCCGTGTCTTCTCCAACTAGTAGAGGCGGTGGTAACTTCCTCACCGGGGTATAGGAGGGCTTCAGTAAGGAGACATGAAACACAGGATGTATCCTCAAGTGCGAAGGCAGGCTCAGTTTCATAGCCACAGGACCGATACGTTTGCAGATTTTGTAGGGCCCAATGTATCTGGGATTGAATACGCTGTGTTTTTTGAAGCGTATATTCCTGGTAGATAACCAAACGTAGTCTCCTTTCTTGTATAGAGGTCCAGGCCTTCTATGTTTGTCTGCTGCAGCCTTGTACCTCACTTTGGCCATCTTCAGTTGCTCCTGTGTGTTTACCAACGTTTCTTTGATACAGGCAATTCTCTTGGATACCTCCGGTAACTTGGTATTCTCCGTGGGATGAACAAAAGGAAGGTATCTTGGATGATGGCCATAGGTGCAGTAAAACGGAGAGGCATGTGTGGAACTGTGTGTTGCGCTATTATAGGCGATTTCGGCAAGCCATAGATAGTCCACCCATTCCTCTGTGCTGTTATCCACGTAGCACCGTAGATACTGCTTGAGCGTGTGGTTCAGCCGCTCCGTTTGGCCATCCGTCTGAGGGTGGAAGCTTGTGGACAAGGCTGTATTGATGTGTAGGGAGGCACACCACGCTTTCCAGAAATGGGCCGTGAACTGCGAACCCCTATCGGACACGATGGTTCGTGGTAATCCATGTAAACGAACAACATGTCTCATCAGCATCTGTGCTAATTGGCCCGCGGTAGGTACCTGTTTGCAAGCTATGAAGTGTCCCATCTTGGTTAGGTAGTCGATGACTACCAGAATGACTGTACAACCCTTGTCCGACGGTAAACCAACAATGAAGTCCAACGATATGTTTTCCCAAGGAAGGCTCGGAGTGGGGAGAGGTTGTAGTAAACCTTGTGGGCGAAGGTGATCGGACTTCATACTGGCACAGGTTTCGCAAGACTTGATCCAGTTCCTAATGTCCACTCTAAGGGACGGCCACCAGAATTGCCTGTTGATTCGGTCCACGGTTTTTCTACCCCTGATGTCCAGCACTCGGTAAGTCATGACACCAGTGATACACTTGTTTCCTCAGTTTCGCGGTAGGTACTAGGAGGCGATTGTTATTCATCGGGAAACCGTTCTTTACTTGCCATTCGACATGGCTCCTTAGCCAGGTTCTCCATGCAAAAGTGTTAACCCCCTTCTGTACTTCTTTGAGGAAAACATCGGGCTGTATTGCACATAGTACTTTCATGGGGTCTATGATGGGTCGCTTTTGTTCGATTTCCGTGTCCTGGATGGTCGACTGACGTGTAAGAGCGTCTGCTTTTTTGTTCTCGACTCCAGGCCGATAGGTAATGACAAAGTGGTTTTCGGAGAAAAACAACATCCATCTGAGCTGGCGAGGGGTGAGATGTCTGGCGGCTGTCATAAACTGTAGATTTCTGTGATCAGTATACACGGTTACCACGTGCTTGGCTCCCATCAGAAAGTGTCTCCACTCTGAGAAGGCATCCTTGATGGCCAACAGTTCCTTCTCTGCAATGTTGTAGTTCTTTTCGGCATTGTTTAGTTTTCGCGACATGTATGCCACCGGATGGAGTTGTCCCGTACAGGAGTGTCTTTGTGACAACACAGCTCCCAATGCTACATCAGAGGCATCCGCCTCTACAGTGTAAGGTATCTCCGGATCAGGGTGTGTTAAAATTGGGGCTGTCACAAAGGCTGTTTTCAAGGCAATGAATGCGTCTTGTGCTTCCTTAGTCCATTCAAACTTCTGGGCCTTTCTTAGTAGTTGTGTAATGGGTGCCACTGTCTTGGAAAACTGGTTTATAAACCGACGGTAGAAGTTGGCAAACCCAATGAAACATTGAACGTCCCGAACATTCTGTGGAGGAGGCCAGTTCCTTACGGCTATGATCTTTCTTTCGGCCATTTCCTGTCCTGATGGGGTGAGCATAACGCCGAGGAATTCGACAGTGCTAACGTGAAAGTCGCATTTACTTAATTTGCAGAACAGGTGGTGTTTCTGCAGGATCCGTAATACAGTTGCAACATGTCGTATGTGGGTGCTCTCGTTTTCTGAATAGATGAGAATATCATCGATGTACACCACAACATAGTGGTCCAGGATTTCACGTAGCACATCGTTCAGGAAATACTGAAACGCCGCTGGGGCATTACACAACCCGAAAGGCATTACTGTGTATTCATACAGTCCGTAACGGGTCTTGAAAGCCGTCTTCCACTCGTCACCACTCCTCATGCGAACCAGGTGATAGGCGCCCTTGAGGTCCAGTTTGGTGTATATTTTCGCCTTTTTCACTTGTTCCAGCAGTACAGGAATCAGTGGCAAGGGATAACGGTTTTTTACCGTGATAGCATTCAACGCTCTAAAGTCTATACAGGCGCGTAATTCGCCATTAGCCTTCGGTATGAAAAATAGTGGGGAAGCCGCAGGAGACTTAGAAGGACGGATAAATCCCATCTTCAGGTATTTGTCCAAATAGGCTCTTAGATGGGTGTTCTCGGGCTCCGTCAAGGCATAGATTCTCCCGCTCGGTATTATCGCCCCAGGAACGAGGTCGATTTGACAGTCGTATTGTCTGTGCGGAGGTAGTTCTTCTGCCTGGACTTCATTAAACACCTCCACATACTCCTGGTATACCGCAGGCAGCCGGACTTCCTTTTCGGCGGCGGTGGCTATACTCATCCCAAAGGCCAAAGCTGTAGCGGGTCCTTCTGGTGTCATGGTTACCTCACAGCAGTGCTCTAAACAGTAGGGGGAAGCCATTCGTACTGTCCTGGTCACCCAATCGATTTTAGGATTGTGTTTCCGCAACCACGGCATTCCCAGAATGATGCCGTATTGAGGGGCTCGTATGATGTTAAACGTTATAAGCTCCAGATGGTCATCTCCGTACTGCACCCTGGTTTCTTCTGAGTTATACCCAATGGGACCTGTGTCGAGTTTCCTTCCATCAACTGCATAGACTTCTTCGGGTGAGTCTTTAGGTATTAAGCAGATGACCATGCGTTTTGCTTCTCCTATGTCCATGAACATACCCGTAGCTCCAGAATCGATCATGGCAGAAGCGTGTTTCCACTCTGCTTGTATAAGCAATAGCACTTCAATAAACAAATGTCCAGGTGTAGGGGTGTTTTCGGTACTTAATGAAGGGAGATATGCCTGACTCCAAGAAACCCCTTCTGCTTTCCTTGAGTCAGCTAGTTTTCCGAAACAGTCTCCATGGCGGCTGTGGCCAGTTTTCTGTTATGGAATCTGTTAGTTTTGGGTTTCACTGGGCATTCTTTTACGAAATGACCTTTCTTGCCGCAATATAAGCAAAGTCCTTGCTTACGGCGTTGATCTTTTTCCACAGTAGTTAATGCGGCTCTTATGGTTCCAATGTCCATGGGTTCGGACCCAGAGGCGTGGTTTGACTCTGAGTATTTCGGGCGTTCACAGAGGAGCATGCCCCTCTCTTTCTTCTTGTGATCCCCTTTTCGCTCATTCATCCTATGATCCAGACGCAGCACCAGATTGATCAGATCTTCACACGTGGAGGGTTGTGGGTCAATTTGAGCGATCACATCCTTTAGTTCTTCCCTTAACCCCTGATGGAAGATTGCCGACTGTTTAGCCTCTGGCCACTTTGTTTCCGCTATTAACCTCCTGAAGGCATTTAGATAAACCAGCAGGTCTTTATTACCTTGCCTTAACTCTAATAGTTCCCTATCGGCTGTGAATGACTCAGCGCGTCTGTCAAAGACCTTCAAGAACTCGATCTTAAATGCCTCCCAATCGTGTAGAAGTGGGTCATCTCGGTTAACCAGAGATACGGCCCACTGTGCCGCATCACCGGCTAAGTACGAGATAAGAAAGGCTACTCTCGCCTGATTGGTAGGAAACGACTTTTGTTTGCAAGTAAAATGGAGCATGACCTGCGTTAGGAATACCTGTACTTTACCAACTTCCCCATGAAACCGCTCCGGGGTAGCTAACGGTATAGACACAGGCATTTCCACTACTACCGTACTAGGTGTTCCAGCCGTTTGAGCCCCTACGTTAAAAGGGTTCCTTTGCATACCCTCGACCCTGGCCTTGAGATCAGCAGTCTCCCGCCGAGATGCAGCTAACTCTGCCTGTATATTGGCGAGAACTGCTATGACATCCTCAAGAGTGGCCATTTCCAGCACAACCCGACCGGGAGGACGATATTTCGTGGTTCGGAAATTCTGTTATATCGTTCTGTCCTCAGGATCGGTTTGATGCTCGGAATGGTCCACCTCTTGATATGCCCAAGCCTGAATAGCCGTAGTGGCACAGGTCAGTGGGAGGATCAAGTGGGGGAAGGAAAGGAAGGGAACTGCAGGGAGGGAGACCTGTAACGACAACAACAATAATAACTACCCTGTTGTAATGTTACACATAAAACATATTAGATCAATGGTTTTAAATGATGCAACCGTATATACCTGTAACAAAAAAAGATAACACCTGTAGACAAGACTTTCCTAGATAGACTGTGACTTCAGTGTTGATAATACCCAGAGATGCAGTATGGCTGCAGTGAGGGAAACAAGGAACAAACACTTTTATGTAACATTCGGAATGAAACCAAATAATGGGAAAAAGCGTCACCTCATACGTAACATATAAGGGAAATCACGGCCCGGAACCTACCCTGGTCTAGGCTCCACATAGCATCACAGGGATAGAGCGTAGTCCCATACCACTCAAGTTTACCCCTGTTAAATAGAGCCAGAACAGTACAAAATTAAAGCCTTACTCCTTAAGGGCAATGTATGCACAAATGCACAGTTATCCTAGTCAATCCACAAATATGGTTAATTCACCAATTTCCAAATCAGACAGTCAAAGAAACCCCAACCAAAGGGAGGAGAGGAGGTAGGAGAGCTCACCACGATAATAATCCGATTATAAGTTCTCTGAAGGCAGTACCCAAGAGACTGGAACAACGAAGTAGTAAGAAGATCTCTACTTACAGTCTGGGAAGGTGCATGTACTGCCTATAGCAAGGCGCTACCCCACCGTAGATGAGGAGGCAGATAGCAAAGCAGAAGGTTCCTTTCTCCGCACGAGCGAGACGCTCACCAACGGAGAAGGGGAGGGATTGGTCAATGCTGGATACGGGCCGGTAGAGATGAGTAAACGGTGCTAGCACCCTTACCAGCCTTCACAACGGGAGACACCGCAGTCCGCGGCGAACAAGCAGAATTTCCGACGCCGATGCGAGCACCGCCATTCCTTTTATGGGCGGTTCCTCGCGGCGTAATGCGTGTTCTCGCAAGGCTACCTGGGAACGGTAGTTTCCTGGTAGGTTGTCACGGCAACGGAGTCCAGAAAGACGCGATCGCGTTGAGCTAGCGTGCTCGATATGCAGCGCTCATGACACAGGGTCAGACTGATTTGCATATGGCCATGTCTGAACTGGGGTGGTGGAGTGAGCTAAAGAATGATGATGGATTAAACCCAGATCAGTTGACTGGGGGTGAGTGTTTGATTGGCTCAAGCGTTCCGTCCATCATCCCCTTTTGTATCGCTTTGTTCGCCCTAAGTTGGCGGGGGTATGCCCAGACGTGGGTCCCTTGCTCACTTTGCCACTGGATTCAAGCAAGCCTGGCTGATGACGGCTGGAATGCCAGAAACCGGTCCTAGGATGCTTGTTTCCGGTCCAGGGAAGACATGGCTTGGCAGTTCGGGCTGGACTGTTCCCATGAGGCACAGGGTCAGACTGATTTGCATATGGCCATGTCTGAACTGGGGTGGTGGAGTGAGCTAAAGAATGATGATGGATTAAACCCAGATCAGTTGACTGGGGGTGAGTGTTTGATTGGCTCAAACGTTCCGTCCATCATCCCCTTTTGTATCGCTTTGTTCGCCCTAAGTTGGCGGGGGTATGCCCAGACGTGGGTCCCTTGCTCACTTTGCCACTGGATTCAAGCAAGCCTGGCTGATGACGGCTGGAATGCCAGAAACCGGTCCTAGGATGCTTGTTTCCGGTCCAGGGAAGACATGGCTTGGCAGTTCGGGCTGGACTGTTCCCATGAGGCACAGGGTCAGACTGATTTGCATATGGCCATGTCTGAACTGGGGTGGTGGAGTGAGCTAAAGAATGATGATGGATTAAACCCAGATCAGTTGACTGGGGGTGAGTGTTTGATTGGCTCAAACGTTCCGTCCATCATCCCCTTTTGTATCGCTTTGTTCGCCCTAAGTTGGCGGGGGTATGCCCAGACGTGGGTCCCTTGCTCACTTTGCCACTGGATTCAAGCAAGCCTGGCTGATGACGGCTGGAATGCCAGAAACCGGTCCTAGGATGCTTGTTTCCGGTCCAGGGAAGACATGGCTTGGCAGTTCGGGCTGGACTGTTCCCATGAGGCACAGGGTCAGACTGATTTGCATATGGCCATGTCTGAACTGGGGTGGTGGAGTGAGCTAAAGAATGATGATGGATTAAACCCAGATCAGTTGACTGGGGGTGAGTGTTTGATTGGCTCAAACGTTCCGTCCATCATCCCCTTTTGTATCGCTTTGTTCGCCCTAAGTTGGCGGGGTATGCCCAGACGTGGGTTCCTTGCTCACTTTGCCACTGGATTCAAGCAAGCCTGGCTGATGACGGCTGGAATGCCAGAAACCGGTCCTAGGATGCTTGTTTCCGGTCCAGGGAAGACATGGCTTGGCAGTTCGGGCTGGACTGTTCCCATGAGGCACAGGGTCAGACTGATTTGCATATGGCCATGTCTGAACTGGGGTGGTGGAGTGAGCTAAAGAATGATGATGGATTAAACCCAGATCAGTTGACTGGGGGTGAGTGTTTGATTGGCTCAAACGTTCCGTCCATCATCCCCTTTTGTATCGCTTTGTTCGCCCTAAGTTGGCGGGGGTATGCCCAGACGTGGGTCCCTTGCTCACTTTGCCACTGGATTCAAGCAAGCCTGGCTGATGACGGCTGGAATGCCAGAAACCGGTCCTAGGATGCTTGTTTCCGGTCCAGGGAAGACATGGCTTGGCAGTTCGGGCTGGACTGTTCCCATGAGGGACAGGGTCAGACTGATTTGCATATGGCCATGTCTGAACTGGGGTGGTGGAGTGAGCTAAAGAATGATGATGGATTAAACCCAGATCAGTTGACTGGGGGTGAGTGTTTGATTGGCTCAAACGTTCCGTCCATCATCCCCTTTTGTATCGCTTTGTTCGCCCTAAGTTGGCGGGGGTATGCCCAGACGTGGGTCCCTTGCTCACTTTGCCACTGGATTCAAGCAAGCCTGGCTGATGATGGCTGGAATGCCAGAAACCGGTCCTAGGATGCTTGTTTCCGGTCCAGGGAAGACATGGCTTGGCAGTTCGGGCTGGACTGTTCCCATGAGGCACAGGGTCAGACTGATTTGCATATGGCCATGTCTGAACTGGGGTGGTGGAGTGAGCTAAAGAATGATGATGGATTAAACCCAGATCAGTTGACTGGGGGTGAGTGTTTGATTGGCTCAAACGTTCCGTCCATCATCCCCTTTTGTATCGCTTTGTTCGCCCTAAGTTGGCGGGGGTATGCCCAGACGTGGGTCCCTTGCTCACTTTGCCACTGGATTCAAGCAAGCCTGGCTGATGACGGCTGGAATGCCAGAAACCGGTCCTAGGATGCTTGTTTCCGGTCCAGGGAAGACATGGCTTGGCAGTTCGGGCTGGACTGTTCCCATGAGGCACAGGGTCAGACTGATTTGCATATGGCCATGTCTGAACTGGGGTGGTGGAGTGAGCTAAAGAATGATGATGGATTAAACCCAGATCAGTTGACTGGGGGTGAGTGTTTGATTGGCTCAAACGTTCCGTCCATCATCCCCTTTTGTATCGCTTTGTTCGCCCTAAGTTGGCGGGGTATGCCCAGACGTGGGTCCCTTGCTCACTTTGCCACTGGATTCAAGCAAGCCTGGCTGATGACGGCTGGAATGCCAGAAACCGGTCCTAGGATGCTTGTTTCCGGTCCAGGGAAGACATGGCTTGGCAGTTCGGGCTGGACTGTTCCCATGAGGCACAGGGTCAGACTGATTTGCATATGGCCATGTCTGAACTGGGGTGGTGGAGTGAGCTAAAGAATGATGATGGATTAAACCCAGATCAGTTGACTGGGGGTGAGTGTTTGATTGGCTCAAACGTTCCGTCCATCATCCCCTTTTGTATCGCTTTGTTCGCCCTAAGTTGGCGGGGGTATGCCCAGACGTGGGTCCCTTGCTCACTTTGCCACTGGATTCAAGCAAGCCTGGCTGATGACGGCTGGAATGCCAGAAACCGGTCCTAGGATGCTTGTTTCCGGTCCAGGGAAGACATGGCTTGGCAGTTCGGGCTGGACTGTTCCCATGAGGCACAGGGTCAGACTGATTTGCATATGGCCATGTCTGAACTGGGGTGGTGGAGTGAGCTAAAGAATGATGATGGATTAAACCCAGATCAGTTGACTGGGGGTGAGTGTTTGATTGGCTCAAACGTTCCGTCCATCATCCCCTTTTGTATCGCTTTGTTCGCCCTAAGTTGGCGGGGTATGCCCAGACGTGGGTCCCTTGCTCACTTTGCCACTGGATTCAAGCAAGCCTGGCTGATGACGGCTGGAATGCCAGAAACCGGTCCTAGGATGCTTGTTTCCGGTCCAGGGAAGACATGGCTTGGCAGTTCGGGCTGGACTGTTCCCATGAGGCACAGGGTCAGACTGATTTGCATATGGCCATGTCTGAACTGGGGTGGTGGAGTGAGCTAAAGAATGATGATGGATTAAACCCAGATCAGTTGACTGGGGGTGAGTGTTTGATTGGCTCAAACGTTCCGTCCATCATCCCCTTTTGTATCGCTTTGTTCGCCCTAAGTTGGCGGGGGTATGCCCAGACGTGGGTTCCTTGCTCACTTTGCCACTGGATTCAAGCAAGCCTGGCTGATGACGGCTGGAATGCCAGAAACCGGTCCTAGGATGCTTGTTTCCGGTCCAGGGAAGACATGGCTTGGCAGTTCGGGCTGGACTGTTCCCATGAGGCACAGGGTCAGACTGATTTGCATATGGCCATGTCTGAACTGGGGTGGTGGAGTGAGCTAAAGAATGATGATGGATTAAACCCAGATCAGTTGACTGGGGGTGAGTGTTTGATTGGCTCAAACGTTCCGTCCATCATCCCCTTTTGTATCGCTTTGTTCGCCCTAAGTTGGCGGGGGTATGCCCAGACGTGGGTCCCTTGCTCACTTTGCCACTGGATTCAAGCAAGCCTGGCTGATGACGGCTGGAATGCCAGAAACCGGTCCTAGGATGCTTGTTTCCGGTCCAGGGAAGACATGGCTTGGCAGTTCGGGCTGGACTGTTCCCATGAGGGACAGGGTCAGACTGATTTGCATATGGCCATGTCTGAACTGGGGTGGTGGAGTGAGCTAAAGAATGATGATGGATTAAACCCAGATCAGTTGACTGGGGGTGAGTGTTTGATTGGCTCAAACGTTCCGTCCATCATCCCCTTTTGTATCGCTTTGTTCGCCCTAAGTTGGCGGGGGTATGCCCAGACGTGGGTCCCTTGCTCACTTTGCCACTGGATTCAAGCAAGCCTGGCTGATGATGGCTGGAATGCCAGAAACCGGTCCTAGGATGCTTGTTTCCGGTCCAGGGAAGACATGGCTTGGCAGTTCGGGCTGGACTGTTCCCATGAGGCACAGGGTCAGACTGATTTGCATATGGCCATGTCTGAACTGGGGTGGTGGAGTGAGCTAAAGAATGATGATGGATTAAACCCAGATCAGTTGACTGGGGGTGAGTGTTTGATTGGCTCAAACGTTCCGTCCATCATCCCCTTTTGTATCGCTTTGTTCGCCCTAAGTTGGCGGGGGTATGCCCAGACGTGGGTCCCTTGCTCACTTTGCCACTGGATTCAAGCAAGCCTGGCTGATGACGGCTGGAATGCCAGAAACCGGTCCTAGGATGCTTGTTTCCGGTCCAGGGAAGACATGGCTTGGCAGTTCGGGCTGGACTGTTCCCATGAGGCACAGGGTCAGACTGATTTGCATATGGCCATGTCTGAACTGGGGTGGTGGAGTGAGCTAAAGAATGATGATGGATTAAACCCAGATCAGTTGACTGGGGGTGAGTGTTTGATTGGCTCAAACGTTCCGTCCATCATCCCCTTTTGTATCGCTTTGTTCGCCCTAAGTTGGCGGGGGTATGCCCAGACGTGGGTCCCTTGCTCACTTTGCCACTGGATTCAAGCAAGCCTGGCTGATGACGGCTGGAATGCCAGAAACCGGTCCTAGGATGCTTGTTTCCGGTCCAGGGAAGACATGGCTTGGCAGTTCGGGCTGGACTGTTCCCATGAGGCACAGGGTCAGACTGATTTGCATATGGCCATGTCTGAACTGGGGTGGTGGAGTGAGCTAAAGAATGATGATGGATTAAACCCAGATCAGTTGACTGGGGGTGAGTGTTTGATTGGCTCAAACGTTCCGTCCATCATCCCCTTTTGTATCGCTTTGTTCGCCCTAAGTTGGCGGGGGTATGCCCAGACGTGGGTCCCTTGCTCACTTTGCCACTGGATTCAAGCAAGCCTGGCTGATGACGGCTGGAATGCCAGAAACCGGTCCTAGGATGCTTGTTTCCGGTCCAGGGAAGACATGGCTTGGCAGTTCGGGCTGGACTGTTCCCATGAGGCACAGGGTCAGACTGATTTGCATATGGCCATGTCTGAACTGGGGTGGTGGAGTGAGCTAAAGAATGATGATGGATTAAACCCAGATCAGTTGACTGGGGGTGAGTGTTTGATTGGCTCAAACGTTCCGTCCATCATCCCCTTTTGTATCGCTTTGTTCGCCCTAAGTTGGCGGGGGTATGCCCAGACGTGGGTCCCTTGCTCACTTTGCCACTGGATTCAAGCAAGCCTGGCTGATGACGGCTGGAATGCCAGAAACCGGTCCTAGGATGCTTGTTTCCGGTCCAGGGAAGACATGGCTTGGCAGTTCGGGCTGGACTGTTCCCATGAGGCACAGGGTCAGACTGATTTGCATATGGCCATGTCTGAACTGGGGTGGTGGAGTGAGCTAAAGAATGATGATGGATTAAACCCAGATCAGTTGACTGGGGGTGAGTGTTTGATTGGCTCAAACGTTCCGTCCATCATCCCCCTTTTGTATCGCTTTGTTCGCCCTAAGTTGGCGGGGGTATGCCCAGACGTGGGTCCCTTGCTCACTTTGCCACTGGATTCAAGCAAGCCTGGCTGATGACGGCTGGAATGCCAGAAACCGGTCCTAGGATGCTTGTTTCCGGTCCAGGGAAGACATGGCTTGGCAGTTCGGGCTGGACTGTTCCCATGAGGCACAGGGTCAGACTGATTTGCATATGGCCATGTCTGAACTGGGGTGGTGGAGTGAGCTAAAGAATGATGATGGATTAAACCCAGATCAGTTGACTGGGGGTGAGTGTTTGATTGGCTCAAACGTTCCGTCCATCATCCCCTTTTGTATCGCTTTGTTCGCCCTAAGTTGGCGGGGGTATGCCCAGACGTGGGTCCCTTGCTCACTTTGCCACTGGATTCAAGCAAGCCTGGCTGATGATGGCTGGAATGCCAGAAACCGGTCCTAGGATGCTTGTTTCCGGTCCAGGGAAGACATGGCTTGGCAGTTCGGGCTGGACTGTTCCCATGAGGCACAGGGTCAGACTGATTTGCATATGGCCATGTCTGAACTGGGGTGGTGGAGTGAGCTAAAGAATGATGATGGATTAAACCCAGATCAGTTGACTGGGGGTGAGTGTTTGATTGGCTCAAACGTTCCGTCCATCATCCCCTTTGTATCGCTTTGTTCGCCCTAAGTTGGCGGGGGTATGCCCAGACGTGGGTCCCTTGCTCACTTTGCCACTGGATTCAAGCAAGCCTGGCTGATGACGGCTGGAATGCCAGAAACCGGTCCTAGGATGCTTGTTTCCGGTCCAGGGAAGACATGGCTTGGCAGTTCGTGCTGGACTGTTCCCATGAGGCACAGGGTCAGACTGATTTGCATATGGCCATGTCTGAACTGGGGTGGTGGAGTGAGCTAAAGAATGATGATGGATTAAACCCAGATCAGTTGACTGGGGGTGAGTGTTTGATTGGCTCAAACGTTCCGTCCATCATCCCCTTTTGTATCGCTTTGTTCGCCCTAAGTTGGCGGGGGTATGCCCAGACGTGGGTCCCTTGCTCACTTTGCCACTGGATTCAAGCAAGCCTGGCTGATGACGGCTGGAATGCCAGAAACCGGTCCTAGGATGCTTGTTTCCGGTCCAGGGAAGACATGGCTTGGCAGTTCGTGCTGGACTGTTCCCATGAGGCACAGGGTCAGACTGATTTGCATATGGCCATGTCTGAACTGGGGTGGTGGAGTGAGCTAAAGAATGATGATGGATTAAACCCAGATCAGTTGACTGGGGGTGAGTGTTTGATTGGCTCAAACGCTCCGTCCATCATCCCCTTTGTATCGCTTTGTTCGCCCTAAGTTGGCGGGGTATGCCCAGACGTGGGTCCCTTGCTCACTTTGCCACTGGATTCAAGCAAGCCTGGCTGATGACGGCTGGAATGCCAGAAACCGGTCCTAGGATGCTTGTTTCCGGTCCAGGGAAGACATGGCTTGGCAGTTCGTGCTGGACTGTTCCCATGAGGCACAGGGTCAGACTGATTTGCATATGGCCATGTCTGAACTGGGGTGGTGGAGTGAGCTAAAGAATGATGATGGATTAAACCCAGATCAGTTGACTGGGGGTGAGTGTTTGATTGGCTCAAACGTTCCGTCCATCATCCCCTTTTGTATCGCTTTGTTCGCCCTAAGTTGGCGGGGTATGCCCAGACGTGGGTCCCTTGCTCACTTTGCCACTGGATTCAAGCAAGCCTGGCTGATGACGGCTGGAATGCCAGAAACCGGTCCTAGGATGCTTGTTTCCGGTCCAGGGAAGACATGGCTTGGCAGTTCGTGCTGGACTGTTCCCATGAGGCACAGGGTCAGACTGATTTGCATATGGCCATGTCTGAACTGGGGTGGTGGAGTGAGCTAAAGAATGATGATGGATTAAACCCAGATCAGTTGACTGGGGTGAGTGTTTGATTGGCTCAAACGTTCCGTCCATCATCCCCTTTTGTATCGTATTAGTAGTAGGTGTTTCTACTTTGAAGCGTTCTTTAGGTAAAATGTTCTTTCTTCAATTATGTTGTTATCTGTTCCGAAAAGAAAAATGCTATTTATTATTTATTTATTAACTTTTACTTTTATGGTGTTTTTCTTACTATTAACTGTTGTTATTTACAATACTTACATGGATATTTCTGTATTTGTGGTTTAGGATATGTCCTGTAGCTTGATGTATTTCAAGTTGTTTTGTAGGTTAATGTATCTGTTTTAATAGGATGGAAAATAATTTTGTAAATTTTTTTAATGTATTTATTTTATCAACTTGAGCAACTGGTTTGAGTTAAATATTTGGGTATTTAAATCTACTAAATTTGCACTCTAGTCACTGTCCAGCACTAATCCTGAGGTAAGTACCTGGTGGAGTTTGAATAGTAATTTTGCCGCCCCCAGGTCACTGTCCAGCATCTGCCCTGAAGTAAGCTGCTGGTGGAATTAGAATAGTAATTTTGCCCCCTAATCAAAGTCAAGCACCTGCCCTGAGGTAAGTACCCGGTGGGGTAAGAATAATAATTTTGACCCTGGTCACTGTCCAACACCTGCCCTGAGGTAAGTGCACGGTGGTATTTAGATTAGTAATTTTACTACCAGTCACTGCACAGCACCTAGCCTGAGATAAGTTCTTGGTTGAGTTAGAATAGTAGTTGTGCCCCGTCACTGTCCAGCACCTGCCCTGAGGTAAGTAGTTGGTGGAGTAAGAATAGTAATTTTGCCCCTTGGTCACTTTGCAGTACCTGTCCTGAGGTACGTACCTGGTGGAGTTAGAATCGTAATTTTGACTGCAGTCATTGTCCAACACCGACCCTGAGGTAAGTACATGGTGGGAGTTACAATAGTAATTTTACTTCCAGTCACTGTCCAGCACCTGCCCGGAGGTAACTACTCGGTGGAGTTAGAATATAATTTTGACCCCAGCCACTGCCCAACACCTGCCCTGAAGTAAGTACATAGTGGGAGTTAGAATAGTAATTTTGACCTTAGTTTCTGTCCAATAGCTGCCCTTAGGTAAGTATCTGGTGGAGATAGAGTAGTAATTTTGCCCCCAGTCACAATCCAGCAACTGTCCTGAGGTAAGTTGCTGGTGGAATTAGAATAGTAATTTTGCTGCACAGTTACTGTTTAGCATGTACCAGAAGTGAAGTATCTGCTGGTGATAGAATAGTTCGTTTTCCTCCCAGTCATAGTTCAGTACCTGATCAGTCGGGAGAAGGTGGTGGAGGTATAATAGTAATTTTTGCTTATACTAAATTATTAGTATTTGCTTCTAAGTGTATATCTAGTTATTTTGCTATAGTAATTTAAGTTAACATTTAGGAATTGTTTTGTGGGAAAAATATATTGAAACATTTTGTCACTTTATTTGTTTTCTTTAGTGATATCAAATATATAATATGTTAGAAAAATAATATTTTATAAAACTGCAATATTGTTTTATATAAAATCATTTAAAATATACAAACCCAGTACATGTTTGTTGGGCCAACTTTTGTAAATTTTATGGAAGAAATCTGTAAGTTTAGGAAAAAATAAATTAATCGATATGTCATGTAATTAACTAGCAGAAATACAAGTACTTTTTAATGAAAGTTTCATTTACTTGGACGGGTAGATGGTATAGACTGTGGTAGTAAAGTCTCACTTGAGTAAATCTCTGTGTGGTCACAAAATCAATCAGTGTAGCAGTGAATGAAAATGGTGGGCGGCTTATTTGATACGTGTTTGGTGTGGTAGATGAAAATTTATACAAAGATATGTCTTGGAATGTAAATTTTCAAGTACGTTTTATTGTGGATGGGTAGTTTATTATGAATAACATATTTATTTTTCCTGTTGCACAACGAGAGCCGTTTTAATTTGGGAAAGGCGAAAATAAGGGGTTACAATAAAGGTAGGACTAAGTAGCAAACATTGTATTTGTGCACGTGTTTTTAAATAATAGGTGTATTGTGTCATGGTTTATTTATAATGTTTATTTGTAGAATGTGTTTTGAAAAAGATTAATTTGCAAATTCTTTATTGTTATTTTTAGAATTTATTTTCATTTTTTAACATTTTGTGACTCAAAGTACTTTCCTGCATTGGTCATAACGATGCATTGTAACGGTATGCGTGCTGATGTAATACATGGTAATGGTAAGCATGGTAATGACACATTTAGTTATACTCCATGTATATGCGTGGTAGTGTGTTTCGTGGTGAAAACGTGCGTTGCAGTTGTAGGTGTACTGTAAAAACCGCATTGTTAAGGCGTACGTGGTAAAGGCACTCGTTGTTCCGTCATAAATCCCCACTTACCAGGACTGGTCCTCTGACCAGTCAAGGACTTTACGGACCTAGTCCAGTGCTCCTGCTGCTGACCCCCTCACTCTCTCTCTCTCTGCACTCTCCCCCTCTCTAAAGAGATCTAAAAACAAATCTAACAAAACCAGTTCTTGTGAGCCCACTATGTAAATTAATAGAAGTCCTATTGGTTCGATCACTTAGGGCCCGATTACTGTCTGGCGGCCCACAGACCGCCCGACTTGTAGGGGCGTAGCGGTCTCCTGACCGCCCTATTATTAATCGGGCAGTCAGACCACCACAGGCCGCTGCAGCTGCCAGGCAGTGTTGCGGTGGTAAGGAGGCCGCTTGGCATATTACAAGTTTCCTCTATGCTGGCGGTGTCATGGAGGTTCCTCCTCCATGAACACCGTGGCGGAGACGAAACAAAGGGGACCCTGCAGGGCCTCCTGTACCTCCTCCGTATGTGGATGCATACAGGGGACACAACATGTGTCCCCTTGTGTGTATGCATACCAGTTCCTGCACGGCATGGACTGTGCAGGAACTGTTTTTGGTTTTCCCATTGCGGTGCCCTGAAAAAAAGCCCACCAGACAGGAGGAAACTCCTAATCTTGCGGGAGGTTTGACCACAGCATTGGCGGTGGACTCGGAGCCGCACCGCCAAAATTGTAATCAGGCCAATAGAGTCCTTTATTTCCTTTTCCCACGACCCTTTGAACCTCTTTCTCTAGTACAAGTCCTCTAGCCAATACGTGTTTCGTCAGGCCTCATCGACTTGACTTATTCAGGGCTAAAGTTCATCCAAAGTCCTTACAAAAATTGTGGTCTTCGAAATTTTTATTGAAGATGCCCAATAAATTCAACTCTAGTCACATCATGAAAGCACCATGCCCCCTTGTTCAGCATCAATGTTATAAAATCACTACCCATCACTGAATCACCATGTAAGCATCACTAGGTTTATGTTCTTGTTTAAATCATCTATCTTGCATATTTTGAAGAAAGCCAGGCATACACATGGTGTGCGGAGGCGTAGACTTTTTGCTGCTAATATAAATGTTGGTTCACACATAGCTGATTTGCTAACTCGAACTTCAGGAAAAGTGTATAAAAAACATGTATGAATTTTTAGCATTATATACTCCAACTGGGTTTTGAGAGGATGCTCTGGTCCGTTGAAATGACAATGGTCACTTATTATTTTGCTTGCATATTAACTATTTTTGCATTAAACTCATGGTAGACTTGTGGGCTTCCCGAAGTGTTGTGTTTTATTTTGCATTACCCTTTAGGTCCTGTTGTGGTGTAACTCAGTAGACTCAAATCAGTTTCAATGTAGAGGCTGTTATATTATGATTCATACCGAGGTCCCAAGGCATTGATGATAAAAGTAATTTGTTTCATGAAAAAAAGATTTTAAATGTCTGTTATAGTCATTGACAGCAGAATTTTCTCCTCATGTCACTTGTATATTTCTGCTTCTCTCAACATTAATGAGGTGTTATCGTTGTGATGCTTACTGATTTATGCCCTGCCACAAAGGTGGAAATGTATAGAAACCAGGCGGGTTCAGGTTCCAGCAGCTATTCCTGAACTGAATGTAGGTTTCAGGCTTCACCCAGATGGGCATCCCGATGTATCTGGCAAGGATCTCTAAGTGTACAGTTCTGCCGCTACACCAGAGGCTCCACAGTATAAGGGAAATATCAAGAAGCAGGCATGTTCTCCCTGTTTTGCTCAGTATTTCTATGTTTTACACAAATTCCTGAAGCAGGAGCATGTTTAAAACAAATAATTATTGACCCCAACAAGCAGAAACTTTGGAGGCCATTGACGGATTTCTGTTCATGGGACCCCTCATGTCTTCCTTGGCGGTTCCAGGCAGGGAAATCTAGTGATGAATACTCCAGTCTACATAGGGCGGTGAAACCGTTATTATGACATGGCGGATCACTCAAGGTCAAGCCCACAAGGCAAGTGTTTCCCCTGGGTAACCAGCTGAGGCTTTGCTGGTGGAAACCATGTAGTTCGCTGACTAACGCCGGAGACCATGACCTGCCGAATTCTAAATGACATTGGCAGCACATATTTTGGCAACTTATTTACCATTGCATGAGTAATTTTAACAGGCTATTCATTGTACATGTGTGTTAAATCTGGGTATATTAAGCTGCTGTGCATTGTTTACTTTGACATGTGGGAGTGTTTTTATGTTATATCAAGTTGTATACCGCACTACTCACCCATGAGGGTATCCAGGTGCTTGGCAGGTGTGTAGGTGTGTGGTCTCCTTGGGGTTAATCGAAAAGGCAGGTCTTCAGATTCTTGTGGAATTCAAGAAGTGAGGAGGAGGCTCTGATGTGTTGAGGGAGGTCATTTCATGTTTTGGGTGTGATGTAGGAGAAAGCTGTTTTACAGATGTGGAGATTGCGTCCAAGTGAGAATGAGGTAGAGCGTAGGTGTCTGGTGGACTGGTGGAAGTACATGCAGCTGTTCAGGTATTCTGACCCTTTGTTGTGCTGGGCTTTGTATGTGTGCATAAGAAGTTTGAATTGGCTGCACTTGTGAATAGAGAGGCAGTGAAACTTTTTGAGGTGGAGTGTGTTAGGTTGAGTCTGAGTCTTGTTGCAACGGTCTGGATGGTCTGGAGCCTGTGTAAGAGTTGTTTGGAGATTCCAGCATAGAGAATGTTGCTGTAGTTAAGTCTGCTGCTGATGATGACGGTTCATCTGGTGTTCTGTGGCAGCCATTTCACAGCATACGTAGGATGTGAAAGCAGGCGGTGCTCACTGAGTTGATTTGTACGGTCATGTTGAGCTTGTTGTCTAGGATGATTCCTTGATTTCTTGTGTGGTCTGTTGGTGTTGTGTATGCCAATCTTGTGGAGTCTTCTGATGAGGGTGTTGTCGGAGACAGTGTTGACAGCTGCAGAGAGGTCAAGCAGGATGAGTGAAGTTGTTTCTCTTCATTCTAGGATGGTTCAAATGTCATCAGTTGCTGCGATTAGGTCTGTTTCAGCAATGTGGTTCTTTCTGAATCCTGATTGGGTGTTGTCTAGCAGCTGGTTGAGCTTGGGGTGGGATGTTAGTTGCTTATTGATGGCCTTCTCAATCACTTTGGCTGGATAGGGCAGTAGAGAGATGGGTCGGACGTTGCTCAGTTAGCTCAGTTCGGCTGTGGGCTCCTAGAGTAGGGCGCTGATTTCTGCAAGTTTCCATTCCGCCAGGAAAGTGGTGGTCATGATGGATGTGTTGATGATGTGGATCAGGGAGGTGCTGATTGATGATGTGTCCAGGCTGTATTTGCCACTTCTGCAATGCATACAAATGCCATTCTTACAAGACTTTCCAGAGTTTTGATTCATTTTCTACGTTTCAGTGTTGCTATGTTGTTGCTTTGTAATGGTTGTGTTGCACGTATCCCAGATGCAGTGTTTGCCACCTACCCCAGAGGCACTCATTGTGTCAAATAACATTCCTACTAGCCAGGTCCAAATAACATTACATCACACCCTCACCTGAGTCACTTACATGCTGTTGCATTTCCACCATTGAGAAGAAGCGTGGTGTCTCATCTTCTAATCAATTTTTTGTCAAGACGACAGCATTGACTTTGGGCATGGTTTCCTATGGTTGATGTTTCTCTGCTGTTCAGTCCTGTACAACTAGCTGACAAACAGTCTATTTTTACATTTGAAATTTCATAAATGAAAATCTTAAGCTCACATTCATTAAATATTGCTTTTCTTTCCTGAGCTGTCATTTAAAAAAAACTTCTAAACTAATTTGCTGTTTGCTCATCTGATTACTCCATATGTTAGTTGGTACTCATTTGGAGCTGTTGCGGCATGGCATAACTCAGAAGACCCATATACGTTTCAATGTATAGGCTGCTGCATTAAAAGCCATACCGAGGTCCCAAGGTGTTGATGACAAAAGTAATTTGTTTCACCCAAAAAGTTTTTTAAAATATGTTACAGTCATTAACAACAGATTTTTCTCATCCTGTCTTCTGCATGCTTGCACATTTCTGCTTCTGTCAGGTTTTAGTGAGGTTATCTCTCTGATGCTTACTGAGTTATACCCTGCTCTCAAAGCTGGAACTGCATAGGAACCAGGAAGGTTCAGATTCCAGTAGCAATTTGTGAGTGCAACAGAAGTTTTGGGCTGGTCACACTCACAGTGAATCCTCCTGACCGTGTACCAGTGCAGTGTGTGCACAGGGCACGTGCAGCGGAGTCAAGGCACATTCAGCTTATGCTTCTCTGTGTGAGCAGCAGATTGCACAGGGATGGGGGCTCGTTTTCTTCTATTGAATGCACAAGGCAGCAAATACTTCACTTCATGGAAAAACCCAAGTTGCTTTTGTGTTACCCTCACAGGGATGACGTGCCCAATCATGCGTCCTTTACTTGCAGATAATGGCATTACTAGTCCTTCTCCCTCACCTTCCTTCTTAACCAATGAGGATCCCTTGTCTCCAGTAGACCCCTCCTTTTTCTAAATAAAAATGCCCCCAACCCCTCCGCGTCCTGTACGTAAACAAGCTAACACAGACACTCAATTGCTCCTTACAGGGAGGGTGGGAGGGACATAGAAGGAAGACGAGGGAGTAGAACTAAGAGTGATGCCATTATCAGTAAGTAAAGGACGCATTACCTCCCATCCCTCCCTTGCCTTCCTTCTTAACCAATGAGGACATAGCAAGTAAATAGAAATAAACAACTGAGTCATAAACACCCAACTTTAATAGAGTGCCTAGAACATACACAGACACACCTCTACTCCCTCATAGAGGACAAAACTCAGTGTCCCAACACATTATCCAGACAATCAAATTCAGCAATCCGATAGAGACGCCCAAACGTGGAAGGAGTGGACCAAGTCACAGTCCTACAATCTCCACCAATGAGGTCCCCTGCAAGACAGCCACTGCTGTCACCATACTGTGCGCAGCAGGCCCAGGAACACTAAGGGAGGAACCACTCCCATCGGGAAACATCCATTACAACGCAGTCATTACAACGCACTACCTTTACAACGCGGTTGTTACAACGCAACTGCCTTTACATCGCATGTCATTACAACGCAGCCATTACAACGCATGTCACTACAACGCATGCCATTACAACGCATGTCATTACAACGCATTATAAGGTAAGTAATGGGGAATAGTAATTTTTACCCCTACACTATCCAACACTTACCCTACTGTTGCACTCACTGGAGTGGGAATAGTCATTTTTACCCCTACACTATCCAACACTTACCCTACTGTTGCACTCACTGGAGTGGGAATAGTAATTTTTACCCCTACACTATCCAACACTTACCCTACTGTTGCACTCACTGGAGTGGGAATAGTAATTTTTATCCTTACACTATCCAACACTTACCCTACTGTTGCCCTAAAACTATTATGCGTTGTAATGGTATGCGTTGTAATGGAATGCAATGTAAATGTAGTTTCTAAAAATGCGTTGTGATGGCATGCGTTGTAAAATCATGCGTTGTAATGGATGTTGCGATGTAAAAACCGCATTGTAAAAGCATGCGTTGTAAATGTTTGCGTTGTAACGTGTCCTATTCCTCCCATCACCTCATATACCAACAAGACCAAGAACGTGAAAGACAAGTACCATAGCACTTCTTATAACAATCCACATACAGTGTTTCCACTTTTCTTTAGTAATTAGTACATTCAATAATTTAAGAACCGGAGCCAAGTGTTGTTTTTCATAGAAGCTTGTATTTTCAATTGGTGGAAAACAGACAGTCAGGTAAGTACAGCCGCCACGTGTTTCGTCACGCCAGTGACTTTTTCAAGGCTAAAGCAGTGGTACAAAGCCGCTGATCCTGTATGGCGATCAGGTTGAGTAGTCTAGACGAAGTAATGGCTGATTTGATCTAGGTTTCCGAAGAGACCTTTCAATATATGTGTGATGAAGTCCGCCCTTTTGCAGTAATATTCTTAGTAAAGGGAAGCAGCTTATAGGCGTAGTTTCGTGTAATTGCCAAGTATATTCCCTGAAAAAAGGAGGACGTCTGTACCGTCCTTCTGTAGTAAGTCTCTTCTAAAAGTGGTGATAGTAGAGATGAGCCCCAATGCCAATAACGTCCTCCTGTTGCCCGTCCTTGGAAAGCCGTGAGGTTACAAGCGAGCCATGATAAGCCCCCCGTATGCAATTGCCGCGTCCCCATTGAAAGTCTCGAGCGCCCGGAAGTGAAGTGCAACAAGAACGTATCCACCTATGTAAAGTAGCAGTAGTTGGCTTACCCCCCTCCTTGCGGGACCAAAATCCACACATAATACATACCCCTATACGTGATGACAACACCCCTTCCAGGTATCACAGCAAAGACCGTTTCTCGAACAAACAATGCAAATCGCACTCCACACCCAAGGACGGCTCCGGACAGAATGCCGGCAGGATCACCTCCCGATTGATGTGAAAGGCAGAATTTACCTTAGGCCTAAATGAGGGGATTGGAACTAAAACAACCCTGTCCTGAAGCCCTTACAGAAAGGAAACTCACAGGATAATGCCCCTTCTCCCAGTCAGTCACAGGAAAACTGTAGTCGAGGCTTTGATAGTATCTAGGCTGGACTATGTGAACGTTTTGTACACGGGACTACCTGAATATTTACTCTCTCGTCTTCAGGTGGCTCAGAATGCTGCGGCCAGGGCGATTCTTATGCTCGGCCCCAGAACACGGATGTCGCCCAATCTGAAAGCCCTGCACTGGCTGCCGATCCGTAAGCGAATCAGTTTTAAAACGGGCGTTCTAGCCTTTAAAGCTCTTCACGGTACAGGTGCCTCTTATATCAGGAAAAGAGTACAGTTCTACTATCCTAGCCGTACTCTGAGGTCATCCTCTTTGCAGCAGGCTATCATCCCCAAGTTCACCCGCGCACGAACAGGAGGCCGCTCCTTCCAGGTGCATGTAGCCAAACTGTGGAACAGCCTACCTTTGGGCCTCAGACAGATGCAGGATCTTTTTACTTTTAGAAAGGCTCTGAAAACCTGGCTATTTCAGCAATAGGCTTCCTTTGGAGCAGCGTCTCCCGTCAGCCCCGCCTAGATGTCGTCAGCGCCGGGACACTCAATTGAGTAGCTGTGCGCTTTACAAATACCCAGCTAACATAACATAACATAACACCCCCAAGCACCTAGCGAAAGCAATGGCCACCAAAAAACACAAGTTCAAAATGTTAAACGTATCAAACTAATTGGCACAAGGGGCACAAATGGAGGACCAGTCAAAGCCTCCAACCCACAACTGCAGATTCCAACTAGGGAAAGAACGTACTGTTCTGGGAAACAAGGTCAACAGCCCCTGGAAAAACCAAGGCACCAGCCCTGTTAGAATTTGCCAAGATCCATGAAACGCCCAAATCGCCGGCCATACAACCCTCAAAGTAGCGACTGACATACCCATAGTAGCACTATCATGTAAAACACTGAATAACCAGAAACAGACTGGCCACAGTAGGAACCACCAGTTGCATCAAACACCAATACGGCCTAATGCCTGGCAAAAGATTGCAGAATAGATGATCTCCCTGATGCCTGCAAAGTGACTGCCAACTGTTCAGGAGCTACTAGACTAGCTAGCTAAGCATCCCCACTCAACCTCCATGCCATCAAATGCAACTTCCCCAATGATCCTAAAGGAAGAGACGGACAGAATAGCGGAGACGGAACCACAGGAAGATCCCACTCCTAAGCGTTCCACAACCACTCCAGGAGAGGGACCCTCACCAGAAACGCCCTGATCAACTGAAATGGCGGAAAGGCATATACCAGAACTGAGGCCAATGACAAGTCAGTCCGTCCACTGCCCAAGGCAAAGGACACCTTCCCCTTGACCAAAATTTCCGCACTTTGGGCTACTCTGGAGAAGCCAATAGACCAAGTCAGGAAGACCCCCCCTCAGAACAAGCACATGGAACAGGCACGGGTGCAGGGAGAAATCTTTGGAGGATGGGATCTGTCCGCATAAGAGATCCCCCTGGACATTCAACCACCCCACGAATGTACAAAACCCTCAGGGACAGAACCCAACCCTGAGCCCATAAAAAGATGTGCTGTGTAAACAAGTACAAGGCCTTGGACCTGGTGCCGCCCTGCCTGTAGTCAGAAGACTCCACCACCAGAATGTCTGGCAGACTCAGCACCATCCTCCCCTGCAGGAATGCCTGAAAACGCACCAGTGCCAGCAGAACCGTCCACAACTCCCACCAGTTAGGAGACCTTCTAGAGTCCTGAAGAGACCAGTGCCCCTGAACCTGTTCAGACTCCAGCCAAACCACCCTCCCCCCCAACCTGGAGAGGGTGGCATCTGTCGACACCACCAATGGAGCCGGAGGAGACGGATAACCCGTTCAGGAGAAGATCTTGCTCTAGCCATCACCACAGATCCCTGCAAACCAATGTCAACACCTGGAGATGGACCTGAAGATTGAGTGCTCCTGGCGACCAAAGAGTGAGAATCCAGATGACCAGCTTGAGTAGGAAAAACCGGCATAAAGAACCAGAAACCCAGTTGAAGCCAAGTGACCCAGCATCCGCAACCAAACCACAGCTGTTGTGTTTCATGAGCCATTAAAGACTGCACCCGAGCTTGTAAGCTGACCAACCTCCATCTTGACTGAGTCATCAGACTCCTGCGAGTCAGAAACCACGCTTTGATGAACACCCTGTACTGGGATGGCATCAAAGAGACTTCACCCAATTTATCAAAAATCCGTGCCCCTGCAGGACTTCCAACATCACATACACATGAACCTCTAATTGGGATTACAGGAAACTGCAAAAACAGGGCGTCAAGATAGGGATGAACAAACACACCCTCCTCACGAATAATATTCATCAGAAGGGCCAGAACAATTGTAAACACTCCAGGCAATTAAGGCTAAAGGAAAGTACACAAAACCGGAAAAGAATGTCCCCTATTGCAAAACGCAGAAACCGCTGCGAGGGACCCATGACAGGGACGAGCAGATAGGCGTCTAGGAGACCCATTGAGGTCAGCCTGAGCAAGATGCAGATATGCCAGCCTGGGCGGCAGTCAAAAACCTCCCGGACCTATCAGAGGAACCAGAGTCAAGAAGACACCAGTCTTGGGGGGAACATGCTAGAATTCGATTGCGTAGCCATTGGCCCCAACACCCAGGACCCACAGAACAGATATAACCTGCTGCTTATGTAAAAGAAAAAGTCGGAACCAGCCTCCCATCCCATTGGCACAGCCCTACCATGAATGAGATGGACAGGAGCTTCATCGAAGCCCCCAACTGAGTCATGAAATTACGCTCAGGAAAAAGAAGACGCTGGAACCATCACCTCCTGAAGGCAGAGTGATGGAGTTCAAGATTCAGGGATGTCTGGAAGGATTTCTTCCACCCCATCCCAACCAAAGACCACCCTTACCAGTCAAAACAAGCAATCTTTCCCTAAACACTTTATAAAACATGGCAACTTTTCCCCAATGAAAACCTGATCTTCAAAAGGTATCCTTATCAAGGAATCCTGCTCCCCAGACACTGCCAGTCACTGTCCCAGCCATAGAGAACTCATGGCCTCATCCAAAGCCCCTGTAGTCAGGGCTGAAGAGCACATAATGTTCTAAGTTAAGGCTGCAAGCAACCTAACCTGCTGTACCATCGATGTCAACCTGATTAACGGCAGTCTTACCAAAGCGGGTAGCCCAACAAGGCACACAGAGAGAGGCAAAGGCATCCTCTCCCAACAGGTACAACCTCTGCAGCAATCTAGGTAGTTGAATAGTATTAGTATCCTTCCAGTCCCCCAACAGTATAACCATAACCGGACTCTAAAAAGTACATGGCAAACTTAGAAGGCCTAAAATACTGGGAAGAAATGGCACCTCCTTCCTCCGTCGCTTAAAAGGATGCACACCGCAAGACCACACGTACATGGTACAGAATATACCACATTTCCTTCCGGAACCCAGAAGAAGTTGATGGAGCCTTCCGAGGCCGAGGAAGCAACGACCTAAAAATCAGACGCGGCTTGGCCACATTTAACAGACTTTCCAGAATCAGCCTGAAGAGCTCACACCATTGCAGCCTTAAACATGCCTAGCATCCCATCCTAGATATGAGAGGCACAAACCCCACACCTGGACTCCAAGTGCTATGAGTCCTCATGCGGGGGAAAGGAACTCCCTCCTCCAAGGAAGATAGGACATATATCCACACATACACTCACTTCCCTTCTATGTTGAAAACAAGAAAGAAGTCAATCCAAACGGAGTTCCTCAATAAGGGTAAAAATACCCTAAAATAGACAAATGTGGGGATGCCAGCCGAGCTGGGCCCAGGAATCAAATACAGCCCCTCATGCATTACCCTCAAAAAAGAACACAGAAAAAAACTGGACAACAAAACCTGCTCCTACCGTCCTTTGAAATTGAAAAACATCTCAGAAACACGTCCTGCCATGCCAGAGATGCCGACCAGGAAGAGCAGCCCTAGCCACTGCAGGACCGACGGACTCCGTCCTGACGGCTGCTGCCAGCGCTGCTCCCCTGCCACGCTGAAGGGAAATTGGGAAAATGCCGTCAAGCCAGGGAGATCACAGCGAAAAGCACTGAAAACACTTGATGGTAAGTCTCCTTGGAGACAAAAAAGGACAGGACGAGGAGGGGGGGCGGGGTGTTTTTATTTAGAAAAGGGAGGGGTCTATTGAAGGCAAGGGAGACTCATTGGAAGCCAGAGGATTGTGGTTCTCCAGATGCCTAGTGAACCGGACGTTGATGGCTTTCTCCATGATCTTGGCTGGAAAAGGGAGCAGGGAGATAGGTCGGTAGTTCTTAGGTTCCCCTGGTTCGCGTATGGCTTCTTCAGCAGCTAAGTGATTTCTGAAGAGAAGTGGCTGAATTGGGCATTTAAGTCGTTTGCAGGTTCTGCTTGTTTTTGTGAATCCTAGTAAATCAGCCTCATTGTATAGATCTACACAAAAGGGTAACATTAGCCCCTTGCTCCTACATGCATAAAAGGCTACATGAAATCAGTGAAAAGATAGTCTCAAAAATCATTCAGAGTCATGTTCAATATTGGATGTCAGAAAACAAACCTTGAATTATATGCAAGTTGGTTTCAGAAATGTCAATCAACTGTGGACTGGATCTTTAATGTAGCTCACATAATTAACAAATTTTATTACAAGAAGCAGATGCCCCTTTGACAGCTTTGCTTGCCTTCACTCAAGCTTTTGACTTAGTAGATAGGGAACGTGTTGGTGACACTCAAGATAGAAAATAAAACCTGCGCTGCTTGCTATTCTTAAGCATCTCTACTTGAACAACAAACTGCAGTGCAGAATCATCCAACAAAGAGAAAAAAATCATAATTGGACATCCCCCAAATATTCCACAACTCAATGGAATAAAAATTCCCTTTAGCTATACACCGAATGTAGGAATGAATTGCCTTTTGCATGGTCACCTACTTTTTTTTAAAATTTTGCTGCTGTTTTTTTGACTCTGTGCACTGGGACACTTCTGGTAAGGCCTAGTGCATGTGCCCTGACCCCTAAAATCTGATACAATTGATTAATTCCTAAAAGGCATATTTAACTTTCCTATATGACCATAATATTTGGTGCAGAAATACATCCATGGCATAGAAAGGTAAGTAACACTTGTGGACCGTATCACTTACTGTGCCATCCACTAGTGTAACAAAGAAAAACATGGCTTCAGGCCTACCATTGTAGCATGACTGCTGCCGTTTAAACCTGCAGCCAGACCTGTCAAAATAACCCATTTGGAAGGAACAAAACATTCCTTTGCATATTAATAAGTCACCCCTATGCTGGTATTTTAACTCACAAGGTAGAGTGCATGGTATTTAAAAGTGGGACATGTTGAAATTTAATTTTATTATGCCCCATAGCCCTAAAGCTATTTTTACAGTGGCAGGATCTGGCTGTGCAATGAGGAAAACTAGAGTACAAATTAAAATATGAATTTTGTTATTGTAGGTTTGGGACAAGCTAGAGCAATACTTAAACTACTATTTTTAATATTTATTAAAAATCCAAATCAGTGGTGAAGTTGGACTTTTAATAAATATTTAGGAAGACTAACTTTTAGAAAGTTACCCTTTCCCTGTCTTAAGTTCCTGGGGGCTAATTTGCATTAGCCTGACAGCAGATGCCATGACAGATCTTGGCCTTATGGAAGCATGAAATGGCTACCAGGGCAGAGACAATGGCTTAGGATTGGCGACTGGATGAGCTGAGGTAGAGAGTGTGATACATACCAGCTCAGAAAGGACAGCTGAGGAGATTCCAGGAACTTTATTAACTTGAAAGGGTCAGCTGTAAAGCCTGCCCATTCATAGTTTAGTGTAAGGGGAGGCATAGGAGGGGGAGTCTTTTTTCTTTAGGCCCAAGGTAGCCAGTTGGGCACCAGCCCAGAGGAAAGAGGAGGTGGTACCAGAGCCAGTTTTGTATAGGTTAGAAAGATGAAAATGCTCATTTCCCTAATCATACCCCCATGTGGCACAAAAGCTCTCGCCAAGGGCAGAATGCCTATGTCATCTTGAATTCCTCCCAGAATAGTGCATTCTGTGCTATTTTGCTGTAAAAACAACCAGGATGTGTTGCAAAAGTGTGAGGGTTTGCCCCCGGGAACGTTTTACCACTTAGTTAGGGAGTATCCAGGAGTCACTATCACCCACTGGTTAGTGAAGCCTATAATTCTGGCCCTTCACCCACAGCTCCTCAGAACACTTTCTGGACCTGTGGAAGAACAGATGAGGGACTGCTAATTCTGTTTGAGAACTGTGAGAAGACCTGAAGGGCTGGACCTGCTCCCACTTGAACCCAAGACAAAGAAGTTAACTGCAAGAGTCAGTCTGCTGACCTCCTGTGAGCTACAGAGATAAAACAATCTGCAAGAGGCCTTTTTCCTTTAGTGCCCACCTGACCAGTTACAACTAGACCTTGACTGGACCCTGCTGGTGGTATCTACTGGATTGAGTTTTGACCCCAAAGTGCTGTCCCAGAGGTCCTGGGACCCTTGGCTGTGTCTTGCTGAACTTCCCTAACAATCTCTGAGAAGCTGGGACTTGGAAAAATATTGAACTTCCTTGGATACAGTCTGCAACCTTGCCCTGCTGAAGGAAAGTCCTTCCATCACAGTCTAAATAATATACTTTAATACAAATATCAATAAACTTCTTTAATTTTCTGTATACTTTACCACAGGGAGATCTCCACCCCGATTGCAGAGGCTTGCTATTGCAAAGTGTAGGGCAAAGTAAAAAAAAACCTTTAATTAACATACAAAAATAGTAAAACTACTGTTAGGTTAAATATTAATGTAAACTAATTATATATGCATATATATTTTAAATGTAGAACTAAATTCATAAGAAATGCAACAGCACTAATAAACACATTTTTAATTAAAGCCTTAATTAATATGAAAATATTACATTAAATTAAAATTATTTTTCTGAAATTTAAATTAAACAAAATCCATATAAAGTAAATAATTACATTTCTTATTCTGACATGATATATAGAATTAAAAGTAATTCCAATATATTTCAATAAAAAGTAGTTACATTAACATAAATAGAAAAACATTTGCAAAAATACTATATAGTTTAATAATAATCATGTTTTATTTTTAGATTTTTTAACATGAAATTATATTTATTCATATTTTTATCGATTTAAAATAATTCAGTTTAATTTAACATTATTACCCGTGGAGTTTTATTTTAAGTCCCTACCTCCATTATTTTCAATGGAGTGGTTGGCTATGTGTGGTGTTGGACTTATTTAGATCAGAACTGGAGCAATGTACCATTGTTTTGGGTCTCTTTTTTGCTGCAGTGACTTTAGAAGTGCAGTTTGGGTACCAGCTGCTCCCCCTGATCTCTCCCATATTTACTACTAAGAAGATGATTACGATATCGTTAGGAAACTGTTCTGAACGAATCGGTCTCGGACTTGTTTCTGAACGAATCGGGTCCTGCAAGTCCGGACGACCGATTACGATGCTTCCCAACATCGTTTGGTTGGACTCACATTGACTTCAATGGGAGTCTGTGCTCCGAATGAGAACACAGGGTCCCATTGATAAAAGGGGTGGTTGAGGAAAACCTTGCACCCTGTAGCAGGCTCCCCATGGTGCCTGCCACATTGTGCATGGTTGGGAAGAGGGGTCCCTTGGGTACCCCCACGGGCCGCATTCGTACACCTGCGGGTGAAGGGGGCCCGCAACGGGGCCCCAAAGACAGATTACAACAGCCGTTTCGTGTCGGGCAGACCGAATCAGAACGGCCGTCCGAATCGGTCATCGTAATCGCTCGTCCGGAAACCATGTCCATAGAGCTGTACGAATTGGCTCTGAAAGACTTGGGCTGTACGAATGCCTTTCGTAACCAATTCGGACTGCTCGAATGGTTTCCGGGCATCGTAATCGGTCATTGGGAAATGTGTACGATTCGTTCAGAAACAAGTGTTCCGAATTGGATTCTGCAGAACCGAATCCCATTCAGAGCCTTTCCGAACAATATCTCAATCATCCCCAAAGTAGTAAAATTACTTGGGTGAGGATCTCCTCACAATAAAGACAGGAGAGGTGGCGACTTACACTTGTAGGTTTGTGAATAGCATTTTGTAGTACATTAGTAGTATTATTGTAGTACTGCTAATCATGCTACCAAATGCAGTTTGTGAATAGCCCCCCTAAATGTTTGAGGTGCTCTTGCTACCCTAAAATAATGCTCTCTGTATAACTGCAATATTATAATATATACAATAGAATAAAGATTGAGACTCTCAACATGAGCAATCAATGAATGCCTATCTCTCCCTTTCAGCGGCTCAAGGAAGCAGGCTCTTCAGCTAAGCAATGCCACGGTAGGATCAAGACCAGGGGCGTAGCTTCGCGGAGGAGGGGGTGGAGGGTGTTTGGGGTGTTACACCCCCTAATTTGTTTTTTTACAGATTTTATTAAGATTTGTCGCATCAACAATCTACAGTTATACTGCTCTTTTGGGCTGAACAATACATTTAAATCTTACAGTCATCTTACAAAAACATTCAAGTATCTAACTCCCCAGCCTTCCCTGCTGCCTCATAGGCCATACCCCATTTTATTTTCAGCTACGTTGTAAAAGACATTGTTAACAGTACTCCCTTTGTCCGTATCAGTTTGTAAATGCAGTCAACCTGCTGTTGAGGTTGTGGGATGCATGGTTGCATACTTACATCTGGGTGGCTCAACTAGAGCAGCTAAGGAGGAGCAGCAGCAGGGCACCCCTTTGGTGTTTCCGCTGGGAATGTTGGACTGGGTCCCTCAGGCAGTCTACCAGAGCCTCCCAAGCCTGTGCCGTGTCCACTGACCCTATGCCCCGTGTAGCCTCTTGCGGATGTACATCTTTGCTAAGAGGTATGCGAGGTCCTGGAACCTGCTCTTCGTTTTAGTTTTGGAGGTGTGTGGGAACAGTGCAAAAGGCAATGACCAGGGGAGCAGGGGACCTTCCTCACTACTTCTGCAACCAGCATTGTTATCTCCTACGAGTAAGCAGATAGTGAAGGACAAGTCCAAAGCATGGGCATGAGCTCAGCTCCCCCCTCCTCACATCTTGGGCAGGTTGCTCCAGTTGTGCTAAAGTAGTTATTAATTCGCCCTGGGGTCATATACGCTCTGAGTAGTACATAATTGATTAGTTCGAACCTGGCGTTCTTGGATATTTTTGGAGTCCTCTCTAGTGTCTTCTCCAGTCCCCATCTGGCATCGGGACTCCAAGATCCTCCTCCTATCGAGTTCTAAGGGTCCCCAGGAGTTGAAGAATGTCATCTCATATCGCACGGTATAAGCCGATTACTGCCTTAATGGCCCCTGAGGATGATATGACATAGTTACAAGTCTTAAGTGTTGGTGGTTCCGTTAGCCCGGTCCCCAGTGTCTGCGGAGCACTGTCGTTACAGCCCTGTGGAGTAGAAAATGACCCTGAGGCACACCAACCTGATTGGAAATTGTCAAATGGAAGAAGTCCTCCCTCTCGGAATAAATCTCCTACTCTCATCGCCCCCACCTCAATCCAGTCCTGCAATCCTCCCCAGTCACCCCATGGGTAGTGCCTCCAGCATGGTCATGGGCATGTCCGGGGAGTAATGAATTTTCAAGTGTGCCTTTTGGAGGCACCTAAACCAGCATTTGCCGAGTACGTGCAACTCCTGGGTGTCATTGTTCGAGGGGCATCTGGTTTTCAGCAGTACTCCTGTTAGATCAGTGAGATCTGGGACAAACTGCCCCACCTCACGATCCAAGTTTTGCCTATTTTCTAGCCTTTGCGTGAACCATTGTAGCTGCACTGCCAAGTAATATGTCTCAGATCCGGGCACAGCTAGTCCGCCCCTAGATACTGGGCGCAGTAACTTGGAAAGCCCTACCCTTCTATGGTCTGTTCCCCAGAGGAATGTAATAACTAGGGAACTCAGTTCCCGGAATGTCACCCTGGGTATCCAGACCGTCAGGACTGTAAAGTAGTCTAATAAGCAGGGGAGTGCTACCATTTTAAGCAATGTAAATCTCCCTACCACGGTGCGCAGAAGCGTTTTCCAAAAATCAGTACTCAACCGTAACGCTCGAACAGCCTGTCCTACATTTCAGTCAAATAGATCATCCTTGTTTTGACGGCTAGATATAGTAGGCAATGGGAAATGCCAGGGGGTCATGACCTTTCTCCATCGGAAACAGCTTCGACTTTTTCCAATTAACCCTTAGGTCTAATAGTGAGCCAAATTCTTCCCGGAGAGCCCTAGCTCCTCTCAGGTCCGATGCTGCATTTTCCAGGAACATCAATAAGTCATAAGCATACAATGCTATTCGGTGGGGGTGATTGCCCACTTGAAGCCCTCGGTATCTGTTCTCGCATGACAGGGTAAGGGCCCCATGGCCACTGTGAACAGTAAGGTGAAAGGGGCACCCTTGTCACATGCCCCTTCCCACATCATAGCTCTCGGACATCATCTGGCCCGTTTGTACCCTCGCTCTGGGGTCCGTGTGCAGTAGCTATGTCCACGACAAGAAGCCCCGACCCAGCTGCAGGTGTTCCAGCACTCCATATAAAAAACACCATTCCAAGCTGTCAAATGCTTTTTCAATATAGACAGCAAACAGTCGCTTCTCTGCAGTCATAAGTGTTAGCATACAACAGTTAGGAGTCTTCTGATATTCAGCACCATATTATGGCCTGGTATGAACCCCGCCTGATCAGGGTGGACCAGTCAGGTCATAAAGGGCAGGAGTTTGGTGGCTAAAATCTGACTAAGGAGTTTATAGTTGATATTCAACATCGACAATAGTCGATATGCTTTACGGTCCCTTCCCACATCCTAGCTCTCGGATATCGTCTGGCCCATTCGTACCCTCGCTGTGGGGTCCGTGTACAGTGTCTTTGTCCACGACAAGAAGCCACGACCCAGCTGCAGGTGTTCCAGCACTCCGTATAAAAAACGCCATTCTAAGCAGTTAAACGCTTTTTCAATATCGACAGCAAACACCGTTGCTTCTCTGTAGTCAGCATCCAACACACTTAGGAGCCTTCTGATATTCCGCGGTGTACTATGGCCTGGTATGAATCCCGCCTGATGAGGGTGGACCAGTCCGGTCATAAAGGGTAGAAGTCTGGTGGCTAAGATCCGACTAAGGAGTTTATAGTTGATATTCAACATCGACAATAGTTGATATGCTTTATGGTCAAGGGGCCGGTCTGCCCGGCTTCAGCAGTGGCACCGCTAGCATCTCTCGTGCAGAGCCTGGTAGGCAATCAGTGCCTCGCTCTGTCTAGTACAGGTCCACCAGTTTGGGAGTCAGGTCATCTATTTATGTGGCACAGAATTCGATAGGAAGTCCGTCTGTTCCCGGCGTTTTGCCGTGGGCCACACCCTTGATCGCCCCTTATACTTCAGATAATGTTATGTCACCACCTAGCTGTTCGGCCTCCCGTGTGAGATCTGAAACTGGCATTGGTGCCAAAAAAACCTGTATCGCGTCTTCAGTGCACTCTGTTGCACTGGTGTATAAGTTAGTATTATAACCGCAAAAATGTTGGTTTATCTCCTCTTGCCTGTATAGCCTTTCCCCCTCCACTATCAATGAGCCACTTTTTGATGTGTTAGAGAGCCAGGCCAGGAGGGACCCTGTTCGGTCAAGCTCTATGTAGTTTTTGTAATCGACAGAATTAACAAGCGAGTCCCTACTAGATACTATGTACCAAAAAGAAGTTTCAAAATTTTATATATATGTATACATATATATAAAATTTTGAAACTTCTTTTTGGTACATAGTATCTAGTAGGGACTCGCTTGTTAATTCTGTCTGAACTTTCCCTGTCCCTGATTGGACTTGTAGGGTATCTCCCTTGTGTTTATTGATTGTTTTTGTAATCGAGACATCAGAGGTTTTCGATGTGCTCTGCTAGTCATTCCTTACAGGCACATGCATCAAGGTAGGATTTTGCGAGTCCTTAATTGCGATTATTAAGGAATCGCAATTAAGGACTCGCAAAAGCCTATGCATGTAGGAATCGCTATAAAAATAGCGATTCCTATACATTCCTTAATTGAGACTCGCAAATTGCGAGTCGCAATTAAGGAATGGCTTCCCATTCATTCCTATGGGCCTACAGGCCCATAGGAATGAATGGGAAATTGCATGCGCAAATTGCGAGTACCAATTGGTACTCGCAAATTGCGCATGCAATTTCAAGGGTGCAAGGGTGTCAAAAGGACACCCTGTTGCACCCCTGAAATTGTACTGTGCACCCATGTTGCGCACACACATGCCCCAAGGGCATGTGTGTGTGTGTGTGACATGAAACTTTGAAAAATGCACTTTAGTGCATTTTTCAAAGTATTTGCAAAATACCGTTTTGTTTTATTTTACAGTAAATTGCGGCCCCAAATAGCGAAATCGCTATTTGAAAGTGCTTCTTGCATTGCATTTAAGGATTCGCAAATTGCAATTCCTTAAATGCAATCGCAATTTGGGAAATCGCAAAAAATTGCGATTACCGAAATTGTGCATGCCAAATTGCTTCATGCATCGCAAAAGCCCATTTTGCAATCGCAAACGGCCGATTTTTGCGAATCGCACCGTTTGTGATCGCAAAAAGCTTTGATGCATGTGCCCCTTAATGTTCAGCAAAGCATGCTGCAGCTCGGGCTTCCCCGGCCTTCGTCTTTCTACCTCTCGCAAGACTCGCTCTGCTGCCTTGACCTCCTTCGGCAGCGTGCTCTGGACTCCCATCGACTAAGCTATGCATTTGCCCCTTATCACTTTCTTGAAGGCGTCCTACTCTACTTGAGCGGTGGATGCTGTGACATCATTATCAGTGAAGTTCTGCCTTATATGCTCCTCCATTAACCGGTACATTGGGTCTTCCAATGATTCCGGCTTCAATCGCAATGTGGGTATGCAGGGTCTGGAGCATTCCCAATCCAGGTGAAGAAGGATTGGGTTATGATACGAGATCGTCCTTGCCAGATACTCCACATCCTATACTTGGCTATGGACGTCTGGAATGCTTATGAACATTTCAAGTCATATACGCAGTTCATGTGGACTCTAGAAAATGGAGTAGTCCCACCCTTGTGGGTGCATTTGTCACCAGGTGTCAATTAGCCACCCACACATGGTCTGTCGATCGGTCAAAATCCAGGCCGCACAGTATATTGTGTATTCTCATAGAGGTAGGTGGGACCGGTCAACACTTCTGGTAAGGCCTAGTGCATGTGCCCTGACCCCTAAAATCTGATACAATTGATTAATTCCTAAAAGGCATATTTAACTTTCCTATATGACCATAATATTTGGTGCAGAAATACATCCATGGCATAGAAAGGTAAGTAACACTTGTGGACCGTATCACTTACTGTGCCATCCACTAGTGTAACAAAGAAAAACATGGCTTCAGGCCTACCATTGTAGCATGACTGCTGCCGTTTAAACCTGCAGCCAGACCTGTCAAAATAACCCATTTGGAAGGAACAAAACATTCCTTTGCATATTAATAAGTCACCCCTATGCTGGTATTTTAACTCACAAGGTAGAGTGCATGGTATTTAAAAGTGGGACATGTTGAAATTTAATTTTATTATGCCCCATAGCCCTAAAGCTATTTTTACAGTGGCCTGCATCACAATTAAAGCTGCCCCCCCCAGGATCATTGAATGAAGTAAATGAGAGGCCAGATATTTCAAAAGCATTGCCAAGAAAGTCCCCTAGTCTGTATTCAGGGCATACACATTAATTAGTGCTATATTGCGACACTCCAGCTTACCCATCACTACCACATACCTGCCCTCTGGATCGATCAGTTCCCCGGTGCACTGAAATGGGACTCCCGCTCGCACCCAGATTAGTGTACCTGGTGCATAGGCTGAATAGGTTGTATAGTATGCCTGCCCTCTCCATCTTCTCTGCAATGCTGCCTCCTCCTTGCTCGTCAAATGCGCTTCTTGCGGCAGCGCAATATGGATTCCTCTCCAATTTAAATAAGAAAATACATTGTAGCGCTTCGTCATTGTGTGCATCCCCCTTATATTCCAGGATAGGAGCCTATAGGGTGTGGGGGCAGCGATTTCTCAAATAAGCTCACCTACCCACTCTTCCGGTACTCTGCACCACTCACTCCCTGTAGCACAATCTTCCAGTTGCGGGGCATTGTTATGAGGTGTATGGGGTTGCGGCCCATGATCTCCCTGAAAACTAATAAACAAAAGCCATCTCAACTCCCACACCCCAGGACAAGGAAGCAACGACCCCCCCATCAAAACGTGCAATCAAACCACTATCGCTCGCGGGAGAGCCCACGTGCAACTCCAAGTGAGGGGTTGAGGCCATGTCATGCTCCCAGTCAGTTTCCCCCGATCCAGTCCTCCAGTATCATGAAGGATCCTCATACTTAGGGTAAAGCAACTTTCCCTCTCCGTTTTCCATTCATCCGCCATCATACGCAGCTATCATCCACGCCCTGCCCGTGTCCTAGTTGCAGATGAATAGTGTAATCAAATGATGTTGTCAGATGTTTCGGGTGTGACTATCGGCAGTTTGTTATTTAAGTCCCCAGAGGATCTAGACCCGTGGTCCAAGTCCAAGTCCCGCGTTTCATTTTTTTCTGCCACTGACTTGGGGCTCGTGACCCCTCCGCTGATCGTCAACACTACCTCATCACTCTCTGTCTTTCTATGCGAGCTTCTGCAGTAGTTGGAGCAGCCTGTCTCTGTTTTCACAAGGCTTGACGAGGTGGTCCGCCCGCCCTGCTTCTGACTAGGCACAGTTCGCGACTGCAGATCAAACCAAGTCCAGATCTCCTGAGGGGTGTGGAAGAAGTGTGCTCCCTCCTCAGCCGCCACCCGCAGCCGGGCTGGGAACACTACAGTGTATAAGATACCCAACTCTTGAAGCCTCTTCTTCGCCTCAGGAAAGGAAGCGCGCTGCTTCTGCACTTCCTTGGAGAAGTCTGGGAAAATTCAAACTACTGTGTTCTCCACAATGAGGTCTCCCTTTCACCTGGCCTGGCTAAGGATGTGGTCATGGTCTTTATAGTACAGTAATTGAGCTACAACTGGGCATGGCTGGGCCCCCGGAAGCAGCTGTCTTGCCGGTACTCTGCGTGCCCGTTTTAGAGCGAAGAATGAGGATAGGCCCTCCAGAGCTACTTCCTCCAGTAGCCAGTGCTCTAGGAAGGTCAGTATGTTGTTGCCCTCGATTCGTTCAGGTAGACCATTCTTATATTATTTCTTCTTGATCTATTTTCTGTGTCTTCCACTCGTAGCTGTAGTGTCTTGAATTTGGCCATTGTGGCCAAACACTCATTCGCTAATGTCAGCACTGGGTGTACCTCTGCCAAGTCTCTTTCCGTTGTTGTGACCTGTTCTGCCAGGTGGCGGTGGTCATCTCATAGTATGCCCATATCTGCTACCCGGGTATCTATTTTGGTTTCCAGCACCTCTCTGAAAGCTGGTATGGCCTGTAGTATGTCCTGCAGCATGGAGTCCCCAGGTTGCCTTGTTCGCGGCGGTCGACTTCCATCTTCCTAGGAGAGGCCTACTGTCTCTTCTGCTGACTTGCCCTCTGCCTCTGATTCCATTTTCGTGACGATTGTCTCCATTTTGGCGATAAGTCCCATTCTCTTAGCAATATAGAGGGAGCATTCTACTCGCACTATCTCAATTGGGAGGATTGATGGATTTGGAGTACTGAGTCAATAGCCTTGCGATGTGTCCAAGCTAGGCACCCCTCAGCCTCCTTATGGTACAGTCCCCTTGTACTAGGCTGATGCTCAGTCAGTTCAATGCGCCGCACTTTGTGCCACCAAATTGTTCAATATCGTATATGTGCGCTGGGGTTAGGATCGAGAATGCCACAGGGTCAGTGCCCACCAGGCACTAGCTCTAGCAGGCTCTAGCAGTCATCCGGCCAGCAGCTTCCTCCAGCTGTCGTCCTCATGACATGCGGGAAAGTGTCCCTCTTGAACTTCAAGCAGCTATGCCCGTTGTGTGCTGCCAGCCAAAACTCCAACATCAGTCGCAGCAGCGTCAACCGGTCAGGGCTCACCTTGATGGTGCAGCATCCAGGAGTAATAGCGCTCTCGTCAGCTTCAAGTGGAAAAGTCCCTGGTGGCCGCTCTGTTAAGTGCGCAATGCAGATGGTGCACCACACTGCACTATTAGAGTCATTCAAGGTCTTATGTTCCGCACCGCTCACTCAGGTTAGGCAGTTCCCTAGTGCACCGTTGTCTGCCAGTCTCTAATTGCAGTGTTTAGGCTGCTCGCTGCAGCACCGCTTTCACCCCGTCCTCCTTCTGCAGCACTGGCATCCTACCTTAAAGGCCCGCATCTAGGCCGGGCTGTCTTTGCATATGCGTGGCCTCAGGAGGTAGCAGGTCATCTCAGTACCTCAATCTCCAGTCTCTGTTCGCTGACTGCTCCAGCCTCATAGAGGATCCCCACTTTGCAAGGACCCTCAGCAGCAGCAGCGCATCTCCCCGCTCCTTTCTCCCTTCACCACAACTGAGGCCTCCATATCCAGTGCCTGCGGCCTCCCCGTAGAGGTCACTGCTACCACCGCGGGTACCGTCGCCATGGTACTGTAGCCCAAATGTCGTAGGCTATTGGCACCCTCCCCTTTTACGCGTTCGCTCCTTCTTCTGGTCAGACTAGGCCCTTGCGAGTCAAATGTACAAGTACTGTTCAGTGCACGGCCGCCATCTTGCGTCTGCACCCGCGCTTCTACACAGCAACGCCCCAATTTCTCTCATGGTCACAGGGCTGTGATAGAGCAGAGATTAAATCAAATGATTTTGTTGATAAAAGAAATGATTTATGTTAAATTTTGGGTAAACCGTAGCAAACGTGTGCAAAGTTACATGTTATAAAAATGACACAAATATATGAAAAGTAGTTACTGCATTGTAAATGTATGCAGAAGAAAAGATAGTTTTGAGATATATTATTCGTTAAATTAATATAGATCAAGAAATACTATTTTTATTTATTTATATGTGTCGGAATAACTTAGGAGGAAAAATCTCATGTTATGGATTTTATTGCTAATCAACTTGATTTTTATATATGAGTGTGAAATTAATAAGTCTAAAATAAAACATTAAAATTTAGTTTGGTTTCATGTGAAAATTAACTACAATGTAATTTCATGTAATAACGTGTGCACCGAAAATGACAAAAGAGAAGTAGGTGTTACACAACCATACTTAAATGTGCTTTTATGAAACTTCTTTAGCATGTATTTCATATATGTATTAATAGGATAACACATAAACGACAAAGATTAAGTATGCATTTTCCTATATGTACACGTTGATACTTACAAAAATTTTATGAGTACCTTATACTTACAAGTATTAATCACAAATATATTTAAAGTATTAATTATATGAGTTCATATGTTAAATGTACCTATTAATGTGTGATCCACAAATTAACATGATATTCTCTTATATTAGCCTAAATTTCACGTAGGCCTCATTTCTTACAATGAAGTCATGGACTGAAATTACCAAAGCGTAGGAGAACTTTTAGCTGTATTGCCAGCTGTATTTGAAATAATAATTGTTTCTTTTGACATCTCCAGTACTGAGCAGTGCACTTGCTACAAATTTTGTTACTCTCTAGTGCCATTTCGAACTCTTATGTTTTCTTTTTTCAAATGTCCCATTGTTCAATGTGTCGCATGCTCAGATGACTTAAGGAACTGCGTAACTGATCCACCTCTTTTTCCGGATTTGTGTCTACTTTACTGCGACATCACGCTCATCTTACACGGATTAACCAATGGACTGAGTGGTCCGACAAATTGAGGTGATGTCAAGGGGTGTCACCCCGGAAACTGATCAAGTATAATTGCTCATTTTAAGAGAACTTGTAGGGCTTCTGATCCTGACTCAGATCCGATTCTGCTGCTGAGGGACTTGGACTTGTTTCTGCTGACGGTGTCCTGATGCAGATTGATCCTTTTCCATTAAAGAGTTCCTGTCATGTTGCTGTGACTCTTGTTGTTACAGCGGCAGAAAGAGAAAGATTACTGTCTTGATGAACTGTACTGGCTACTTGGAACTTTGTGGAACTCTTCTGAGAGTCTTTGCAGAAGACTCAAGTGACTATCATTCCATCCTGACATATATGCTGTATATGTTCAGAATCTGCCTCTGCTGAGGAAGATTTCCCCTCTCACTCTTAAATCCAAAAACTTTGGTACATTTCATTAAATCTTTTACTAATTGAATTTAGATTTTTATGCAACCTTTATTTGAATGTAAAGTTTTCCTACATTATTAATTCGAACTGAAAGTTTAATATTTAATGTGACTGTTCTGTTCTGACTCGTCATTCCTTGTGGGAGGAGCATTAATTTGAGTTGTCTATGCAAGAGATAAATGAGAAAGATTTCCTATATGATTAATGATTAAAATATTATAGTTAGTTATCCTATTACTGGTCCTCATTGGGTCCCTGTCCATTCCAAGAATATCCAACCCCTTTCACCACAGAGCAAGATCCATCGGAGGAGCAAATTGAAGGTAATGGTAGTGTAATGAGTAAATAATGGAAAACATAGTGAGGGCCCAGTAAACGCTACAGCAGTAATTCTCGTAGCGTTTGAGATGGTTTACTGTCTGACAAAGTTAGGATATAAGAGTGATGTATATTGAGGCTCGTATAGAATTGACCCAAAACCCAAGTTCAGTAAAGGTGATCAAGTGCCAGTGTTGAAGAAATACGACGAGACGACGAAACGGTGGTGTGAGTATTAATAGGATTTGCGTGTTGCTGTTGCTTGAAGCGTAGATGGCGGAAATTGATTATGCAATGTTTTAGTGCTTATGCTTGAGCAAAGGTTTTTCCTGTTGTTAAGGTAAAATTATTATCAGGTCCGAAGTGGCCTAAGATCCCACGATATACACCTAAGGGTGGTGTCAGTGTGGCATACGCTGAGTGATATTGTCTGCTGTGGTTTGAAGGTGCTGTACGTGAGACGTCATCAGCAGTACCACCAGAGAAGGGAAAGTTTGTGAGGGTGAGAAATTATAATTGTTAGGGTTCTTCTCGGTGCATGGAGAATAATCATTAGGATTTAAGTGAGGTTGCGCTGGTCGAGATTTCGCTTGGAATGTGTGATAAACGATGATATTCTTTGAGTGAATGAAAGTATAAATTTCTTTTAGTGGAACAGACAAGAGTTTATTTGAGAGCTTTTTCTTATACTGCTGCTTTGAAACATATTATGGTAACATTTTTGTTTGATAACACTTTGTCGTAAGAAGTACCCGCTGAATTGTAAAGGAGGGGCAGCTGCTGCTAGGAGCCAAATTACATCATGAATTTGCGCGGTGATTGCTTGGTTGGTGTGAAGCCGCGCTGGGATAGGTTGACAACATCACAGAGAGTTGCACTGGTATTGGTTGTTGGAACAAAAAACAAGGAAGTATTCCTAGAATTGCTGAGAGAAGTATTTATAAAAGACAATTTGAATATTAATTGGGAAAAATGAAAATTTTGAAAAATATAAAAACATTAATACAGGGTGATGTACCCGTGCCCACTAGAGAAGGGGCACCGATACCACCTGACGGTACACCAGCTTTGTATATGGCCTAAGAGAGAGGTTGTCATGCATGTACATGGTTAGAGAATAGGATGAAGTATACAGAAAAAGATGGACCTTTAGCTTTTCCACATTATGGAACTTTTAGCATTTGAATTCTTGAAAATTTTTGGCGAAAGTTACATGTAAGCTGTCCGGTTTTAGGTTTAAACCTATAATAACTGATAAAACCCCACCGAAAGGGAAATAGCCCTCACCAGTGTAAACATATAAACACTGAAAAAACACCTCACAACCACAAAATAAATGCATTCAAAGAAAGGAAAAGAAGAGTGAAAGTCATTTTTTTTCCTCCTGAAGGGGCCAACACAATATAACTTTGTTATACAAGCTAGCAGCAAGAAAGACTGGGCTAACATTATTCTGCTTGAGTTTTGTTGTTTAGGGATGTCACTAAAATATTGTTTCTTCTCCTTTTTTTTGGTTTTGTGGTCTTTGGTCTAAAGAAGCATGTTTTAGGTCTTGTTCAATTATTTTATAAACTGTAGAGAATCAGGAAATATCAAAATCATATTTGATATTTTGGCTGCTTTTAAGTCTTTCACTGATAGGTAAAATGGCTGGTTTCATAAGAATCTTTCCCAATATGTGCCATCACATTTACCCACAGAAAATGGGTAAAACCCTTGATACATCAGCCCCCAGTTTCTAGTGAGTCAGTATTGATAGTAGGTGAATTGCAACACCTCAGGCTTTAAACATTCAATGCAAGGTATAGTGACAAGTATATGTAAAAAGAGTGCTATCACCAAGCATATGGGATAGTGGTGAAAACATGACATCAGACTTTTGGAAAACATGGAACGCAGTGTCACTTGGAATGCTTCTGCTATAAGGTTCTTTCCAAGTTCAACAAAGATTGGAGTGATTTTGTTTGTATTTGCAGTGATTCAGCTACGTATATGAAAAAAGTTGTGTGATGACCTGACAAAATCGATACCTGAGCTGAAGTGCTTCCCTGTAAGAGATCCTTGCCACTTGTTAGATGGTATGCTGAAAGCATCTTTACAATCTTCAGAGTTAATGAAGAATTCTATTAACTTTTTAGTCCATTCTGGTGCACTGTTTTGTTATGCGCGGGAACTAAAAAGCAAATATTTCTCATGTTGTGCTTTGTGTGGCATCAAAGAAAGAGTAATCCCAACTGTGTCACTTAGCTGATGGTTCTCAGTCCAAGGGGCTGTGAATGCTATATTATCCATGTGGCAACAGTTTACAAAAATGTTCCTGAGTGATGATGCCAAAGGCAAGAATGTGAGGATCTTTGGTCTCATATTGATAGTGATGTGAAAAAAGTACACTGTACTGCATTCTTAGATTTTTACAGGAAAACATAACTGCTGTAGTGGACATAATAAAACAACTAGAGTCTGAAAACACCCTTGTCTGCCAAGTGTTCAGCATAATTGGTGTATATGTGAAACATCTCCTTGAGAGTAGGCTAGGCGACACCTTTAGTGACTTTGGAACTGCAACATGTTCCATGTTAGAGTGCTTGCCACTTGGTAAGCAAAGCAATGTTGAAGAGCAATTCAGGAACTTTTATTTTACAATGTATGAGAAATGGCTTGCAATGATGCATAGAAATGTCCCTTCACCAACCATGGCATTTGAAGTCAATGAAACCTCACTGTGGTACATGCGTATTATGAGCGACTTTTGAAGGCATTCAGACAGTATAGTGGGATGGAAAATGTGACTGGAAAGGATATGTGTCATTTCGTTTATTGGTTCATGAATGGATTAAGACCTGAAATAAGTGCTATGATACTGCAACATCTGATCTACTGGCAAAGCAAACCGATAGATGAAATATTTAGATATGCCAAATATTATGGAGATGAATTGGAATCCACGCATAAAAGATTAAAAGAGAAGTTGATGTTGGCTCAAATGAAGGCAGCAAAGAGAGGTTACATGGGTACTAGTGGAGATTGTACAAATGTAGTACAAATAAATGATCAAGCGAATTTGGGAATACGAGGAGTATGAGGTGGACAACAGCAAGGTGTGTCAACGCAAGGCAGAGGTGTTTCTATCGAGATGTTGAAAAAGACTAATCCGTGCCACATTTGCGGCAAGTTTGGGCATTGGAAGCGCGAGTGTTGATTTGATCCATTAAACCAAATGAATGGACAGGTAACACAAGGTGGGAATGCACAGGCACATGTGAATGATATGATGTAGAATCAGCAGATTCAAAGAAAGAAACATCTCAATTTAAATATGCCACAAGCCCCGATGCCTCACATGAATGGTCAAGTTCAAAAATATAATGTAAATAAAGGATTCCACACAAATGCTCAAATTGATTCAAACCCCAATGTTACTCAGCAATATTTAATTCAAGTTGATGATACCGATTTTGATTTGTCACAATGACGGTGCCCGAGGGGGGGGGAGGAATGCGTGCTTGGCGCATCCTTACAGGTAGACCAGAGTGGTCCCTATGTAGATTGCAAGATAAATGAAACTCCGGTTTCATTCCATATTGACACTGGTGCTACCCGTTTCACTGTAAGAACAGCGGAAGTTCCCAACCTACCCCTCTTGGGCGAAATAATCCAAGTTGTAGGAGTTTCAAATTGACTGATGTCAAATCCTGTGACCAAACCTGTCTCTGTACAGATTGGGTCATTCGAAGATCTGCATAGGTTTTAGTGTGTAGCTCTAGTCCAGTACATCTACTAGGATAAGATTTATTGTGAAAACTCAATTGTTTCATTTATTGTACCCTAAAGGGAATTGAATTTCACACAAATGATGAGGATGTTGTATTTAAATTGGCTAAACAAAATTCTGAAGGTTTATTCCCATTATTGACAAGTGATGACTTACCCTTGGAATTAAGATACACTGTGTTACAGGAGGTATGGGATTTTACAGGGAAAGATATTGGACTAATCAAAGGAGTTGCTCCAATAATTATCACATTGAAACCAAATGCAGAATTTTCTCGAATCCCTCCATATAATTAGAGCCCAGAAATCCTTGCAGGTATTACACCACTAATTGAAACACTGATTGAACAAGGAATTTTGAAAGAGATTATTGGAGTCCATGTAATTCTCCTATTATGGGAATTCAAAAACCAAATGAAAAGTATTGATTGTGAAGGATTTGCTCTGGATTAATCAGATTGTAATCCCATGTTGCCCGATTGTGCCAAATCCAGTCGGGATACTTTACCATATCCCATGTGAAGCTAGATGGTTTTCTGTCATTGATTGTGTCAAACCTTCTTTTCTATTCCCTTGCACCGGAAAGTCCATTTTTATTTGCTTTCCGGTTCAGATACCATGTCTTGGCATGGTGCCGAATCCCACAAGGGTACACAGAAAGTCCTTCCATCTTCAATCAGATTTTGAAAAAGAATCTGGAATCATTAGTGATGCTTAATCACTCTGTGTTAGTACAGTACATTGACTACCTATTAGTAGCTTCAGGTACTCAAGAGACTTTCATATGAGACAGCATCACATTGCTAAATCATTTGGCAGAAAATGGACATAAGGTGTCCCCAGCCAAATTACAATTTTGCAGGAGAGAAGTCCTTTACCTAGGAAATCACATTGAGAAAGGAGCCAGGAAAGTGTCACATAACAGGATCACTGCTATTTTGCAGATGAATCAGTCAAGTACACAAAAGGAGGTTTGCATGTTCTTGGGAATGGTTGGCTATTGTCGACAATGGATTCCAAACTTTTCATTGACAGCTAGGCCACTTCAAGCCTTACTCACAAGGACGTGTCAGATCCAGTCCCAAGAAATGACGAATGCATGTGCTGTTTTAAAGAACTGTGAGAGCCTCTGTCGAGCTCCAGCATTGGGAAAGACCGACTTTAATAAAAGCTTTACTCTACTCTGCAGTGAGCGCGAATGCTACGCATTGTCAGTGTTAATGCAAGTGCATGGTACTGCGCGTAGACCTTTTGTATATTTTTTGGATAAATTAGATCCTGTAGCCACTGCTTTACCTGGATGTCTTAAAGCTGTTGCTGCAACATGTGTGAGTTTGGAACAGTGTGAAAGCATTGTAATGGGTCATCCGTTAAAAGTGCACTTGCCTCACTCCGTTGAGATATTGCTTACTGGTACTTGAACGCAACATCCTACTAGTAGTCGACAGACTAAGTATAAGCAGGTGATTTAGGGTGCTGAAAATGTGACTTTGATACGAGGCACAAGTTTGAATCCTTCTACTTTGATGCCGTTGCCTGGAAATGAAATTGTGATTTATGAAGCAGATCATGATAGTTTGGATGTGACTGAAGTATGTACAAAGCCACGCCCGGACAGCCTAGATGTCCCTTTCCCTGAATCGTATCATGTGTTGTTTGTGGATGGATCATGCTTGTGAGATGCTGGAGGAAACTTGAGAGCTGCATATGCCATTTGTACAGTTGTGGGTGTGGTGGAAGCTTCTTGGTTGCAGGAGTTTATTCTGCTCAGGTGGCAGAACTGATTGCCTTGGCAAGGGCTTGCAGCATTACTGATAAATTGAGTTATCATTTTTACTGACAGTCAGTACGGCTTTGGAGTCATGCATGACTTTGGGCAGTTGTGGTCACAGCGTTGGTTCATGACATCTTCAGGTTCCCCTATTCGTAATGGAGAGAACGTGAGAAACATACAACTGCCTGCCCAAATTATGGTGGTTAAGTGCTCTGCCCACCGACAAGGAAATGATTATGTCACAGTCGGCAACCGCTATGTGGATGAGACTGCATGCTATTGCGCCCTAAATACGTATATTTTCAATGGGGATCCCTTGAGAGAAAAAACAGAAGTCACAGAATGTAGGCTGATGTTATCAACAGTAGAAACCTGGGGAGAAATAAAAGCATTACAAGATGAAGTATCAGATGCAGAAAGAGGTTGGATAAGAGCAGGATGTACTCTAAGACAAGAGGATGAGGTCTGGGTATACACAGATGGGAGACCAGTGTTATCGGATAGTTTGCTATCCCCCATGGCACACCACTGTCATGGTCCTGTACACATTGGGAGAGATGCTATGTTGTGTCTCTTTTGTCAAACATGGTCCAATCCCCGATTTAGAGCAATTGCAGAATTGTTGTGTCAAAGGTGCATGGTGTTTCAACAACAAAACATAGGAAAGAAAACACTGGTTACAATGAGTCATGTAGGAAGATCTGGAGGACCATTTAATCGGATGCAACTTGATTTTATTGAGATGCCTCCTTGCAATGGTCTGAAATATGTCCTTGTAATTGAGTGTCTGTTTTCTCGTTGGGTGGAAGCGTATCACACTAGGCAAAATGACAGTATAACTGTGGCAAAACTACTCCTTCGAGAACTCATATCACGTTTTAGGTTTCCAACCTCTTTGGAATTGGATAGGGGGACTCACTTTAACAAGGAGGTCTTGAAGATGTCATGTGCAGCATTACAAATCAAACAGAAGCTACATTGTGCTTATCGACCAGAAGCATCTGGAGTGGTTGAACAGGTTAATGGAACGTTAAAGTCCAGGTTGGCGAAGGTGTGTGCTTCAGCGTCTCTAAAATGGCCTGATGCTTTGCCTCTTGTGTTGATGAGTTTGAGAAGTACCCCAGACGGAAGAACAGGACTGTCCCCACATGAAATTATTATGGGGAGGGCTATGAGACAGCCTTAAGTTCCTGCTAATTACTTGGTGAACATTACTGATGATTTGGTACTCGATTACTGAAAAGGACTGGCTGATGTGGTACATTCAGTGTCTCAGCAGGTTGGGGAAGTCTCTAGTTCGCCTCAACAGGGGCAGTGCCACGACCTCAGCCCTGGTGACTGGGTCCTGCTGAAGAAGCACGTGCGCAAGTCGTGCTTGGAACCTCGCTGGCGTGGGCCATTTCAAGTGATTCTGGTAACCACAACTGCTGTTAAATGTGGTGGTCTTCCAAACTGGGTGCACGCAGCCCATACTTGCCGAGTCCCATGTCCCCTTGAAGATGCAGTACCTGTAGCGGATGTGCCGGTGGTTACTGTAAGACACCTGACTCAGGTCAGTCAAACAGGAGGCTCCAGCTACTGGGTCTCGAAGCTCTGGTTCTAGCAAGGGTCCGTGAGAGCCGGCTCTTGTAGGTACCAAGGGTCACAGAGAGAAAGAGCTGACTATGTGAGTAACTGACCCAATTGAAGAGAACAGTGCAGCAGAAACACGAGTAATAAATGGAGATCGTTGTCCCAAAAAAACTGATAAACGGAGGCAAATTCTAACTGAAGGCAGAGTACCTCCAACTGTTTTCAAAGTCTCAAGTCAATCTGAACAGAGAAATACTGATGATGATGGACCATCAGTAAGGTCATAAAGAGCCAAAGTACCAAATTGGAAATACGCTGCACCCGAATGCACTTACTTGGCAGCAACCAACGACTGGGAGAAAGCATATCAAGCTTTTTGCTTCGAAAATACAAGCTCACATAAACCACCTTGAGGAACTGTTGTAACAGTGTGAAGATATCAAAGTAAAATCAAATAAGAAGGTCTACAAAATCTAAACAGACAAAATTACACTGATCTATGCCATAAACGGACTAAATCTGCAAAGTTATGAATACCTGTGAACTGTGACAATGAGAGAAATGAACGAAAAGCACTTGTAAGTGATGGGTGAATTTTTTTCAACCCACTTAAAGCTAAGATATTACTTATGCACATCAACACAATTGAACCTGCCTCTTGCATAATGTAGAAAAGGAATTTATTAATTCAGTTGAAGACAGACGAGGAGAAATAAAGAAAAAGGCTGACAGCCATTCAAAGATTCCACCTTGGGCACACAGGGAAAATGGGCTTAAAGGACTTGATACACAAGCTGCACTGGCTCTAGATTGGCAACATAAAGTAAAGCATTGTATATTATGATGCAAAACTGAATTTAACAATAAATTTGTTGGTTTGGTGAATGTGACCACACTTTTCAAATTGTGGGTGGCTGGGGTTTACACCTTGGAGGACTAGATCCTGTATTCCCTGGAATTTATTATATCTGTGGGAAGAATGCCTATTATAGGTTACCAAAACACTGGTATGGATGCTGCTATATGGGTATAGTATTTCCAAACATTTATCATGTGGGACAAGCGGATGAAACCAAGGAATTTAAAAACACGCTTAAAAAGAGGTGCTAATGCTGCTGAAATAATAGGCAACATATTTGGTGCAAAAATTCTGTCATTTGGCGTGATTCTAAATTCTCACAAAATCTGAAATCTTTTCACTGTTGTTGATAGAATATTGACTGACACAGCTGGAGGATTCCTTGCCATGGGTACTAAAATGGTTGCTATCAGATCTACGGTGTTACAAAATAGACTTGCATTAGACGTCCTTCTTGCAAACGAAGGAGGGGTCTGCCGGATGCTGAAAGTTCAAAAATGTTGCACGTATATCCCTGACAAAAGTAAAGCTTTGGAGGGGTATATTATTATTATTATTAATTAACATTTGATAGAGCGCATGGCTACCCTTAGGCATCCCAGCGCTGGCAACTGTAGACAGACTGACGAGGATCTTTAAGGAAGGTTCTGAAATAGCCAGGTTTTCAACTGTTTCCGGAACGAGAGGTGATGGGTCGTTGCATGGAGATCTATGGGAAGAGTGTTCCATAGCCTTGCTGCGTTGTACGAGAACATGCGGCCTCCAGATCGTGCTCTTTTTATTTTAGGAACCGTTTCCAGGAACAAATTGGCTGAGCGCAGGCATCTTGCTGGGCGATGAAAGGCCATTAGGGAGTTATTGATTTTAGGGCCAGTTCCCCACAGGGTGTGTGTGCTATGCATAGTGATTTGAATATTACACGTTCCTGTATTGGTAGTCAGTGCAATGATTTCAGTACAGGCTTGGCAGAATATGATTTGGGAGAGTTATTTAGCAATCTGGCTGCACAATTCTGCACCACCTGTAGTTTTCTAGTGGTGGCCTTTGGGGCGCCCAGATAAAGAGAATTTCCATAATCTAGTCGGGACAAGACCAGTGCCTGGACCATGATTCTTCGTGCAGTTGCCGGAAGAAGAGGGAGGATTTTCGCATCTGTCTGATGATACCATGACAGGAACCAGCAAGTTGTGTCGCTTGGTGGTCGAACTTAAGTGACCTATCCAGCCATACTCCCAGGCTTTTGATTTTCTCCTTGGGTTCTAGCGACGGGCCAAAGCAATTGGGCCAGCTCAATCCAGGAGTAGTAATGGAGTAGTTGCCCAGAATCATTAGTTCTGTCATATCTCCATTAAGTTTGAGACACGACTGGTCCATCCAGGTAGCCACCGTTCCCATGCAGGATTCTAGGCTAGCTGGTGCCTTCTGCGGGTGGCTTAATGCTACCACTAGCTGTGTGTCATCCGCATATGTTACAATATGGATCCCATATGGCAGGACTAACTCCGCAAGCGGTCTTAGATAAACATTAAATAGAGTGGGACTCAAAGAGGAGCCCTGTGGGACTCCACATGTGAGAGGCACCCTTCTTGAGGTGTAGTTGCCCTCAAAAACCTGGTAGGATCTATCCTTTAAAAACGATTTGATCCAGGTGAGGGATTTACCTGATATTCCTACCCTTCTGACTCTGTCAAAAGGATGTTGTGGTTGACCATATCGAATGCGGAGCTCAGATCGAGCAGTATGATTGCCACCGTGCCTCCCTGGTCGAGGATTTTCCGCGACTCTTCCACTACTGCCATCAGGGCTGTTTCTGTACCATGATTTGGTCGGAAACCAGTCTGGGAGGTATTAATTTTGTTTACATATTTCTCGAAAATTTTGCTAGTTCCAGGCAGAAGGGAGACCGGCCGGTAGTTGCCCCACAGGTCAGGATTAAGGTTTTTTTTTTTTAGTAATGCTCTTACCATGGCATGTTTCCATGGCCTGGGTACCTGGCCGGTGGCTATGGAAGAGTTTAATATTTCCAGAAGTACGGGCAGTATGATGTCCTCCACCTTGCGTAACATATGAATAGGAGCCATGTCCAGAGGAGAACCTGATTTGACTTTGGAAAACAGTTGGGCAAGAGTGGCCAAATCTATCAAAGGAAAATCTTCTAAAAGTGGAAAACTGCCTTCAGGGATTTCAGCTTCCACGTCCAGACTATCAAGGCCGGGAGCATGAGGGAAGGTATTATAAATATTTAAAATCTTTTTATTAAAAAACTCTGCGAGTTCCGTACAGCGTTGCTGAGAGGCGTCTGTAGATACCTTGAGCAGAGGGCAGTTTACAAGTATATTACCAACAATACTCACTTAGAAAAAGATTTGAGTGGACTGACAGCTGATGGTACTTGGGAATCAATTAGGAAGTGTTAGACCTGGCACCATTGGCGTGGGTCTCCCATGCATTTTTTGCCTTTGCCTCCTGTGTTTTTGCTGTGTGTTGGACTCCGTTTTGCTCGTCTAGATGCTATGGGCACTTTGCACTGCTGTTCAGTACCAAAGGGCAAGTGCTCCCTTTGTAAATTGTTGGTATGGATTGGTGTTTCCATGATTGGCTGATTTGATTTACTAGTCAGTCCCTAGTACAGTGCACCGTGTGTTCCCAGGGCCTGTAAATCAGATGCTGCTAGTGGGCTTGCAGTACTGATTGTGCCACCCACACAAGCAGCCTGTAAATGTAACTCAGATCTGCCACTGCAGTATCTGTGTGCAGTCTCTGTGTGCCATGTCGACTTGGCAAGTGCACCCACTTGCCAGGCCCTAACCTTCCCTTTTCTTACATGTTAGTCACCCCTAAGGTAGGCCCAAGGTACCCCTGTGGGCAGGTTGCAGTGTATGTGAAAGGTAGGACATGCCCTGGTGTGTGTGGCATGTCCTGATAGTGAAATACTGCCAATTTCATGTTTCACTATTGCAAGGCTACCTGTTCCCATGGGGAGTTTGCTCCTGGTCTGCCTTCCACAATGCTGTCTCCACCTCCTGCCAGGAAGCTGCACACCTAAGAGAGGACAGAATTGGTTTTGACCAAGCACAGGGCTTCTCTGCCACCAGAGAACAAAGGATTTTGTAGTATAAATATTGGGGCCCAGACCCCAGAACTTTAGATCACTTCTGGGAATAAAGAGGAACTTTTGCCAAGGAGAAGAGCCGGAGAAGCTGAGGAGCAATACTGCCCCTGTGCTGTTTTGCTGTCTGGGGTTGGCCTGCAGTGGCTACTTGCTGCCAAGTAAAGGAAAAGGACTTTGCTGTTTGCTGTGTCCCCTGCTTGAGGAAGATCTCCAAGGGCTTGAAATAGAGCTTGCCTCCTGTTCTGAAGTCTCAGGGAAACCAAAGACTTCATTTCTTCTGTCTTTCTGCATCTGGAACTGCTGTTTCAGCTGCCAGAGAAGGAAATTGCAACACTGACGCCGGCGAGCGATGCCGTAACCTGCACCGAAGCCGTGGGCACCGCTCGTGAAGAGCACTACGCACCGCCCCAACTTGCACCGTAGGCCTGACGCCGTGCTGCATCGACTCCGAAGCCGTCACCGAGGCTGCTGCCTGCACCGGAGCCGAGGACAACGCTCGTGAAGAGCACGACGCACTGCCCGACTCGCATCGCAGCCCCGACTTCACCGACACTGGTGTTTCATCAATGCGGAGCAGATACTCGACGTGGGTGACTCCTGATCCATCGACACCGCACCGTCGTAGGGAACCGCCGCCTCGCCGCCACTGTGACGTCCCCTCCCCGACACAGTAAGGAACCGACATCTCACCTCCCCTGCATCGCAATAAGGAACCGAGGCTTCACCTCCCCTGGGGTTGTAAGGAACCGACACTGCCCGGCGCCAATGAAGCATCACCTCCCCGACGCCGTGCACCGCCTTTGCTTCCATCGTTTCCAAGGTACTTTTCTTTGTGGGGTCGGCTTGACTCCGCGCCTGACATGGCGCACTTCGCGGTAGGCGCCGTACTTTGGGATTTTCATCTGTCACGACGTCGTAATAACTCTAGGTGGAGTTATTTGTTGCTACAATCTTTATTTGAGTGAATAACCTATTTTTAAGGATATCTTGATAACTATTGTAGATTTTTGTCGTTTGGTCTTGTTTTGGTTTAGATAAAGATTACTTATTTTTCTAAACTGGTGTGGTGTCCATTTGTAGGGTTTTCACTGTATTTCTGTATGTGTTCACAAGTGCTTTACTCACTGCCTCTGAGATAAGCCTGTCTGCTCGTGCCAAGCTACCAAGGGGGTGAGCAGGGGTTATTTTAGAAGTGTATCCCCTTATCATGACTAGAAGCAAGGGTCCCTATTTGGACAAAGATACATACCTCTGCCAACTAGAGACCCCCATTTCTAACAGGAAGGAATTATCTTCTGTAGGAAAATGGTTCACAAATCTGGGAAGTAGTTTAGTGGGGAAAATGTTAATTCCAATACTAACAATAGCTATTTGCATACTAATTCTAATTCTTTTTTATTAAAATTTACAAACGTATAAAAGAAAAATAAAGGAGCGAAAGGAGTGAACAGAAAGAAATCCGAAAGAGAACTAGAGGAGAGACAGTGTGGGTATTATGACGAACTAAAATCTCTAGAACATTCTAGACTAAAACTTTTGAAAACATCAGCACTATAATTTTGACATCAGATGAGATAAAGTACCTTTGGAGATGTAGGGCGTCGGACCTTGCACTGAGCTCCGGAGGAGAGGCGTCGGTTCCGGAAGTTGGTGCAGGAGTCGTTGGGCCCTTGAAGGCACATTCGTTGTGACGTCAGGAGTGGCGGCGTCGGCAGGTGTTGGTGCTATGGTGTGAAGCGGAGCGGTGCGACGTGCAGTGCCTTCAGGTCGCGGTGCAGGCAGCGGCTCGGTGACTTCATCCAGCGGCGTTTGTGAGACCAGGGCTGCGGTGCGAAGCGGGGAGGTGCTCATTGCAGTGCTGGCAGGTCACGGTGCAAGCAGCGTGCCATCATTGCTGAAGCGCTGTTGTCGGTAGACCCGAGGCTGCGGTGTGAGACGGGGCAATGCAGTGTGGGGGGCCCACAGGCCGCAGTGCAGGGAACAGCGTCGGTTGACGATCTGGAGTCGATGGCACTGGCATCAGTGGGCCATGGCTGTGGTGTGGGATGGTGCGTCGAGTAACCTATGAGCAGTGCCCCCAAACCACGGTGCAGGCAGCAGCATTGATGTCAGCTTGGAGCAGCGGCGTCAGTGAGACCAGGGCTGCAGTGCGAAGTGGGACGGTGCTCCGTGTTCTCCACGAGCGGAGTCCACAGGTCACAGTGCAGACAGCGGCTTCAGTGACGGCATTGCGTCATCGTCGGGGATACCAGGGCGGCGGTGTGAAGTGAGGTGGTGCACGACGAAAAGGCGTGATTAATTGCTGCAGCGGCCGCACTAGTATGGGCTGCACTGGGGTGGATCACAGGCTGTCCACGAAAAAGACAGAAATTGCCGTCCAACTTGGCAAAATCGGAAACAGCGAGTTGCGTTTTGTCACGCTAAACGGTTCACCTGGCCTGACACCTTAATTCACATATTAACATTCCTAACATGGCAGCCCGCTGTTTCGGTGACAGGCACATTCCATGGAACAGGAGACGTGAAATAAACCGCCATAGGGGAAGATTCCGAAGGACACAAAAGAAGAAACAAAAAGCATTTGCAATGCACTAGGACACGCATTTACGCAAGACCTATTGCATTGCAAACGGGAGTGCGGGCGAGAAGGCACGAACGGGGGGGGGCTGAGAAGGCACCGACTGCAGGAGGGGGGGGAGGCACGGGAAGAATAGTGCTCACAATATAAATAAAACATACTGTGCAACATTCGAAGTAAAGGGGCCAGTAGCTATGGAAGGATACAAATGACGACATGGCTATCATAAGGAGGGACTAACAAGCCTAAAACCAATCGGAAGGCAGCATTTAGGAACTAAGCCAATGAAAAAGATGGGCGGAGCTTCCACTCCATACTGAATACTGCATGCCTCGCAAAGCGAGTAGCGCATGTGCGCTGCCGCTATATGCTCGGCCTAAAAAGGGGCACTTTCCTACAGTTGAGGTCTGCTTTGTACCTCAAAGGACTGCCCTGCTGCTTGATCCCAGGATTATCATAGTGACTGAGGGTCAGATAACTGTCCTCCTGTTCTGAGCTACAGGGACAGATCAAGTTTCAGAGGTCTTTCTGAAACTGCCCAGCTGCACTGGACCTTGTAGAGCCCTACTGGAGTGAGGTCTTGATCCCCAAGAGGTGCCTCCACAGGTCCTGGAACTTCGGCTGGTATCAGTTGAGATCCTCCTGTAAAGAAAGGAAGATACCCCAAAGCTTGGGTTCTTCATGGCCTTGAATGGGACTGTTCGTGTGAAGACTGTCGCAGGCAAATGAAAGCTCTGGTGAACCAGACTTTTTGCGCCACAGCTGCGTGAGATCTGTACTTCACACTACAGCGGCGACAGCCCACAGTGACTGTCAATGCAAAGCTCGAACAACAACCACCCAATGGAGCCAACCAGATCGAAGAGCTACAATGATGATTGCACACAGCGCTCTCCCAGCAGCCTCCTCCACTGCAAACTAGACTTTGAGAAAGTAATTTTTTCAGCAGTGTTAACGGAGTCCCAGTATCCAACCCTCAATCCATTGCAGGAAGCCTGAAATTTTAATTTTCCCCTCGATCTAGCACAGATAACCACGAGTGGCGCTTTTAGGCGGTATACAATTTTTTGTGTGGTGTGTTTTCACTTTATTACTTTGCGTGCTGCATAAATAATTTTAAACAGTGCATCCAAGGTAGGCCAGACTGCTTCTGTGCCAAGCTACCTGAGTTAATCACAGGTTTAGTGGCCTTTGTTGTTCACCCCGACAAGGATTGTGGTCGTTGCCTGAGAAGGGTTTTCACCCTCCACAATTAAAAAAACAATTTCTTACACCTTGTTCCTGAAGTGAGGTGTTAAGTTTGAACTAATTAGGTCAAAGTTTTGCCGAGACAGTATTAGAAGGCAGCAAAATGCAAAAAAAGTGAAACACTTAGTATCCAGTGATGCGGGTATACATAAGAAAAGACGAACGCACTTCAGAAATTAATTTTGACTAGCGCTTACTACTCTGACGAGGCGTTGAAGAATAAGAAACAATCAGAAATATCCATGAAAAAGAAAAAACAGCAGTAATAGAGGAGTTGGGCATACTAAATATTATTATTTTTTTTTATAAGAGACACCTTAAAAAAAAGATTGTTTCTGAATTGAGCAACTGGTGAGCATCAGGTAGACTAAAAGTGTAATTATATATAAATATAAATCTCTGCCTCCACGCATCTCTTCTTGTAGGCCTTTTTACTGCGGAATGCTAATTTGGATTCAGCAAAAGACTAACAAAGTACTTTTGCTGGGAAAACGATGTCGATGTTTTCTTTGGTGAGTTTTTGTTTTAACCTCAAAGTCACCTTTTGGATCAAAAAATGGTAAACAAGGCAAAAGAGGGATGTACCTCCGAGAGATTTCATTGGGTAAATAAACTCAAATAGCTCAAAAGTACAAAGAGCGTCCAAAAGACCTGTGGACTGTTGCGACCTTCCCTACTTTACATCAAGGTTCGAAAACTCTTCTTGGAGGCTCTTGTTTCAATGACTGAAGTGCTCATTTACGCTAGGGTCACGAACGAAACAGTAACCTTCCACGGTAATACCACAGATATAAGTTTTTTGAAAAACTGAAAAGAGCAATATCATTACATTTATATATTAAATAATGGCGGTGGCATACACAGCTCTCTAAGGATTTAAAAATATTTATAACAATTTTCCTCCGTCTTTCGATTTGTAAAGCACACTCACGTTCCCCACCGATAAAACAGTTCAGGGGGTTGAGTTCATACGGCACAAGGAGCGCAGGTTAGAAGTGTACCACTGACATGCACGTTGAAAACGATTATTAATCGGGGGCGTGGCTTCGAGGCCAAGGATGTCGGACGCGTGAGCTGAGAGCTCTGCGCCAGCCGATTAATTATCCTGCCGAACGTTGAATCCGCCCGTGCCTGGGGGCGAGATTCGGACGGCCTGGACTGCGGGAGCCGCTGGGGAACCTGCCGAGACCCCTCGAGGAACGGAGGACGATCGGCGAGAGGTAGAGAGGCGGCGCGCTGCTGGGGCCTTCGGCGCAAGATGGCGGCCTGAGGTGGAACGGAGCAGTGGGACGCGGCTGGAGCCGGCAATGACTCGTGGCTGAGAGCGGCGGCCATCGACTGCGGTGATCGAGGGCGCTGCCGGTGCTTGCTGGGCCGGTCCCCTGGGGGCAATAGTGAAGAGTCTGGACCCGAAATCGGCCGGCCTGCAGTCCGTGGGCCGGCGGAGAGTGTCTGCCTGGGTGCTGGGAGATTCCGGAAAGCGGTAGCTACGGCGGCAGCACAGCGAGACCCCCACCGAACGGCTGCAGCCTTCCTGGGCGGCCAGCGGAGCTGGTGTTTAGAACAGAGGGCGTTTAAACTGGAGAGACACTCGCAGTGAGTAGCGGAGCGGCCGCCTGGGGAGACAAGGAGTGGTGAGTCAGTCGGCGGTGCGTGAAGTTGGTGGAGTGAAGTCCAGGGGGAGAGCGGCCTTGAAAACGGACTCGTGGGGCCTCCCCTCCCCCCCCCTCTGCTGGCTTGGGGCCGGACTGAATGCGCATGAGAGCTCCGGCAACAGGGGAGCGAGCGTGACGAGCGCCAGCGGGAATACACTAAACGATTGGTGTCATCTGAGCAGGAGGCATAGCCTGCTGGAAGGACCTCCGCCATTGGACCTGAGAGAGGGCATTGCGCTATATGGGAGGCCAGCGCTGAGGTGCATCCAAGCCTCGGTGTAAGAGACTCACCGCGCCACGCAGGGGAGGACTCGTATGATACTGCCTGCTGGATCTGCACTGAGAGGGCGTGCAAGGCAGACTGTGAGGGCATCAGACACTGTTATGGAGGGTCTTGCTGCTGCGGGTGGCTGTTGAGGGGGCCTGTTCCCCTCTGCTTGATAGACTGGTGTGAAGGCTGCCTGGGGGAGTGGAGACCTCTCCCCGGCCCGACATCCTGGACGCAACCCGGCCCAGCCTGGCCCCCTCCCGAGAAACGGGTGCCCATCACACTATCATACCTGTGGCTCCAAACTTTAGTGTAACCAGAAGTGAGGAGGGGCGAGCGGCTGCGGGGAAGACGCCTGGCGACGGCGAAATCAGAAGGCCCGAATGCGGATTGAGTGAGGCCCTGGCAGATGATACGAGATGCCCACCTGGAGGAGACCTGGTTGAGCGAAAAGTGCACGATCTGAGGCAACTGCGGAGGCGTGCGGGGGGAGGCTGAGGAGGCCTCACCTGCATGTCCGGGTGGTGCACTCCAGCGACGCTGGCGGCAGCTCCCCTCCCACCTAGAGAACGATGCACTAGATCCGCGGCCAGAGACCCACCTGACCTGAAAATGGGTAAACCTAGAGGGAAGTATGTGGAAGCCCCATTAGAACAGGATAACAGCATGATGGACTCAACAGTTAAAGGTTCGGGAGGCGATACACCGGAGATACCTGTCCACCAGCAACTAGCCAAGATTCTGGAGGCTATCGCAGATACTAAGGCGACACTGCACCAGGACATAAGCACAGTGGCGGTTGGCCTTGGATTGCTGCGAACAGAACATACTAAACTGGCGGATAGAGTGAAGCAGTCGGAATCGACCCTGGAGGTCCTGGCCAAGGCACAGCACGCTTTGGCAACACAGGTCGGTGAGCTATCCAGCCGAGTAAATATTTTGGAGCAGAGAGCAGAAGATGCTGAAGGGCGCAATCGTCGAAACAACGTAAGGGTGCTGGGTCTACCGGAAGGAGTGGAGGGCCGGGACATGGTCACGTACTTGGAAACATGGCTCCGGGAGGTGGTGGCGCCGGAAGGGCTATCGCAGTTCTACACATTAGAATGGGCCCATCGTGTCCCTGCCCGGCAGCCGGCACCGGGAAGACCGCCACGTGCGGTTGTGGCCAGACTACTTCATTTCAGAGACAGGGATCTACTGTTGCAGAAGGCGCGATCGGAGGGACCCTACACAGTGGAGAACAGCAAGGTGTAGTTGTTTCCTGATTACACACTGGAGGTCCAGAGGCGCCGTTCCTCCTTCTTAGAAGTCAAACGAGCCCTGCGTGAAGAGGGTATACAGTACTCCCTGATGTTCCCAGCCCGGCTTAAGCTAATGCTAGATGGGAAGACTCAGTTCTGCGAAGACCCCAAGGCAGCCTGGGAGTGGCTGGAGACATACAGAACTGAAGGACAGCCCGGAATACGTGGTAGGAGGCAGGCGACTGAGGGCAAGGAGCTAGGGAAAAGACCGCGGAGGCGCCAGAGACAAAGGAGGGCGAAGAGACCAAGCCCATCACAAACGGAGGCGGAAAGAGCAGAAGCGCTAAAAGCAGTGGCGGACCTGTTGCAAGCTCGAAGATTGTCTCCGGACCGAGGGTCGGAATCGAAACTTGGGACTGAGGAATCAAACTCGGGCTCGTCCCAGGCTGACAGTGTGTCCTTACCAGTAGTGACGCCCCAGACGGCGGATGGAATCGTGTGATAAGTAACTGGAACTTTCTTGAGGGAAGAGTGTCTTGCTCCCCCCTCCTGTTTTCACCCTCCATATTCTCTATGCCTGTACTGTTTCTTGGGGTTGCATGGTTTTATCGTTGTCTTCCTGCTCAAAGTCAAGTATACCCTGTTGGGGATGTGGGGAGGGGGGGGAGGAACACCGGGAGGAGTGCCCTTGGGCGCGGGTTGGAACGGCCAAATTGGGCTGGGTAGGATAGCTGGTTGTCATCTAATTGGCGGACACTAGGAGTAGAAGCTACGCACCCCAATAGGTCTCTAGGCTGGTAGCTTGAGACCTTTCGCTACTTGGTGTAGTTACTACTATGTTGTGTGTTAGGGAGTTTGGGCAGCTGACCGTTGTTAGTCCGCTCATGGGTCGGGGAGTTCAAGTGTTGGGTTTGATGTTACACATCAGTGGGCCCGGAATAGTCGTGCGGGCTGGGGGGGTGGGGGGGATGTGGGGAGGGTATTTGATGTCGGATAGCGCAGACAGCTAGCCAGGTGGAAGAATTTAAGTTTCTTACTTGGAACATCCGGGGGATGAGTTCGCCCGCGAAATGCTATAGAATTCTGAATTACATTAGACAAAGGGGGGCGCATGTGGTAATGCTACAGGAGACACACCTCACGGAGAGGGAGGTCGACTGACTGTGACGTTGGTTGCGACCACCTACTCGGCTTTCGCACGTGGGGTGCTTGTGTGGATTCGGCCGGGGGTCCCTTTCCAAATTACTCGGAAAATAATCGATGCAGACGGGAGGTATGTGGTGCTCATGGGTAGGCTACAGGGCAGGGAGATAATGGTGGGCAGTATATATGCCCCCAATCGGGAACAGGTTCCCTTTTTGGAGAGATTCTCATGAACATTAGCCGGGATAGCACACAAAATTTGATCCTGGGTGGGGACTTTAATTGTGTGTGTGATATAGGATGGGATAGGTCCACTCCTCCACTACAGGGCACGGTGGCGCACGCCACAACTAAGGGGCTTCGGAATTGGTCTGCGGGGTGGAACTTATTGGACATTTGGAGGCTACATAATGTACACCAGAGAGAGTACTCCTATTATTCCCATCTTTATGATTTACATACACGGTTGGACATGTTCTTTTGCTCTGCTGCACTGGTTCCAATGTTGTCCGGGGCCGAATACTTGGGTAGGTCCATTTCGGATCATAGTCCTTTGCTTATGAGATTCGCCCCCACCCCTGAGAGAGCGCCAATCCCATTGTGGAGATTGAATCCTGCTCTACTGGAAGATGAAGGTTTCCGGCAGCTTCTATCGGCAGCCTTAACTGCGTATTTCGCAGAGAATCAGGGAACCGCCAGTTCTCCTTTGGTGGAATGGGAGGCTTTTAAGACGGTGACTCGGGGGCATTGTCTGACAAGTGGTGGGAATGCGACGAGTGCTTGCCCGAGAACTAGAGGACCTGGAAGAGCGTATTCTGGCCATGGACAGGCAGATATCAGGAGGGGCCCTGAAGCAGGATGAACTAGCAGAGGTGAGAAGTCTCTATAATTCGGCCTGGGATAGACTACGGGCGTTAGACCTTAAGACATACCAAGCGAAACAACACATGGAGGGGGGCAAAACTGGGAGATTGCTTGCCTGGCTGATTCAGCCGGACGGTAGACACGCTTCAATCCCGAGTATCACGGACAGTCATGGGCAAGTGATCTGCTCTCCGAGAGGCATTAATGATACATTCCGGGAGTATTATGAGACGCTTTATGGGCAGCCGGGTCCGCTTAACGGGGAGGCACTGAAAGTATTTTTGGATGGGACACAACTGATACAGTTGAACCGGGAAACCGCAGACTCCTTAACGACGCCAATTAAAAGGTGGGCGAGATTAGACTGGCCATTAAGGACATGGCACGGGGGAAGACACCCGGGCCTGACGGTCTTCCGGCCGAATTTTACTCCGTCTTCTTAGACATATTAGCCCCAAGACTGGAACAGGTCTATGCAGCCGCACTCCGAGAGATGCAATTGCCACCCTCAATCAGGGAAGCATTAGTGATCCCGCTACCAAAAACTGAGAAGGAACACCCCACAGTTATGGAATTTAGACCATTATCCATGTTAAATATGGATTTTAAAATTTTAAGTAAGGCCTTGGCTACTAGGCTCCTTCCGTACATGCAGAAGTTGGTCCACGCAGACCAAAACGGTTTTATTCCTTCTCGCTCCACGTCTAATAACCTAAGGAGGCTATATAATGTTCTATTCCAGCCGGGGATGGACATCTACCCGGAAGCGGTGGTGGTGGCGATAGACCTGGAAAAGGCGTTCGATTCACTGCGTTGGGATTATCTATTGGCGGTGATGGAAAAGATGCAGATGGGGGAGGGGTGGCTAAAATGGGTCAGCCTTCTATACGAGAAGCCCAGGGCCCGCGTGCGCACGGGCACAACAGTGTCCATACACTACTCCGTCTTCAGGGGGACCCAGCAGGGATGCCCCCTCTCGCCATTGCTTTTTGCTTTGGCCATGGAGCCACTAGCGGATCGGGTTCGGCGGGAGAGTGAAAGGCTGGGGTTGGTCCTAGACGGGAATCAACATATAATATCATTGTATGCTGATGATATATTAATATATCTGTGAGATGGATCTGAGGGGATTCGAATCTTACTGCCCATACTGGAAGAGTTCGCTGAACTTTCGGGCCTGCGAGTGAATAAGAAAAAGACCTATGTGTTCCCGCTGAGCCCTACCCTGGCTCGCCCTCTGTGTTTCCCGCTAGATCTGGAATGGGCACCGAATTCATTTAAATATCTTGGAATACGGATCTATCATAAACAGGCAGATATGTTTGAGGGAAACCTCGGAGGAGCCTTGAGAGCTCTTCGGGCCAATGTGGCCTTTTGGCGCACGCTCAAGTTGCCAGTTATGGCCAGGGTGGCATTGTCCAAAATGGTGATGTTACTGTCACGACTTGCTCCCTGCATTCCCGTGTCCACCACCAGGGGGCTGAACTGGGGGACTTTCCAGTCCTCTAATAAACTTCCAGAACCTCCCCTGCATGCAAATCCTGACTTCCAGCCATTTGGACACTTATTGGGAACGGACATCCATTCCCACTCCATGCCGGGTTTTGTGAAGCCAGCCTACTCATGCCTGAAAACTCCATTACCCAGGATTCCCGGCTCACTGCTTAGTCTCCACCCCTGCAGGCCAAGGATGGGTGGAGGAATTCAGCTCACCTGTGGCTGGCTGCTGCTAGCCTGCTCACACCTGCTGCATATGATCACAGTGAGCTATTTTAAGCCCCAGCTCCCTTCAGCCCAGTGTTGGTCATTGTAAGCTGTTATCCGGTGAGACCAGTCCTTGTTCCTGAGCTTTTGCTATTTCCTGCTTTCCTGAACCAGCACTGCTTGCAGTGCTTCCTTGATTCCTGAGCCTTAACATTTCCTTGTTCCTGACCTGTAGTGTTACTTTGACTCCTGAGCCTTTGCTCAATTCTTGCCCCAGCACTGCATCCTATGCTACTTTGTTTTCTTGTTTACTGACCCTGTACTATTCTAGTATACCCTTGTAGCCTCCCTTTCTGTATAGCCTTTTCCAGTCCCTGCCTTTCATCTCATTTCCTTGGTTCCAAGTCTAGTTTGCTATCTTTCTATTCTGCTGTCTCGCTTCTGTTACCTTGTATGTTTGTTACCTGCTTTCTGCCAAGTGTGCCCTGTGATTTCCTTCCTTTCCTGTTAAGCACTCCTCTTTGCTAGCTCCTTGTCTATTGTGCTTGTGTTTAGTTTTACCCTTTGCTGTTACTGCCTTGCGTGTTCCTGTTTGATCGCCAGGATCCGTGGGCACGGCTGACTACCTAGCTGGTGTTTCTTGTTCACTGTGAGTATTGTCTTTGAGTTACTGTTATAACATCACCATAGGTATAAGCTCCACAGACCCTGCCTTTGTATACATATCCTATATGTGGGTATTTCCAGTCAGTATCTGTAACAGCAATTGTGGGTGATGAACTTACTGAGCTTCAGTCTTACCGTGTGGAGCTCCTGAGTGCTTTACCCCACATCCCCTTTATTGTTAACGTTGTTTCATGTTTAAGTGTATTGCACATCCGTCCTGGGTTTAAGTGATTCTGAATGCTGAGCCGCCTCATGAGTGCCCTTCCTTTCCGAGTCTCACCCTTCTTGTTCACCTCTACAAGCTTCCCCTTTTGGATCTCTTTTCTCCTCTGACTTCCTGTGTGCTCCTGGGCAGCGCTGTACTCCTCTCTGTCTTTGTCTTCTACCCTGTTCCCAGTCCTTGCCCAAGTCCCTGACTGTGTTCCCCACATAGTCCCGGACAGACCCTGACAGAATGACCAACCTACATTTCCAGGGTCACTTGTGAGGTTTCTTTGCGTTTAGTCAGCTATTTTTATTTTTATTTTACCCACCCTGTCAGTTCTTGCCAAGATGTATAGCAACAGATCCAGAAAGCACTTAAACTCTAGAGATCAATTCCTGGAACAAAACAGACTTTTACGTGCTGAATATCATTCCCTGTGGTTGGCTGATCCTTCTATGCTAGACTTTTATTCAATCTGTGACCCTGATCTTCACCTGATGTCAGCCAGTGACTTGCCGGAGGAAAATGAATATCTGCAAATCTTGTTAGCAGCAGAAAGAACTTCAGCGTGTTGTAAGGTGCAAAGCAACTGTGAAAATGTTCACCCTAGTCCTGAAACAATAAATCCTCTTTTGAGAAATGGACATTTACGTTCACAATATTTCACTCATTGGCTTTCAAACACCTCTTTGCCAGATCCTGACTTGCTTTTTGTTCAGATCCAGGTTTACTGTCTGTGTCAGCAGTGCAAAAGGAGAATGATACCATACTCAGCTTGCTGAATAAGAATTCTGGTTCTAGCATGTCTGCTCTCCTTTCACACAAGGTTACCCAGTTCTGTAGTCCAGTAGATATCACAGTCCCGGATACTACAAGGACCTGTGAAGAAGTCCCTACTGACAGCAGCGAATCTACCTTTTACAGTCTACTACCATTCTCAGAGCTGAAAGTCTATGAACCATGTGTCACTTTGCCCTTACCTTGTTTTCATGTAAAGTTTCCAGAGCTTCCAGGCTCCCAGCCTCCAGGCCCAGAGCTTCCAGGGTCCCTGCCTCCAGGACCAGAGCTTCCAGGGTCCCTGCCTCCAGGACCAGAGCTTCCAGGGTCCCTGCCTCCAGGACCAGAGCTTCCAGGCTCCCTGCCTCCAGGACCAGAGCTCCCAGGCTCCCTGCCTCCAGGACCAAAGCTCCCAGGCTCCCTGCCTCCAGGACCAAAGCTTCCAGGCTCCCTGCCTCCAGGACCAGAGCTTCCAGGCTCCCTGCCTCCAGGACCAGAGCTTCCAGGCTCCCTGCCTCCAGGACCAGAGCTTCCAGGCTCCCTGCCTCCAGGACCAGAGCTTCCAGGCTCCCTGCCTCCAGGATCCGAGCTTCCAGGCTCCCTGCCTCCAGGACCAGAGCTCCCAGGCTCCCTGCCTCCAGGACCAGAGCTCCCAGGCTCCCTGCCTCCAGGACCAGAGCTTCCAGGCTCCCTGCCTCCAGGACCAGAGCTTCCAGGCTCCCTGCCTCCAGGACCAGAGCTTCCAGGCTCCCTGCCTCCAGGACCAGAGCTTCCAGGCTCCCTGCCTCCAGGACCAGAGCTTCCAGGCTCCCTGCCTCCAGGACCAGAGCTTCCAGGCTCCCTGCCTCCAGGACCCGAGCTTCCAGGCTCCCTGCCTCCAGGACCCGAGCTTCCAGGCTCCCTGCCTCCAGGACCCGAGCTTCCAGGCTCCCTGCCTCCAGGACCCGAGCTTCCAGGCTCCCTGCCTCCAGGACCCGAGCTTCCAGGCTCCCTGCCTCCAGGACCCGAGCTTCCAGGCTCCCTGCCTCCAGGACCCGAGCTTCCAGGCTCCCTGCCTCCAGGACCCGAGCTTCCAGGCTCCCTGCCTCCCGGACCTGAGCTTCCAGGCTCCCTGCCTCCCGGACCCGAGCTTCCAGGCTCCCTGCCTCCAGGACCCGAGCTTCCGGGCTCCCTGCCTTTCGCACCAGAGCTTCCGGGCTCCCTGCCTTTCGCACCAGAGCTTCCGGGCTCCCTGCCTTTCGCACCAGAGCTTCCGGGCTCCCTGCCGTTCGCACCAGAGCTTCCGGGCTCCCTGCCGTTCGCACCAGAGCTTCCGGGCTCCCTGCCGTTCGCACCAGAGCTTCCGGGCTCCCTGCCGTTCGCACCAGAGCTTCCGGGCTCCCTGCCGTTCGCACCAGAGCTTCCAGGCTCCCTGCCGTTCGCACCAGAGCTTCCAGGCTCCCTGCCGTTCGCACCAGAGCTTCCAGGCTCCCTGCCGTTCGCACCAGAGCTTCCAGGCTCCCTGCCGTTCGCACCAGAGCTTCCAGGCTCCCTGCCTTTTGCACCAGAGCTTCCAGGCTCCCTGCCTTTTGCACCAGAGCTTCCAGGCTCCCTGCCTCCAGGACCCGAGCTTCCAGGCTCCCTGCCTCCAGGACCCGAGCTTCCAGGCTCCCTGCCTTCCGCACCAGAGCTTCCGGGCTCCCTGCCTTCCGCACCAGAGCTTTCGGGCTCCCTGCATTCCGCACCAGAGCTTTCGGGCTCCCTGCATTCCGCACCAGAGCTTTCGGGCTCCCTGCCTTCCGCACCAGAGCCTCCGGGCTCCCTGCCTTCCGCACCAGAGCCTCCGGGCTCCCTGCCTTCAGCACCAGAGCCTCCGGGCTCCCTGCCTTCAGCACCAGAGCCTCCGGGCTCCCTGCCTTCAGCACCAGAGCCTCCGGGCTCCCTGCCTTCAGCACCAGAGCCTCCGGGCTCCCTGCCTTCAGCACCAGAGCCTCCGGGCTCCCTGCCTTCCGCACCAGAGCCTCCGGGCTCCCTGCCTTCAGCACCAGAGCCTCCGGGCTCCCTGCCGTTCGCACCAGAGCTTCCAGGCTCCCTGCCGTTCGCACCAGAGCTTCCAGGCTCCCTGCCGTTCGCACCAGAGCTTCCAGGCTCCCTGCCGTTCGCACCAGAGCTTCCAGGCTCCCTGCCGTTCGCACCAGAGCTTCCAGGCTCCCTGCCGTTCGCACCAGAGCTTCCAGGCTCCCTGCCTTTCGCACCAGAGCTTCCAGGCTCCCTGCCTCCAGGACCCGAGCTTCCAGGCTCCCTGCCTCCAGGACCCGAGCTTCCAGGCTCCCTGCCTCCAGGACCCGAGCTTCCAGGCTCCCTGCCTTCCGCACCAGAGCTTCCGGGCTCCCTGCCTTCCGCACCAGAGCCTCCGGGCTCCCTGCCTTCAGCACCAGAGCCTCCGGGCTCCCTGCCTTCAACACCAGAGCCTCCGGGCTCCCTGCCTTCAGCACTTGAACCTCTATTTTTCCAACTTTTTGACCCTGTGCTTCCAGTTTGCCAGCCTCCAGAGTTCTCAGTACATATACATCCAGAGACTGAATCACCAGCATCAGAGACAAAACCTTCCAGAACGTCACCATTTTTCTGCAGTCCGCTGGCATCTTGCACTACATCTGTGAGGGAAATGGACTTACTTCATAGGAGCCACGGCCTTGAATCCAGTTCCAGATTCAGGGAGAGGGTCTTTGGAGGGGTGTACTGTCACGACTTGCTCCCTGCATTCCCGTGTCCACCACCAGGGGCTGAACTGGGGGACTTTCCAGTCCTCTAATAAACTTCCAGACCCTCCCCTGGATGCAAATCCTGACTTCCAGCCATTTGGACACTTATTGGGAACGGACATCCATTCCCACTCCATGCCGGGTTTTGTGAAGCCAGCCTACTCATGCCTGAAAACTCCATTACCCAGGATTCCCGGCTCACTGCTTAGTCTCCACCCCTGCAGGCCAATGATGGGTGGAGGAATTCAGCTCACCTGTGGCTGGCTGCTGCTAGCCTGCTCACACCTGCTGCATATGATTACAGTGAGCTCTTTTAAGCCCCAGCTCCCTTCAGCCCAGTGTTGGTCATTGTAAGCTGTTATCCGGTGAGACCAGTCCTTGTTCCTGAGCTTTTGCTATTTCCTGCTTTCCTGAACCAGCACTGCTTGCAGTGCTTCCTTGATTCCTGAGCCTTAACATTTCCTTGTTCCTGACCTGTAGTGTTACTTTGACTCCTGAGCCTTTGCTCAATTCTTGCCCCAGCACTGCATCCTATGCTACTTTGTTTTCTTGTTTACTGACCCTGTACTATTCTAGTATACCCTTGTAGCCTCCCTTTCTGTATAGCCTTTTCCAGTCCCTGCCTTTCATCTCATTTCCTTGGTTCCAAGTCTAGTTTGCTATCTTTCTATTCTGCTGTCTCGCTTCTGTTACCTTGTATGTTTGTTACCTGCTTTCTGCCAAGTGTGCCCTGTGATTTCCTTCCTTTCCTGTTAAGCATTCCTCTTTGCTAGCTCCTTGTCTATTGTGCTTGTGTTTAGTTTTACCCCTTTGCTGTTACTGCCTTGCGTGTTCCTGTTTGATCGCCAGGATCCGTGGGCACGGCTGACTACCTAGGTGGTGTTTCTTGTTCACTGTGAGTATTGTCTTTGAGTTACTGTTATAACATCACCATAGGTATAAGCTCCACAGACCCTGCCTTTGTATACATATCCTATATGTGGGTATTTCCAGTCAGTATCTGTAACAGCAATTGTGGGTGATGAACTTACTGAGCTTCAGTCTTACCGTGTGGAGCTCCTGAGTGCTTTACCCCACATCCCCTTTATTGTTAACGTTGTTTCATGTTTAAGTGTATTGCACATCCGTCCTGGGTTTAAGTGATTCTGAATGCTGAGCCGCCTCATGAGTGCCCTTCCTTTCCGAGTCTCACCCTTCTTGTTCACCTCTACAGGCTTCCCCTTTTGGATCTCTTTTCTCCTCTGACTTCCTGTGTGCTCCTGGGCAGCGCTGTACTCCTCTCTGTCTTTGTCTTCTACCCTGTTCCCAGTCCTTGCCCAAGTCCCTGACTGTGTTCCCCACATAGTCCCGGACAGACCCTGACAGTTACCTCGCCTTCTATATTATTTTGTTAACTTACCGGTAGTGGTACCTAGGAGTTGGTTTAGGACATTGGACACCCTACTAAGAGATTTGATATGGGATGGTGGCCGTAATAGAGTAGCGTTACAGACATTGCGTCTACCGCTTGCAGGGGGTGGACTTGGGGCCCCTGACTTTGAAGCATATTATCTGGCGGCTCAGCTGCAATGGCTGGCCCAGTGGCTGGATGGGAGGGGATTGGATACGCTATCGCTCCCCGATGGGGCCCTACACACAGCTTTGTTGCCCAGGCTGCTCAACCGGCGCCAAAAGATCGAGACAATGGGGGTACTGTTATCTGTGGCAGTCACATGCTGGGATAGATGTACGGCGCGATCGAGAGATATACTATCCTATGCGCCCAGTGTTCCCCTGACTGGGCTTCCTCAGGCGGGATTGGGTCCTCCATTTTCATGGCGACAACTCCACGGCTGGGAGGAGGCGGGGGTACAGACGGTCGGGGACTGTTACCGGGACGGAGAGCTGCTTCCCCTGGACGACTTCCTCGAATATCATGAGCTACCACCGGGGCAATTCTTAAACTACCATAAGCTGCGGGGAGCACTATCGGAGCTTTGGGGAGCGGATGGTAGGGAGCCGCCCACTCACAGGGCCTTGCAGGCGGTACTGATGCTGGGTGCAGCAGGACATTTGGTGAAATGGCTTTACCTGGCAATTATGGAAATGACGCCTAGAGTGCTATCTGGCCTCCAGGAGAGGTGGGAGGGTACCTTGAATAGGCAACTGTCTGAGACGGAATGGTTGAAGATATTGCGTAGCCCGAAGAAGGTGTCCAGGAATGCGGCCTTTAAGTTAATACAGTTTAATATGATACACAGAACGTACCTTACCCCACACCGGTTAAATGTAGTGTATGGCAGTGATGACCAGGCTTGTGCCAGATGCTCGCATAGGGATGCAGACTTCGATCATATGGTGTGGTTCTGCCCTAGGCTAGCAGAGTATTGGGCGAAGATTGTGGATATGGTCAACAAAGTTTTGTCCAGGAGTCTGGCGTGTTCCCCGGAGGTCTGTCTTCTGGGATTGTTCCCGCGACCCAAAGCTAGACGGTTGGGTCATCGCTAGACCTGGGCCAAGCTAGACCTGGCCCTCCTCTTGGCTAAGAGGAGAATAGCCCTTGGTTGGAAGGCGAAACAATCGCCCTCAGTGCTCACCTGGGAGGAGGATGTTTCCTCATGGCTTAGGGCGGAGGAACGAGCCTTGCTTAAAGAAGATAAAATCACAAAGCGGAGGCAACCGCTAGCGGAACCATGGGCAGAAATAGCAAGCTCATGGGATACACGGCACATGCCTGAACAGTCCTCGCACGAACCATCTGCTTCCTCTGGGGACTCGGAGGGAGAACAAGTACCTGTGCTTTAGCTCCTGGCTGACTGTTGCGAAGTGGATGGCTTTTTAGGGGGGGGGTGGGTACCGGAGACTCCTGGGGTCACCTCCCCCATCCCTCCCCCATGTTCGTTCCCCCTCTCCCCCCCCCCGGATGCCCCCCCGGTTCCTTAGACAGCATGAATCTTAAAGACGTCAGCTGATTACACAAGCTTTGGCCCACTGGTAGTTTATGATTAGTTGTAGTTCTGAGTTTGTTTTCCCTCTTTTTTTTTTTCCTTTTTATTCTTTTCTCTTTTTGGGTTTTTTCTTTGCTTATCTAGACATAGAATCACTGCTCTGAGGCTTTCCTCGGCTATTCGTTAAGTGTTCCTATTTCACATGGCTTTTTTTTCCTAGCTATTTTTGTAAAGGATGAACACTTTGTTAAAATGATGATAACAAGAGTTTTGCACATGTAGACCCGCATGAACGATAATGTTGACAATTGTCAGATCATTCCGTATAGACTGCAGGGGCATGGTGAAACGTTACTCCTGGTTGGATCATATCGGATGGGAGTACTGACACGAACGGCAACCTGTAAGTGACTAGAGAGATTATAAATGTCGTCACAATTTAAGAGATGGATGTGGGAATGGGACTTCGGAAGGAGCCCCAAGTACTTGTATTATGTCATGCAACGTTTTCACCATGATTTTGTAACGGTGTTGAATGTACTGTTATCTTTTGTAAAAAGCCAATAAAAAAGATATTTTAAAAAAAAGAAAACGATTATTAATCGTCAAGAGAAATGCACGTTTGGTGTGCGCTATACAAGTTACACACATCGTTAACTTCCATTCTCACTGCATTCCGTCCCTTTGCTTGGCATAAATTATCATAAACCTGCTCTTCAAATCTCTTGGTGGGCTGACTACGAGCACTCCACGGTGTTCTAAGATCACAATTTCGAGAACGAAAGAGAAAATCCTTTGTCAACACAGTATCGCATTTCATAGCGCCTACTACTCTTTTGCTCCGCCCACTCAACGTTTAAAATCATGACAAACCCGCCCTTCAGAGGCGGTCTTCGTTTACATTCGTGCTGTAGCCGTCTATAAGCGCCCGGTGGCCATTTCAGAAATGTATTTGCTAAAGTCTCCGCTAAAAGCCTTTGAAAAGGCAAACAAAAGCGTCTTCAGTATAAACAAATCAGAAATGCCCGTGATTGGATAACCTTTAGTGTGGCAGGTAATAGAAAGTATTGTTTAATATTTTGAATGGCCGGTTGAACATGTTATCGTTTTTCAAAAGAATAGGTTATAAGCTCACAAGTATAATAACCCTCTCTGCTATAAATGGCAAAAAATAGTTGCAAAATAATTGTATTGATGAAACGGCGAACGAAGTACAGTCACGCCCATCTAAAGCTCCTGCCTCCCTGCTCTTTTTGGGCTAAATGCACGTACTACACGAAAACACTTGCATTTTTTTCTATAGCGCACACCAATTATATCGCACACCAATTATATCGCAGTGTCACTTTTATGTTTTTGAGCACTGGGAGATTAAGTGATTTGCTTACAATCACAAATTGTTGTGTCGACGCCGAGACTCAAACCTCATTTCCCAGCTCCAAAATGGGCAGTTTACGCTGCATCCTCTCCAAAAACAAGCATTTGCAATACAATAGGACTCGCATTTACGCGAGACCTATTGCATTGCGGGCGGGGGGCACGAACAACGGGAGTGCTGGGGGGCAAGAAGGCACAGCAGAAAATAGTACTGGAAGTAAAGGGGCCAGTAGACATGTAAGGATACAAATGACGACATGGCCATCATAGGGCGGGACTAACAGGCCTATAAACCAATGGAAGGCAGCATTTAGTAAAGGACAAAGACACAAGCCAATGAAAAAGATGGGCGGGGCTTCTGTCCCATACTCAACTACCCCAGATCAACCCCAGAGCAGCGCTGGCGCGCTGGCTCAGGGCTCGACCCAAAAACGAAATACACAGTCTTTCACTATCAAGACATGTAAAACACACCAGTACATGTCCTACTTTCACATACACTGCACCCTGCCCATGGAGGTACATTGGGCCTACCTGAGGGGTGCCTTACATATAATAATACAGAAGGTTTGGGCCTGGCAAGAGGGTGCACTGGCCAGGCCGACATGGCAGTAAAGACTACGTGCAGACACTGCAGTGGCAGGTCTGAGACACCTTTGAAAGGCTGCCTGGGTGGGTGGCACAATCAGTGCTGCAGGCCCACTAGCAACATTTGATTTACAGGCCCTGGGCACACACAGTGCACTATACTAGGGACTTAATAGTATATCAAATAAGCCAATCATGGAAACACTAATCCATAAACAACACTATTTACTTGGAGAGCATATGCAGTTTAGCACTGAATAGCAGTGGTAAAGTGCCCAGAGTCTTAAAACCACCAAAAACTAGGTGAAAAACAGGAGGCAAAAAAGCAAAAAATCTGGGGGTAAACCCGCTGAAAAAGCCAAGCCTATCAACGTTGATACTTACAACATTTTTCTGAGTACCCTATTCTTACATGTATTAATCACAAATTTATAAAACAATTTATTAATGTAGTAATTATATCTGAGTTCATATGTTGAATCAGGGGTCTCCAACCTATTCTTTAATAAGAGCTACTTATGTTTAGTGACAATCTTCCCGAGCTACTAATATCATTAGTGATGTAGTAGTTACCACATCAGAAAAGATTACATTAGTGGTCACCAGATGCATGATTACCAGCCGTGATCACCTTCGTGCTTATGGTGTGGTTGCCAGGAGTCATGTAAAAAAACATTTGTCAATGTGGAATGCCTCTATATAGGTAATGCCCTTAGCAGAAATTTTATAAAATTAGTTTGATTTTTAGCGCTCAAATATAAGCTCTAAATATATTTTGGAAATTCAACCATTTTCCTCTGAACATTGTCTTATGAATTCTTAAAATACACAACTTTTAATTTCCAATACATGTGTTTCAATTTTGGCATACATATATTTAATTCAACCAAGCAAAAACTTCTAACTTAATTCACTGGACTGCACAGAGGAGAGCTACTTAATAGTAGCTGGAGATTTACCAGTAGCTCACAAGCTACTTGTTGGAGAAGCCTGTATTAAATGTACCTATTAATGTGTGATTCACAAATTAACATGATATTGTCGTATATTAGCCTAAATTTCATGTAGGCCTCATTTCTTACAATGAAGTCATGGACTGATATTACCAAAGTGTATGACAACTTTTAGCTGTATTGCCAGTTGTATTTGAAATAATAATTGTTTCTTTTGACATCTCCTCTACTGAGTAGTGCATTTGCTAAATATGTTGTTACTCTCTATAACATCTGCCTGGGAAAGTGCCCTTTCGAACTCTTATGCTTTCTTTTTTCAAATGTCTCATTTAATGTGTCACATGCTCAGATGACTTAAGGAACTGCGTAATTGATCCATCTATTTTTCCGGATTTGTGTCTACTTTACTGCCACATCACGCACATCTTGCATGGATTAACCAGTGGACTGAGTGGTCTGACAAATTGAGGTGATGTCAAGGGGTGTCACCCCGGAAACTGACCAAGTATAATTGCTCATTTTAAGAGAACTTGCGGGGCTTCTGATCCTGACTCAGAGTCCGATTCTGCAGCTGAGGGACTTGGACTAGTTTCTGCTGACGGTGTCCTGATGCAGATTGAACCTTTTCCAGCAAAGGATTCTTGTCATGTTGCTGTGACTCTTGCTGTTACAGCGGCAGACTGAGACAGATTATTGTTTTGATGTACTGGACTGGCTACTTGGAACTTTGCTGAGCTCTCCTGAGAGTCTTTGCAGAAGGCTCACCTGGCTATCATTCCATACTTAGCAAAACCAAAGGGGATGATGGACGGAGTGTTGAACATTGCAAGCACTCACCCCCAGTCAACTGATCTGGGTTTAATCCATCATCATTCTTTAGCTCACTCCACCACCCCAGTTCAGACATGGCCATATGCAAATCAGTCTGACCCTGTGCCTCATGGGAACAGTCCAGCCCGAACTGCCAAGCCATGTCTTCCCTGGACCGGAAACAAGCATCCTGGGACCGGTTTCGGGTTCATAACCCTCATCAGCCAGGCTATCTTGAATCCAGTGGCAAAGTGAGCAAGGGACCCACGTCTGGGCATACCCTGCCAACTTATCATTCCATACTGACATATACGCTGTATATGTTCTGAATCTGCCTCGGCTCAGGAAGATTTCCCCTCTCACTCAACTTATACTTCTTGAATCCAGAAGCGTTGGTATTTTTCATTAAATCTTTTACTAATTGAATTTAGATTTGTATGCAGTTTTTATTTGAATGTAAAGTTTTCCTACATTATTAATTCTAACTAAAGTTTTTATATTTAATCTGGCTCTGCTGTTCTGACTCATCATTCCTTGTGGGAGGAGCATTAATTTGGGTTGTCTATGCTAGAGATAAACAAAAAAAAATTCCTATATGATTAATGATTAAAATATTATAGTTACAGTTATCATATTCCTGGTCCTCATTGGGTAACTGTCCATTCCCCGAATATCCCACCCCTTTCAGCACAGAGCAAGATCCACTGGAGGACCAAATTGAAGGTAATAGTAGCGTAATGAGTAAATAATGGAAAACGTAGGGGCCCAGTAAACGCTACAGCAGCTGCAATGCTAGCTCCTGCTCAGACACCCCCAGGGCAGGGGCTGATGAACAATGCAGCCTTTCCCATTGAGCGGCTCAGTAGAGCTCCTTTCGCGGCCCCAGTCACCCCCGCCTGGGATCTCTCCTTCATTACCTCTAGCGTCACACCCGGGGTTCGTGTTAGGGTCTCCCTTCAGTTCCTCAGCTCCCCTTGCTTTAGTTCTTTTGTAGGCCTGTTGTAACTGGGTGCCTCTGCCTCCGAGCCGATGGGACTGCAGGGCAAGTTTCAGCTGGTCCGACATTGGAAAGGAGTCTTGGAGCGCGGCCGCCATTTTAAGACTGCATCATCCCGGCTCACTCTCTCCAGCTTAAATGCCATATTAGTGCTCAGGACAGCGGCATCTGGGTCCCACTCTAACACGCCAAGGATCGAGGGGTGTCGCCGGATTATCATAGATGGGGTTTCAGCGACAGGAGCACCAACTCGTGCGTCCTACTCCATCGGCGTTCGGCCACACACCCCTGTTGCACCCCCCCTAATAAATGTATTTTGTGATAAATAATTGGGTGAAGGCGCTTTCAGTCAGGTATGGTGAGGTGTCTGTCGGATTGCACAAGGAATTTTTACACACACAGACAAAAAAAGCACACACAATCTCATCTCTGTCTGGAAATATGTCAAAAATTGTGGTTATTTCACAAAATAATGTGCTTTTTTTCACTAAGTACCACTACCAATCCGCATTCCTCTCACTTTCCACGTCCTGCCCTGCTTGTTGTGCAATGTATTTTAACATTATGTGCCAGCGTGATTGTTGGGAACTCTGAAGCTCCCACCCCTAATCTTACTGACCAAGCTACGCACCTGCTCAAGACACAAACAAAACCTTACCCATTGCATTTGAACTGGTCTTTATCGCCCAAATTTACTAAGCTCCAAGCAGCACTGTGTGAAAATCTGCAGCACTGACTGCATTGCTCAAATGGCGAAAAATTGCACAGTGCCAAATCAACAAGTTTGAAGCCGATAATGGCATTGGCGTGCTTGTGAAAAAGGTGAGGGTTCCACAACACTGAGGGGCATATTCACAAGGAGCCATCACCGAATTAACAGCACTTTATCGCAGCCAAAGTCGTGATAAATTTACCTCCCCATTCACAAGCCGGTGTTAACAGCCCACAGCACCAGTTTACCCGCGATAGCAGCCGCAAAAAACATCGCCACAGAGGTCCCCCGCAAATATCGCTAATGAGATGCAGAGTATGCGTTCCCGTGACAAAAGTCGAGACAACAGCACACCTCAACATTCACAACGACCAGCCACATCCGCGATAAAAACACGAAACAGGCGATAAGGCGCGTTAGCACCAGGAAATCTACACCTGCTCTGACCTAGTGTAAAGTCCGACGGCAGCCTGCAAACCAAAAGGGAGCACAGCCCAGGGCAACATCGGAAGGGCAACAGATGCCATGGAGCCACCCATCATGCGGCCCGGACACACAAGAGGGCCACAACACCCACAGCCACCACCCACAGGACCACCACTCCCTGGCACCCCCCCGACCAAAGACATGCCACATCAGCCACACCTAAACATGTACAAAATATTCCGCTTGATGCCGCATAATCACAACTGGTGACATGGATGTGTCGTCACAGAAATGACCAGCAAACATTCACTTGCGCAGCAACAAAAAAAACTTTATTAAAATAGAACGAAATGAAATGAAGACACATGGCCGCTCCCCTCCAGACAATACGTAGGTCACAGCCTGTAAGACACAAAAGATGATGAGAAGGTGTGTCCTGCGCACATCAGAGGACAGAGAGAGAGCGAAGGAGAGAGAGAGGAAGAGAGGGAGAGAGAGAGAGAGAAGAGGAGAGAGAGAGGAAGAGAGGGGGAGAGAGAGAGAGAGAGAAGAGGAGAGAGAGAGAGAGAGAGAGAGAGAGAAGAGAGGAAGAGAGGGAGAGAGAGAGAGAGAGAGTGCCGCCCCTGCGCACCCAGGCCACACTGCTCACCTGCTGCCACCGGTGTGTCTCCAACCACGTGCCGGTATGTAGTGCAGTTCACCAGGTCACACATCTCATTCAGAGCCGTCAGCTGAAACAGAGCCCAGATACATGACTGGCACAGTACACACACTTGCACAAGACAACATCGCCTGCCCGCCCATGCACACCCAGGCAGAGGCACCCCAACCTCACCCGCCGCCCATCGGAGCATGCCCGCCCATGCACACCCAGGCCTCAATGCTCACCTTCCGCCACCGGCGCGTAGACAGGAGGTCCCACCACTTGCCGCTGCAAGCCACAAGCCCGGGGCCCGCGGACATGGCACCCTCCACATCATGCAGCCCCGCTCCACAGGCCACCAGGTCCCACGTTTGGTGCTGGGTCTTGATTACTCCATGGCAGAGGACATACCTGTGCACCCGGCACCATCGCAGGCTGCACACCCGCTCAGCCCAATGGGTGCCACCAACGCTGGGATCCCGGAAGCGTCGCCATGTGGCGGTAGGCCCGCGCTGCCCGCTGGCTCTGGCCTACACTGCGGTCCAGCAGGGCACACAAAACCTGAGCTGTCCGGACCGCCGGGATGGGGCATCATCGCAGGCTGCACACCCGCTCAGCAGCTCAAGGTGCCACTGACACAGTGCACCCAAAGTCACCGCCCCGTGGCGGGGTGCCTGTGCCGTCCGCAAGGCCCCGGGTGCCACTAACCCTGTGCAACCCCAGTCTGTGCCACGTGGTGGTAGGCCCGTGCCGTCCGCAAGGCCTCGGATGCCACTAACCCTGTGCGCAACAACTCATGGGCCCTACATGAGTGAGAACCGTGGAGCGGCCGTCATCCAGTCACCACCGGAAGAGGGGAATGTGACGTCGTCGGCCCCTTATGTTGGCGGAGTCACATGGCCTGTGACGCCTGTGCCGGATGGGTGTGGTGTGTGTGAAAACCTGCCCTCAGGGAGTGGCTGTGACATGCTGACAACTAGTCCAGTGACCTGCACACCACCAGCGAGTACGGCTGCGACGGGTAGCAATGAGGGCCCCCCCTCGGGGCGTTAGCGGAGTGGTCTGGCCTGCCGTACGCCCGACCAGCGCAGGGCTTGCAACAATGACTCGTGGGCTCTGGGCGTGGTCCAGTCCATGTCCGGACAAGGAAATGACTGATGCGTGTGTCCCTGTTGTAGTGTTCACGGAACCCGGTACACAAAATGCAATGTCGCACCCTCTGACTGGCATCCCACAGGATGAACATCATTGACGCAAGGGAAGGCACTGTCCCCACATTCATCCACACATCCATACAGAAATGACGTAAGACATTACACAGCAGTGCGTCACTGGATGTTTATTTGCACATCCAGTGCAGTCATGCAGCTGGAGCGGTACAGGGCAATGCCGAGCACACTACACAATATGGGCCCGTGGAGGGCCAGCCAGTGTGCATCCGGGGATGACCTGTACTGCGGAAGAGGAAGGGTACAGTCCGCAGTCTGTCCGCCGTGTCATTGGTCGTCAAACAGGATGTGGCAGTCCATGTCGCTGTCCAAGGTGAGTGCATTGGAGTGTATCAGGGGTCAGTGGTAGGTCTTGAGGCCATGTGCGGCACCAAGCAGAAACAGGCAAGGTGGCGGAAATGGATGCTAGTGCCTGGCCCTCCTGACCACAGTCCCATCCACGTCCTCGTCCCCGGGTGTGTGCCCTGCCCCACCTGTGGGTGTTGCAGTACCGGCTGCGGCACTGTGTGCCACTGACACATCAGGGGCCGGAGGAGGATTGTCGGCCGCACTGTGTGGCAGTGACACATCAGGTGCCGGAGTGGATACGCTTGCCGCACTGGGAGGCACTGACACACCAGGGGGCGGAGATGTGGATGGTGTGGAGGCAGCAGCATTCATCATCGCCATGCCTTGTGGCAGCAATGCCATGATGAGGACATGCAGGGCACGGTAGATCCCAGCTACATTTCGCTGATGTGCAGCGGCGGCTGCCATCCTTTCCGCCTCCATTCGCACCATGTCCTCCATGAGCCTCCGCATGTGTGCCAGCTCACGGCTGGCATCGCTGGGGCCACTCTGAGCGGACAGGTATTCTTCCCTCCGTGTCATGACTCCAGAGATGTCAGTCAGGGCTCGCTGGAGTCCATGGGGCGGACATAGACACCCAAGGATCGCGTCCAGTTTGGTAGCCATGAGCTCGAACCCCACCCGCACCTGCTCGGCCGTCTCCTTCTGGCCCTCCAGCACAAGGCGTTGGAAGGCCATTTGTTGTTCCTGGGGGACTTGGGAGGGTGCCGGGGCTGTGGGTGCCTCCTGCTGGGTGGTTTGGGTGGTGGGTGGGGTCTCATGGATGTAGCTGGGCTGCCCTGATCCTGGAGGTGAGTTGCGGATGAGGTCAATGAGGTCTTGGATGGTTTGGGTGTCGATGCTGGTGTTGTCCTCCTCCTCGTCATCAGTGAAGAGTGGCTGTGACTGCTCTGCAGGAGGTGTTGACGATGCCCCTGAGATGTGAAGGGGAGATGGTGTATTACAATGTGTCCACATGTATGTAGCCGCATGGTACAGGCTGACATTCAGACAGCATGGCATTGTACATTGTGACAGTCTGTGGGTCTGGGCGAGGACCCAGAGTGATTGTGGGTGTGCACTGTGCCCTGCTTGCTTGTGCATGTGTGCCATTGTGGCCATCTCCCCCCGACCCCCAGTACCTGGTGGTCACTCACCCTGTTGCGGTTGTGTTGTGTCCTGTCGAGCAGTGTCTGGTCCCCCGACTCCGGCCACAGTCTCCACACTGATGACTGTCGACACCAGCTCCTCCGTGTCATCCAGCTCCAGCTGTGGCGCTGGGCCCCCACCTCCGGTCTGCGTTGCTGCCTTCAGGTTGGCGGAGAGTTTCTCCTTAGTCTTCCGCTTGATGTCATTCCATCGCCTCTTGACCTCGTCCATTGTACGCTTGTGCTCTCCGACGGCATTCACCTTGTCGACGATGTCCCGCCATATTCCAGTTTTGGTGCCCAATGACACGTTGGAGGTGACGAAGAGTTGTTGATGGTGTTCCATCATCTCCGTGACTATGATCCTGTTCGCCTGCGGACTGAACTTGGTCTTCCTCGTCTTCTTGTCCTTGCCCTTCCCTGTCCCCGAGGTCCCAGGCTGGTCGTCCGGGGTGCTTGTGGGGTTGCGCTCGTCCTCTGCGCCTGCTCCGGCTGCCTCCATGGTGCTTGTGTGTTGGTCAGTTTGTGTGTGGGTGTTTTTTCTACTTTTATGGAGATTTTTGATGCCTGCCAGGGTTGTGTTGCAGGCCTGGCGCTGCTTGTCGCTGTTTCCTCATCGCACTTTGGCCCATCGCGTGTTTTTTGGTGTTGTGGCTTGTGTTTTTATCTCCATCGTGGTGGTTGTATCGCGGACATTGCCCGCGGTTTCGGCAGACTATCGCATGGTACCGCCTTGTTGTGAATTCCACGTTGAGACGGGGTTATTTTCCTGCGATGGGCTGCGATATTGAAAGTTGCGTTATTCTACTCTTGCGGTAGTTATCACACGTTCTTGTGACTATACCCCTAAGCGTTTCACTATGTGGCAAAGGCGCGGCAGTGGTGTCTTGTGTGGAACGCATCTCTGTATAAATCCCTATGCAAATACTGCTGGGAAATGGTAAGCTGCGTACAATGTGTAAAGTGAAATTATGCATGTGACGTGTGTGACTATCATGTGATATTCCCCTTGTTTGTTGTTTGCACCGAGTTTAATGGCATTTGGCATTTGGATTTCACACAAAACCAGGCCACACTAGTTTAATTGCTTAGCATTGTGTCTTTGCTCACATTTATCGGGGGGGAGGGGGGGCTACCCCATGCTACCTAAAGAATTTTTGCATTGCAAAAAGTGGATTGGAGATATCGCATGTGACTCTTTTCGTCATGCTCCATAGCTTAGCATTATACAGTGCTGGTGCTAACCTATAGAAAACGAGGGCCTATGTGTTTGTTTCTCTGCAGTTGTTCATAGCAGTATATGTTGCTAAATCCAGTCTCGGATTTGTCAGTCAATGGTTACCAGATAAAAATGCATGCCTGCCGACAAAATAATTGTCTTCAGAAAATCAATACACATTTCCCAAATGTCAAAACATTTGTCCAGCCATGCCATTTGCCTGTTTTTCCACGAGGCGCTGAAAAGATGCAGCCTGTATCAAATTCCCTAAAATGATGCTGTTTTCAGTAAATTGCAGGGAGAGGGTTAGACTGAAAAATGAATTCCACAGGGAGAGAATGTGACCATTAATGATTTGAAAATGCCATTAACAATGGCACATTTTAGTTCTCGGTGTAAGCAGACAGGATGCAGAATTGGCGGAGCATTGGCCCTGCATAGTGTGACTTGAAATAAGCAAGTGATTTTTCTTTCAAACTAAGCAAGACATTTTCGCTTGTAATTAAAGAAGCCTAATCTTCCTGCAATGTCTTTGTCTGATGCCAGATTAAATAGGGTTTCAGACTCACAATCGTTATTAGTATCATAGTCAGGCTAATCCAAAATTGGCAGTATCATCTGCTGCTCTAATCTTTACTAAGATCAAGATTAATATATTCATTTCTTCTATAAATTGCCTAGTGCTGTTTCCTGGTGTTTAAAAATGCCATGCATATGCATCACCTAGTTGCATATCATATGTCAATGTATGAATATTCATTTTCCAATTGTTAAAATTCTGTTTCCTCATTAGGAAGTAAATATGTAACATATTTTTAAACATCAACCAATACATCTGGCCTAACATGTTTGCTGCTTTTTGTGCCTGTCTCTGAACATGGAGCACTTCTGGTTTCATGCCTTGTCTGCCAGGTATGTTGAACAGCCGGGTCTGGTGGCTCAGTGGACTAATTTGTCTCCTGCATGGGTCTGTGTTTGACCTCATGGTCACAGGTTCAAATCCGGGTGGGTCCACTCAGCCTTTCATCCATCTGAGGTTGATAAAATGAGTACCTTTGGGTTACAATAAACATCTGTTATTCAGCCCAAGATGCCTACGGGAGAACGTGTGTTTTACAAATGCATGTTATGTTAACAGCAAATTAACTCTTCAACATTAGCTGCTTGCTTATTTTGTGGAAACCTGCTCCAGGGTAATGTTGGTGTAGAAAATATAGGACCTATGTACTGAGGGGTGTGCCCCCAAGTGTAAATAAGCTCAGGCAAAGCCGATAGTTCTGGCCTTGGCAGGCTGAGTGACGGTTAATTTCTTCTTTATTTTTTATTGCAAGAATCTGCCACAGAAAAAGGAAAAAATAAAACATGTGGCCACAAAAACGTGGCTGCCATATGCTTGCATTAAAGTTAAAAAACATTCACTGATGAGGCCATTTAACCTGAGTTTTTTTTAATATAAAGCCTTTCGGCTGTGCCATGCATTTTATTATTATTAATATTATTGTTTGTGAAGGAGTAAGATTAATCACCAACCAACAAAGCTCTTAAATAGCAGGCAGCTACAATGTCACCTAAACACTTTTTTAAGTTTAAAAAGGGGACAGAAAATTAATCACCATCTAACTGGCCATCGAAAATGCAGAGAAAATAAATAGCCCCAATTTAAAGGTAATATTGGCAGCACCAATAAGTTTCATCAATGTTGTTTTAACCATACTGCATAGCAGCGTGGCTGCTGTGCAGCATGGCTGAAAGTTAGGAAAAAGCGCTATGATGGAGCCAGCACTGAGCATGTGATAGCGCTTGTTGGCATGAGGGAAGGTGCTGTCTCAAAGGCGAGACCTAAAACGAGAACATAGTCACAATATCTGAAAGCCATATAAAACATATTTTTATGTTAAAAATTTAAGTCAATTCATTATATATATATATATATATATATATATGCATTGTGTTATTCTTTGAATGCATTTTAAGAGATACCTCTTGTATTGATTTTAGATTACCATTTTATATGATTATATTTATATATCTATTTATTTATATACAGCATAGAGTCATTGAACTTGCTATGGTAACATATGTTTACAATGAGGATAAAATCCATTTTAAGATCTCATTTTTGATTTTGTGAACAGTCACAATCCAAGTTTTAAAAAATTATGGTATTTATGGAGTATACTATTTACGTGTCGGCTGACATGTTAATTATGAAAAACAAGATGAAGTATTGTTTTTTAGAAGCATTACTTAAAAGGGTTGGTAATAGTCTTTTCTCTATGTTTGGGGACACGTGACACAGTTGGGAGAGAGAGAAAAAAATATAAAAATGCCTCACCGCAGGGCAGTCTTTATGTGATCAAGGCCGGTTTCCCCGGTTGAAACGCGTCATGACATAGCTGAGAGTAAAACTAATAAAGACTATTCGCACAAGCAACAAGGAGTTCGTGCTATCCTTATCGCCGTCTGGAGGTTAAGGATTGGTATTTGGTTGAAATTGAAAATTACGGAAGTGGGTCTGCTTCCTGTTTACGAACCCCCTTTCCGCAAGCAGGCAGCCGTCTTCAGCCACAAAGCGAGTAGCAGTCCGGAAGGATATACCGACGGCAGCCCCCTGCGCAACAAGGAGATTTTCACCAGCCAAGAAGCGGCAACCGCTGAGTCGGAGGACGCACCGGAGGCAGTCTCAAAGGCGGTGAGTGATCATAACGGAAATGCAGGTGGGGAGGTATTGGCGATATAGATTTTCCCTGGCGAATCGAAAAAAATCGCGGGGCTCTCAAAAGAAGTCAATATGTCAACGGACGCAATGCGGGAACGCGAGGCGGCAGCCGAAGAGCTTTTTAGCAATTTGCCAAGCACTATGGTGCGGAGTCAAACAGCACCAACAAATACTGATGAAACTGATGTAAAATCCCTATTAAAACAACTGGAGAAATGCATGTGCAGCGAAGTAACAAAATGGTGGGAACAGAAGTCCCTACAAAAATATGAGGAGGCAGGACGAGTTCCCTGAGGGCTACGCATTCTATTGGCCCCGAGTTTCGAAAATCCAAATCCTAACATGCTGAAGGAATGGGCTACCAATAATCTAACAGCATCAATGAACTTGGTCAAGATTTTAATAAAATATGCACAGACGGATCGTGACAAACTTTTAAAAGAAATTGAAAAGATAAATGAACAACTGGGCAAATTAGAACAAACAGAGTACATGAATAAAACAAGAAAAGATATCAATGACAGAATAAAAAAACAAGAGGATAAAATAAAGACAAGAAAAGCTTATAAATTCGCCCGCGACAAGGCAGATTATGAACTGGGTCAAGTGTTTACATTTTCGCGCAAATATGACCATGTCAAAAGATCAAGATTAGGCAATGTTACCAAACCCACAACGAATACAAACGAGGCAGCGAGTACAAGCACAGCCAATATAGAAACCTCGACCTCGGAATTAAGTTCACTAACCAGTGATAATGAATCTGAAGATGGGAGACTCAATGCGCGAAGCATACCAAATGAAGTTAATAGACTAAGTCCAGCAGAAGAATTGAATTTTTTATGGGATCACCGGCAGACACTACGACCAAGGAATCAGAAAAAACCGCCAAACAGCGAAGAAATCTGAGGCGCAGAGCAAGGCTCAAACGCAGGCGGAGCAAGACCAAAGAAACCACAATGGCGCAGACGATAACAGAAAATGACAATACTGTGGTAAACTTGTCATCAATGACCTTAGCTCTTGGACTTTCGTTTTGCCCAGAGAGCAATTTTAATTATGGACGTACAAGAATTGATATATACAAGTACATACGAAAATTAAAACTGAAAAAGTTCTTCACGATTAAAGAAGGAAATAAACAACAAGGAGAAGATGTAAATCAAGAAAATAATGACATGACAATAAATGCTAATCTTCAAGTATCTGATGCATACACGTTACTGACCCTACATGAATTAAGTAATGAAACTAACCAAGAACAAAAAGATCTAGTAGAACTAGGATCTACACAAGAGAGACTATTAGCCCTTAACTTAACTCATCCCAGTGGGGGCAGTAGCCCCTTTAAAGCCAAATCTACATTCTATCCCATGATGCCGAAGGATGCGATAGATACTTTTCATGACAGACTGACGGAGGATGTGAAATAACTATACTGCAAAACCACGCAAAGTAAAAAAAGATTGAAATATAGAAATCAGCAATATGAGAACTTGATTAGGAAACTTAAGAATAATCAAGAAATCATAATTAACAAATCCGACAAAGGAGGGAATGTTGTCATCTGGCCCCGTAAGGAATATATTCAGGAAGCACAAAAACAACTGAATAACATTGAATGTTATGAGAAAACCAATATGACTGAGTACAAAAAAGCAACAGAGAATTTAAAAAAAGATCTGTATTCATGGAAAAGGCAAGGACTGATTTCCAGTCAAAAACATAAATTTTTACAAAATGATTTCCCGGTGATTCCAACACTATATCTCATTCCAAAAATACATAAAGAGATAATTCCAACGCCAGGCAGACCCATAATATCGGCCATTGGAGGAATAAGTGAACATATAAGTCAATATGTGGACTATTTCCTACAGAGTTATGTGCGGGCACTCCCTTCATATATAAGGGATATGAGTGACTTTTTAAATAAGATTCAGCACATACAATGGAATGATGATTTACTTTTAATAACATTGGACATAGAAGCGCTCTATACGAGCATTGATCACCGGGTGGGACTAACTGCGATTAAGCATTATCTGGATACCAGACCATTGACATTTCACAGTCATAATTTAATGCTTCTTGAACTGATAAAATGGTGCCTATTTAACAATTTCTTTATGTTCGGTAAAGACCTATATCTACAAAAACGTGGAGTAGCAATGGGGGCCTGTTTCTCCCCCAGCTTTGCGTGCTTGCACGTAGGCTGGTGGGAGGAACAGGTCCTAAGAGGAACATATGCTGAAACTTTCACCACTCATGTATTAAATTGGCTACGATTCATAGACGATGTGTTCCTAGTATGGAAGGGTGATCGCCAGAGTGCTGAGACTTTTATTTCAGAAATTAACACCAATGATATTAATCTTAAATTTACATCAGATATTAGTCAGCAGAGCGTAGCCTTTTTAGACACTACAATATATGTGACTGGTGATAGACTTGAATCCACTTTACATAGGAAACCCACAGCAGGAAATGCTACATCACACGCAAGGAGTTCACATCCTAACCACCTGATCAGGAGTATCCCCTATGGGGAACTCCTTAGATTGAAAAGAATCTGTAGCACTAGGGATGAGTTGGAAAAATGTACTTATGACACATTATTGAGATTTGGAGAACGAGGATACAGTGAGGCCATTCTAAAGGAAGCTTGTGAGAAAGTAGAACGGGTAACTAGGGAAGCCTCATTAACAAACAAGAAAAATAAGAATGTAACAGATCCTGAGTCTAACATTACTGTCAATGACAAAGAAAGTGCTTCCCCACGTTTAATTATGACGTACAGCAGACAACAAAGGCAATTGAAAGCCATCATCAATAAAAATTGGCCTATACTAATGACAGATGCAGTACTTGCCCCTTCTTTGACTACTAAACCAACAGTGACCTTTAGACGAGCAGTGTCCATGAGGTCACAATTAGTAAAAAATAGCCCAGAAATAACATTGAGGACCACTTGGCTCCAACCAAAACAGGGCTTTTTTAAATGTACGTCATGTCGTGCCTGCAAATTTGGTACTAATAAAACTCATTACGAAACACCTTTTAGTTCTAAAAGTATACCTATTAAGGGCCATTATTCTTGCCGCACTGAATATGCAGTGTATGTTCTCACATGCACGTGCGGCTTGAACTATATTGGTAGTACCAAGTTGCAGGTACATGTACGTATACTGCAACATTTAAGGGCAATTGTAAATAACGACAGCACTTACCCGGTTGCACGGCATTTCAAGAAGGAGCATGACAACAATCTTGAAAGCCTATCATACTATGTGATAAATGCAATTCCTAAACTGCGACGAGGGGGCAACAGAGAGCCATTGCTGAGGCAATTAGAAACTCGCATGATTATTGAATTTGACAGTAAGGCCCCCAGAGGACTCAATAACACAGAGGACCTGCATAACTTCTTATAATCAGATAATTGGGTGCATCCTTTACAATCAGTATATATGATAAAATATGTGATTATCAGCCATCTTAGAATTATTTTATTTTATATATTTTTTTAAAATATACAAAACACTACATAAAAATCCCCATTAAAAAAATCCCCATAAAAATGATCATCTAGATGTATATATATTATATTTTAAGCAATTTTGCACTTTTGTGGTATTGTATAGCACAATGCACTTTACTTAGCATTCTTTGCACATAACGAGCAATTAGAGCACTATGCACTTTAGGAGGTTGTAAGGAGAAAAGACATCTTATACGTTCATAGCAGATCATAGATCTAATACGGTTAAGGGGAACTTGGATACATGTTCAACAAATTATTTGTGTTTTAATACTGTCGAAAAAGTGATAAAACATTGACTAGTATTATTAAGTATTTAATCTTGCATTTATGCAGATATAATAAATAAGCATTGTGTTATTCTTTGAATGCATTTTAAGAGATACCTCTTGTATTGATTTTAGATTACCATTTTATATGATTATATTTATATATCTATTTATTTATATACAGCATAGAGTCATTGAACTTGCTATGGTAACATATGTTTACAATGAGGATAAAATGCATTTTAAGATCTCATTTTTGATTTTGTGTACAGTCACAATCCAAGTTTTTAAAAATTATGGTATTTATGGAGTATACTATTTATGTGTCGGCTGACATGTGAATTGTGAAAAACAAGATGAAGTATTGTTTTTTAGAAGCATTACGTATAGGTTTGCTAATAGTCTTTTCTCTATGTTTGGGGACATGTGACACAGTTGGGAGAGAGAGAAAAAAATATAAAAATGCCTCACCGCAGGGCAGTCTTTATGTGATCAAGGCCGGTTTCCCCGGCCGAAACGCGTCATGACATAGCTGAGAGTAAAACTAATAAAGACAATTCGCACAAGCAACAAGGAGTTCGTGCTATCCTTATCGCCGTCTGGAGGTTAAGGATTGGTATTTGGTTGGAATATATATATATATATATATATCCAACACCAGCCCCCGTAACAAAGAGCAAAAGCAGGCACTCCCGGTGAGTAGTTCATTTTATTTTCAAGTCATTACACGGTGATCATCTTGTCCTGACGCGTTTCGGCAGTAAACTGCCTTTGTCAAAGTAATTCACTGTTAGATTTTTTCTCCTTTTAAAGGTGCATCTACAATAGACATAGTAGAAAGCAGCCTACTTATCCACATTCACGTTGTATATTCAACACAAGCATTTTTTTCATATTTATACATTTTACATATTTTTATAATTTTTCTTTCTTTTTAAAATGGTGAAAATATTATTGCACTTATTTTCTCTTTTCACACATCCTATGTATATACACCAAAAACCCTTTTGGCATTCATTTGTCCATCTAACAAATCCTGGACCGGGGACTTCCAGAGAAAGACTCACTCTAGGGCCAATGCCCAATAAATAGTGGGTTACATTCAATTAATAAATAATGGACCTCATTCTACACATCCTAATCCTTCTTATAATACACATTTAAACAATACACCAGCCTAAATAAGTTTTCTAAGTAAAGGGGGCAATACTACGGGGATATATTAAAATACATTCATACTAAATAATCAACTATAATTCTCCGCTAATCTATTTTCATAAAATATGTCATATAGATTATTCTTGGATCAATTACTAATTCAAATATATACGATATAACCCCTACCCCCATAAATACTATAAATAACTATATATACAAGCAAAGTTTGGTATACATGTTAAAGTGCAAATGTTACTGGGGAATATCCCCATAATTTATAAGGTGCTACAGTATGGAAACCATTTAACACATATTGCACTATACTATCCCGGCCTCTTAGATTGTGCAAAACCTGCATTACATAAATAAAGTGCCTCAGTGCATCAGTAACACAAAATCATAGCATCTCTTCAATATGAGCAAAGGCTTGATCCAGCGGCAAAAAATTACTCTTTTGTCTAGCATTCTTAGATTCACTCATTCAAATTTGTACCCAGAAATTTGTATCGATCTTACATTCCAGCAACTCCATCAAAGTGCAAAGGTGCATAAAATAACAAATAAGGACCACTCCATTTTATAAAGTGCAAAGAAGCAAAAATTGTCTCCCCATTGCTCAATCTATTAAAACCAAGGACATTGGGTCGCAGAACAGCATGGGATATTGTACACAGTTCTAGGTGAGGGGCGAGGTACTTAATCAGTAATCATTCAGCCTAAATGTACCTCTAGCTCCTCATCCCTATTCAGACCATATGGGAATTTCGTATTGAGATCTAAAATATATCTTGATTCCAGGCGTCTGAGGTTCAGTACTCTGTTGCCTCCCCGTACATTGGGCGGGACTCTGTCAATTGCAAAAAACATCATTAAACCAGGATCACTGTCATGTTTATCATAAAAATGCTTAGCCACCGAATAGGTGAAATCCATATTCCTAATAGCTCTTTGATGCTCTAGCATTCATTTTTTTAGGGGGAAGATAGTACTCCCTACATACATCAATTGACAAGGACAAGTAAGCGCATAGATGCAGTGATCCGTATTGCAATTAAAAAAGCCCTTGATCTTGAATGGATGTCCATCACTAGATTTAAACATGGATACATTTTTCACCATCCTACAGGCCTTGCAATTGTTACATTTATAAAATCCCTTTATAGCAGATAGCCAAGTATCAGGCTTACGGCCTCCTTCAAAATAACTATGTGTAAGGTTGTCCCTTAATGTCCTCCCTTTTCTATATGTCACTGGGGGCGTAGCGGGTAAATCTTTACCAATGATGTTATCTCCTCTCACCACCTGCCAGTGTTTTTTAATATCTGGTACACATTCGGGGACATTTGATTAAAACAAGTTATCAATCTAACTGCTGTGTCTTTCTTAGACATCCTATCATTAGGATAAAGCAATTGATTCCTGGAGACACCTTCTGCTTTACATTTGGCTTCTACTAATGTTTTGTGGTGATATCCTCTTTTTCTGAACCTCTGATCCATCCTAAACACTTGTTCCTGAAATTCAGAGTCCTGACTATAAATTCTCTTTAGTCTCAAAGTTTCACCATATGGAATACTAGCCTTCAAACTGTTAGGATGTTGGCTGTTAAAGTGCAACGTGCTATTCCCGGCTGTAGTCTTTCGAAATGCAGTGGTGGTAATTTTACCATCTCTCACTTGTAATAAAATATCTAAGAATGAAATCTCCCTCACACTCATCTCTGCAGTAAGGTGTAAATTATATGGATTACTGTTAAGGATCGCCACATATTCCTCAGCTTTCTGTCTAGGCCCGCTCCACAGCACAAACAAATCATCAATATAACTGGTCCAGACAAGAGTGTGTTGGACATATTCGGCACACTCATCTGCCCAGGCCACCTGCTTCTCCCACCAGCCCATAACCAAATTGACAAAGCTGGGGGCGAAGCAGGTGCCCATGGCCGTCCCCATAACCTGTCTGTAGACCTTCCCGTCATGCATAAAAATGTTGTCCTTCAGGCAAATTTGGATCATGTCCAACAACATGCGTGTGTGTTCAAAAAAGCATGCTGGCCTCTTTTTTAGATAGTACTCACACGCTCTCATTCCCAATTCATGGCTAATAGAAGTATATAGGGCAGTGACGTCCAACGTAATCATGAGGTATGAGTCATTCCAAGCCAGACCATTGATTTTCATAAGGAAATCCCCACTATCTTTACAATATGAGGGAAGTGATGTAACAAATGGAAAAAGAAAAGAGTTAATGTAGATGGCTGCATTTTCAAGAAAGCTTTCATTTGAGGAAATGATGGGTCTACCTGGGGGGTTGTGTAGTCTTTTATAAACCTTAGGCAAAAGATAAAAAAAGGGAATTTTAGGATGCTCAGATCGTAAAAAGTTATACTCATCCTGATCTAAAATAGACGCATCATACCATATCTTTAACTGGATTTGAAAATTCTTAACACAGTCACGATATTCCTCCATTGTTATAATTTGATAACATTCCTCATCCTGTAATTGCCTCATAGCTTCCTGATTATATTGCAATGCGTCCATAACTACTACGTTGCCCCCTTTGTCACTGCTTTTTATGACAATAGAAGTATCTTCTCTCAAAGTTTTCAAAGCATTCCTCAAATCTGGTGTTAAATTATCATGAAATCCCATATTCTTCTTTTTCTCAATTCAACCAAGTCATGTATCACCAATTCATGAAAGCAATCCAAATTATCATGTACTGTAATGGGAATGGAACGAGATTTGGGTTTGAAACCACTCATACTCGCCAATCTAGTGTTAATACCCAGATTCGACATCAGATGTTCCATATATATATATCTATGCACAAAAGAAGCAGAGAACTCTGGGTAGTTCTCAAGTTTAGGTGGAAAGTAGCTCCAGTATAGAGCACTTTCAACACCAGCGACACTGTAAATCTGCTCACCTCAAATGTCTGCTTTTCTATCAAAGTCTTTAAGTGTGGATTAGCACAGTGCCATCCACGCTGAGATAGAAAGGGACAAAGTCTTTTGCCATTTCTACAGCAAAGTCTTTAAGCATAGGATTAGCACATTGCTATCCATGCCAAGCTGTAAAATGGCCAAAGTCTTTTACCACTCCAGGCACTGCATTACAGCTTTGTAAAATACCATCCAAGCCAACCTGAAATGAATAAAAGCAACCTCTGACAGGTGTTTCGCTCTCATTAGAGATCTTCAGAGAGGTATAGCTTTGTCCAGACACAAGGGAGCACCCAGTATAAGTCAAAACAATACCCTTTCAGGGATAGAGTGACACATAAATTATGCAAAAAAAGAAGCAGATAACTATGGGTAGTTCTCAAGTTTAGGTGGAAAGGAGCTCCAGTATAGAGCACTTTCAACACCAGCGACACTCTAAATCTGCTCTGCTATATATCCTACTGGCAGTTGTCAGTAGGTAGTTATAGTTAGGACCTAGTTTCTACAGGAAAAGCGTTTTTTGACTTGGCTATAAATTTGGCGTTGTTTGACTAATCTTTATGAAATTTTCCCCAAAAATAGTATGTTCTGTGAGTCATTGAAAGTTTGGGGGTGATCTGTGCAGTGGGGACTTAGAAATTGAGGCGTGAAATAAGGGTGCATTTGTAATGTTAATTCTCATAGGAACCTTTAACCACACCTACAGCCCGAATGGCTGACTGGACTTTCACCAACTTTGGCAGGGAGGTAGATGTCGGTTCAAGGAAGTGCCTTTTGGTTATTTAGTGTAAATCTGTTCAGTCATTTTTGAGTAATTTAAGTTGAAATTTATAGTGATATCTCTGGCCGCAGATGTTTCGCGACTGTTTCGCAATTAAGCGCGAATGCATGTGCCAACAGGAATGTTGTGTTTGGCTAAACGCAACCTGAACAGAAAGTTTGCGGGCGTCATTTTATCTATCGGGAATGGTTCCCTGGGCTAAAGTTTTCTGTGAAAGCAAACATAAGGGGTCAGGGTGGAAGTACTCTGACCCCATGTTTCAGAAATGTATGTGTTAGTGACACAAGTTATGTGTCCAGAATTGATTTTTATTAATCACGTGCGATATTCGTGACGATGCTGTGTGTACCGTCGTGGGGACTTCACGACGATTGCAGCGACACCGTGAATATTGGTGGAAATATAAAAAAATATATAATTGAATCATTAATACATATTGTATTATATTGAGATTCTGATAAATGTTTTTATAGAGTTATTTAGAAACTGATTTATCTAGTGTGATGGCTAGAATACATTTTTTAATGTTCTGGTTGCTATTGAATTCCTGCTTTTGCTTTCCGCTTTCATGACGTATACGCGGAGATCGCGAATACTGACGTCATCGTGATCTCCGGCCTCACCGCAAAAACAGGAAATAGGTTTTAGAGATGGTGGGTCTAGAAATACACTAGAAAAACATGAGTTTGAAGTGTATAGTAATAAACCCCTAGTGTGTAAAATACTGTTATATGTGTGCATATATGAGTTTTTTACTTTATGGAAAAAGCGCAATCGCCACGGTTAACGTCGTCATTGTGACTCCCCGAATAACCGTGAAAATGGAAAATAGGTCTTAAAGATGGATTTTTACGAAATTTAGTACAAAAACATGTCTTTAAAGAAGAATGAATATAGTAATATGCGTAGAGCAATGTTTACAGTGGATTTTTTTAGTTAATATTTTTGGATGTGCAGGTGGTCGTAGAATGTCTGCTTTTGTTTTGCGATTTCGCGATGTATTCGCGGTGATCGCGACGTCATCGCTAGTTTTAAAAATTCTAAGAAAAAAAATTTCAACAGGGAATCGAACACAATTTTGGGCTCTTGGGTGGCTCTAAGTGTATTTTTCAGTATGTGAAATACATTTGCTGATCACAGATTCTCCACAGTAAATGGGACAATGTTGTGCGGACTCAAACAATTCTTAAAAATGAAACCAGTTATTAATGTACTTTTTGATAAACACTTAGGGGCCGATTCCGATCTCGGCCGGTAGAGCTCCGAATCGGATTCGGCTTAACCGGATCCGATTCGGAGCCCTATTGCCCGACCGATTCGTATGCGCGTCCGGGCGAGCGAGTACGATGCGAAATCGCCGACCGACTCGTCCGGGCGTCCCGACCGCTCCGACCGACTCGTTCCCGGGTCGAACCGCACTGACCGACTCGCTCGGACTCGACTCGCACCGCGCAATGGAGACGTTCCCCAGCCGGGTAAGTACGATGCGCGCCACGAGCAGTCCGACCGAGCCGCGCACTCCGGCTCGAAAGAGCAGTCGGAGCCATACTTTGGGGGTCGGACCCCCCTGTACGCGTACCAGCGTGAGTCGCACACAGGGGGGACCCATGGGTCCCCCTACCTGTGCGTGTACGGCGCGAGTCGCTTCGCCGCGTACACGCTGTAGGGGGCGCCCTTGTCCGCCTCGCACCCATTGAGTCAATGGGAGCCTGCGTACGCGTTGTACGACAGGCTCCCATTGACTTCAATGGGAGTCCGACCGACTCGAGTCCGATGGCATACGTGCGCATCGTACTCGTTCGGTCGGGCTGCATGGGTCCGATTCGGTCGGAAATCTCTCCGGGTCCGGCACGGTCGGAGAGGTTTCCGGCCCGAATCGGAATCGGCCCCTTAGTAAATCAAAAAATGAGTGGTATGTAATATAAATATAATATACAATATCCAATTATGGAAAGAAAATACGAAAATCTTAGTGGCTCCTTTAAAACAAATGGACATTACAATTAAGAAATAGAAATTAAAAAAACCTTAGAAATTCACTGAAAAAAACAAAGGTTACAGGGATGTTATAGTTTGGAATTAACATTTAAAAAACCTTAAAAATTCACTGAAAAAACCAAAGGTTACAGAGGCGTTATAGTTAGGAAATAGAATTTAAAAAACCTTAGAAATTCAGTGAAAAAACCAAAGGTTACAGGGACGTTATAGTTAGGCTGACATTTCACTGGTACAAAACCAGAGAAATTCAGCAGCTATTGTTAGCTGAGCTAAATATAACTCATGCCCCCGCAATGCACTGCTTAGGACCTCACATATTACATCACTCATGACATGGTCAGTGACATCATTGATGACATCACTGATGACATCTCAAATGTCATAAGTGATGTAATATGTGAGGTCATAAGCAGTGCATTGCGAGGCGCGAGTTATAGTTAGTTCAGCTAACTATAACTGCTGAATTTCTCTGGTTTTGTACGAGTGAAATGTCAGCCTAACTATAATGTCCCTGTAAACTTTGTTTTTTTCAGCGAATTTCTAAGATTTTTAAAATTCTATTTCCAAACTATAATTTCCCTGTAACCTTTGTTTTTTTCAGCGAATATAAATTCGTCATTTGATCAAGGCCTGCCCAGGCCGAAATGCGTAATGGCGGAATACTAGTAATAAACACAATTGCACCAGCAACTTTGGGTCCGTGTCCGTCTGTTTTCAAGCAAGGAAATCGAACAAGCAGAGAATCCTGATATATATATATATATATATATCCTCACAACGCTGCTCCGTACCTGGCCAGGGACCCGTGAGAGGTGGTACACACGCCGGCAGAGCAACCAGCAGTAAAATCCAAAGAAAAGATAACCGCAGCCGCGGATGATTGTACTCTCAAGACTCAGTAGTATTTAAGGTTCAGGAACTTTATTACGCTTCTTCGTGACGCGTTTCGGCAGAGAACTGTCTTGCTCACACGAAAGGAAACGCTATATACACAGTGATGAAATACACAAGTGGTGAAAGTGAGGGCGGACACAAAACAGTCAATTCAAAGACTCGTCATGGCGGCCATATTGAAGTGTCTATAGGCATACAATGGTAAATGTTAAAACAATTACAAATATACAGAGGTAGACTGAAAACATAGTTATATGCAGTGATTGGGACCAATGTATCCGTATCAATACATGTAAACAAGTCTGCCACATGATCCTCGGAGTATACTGTCAGAAACACGAAAGCATGTGCCTGTGTTAATGCATTGACCGTGAGTGGTATTACATAATCTTGTGGCTGAAATACCCCGCTGGGGTAGGGAAAGAATGCCCTTGGACAAAGCTGCACTGGGTCTCTTAAAGTAAATGACTCGCCGAGCCCGCCTTTGCACAATGGACAGAAGTCTCCAAAATAGATGGTAAATACCTAGTCTAGGCAGAACGTGTCGCTTTGTACTGTCGGCCACAGCTCTGTCTGTGTAGTGCAAATGTATGCCATAAAATGACAGGACGACCTCCACAGTAGGACTGTAAATGTGTGTCCCCACAGCCACTTGTGAACATAGAAAAGGTGAAAGTGTGCCGCCCTCTCCCTCGGAGGTAGTTGTCAGTGGGTGTCTGTTGTTCTATATAATAGATGCGTGGCTGGGCACAACCAGAGCACATACCCGGTTAATGTCACCATATAGTTACATATCGAAATTACAGGTAGTGCATTTGACCATGACAAATTCATACACACTGTATAAAGTGACAGGTACATAATCAGCTAATGATCTAATCAGAAATCGTGGGCCAGTGCCCGGCCTACCCCTACTGGGATCCAATTCAAGGTCGACACTCAGAGACACAAATAGTTTATGAACATCCCGCTGTCTGAGTATATCATATGTAACATATAAATACCAGGCAAGTGCCTCAATATTATAACATAAACTGAGACGGGATGATAAGAGGGAAAGAGAGGTAAAGATAAAGAAAAACTAAAGCAAACCACAGGTGTACGTTCTCGGCTGTGGTTATCTTTTCTTTGGATATATATATATATATATATATATATATATATATATATATATATATATATATATATATATATATATATATATATATATATATATATATATATATATATATGAACAAAATGAAAAAAATGCCACACCACTATTGGCCTAATTTTGAATTAAAAGTTTAATACATGGAAATATAGTAAATTAAATTAATATTATGAAGTTTAAATTTTAAAATGAATTCCCACCTAAGGATAAAACATGTTTTTAAGTGCATTCATAATTAATAGAAATGATGTATAGAATGAATGACAGTAAATTTGTAATATTTTAATAAAATATTGTTACATTAGTTTTAAAATTCAAAATAGGGTATTAAAATGTTATAATTAAATAATAAATAGGCACTATTTTATAAAATTATATATTTTTTATATTTTTACAATTTTAAGTAATTTAATGTAACTATATTTGTTATGGGGTTGTATTTATTTGGTTGGTCATGTGTGGTATTGGACTTACTACTGTTTTTTTTTAGTAGCAGCTTACACTGGGATTTTATGACTAAGTAAAAGGTAGTACACTTACTCAAAAGTATAAATTACTCAAAAGTGTAAGTTACCTTTGTGAATCTGGCCCTTTATGCTTGTTGGTTGCCCAGAAGCATGCAATACACGGAGCCAACAACTGAGCTGCAGATTAAAATGATGTTTCATTGTCTACCAGCCATTCAGCAATACACCACGTAAAATGTAATGAATGAGAAATATATATGGAGGATACCTATACATATTTTAATTTGCCCAATATATTGAGCTTAGTAATAGTGGTTATTTCCCCAACTCTAAATTTAGGGTTACCTATACTGGCATGTGATTAAGACGGCATTAGGCAAAATGTGTTTTCTCTGGGTGACTGGCTTACATTTGGAAGCACAAAATGGAGAAAAATTCAAGCAATAATAACAAATGTTCTACTGTAATGTGTTCTGACCTCGACCTCTCTCTCCCAATAAGAAATGCACTCCCCAAGACAAGGGGTCAATTTCCCTTGTGGGCCTAATAGTAAATTTAAATATTTTCCCTTCCCTAGGTGAGGCCGAGCACGTTGCTATCAACCCTCTAGGTAAAGGAAAGTAATGGCGGCCATTTTGTTTGTTGGTCCCTCTTGCCCAAGAGACTTCAGTCCATGCCCTGTACATGAACCTTTACATGGACACCAATGGAAAGGGTAGAGTCTCCCCTTTCCAATAGTGACCCTCTCAAAATGATTCCTGCTTGTGAATCACAGATTCACCGCAATCCACAAGCAGGAATTCTCACTAGACATCAGGGAAATGTTTTTTAGGAAAGCAACCCATGCGCAGGGACACGCATTCCCCCATAGCACATCAGGAAAGGTGAGACTACTCTTTCCAGCAATGCCTCTCTTAAAAATAATTAAGCCCGCCATGGGGCGAAATACCTCTGGATGCGCAGGAAACTTTGCTTACCTGCTCCTCAGTGCGCTGTCTGGTGGATTTATTGGTGTCAGCACACCAATGTCATTAAGGGGGTAACTGGAGCTGGGGTTAACCCTTGTAATGCAGAGAACGTGAACATCTTGTCTTCCGCATTTAGGAGGTTTATAGCAGGCCAGGAATTGTCAAGGATCTCTTTTGTGGTGTCGCTCTGGCCTCTGACAAATGTGCACCTAAATTCTTAGCAACAAAAGATCAAAGGTTTGGAGGGTTAGGAGTCACAGAAGCTATTAGATATGCCTTTCCATTGGATGTAAAGGGATAATGTGGTTGAAGCCCTGATTTGTCACATTGAATGGTATGCAACGGCCGAATGGAGGTCTGTCTAGCCACTCTGAGCACCATAGCCCACAGAGACTAAGCCTTTCACTTACCTCCCTGAAGCATTCATGAATGCACAATGAGTGGTCTGGAGAAGGCGGGATCCAAAAGGGTTGAGACCATATGTTGTTGCACAGCTTGCATTTATTTTTTCAGTGAATTTCTAGGGTTTTTACTAATGTAAAGTAACATTTTATTACCATACTTAAAGCCAACCCCCTGCTGCGCCTGGCCAAATGCCGTGCGCAGCTGCAGGGTGATGTAGGTCATGGCCTATGCCAGACCCTGCGGTAAACCCCCCACAGGCAGCCAACGCCACACTACTTATATCCTTTGGCTGTGCACAGCAGGGAGTTGGCTGCAGGGCCTGGCCTGAGGCCCTGTGGCCAACCCAACTGGAGGCAGCGAGCCCCCTGCTGCGCACAGCCTCTTGCCATGTGAAGCGTGGAGTTGGTCGCAGTGCCTGGTTTGCAGCCAGGCCCTGATCCAACTCCAAGCAGAGAGCCACCCGGAGTTGCGTGGGATTAGCCGCAGGGCCTCTGTTGCAGCCAGGTCCTGCTTCCAACCTACAGCAGGCAGCCAACCACACACTGCGCACAGCCTTTGGCCATGTGCAGCGGGGTTGATCAAAGGGCTTGGCCTGCTGGCAAGCCCTGTAGCCAAACCCTCAGCAGGCTGCCAACCACACAAAGTGCACAGCTTTTGGCATGCACAGCGTAGGGTTGGCATTTGGGACCCGGGGTACCCCATCCCCTGGGGCCACAATATATATATTAAGGGCAGAGGGATGTGCAGCTCCCCCCCACCCTTAATTGGCCCCAGGGACCCCATCTCCTGTGGCCAAATACAATATAAATGGGAGCAGGGGCAACGCGGCCTCCCTCCCCAAGCCTTCTTGGGCCTTGGGACCGAATCCCCTAGGGCCAAATTCTAAGTGGAGGGGACGTGCTGCCCCACTCCCCGTGCCTTATTAGGCCCTGTGGACCCCATCCCCCTGGGCCAAATATAATAAAAAAAGGGGAGGGGGCACTATCCCTCAGAGATGTGTTTTTTTTAAAGGGGAGGTGGGCCACACGGCCCCCCTCCCAAGACAATTATGGCCCTGGGGATCCCATCCCCTGGGGCCTCTCTTTAATATAGTGGGTGCCTCACCCAGGGTACCCACAAACACATTGGGGGCTACGGGGGGAACCCCAGGGTCCCCGTGGCCGCAGCAGGCTCCCGCCATGCTGCAGAAGCCGGCATTGCTCCCACCCGCAGGGAGCAGCTATTTATGCTGCTCCCTCTGGGTGGGAGCAATCTATTGATCTGTTTCCCTGCCCGCATCAGTGCAGGCAGGAAAACAGATCACAAGTCTGCTCTCAACAGGCGGGAGCATTCTTAAATCTTCTGCCCGCTGGGAGCAAACTTTGAGTTTGCTCCCGTTTGGCGGAAGTTTTAAAAATCCTCCCGCCAGACAGGAGCAAACACAAGTTTCCCTGCCTGCGACCGGTGTGGGCCGTGAAATCACTGTGTCCCGGTCTGGGCTCCCTGGGGCACAGTATGCAAGATGGCCCTGGGGGATGGGGCCCCCGGAGCCATTGAAGGCTTGGGGAGGGGGCATGTGTGCCCCCTCCCCTTTTTGAACATTTCTGCCTCGGGGTGGGCTCCCTGAGTCCTAAAATGGCTCAGGTAGGGAGGCCACGTGCCCTTTACTCTTATGAAATAGGGCCCTGGAGGTGGGCTCACCTGGGCCATTGAAAGCTCGGGAAGGGGCGGACCCCTCCCTTTAACAAAATTCAGCCCCGGGGTCTATAATTGAAGAGAGCAGCCCAGGCTGATTTTTTTTTTAAGTCAATTTTTGCTGCAATCCTGCGGGACTCTAGCGGGATCGGGGCAAAAATTGCCAATTTATTTTCCATTTTGGCCACAGGAGGGGTCCCTATATGTCCCCCCAATGGGGCCCTAAGGGGGCAGGGCATCCCTACCCTTCCCCCTTATGTTATTTTTTTTAACTTCAGGACAGGGGACTAAGTCCGTGAGTCCTGCAATGGCTGCCAGCAACATTTTTCTAATGTTGCTGGCAGTCAATCAGAGTGCTCGAGATGGCCCAAGGAAAAAAAAGCTACCTGGGCCAATCAGAGCACTCTAATTTTAAATTTGCGCTTCAGTGAGACTCTCGAGCCTCTTCTAGATATACAATTATATTTAAACTTTAATTTCTCAAAAACTACTGAGTGGATTTACTCCAAATCACAAAAACTACAATCTACGGACCAAGATCTAGCTTCCTGCCAAATTTGATGTAACTTCGTTCAGCAGTTTTTGTGATAGCGCTTCTTTAAAAAGTCGATGGAAAATGCATGGGGATTTTGCATTTTGGGACTCCCCTTTTTTCTTAGCCCCCCTTGATTGATCATGGATCACCCCAAAACTTTCCATGAACAAACTAGTCAAAAGGTAGAACCTTTTTGGAAACTTTCATGGAGATTCGTCAAACGGGGTCAAAGTTATTAGCAACACAAAAAACGCTTTTCCTATGGAACAGCTGACCTAACTATAAGTACCCAGTGGCGACTGCTACTATATATATGTGCGTGTATGTGTATGTATGTATATATATATATATATATATATATATAAATATATATATATATATATATCATCAGTTATAGTTCAGACCATGTTTCCATAGGAAAAGCATTTTTTGACTTGGCTATAACTTTGGCTTCATTTGACCAATCTTCATGAACTTTTCCCCAAAAAGTGTCAATGTGGGTTCTGTTGTTATGGAAAGTTTGGGGGTGATCCGTGCCATGGGGACCAATAATTTGGGGTGTGAAATAAGATTGTGCGTGTCATGTTAATTCCCATAGGAACCTTTAGCCATACCTACAGCCTGAACATCTGAACGGACTTACACCAAATTTGGCAGGGAGGTAGATGTCGGTTCAAAGAAGCTCCTTTTTTTTGTGCTTTTTTAGTGTAAATCCGTTCTGCAGTTGTTGAGAAATTTAAGTTTAAAATTATAGTGATATCTCTGGCCACGGATATTACGCGAAGGTTTCGCGATGAATCACGAATGCACGTGCCAACTAGAATGCTCTGATTGACTGGATGCAACCTGAACAGAAAGTTGCGGCTGCCATTTTATCTAATGGGAACGGTTCCCAGGGCTAAAATTCTGAAAAAGCTAAAATAAGAAGTCAGAGTAGAGGTACTCTGACCCCATGTTTGAGAAAAGGTTGTGTTAGTGACACAAGTTATGTGTCCAAAATAGATTTTTTTAATCGCGGGCGATATTCGCCACGACGCCGCAACCACCAGCACGTCCTCCCTGTGTACCATCGTGTGGACATCGCGACTATCAACACTGTTGCAAATATTGGTGAAAATATAAAAAAATATATCAGTGAATCATTAATACGCATTGTTATAGAGATATCGAGACTTTGATAAATGTTTTTATATAGTTATTTATTTAGTGAGTTATCTACTGTGATGGTTAGAATTAATTATATAGTTATAATTTTTGGATGTGTTGCCATTGAATGTCTGCTTTTGTATTCCATTTTCGTGACGTGTCCGCTGGGATCGCGAGTACTGGTGCATCGCAGTCTCTGGAGTCACTGCAAAAACGGAAAATAGATTTTAGAGATGGTTGTTCTAGAAATACACTAGAAAAACATGAGTTTGAAGTGTACAGTAATAAACCCCTAGTGTGTAAAATACTGTTATATGTGTGCATATATGTGTTTTCACTTTATGGAAAAGGCGCGACAGTCGTGGTTAACGGTGAAGTCGCGACATCCCGAAAACCATGAAAACGGAAAATTGGTCTGAAAGATGGTTTTTAAAGAAACTTAGTAGAAAAATATGAGTTTAAACATGCTTTGAAAGAAGTGTGTATATACTAATATGTGTAGGGCAATGTTCAGAATGGATTTTTTTTACATATTATTTTTGGTAGTGTTAGTGGCCATTGAATGTCTGCTTTTGTTTTCCGTTTTCGTGACGTGGCCACGAGGATCGCGATGTCGTCACGAATATAAAAAATGTAAAGAAAAAAACAATGCTTATTAATCCACTGAAGAAAATACAAGCTTATAAAAATACCTCTTATTGAGCCATTTTAGATAAAAATACAATTTAAAAAGCTTAAAAATTCAATAAAAAAAATCATAGTTTCCATGGACGTTATAGTTTGGAAATAGAATTTGAAAAACCTTAAAAATTCACTGAAAATAAAGGTTACAGGGACGTTATAGTGAGGATTTAGCATTTAAAAAACCTTAGAAATTCACTAAAAAAAACAAAGGTTATAGGGACGTTGTAGTTAGGAAATAGAATTTTAAAAAACCTTAGAAATTCACTGAAAAAAAACAAAGATTACAGGGATGGTATAGTTAGGCTGACATTTCACTCGTACAAAACCAGAGAAATTTAGCAGTTATAGTTAGCTGAGCTAACTATAACTCACGCCCGCAATGGACTGCTTATGACCTCACATATTACATCACTCATGACATGGTCAGTGACATCACTGATGACATCACTGATGACATCATCCACAGAATCTGACGCACCCACTCTCACCCCATGCAACCTTTCATACACCCACTCCAACTTCCACACTACCATTCTCGAATTCATTGACACACCCATACCAGTACTTACATACCCAATCACTGATTCATAGGTCTACACACACATCCACTCAGTCACCCACACATCCACTCGTACACCAACTCCCTCACTAATACAGCCACTGATATATCCACTCATACAGCCATACAGCCACTCACATACTGTCATTCACTCATAGAGCTACTCACACAACTACTCACTCACCTATAGTCAATCAGATAGCCATTTACTCACCTATAAAGTTATATACACACCCACTCACTTATTCATACAGATACTAACATAATCAATAATCCATACAGCCCCTCACACATGCACTCATTAACCTATACAGCCACTATCACAATCCCTCACTCACACATACAGTCACTTATATACTCCAACACTCACCTATACTGCCTTTCAAATATACCACTGACACATCCGTTCACTCACCGACACAGCCATAGACCAACTCAGTCACTTATACAGCCCTTCTCTTACACACTCACTAACCCATACACTAACTGACTCACCCACTCACTCATCCATGCAGGCAGTGACACATCCTCTCACCCACTCACACAGACACTCATACACCCATACAGGTACTCAAACCACCAATCAATCACCCATACACCCACACATGTACCCACTCACCAACCCATACAGCCACTTTGACACCAACTGACAGACTGATACAGACATTCAGACAACCTAGTCAGTGACCCATACATTCAATGAGACACCTAAGTACTCACTTATACAGTCAGTCACGCACCTACTGAATCATCGATACAGACACTCATTCAGCCACTGAGTCATCAATACACCTTGGTATATATATTTAACACTCAAACATTTTAAAAACACTCACAGTCATTGGGTGATGTCATCAGTGATTTCATTTGAGATGTCATCCGTGATGTCACTGACCATGCCATGAGTGATGCAATATGTGAGGTCATAAGCAGTGCATTGCAGGGGCGTGAGTTATAGTTAGCTCACCTAACTATAACTGCTGAATTTCTCTGGTTTTGTACAAGTGAAATGTCAGCCTAACCATAATGTCCCTGTAACCTTTGGGTTTTTTCAGTGAATTTCTAAGATTTTTTTAAAATTCTATTCCTAACCATAACGTCCCTGTAACCTTTATATTTTCAGTGAATATATACACACACACACACACATATATATATATATATACGTGTATATATATATATATATCTGCACCACTCCGCTCGATTCTCGATGCCTGTCGACGAACAGGAGCACGGACCACAAAATTTTGCTGGAACTTAACTCTTTATTGACTCAGCTCAAACAGCACTGGCAGCCATTACGCGTTTCGACCCCACAAGGGTCTTGATCACATGACACGCTAGCTGGGAGGAGGTTACCTTTATATACCATTTTTTTCTACTTTTTTTTAGCATTTTTCTTAAAGTGAGAGGTGCCATTAGTTTTAAACATGGATATGGAAAACAGACTAAATTCGGTTGTTCCTAGACTGTTAGGGGTTGGGCTATACATAAATTAATTTACAAATTATTTTCACAAATCAATTTTAAAATTCAATTTAAAAAAGATTATTGCTTTTTCTCTCAATTGTTAGATTATACAACAACTAGAATGACATAAATAAATTGAATAAATAAATGATTAATATCAGTATGATTACCTTCATGTATATGACCTGATTGAAGTTTAAAAACACACATAAAAACAACCATAGAATCTGTACATTACTGATCAAATTGAAATATGCTCATTAAAAAGAAACATATAGTTGTCTTTAAAAACACATATAGCTAGACAATTGGTTTTGGCCATAGAACATTCAGGTATAAATACCACAATGTATTAAAACAGAGAAGTCTTATTTCATAATCAATATGTCTCTATAAAAAGTGAGCAAAATACAGTACGATATAATGTAAACATATACCATGTAAACCAGATGACAATAAGTGACTCGTGCTAGTGCAAAACATTTTTTTAAAAAGTGCTTAGTGCTAAAAAAGATTTTTTTGATAGTGTGAAATTGATGTAAAAACCTATTTTTCCCAGGTGAATACATTTGAGGGACTAAAGTGCGGCGGAAGATATATATCTATAAACATGTATGTAATTCCTCTGTAGCGTTTAATCCTTTGGGGTGTTTGGAATCGAGGTTAAGAATATACCATGTTTCCAAACATCTAAGGGCCTTCTCTCTGTCTCCCCTCTTTTTTGTGGAGGAACAGAATCAATCAAGTAATATTTGAGATGTTTGGGGTCTGCATTATGGAGTTTGTCAAAATGTCTGGCCACTGGATATGTGGCATCCCTGTTTTTGATTGCCCTTATATGCTGGAGTACCCTCTTGTGTCCCTGTAGTATAGTACTACCTATGTACCGTAGGCCACAAGGGCACTCCAGCACATATATCACGTAGTTGGATTTACATGTGAGTGCCTTTTTGATAGGTTTCTCAGTGGTTTCAAATGCAGTTACATAAGTAGTTCGATTACTGCCAAACTGGCATGCTTTGCATGTCCTGCATTTGAAAAATCCCTTTCTTTGTGAAAGCCATGTTCCCTTTGGTTGTTCACCAGGATCATTTTGTACCAGGGCATCCCTCATTGAGGGTGCCCTGCTGTAGGTGATGGCCGGTCTTTTAGGGAATAGATGCCCTATCGCTGGGTCTCCTAGAATCAGGGGCCAGTGTTTATTGATGATATTTTGAACTTGTTTATGTTGTTTGTTATACCCCAAAATGAACCTGAACTCATTAGTCTCATTAGTGGTCGCTTGGACTTCCCCCATGTTTTTATTAAGGAGTGTTTCTCTAGGGACTGTATTGCTGCGTTTGATTGCTTTATCTATGCAGTGCGATGTATAGCCTCTGTCTAAGAATCTGCTTTTGCAGTTGGATTGTGCTAGTGTGAGGTCTTCCTCACAACTGCAGATTCTTTTAAGGCGGAGCATTTCTCCATAAGGAATGCTTTGAATCAGATGACGAGGGTGTGCACTCCCTGCATGCAATATTGCATTGCCCGCCGTTACCTTTCTATGGAGTTTGGTTTCCAATCTCCCATCTTTAATGAAGACCTCAACATCTAAAAGGTTTACACTTTCCTTGCTGATAGTTGCTGTAAACTGCAAGTTCAGTTGATTAATATTAAGGCTATCAATAAATTTTTCAGCATCCTCTTGTGTGCCCTGCCATATTAAAAAGAGGTCATCAGTAAACCTCCACCAGGTTTTGATGTTGTTTCTCATAACTGATGTGTGCTCCTTGAGGAGGACCAGCTCCTCCCACCATCCCATGTGGAGACAGGCATAACTGGGGGAGAAGCTGGCCCCCATGGCTACCCCCCGTAACTGTTGATACAGATTGTTCTGAAATAGAAATATGTTGTTACAAAGGCAGAATTCTACCATCTCAGTCAACATTACATTATGTTGTACAGAATCAGTGCCCCTTCGTTCTAAGAAATGTTTCATAGCTCTCAATCCGTCACAATGGTTAATTGATGTATATAGTGAAGTTACATCTAGTGTGACCAGAAAGAAATCATTCTGCCAAGGAAAGTTCAACATTTTGTAAAGAAAGTCCCCTGTATCCTTGATGTACGATGTGAGTCTTTGTACATGCTCCTGTAGAAAAAAATCCACATATTTGGATGTGTTTTCAAGAAGACTCTTTCTGGCTGAAATAATGGGTCTTCCGGGGGTTGTTGCAGATTTTTGTGAATCTTGGGTATGAAATATAGGATAGGCGTGACAGGATTTTCATTTTTCAAATATTTGAATTCATCAAATGTTATCAGACCTGCTTGTTTCCACGCTAGCAATTTGCCTTTGAAGTCATCATTTACCATTTTAAGTGTAACTTGATCGCATCGTCTATAACATTCTGTGTCTTTTAATTGTCTCATTGCTTCACTGATGTAATCTTTTTTCTTCCACAGTACCAGATTTCCCCCTTTGTCTGCATTTCTTATTATGATTTCTTCATCCGCTTTCAATTTGGAAATCAGAACATGATATTGAAGTTCCCGCCTGTTGATTTTCTGGCGAGTGCTGCTTTTTATTTTGAAGTTGAGTTGTTTGATATATATATTCACGGAACAAAACAAAGGTTACAGGGAAGTTATAGTTAGGCTCAGATTTCACTCGTACAAAACCATTTAAATTTAGCAGTTATAATTACCTGAGTTAACTATAACTTATGCCCCCGCAATGCACTGCTTATGACCTCACATATTACATCACTCATGACATGGTCAGTGACATTACTGATGACATCACAGATGACATCGTAAATGACATGGGGCTGTGAGTGGCTGTATGGGTGAGTGAGTGGTTGTGTGAGTGGCTGTATGAGTGAGTGTGTGTGTGTCAGTAGTTTTATGGGTCTGTGAATGGGTATTTGAGTGGGTGTATGAGAGGTAGTATGGGGTGTAAGTGGGTCTGTGGATGATGTCATCAGTGATGTCATTCGAGATGTAATCAATGATATCATCAATGATGTCAATGACCATGTCATGAGTAATGCAATATGTGAGGTTATAAGCAGTTCATTGTGGGGGCGTAATTTATAGTTAGCTCAGGTAAGTATAACTGCTGAATTTCAATGGTTTTCTACGAGTGAAATCTGTACCTAACTATAATGTCCCCGTAACCTTTGGTTTTTTCAGTGATTTTTCTATGTTTTTTTAAATTCTATTCCCTAACTATAACGTCCCTGTAACCTTTGTTTTTTCAGTGAATATATATATATATATATATATATATTTATTTATTTTTATTTTATTTATAAAGTTTTATATAGCGCGAACAAGATCCCGAAGGATATCAGAGCGCTTTACAAACGGATGGAAGGAAGGACAAAATGCAATATCGACATTAAGTAAGAATAATAACAGTAATAATCGCATAGTTGCAAGACAAATGAATCAAGGAGAGTAATACAGTGAACAGGTATATAGTGGGCTACGAAGGGTGGCACACTATGCGGTAGAGAAGAGCAGCATCAAAACGATGGTAACATGGTTGTAGGATAAATGATTTCGGGCAGGTGATATATATGAATTACCTACTGGTGGGGTCTGTAGTTATAGTTAGGACCATATTTCCATAGAAAAAGCGTTTTTGACTCGCCTATATCTTTAGGGCCATTAGACGAATTGTCCCGAACATTTAAAAAAAAAGTGTGATAGTGAGTCTTGTTGCTCATGGAAAGTTTCGGGGTGATCTGCCAAGTGGGGGCCTGCCAAGAAAAAGGTGTCTTTCCCATGTTAATTCCTAAAGACTCTTTAGACATGCCTGCAGCCCAAACCGCTGGACGGAATTACACCAATTTTGGAATAAAGGTAGATTTGATTACACAGATAATGCTTTCAGTTATTTGGTGTAGTTGTTGAGAAATGTAAGAGAATCAAGATAGTGATATCTGTGGCCGCGGCTAATTTGCAAATAATAACAAGCTTGTGCAGGGAAATGCAGAGCTCTGATCTGATTGGCTGCCAACACTTCAACCAGGAAGTGTAGTCAGCCATCTTGGGACTCGTCTTCAGCCGAGTCCCCAAAAAACTGTTTAAAAAAAGAAAAGGGGGCAGGGTATTAATGCCCTGACCCCCTAAACTTGGTCACATGGTCCCAGAGGGACCCTGCCAGGCCAAAAAAAGCATTTATTTAAAAAAAACATTTTGCAGCAAAATCACGAAATTCACAGCAAAAATAATAAAAGAAACAAGCGCAGGCTCCCGTTCTTATTTTGAAAACCGCCCCCAGGTGGGCCAGGCCCTGGGGGCATTTTATAAAACAAGGAGGGAGGCGCACAAAGCCCCCCTCCTGAGGCTCTTTGAGCCCCAGGGACCACCACCTCCCCGGGCGTTATTTAAATTTTAGAGGGGGGCCATGTGGACACCCCTCCATAGGCTCAAATGAGCCCTGGGGACCACCACCTCCCCGGGGCTCATTTTATTAAGAGGCGGGGGCTGCGTGGACCCCCCAGCCCAGAAGGAGGCAAAATAAAGGTCAGAAGTGAGCAGAAAAAAGGCTGAAAATGAGAAGAGAAGGAGCAGAAGAGGACAAAACAGAGAGCATTCAGACACTCACACACCTACTCACAGACCCGCTCAGACTCTCTCACACTGACTCACAAACCCACTCAGAGACTCACACACTGCCTCACAGACCCACTCAGACACACACACCCCCACTCACAAACCCAATCAGACACTCTCACACCCACTCACAGACCCACTCAGAGATTCAAACACCAAATTACAGACTTACTGAGATACTCATGCACTCACTCATACACTCACGGCCAAAGGTTAGTGGTTACATTTAAGAAATAAAATTGAAAAAAACTTGGAAATTCACTTAAAAAACCAAAGGTTACAGTGACGTTGTAGTTAGGAAATTACATTTAAAAAAGTAGAAATTCACTAAAAAAGCCCAAGGTTACAGGGATACAATAGCTAGGAAATAGAATTATAAAAAACATAGAAATTCACTGAAAAAAACAAAGTGTACTGGGATGTTACACTCACACAACCACACAAACACTCACATACTCATTCACAGATCCATACAACTACTGATACACACACTCACTCATACAGTCACTCACACAACCACTCACTTACTCATACAGCCACTCACAGATCCATACAGGTACTCACACACCCACTAAGAGACCCATACAGCCACTCACATGCTCAAACAGCCACTCACATGCCCATTCACACACCCACACAGCCACTCACACAACCACTCAGTAACCCAACCCATACTGCCACTCACCCATACAGCTACTAACAGAGCTACTTACTCACCCATACAACCACTCACACATCTGTTCACTCATCCACAAAACCACTTACATACCCATTCACACATCAATACAATCACTCACACACCCATTCACTCATCTATACAGCCACTCACACAAATACTGTGCAAAATAGCCACTCACACACCCACCCACATGCCCATACACCCAGTCAAACAGCCACTCACTTAACCATACATCCACTTACATACCCTATTACTCACCCATAGAGCCATTTGCACAGCCACTCAGTCACCCATACAGCCACTCACACACACATTCATCCACCCATAGAGCCACTCACAAAGCAACCAGTCACTGATACATCCACTCACACACACACTTACCCACCCATACAGCCACTCACACATTCACTCACTCACCCATACAGCTACTCACACACCCACTTATTCACCCATACAGCCACTCAGATACCCATACAGCCACTCAGACACCAACTCTCACACTGATATAGACAGTCATAGTGCCACTGAGATTATATATATTAGAATCAGTATCACTCATTAGTAGTTCAAAACTAATAGCAATTTAACTTATGCAGTACCTTAGTATATATCTTTAACTCTCAGAAACGTATACGAAACTCATACACTCACTGGATGATGTCATCTGTGATGTCTTATGAGATGTCATCAATGATGTCATTAGTGATGTCACTGACCATGTCATAAGTGATGTAATATGTGAGGTCATAAGGAGTGCATTGTGGGGGCGTAAATTATAGTTCGCTTAGGTAACTATGACTGCTGAATTTCAATGGTTTTGTACGAGTGAAATCTGAGCCCAATTATAATGTCCCTTTAACCTTTGAATTTTTAGTGAATTCCTAAAGTCTTTTTAATTCTATTTCATAACTATAACGTCCCTGTAAACTTTTGTTTTTTCAGTGAATTTTTACGTTTTTTTTATATTCAATTTCCTAACTATAACGTTCCTGTAAGCTTTGGTTTTTCCATGGTTTTTTATTGTTATTTCCTAACTATTAAACAATTAAACATTTAAAATTAAAAAAAGAAGGGAAAAAATCAAATTGCGTATAATAAATTCAACTTCCCAAAATACCAAAAATAAGATAAAATCATTAATAATAGATTTCATTTCAATCAATACATACAAAACTATTCAAATATCAAATATCATAGCACAAAACCCTTTCAAAAACACTTACCATAAAATAAATTAAATATGGTTAAAAAATATATATATTTAAGAAAATCGACATAATTAATTACCAATTAATAAATTAAATATAAATATCTATTATTATAAACAAAATATATATGCATATTTATTTTCTTTCCAACCATCTCATCCATAAAACACAATATTTAAAAATACATGTGTAATGTACATATAAATATTAAAACATAGGAAAAACAATTAAACAGTAAAACAATTACACAATTATTAATAAATTATTTTACAATTAATTACATATAACTTCCTACCCAATACCTCTAAAAACCCAGCAGCCTGCACCTAAAATATAACTAATATAAATCAGTATTAAACAATTTACATAATTAATAATCAATTAAATAATTAATTAACAATAATGTAATAATTGTAAATTAATTATTGCTTAATTAACTTCTCACCCTATACCCCTACACACCCAGCAGTCCGCACCTAAAATCTAACTAACTAAAATAAATCAGTATTAAACAAATTACATAATTAATAATCAATTAAATGTTTAGTTAACAATTAATAAATAATTTTAAATTAAGTATTGCTTAATTAACTTCCCACCATATACCCCTACAAAACCAGCAGCCTGGACCTAAAATATAACTAAAGTAAATCAGTCTTAAACAATGTACATAATTAATATTCAAAGAAATAATTAATTTATAATTAATTGTTAATTATTACTTAATTAACTTCCCACCCTGTACATCTAAAACCCAGCAGCCCGCACCAAATATATAACTATATTAAATAAGCATTAATTTTTTTATATATTTTATAATCAATTACATAATTAATTAACAATTAATAATTATTTGTTTATAAGATTTTACTTAATTGAATTCCCACCTTATCTTCCTACAAACCCAACAACGTGCTACGACACTTTAAATTACTACTAACAATTAATAAAAGAATCTACATCACTTAAAATTACAAACTATGTTTTAACAAATTATTAACAATTATACAAACAATAGTAACAAATGAAATAATATACTACCTAAAACACATTAAAACGATTACAAAATGATATTTTTTACAACAGTTTTACTGAAAACGTTACTAAAACAATGATATTCTTAAAAAACAATATTAATTTTTCCCAAAATGATGTTCTTAACAACTAAATTTTTGCATCACGAGACTTTTGAATTGTAATATTTCTTTTCCAATATTTCTGTCTTCCGATATTTTGAACTCAACATTTTGTCTAAATAACTTTTCTTTGCCACCAGGATGAGTGAATACTAGGGCTGTCTGGCATTGGGGTCTAATCCTGTTCTGTTCATGAGCTATAGCTGCCTTTTTATCCTATCAGATCAGCCCACCCTTTTCTGAGAGTCAACGCAGCCAACCTTAATTGCAGCTCCCTAACTGTCTTCTTATCCGCCAAGGAAGTCTTTGCCTTCCAAATTACTTCCAACTAGGAGGGCAACTGCCTGTAACTGAAACAGTGGAAATGGAGTGCGGAGGAGGTGTTTTCTTATCCTTCTGCTGCTCCTCCATTGTTGTGATCTGGGGGGTCCTGGCTTCCCCAAGATCAAGGAAATGTGCTATCTCAGACTTCCTGGGGCGTTGGCTAGCAGAAACACTCTTTTTGCACAAAGCCTTTGTGACTACTGTTTGACCTGCCTGCCAGGGCAACCATATTAATCTTCATAAAAAATAATAAAAAATGATTCTATTAAAATCCAAATTGCCAATTACACACCAGGCATTTTTAGTTTTAAATGTGATAAGGGGCTTTTAATTCTCAAACTGCAATGTGGCAGCTAGACACACAAATCCTATCCACACCGCTGATGAATACTGTAGAGTGTACAGTTTGGGAGAGGGAGGCAACAGTTTTGATATGAGTTGTGCAAGAGAGCTCAGAAAGTTAAACAATCTGGTGCCTCAAAAGAAAAAGCTTTTGAGGAATGCTGGACTCAACATTGATAGCATTGGCTCAAGCAATAGGCTTTGCCCAGAGAAAGTGTGTGCATTGAATTTAGCATCACCAAAACAACATTAAAGTAAAGACTGTAAAGAAATGAAATTCCTAAACTACTTTTGTCAAAAATAAGTAGAAGGTGATGAAAAAACAACACCAAAATGACAAACATGTTTTATAAGATCTTGAAATATTAAGAAATGGTCATACATATCCATAGAAAACAATGAGGATTTCAAAGTCAATGCTGTTCTGTGGGGCACAGGTAAGCCTTTCAATCCGACCAAGATAAGGCGAGGGTCAAGTACAATCCTAGTGGTTTGCCATGCTGGACTCTGCCAATTAGATGTATGCCTGAGGTCAGGTACATTTGATATCTAGTCTTGCTGAAGCTCTGGAATTTGGCGCCAATAGCTCCAAGTGGGATGAATCTATAAATTAAAGCTGCTGAGTTCATTTCACTCCAGAGATCACTTCACCACCTTTTCCAATGTTTGCACTTCACATTGGGGCCAGTGGGCGAAGTTAAGAGGACTCAGAGGCCCCGGTGGAGACAACGTAACTCTAACCACCCTTCACTGTGTGCCGGAGCTGCGGGGACACTGGGGGTTACATCGGAGGAAGAACTGCACTGTACTGGGTAGCGGCCTCATGGCGCCGGGGGAGGTCTGAGTCTACAATGCCTGACTTTAAAATGGCGGATGCGCTGCGCGGAGATTGGCCGCACCGTCTTAACCCTGCTGCCATTGTGTGGCTGATGCAGATGATTCAAAGCCAATCTTGCTGCAGTGCATTGCTACTCCTCTCACAACCACACAAAAACTCTCCAGGTACGACAGTGGGGGAGGGGAGATCCCTGGAGAAGCCAGCCCTGGATGTCCCTGGGGGATAACCCTCAAGCACGCCACCCGAAAACACCACCAGCTGATCCACTCCACCAAGAAAACCGCATTCAAGGAACGACTGGACAACAACGCCCACAACAGCAAGGAACTCTTCATCATCGTCAAAGAGCTCTCGAACCCCAGCGCCGGAAACAACGACATCACTCCCTCGCAAGACCTCTGCAACTCGCTCGCCTCGTTCTTCCACAGCAAGATCGCAGACATACACAACAGTTTCAGCACACAGCCGACGTACCCTACGACCGTTCCAACGTCCCCCACCTCCACCCTCCGAGCCTGGACCCCGATCAACACCGAAGACACTATCCGCACGATGAACTCCATCCACTCCGGATCACCTACCGACCCCTGCCCTCACCACGTCTTCAACAAGGCCGACGCCGTCATCGCACCCCACCTCCGGGACATCATCAACACCTCCTTCGACACCGCCACCTTCCCAGAGAGCTGGAAGCACGCCGAACTCAGCGCCCTACTGAAGAAACCGTCAGCGGACCCCACCGACCTCAAAAACTACCGCCCCATCTCGCTCCTTCCTTTTCCTGCCAAAGTCATCGAGAAGACCGTCAACAGACAACTGGCCACCTTCCTCGAGACGAATGGATCCTCGACCACTCGCAGTCCGGCTTCCGGGCCAACCACAGCACCGAGACCGCCCTCATCGCAGCCACCGACGACATCCGAGCCCTGCTCGACAACGGGGAAACAGCGGCCCTCATCCTCCTGGACCTCTCCGCAGCGTTCGACACAGTCTGCCACCGCACCCTAGTGCAACGCCCTGAACAACGTCGGAATCCAAGAGAAGGCACTGGAGTGGATCATCTCCTTCCTCGCCGGAAGAACCCAGAGAGTCCGCCTCCCCCGTTCAGTTCCGAGGCCACCGAAGTCATCTGCGGCGTACCACAAGGATCATCACTCAGCCCCACCCTCTTCAACGTCTACATGAGCCCCCTCGCAGCCATCGCACGCCAACACAACCTCAACATCATCTCCTACGCCGACGACACCCAGCTGATCCTCTCCCTCACCAACGACCCCACAACCGCCAGAACCAACCTACATGAAGGGATGAAGGACGTAGCCGAGTGGATGAGGAACAGCCGCCTGAAACTGAACTCAGATAAGACGGAAGTCCTCATCCTAGGATCATCACCCTCCGCCTGGGACGACTCCTGGTGGCCCCCTGCCCTGGGCAACGCACCCAAACCAACGGACCACGCACGCAACCTGGGCTTCATCCTGGACTCCTCCCTCTCAATGACCCGACAAGTCAACGCCGTCTCCTCGTCTTGCTTCAACATCCTACGCATGCTGCGCAAGATCTTCCGGTGGATCCCCACCGAAACCAGGAAGACGGTCACCCAGGCCCTCGTCACCAGCCGACTGGACTACGGCAACTCCCTCTACGCCGGAACCACAGCCAAACTTCATAAAAGACTCCAACGCATCCAGAATGCTGCAGCTCGACTCATCCTGGACATCCCCCGACACAGCCACATCGCCAGACACCTGAGAGACCTGCACTGGCTCTCCGTCAGCAAGAGAATCACGTTCCGACTCCTCACCCACGCACACAAAGCCCTCCACAACCAAGGCCCCAGATACCTCAACGACCGTCTGACCTTCTACACTCCCACCCGCCAGCTACGATCGACCAACCACGCCCTCGCCGCCGTCCCCCGCATCCGAAGAGCCACAACGGGAGGAAGATCCTTCTCCTACCTGGCTGCCAAGACGTGGAACTCCCTACCCATCCACCTCCGCCTTACCCAAGACCACCTCTCCTTCAGGAAGCAACTCAAGACCTGGCTGTTCGAACAGTAGCGGACCCCCCTCCCCCAAGCGCCTTGAGACCCTCCGGGTGAGTAGCGCGCTATACAAATGATTGATTGATTGATTGATTGAACCTGTGGTTAGATCGAACTGCGGTTCTCACCTCTCCAGTCTCCCGTGTTTAAACTCGAAATCTTCAGTGGAACCGTGATTATTACCCTGACCGCGGAGACCGAGCAATATGGTTGATGCCCGGTGGAGCTGCCTAGACAGCTATAAAGGAGATCAGGTTTGGTTCACTCCCTCGGCCGTCACCTACCCAGCCGGACATTGGACATTGTTTTCCTCATCTCTCCGCTGTGTCTCCTTCCCCCCCTCCGACCGTGTAACATTGTTTTTTATATGTCGTTGTACTGTGTAACCTGTAACTGATGTAATTTGTAACTTGTAACTCACTTGTCCTCATGTAAAGCGCTCTGATACCTCCGGGTCTAGCCAGCGCTATATAAAACTCTTCAAATAAATAAAAAATAAAGTTGGGAACCTTGAGCAGGCAGGACTCCACAAGGGCAGATGACTGGTATCTGTAGCCTCATAGAAGCTTCAAGAGTCACTACAAAAAGGATTTAGTGGGACTAGCAAGGAAATCTTGTCTGCCACTGAAGCACCTTTGTTCAGTTGCCAAAGCACCTTGTCATGGTCTTCCAGTAGGCAAAAAAAGTTAAAGTCCCAACTTCACAAAAGATTGGATATCTTCTTTCTCATAACTTTCAAAGCTAGAATTTAGAGTGTGCCAGGCAAGAGACCGCACTTGGAAGAAGGTTTTTCAACCACTTTCTTCAGCCAGGTCCATTGTCCTGTTGGATATTCTTCCAAGATGCCCTTAGCTCTTTTCTTCCTGTGGACTTTCAGAAGTCCAGCTTTCCTGCCTGTGATAATGGAATTTAGCTCTTGAGTTCCAAGAGGAAGCAGAGTTTCCTCAGTCCTTCCTTATTTGGAAGGAGAACACCTTCCACAGTTTCTTTTGGTCTTCTTCAGGTTCCATCATCATTCTGATCCAGGTGGTGGGAACCTCAGTTTATAGGGGTATCCCAGAAGTGAATGATTTTGACCTATATACGTATCCCTGTAGAGTTCCCACTATGTTCCTTCCTGATTTTTGCAAAACTTTCTGCATTTTTTGGGTAGAAGCAATGCCTCGAAGCTCAGATCTTCTATTTCCCTAAATGAGGAAGTTAGTCTCAGGTCAGTTCAGATGTGTGGGCTTTCTAAGCATACCTCCTTGTGACTGTCCACCCTTATCCGTTATCACATTCTCCCCATCATAGGGTAACAAACTCAAACTGGTCATTTTTTTATTGTCCCTCTTGGTGTGAAATATGATTGAGTCTATGTGAAAAGCTTTTCCTACCGAGTTTCACATATGAGAGTGGGATAGCAGAAGGCCAAACTTGCCTTTGTACAGACATCTGCTAAATACTGGGTGCTAAGTACTGGGAGAATCTTGGTGCATCCTATTGCCTCCTGGTAGAGCTCTGTTGTAGCATTTCACATCTTTCTGTTACGACTTTGGGCTGAGGGGAAATCTGGCAAAATTAGTTCTAGTACACGTAGGTAAAACTTAACAACGCTTCTAAAAATATTTTTTGTGACTTGCGTTAAAAATCTTAGTTTGCCATTAAATTAGTTTTTTTGTTTAATAGTAACATGTCAAAATAATGACATATCTAGATCATTCCTTGGCCAACATTCAAAAATGTTGTTTCTAAACACATGCAAATTTTGTTAATGAAAAGCTTCTCTGGCCTATTTAGCAACATCAATTTGATGTCCCTGTTACTACTGAAATATGTAAGTCAGCAAAAAGTCCAAATTTGACATTCAACTGTGCCTTACATGCTTTTAGGCATAACTACAATTGACTTATTTAATGGCAGATGTAAATCTACACATGTTAAAGCTGTTTAGTTTGGCATGTTAACATTGCAACCTTGTCTGGAAGGACACTGGGCTGCTTCACACTCCTTTTGGCATGTTTTTGATCTTATACGTGTGGTGTAATACCATGCTGTTGCCCACATTGGGGGTCTGACCTTCTTGCACAGTTTTTGTTCAGTAATATTATGGACTTACCTGAATGCAGAATATTCCAATTGGTGTTTTTCAATTCAGTACCATGTTTTATGGGTAGAGCATAAGCAGTGAGAAGTGTTCAGCATGCTCTCACCATTCAGTGGTCCAAACAAAATCCAAGGGGATTTAGTTTGGCGGGGAGGGGACCACGCAAATAGATTGATTTCCCTAAAGCTATCAGTAGTGAAGATGTATTTAACAGGATTTTCTGATATTTTGTGGCAAGTTCTGGAGAGTGTGGGATTTAGAAAGGTTTTGAAAGTGGAATCTAAGATCTGTATGAAAAACACACAAATAATTCATAGCAGTGACTAGTCTAATCTCAAATCCCTTTTCCGATCCTGCTAACAGAGTCAAGGGCCACATGAATGGAGTTGGAGGTCTTTAGAAATAGAACATAATATAACATAGCTTAGCATAGCATAACATAACATAACATAACATTGGTAGAGAAGACCGTACCTCTAGACAGAACGATGGGATTCAGTTTGATGGAGGTATACTTAAAATTGACTTTTATAAATGAAAGCAGTCTTGGGCTCAAGGCGGATTTATCCAGTCTTGCATAAGGAGCTCCAGCCTACTCTATCAAACACCTTCTCTGCATCAAGTGGGAGATCGAGCATCTAAATATTATCACAAGTGTCTTTGTCTATCACATTAGAGGCTAGCTGAGTACTGTTCCGTGTGTGTCAATTTTTAATAAAACGTGCCTAAAGCAGAGACATTAGGATAGGTCAAAGTCTCTAAGCTGAGTGGTAAGGATTTTTGTGGTAATTTTAATGTCACAGTTTAATAGGGCTAATGACTGAACAGAGATTCACATTAGAGGATCATTTTCAAGCTTAAATCATATGGTTAAAGTAGATTCCATCATTGTATACACTACTGATCCAGAATTATAGGATTTAAATACTTTGGTCATATGTGGGGGTTCAGATATCTCTGCATGTTTTATAAAAAAAGATGCTGAGAGCCCATCAGGTCCAGGGGCTATATTGTCCAAGAGGTTTTTGATGGTATTATGGTCACTGTCTTCTGATTCAGGTACACCAATACCCTCTAACATTTCAGGTGGATTGGGGGAAAGCTAAAGTCTGCCAGGTAAGCATCATGGGGGTCAAGATCACAAGGCTCAGCCTGATACAGACACGAGTAGATCTGCGAGAAGATGTCCATCACATCCTTATCAGAGGTATGGACAGCCCAGTCATCCTCCTAAACTGATTGTTAGTTTTGGCTAACCTGATATGATAAGCCAGCAATCTGTCTGCCTTGTCTCCTTTTCCATAATATCTCTAGCCTTTAGGAAAACATAGTACATCCATCTAGAACAAGTTTGTTTGTGCTCATTTCAACTTTGTAGACCGCTACCTCTAGTTTGGCTTGCCTCCGTTTGCTGGTCATACAAATGTGGCTGTGTGGGCTATATGTTCACCTGTCAACACAGCTTTTGCAGTGTCTCAAATTGTAGCCCCAGGCTTCCCTTTAGCCTCTTTCTCAGCTGAGTAATTCTCAGTAGCCTCAACTATTTTACTTCTAAGCACTGTGTAACAGAAAGCACCTTCCTATTTTATCCAGAACTGTGGGAGTTGCAGGGTCAGCTTGTCTAAGGTTAGCAACATCATAACAGGAGCACGATCTGAAAGAGTATTGGCCAATGTCCATTGTCACCAGAGTCGGCTAAAGGTGATGACATCAGTCAATAGTCAAAGTGGGAATGAGGTCTGTGAGCAATTGAGTAAAAAGTTTAATCACTTTCTCTTGAGTGAGGCGAATGCCATATATCTATGAGATTCATACCAGTTTTAGAGCATTGTTTTTATAAATAGAAATGACGCCTTGTATTTAAAGTGTTTAAATTAGCATAACGAGGCCTCAATCAGAGACTAGGCCAAAATCAGCCTAAATTTGACATGTTTTGCAATGGCGGAGAAAATTGAGCTTTTAAAAGTACATCAGCGAGTCTCCTATGTGCATGTTTCTCTTCAGTGTTTTTCCTTTGTTGAGCGAAATATAATTAGTTTTGAGGAGTTTTAATTTTGTTGAGCTGAAATGTATTAATTTGTGTTCCATGAGAAGAAAGCCATGAGCTGAATGTTTCTGTAGTTGCAACCTATTTAAGGCCTTTGCGCTGCCTGGGTCTGCTCTAAGCAGCTGCACTGTGTACTGCTTTCACTTATTGCATAAATGTCATTATTTTTCACATGTCCTATGCATAATTATGTATGAAAGCAGGCATTCATAAATGTTTAATATTTGTTGTATCACATTTACTTATTTCACTATTGATTAATGTGAATCAAACATTATTAGTACAGCGCTACTATGTCAAACTTCAACATGGCAAGAGTGTGCTTTTCACTTTCTAAAACCTATAAAAAGTGCCATTTCTGGGAGTTGTGCAAGACTTTTCTTGCTTTCAAAACCATGCATACTCTATGTTAGTCTATCTATTTCAGTGCTTCCCATTTTTTTTAGAATTATGACCCAATTTTTAGTACGACAAACCTTCGCAATCCACCTAGCTTTAATTGACATGTGGCAGGCAATTTTTAAATGTAACTAAAACATTGTGTGGTAGCGCAGACAGCACATTTTCCATTGAAATGGCCACTGATTTTTGCTCAGACCTAAAGTTTTACTGATAGAATTATATTGCACACTAATGATAATGTGTGGAAATCTGGCTTCAGTGAATATTTATAACTAGTGCATCACCAAGTAGAGTGACGGTGAAGATTCTGAGCACTGCCAAGTAGGGGCCCCCAATATCATGTTGTCACCTGCAAACTCTGAGACAACAGGGAAGAGATATTCATAGAAAGTCTATTTCTTTTCATTGGGGCCATAGACTTAGAAAATTGAACAGGCCTTTCTGTGACAACACCCTCTGGCACTCCCACTATGCACCGATCCTTGTCTTTATTTGTAGATTCTCTCGTGAATTTAGTACCTGCTGTGTATAATATTGTAAACCTTTAACTTTGAACTATGCCTTGGAATAATATTGTAAAGAGTAAAGCCTGAATCTTAATATAGGGATGTAAGTATCTAATCAGTGTGTTTCTTGTGGCAATTCCACTTCAGCTTCCTTGGTTGTACAGCCATTTCAATAATGCCTTTCTCTTGATGAAGACGTTCAAGCCTTTTATTTTTAGTGAGAAGAATTTGATTTCTGGAGTAGCAGTCAGCTGTAAACATTCCAAAAGGATGCTTCTTCATTATGGAATGATTGTTTACTACTAATTTTGACCTTCCGTGTTGTGCTATTATCATGTGATCTCTCTTGATGTTTCTAACTGATCCCTTTTCACCTCCTCCCCTATCATAGCTTTCATGGTATCTGATCTTGCTCTGCTTAGCTCACACTGCTTTTTGTTTAAGCAAAATATTGATTGCACTGATAATAAATGAACAATGCAGAACAATAACATGCTGAACAAAAACTTAGAGTTTAGTTTGATGGTTTACCAGCGCTTTATGACATACTGTTCAACAATGATGATACGACTGAGGCAAAATTCACCTATTGTGGTGTGGGTGAATCTCCACTGAAGACTCAGGAACTAAGATCCCCCAGGCAGAGTTTCACCTCTATGTTTGACTATAAGAAAACCTTTCTTACTTTGGCAGACACTCCCAAGAAGGAAGACATCCAGCTGTCTTACTCAGTCAACAGTTGGATTAACGGCAGCCTTCATGAGAGTCCCTCATCCAGTCTCTAGGGCAGATGTATTAAACCAGTCAATTTGACACCTTCAGAAAAGGTCACAGCCTTGAGTACATTTTTAAGTAAGCAGGGGTCATATTTTCTTTTTAAAGTTAAGGGATGTATGTGTTTATTTTACATTATTATCATCAGGCTGCAGATAGCAGAGCCTGATAATGAGCAGTGCTCAGTCAGATCTATGACCCAGGCTGGGGCACAGAGAGGAACAAATAAAGCACTGAGGTATTTAACTCCTAAATAAAAGTCCTTGTCAACTCAATATTGGAGTGAGAGAACAAAATGATGTTTCTGAATGCTTTTAAATGGAAGAAAATTAAAATGAAAAGTTACCTTAATGATTAATTTAGCTCTTCATTTTAATATTCTCCCATTTCAAAGTGTTGCATTTATAAACAGCTGGCCTCTTGCTCTCAGTGGCCAGTAGACACTGTGCCATATTTATAACTGAAAAAGGAAAAAAGAATTTAAATTGGAGAAATTTAAAGTGAAGAAAATATTTTTATGAAACACTGAGTCTTAATGTTTTTCTCCACTTTTAATTAACCCAATCACATCTTAATATTTTATGAAGCATGCTTCTTCACTGTAAATTCCTACCATGTAAACAAATGGCTGTATTTTTCTGTTATAACTATGGCACCATGTTTACATGCCACTGGGAGCAAGACGTCTGGTGTTTGTAAATGTGACACTTGGAAATGAGAAAAAATGTAAATCATCAACTTTATTGACTCAATATAAACAAAGTCAACTTTTCAGTTTAATTTTCTCCCATTTCAAAGTGTCGCCTTTACACACATCAGGCATCTTTCTACCAGTGGCTGGCAGACACGGTGCCATATTTATAACTGAAAAGTACAGTCATTATTTTAAGTGGGAGAAATTTAAAGAGCAGAAAAATGTTCCATATTATGAATATTTTTGCAGAACATTTTTCTGCACTTTAAATTTCTCCCACTTAAAAAAATGGTTATATGTTTGTGTTATACATGTAACGGTGCCACATATGACAAAAGGTACGTCCTGTGCCACAAGTGCAAAGGACTTAGGCTCTCAGTCACCTGTACACATACATCCCATTCTTATGCACACATGTTCACGCATTCCCAAAGACCACGCTCTCACTGTCACACATGGCAGCCCTGTCATAGAGCCCCTAGTCAAAGTATTTTGTTCAAACCATAGTATCTGGCTCTATTGACATTAGGCTTAAAGTCTATGAAGCTGGGCGTGGGGGAGTCTTTAGTAGCTCACAGTGATTTTCACTGATCAGAAGTAGCTCTCACTATAGAAAAGGTTGAAGACTTCCTGCCCTAGGGCCATTTTAGGATACTATCAACTCAGTATCCAGTACAGCCTCAATTACCTATGTTACGGTTCCTTCAGCCCTCCATTCAGACCACCGCCCATCCTCTTCTTACAGCTGTATACAAATATGTAAGTGTTCACACCTAGGGCCTCATTATGAGTGTGCCACTAAATGTGCTGGGTTCACCCCACACCCTGAGGGTATACACTTCTTTCTGGCTTTTCCTCCATTGGCTGTGTCAGCTACCAGTGTCCAGAGGTCCCAATGCTTGCAGCACGTCAAGGTAGCCATCTTAAAGATGAGTGTAGCTCTGCTTAGGAATTGGGAGGGTTGCATCTTGGAGCTCGCTTTTAGGTGGCACTCAAAGGAGTCAATCAAAGTCTTTGAGCAAGATGTTCTTATTTTCCCCGGCATGTAATATTTATTAAAAAATAATGTGAGGTTAGAGTGTAATTGAAGATGAGTTCTAATAATACAGTACTTGAAATCTGGATCTGTACACAATATGTCTCAATGGCTCCCAACCTTCCCATATTTGCTAGAAATAAAATAAAAACTTCCTCTTCAAATCTCACCTCCTAGAAATATCAACCTCTTCCCACCACCTTACATCACACCTTTGTGTACCTGTACTGTCAGTCTACTGGTTTATCTGCCATTGTTTATAATCGCATGAAGTTTGGCAGTGCTTGTTAGAATGGGGGGTCTCTAATTGGCAGAGGTAGGTACCTTTGTCCAAGTAGGGACCCTTGCTTCTAGTCAGGGTAAGGGGGATACACACTTTAGATAACCCCTGCTCACCCCCTTGGTAGCTTGGCACGAGCAGGCAGGCTTAGCCCAAAGGCAATGTGTAAAGTATTTGTACTCAAAACACACAGTAATACAGTGATAACACCACAAATTGACACCACACTAGTTTAGAACAATAAGGTATCTTTGCTAAACCAAAGAAGACCAAAACGACAAAAATCCAACATACATGTAGTAAAATAGCACTTCAATACAGTTATTTAAAAAATAAAGCTTGTAGAAAACATATAGCTCCACCTGACAGCTATTCAGATGTTGTGGCAGCAATAAATTCAAAGTACAGCGCAGACTGCAAGGTGCGTGGTTCCTGGCCCAGAGTCACACGGACCCCTAAACAATACGTTGGAAAACTAAGTCTATGACGATGCACGGGGTCGTGGAGGTGAGGCGTTGGTGCCAAGGATGAGGCCGGCTCCCTGGCTGCCACGGGGGAGGCGAGGCATCGTGTCCGCGAGAAGGCTACATATCGAATCCAGGACAGGGGAAGTTGGTTGCGTCGGAGGTGGGACATCGGTTCTGGTGAGGCGATGCGAAGTCATCGAGTTCGAGGAGTCACCCTCGGCGGTTATCGGCGCCGCGAAAACAGAATGCAGGCACTGTTGATGACAGAGTTGGTGTGAGCACTGGCGTCGGGAATGCCGATAACTGGAGGAGTCAAAGGGCGTTGAAGCTGCGATGCACGCTGGGCGGTGCATCATGCACTTCACGAGCGGTGCCCCTGGCCCCGGTGCAGGTCGCTGCATCACGGCGGTGTTGCTGATGGCGTTGGAGATTGCTTTTCTTGGTTCTCTTAGGTTTCTTCTAGCTCCCACCAGCAGGAACAACCTCCAGATGCCTAAAACTGGGACAGGCACCTCCTGGCAGGTCAGAACTCTCAGCAATAAAGTTCAGGGGAGCTGGGGGTGAAGTCTTTGTGTCCCTGAGTCTTCAGAACAGGAGGCCAGCACACACAAGCCGTTGGAGATTCTTCTTCAAGCAGGTTTCTCAGAAATGTTCCAGTCCTTGTCCTTTCCTTGGCAGAAGCAGCAACTGCAGGCCACCCTCACACAGCACAGAGCAAGGGGGCTCATCACAGCTCTCCATCTCTTCTCCTTGGTAAAGGGTTCTCTTGAGTCCAGAAGTGATCTAAGATTCTGGGGTTTACAGTCCACTACTTATACCCCATTTTGTCTTTGTTTTTCTTTGTTCAAGGGTCTCTGAGCCCAGTCCAAATCAGTCCTGTCCTCACTGGTGCAGTATGACCACAGGGGGTGGAGACAGCATTGTGCAAGGGAGACAGGTCCTATTCAGGTGCAAAGAAAACTCTGCCCACTACTCTAAATGTAGCCAAGGTCTATTCAGCTCAGCTCTGAGTCATCCAGGAAGGTCCAGGCACACCTCAACCCCCCCAGTGGCTGTCTACAGAGAATGCACATCTACAGCCCCTGTCACTTCAAAACCAGACAGCCAATCCACAAACAGGCAGAGGCACACAGAATGGTTAATCAAGAAAATGCCTACTTAAAGTGGCATTTTCAAACACACAATTTAAAAAACATCTTTACTAAAAGATGTACTATTAAATTCTGAGTTCAGAGAGCCTAAACTTCATCTCTCCATCTTGTTCCAATGGGAAGTTATACTTGTAAGATGTACAAAGTATCTCCCATGCTATCCTATGGGACAGATAGCCTCACAATAGTGAAAAACTAAATTGGTACTATTTCACTCTCAGGACATGTCACACACACCAGTACATGTCCCACCTTTCACATACACTGCACCCTGCCCAGGGGAGTACCTTGGGCCTACCTGGGGGGTGCTTTACATTAAGAAAAGGGAAGGTTAGGGCCTGGAAAGTGGGTGCGCTTGTCAAAACAACTGCGCGCAGACACTGCAGTGGCAGGTCTGAGTTACATTTGCGGGCTACTTATGTGGGTGGTACAACCAGTGCTGTAGGCCCACTAGTAGCATTGGATTTAGAGACCCTGGCACACTCAGTGCACTTTACTAGGGACTTAGCAGTAAATCAAGTATGCTAATCAGGGAGAACCAATTGTAACAACAATTTACACAGGGAGCATTTGCACTTTGACACTGATCAGCAGTGGAAAGTGCCCAAAGCATCTAAGCCAGCAAAAATGAAATCCAGCACAACATCAAAAATACAGGAGGTAGAGGCAAAAAGTCAGGGTAAACCACGCCAAAGATGCCAAGTCTAACAGTACTATATAAAAATCACTAACGCATTGACTTCCGTGTTCAAGGATTTCATGCATTATTCGAAGGATGTGACTTGATGTAATTGTGAAATTACAAAAATTTGATAAATATGCAAGGGCCAATGCTTCTTAGTGACTGGATTCAATATTCCTGTCATCACGGAGAAGCATTTCCTTATTTCCTACTGTGTGCCATTGGAAAACGTCCCAAAATCAGCAGTCCACCTCAAATTGCGAGGCAACGTGCCAGAAACATTTAAGTCTTGCTAGACTTAGTCAGTGAGTTGTAGCTTGAGTCAATAGGTACAATGAGCACCAAGCACTTAGGGTTATCAAATATACATTACTAAAATGAGACAAAACTCTTTGATTCCACACTTATAGCCGCTTGAACTGTCAATGTTGTGCTGAGTAAACCATATGACACCATTTTCAGCCCATTATATATTTTGCAAACACTGGGATAGTATATGCAAATCAGTCTTCTCCAACCCCAAACTGAGCAGTCTGACACGAATTGTTAGCTGATGGTCTAAATTGATTCCCCAACTGCAATTGCACTGAAGAGATAAATATTGAATGATATTCCAAGGGCATAATGGCATAAACCCCTGGACCCCTCTGGTGAAGTCCAACGAGGAAGAAACATGGATGGAACTCACGGGTAAACCATGCAGCAGGATGGTCGCCTGGCCATACATCTGGTCATGGGACAGCGTCAGACTACTCTACATATGGTCTATTCAGCAGTAAGAAGTTGCCCATGTGATGCATAGCGCTTTTTAAAACTCTAAATAGAAATAAACAGATAAATATGGCTGATCCACTTCTACAATGGCGCAGATGAGCTATAAAGGATGCATTGATGCTGCATCAAAACAATCCTCCTATAAGTTAAGAATAATTGGCATTCAATTACATATGAGTTACATGCATTTAATTTATCATGAACCACACGTAGTTAAATATAGATGCATTGATGAAAACAAATTACAGAAATACTGGTAACGTATATTTGATAAAAGATGTGTTCTGCTTTTCAACCTACAAGCACATGGCCAACATTCCTGCCATGCCCTTTTAAAGAAGTCTGACTTTGCTGAGGGTTGGGGGTGGAAGATGGGAGATGGGGGACGGAGCGGAGTCTGCCTGGTGGACAGTATTTGCATCTCGCCTCCTCTAAGCCTCTCAATGCCTCTCTATCAGGGGCTCTGCGCCTCTTTGGAGCAGAATACACCCATTAGCACAGAAGAGTAGTACGGTGTGCAGTGGTGTTCTAAGAGTATAGTAACATTAATAATAATAGTATAGCAATAACAACAACAACAAAAAGCGACAACAACAACAATAATAATAGTATAGCAACAACAACGATAACAACACCAATAATAATAATAATAGTATAGCAATAACAACAAGAGCGACAACAACACCAATAATAATAATAGTATAGCAATAACAACGACAACACCAATAATAATAATAATAGTATAGCAATAACAACAACTGTGGAAAAGTATATCTGTTGTCTTGCCATTAGCTCAGCCATTTTGCGCTTCATCCTCCATTGTGACCTCTCTACAGGGGTCACAAATGCTCTGTGGCTTCACATCTTGATTCACCTCACCTCTGCACTGCCACCAACGCCCTGTTTCTGACCTGACATGCCGCCACCTGCCTGGACTCATGCTAAAACCAGTCGAGCAGGACTGCCCATGCCCTTGTTTGCCACAATCTGACTGAACTCTTGCTAAACCCCAGTTTAACAGGACTGTCCACCTGCGCTTACTGTCCTCACCCTGCCCTTCGCCCTACAGGGCTTGACAGCTACCATCTTCGGACTTATCAGATTGTCCTCTGCTTGTTGTGTAATTAAGAGCTTCACCTACACCCTGCAGGGGCCCAACAGTGACCATCTGCTAACTTATCAGATTGACCTCTGCCTGTATAATTATGGTGTTCATTGTTTTACTGTACACGTCTCCCTTTGTATAATTATGGTGTTCATCGTTTTCTGTATACATCCCCCTTTTCATAATCATGGTGTTCTTTCTTTACTATACACGCCTGGGGTGGGGATGAAGGGTATATAAGACGTGGAACCAAAGTGCTTGGCAGATTGCCTCCTCAGACAAGCTGCGGGTGTCTGTTGCTGATGCTCTCTCTCTCCATCTCATGAGATTGTAATAAATATCCTCTCTCTCGGCACTCCAGTGTTGGTCTCAGTTTGTATCCCGGACCCGTGGACGAAGGGTGGACCCTGCACCTTTGGGTGGTCTTCCAAGGAGACCCCCAAATCCACACAACAATGACAACACCAATAATAACAATAATAGTATAGCAATAACAACAACACCAATAATAATAATAATAATAGTATAGCAATAACAACTACGACAACACCAATAATAATAATAATAGTATAGCAATAACAACAACAATGACAACACTAATATTAACAATAGCATAGCAAGAACAACAGCGACAACAGCAACACCTATAATAATAATAGTATAGCAATAACAACAACTGTGGAAAAGTATATCTGTTGTCTTGCCATTAGCTCAGCCATTTTGCGCTTCATCCTCCATTGTGACCTCTCTACAGGGGTCACAAATGCTCTGTGGCTTCACATCTTGATTCACCTCACCTCTGCACTGCCACCAACGCCCTGTTTCTGACCTGACATGCCGCCACCTGCCTGGACTCATGCTAAAACCAGTCGAGCAGGACTGCCCATGCCCTTGTTTGCCACAATCTGACTGAACTCTTGCTAAACCCCAGTTTAACAGGACTGTCCACCTGCGCTTACTGTCCTCACCCTGCCCTTCGCCCTACAGGGCTTGACAGCTACCATCTTCGGACTTATCAGATTGTCCTCTGCTTGTTGTGTAATTAAGAGCTTCACCTACACCCTGCAGGGGCCCAACAGTGACCATCTGCTAACTTATCAGATTGACCTCTGCCTGTATAATTATGGTGTTCATTGTTTTACTGTACACGTCTCCCTTTGTATAATTATGGTGTTCATCGTTTTCTGTATACATCCCCCTTTTCATAATCATGGTGTTCTTTCTTTACTATACACGCCTGGGGTGGGGATGAAGGGTATATAAGACGTGGAACCAAAGTGCTTGGCAGATTGCCTCCTCAGACAAGCTGCGGGTGTCTGTTGCTGATGCTCTCTCTCTCCATCTCATGAGATTGTAATAAATATCCTCTCTCTCGGCACTCCAGTGTTGGTCTCAGTTTGTATCCCGGACCCGTGGACGAAGGGTGGACCCTGCACCTTTGGGTGGTCTTCCAAGGAGACCCCCAAATCCACACAACAATGACAACACCAATAATAACAATAATAGTATAGCAATAACAACAACACCAATAATAATAATAATAATAGTATAGCAATAACAACTACGACAACACCAATAATAATAATAATAGTATAGCAATAACAACAACAATGACAACACTAATATTAACAATAGCATAGCAAGAACAACAGCGACAACAGCAACACCTATAATAATAATAGTATAGCAATAACAACAACTGTGGAAAAGTATATCTGTTGTCTTGCCATTAGCTCAGCCATTTTGCGCTTCATCCTCCATTGTGACCTCTCTACAGGGGTCACAAATGCTCTGTGGCTTCACATCTTGATTCACCTCACCTCTGCACTGCCACCAACGCCCTGTTTCTGACCTGACATGCCGCCACCTGCCTGGACTCATGCTAAAACCAGTCGAGCAGGACTGCCCATGCCCTTGTTTGCCACAATCTGACTGAACTCTTGCTAAACCCCAGTTTAACAGGACTGTCCACCTGCGCTTACTGTCCTCACCCTGCCCTTCGCCCTACAGGGCTTGACAGCTACCATCTTCGGACTTATCAGATTGTCCTCTGCTTGTTGTGTAATTAAGAGCTTCACCTACACCCTGCAGGGGCCCAACAGTGACCATCTGCTAACTTATCAGATTGACCTCTGCCTGTATAATTATGGTGTTCATTGTTTTACTGTACACGTCTCCCTTTGTATAATTATGGTGTTCATCGTTTTCTGTATACATCCCCCTTTTCATAATCATGGTGTTCTTTCTTTACTATACACGCCTGGGGTGGGGATGAAGGGTATATAAGACGTGGAACCAAAGTGCTTGGCAGATTGCCTCCTCAGACAAGCTGCGGGTGTCTGTTGCTGATGCTCTCTCTCTCCATCTCATGAGATTGTAATAAATATCCTCTCTCTCGGCACTCCAGTGTTGGTCTCAGTTTGTATCCCGGACCCGTGGACGAAGGGTGGACCCTGCACCTTTGGGTGGTCTTCCAAGGAGACCCCCAAATCCACACAACAATGACAACACCAATAATAACAATAATAGTATAGCAATAACAACAACACCAATAATAATAATAATAATAGTATAGCAATAACAACTACGACAACACCAATAATAATAATAATAGTATAGCAATAACAACAACAATGACAACACTAATATTAACAATAGCATAGCAAGAACAACAGCGACAACAGCAACACCTATAATAATAATAGTATAGCAATAACAACAATGACGACAGCAACAACACTAATAATAATAGTATAGCGACAGCAACAACACTAATAATAATAATAGTATAGCAATAACAACGACAGCAACAACACTAATAATAATAATAGTATAGCAATAACAACGACAGCAACAACACTAATAATAATAATAGTATAGCAATAACAACAAAACCAATAATAATAAAAGTTATTGTGATTGCTATTATTAGTGTCATGGTGATGATTGTTATTGTCATTGTTGTTATTAGTATTAATAATTAGTCGTATTATTATTATAAAGAAGAGTTACTATTATTATTATTAGTAGTAGTAGTAGTAATAGTAGTAGTGTTATTATTACTATTGTTGTTTTTGCTATTATTGCTATTTTTATTGTTATTCCTCTGTACTTTAAATTGGCAGTTTTCTTACTTATTCCTTAATGACAAATAGAGCACATTGCATGTAGCAATGACAACCAGCGTTTAAATCACAACATACATAGGTACTAAGATAAGATTGCTCATATTCCATGAATAAAGTCCAGTAAAGTACAGTGAAGGCAATAGTAATGCATTAGTGAACAAGCTTTAGGAAAACTTCAGAAATCTACTATCAAATCCACTAGCCTCATTACGTATGAAGAATAACAGGTTTTTACTGTTCAGGAAACGCTTAGCTTCCAATTCTGCATTTAATCACTCAGAAGGAGGGAGGGAGTCGAGTCAAAACCTCATTCTAATTCCTTAGTTTTCCCCCAGTAAAAACGCATTATGCATGCCCCTGGTTTCTGCGCATATCCCGCGTTTGTGTTTTTGACCCCGGGTTGCATTCGTCCAGGATAAAGATTTGCAACAAACTGCATAATCCCGAATTGACAAAAAAATGACAAAGACTTTGCAAAGGAGATTGACACGTACATTCAGGCCGAGTCCTCGATTGGCAGCGCCCTCGCCTTCAGCCTGGTACAGAGCGTACTCGGGGCCTGTACCTTTCCGTCTGCTCCGGCGGCGCAGAAACCACTTGTGGGCTCTCACCGAGACGAGCTGGCAGCTGTCAGATGGCACATGTGCCAAGCTCTGGAATGTCTCGCTTTCCTAGCGCTGGCATTCGGCGTTGCCCCCATCTCCCTGCTAGCCTACTGGTGCTTGCATGGCTTAATATTCGGCAAGGATCTGCCATTTGGCTCAGAACATGACAGCAAACCCAATTGGCTCTTAAAGTTTCTTGACTGTGGCTCCGTTATGTACCCTGAAGCATTTCCCGCCGTTTACTCGGGGAAATTACTCTTTGCAGGTGTAATGCAGTCCCCCAGGCCGTTGATTTCGTTTGCTTGTGATTTTATTGTAGCAGTTCAATTTAAAAAATGTCAGATTTTGGGAAGCTATCACCTTTCAATATTAAATGTCTGGCGAAAATGCCAAATGCTAAAATAAAATAAAATATTGTATTTAAATATTGTTTAGTAAAATATCATTCCATTGGGTGTAGATTTTTATTACCAACTCGAATTGGGCAATAATATCTACAAAACATTTAGGACACAATATTTCTTTCTGTCCGAAGATATTTTGCTTAGGATAATCTAGGTAAAAACCCTTTGATACATCTGGCCCTTATTGCCATGCCATCTCCTACAGAGACTCCCCTGGAGTTAATTTTGGAGGAAACTATTATCCTTCAGTAGGCAACAAAAGGTTTGGGTTAATCAGAAATCGTTCCTCAAAAGAGCTATTTCTCAGAACTCGCGTGACTGCTCACGTCCGGCCTACAAACTCCCAGAAAGTAATCACGAAGTCCCCCACATTGAAACATATTTGAGGCACATAGCCTTATCATCTGTAAGGGAAGACGTAGACGTGTTTACTGGTCCAAATCAGTGTTTGATTATCGATTCAATTAAACGCTGCTTGGCTTTGGAAGGTTTCACTGCCGCTGGTGGTCGCGAGCGAGCCGGAGCGCCAAAAACGCATGACGCGCGCAGACCGTTAACCGACCGCGGTGGTGGCGCTGGAGCAAACTTATATAAAAAAAAAACTTTAATTTGTAAGCCAACCTTTTTCACTATACGCCTTCACTTCTGAAAGGGAAGAACTGCAGCGAGAGGGCAGGGAAAGATGCGAGACAGCATTGATTTTCCTTACTGTTGCGCAGTAAACCTTTACAAAAGAGCCATAAATTCTCCACAGACCAACGAGTTAACTTGCATTTGGAACACTCCCCTCCAATATCCATTCTCGTCCCTGCATAAAATCCCCATGTCCAGACATCAAATCAGCAAACCCTGTTGCCTGTCAGGGAATACAATGTCGGGCCATTAATATGTTAATGAGTCCGGAGGGTGACAGGTGGCCCTACTAGAAAGCTCAATTAAGCTGCTCATTAAACACACGCTAACGAACAGCCAAGGCAGGGCCTGAACAACACCATTCTGTAATGACATGATGTCAGTGCGAGCAAATGGGGAAAAATAACAAAAACATTACAGCAGTGACAGACGCCGCTAATAAGGGGCCCTTGCACTACACCAGCCCTCAAATCAATGAGCAACAGGGATCAAAAAACTCGACCCGGCATTCTCAGGGGACCCAACACCGCAAGAGTTTTCCGGTCAGATTTTGAAACAAAAAGATTATCACAAAATATCACAAATTATTAGTTAGGTTGGGAAGGTGGAGGGAAACACAGAGGGGCGGAGGCACGCGCTGGGATCTGCAATCTGCAGACATAATAAAGCTTGAAAAATGCAGACTTGCTTCGACTGTACGAATGCAAATCATTATTTTAATGGCGTTCTCCATATAGAAAAAAATTGATGGGCGCCTTATCTTTTTTTCAAGGCTTCGGGTTGGAATTCACGGCTCGCGCTGTCTCCCTGTACGGTAAGGTCATCCTAGCATTTAGAGAATGCCCAGTTAACTTTTTTTTTTTAAAGTGAGGTCTCTGGTTATTATTGTTGTTTTCGGGCAAGCAAACAACAGCAGCTGCCAGCGGCGAACTCTGTCATGTTCAAGGAAGGCGACTCCAGCGTGATGTATTCAAGTAGCGAGCTACGGGGCTCTGATAGGACATTTGAACCCCCCACAGCGCTAAACTAATAGGCTGGTTGACCATTAAGAGGTCATGACCCGAGCTCTTATCTTTGTCCCAGAGTCTTGTAAAGGTGGCAATTGATACCACAGTCTGTCTCGCTGGGGTAGCATCCTACAGGCCCAGAGCTGGCTGCACAGAGCACCAAGTGATTGACAATCAATCGAGGCATTTGTGATCCAGAGACGCCACCAAGACATCGTCTCAATGTTAAAGTAGTATTAACAGTTATTTATTTATTTAATTTAACACTTTTATATAGCGCTGTTTCATCTATCTTGGCATTAACGCCCTTTTCCAGAGAGCAATGAGTATAATAGTATAACCATAATAGTGCAACAAGTCATATGTTGCTTTACTAGGCGCTATGAAGAGAAAAAAACCACACATAACAGCATTGTGATGCAACCGGGGGTGTGGAGAGCGAAAAAGAGAAATGGGGGCAAGAGGACAAGAAATCAGGGGTGAAGGGTAGGACGAGGAGGGTAAAGGAATAGTTGAAACAGAATATCAAATACCATAAACATAAAAAGATCTTTCGTACAGTCCTAAATCTGCTAATTAGTCACCCTTAGAACAAGTATTACATGTGCTGGAGCCAGAATGTTAATCCAGTGGAATATTATTACTGTCTTAAACATCTTTTATGGTCCTATTTTCTTAGCTGATCGGAAGGGTCCAGCAATGGATATGTTAACGTTTCTAGAAATTACAGTTTGGGGTTGGATAGTGTAAGACGATTGTTCATTGTAGTCGATGTCCCCTGACTGGAAAAGAACATAAGGGATGATGTATCCCCTTCTGCATACTTTTGAGGACTGTCGTGCCTGGAAGCATTTGCACAAGTAAGCACTCACTCACTCACTCACTCACTCACTCACTCACTCACTCACTCACTCACTCACTCACTCACTCACTCACTCACTCACATGCCACAGAACAATTGTAGTGCTTGATTTATACCACTTTAGGTCTGGTTAAAAGGCCTGTTAGGGCCCTCAGAGACGAGTTTAGTGGGAAGGTGATTAGAAGAATACTCTCAAGAAGAACAATATGTTAAATAGTAGGAAGTCATTCCTCATAACAAGAAGCCTTCAAATGAATTACACTTTTCTGGACATGTGCCTGCCAATGAAACAATACATGGTGATTTACAGACCGTCTGTATGCCTGTTTGCCTTGGGTACACAATACACATCCTGCTCATGAATAAAATGTATATACAAATCCAGAACCACAGGGTTTGTCAATGTGTGCTTTCCTATTCTTTAAGTATTTAGGGACTCATTACGATGTCGGGTGGAAAGCCACCAAGCAGTGGTCGGAGGCTTTCCACCCGACATGGTAGGTTTACAGTCTGACTGCCTTATTAGGATGACGGCCGTTGGAGTTAAACCTGCACGGGGATTCTGACGTGGTTCTGACGGGCTCAAGGAGCCCGTCGGTGCGTCTGAAAGACAGCATAACTCCTTAATGACAGTGGTTCCGCCGTCGGGATTATGATATCAGTTTGTGACAGCCATTACATGTTGGCCTTTCCGACATGGAAAGGCTGTCGTAAAGTGACATTGGGGGCACCTCGCAGGACCCCCTTTCCCCTTCGCAATGGGGCGCAAACATCCCTGCACCGTGTGGCAGGCACCGCATGATGCCTACCACACGGTGCAGGGATGTTCACAAACATCCATTTTTCAATGGAAGCTTGTGCCGCCCACCGCACAAGCTTCCATTGGAAAATGGATGTTTGCGACTGCCCTGTGGGCGGTCGCATCGTAATCATGTGGTCGGAACCACCGACCTATGGTCGGGCGGTTCCAAACCGCAATGGTGTCGACATTGTAATCAGACTCAAAATGTTTATTGTCATGCAATAAAAATGCTGACCTTTATAATGTTTTCACTTGCAAATAGAGCATGATTGGGCCTGTTCACAGAGGCATTTTGGAGTATGCAAAGTAGTACTCCTGGAGTACTCTTTTGCATACTCTTACATGTATTGCATACTCTTACATGTCTGATCCTGCCTACTCTCCTGCCAGTGAGGTTCACAAGAGGACACAACTTCTTCCCTCTTTTACAAGTAAAGAACAGAGGAAACAGAGGGAAGTAGAGGATATAAGAAAGCAGAGAATGAAAAAGAGAAAAAAGATAACCCAAAGAGCATCACATCTGTTCAATGAGTTTTATAGGTCATGTGATAATCTTGGACGAAGTGCAACAGACACAACTTTCCTTACATGCAGCTACAGGTTTATGTGACACTTTCTAGGATCATTATCACAGTTACGAAACACACGTCCTGGAGTACACACGTGGCTCAATCACGGCCAGGTTTGGGTTGTGCCCGGATGGCTCTTACGCCCGTTGAACGGGCATCCTCGGTGAGTTCAGTGCATGGATTAAGGACACGTTGTCTGCTTAAGCAACATCAAGTGGGATTTTCTATAATGTCTTCTCACAATTGCATGTTGAAGCGTAAGACCAACTCTGCTTTTTGAGTGGCCTGAGGGGAACCCGGATTTAGGCAAAATCTTTAACATAACAAGAAAAACAGTTGGCCATACCTAAAACGTAGGTCAGGTGTACAACATCTTTTGCTAAGGGTGTACTGTCTCTGCAACCTTTATGGGGTTGGGCTGCATTCCTTTGCTAAAAAAGTTGGGAACAAAGAACTTCAAATAAGTCCATTCAAATTCATATTTTTAAGAGTTTAGGGTCAGCACTGCACCTTCTATTTTTTTTTTTAAACATCGGTCTATTGAATTTTAGTTCTAGCTGTGTTTGAATGCACGTTACATACTTAATATTGTGCTTTATTTTTACAAGTGGTAAACAGGTATGATACATGTGGAGCAATAATTACGAACATATTATCACACTGATACATGTGAACATGCAATATCCCATTACATCACAGTTGTCCAAAGATTATGTGTATTCTTAAATAGACCATACATTTGTGAAGTCCGTCCTTTAGACAATTATGCAACAGATTTAAACATGAAAAAAACAAGGACTTTTGAGCATACTAGTGCGGTCTCACTGCACTGCGTGATGTAGGTTGACTGTGGTTTGTAGCTCCCCCTCAGGCTACAGACAACTTAATACCAAGAGGGCCGATATTCAACTCAACTGTGGTGTACGGCGCATGCACTGCTGAAATGGTGTTCTTGGTTTGAGTTGGGTTATATGTACAGTGGTGTGAGTCGCTACCACTGGTCCCATTCTGGTTGTGTCCTCTCCTTCATACAGTACAATACCCAACGTCCCCGGGTACGTAAAAATGAAAAAAGAAAGAAAAAACAGAGAGAAGGGGGGGACGGAACGGAACACGAGGAGACAGGTGGGGCAGCGGCGTAGGCCTGCCGCACTTCAACAAGGAGACTCAGGTTGCGGCCTCTAAACAGGGATGGCGTCCAAAGGGGGGGCAGTGTCCGAGGCTCCTGACCCTCCCTCCAACGACCCGTGAAATTTCTGCAATATGGTCTCCCACTGTGTGGCAATGGGCACTTAACGGAGGCCACAAATGTCCTCTATGCGAAGCGATCTGCCCTCTGCTCTGGCCCATACTAAGAGTGATTGACTCCATGCTGTCGTGGCGGGGGGATCAGATTTTTTCCACTTTTTGGTTATCAGACGTTTTGCAGGTAACATGCCTAGATCTAAGAAGCGGGAGGTGGCTTTTAGCTTGTTGCTTCTAGGAGGTAGGTGCAGTATACATTCTTCCCAAGTGCATTCGAGCTGCCGACTTGTGGCCGCCGCTAGGGCTTCACAGACTTGATTCCAATATGTATGTAAAGATGGACAGGCCCACAACATGTGTATCAAATCGGCTCCCAGGTGTCTACATTTGGGGCACGCTCCATCTTCCCTACCGTAGTACTTATTAATTTTCCCCTGTGTGAAGTAGGCCCTCTGGAGTATGTAATGTTGTATAAGTCTAAAGCGTGAATTACGCGGGATGTATGTAGGGCTGAGTAGTGCCTCTGACCATTCCTTATCTGTGAATGGCCTTTCTCTATCTGCCTCCCATTTCTGTCTAACTGGCGTCATTGGTGTCGCTGTGTGGATCAGGAGCGACTCCGCAAGCCATCTGGTAAGGTGTCCCCCCGTACCCATGACATGTATGTACTGCACTGTAATGTGTGGGCCGCTCCGCACTCATGTCACCTCAATAGTCCCTGAGTGTTGCTAGAATCGAGTAACATTGCAAGAACTGGCCAGGTGGCAGCTCAAGCACCTCCACCTGCTCCGCATATGGAAGGAGTGCCCCGTGTTGGTAAAGGTCTCCCAGTGATTGAACCCCTGCAGACAACCAGGTTAACAATTCTGCAGCGGGTACTGGGCCAGCTCTGTGAGGCGTACCCTGCAGTGGTAGGGCTGGAGCATACGGGACCGCTAAGCGCGTTATGTATAGACTCCTACGATACGCTTTATGTGCAACTTGCATCAAAAGCTGCTCCGCCGGTCTGCATCTGGCACATGGATGAAATGCGCGGAGTATACCATCCACTAACCAGGTAGTGTCCACCGTGGCAGTATCAGACAACTGCAACCCCGCTACCCACCTCGCCACCCACTGAAGCTGTGATGGCAGATAATATTGCTTCAGGTTGGGGACCGCTAGGTCACCCCCGACGACTTGGAGGTAGAGCTTCGTGAGTGCTACACGGCAACGGGAGCCATTCCAGATAAATTCCCTCATCACGGTTTCAAAGTTCCGAAACAGAGCTGGCGCTACGTAAACCGGGAGATTGGTAAAGTGGTATAACAGCATAGGTAGTGCCACCATTGTCAACAGCGCAACGCGGCCAGCAACTGACAGCGGAAGTGTGCGCCAGAAGGCCATCTGCGACCGCAGTGCTGTGATTGCCCTTCCCAGGTTGCCCTCTAGGACATCCTCCCTCTTATGATAAATACGGATCCCCAAGTATCGAAACATGTCCGGCTGCCAGGGTATACTCGCATCATTATATTGGAGTGCCGGGTCCGCGTGGTCCTGGCTGAAAGGATATAGGCATGATTTGACCTTGACATCCTAGTCCCTCCTAGCCACAACATAATCAGACTTGATAGAGCACTGGTGTCGGCATCACCTGTATATACCATAACAGTCTCTCAGCAAAACAGTCTCCCTCTGCAATTCTCTCATCTTGTGAATATCTGTCCATAAACATCATCAGTAATACAGACCCTTATGCAACCTGCACATCTTTTACCATCCCCCGGGAGACAACCTCCCCTGGTCGAAGAAACTATGGAAACCATCTCATGCAACTTGGGTCTCCATTGTCCCCAGATCTTCCTGGGAGACTTCAATCTTCATTGGAATGACCTGAATGATCAGGCTGTGAATAGTCTTAAAAATGTCCTTGCTAACCTCAACATGACTCAATTTTGTGACAGCCCAACGCACAACTTAGGCTCAACCCTTGACCTAATCATCTCCAACCCCAACTCCATTCAGCTGGAGGTGATTACCCCTTGTGACTGGTTGGATCACCACTATATCACCTACCTCATCTTAGAACGTTGGAAAGACAAAAGATGCCAACCCAAGAAACAGAGACACTGGAAAAGATTGTTGCAAAATGCTAACATGAATGAGCTCATATCTCGTTGCAATCTGTCCCTGCCTCCTCCTACGTTCATGTCCGACGTCCACGAACTCACTGAGCACTACAACACCTCCATGGTGAAAGTCCTGTATGCAATTGCCCCCCTACAACTGAAAAGAAAGTCCAACAAAGACTCCAAACCATGGTTCAATGACAGCTTAAATTCAGACAGACGCAACCCTCAGCCTAGCAGAACGCCCATGAGATCCTCTCCATCGAATGAATTCCTTAAGCTTCGGAGAATTGAGAAGGAGTATGTACAACAAACACATCAGAACGGCGAAAGCGTCCTTCGTCAGAAGCCAACTGGACAAAGCCAAAAATCACCCCAAAATGCTGTTTGATCTGATTAAACGTCAATCCAATAACACTACCATCCAATCACCACTCATGTCCAATCCACAACCAAATTGCGGGGACTTTGCCACCTTCTTCCTAGAAAAGTCTAACAAGATCGAATCTGATCTTAGGTCTGCCCTGTTTGATCTATCACTCTTACCAGTATCCCCCCTACCCTCGCAGCCCCATCTTGTTGCAAGTCACTCCCCTAAAAACAATGCCTTGTGGAGTCAATTCTCTCCCTTCAACGACACATCCATTCAAACATTCTTTCTACCCTGAAACCCTCAAATCACTTCAACGATCCTCTTCCCTCCAATTTCTTTAAAGAAATGATAAGGTCACTAGTTTCACTCTGGACAAAGATTATTAATGCCTTCCAACTTCAAGGTGAGATTCCTGATTGCTCAAAGTCTGGTCTGGTGTTGCCTATTCTCAAAAAACCTACAGCTGACCCAGAGGATCTGAATAACTTCCAACCAATCACAAACATCCCTACTCTGGCAAAATTCCTTGAGAAATGTTTTCAGGTACAACTGTGTAACCACATTGAGGAATTCTAACAGCTTGATCAATTCCAATCGAACTTCCATCAGGGCCAGAGCACCTAAACAGCCATCACTCATATAGTCGATTACGCTCTTACATTGCTTGACCAGAACGAATCCTGCCTTTTAATCCTACTCGACCTCTCATCAGCTTTTGACACTGTCATACATGACAACCTCCTGAACCTTTTGGAACATAGGATGGGGTTGTCAGGCTCAGTACTAAAATGGTTTTCCTCTTTTCTCCATAACAGAACTCAGAGAGTTAAAACCAATCAAACCCTCTCCAATGCCAGTCCTTGCACTCTGGGGTCCCCCAAGGGTCCACTCTCTCTCCCACTCTTTTCAACCTATTCATTGAACCTCTTACTGTAATCCTCAAAGCATCTAACATACATTATCACATGTATGCGGATGACACCCAGTTGTACATGAAAATCTCTTCTCCTGACGATATCAAGACACTCAACGGAACCCTGCACAAAACCCAAAACTGGTTAACCTTCAACCATCTCAAACTGAACGCCCTCAAAATGGAATTCTTCCTTATCTCACCGCCCAAGCAAGCCCTCATCGTGGAGAAATATATGAAAAATCTCTCCGCTCTTAACTGCACACCACACATCATAGACTCTACGAGATCTCTGGGAATAGTGCTGGATAAGAACTTGAACATGCAAGATCACATCAGCGCATCTATCAAAGGAGCAAACTTTCAATTGAGCATCCTAAGGAAACTAAAACCCTTCTTTCCCTCGATGACTTCAAATCTGCTGTGCTAGAATTAGTCATCTCATGGCTGGAATATGGCAGTGCAACCCTCTGTGGTCTACCGAGATACAGACTGGCCCCTCTCAGGGCGTCACTGAATGCTGCTGCTAGGATCATCACAGGATCCAAGAAAAACAACCACAGTTCCCCGGATTTGAAATCTCTAAATTGGCTACCATTCGATGCAAGGATACAACTAAAACTGGCCTGCATGACCCACAAAGCACTTCATTTCAACACTCCTCTGTACCTTGCAAATAAGCTAGTACTTTCGGGCAGTACCCGCTCCTCCAGGAGCTCCAGCTCCTTGTTGCTTAAACCAAAGAAATAAAAAAAAAATGAAAACTTACAATTGAGCCTTCTCAGGTATTTCCCCGAGAATCTGGAACTCCCTACCTACGGAAATTAGACTGATTCCATCAACAGAGTCTTTCAAAAAGGAAGTGAAATCTTTACTGATGAGTACTTCTCTGAATTAAAAGCTTAGTCTCAGCCCTTCGTCTTACTAGCTTAAATCTGGCGTGTCCTCCGAGCCCAATGACCTGCTCCTCCTCTTCTAGTGTCACGATGACTCTTCTTGCTTTATTTTACTTTCATGTTCTTCTGCCTTCCGTGTTATGCACCTCTGCCTACCTATGTTATTTTGCAATGCTTTGGCTCCGATACCCTCCATTATTATGTCTTTACGTACCTGTTGCTACTGCTGCATATTGCTGCTGCTTGGCCACAATTGTCTCCCCGTTTGTGTGTAGCAACTCTTCTGTAAAGTTCTCTGATACCCGCTAGGGTCATGTTCGCGCTATACAAAACTTTTTAAATAAATAACTAAAATAAAATAGTAATGGAGGGAAGGAGCGGTCCAACGATGTGTCAGGACTGCATTATAGTCGTCCCCAGTCAGCCACGGGAGGCCACTCCACCCCGCCAGGGCTGTCGAGAGAGAACGGAGAAACAACGCTTGGTCTATATTAGGGGCACATATCACACAACTTACACCAGTAAGATGAGCTTTTATGAAAATGTATCTCCCATTGGGATCTGTTTTCACCTCTTTGGACATGACTGGAGTCCCCGCTCTCACCCATATTAGTGCCCCTCTTGCGCATGAGGAGTAATCAGTGGCAAAGACCTGACCACGCCAACGGTGACGCAGGCGCTCCGACTCCAGGCGAGTCAGGTGAGTTTCCTGTAGGAGGGCGATATGTTTAGCTCTGTGTTTGAGGTAGGAATAAACTGCGTAGCGGTGCCCAGGTGTGTGCATACCCCTCACATTCCATGTTATGATATTTGTGTGAGACATTGTCGCTGTGGCAATGCTCGCTTCCCATTAACCCAGCCAGTGGTGTCGACCCTCTTGCAATGGTGGCGCGTGTAGGGGGGAACTCAGTATATGTGGTAGTGATGCTCAGTAACTAAGTAACTAATAAAACAACTCATATAATGTAACTTGTGCAACCATGATGGGGCAGATGTGCAACAGCAATCCACCCAAACTAGTGTACCAGCTTGTGGTATTAAACTGATTACCTCGTTCATGTTGGAGTGGGTTCGCATGGCATGCGAAAGTCAGGAAGGAACCCCGTACCCGCTGCCCGTTTTAAATATATAGACTATTTGCCATAGTGGTCCCTTATGGTCACAAGTTTTGGTTCTCTTATTATACGTGCCTAGAGTGGACTTCCCCTTCGCGGGCACCCTACGTCCTAACATTGGCCACAGGGAGGGAACAGGAGAGTAAAGATGGGGCCCACAGCACAAGTCCAGATTGGTAGGTGCCGTAACCCCAAACAGTCCATGTCGATGATGCTCAGAGGGTCCTGTTCAAGACTCATACGCGCCTATTCTAAATGATGCGGTCAGCTGTCTGTGGCGTTACCTCCGGGGGTGTCAGTGTGCCAGACTCCGAGGTGTGTCCTGCGGTAGAATCTTCTTCGCTAGCAGATTTCTCCCTGTTATTGTCTGGGTCCGAGACCTGCTGTTCCGAGTGTAGCGCCGCCGCCATCAGTATGGCTTTTCTTCTTTCTATGATCATTTGCTCCAGGTTAGGTACTGCTACGAGTTGCTCAGCTTTGGCAGCACATCTCCGCTTGCCCCGTTGATGGTGGTGCACCACTCCAGCAGTCCTCTCCAGCCCAGCAGGGCGCGTTGCCACCGCCGTGAGTCCCTCCTGCTCCATCCAGTCCCACGCATCCGATGGACCGGCAAAGAATCTGGTGTTGCCATTGACCACTACCCGTAAGCGTGCAGGGAAAAGAAGTGCGTACCGTATATTTATCTCTCGAAGACGTCTCTTAACCGCCAGGAAGCAATGCCTCTGCTTCTGGACTGCTACAATGTAATCCGGAAACAACATAAGTACCGCATCGTTCACCCTAAGTTCCAGTCTACTGCGTGCTTCACTTAGTATGCTGTCACAATCCGTGTAATTGAGCAGACGGAACAGGAATAACCTGGGAGCAGCCCTCGGCGGCGACTTTCTTGCAGGCACCCGGTGTGCCCTCTCAACCACAAACTGGGCGGACAGGGCCGCTTGAGGCATCCATTCACATAGCCAGCTCTCCATGTATTTCCCAGCATCTTGTCCTTCTGCCCCTTCGGGTAGTTCCACGACTCATATATTATTGCGGCGTGATCTGCCCTCCGCATCTTCTATTCTGTCCTCCAGCACAGCTACGCGACCAAGGAGTGCCTGCAACGTAGTGGTGTTTTCCCTGGTGGCTGGTTGTAGTTCTTCCAGTTGCATTTCGGTTGCGCGCTGTTTGTCTGCTAACTTGTGCTGGCCCGTCCTCAGTTGGTTAAAGTCTATTGTTATTTTGTCAATTTTGTTTTCGAGGGACATTCTCGTGGTTTCCAGGGATGCCCCAATTTTCTCCACCGCAGATAGCACACTATCTAATTTCTCTCCTAGAACCATTTCCGCTTGCACCGGTCTAGGTTGTGAGTCACTCTCTGACAATTTCCCTGTGGCCTGGGAGGACCCCACCGAGGCGGACGGAAGGTTAGACCAGAGCCGAATCATGACCAACTGCTGTGCTGTGGGCATTTAGTGAGTTGTAAGGGCTACCAGGTGGATTCACACTGCTTTGCTTGATAGCGACAGTTTTCGGTGGGGCAGGACAGTGAACCAACCCACTCCTCCCCACCGCCTCTGCCAAAGTGTCTGTGCCCAGTGAGCCCACCCGGAGACAGGTATGTGAATTTACCACACTGCAAGTCCCAAATACCAGTACCGTATACTACATCCCCCACGTGGACACCCCGGGTCTCGAGCAGCAGCGTGCCCCCGAGCAGCAGCGCGTCTCTGTTGTGGCTCCCCCTCTAGTCATCTGACCAATAGGATTTTACTGGAAGCCATGAGCGGATGGCAGTTGGGTACAAAAAGTCCACCTATGTCATGAGTGCCCCCATATTCGGTACTGCTCCACCCCCAGATCAAGGCAACATTTTCACAACCACACGCGAGTGGTAATGTGGTGGCCTCCAATTACTGCATAAGCACTGTTCTTTGGCAGAAGGGGGGAGGGCACGATCTCACCGGTCTCAGAAGCCCGACTTGCAATTTCGAGCATTCGCACGTGGACTAGTCAGTTAGTGCGCTCAGTATGCTGTCAGTGCCTTATCAGTACTATGATTGACCGTGCGTATGGAGGTCTGTTTATGAACAGAAAACAAATGGCGCAACACTTCCAAAGGTTTAGTTGGCGGTCTATGTCCCTATCAGTCGCTGCATTTCTCTGTCTTATGTTTCACTGTGACTTTCACCCCAGCCAGTGGATGAGGTCCTCCTCTGCGGCCCGAGCTCGATCCGGCTCCCAGACCGTACGTCCAGACGAAGATAATACCTGATGGGAGGGTGAGCTGAGGCCTCCCGGCCCGCTGCAACACACGGCAAGCGGAATCCTTCCCCTTAGTGCCTGGCCTGGGCCCGTATGGCCCCCGGGTCCAGTCTATTCCTCCCGCTCCAGGAAAGGGCCACACAGCTACCCCACAGCAGTCTAGTACCTCCCGCACCTCTCCTGCACCACCCGGCCTAGGCCGATCCGTCCTCCGGGCCTCATATCCGTGGCCAAGTGTGCAGGAGCGCTCCAGCCAGTGCAACAACGCAGTTGTAAGATGAAGGGAGCTCACCTTTTTAATTCGTGTTCCCTCGGTTCACACAGTGCAGCCCAGCCAGCGGCAAGTCGCACCGGACTCAGTAGGGGTCTGCTCTGTCCCAGGTCCTCGCCGACCCAGCTCGCCCACTCCGGTGCAGTCAGCTACCCCGGCCGGTCCCGCCGGGTGCGCGGGCAAGGCCCGCTTGCACTCTGCGTCACTCAGCCAGGCCCTGTCAAGCAGGCAGCTCCAGCGGGCACCTCAGCGGCAGCCTCGAGTCGCTCCGTCGGTCTCCAATCTGCCCAGCTACAACACCACTGCCGGAGAGTTCCCGGTCGCCTGTCAATTCACGCTGATAGCAGGCGGATCAAGCGCAAGTCACTCACCCCTCTAGAGCACTGATCTCTTAGGCGTGCTGGGCCTGCCACCAGTAAATCCAGTGCAAGCCTGGCCCAGCCACACTCGGTGTTGTCGGGGCCCCCCAGCACTATGGATAACACTCAGGATTGTACACAAACTCTGAGGCTTTTCACCAGCAGCGGGATGGCATCCTAAGGGTCTCCACAGCGAGGATGTATGGCGGATGAAGGGCTGGGGGTACATAGCTTCAGGTAAGCACGTCTGCCATCATGGCTTGCTGGCCATGCCCCCGTCAGCACTGCACCTTCTAGCGACATACATACATGGAGTAGTGCATCACTGACTTTATTCAGAATTTTGGCTGAATGCTAGTATTTCTTCACTTTAGCTATAGAACATTTTAAATATGAATGCTTATTCTTTTACTTATATCTTTGAATATTTCTGTTGCTGAGGAAATGCCAAAAGGTAGGCACTTATTAAAATACAGACACAGGTGCTTGGAAAAGTATGATTGTAATATGAGTGAGGCATCTAATAACAAGTGATAGAGTTGGATGTCACAACTTCACAACAAATATATCATAGTGCAAGAATATCATTGCCTAAACATAAAGTACAAAGATAGTGGATTTTAATTTTAAACACCATATGTAAAATGCAATAATACTGTCATTCAAAGTATTGGGAATATAATATCAACTTCAAAACGACACAATGAAACAATACAAAAATATTGACAACATAAATATCATCCACAAAATATCAAAGAGACATATCTGAAAAAAAATACATAAAAACAAAGTATTAAAATATAGTCGAGTTATAAACTAGCATATACTAAATAAGGACTAACAACAACAAATTAAAAGTAGCTACTGAACAATCACATTCAAAACTGCAACAGCTAACAAATCGGAACACATTACTAATTATAAAAGTATATACAAACAAGAGATGCCTAGCAATCAGTGCTTGTGCAGGAGAAAGGAGATGTTTACTCTGCCCAAAAGAGCACCTCCAAGCTAAAAAGAAGTAAGTGCATATCTTTTAATTTAAAAAAGTATAAGAAACTAAATCCTACCTAATCACACTGCAAATTACTTTTTATATCTAGATATTCTTAATTCTTTTCCTCATTATATTCCCACTGCAAAAAATACTACTTAAAAAACTTCAAACAACTTCTAGTACAAAAGAAGAAAAAGACATTTTTAACTGAACATTTAAGGAGTTAAGACAGAAGAAAAGGAAGAACAAGTACATTTAAAAGACATATTTAATTTAAAGCATTACAATAACAAATTAAAATTCAATCTCTAAAAACATATAACAATTTATTTAGTTCTATTTAATTTAGATCACCGACAGATCCCAAAATGTCTACAGAGATTCACCACTTATTTAAAAAGGAATACTCTTTTAACATATTTTCCGATGTACTTAGGCAGAGTAGAATGTTACAAGTGCACTTACTTGAAGTGTACCTAATATAAGAGATGCTATGAGAAAGCCACAACTGTCACAGAAAATATAAAAGACCATAGTCAGCCACCCTCTGTGGCAGAGAGAGAATTACAAAATACAGATCAAGACTTTAACGATACATCAATGAGCTCTACAACTCACACTGAAAGCATTATCAAAGAACATGCCCACAGAATTACTCTCAAAATAATTGGCACCCTGGTGTTTGACCAAAACATCGAGTTGGAAATATCATGTTAAAAGATGTTAGAAACTGGTTCTCTGGTTGGCTGAGGTTTGCACCCTGTCCAAGTAGGGACCACACTCCTAGGGCCTCATTACGATGGGGGAAGGCCCGCCACCGCCAGCCGTGCAGTGGCGGGCCCTCCGCCATCGGACAGCAATTTTCCCCCCGCCAAATTAGGATGGCGGGGGAATCTGACCGCAACCGTGGCGGGCGCAAAGACCGTCCGCCACGGATCCGCCACAGGCAATCATTCCGATTGCCTGGTGGAGCGGTAAGCATCTGTAAAATGGTGGCGGTGCCTAGCAGGCACCGTCCGCCATATTACGATGCTGCATCCCCGCCAGCCGGTGTATGGTGGTGAAACTGCCATTCACAGGCTGGCGGGGATTGCATTTGGGGGCCCGTTGCCAGCACCCCTTGTGTGGGGGTGGCGGGGTGCACTGGGGGGGTACCACATTTCCCTGCACTGAGTGGCAGGCACCGCGTGGTGCCTGCCACGCAGTGCAGGGAAATGCAAGAAATTCATTTTTACTATTGCGGCGGGTGCTGCAGCCAGCAGCACCCGCCGCAATGGTAAACATGCTAGATGCGACCACCACGGTGGTGGTCGCATCGTAATTTCACGTGCGAGACCGCCGCGTTGCAGGCGGGCCGTCCCAGGCACCGCTACGGTGGCGGGCGGACTCGAGTCCGCCCGCCATCGTAATGACCACCCTAGACTGGGTAAGTCAGATACAAAACCTAAATTAACCTGTGCTCACCCTCTGGTAGCTTGGCACAGAGCAGTCAGGCAAAACTTAAGAGGCAATGTGTAAGTATTTGTGCACACTTTAATTACAGTAACACAGTGAAAACACCACAAAAAGACTCCACACCAGTTTAGAAAAAGAGAATATTTATCTGATTAAAAAGAGACCAAAATGACAAAAATCCAATAAGTAGAACTCAGGATATGAATATTTGAAGATTAAATGTGAAAACAGTGCATAGACGTCACTAGCGGTCAAAAGGCTACTTGAGGTCGCGAGGGGCCGGTACAAATCCTAAGTTCAGGCCGACCGCGATGGAGGGCAGTCCGGCTACAGAACCCACATATGGCCCTCTGAAAAAGTACCTTGTATGGAGCAAAGCGTCAAAGTCGAGCACACGATGCGTCAGAATTTTCCCCGGAGTTGGATCACTCTGTCAAAGTTGACCCTCTCAGATGGTGTCGAAGATCTGGCGCTGTATCATTGTGGAGCCTTGCAGACGGTGTCGAAGAATCGGCGCTGCATCGTCGTTGAGCCTCGCATTTGGGACCCATGTCATCGTCGATTCTGCACTGCTTCGGCGTCAGGGAGTGATGTGCCAGTTTTTCTCACACAGTCGGGTCGATGCACGGTTTTTGCTGAAAAACAATTGCAGAATCCACTTGTGAGGCCCAGGACTGGAGGGGGCACCTCAGGCGACGGTAGGACTCACAGATGGCAGAGTCTAGCAGAACCTGCATAGTTGCAAGAAGTCATTTGTGTCCCTGAGACTTCAGAAAACAGGAGGCAAGTCAGCAAGCCCTTGGAGAATCTTGGATTCAAGTGTGCAGAGAGCAGGTCCAGTCCCTCTCCCTCCCAGGTTAGAAACAGCAGGCAGCAGGTCAACACAGCAGAGCAAGTTGCAAAGTGGCAGTCCCTCCAGTAGCACACCAATCAGCAGGCCAACACAGAAAAGTGGCAGTCCTTTCTACAGCACACCAGCTCTTCGTCTAGGTAGAATGTCCTTGGTTCCAGCAAAGTTCTGATTCGGAGGTGTCAGGGGTCCAGTACTTATACCCAAATGTGCCTTTGAAGTAGGGGAGACATCAAAGAGGCCTTTGAAGATCACAATGTCCCTGCCTTTCCTACCCTGGCTCCAGACACACTACAGGGGGGGTATGCATCTCTTTGAATGGGGACAGGCCCAGCTCTATTCATGTAGGTGCAAGTGCCTGCTCCTTCCTCCCAATATACCTCAGGAAGGAACATCAGCCTGGTAATGGGCCATCAAGATGTAAATGTCACACCCCAGCTCCCTTTGTGTGACTGTCTGGAGGGAATGCACAAAGCTCAGCTGTCACCCAACCCAGACGTGTATTCAGAGACAGGCAGAGGCACAAAATGGTTAAAGTAAGAAAATGCCAACTTTCTAAAAGTGGCATTTTCAGACTTTCAATTTAAAATCCGACTTCACCGTAAGTTGTGATTTTAAATTGTGTGTCCAGAGACACCAAACTCCAAATTTCTATCTGCTCTCAATTGAAAATTACACTTAAAAGATGTTTTAAGGAAATCCCAATGTTAACCTATGGGAGAGTCAGGCCTTGCTGTAGTGAAAAACTAATTTAACAGTTTTTCACTACCAGAACATGGAAAAAGTACAAGTACGTGTTTTACCTTTTAAATACACTGCACCCTGCCCATAGGGCTGGCTAGGGCCTACATTAGGGGTGAATTATATGTAATAAAAGGAAAGGTTTGGGCCTGGCAGGAAGGTAAACTGGACAGGTTGAAATGGCAGTTTAAAATTGCACACACAAGCTCTGCGATGCAGGCCTGAGCCATGTTTAAAGGGCTACTGATGTGGGTGACACAATCAGTGCTGCAAGCCCACTAGTAGCATGTAATTTACAGGCCCTGGGCACATATAGTGCTCTTTACTAGGGACTTATAAGTAAATTAAATATGGCAATTGTGGATAAGCCAATGTTACCATGTTTGGAGTACACAATATATGCACTTTAGCAATGGTTAGCAGTGGTAAAGTGCCCAGAAAAAGGGGAGGGAGAAGGCAAAAGTATGACGGTCGATGTAGTGTCTTGCTTTATGAGAATGTTGCCTTGTGACCATGCATAGAAATGGAATATGGAACCCCAAGGTTGCTAAGGAAGGCTGCGGAACTTGTCAGTTGACAGTTGCCAGTCTCCGGTGCTGAATGGGGTCTCTGTTGTCAGCAACTCAATAAAGATAAACTCAACTCTATTACTACGGCCTCCTGTGTTCCTGAAGAGGTGAATCTTACATTTGGCGACGACTGGAGAATAAGAAGACGATCCCCGCTTACCTTCTTGAGACCTCAACACACCATCCTGCGGAAGACCCTCCTGCCTCTCCATCCAACCTCGTCTGGTTCAAAAGAGAAGACGCCCAGTATCCTGTCTCCATGCTCGATATCATTTCCGATATCTCTTAAAATACCGCTGGTGTGGCCTGCTGCACGTGAGGACATCGCGTGCTGGTAAAGCCCGCTGCGGCACACAAAGACATCGCACTACGTCACATGAGTTGAGGCGTTGCTAAGGTTTGATCTGGCCACGAAGACATTGACGACACGTCCTTCACATTACGTCACGTGAGTTGAGGCGTTGCTAAGGTACGATCTGGCCACTTGTTGCCTCGCAACCGTACTCTCTGCACTCTTCCTCACCCACAATTCCTTTTTCTGTCGTGTGACGTCATCGCGTTGCCTGCGCCATCTTGGATTGGGCATTAAGCGTGCCACGGCCTTTCACCGCTGGCGCGCACAGCAAACACACTTGATTTCTTTTATGGTGCGCTGTGCGTTTCTACTCCTGCTGACGCACACAGCTTACCGGCAAGTTGACACGGTACGGTGTTTCTTTGTGCTGTTATTTTCAGACTTTTGAAGGAATATGCGCTGATGCGCACAGCTGTTACTCTCTTACTTTGTGTTCATCAAGGATTTTGCGCTGATGCACACAGCTATTTACCTTCTAATACATTTTGGGGTCATTGTAAAGGTGTCTACGTGGTGGAGGAGTCTGCGCTGTTACACGCGACCTTCCACTCTTTTACGAATGAGTCTGCGCTGATGCGCACAGCCCTTTATGTTTCTCTGAAGGAGTCTGCACTGATGCGCACAGCCTTTTACATTTCTCTCATTTGTCTGCATTGATTGAGTCTGACATCATTAAGTTTTGTATCTATTGCTCCTATTTATGCTCTGTTGCCTTCTTTCCCTTCAGTGATTGTGTGCTTCAAGTCATCCTAGTATGCAAAACGTACCTGCTCCACCCTTTTTCTTATCTTCCCCTGGGGAGCCAGCATTTCCTTGGGTGAAGTGGAAGAAGGTTTTTACCCATTATTCGAGGGTTTGTGGTACATCTCTCAGCGCTAAGATGGATTTACATTACCTGCCAAAGGTTAGCACTGTTCTCGAAAGGTACCATTTTGGAAGAAGGATGCAGAGACAGGAAGAGTCGGTGGAGCAGTACATTACTGAGTTACACAAACTTGCTTCTACGTGCAATTTTGCGGAATCTTTGGACGAACGACTCCGAGACCAATTCATGTTGGGCTGTAGTATCGATAAAGCCAGGGATAACTTGTGGCAGAAGGACAATCCGTCACTACACGAGGTACTTACCATAGCTAAGACTCATGAGCACTCTAGGGCCTGTATTGAAACAATTCGTAAAAATGAACGTTTGAACAAGAGTGGTGGGAATGGTGTATTGGTGGTTGAGAAAGAAAAAGTAACTAGAACCAAAATCCCTGTTAAGGTAGAGAACAAACCTTCTTTCTCCAAGTCTTTCTCTGGCAAGTGCTTCAGATGTGGCAATCCTGGACACATGGCTAATTTTAATGCCTGTCCGGGTTGGAAGGTTACGTGTAGTGTGTATGGACGCAAGGGCCATTTTGCAAAATGTTGCAGATCAAGTAAAGATCTAAAGAAAGTCAGGGAAGTAGATCTTTATGAAGATGATTTAGAATTAGAGGAGGTAAACATCTGTCAAATCAAGGGATCTGGTAGTAATGGTCCCATGGAGCGGGTGCTAATTAATGATGCACCAGTAAAGATGCTATTTGACTCAGGAGCCAAGGTGACATTAATCCCTAAGTCCTTCTTTGAACAACATCTAGTGAAGAAAGTTAAGTTGTCCAAACCTGATATAAGACCAAGGGGGTATGGCGGAGAAATAATTGATCTCTTGGGTTATTTTTGGGGAACGATTGACTTTAAGGGTAGGATCATCCCCGGAAAGGTGTACGTGTCTATGAAGGGTGATTCACTCATAAGCTGGTTCCATCAACGTGATTTGCATGTGTTCATGGACCCTAATGAGAATCCTCCTGTGTGCTTGAAGGAGATTCCGTCCGTTAGTCAAGTTGTTGATGGGTGGAAACTATGGGTCAAGGAGTTTCCCGAGGTGTTCGACAGCAAACTTGGGTGTCTCAAGAACTACGTGCATTACATCAAGGTTAGGCGTGATTCTGTACCAAAAGTAGCTAAAGTTCGGGGTGTACCCCTCTTAGCAAAGGAATGCATGAAGGTCGAACTTGACAAGTTAGTTGCCAATGGCCAATGGCGAGGCCAGGCTGTGTGTGGATTTGAGGGAGCTCAATAAGGCGTTGGTAGTGGACCATTACCCTCTACCCAACATCAGTGAAATGTGCTCGGTAGGTGGTGCGAAACATTTCTCGTCCCTCGATTTGACCTCCGCCTACCATCAGGTCAAACTGCATCCCATCTCTCAAGATCTTACGGCCTTCGTGACGCCGTTTGGCACTTTAAAATTTTTGAGGATGCCCTTCGGTCTCATTTCTGCCCCTCTGTATTTCAGAGGGTCATGGAGCGTATCTTGAGGGGTGTGGATGGCGTGAAGATCTACCAAGAGGACATCCTAGTGTTTGGTGTTGACACCAAAGAGCATGATAGCAGGATGAGAGTCAATCAGGGGTTTGTTAAAGCGCGACTACTCGCCCGTAAGGGTCTCAAGGCGCTATGGGTGGGGGGGGGGTGCAGGTTCCATTCCATCAAGGAGGGGCTCTGTCGATGAGCCAGGTTTTGAGGTTTCTTGCGAAGATGGGGAGCGATGTTGTCTGTCTGAGGTGGAGCGGAAGGGTGTTCCATGCTTTGGCCGCGAGGAAGGAGAAGGAGCGGCCTCCCGATCTGGTCTTTCTGGTGCGGGGGACCACGGCGTAGGAGAGCTGGGCTGATCGTAGCGTCCTTTGGGGTGCGTGGAATTTGAGTCGGCTGTTCAGGTATGCTGGTCCGGTGCCGTGGAGGGCCTTGTGTGCGTGGGTGAGCATCTTGAAGGTGATTCTCGCCTCGACGGGGAGCCAGTGGAGTGTGCGCAGGTGCTGGGAGATGTGGCAGTGTTTTGGCAGGTTGAGGACCAGTCTTGCGGCGGCGTTCTGGATGTTCTGTAGCTTGCGGGTGAGGTTTTTGTTTATTCCGGCGTAGAGTGCGTTGCCGTAGTCGAGTCTTCTGGTGCCCAGGGCGTGAGTGACGGTCTTTCGGTGTTCGAGGGGATCCATTTGAAGGTCTTACGAAGGAGGCGGAGGGTGTGGAAGCAGGAAGACGAGACAGAGTTGATCTGGCGGTCCATTTTGAGCTCGGAGTCCAGGATGATTCCCAGGTTGCGTGCGTGGTCCGTGGGGGTTGGCGGGTTTCCGAGGGCGGGGGGCCACCAGGTGTCACTCCAGGCATCGGGGTTTGGGCCCATGATGAGTACTTCTGTTTTGTTGGTGTTTAGTTGTAGGCAGCTGTTTTTCATCCATTTGGCGACGGCTTCCATGCCTTGTCGAAAGTTGCGTCTGGCGGTGTTGGGCTCGTTGGATAGGGAGAGGATGAGTTGGGTGTCGTCTGCGTATGACACGATGTTGAGTCCGTAGGTTCTGACGATGGGGGCGAGTGGAGCCATGTAGACGTTGAAGAGCGTCGGGCTGAGGGAGGAGCCCTGGGGGACTCCACAGGTGGTAGGTGTGGGGTCCGAGAGGAAAGGGGGGAGTCTGACCCGCTGCGTCCTGCCGGAGAGGAAGGAGCGGATCCAGTCGAGGGCCTTGTCCTGGATTCCTGCGTCGTAGAGTCTGCGTATTAGGGTGCGGTGGGAGACTGTGTCGAACGCCGCTGATAGGTCGAGGAGGATGAGGGCTACTGTTTCTCCTTTGTCCAGTAGGGTGCGGATGTCTTCTGTTGCGGCGAGGAGGGCGGTTTCCGTACTGTGGTTTTTCTGAAGCCGGATTGGGAGGAGTCGAGGATGTTGTGTTCTTCAATGAATGTGGCGAGTTGGCTGTTGATGGCTTTCTCTATGACTTTCGCTGGGAACGGGAGCAGGGAGATGGGTCTGTAGTTTTTGAGGTCGGTGGGGTCCGCTGAGGGTTTCTTTAGGAGGGGTTGACCTCAGCGTGTTTCCAGTCATCGGGGAACGAGGCGGTCGCCAGAGAGCGGTTGATGGTGTGGCGGAGCATGGGTGCGATGGTGTCGGCGGCTCTGTTGAAGATGTGGTGGGGGCAGGGGTCCGTGGGGGCCCCTGAGTGGATTGACTTCATTGTCTTCAGTGTGTCTTCGGTGGTGAGGGCTGTCCAGTCATCAATCGCTGGTTTCCGGGTGTCGGGGTGGTTGGTGAGGGTTCAGTGTGTTGGTTGTCTTCGTTGAAGTTGTCGTAGATGCTCTTGATTTTGTGGTGGAAAAAGGTGCTGAGTTTGTCGCAGAGGTCTTGTGAGGGAGGGATTTTGGTAGACTCGCTGGAGGGTTGGGCAAACTCCTTGATGATGCTGAAGAGTTCCTTGCTGTTGTGCGCGTGGGTGGAGATTCTGTCTTCAATCGCTTTTTTCCTCATTTCTCTGATGAGTTGATGGTGGGCGTTGGTGGCGGCTCTGAAGTTGTTGTGGGCTTCTGTGGATTTGGTGTTCCTCCAGGCCTTTTCAAGGCGGCGGCATGTGAGTCTGGACTCTCGAAGTTCGGTGGTAAACCATCTGGCTTTCTTGGCGCGGATATTGTTGTTTTTCTTGAGGGGGGGCTATGGTGTTGGTGCTGTCCGAGATCCATCTATGCAGGGTTCGGGCTGCGGTGTTGAGGTTGTCGTTTTCCGCAATGGTTGGGGTGGAGTTGTTAAGTGAGGAGGTGAGCTGGTCGTCAGTGATTTTGGTCCAGTTTCTTCGAGGGAGCAGGTGCTGGTGTCTGTGGATGGTGGGTGTTCTGAAGGTGAAGTGGACGCACCGATGGTCGGTCCATGGGAGTTCGGTGGTGTGGCTGAAGGTGATGGAGTTTCCTGTAGTGAAGAGGGGGTCGAGGGTGTGTCCTGCTGAGTGCGTGGGCTCGGTCACGATCTGGCGAAGTCCAATGTTGTGTAGGTTGTCCAGGAGGGATGTGGTGTTGGGGTCCAGTTGGTTGTCGAGGTGGAAGTTGAGGTCTCCCAGCAGGGTGTAGTTGGTGGATGCAATGGCCTGCAGGGAGATAATGTCCGTGATGGAGTTGGCGAAGGGTCCGCGGGGTCCAGGGGGTCGGTAGATGAGGGTTCCTCGGAGGGTGGCGGTGGGGCTGGCAGTATCTTGAAGTGAAGGTGTTCCATCAGTTCTGTGGGCTCGTCGGGGAGTGTGCTCATGCGGAGGCTGGATTTGTGGACGATGGCGATTCTTCCTCCTGGGCGGGTGGGGCGGTCCTTCCTGGAGATCTTGTATCCTTGGGGGATGGCGATGTCCGGTCCCGAGGTGGTGTTGGTCCAGGTTTCGGTGAAGAACGCTACGTCCGGGGTGGTGCTGTCGAGGAGGTCCCAGATTTCTGTGGCGTGTTTGTGGAGGGATCGGACGTTGAGGAGGATGCATTGCAGGGTCTTCGGTTCGGTTGTGTTCTTGTGGGCGGGTTGTGCTGGATCCGTGTTCTTGGCGTTGCTGCAGGTGTGCCGGCAGCGGTGACAGCTGAAATGTCCGTGGGTGTCGGCTGGTGATGCTAGCTTGCAGTTGTTGTTGCGGCCTGGGTTGAGTGCGTGGAGTGCTGCTGGGTCGTAGTGTTGACGGGGCGGAGGTCCAGGGTTCCTGGCGCTGGTCGCGGTCGGTTCGCGGATGGGCGAAGACGGGCTTGCCTTTGACGCGCCTTTGGCGCGCAAGTGGCGCGCCCGCTGCCGCCATTAAGTAGGGGTCGGGGAGGGCTGGACAGCTGGGAGGCGGGAGCGGGGAGGAGAGCTGGATTGGGCCGGTCGGGCTGGGGGGGGGAGGGGCCGCGGGGGCAGCAGCGGCGGGGAAAGGTAAAGGGAGGAAATAAGGGATAAAGAAGAAAGGGAAAATAAGCAGAAATAAGGCACAAAAGACCAGAGATGCAGAAAAGTGCAGAAAGGTGAAAGATAAAAGAGGGTAGAAAAACGAGTGAAAACAAGTGAAAGAGCAGAGCGAGAGGAAGTGAAAATGAGCAGAAATAAGGCACAAAAGAGCAGAGATGCAGAAAAGTGCAGAAAGGTGAAAGATAAAAAAGGGTAGAAAAAACGAGTGAAAATGAGTGAAAGAGCAGAGTGAGAGGAAGGAGACAGAGGTCCACTGGACCACCAGGGATGAGGCACAGGGAAACCTGCTGGTGGAGGAGGGCCTCGATCACCAACACTCGAGAGTGCAGGGGCAGGCCTTACTTAATGGTGGAGCTGCGAGGGTGGGAGAGCAATTTCACTGACAATGAGTCAGTGGTCTTAGGAAGATTATGTGACGCAGGTCTGACTTTAAGAGCTGACAAGTGCCGCTTTGATGTGGCAGAGATTGAGTATCTAGGGCATTTGTTGTCCGCTAATGGCATCAAACCAAAACCGACCCTCGTCAATACCATTAGCAATCTTAGAGTTCCTCAAGATAAGGTCGAACTTGTGAAGTTCTTAGGGATGGCTGAGAACTATCATAAGTTCATTCCCAACTTTGCTGGAGTTACAGAACATTTAAGAAATCTCCTAAAGAAGGGGTGTGAGTTTGTATGGTGTAAGTCCTGTGATGACGAATTTCAGAATTTGAAAGTCTCTTTGAACAAAGCTCCTGATCTAGGTAGCTTTGACCCAAAGAAAGCATCTTATTTAATGACTGATGCTAGTTCTAAGGGTCTTGGTGCTGTGCTTCTTCAGAAATCTGGTGGTGAGGAGAAAGCCATCTTGTTTTTTCCAGACCCTTGAGAGCTGCGGAGTGCAATTATTCTGTCATTGAGAGGGAGGCCCTCGCTATATTTTGGGCCATCCGCAAGTTGCGCAAGTTTCTGTGGGGCTGTAAGTTCACAGTGTTAACCGACCATAAACCGCTGAAGGAAGTATTTTCGAGGAAAGGTATTGATTTTGTGTCTCACCGCATTCGAAAATGGGTTGTGGCTCTACAGGAGTTTGATTTTGTGGTTTCCTATCTTCCTGGGGCCAGTAACACGTTGGCCGACTGTCTATCTAGGTTAGGTGATGTCCATGATGATGGGTTTGCAGTTCCTGGTGAAGGTGAATGGTTTGGTGGTGAAGAACTTGAGGAGGAAGTTGATGTCTGCTTGATTAGCGAGGGCATTGTTTCTGAAAATTAATGGAAGGAGTCTTTGGCCAAGGACGAGTTGTTACAAAAGGTTGTGACTATGGTATTGGGCGAGTGGTGTGAAAAAAAGGACTGCGGTGAAGAACTCAAGGGCTTCTGGCAGGTCAAAGAGGAGTTGTCTGTTGTTGACGGTATTCTCTTGAGGGGCAGTAAGTTGGTTCCTCCTCGCGATCTTCGGGAACGGTTGCTGAAGAGCGCCCATGCCAGTCACATGGGAATTGTCAAGACCAAGGAGAGAATTAGGGAAGCTTATTGGTGGCCTGGTGTTGATGTTCAAGTAGAGAGGGTTGTTAGAAATTGTACAGAGTGTGCTTGTAGCGATAAGATATTAAAGTGCAGGACACAACCTATGGTAACGAGAAAACAGTCTGAGGGGCCTTGGTCTGACATTGCCATAGACATTCTGGGTCCAGTCAAAAGGAACGCACGTGATCGATATGTATTGGTTTGTATGGACATGCACTCACGATGGCCAGAGATTAAGGTTGTGAACTCTGTGGAGTCGACAGTTGTTGTTGACTTTTTGGACGAGTTGTTTGAGAGGGAGGGTTTCCCATCTTCTTTATTGTCAGACAATGGCGTCCAATTCACCTCCAAGATCTTTGAAGAGTTCTTGTCTTCCAGAGGTATCAAGCATAAGAAAGCAGCTCTCTACCATCCTGAAAGCAATGGTGTTGTTGAGAGGTTTGTGAAAGTTTTGAAGGAGACTTTGCAGCAGGCCAATGTGTCAGGATTAAACTGGGAGCTAGTCATGAGAAAGAAGGTCATGGAATATAGGTTTACTCCACACTCCTCTACAGGGGTTTCCCCTTTCCGCCTGTTCAAGGGAAGAGTGGCAAACACTGAGGTTTGTCCCTCATGGGTACTTTCTAAGAGATCTATCGTTGATGATAATGTTGGGAGTGTGGAAGGATGGAAAGAGAAGGAGAGGCGGGTGCTGGCAAAGCGGAAGGTTTGGTTTGATGACCGTAAAGCTGTGAAAGAAACTGTGGTTTCTGTGGGAAACTGGGTTAAAATTAAGTCTCCTCGCTTGGGCACAGGTTGTTCCAAGTTTAGCAAACCTTTTAAGGTTATCAAGGTTTTTAAGAATGCCATTAAGACCAATTACCACAGGGTGTGGAATCTGAACAGGGTATCTAAATGTCATCCCACAGTCGTGTCTGATTCCACCATTCCCACCTCTGTGTCAATTCCTGAAGATAGGAGCTCGAGACCTCATAGGGCCGTCAGACGTCCTGCCAGATTGCAGGACTTTGAGTAAGGTCCTGCAATCTCGCAACCATATTTCTTTGTAATGCTGTTTCCTCTGTATGTTGTACTTACGCTTATGCTCATGCTGTTGTTTCATTGTATATTGGGGGAAGGTGATGTAGTGTCTTGCTTTATGAGAATGTTGCCTTGTGACCATGCATGGAAATGGAATATGGAGCCCCAAGGTTGCTAAGGAAGGCTGCGGAACTTGTCAGTTGACAGTTGCCAGTCTCCGGTGCTGGATGGGGTCTCTGTTGTCAGCAACTCAATAAAGATAAACTCAACTCTATTACTACGGCCTCCTGTGTTCCTGAAGAGGTGAATCTTACTTACATTCACCCTTCAGAAAGGGCCATTTCCAACACAAGAATATTTTGCCTTTATATTGTGACAACCAAAATATTGTGGTCAGGAATATTGCTGGCAAGAATATAATTTTTAGCATTGTTTTTAAAATCATTGTTTAAAATATCAGTAGATGTAATATAGTTGTGTATAATATAGTTTTTTGTATTTTATTGTACAGTTATAGGTGTTGTAGGTTTTCTTTTTTTAAATTAAAATATTTAATGGATGAGTTGTTGGCTTTGTAGGGGAATCTATTCAACATTTATTTAAAATTCATTTATGTATTTACACAAATTATATTTTTTCATGCATTATTTTACCGTGTTGAGGTAATTTTTCAAAGTTTAAAAAAAAACATTTTTGTAACGGTTTTAACAAATATTGTGCAAAAGCGCATGAGTAGGTGACATTGCATCAAAGAAGAAACCACAGAGATATTTTCATAAGACAGTATTTTTTAATGATAATATTGCCTAGGACGAAAATAGTCCAGCACGCTACAACAAGGGCAACCAACAGTTAGGTTAAAGTCCCCCAAAAAATAAAAAAACAATTGCCCCCTATACCATACCCCACCCAGAGAAGTGCCACCACCTCCATTGAATACAACCAGTCAATATCTAGGACACAGGAAGCAGAAGCCTCTTTGGAAGAAACCTGAAGACAAAAGGACCAACAGAGGAGTATTGTAAAATGAAATCCCTTCAGAAAATCATCAAACATTAACAAAGGGGGGCCTGATGGCAAACGTGATATGATTGGGAAGACAGGTTGTGAAGACTTGGGAGCTTCAAGGGAATCTGGTACCGTTTTTAGTGGTCTCCATGAATTTGTAGAGCACTGTATCCTAGTATCCCTAAATCGTCCAAAAGGAGACATGTGACCATAATGAGCCAATAGCATTTCCCAGATTACCCTCTAGGAGATCTGTGTGTGCTTGATAAATTTGAATGCCTAAATAGCGGTAGGGCTGTATTAACTATTTGAATCTCATGTCAAGAGAGGGACTTATGAAAGAGGAATGCCAGGGACTTACTATATTTAACTTTAAGACCCAAACACAGCCCGAACTCCTAGAGAATATCTGCCAGGTGGTCCAGGGTGATATTGATGTCTTGCAGATAAAGTATCATATTGTTTGCATAGAGAAAGCAGAGTGGATCACTCCACTCAATGGGATACTCCAGACAGATATTGCCTTGGGTGCGCAGTTTTGCAGTTAGGCGATTAAGGGCCTGGGCAAATATTAAGGGAGAGATTTGACAATATGCCTTGTTCCTCCAGCCACTGGATATGAGTCCGAAATATGGTGTCAGTTTTGGCTCTGGCTGTAACTTGGTGTATAGAAGCCTGATCCATTGTATCAGTTGGGGGTCAAAGCCAAACGTTATAGAACACATTTCATATTACCAATTTAGAGAGTTGAATGCCTGTTCTACATCTAGGGCAAGGCCTGCCAAATGGGTCCAGAAGAGGGATGCACCCTCCAGAAGGGAATGAAATTGTCTGATATTTAAAGAGGTATTACATTTGTCTGTGGATAAATCCATTTTGGTCAGGGTGGACCAAGTCTGGGAGGATGGGGAAGAGTCGCTCCATAAGTATTTTCCTCAAAATTTTATATTCTGAATTAAGTGGTGAGATTGGTTGGTAGGTAGTTTTAGTATTAGTATCACAATTGTCTCATTTGTGTAAGGTGGAAGAGAAGTTGAACCCAGTCATTTGGCATTCTCTTAGATTTGCAGCACCCAGGCGAGTAGACATGACTTGTACGATTCGATGGGCAAGCCAACAGACCCAGGCGTTCTCCCTTTAGGTAGGAAACAAATGGCGTGTTGGATATCTTGCTCCAATATTGGAGCCTCAAGGCTTTTTAAATGGGTGTAAGGCACCCCAGTCAGGATTTTCTGGAGATCCTCCTAATTGAACTCAGCCCCCAATGAGAATAAGGCAAAGCAACAGGATCAAAAGCTAGAGTTTATATCACCTTGGGTAAAGATCAGGGAGTGATGGTGGTCAACAGTAGAATGTATGAGGAGCCCTGAATGCTGTGGTCTCACAAGCCCTGCTAGCAATTTGCTGACTTAGCCAGCTTTCAAGTGGGATTTGGCCATTTACGATGCCATGTCTACTAAATATAAGCATTCCAGTAGGTTGGCATGGTGATTCCAAGCCTGTTTGAAATTGTCAAGGTGGAAGGAGCTGTGTATCACGTCTAGTTCCAGATTGTGTAGTGTGGTCTCTACTTTTGCAAGCTTAGATTCTTTTTTTGATAATCAATTTTATTGGTTTTTAAACAAGAGAATACCAGCAGTAATCAAGTACAGCCTATTACGGTAGTTATAGGACGTCGTCACATTATATTTACGGAAAGTGTATATTTTGCAGTACATGATCTCATAGAGTCCCACACAATACATATAGTCCATGAAGTGAGTCGCTTTTATTCTATCTGACCCAACCATTTGCCCCAAACCTTGCAGTATTTAGCCGGGCATCCTCTGGCTTCGTACATAGGCTTTTCTTGCGCTGCGCACGAATCCACCCCCCTGCGCCATTTCGATACACTAGGCGGGACAGAGTTTTTCCAGCTGGCAGAAATGTCCCTCTTAGCCACCACCATGGCTGTATTACGAAATAGTTTATCAGTTCTGGATCTGTCCAGTCCATTTGTGATTCCAAGGAGCATGTTTAGTGGGTTGTGGGGGACCTCCCAACCCAGAACCTCTGTGAGTTCTTTCTATGGAGTCCCAGTATCGCGCAATGAGGGGGCAAGCCCATACCATGTGAAAGAAGTCTGCCTGGTCTTGTTCACAGCGTGTACATGATGCGGTTGGTTTCAGACCCGCACCATGAAGGCGTTTTGGGGTTAAATAGGCAGCATGTAGATAGTACAATTAGACCAGACGGAGTCTGGCCAAAGTAGTGACTGTTTTAGGCGCCATCAGTGCGTCTCTCCAATCTTCCTCTTCAAGGGGCCCCACCCATCCCTCCCATTGGTTCCTAAGCCCGTCTAGGGTATTTGGAGTGTTGTTAGTTAGAGAGCAGTAAATACGCGAGATTCCTCCCTTTCCCAGGTTTCCTGTCATGGTTTGTGTCTCAGGGGGGCTGTATTCTGGCAATGATGTGCCATTTGGTACGTGTATGTGGAGGGCATGGCACAGTTGCAGATATCTATAGAATTGTGGGGAATGTAGGGAGTACCGGGCCTGCAAGTCCTGAAAGGTACGCATGTGGTCACTGGTCCATACATCTCCAATCTGTGAGATACCGATGAGGTCCCAGGCCCGGAACCCCTCCAGTCCGCTGACCTCCCCGCGCCTGGTACCCTGCCAGATCGGTGTGTACTGGGTCAGTTTGTTCGTCCATTGGGTGTGGCGCAAGGAGGCGCGCCAAGCCAGGAGAACTACTCGAGTCACTACAGGTAGAGTTCTGGGGATAGGCCCCCCGTACATCATCGCCTGGTCTTGGGCAGGCCCAGGTCGCTCAGCTCAACTCTGTATGCCGGGTCAGACCAGCCTCCGTTAAACCAGTCATGTAGCGTAAGCAGGAGAGTTGCCAGATAGTACAAGTATAGATTGGTCATACCCATGCCTCCGTCGAAGGATGGAATCCGGCACTGGGACAGGACCATACGAGGTCTTTGTCCACCCCAAAGGAATCTAGTGGCCAGGCTGTCTAATTCTTTAAACCAGGTCCGCGGAAAATGGAATGGGGTATTTTGAATCATATAGAGGAATCTGGGAAGGATCATCATTTTGAAGAGGGCGACCCTCCCTAGGGGATTAAGCGGCAACGTCTGCCATTTGCGGAGATCGTCCCGAGCTCTCTTTACTAGCGGTGTAACGTTAAGTGACCAGGCGAGGTCAGGGAGCAAGGCCACCCAGATTCCCAAGTATTTGAATGATTGCCGTCTGATAGGTATCGTGGATTGCCAGTTGAAGCAGTCTGTTGATATGTATAGAGAGACCAGGATGGACTTACTGGGATTTAATTGTAGGCCAGAGACCTGTCCAAAGGAGTGCAACGCCCGGAGGCAGTGGGGGCCAGATTGAGCCGGTTCCACTAGAAAGAGTAAGACATCATCCGCGTATAAGGTGATTTTGTCTTCTTCTGGGTTTGGTCATTTCCATCCCTGAATTCGGTCATCTGACCGTATAAGGCATGCCAAGGGCTCCATCGCCAGGGCAAAGAGGAGAGGTGAGAGGGGGCAACCCTGCCTCATCCCCCTCTTAATGGGAAACATCTCCGATAGCGCCCCGTTGACGAGCACTCGTGCTTGCGGCCGGGAATATAATACCTTACCCAGAATGCAGAAGTGCTGGCCCAAATCCATCTCGACCAATACATCTTCCAGATACTGCCAATCTATGGAATCAAAGGCCTTCTCGAAATCAATGAGGAGTGCTAAATAGGGGGTTAGTGATTGGCGATTTGCTAGGGCTAGATGAAGGCGCCTGAGGCAGTGCCTGGTCCCTCGAGATGGCATAAATCTGCATTGGTCAGGGTGGACCAATTTGGTAAGATAGGGCCTCAATCAGTGGGCTAGGACCGAGGCAAATTGCTGTGAAACTGGAAGAGAAAGCTGGAGGTACCTGTACCTGCATACTACCAATAAAGATAACCAACCTTACTACTGCATTGGAGTGGATCTTTACATTGGCGACGAGTTGAACCAGTCTGCGCAGGGGGCAGACATCAAGTACCTCCACCCCTGGATGAAATATCAAGGATACCGGAAAATTCCTGCTACTTATACCTTACTTACTGGTATGTACTTTGGAGCCTACAAGAAATTATGCCTCATTACTGCTGCACCCTTATTAAGTACCGGTGCATAGATTCAGCTCCTACTGAACCGTCTATTGCCCACTGCTTGCTTCTCATTACTTTTGCCAGTGCTTTGGTAACTTCTAACTAAGACTGCTGTGTCTATCTGCATATGCTGAAGCTGTCACTGCACTGCGCTCTCTTCGGTAACTTCTAACTGGGACTGCTGTGTCTATCTGCATATGTTGAAGCTGTCACTGCACTGCGCTCCCTTCGGTGTCGTGCTACTGCGCTGCAGTCTAGCTACTGGTTGTATAAACTTCTACATTGTGTTCTGCTGTTACTTTTGCCACCGTTTTGGTAACTGTCAACCGGGACTGTTCCTTAACTGGGACCGTGCACTGCGCTTTAACTGTACTACGCTGCCTATAATATCGTTCTGCTGCGTTTTCTACATTTCTGCATTGTGTTCTGCCATTGCAATTACGAGTGTGCTACAAGATGTGCCTATAATATCGTGCTGCTGCGTTTTATACATTTCTCATTGTGTTGTGCCAGAAGATATTTACATCAAAAAGCACAGTACCGTTGGGGCCCGGCACGCGAAGACCTGCTCGCGCCACCCACCGGCATCTTCCAAATCGCCTTCTACATTCTAGGGCGGCACGCACGACGCACGCACTACGGCAGCCATTTTGGGAAGTTGGGATAATTCCCTACAACTAAATGTGCCCAACTTCCCCTAGATATTGACGCATGACACGCATGGCGGCCATTTTAAGAGGTTGGGAAAACCTCCAACGAATGATTTAACTTTCAACGAAGTATTTCTTCATTTCTGACATCGAATTTTCGTCATTTTAAGCAACGGATTGATTGATTTTCATATATCTCCAGCGACACAGCATGTTTCAAGGTTTTTATGTTAATTTATTATTTTAATTTGTTACTTTGTTTAACATTGTTTCTTTTCAGGTGGGACTTCAATTTGCCAATAGTTATTCTGGTTGCAGATAGAACGCTTTTATTCCTGGTTGCTTCACATTATATATTACTTCTTATGGCTGATCAAGGGTTAGCTACTCCTGGTGAGCCTTCCATTCCTTGGAAGGAGTGGAAAAAGTTGTTCTTAACTTATATATTGGCAACCGGTGCAGATAAATATGGTCCTGTACGCAGGCAAGCCATTTTGCTCCACCATTTGAGTGTTGAGGGACGTCGTCTTTATGAGAATCTTCCTGAAATTTCCCTAGGGATGGGCAATGGACAACCAAGTAATGTTTATGATATGAGCATGCAAATGTTAGAGATGAGGTTTGTTACCAAAGTTAATGTTGTGCTAGAAAGGCATACATTTTTTTGTCGTGCACAAAAAGCAGACGAAGATATTGCAACTTACGTTGCCGCACTTAGGGGACTTTCTTTAACTTGTCGCTTTGAAGGGTTAGGGGATTCACTTATACGTGATCAGATTGTGAGATGTACCAACAACTAGAGAGTGCGTGAGAAGCTACTTATTAAGGATTCTACGTTAGAGGAGGCAATACAACTAGCTAAGGGACTTGAACATACAGATTTATGGAAATGGACAAGTGTAGCAATTCAATGATACCAAAAGATATAATGTCAAAAGATTTGGGGTCAAAGGATTTGGCTTCTAAGGGGTCCGAAATCCATGCATGTGTTGATGAAACTAAGGTTGTAAAGCATGTTGTGAAATTGCAATCTAAACCTCTTAATAAGACCACTGAGGTTTCCCATTCCACTAATACTGTTCCACGGACCAGTACCCCTGTTATCAAGTGCTATTGGTGTGGTGCTCCTGGTCATATTGCTTCTAGCACTAGGTGCATGGCTAGAAATGCAATCTGTAGAGCATGTGGCAAGAGGGGACACCTTGCAAAAGTGTGCAACTCTAAGACCCAATATGTACAAGAGGTAGATGATACTTGTGAGAACATTCATGAGTTGATGTTGTGCGTGGATGGCTCCACTATTCCTGAAGAAGTATGTTGCAACAGTATTGTGGATAGTGGTATTGCCACAGAAAGCACTGATAAATTAGAGAAACCCCACTGCACCATGAGTTTGGATATGAATAATGTGATAATGTTAGTTGATTCCGGAAGTTTGTACACATTGCTATCCAAAGAGATGTATTTCAAGGTATGGGGTGACATGAGTAATATGGAGTCGTGGGACATGCCCGATATTAAGGCTGTAGGTTATGGTGGTAAGACCATTGATATTTTGGGCCTTAAGTGGATGGTAATAAGCTTTGGCGGGAGGAAAGTGTATGGTTGCGTGTATTTAACAAAACAAGGCTCCAACTTGCTGGGTTGGCGTCATCAAAAAGACCTGGGTATTGTGCTGAACCCTAATGCTACTGAACCTGTTAAATCCACTGTTGTGCATAATGTTGATAGTTACGAAACAAGTGTGATGGAGAAATTTTCCAAGGTTATCTCTGATAGATTGGGGAAACTTGTAAATTTTTCTCATAAAATTATTCTTAAGAAGAATGCGGTGCCTGTTGTTCATGAGGTAAGGAATGTGCCCCACCTAATGAGAGGTCCTCTCCAAGAGGAACTTAACAAATTATTGGAGCAAGGTATTATTGAACCTATTGAGGCCTCAGAATGGATGGCGCCCATTGTGGTCGCGCCCAAGGATGGGGGCAAAATTCGTTTGTGTGTCGACTTGCGCGACTTGAATAGAAATATATGGGTCGACAGGCAACCTCTGCCTAATATTTCCGAAATGCTGACTGCCATGGGTGGAGGGGTGATCTTCAGTGTGATTGATATGTCTGCGGCCTAACACCAAATTGATCTTAGTGAGGAATCAAGACACCTTACCTCATTTGTAACACCGCTGGGTGCATTTCGCTACCGAAGAATGCCATTTGGTTTGGCATCTGCCTCAGCGGTGTTTCAAAGGGTTATGCAACAGATTTTTGTCGGAATGAAAAATGTTCTGTGTTTCCAGGATGATGTGCTGGTTGTAGGGAAAGATGGTGAACATCATGACGAAGTAATGAATGAGGTCTTGAAGTGTATGGATAGTCACGGATTGACTATAAAAAAAGGAAAAATGTCAATTAAAGAAGAATTGTGTGACGTCTTTAGGGCATGAGATATCCGAGGCAGGGATTAAGCCCAAGAAGAGTATTGTTTCTGCTGTTAATGATGCTCCTACTCCCCTCAATAAGGAACAGCTAAAATCTTTCCTAGGACTGGCAGAATACTGTTCCAATTTCGTGAATGGATTTACAGAGATTGTGGAGCCGTTAAGGTTATTAATGAAGAATGGCATTGCATTTGAATGGGATGAAATCTGTGACAAGGCGTTCAAAAGAGTGAAAAGTTGTATCCTCCATGCACCCACTCTTGGGCATTTCAATGTCAATGCTAGGACTTTTATCACTATTGATGCTAGTGCTGTGAGGATTGGGGCTGTTTTGACCCAAGTGTATGATGGAGTAGAAAGGATTATTGGATTTGCATCTAGAAGACTTCAAGGAGCTGAAGTGTCGTATTCTGTGATCGAGAAAGAGGCTCTGGCGTGCTGTTGGTGCATTAAGCACTTTCGATATTTTGTTTGGGGGTTACCTTTTAAGGTTCACACTGACCACAAGCCTCTGGTGCATTTGTTTAAGGGGGGTAGAGGCCTGGAAGGCAGTGTAACTCCCAGGATTTTCAGGTGGATACTATCAGTGCTTGAGTATAAATTTGAAGTGAAGCACATGAGAGGTCTGAAAAATGTGATGGCCGATTATTTATCTAGGATGCCGGTGGATGTGATTGAGGAGGATTTAGAAGAAGGAGTGGATGTGATCAGATGTAATGAAGAACAAGCTTTTGATAAGGAAGAGTGGGACACTGCTATGTTGAATGATGAGATATTGCAGCAAGTCACGATATGTGTGTCGGAAGGATGGAGAGAAAGTCATGGCCAAGATATTCGTTTTAAAAGCTATAGCCATATTGAGACTGAATTGAGCGTAAGTGAAGGGAAGTTGTGGAGAAGGAACTAATTGGTGCCACCGGTCAGTCTCAGAAGTAAGATAATGAGCATAGCTCATGAGGGGCATTTGGGCAGAAATATGACTAAGAGGCTTGTCCGTCAGTCATTTTGGTGGCCAGGTATGGACAATGACATTGAGGAGGTTGTTAAGGAGTGTTATGCGTGCGCTAGAAGTGATAAAACGAAGATTGTAAGGCAACCTCCCCTTGCATGTGTGGAGTTTCCCAAGCGTCCATGGGAAAGGGTGGCAATCGATTTTCTTGGTCCCATTTCCAAACTTGGTTCACGTAGTAAGTTTTTGATGGTTCTAGTGGACTACCACTCTAAGTGGTTTGTTGTTGAAACTACTGATTGCATTGAAACTAAGAAAGTGATCGGGTTCATGGAGAGAGTGTTCATGAATGAAGGAATACCTAAGACCCTTGTGTCGGACAATGGGGTTCAACTAGTGACCTAAAGAATGCAAGAGTTTCTCTGTAAATTGGGAGTTAAACATGAAAGGGTTGCCATGTTCAGGCCTCAAGCTAATGGTTTGGTTGAAAGAATTAACCGCTTGATAATGGACAACATTCAGCTTTCAATTTCTAATGGCTTGTCGTGGTCTGAGGAACTTAAGAAATTGGTGTGGTCGTATAGAGTGACACCACATTCAGTGACTGGAGTATCTCCATTCGTCTCTCTCTAGGGGCGTGAACCTGGTGTAAAAGAAGTCCCTGGATGGCTTAAAAGCAAGGAGTGTGTGTGGGTTAATCGTGCTGCGGTGGAGGATGATGTTGTGAAACAACAAAAGGCTGCTGCGAAATACTACAATACTAAGAAAGGAGTCAAAATTCCCGACATAAAGGGCGGGGATTGGGTAGTAGTAAGGTGAGGGGGGATTGTCATCAAAGGTGAAAGCAAGTTTTCACAACCTATACAAGTCAGAACGGTGAAGAAGAACATTCTCATTTTAGCTGACGGGTCTGCTTAGAGTACTGGGAATGTTTCTAAATGCCGTGCTTCCCAGCCGGTCATATGTGATTAATGTTAGGTCTGTAACTTTAATGTTCTTCCAGCGTTATTATGTAGCAATGTTTCTGTATTTATGTTGTTCTTTCTTCCTTCTTATTTATTTTATTGTTACTGCATGTAAGGGGGGAAGATATGTGGAGTCTTCTCAATGGTAGAATGTAAGGCTTGTTGCTAGGATGGAATGTTGCTCTTTGAAGTAAGAGGAGTTGAAGCTGTGAAGCTGGAAGAGAAAGCTGGAGGTACCTGTACCTGCATACTTAAAGATAACCAACCTTACTACTGCGTTGGAGTGGATCTTTACACAAATATTTTGACCTCCTTGTTTATGAGGGAGATTGGGCGATATTCGGCGCAGTTTAGTGAGGGAGGTTGTGTTTTAGGGATGACCACAATGGTAGTGGCATCTTTTTCTGGTGAAAACGAGCCTTTCTCGACAGCTTCGGCATATAAGTCAGAGAGGTGCGGAACGAGTATCTCTTGGTAGGCAGCATAGTACTCCTGCGGGAGACCGTCGGGGCCTGGGCTTTTACTGATGCAGTGCGCGATATGGCGTCATTAATTTCTTCCTGGGTGATAGGAAGATCAAGTTCAGTTGTTTCGGCCGTACTGAGGCGGGGAAGGTGGAGGTGCTCCTGGCTGATTAACTCAGAAAGGGAGATTGCACGGCGCTGCGCTAAGTAGAGTTTACAATAATAAGTGGCAAAGACCTGGGCCATTGCTGGGGGAGAGCATCGGACGAGGCCCTACGGGTCTTTAATCTCCGGGATTATGCGATTGGCCATAGGGTATGTAGCTAATCTGTGTAGGATTTTCCCATTTTTATCCCCCTAGCCATACACCCTAGCTACGGAGGATCCCCATAGTAGTTTAGCGGCTTCCATGGAGACTTGTTTGATTTCATCTCTCAAATGCGCAAGCTGCCTCTCCTGTGTGTCGTCTTGTCTTCCAGGCATACGTTTCTCAAGGAGAGTTGCTTGGGCCTCCAAGAGGGTAATTTGGGTGTCATGGGCTAAGCGTTTGAGTTTGAGCTGGCCTTTGGTGAAGCCGCGGATAGTGGCTTAGCCTGCTTCCCATAAGGTACCCGGGGAGGAGACAGAGCTATGGTTGGTGAGAAAGTACTGTTGGAGCTCCGCCTCCACAGTTTTCTTGAAGTCTTTGTCTTGGAGGAACTATGCGTTCATTCCCCACATCGGGCGAAGTATGTCAGGTGAGTCTCCCACTTTCAAAAACATGGGTGAATGATCAGAAATGCCCCTGGGAAGGATGGAGACGTCTCTGATCTTTTGACAGTCCAGTGCGGGCATAAAAATGTTATCAATTCGGGCGTGGGTGTGTTGTGCTGCAGAGGTGTGGGTGAATTGTTTGCTATGGGGGTGCCAGATTCTCCAGGTGTCACAGATACCTAGGGTACTTGCCCAGCTTGCTAGGTGTTTGGCATGCCTGGATCTCGTGGCGGAGGGGGCGCTTGTGGTGTCAAGGTCTGGGTGCATGACCGCGTTAAAGTGGTCTCCAATTACTGTCAACCCTGGGGGTAGAGAGGCGATAAGGTCTGTACTGCGTTTCAAGGTCGATGCGAGCATCGATCGAGGGGAATATATGGAGACTAAGTTGAGAGCGTTTTGCTCCCATAGTTCCTCTTAGGGCCATGAAGTATCCCTGGGGGTCACTAGTGGCCAATGTGAGTACAAAGGGGAGGTTGTGCCGTAGAAAGATTGCCACGCCCCGTGATCCTCAGGTGAACCCTGAGTACCAAGCCCTGTCATAGCCGTATCTTGCCAGAAAGGGGCAGTTGTTGCCCATGAGATGGGTTTCTTGAAGTAGGATTATGCCGGACGCTTGGCGTTGGGCATATCGCAGGACTGCAGTCCGTTTAACCCTATCAAGTAGCCCATTGACATTCCATGATAGTATGCGGAGGGGATGTCTGCTATTACATATGTTTGTCACGGTGGATGTGGGTGCAAGTGGAGGCCTGCGGGACTTGGATTGGGTGTGGGATTTACTATGGTGTATGCAGGCTGTAAGGCAATAAATGTAGTTCCGTATGCGGGTGGTATGTGCGACTGTCCTGCTGTTGAGTAGGAATGCTGGTGTGGTGAACGTAATACAACAGCAGAAACTCGGGACAACGGTCCCAACACCCCGCTCCACCTCCCCCCACCCTATACTTTGAGGACAGAAGCATCTGTCATCCCAAATGAACAAAGGTTGACTGACCAAACACGAACCTTTGGGTTTGGAGTTGCGTGGAGGACCCCTCCTTACATAAGGATACTCATCATCACAGTAGGGAAGGTCTATGAGTCATAGCGAGATGCGTCTACTTGAGAATGTTTCATTTAATTATTCTTTGGGTAGCCCGCTGTTGGCCGGGGCGGTCATTCCAGGAGCGCCAGTCTTCGAGAGAGATCCGAATCAGCCGAGTCGATGTGAAGAGTTTTGGGCGAGATGTTTCTGGGTTCCGAGTGGTCCATGGAGCCAGATCTTTGTGGAGAGTGGGAGCTATTCAGTAGTGCTCGATCTCTAGGGTGCAACCCGGGGCTCACAGGCGAGTCCGATCTGGCTCGGCGTGTTCCCCGCCCCTTGCGGGAACGTGTGCGTCTTCTGCTCGGTTTGGGCGATCCCGCCTGGGCACCACCGGCCCGAGCCCCCGCGGATGGGATTGAGGCGTTTATCCTAAGGGGGCGATCTTCGGTCAGCCAAGTCCAGGCCACCTCCGGAGAGTCAAAAAAATGAGTTTTATTCTGGAACACTACTCAAAGGCGAGCTGGGAAGAGCAGTCTCTACTGGAGATCCAGGGCACGCAGTTTCTGTTTCACCTCAACAAATAATCGCCTCTGGGTCAGGACCTCCCGTGTGTAATCTGGGAAGATCAGTATGGGGTGGCCTCGGTATGTCAGAGTTTTTTGGTTGCGGGCTTCATTTAGGATGGAGTCTCTATCCTTGAAGTTAAGGATCCTGGCGATTATGGGCCTGTGTGGTGCCCCAGGTGGAGGTCTTGGAGCCAGAGAGCGGGGAGCCCGCTCGACCACGAACCATGTGGAGAGGGAATCTTTAGGCATCCAGGATCTTATCCATTATTCAACGAAGTTGCCCATTTGCCCCTGTTCTGATCCCTCTGGGAATCCCACTAGGCGGAGGTTATTACGTATCGATCTGTTTTCGGCATCCTCTGCACTTTTATGCAGCTCCTTAGTTTGGGTTTGCAGGCGAGCGACTTGTTCTTTTAGCTGAGTAACGTCGTCCTTGACGGTGGAAATGCGGGACTCAGTCTCTGTGATCCAGGCCGTCGCGTTTCGGAGGTCTTGCGCGAGTAGAGCCATGTCCATCCAGACTTCACCAATTTTGTTTTCGACCGAGGTTTGCGAGGTGCTGATTGCTTGCAAAATTGTATTGAGGTCAGCTGCGGCGGGGGTGGATTTCTCCGCGGGCACGCCTGCTGTCCCCGGTTCGGTGGTCGTGTATTGGTCCATTTTGGTCTGCGTTGGGGGAGACTTAGGCCCTCGTTCCTTCCCCATGGCGACAGCTGGGTGTCAACCCCACTCATGCCAGTCACTCCAGGGTGTGGCTTGTCGTGCTTGAGGAGGAGAGATATTCACTGTGTCCCGAATTGTGTGCAGGGTAGGGGAAAGTCCAAGTCCGGTGGTTGGGGATTTGGCCCACTACGCCTCAAGTAGATGGTGGTATGAAGATAGAACCACAGAAGATTTTCAGGAGCCCCGGCGGTCCCCGGTTTGCCAGCCCGTCCAGCCCAGCACCCCCAGGGAGTGTTGTTATTCCGCTAAGGTGCTGGGTCAGGGCCCCGGGTCGGGGTCCGGATGTGTATCTCAGGTGTAAGGAAAAGGGGGAAAAAAGGGGTGGGCCCCCTTCCGTTGCCACTGGTGGGGTGGTAGAGGAGTGCATGCATTCCACTAAGGGTCCTCCCAGGCCTTCACTTCGCCAACCAGGCCACAGGCTGGGCTCCAGACATTGCAGTCGCAACATTCATTTGGATGAGGAATAGGATCTGGCATATACCTGTTGTGGATTCTTGATTAGGCGGGGTGTACGGTTCCCAGTTGGTGTCCCGCACTCCCGAGCCTCGGGCGCTTTACCATGCCACCCCTGTCGATCGCCAGTCACCACCCTTGGGGGGGGCACGGGAGTCGGCCGCGGGTCGCAGTAAGCAAAAAGTCGCCCAGGCGCACAACTCTGTATTGGGCCCTTTGGGTTGGTCTGGGCCGACCAGGCAGTCATTGCGGGGGCAGAGGCCGCGTCTTTGTCTTCGTTTCAGCCCCAACCCCAGCTGCTTACCAGATTGTTCTAGAGGTGCGTGGGGGGGGCTTCCGGCCAGTTGTCCTCCGCCGGTCCACTGGATCGTTTTCTTCGTTGCGCCCTACATTTCAGCACAGGCCGCAGTCCGCCGGGACCTCCCTGATCTCTCTGCACCGCCCGGGTGCCTCAGCACCTGCACCAAGACGGATCGTCCCTCAGGCTTCTCCTGGAGGGGACTCCGGCTGCCAGGCACCACGGCGGGGGGGCACAGGGCCAGCTGGGCCGCCGCAGGTCCGTCAGTCTCAGCCGCGTCACTGGATGTGAGGCTCTGAGGGCCGGGTCCCCAGAGCCATTTCCGCTGCACCAGCCCCGACCAGGCCTCTCTGCTCTCTGTGTATTTCACTTCGGATTGCTACCGGCAGCTACGGAGCAATCCCCCAGGCCGTGGGATTCTTGGCACGGCATGCGGGGGCACCCAGCGATCAGGCGCGAGGCCGCACCGGGCCGACCACGCTGGTCCAGGTAGTCCGCGTCTCAGGGCCAGGGATAGCTGGACTATCGGCAGGAGCCCTGGGCGCGGCCCCCTCAGCACACTCAGGTCAGGTCCGCAGCCGGAGCACAGTCCCGGGGCCCCGGCCTCCTTTCAAGGCCACACGTTTGGGAGAGGCCGCAGGCAGACTCTGGGTCCACCCCTCGGCCGCAGCGGTGCTTCTTCTTTGGCACCGCCCGTGTCAGATCTGGGTTCCTACCTCCGTGTTCTGGGTGCACTGTCGCGTGGCTCCTCCGCTGGTTCAGGAGGACCCACGGCGCGGCGTCTGCTCTGGAGTCTGCGGCTTGGGGCCCGGGATGCCTCCGGCAGGCCGCGGCCCACGCAGACCACCAGGCAATGTAGTTTCGGAGTGTCGGCCACATCCCCATCTTGTGCAGGCGGTCGGGTCCGGGCCTCGATAAACGCCGCCTCCGACCTCTCAGCAGTTCCGCTTCTCGCCAGATCACTCTATGTCAGACCAGTAGGGTGTCGCCAGGTACTGGGCGACGATGGCTGTGATGATGGGCGGATGACGGAGGGGTCCGGAGCACTCTTAGAGTGCGACCGCCATCTTGACGCTCCAAGCCACGCCGCAAGCTCAGATTCTAACATTCGTCCGGCACATATCACAGATTTTATACAAGTGACCCATATCACAACCTTGATGGCTTCCCACTCTAAGAGTGCTGTGGAAGCTGTGCCTTTTTTGTCAGAGAAATCATTGACATTTGTTTCCTGAATTACATTCCTGAACACTGCTTCCTCCAGCCACAATAGTTGAAAATGCCTGGTCCATGTGGGGGTAGGGATTTTCTATCAAGCAAAACCCACCTCCAGAGGGTTGTGATCTAAAAATGTTTAACAAGATAGGTGGAATGGAAAATTAATGTATGGTTTGTCTCGGACACACATGATCAAGGGAATTGGTAAGAGTACTCTTTGTGTTGCCCATTCCTAGAATGCCAAGTATCAACAAGAGACCAGTTCCGCACCCAACAAGTCAATGCTTTGGCATTGTGAATGGCCGGTGCATCTGGAAGAGGAGGGTGTGAAGATCAAGGGAAGTATTAAGGACACTATTAAAGTCTCCCCCAAAGTCTTCCTCTACCAGCACCTATCTACTCTCCGAGTTGATATGTACTTCTTCCTTAATAAAGGGTGTTCCCAGGATATACATGTTGCTTTCCCTCTAGCATAGAAGGAGAATGAAGTGCCAAATAATGAACCCCTCCATTTATGTCGGAGACGGCTCCCCTCAGAGAGACTGAAGTGTGTCTCCTGAACGTAAACAATGTGTCCTCCGGGTCTCTTTAGTTGTGCACAAATTTTATGGCATCTATGCACAGATCTCAGACCTCTAATGGAGTTATAAAAGTATATTTTCGTTGTGGAGCCATATAGTGATTGTGCAACTGTGTAATGGCAGTGTATGGCAGGACAGTGGTCCCACAAAGGCATCAATGATATGCTACTCAGAGATAGGTTCAATGAGGAGTTGCAGTTGTACCTCAATCACAACCTTTGGGTCAGAGACAAAAATATCATCAACCAAACATGATAACATAACAAGTCATTTGATAGTACCTATATAAAAATAAAACTGGGAAACCGTGAATGAGTGACTGTGGCATCAGTCAGAGAGGAGACGATGCCAGGGCCTAAATGCGAGTTAAAAAACACGCAGGATGCCAGCCCATTCCCTGATCTGTATGTAGTTCTGAAGCCCATGAAGGTTCATGAGACGGGTGTTGAGTTCAAGAGATGGGAGTAGAGCTCACTCTGTGCTTCTGTCCAAATGGAAAGGTGACAAGCACCTTGTTCTCATGTAGGACGCTTGAAAGTTGTTCCATAACAATTTATCCAGTATTTCACCCAGTGCAGGAAGAAAGAATATGGGATGACAGTTTGTGCTAGAGTACTATCTAGATTGGTGTTTTTTTAAAGCGAGGTAATTACTTCTATTTTCCAAAAGTGAGACACATATCCTGAAGACAAAAAGATATATGTAAGATTTCTGCATTCTGAACCTCAGTAGTAGGCATGGGGATTCCAAAATAAAAATCAGACAAATATCATCAGGGGTGCCTGATTTGAGGCTGCAGATGTTCTTGAAAGCCGTGCTGTGGGTAGGCGAGAAGAAAGAAGATGACTGTGTGGTGGGAAGTCTGACAAGACGGCAGAGTCTAGGGTATGGGGTGTATTGATATAATTGCAAGGTTAATGTATGTCAGGTGTGTGATGATTCCTTATTCCATTTACATTTGGAGTTCTCTCCCCAAGATGTTGAAATCTCCACCACCAAGGCAGAGAACTCCCCCAACATGAATATGATATAAATCAATTTATAGGATACATTTATCTCATGGTTCCGGCCTCTCATTTGAGTGGCTAGAGACTCATAAATTCTACTACTAACGTTTGCCAGGGATACCATCCGAGCAGAGATCTCAGCCTAGGCGTGACCTGACAATCTCAACACATAGAATTCCCTTTGTGAATCAGACCCTTCACTATTTGTATAATTTATTACTACAGTAACAAACACGACCCAACATATCCTCCAAATTAATCCACAACCCATTTTACTTGATTTGTTGCATCATGTTAAACAATTTTAAACTCAATATGAAATTTGACATTTAAAAAAATTATATAAATGCAAAAAATACGACATATTTTAAATTTGAAATACATCTATATAAATTCCAAAAATGTAATTAAAGCACTACCCACTCAATTGAGTAACAAACCCCACAACCTAAGAAATATAAATGAACACTAAATAGTAATTGGCATAGATTAAATAAACACAAATAGTACAACTTTAAAAACAATTAAGGGGCCGATTCCGATTCGGGCCGGAAACCTCTCCGACCGAGCCGGACCCGGAGAGATTTCCGACCGAATCGGACTCTGGCAGTCCGACCGAACGAGTACGATGCGCACGCATGCCATCGGACTCGAGTCGGTCGGACTCCCAATGAAGTCAATGGGAGCCAGTCGTACAACGAGTACGCGGGCTCCCATTGACTCAATGGGTGCGAGGCGGACAAGGGCGCCCCCTACAGCAGGTACGCGTCGATGCGCATCGCGGCGTACATGCACAGGTAGGGGGGACCCATGGGTCCCCCCTGTGTGCGACTCGCGCGCCTACGCGTACAGGGGGGTCCGACGTGGACTCCCAAAGTCCGGCTCCGACAGCTTTTTCGAGCCGGACGGCGCGAGTCGATCGGACTGCTCGCGGCGCGCATCGTACTTACCCGGCCGGGAAACGTCTCCATAGCGCGGTGCGAGTCGTGTCCATGCGAGTCGGTCGGAGCGTGTTGAAGCCGCGTTCGAGTCGGTCGGAGTTTTCGCGGGTGCCTGCATCGTACTCGCTCGGCCGGACCCGCGTACGATTCGGTCGGGAAACAGGGCTCCGAATCGGATCCGGTAAATCCGAATCCGATTTGGAGCCCTACCGGCCGAGATCGGAATCGGCCCCTAAGTCTTAATTCTAGTTACAAATATAGCTACAAAATTAAAATGTATGTGCTAGCTGAAACCACAGTGTATAGGTATTGATGTAGTTTGCATTTTAGAAAGACTTGTAAATGTTGTTCGAGTGGCTTCTTAAGTGTAGTTCCTGTTTTTTTTGTCAATCGGGCAGAGTTTTGTCTTCCTCCATTTGTAATGATTTTGGGCTTAAAATTACAATTGTTACATGGATCTTTTTATAATGGTTTGTTAATTAGGCAAAGTGTTTTGGTTATTTTTTGTCTTGAGTGCTATTAGTTGTTAAATGCAGAGTATGACATTTTTTTAGCAGTTTGTTCCTTATTTGGTGCATGCTAATTGTTAGACCTGGCGTCTTTGACATGGTTTTCCCCCTAACTTTTTGTCTTCAATTTCGTTTTTGCTGGCTTTAGAACTCTGTGCACTTTACCACTGCTAGCCAGTGCTAAAGTGCTTGTGCTATCTCCTAAAAACATGGTAGAATTGGCTTATAATTTGGCATATGTAATTTACTTGTAAGTCCCTAGTAAAGTGGCACTACCTGTGCCCAGGGCCTGTAAATTAAATGCTACTAGTGGGCCTGCAGCACTGATTGTGCCACCCACTTAAGTAGCACTTTAAACATTTCTAAGGTCTGCAATTGCAGCCCTTGTGTGCAGTTTTAAACTGCCATTTTGACCTTGTAGAATAAAAAAATTTCCAGCCCCAAACCTTCCTTTTTAATAATATAAGTCACCCCTAGGGTAGCCCCAGGAAACCCCAGAGGGCAGGGTGCAATGTATTTAAAAGTAGGACATGTACTCTTACGTCTAACATGCCCTGGTAGTGAAAAACACTTAAACTAGTTTTCTTCACTACTGCAAGTCTTACCTCTCCCAGTGGACACCATTGGAGTTACCTTATTACATTTAATAAGCTGTAATTTCCAAATGAGAGCAGGTACCTAGTTCATGTTTGGTGTCTTTGGAACTGTAATGAAAAATCCTAACTTATGGTGAAATCGGATTTTAAATTACAATTTTGCAAATGATACTTTTAGAAAGTTGGAGTTTTCCTGCCTTAGCTATTTAGTGCCTGCAACCTGTTTCTGAAGGCTTTGTATAATCCTCCTAATTTCCACACACAATAGAGAACTTAGGTGTGCCTGATGGGCCATTACTGGCAGGATGGGAGGGCGGAGCTAGCCATAGCCCTACTCACACTCGAATAGGCTGTGTCCTGCCTCCAAATAAAGGGCTGCATACCACCTGTAGTTAGTCTGCAGCCAAGATAGGGAAGGCAGGATGCCTGGGGACTTCAAAGGGGAACTTCTAGAAGCTTCTCCCCACTGCAAAGGCACAAGTGGGTATAAATATTGGAACTCAGACACCAACTCTTCAGCACACTTCTGGACCAGTGGATACTCTGCCAGAAAGAAAGACTTCTGTGCTGCTGGAAGGACCGCCACTTTGCTGAACTGCTGCTTTGAAGGACTGCTGCCCTGCTGTGCTGACCTGCTCCCTGTTGCCCTCAAGTCTAGGTGAGAAGGACTGGAGCTGCATCTATTGAACCAAGGACCCCAGATTGACTCCAAGGGCTAGTTGGCTGGCCTCCTGAGTTGAGCAAATACAACACAAATCCTTGGGTCTAAGTTATCTGAACAAACCTGACAAACATACACAAAGGCACTATCACACAACCTAACTGGGGGGAAAATCCCTTTAGGAAGAAATCCCTCACCCACCTATGGTGGCATGCTTCATCATTTGGGACTCTCCTCCCAGAGGAAAAACCTAGTTCCTCTGAGGGCTGCAACCCCCTCTCTGAGAGGGAGGAGCTCAGGGATGTTTTTCAACTGCTCTAGCTGGATCTGCTAGATCCTCCAAATGAGACTGCTAGTGTGAGTGAGAAAAGCAACGCAAGAGAATTAAAGTGAGTGAAGTGATATTAAAACTGGCTAGAGAGAACCAAGCATAAGCTTTATTCAGGAGTTCTCAGGATTAAAAAACAGTGCACCTGCGGTATGGATTTAAACCGCACGTGTCAAGTGGAAGATTATGGTCGACATGTTTCAGCCATGAGGCCCCCAATTCGGATCAGGCTTTCTTCAGGACCACTAAGATGCTGCTGCTAAGTGAATTGTGTGAAAAAAATGTTAAAAACTTTTAGTTAAACTCCCGGAACCAGAAATACTTGCGGTTCCTGTTCAATGGAAGGTACCCATACCTAATGAAAATAAATAAGAGACAATGTAGGCCTTAAACAAAACAACACAAAAAACAACATCAGATAACAAGGCAGTTGAGGAAGGAACAGAGTGCCTCCTCCTGCATATTGCACCACAAAAGTGTCTGCACAAAAACAATGTCATGCTTACCCGTAACGACTGGGTACGTTGCAGACCTCAACCTGGCAACAGCTCAGAGGGAGGCACCGCTCTATGGAGGAACAGTATGTACAGTGTGCTAATGTCAGCTAAGAACACACAAATTATCAAACACAATAACACGGTTAAAGCATATAGATACCAAATCTAGTCATAAGAGCACCAGACTCAATAAAAATATATACAATGATACCACATGGCCCCTTGTGTGATTCAAACGGGGTGCACTAATGTGTATCATAATCTATGGTATATTAAAAGCAGGGACAGCCTATATACAGTATTTATCATAGAAGAGGACTGAACTATCAGAATTAGAAAAACTCATTCTAAGGGGAAGGAAAACAACCCCAGTCATGTCTCACATAATAAGTGAACATCCCTATTATATTACACAAGTGTAGAATTGTTCGGCTGCTAGGTTCTTGAGAAAAGACCAAGCTACAGCTTGGCCTCTAGCATACACGTGTTGCATTTATGATGAAATGAGGGGGTTTGCAACAAATGGCTATCTTGGACACACTAGACAAAACTGTGATGTCAATTAAAGGCTGCATAATTGTGAAACAGCAAACAAACCACAAAAGAAACCCACAGTTCATAGAGCCTCTGTGCCACTATTGCCTATCACATAGATTCTGAATAAAGTGAAGGGGCACTAACTTCAAAGGCAGGGAAAGGCGCGAGCACATGAAGATGATATACGTATCAGTAAGGACCTCATCAGATAATGGGAGGGCAAACAACATGTCACTTACCTCTCCGTCGGTACCCCGGTCGGGTAGAGTCTATCGCGGGAGGTAAGTGCGCTCGTGACTGAGTGCTTCTTAAATACTGAAATTAGAGCGCGCTACCAACAGCCAGCGCTAATTGGCAAACCTTCGCGCATGCGCGATGTCCTCAAACGCTAATCCTACGCGCATGTGTGCTGCGAGTCAACAAATAAGATTTGAGTATGGCTATCCAGCGCGCCGTAATAATAATGACGCTACAGATAGGCTCGTGCATGCACAGCAAACTCTTACTGCTTTAAACTACATTCCCCAGGTTCTTTGACTCGCAACACACATGCGCGTAGGATTAGCGTTTGAGGACATCGCGCATGCACGAAGGTTTGCCAATTAGCGCTGGCTGTTGGTAGCGCGCTCTAATTTCAGTATTTAAGAAGCACTCAGTCACGAGCGCACTTATCTCCCGCGATAGACTCTACCCGACCGGGGTACCGACGGAGAGGTAAGTGACAAGTTGTTTGCCCTCCCATTATCTGATGAGGTCCTTACTGATACGTATATCATCTTCATGTGCTCGCGCCTTTCCCTGCCTTTGAGTTAGTGCCCTTCACTTTATTCAGAATCTATGTGATAGGCAATAGTGGCACAGAGGCTCTATGAACTGTGGAGTTTCTTTGCGGTTTGTTTGCTGTTTCACAATTATGCAGCCTTTAATTGACATCACAGTTTTGTCTAGTGTGTCCAAGATAGCCATTTGTTGCAAACCCCTCATTTCATCATAAATGCAGCACGTGTATGCTAGAGGCCAAGCTGTAGCTTGGTCTTTTCTCAAGAACTTTGCTGCCGAACAATTCTACACTTGTGTAATATAATAGGGATGTTCACTTATTATGTGAGATATGACTGGGGTTGTTTTCCTTCCCCTTAGAATGAGTTTTTCTAATTCTGATAGTTCAGTCCTCTTCTATGATAAATACTGTATAGAGGCTGTCCCTGCTTTAATATACCATAGATTATGATACACATTAGTGCACCCCGTTTGAATCACACAAGGGGCCATGTGGTATCGTGTATATACGCTGTGTTTTTATTGAGTCTGGTGCTCTTATGACTAGATTTGGTATCTATATGCTTTAACCGTGTTAGTGTGTTTGATAATTCGTGTGTTCTTAGCTGACATTAGCACACTGTACATACTGTTCCTCCATAGAGCGGTGCCCTCCCTCTGAGCTGTTGCCAGGTTGAGGTCTGCAACGTACCCAGTCGTTACGGGTAAGCATGACATTGTTTTTGTGCAGACACTTTGTGGTGCAATATGCAGGAGGAGGCACTCTGTTCCTTCCTCAACTGCCTTGTTATCTGATGTTGTTTTTGTGTTGTTTTGTTTAAGGCCTACATTGTCTCTTATTTATTTTCATTAGGTATGGGTACCTTCCATTGAACAGGAACCGCAAGTATTTCTGGTTCCGGGAGTTTAACTAAAGTTTTAACATTTTTCCACACAATTCACTTAGCAGCAGCATCTTAGTGGTCCTGAAGAAAGCCTGGTCCAGATTGGGGCCTCATGGCTGAAACATGTCGACCATAATCTTCCACTTGACACGTGCGGTTTAAATCCATACCGCAGGTGCACTGTTTTTAATCCTGACAGCGAGAACTCCTGGATAAAGCATAGCTTGGTTCTCTCTAGCCAGTTTTAATATCACTTCACTCACTTTAATTCTCTTGCGTTGCTTTTCTCACTCACTAGCAGTCTCATTTGGAGGATCTAGCAGATCCAGCTAGAGCAGTTGAAAAACATCCCTGAGCTCCTCCCTCTCAGAGAGAGGGTTGCAGCCCTCAGAGGAACTAGGTTTTCCTCTGGGAGGAGAGTCCCAAATGATGAAGCATGCCACCATAGGTGGGTGAGGATTTCTTCCTAAAGGGATTTTTCCCCCAGTTAGGTTGTGTGATAGTGCCTTTGTGTATGTTTGTCAGGTTTGTTCAGATAACTTAGACCCAAGGATTTGTGTTGTATTTGATTGATAGTTTGGGGATATAATCCTTTGCAGGTCTCTTAAATGTTTCCCTAGGACCCTCCGTCCATTGTATTTGTTTATTATTCTTGAGCAGCTTAGGCTGCGGGTCCGTATTCATTCAGTTTCCTTAACAGGATTCTATGTATCTTCACCATTTCGTGTTAAGGCATTAGTACCTTTTTCTATTCATAATTCCAGCTCTACAACACAGTTACCCACGACAATGGCAGAAAGATTAGGTTTAGCCTTTGATGACACTGCAGCACAATCCATCTTATCCACGCCTAGTATAATAGACACTTTCCAGGGTGGCCCCTCAACAGCAGGAGATGAGTGGTCTAAACTGTTACTCCTTAAGAAATCACACTCTCGTATCTATATCCATGGAGCCATTATGACGGAGTATCTGAGGGGGAATTGTGCTCCCACTGGCTTAATAGTTACCAACGCTCCGCGACTCTTCCTTGATGATAAAATCTTTCTGAAGGATTGGTCTCTTGTAGCCTGGCGCTGTACCCGCGACTGGCTTATCTTGATTATTAATACTGCCAAGCGGATTGCAGATACTATTCTTATAGAAATTCAGACCTTGGAGTCTCAGATCAAGGTGGTGATAGCAACGACTCTGTACAAAAAACAAGCAGAAGAAACCAACAAGACTAACAGAGAGTTCAAAGACTCGATCTTGGCAATTAAAATCACTAAATTCAAGAAGGACTTGGCCCGCTTCTCAATGGAGAAGGCATATCCTTACACTAGTGAGACCTATGTTCCAGCACAATTCAATCGCCAAGGGAGGCAATACGGTTCGAACTATTCCACCTCAGGAAGTGAAGGATGGTCCAGTGATTCAGATAATTCCACCTATGAAGATCTTACAAGTAGAGGTATGCACCGTAGGAACAGAGGTAACTGGAGAGGTTTTCGAGGTGGTCCTCCCCCTCCTCCGCCACAGTGGTGGCCTCCTGTACCTTTTGTATATCCAAATCTTAAACCTCAAGGGCAAACTTTTCCTTACCAAGCACAACCTCAATTTTTCCCAAACCAGCCTTTTTTAGGGTATGGCCGAGGAAGATCCAGAGGAAAACGTCGGAACCAACAGGCCCGAGTACATTGGGGCCCTCCGTCATCGAGCGAGGACAACACGGAGCATGACGGAAGCTCAGGCAGGGACCAGCAACGAGACTCTATAGTCATGAATTTAAGCAGCCGGGAACTGAGCACGGATGAACAGACGTTGCTGAACAAAGGACTGGGTTTTGTACCCTCAAATAGAGGTGATACGTTTTTATTGAAGCAAGAATTGTTTCAATTCTTTCGTAAAATCCGCCTGAACTTTTTCTTTAGAGATCGAGTTCATGATCCCATTGAAGAAACTGATACCAACACTGGGTTGAAAAATAAATCTACCTTCAACCCTCCGATTTATCAGATACCTCCCCAGGTTTTGACTTTTGAGAAAGCTGTTTTGACACAGATTGATACTATCTGCAGAGTCAACGAAAGACAATACCAGAATTTAACCCTACGAGAAAAATGTGCAATGAGGACACTGGCAAGTGACACTACGATCACAATTAAACCGGCGGACAAGGGTGGTGCTATCGTCCTGTTGGATACTTCAACTTATCGCGCTGAATGTCTCAAACAACTTAACAACACCCGCTTTTACCAACTGTTGAAAACAGATCCCACCAAGAGACTTCAGATTGAAATAAAGACTCTTGTTGATGAGGCTAGGTTGAACAATTGGATCACTACGCAAGAAGCATCCTTTTTGGTTAAGATCCATCCAGTGATTCCTTATTTTTATGTCCTGCCCAAAGTACACAAGGAGCAGAGACCACCACCTGGTCGTCCCATTATCTCTGGATTAGGATCCCTGATGGAACCATTATCAACGTTCGTGGATCATTTCCTTCAGCCCCTTGTGTTGGAGATGCCCACTTACCTGAAGGATACGAAGGACATTCTCCGCTTGGTGGGAGATATACCTTTTGATGCTACTAGAGATTATTTGGTGTCCTTTGATGTGGAGTCTTTGTACACTTGCATTCCCCAAGACGAGACACTTGCGGCCATACAGACACTGTTGGAGAATCGGGACATGGATACCATCACCCCTGTCCATTTTATCATGAATTGTGCCCGACTGGCCATGAAAGAAAATTTCTTTCAATTTGAAGACCAGTTATTTCTACAAATATCGGGCACTTCAATGGGCAGTGTTTTTGCCCCCAGTCTGGCGAATCTGTATGTGCACCTCTTTGAACAGGACCACATTTTAATGAGGGCAATCCATACAAAGACCACATACTGCTGTGGAAACGCTACATTGATGACGTCTTTGTTATCTGGAGAGGCTCTCCATTTACCATCATGGCATTCAAGGGGTGGCTCAACACCCGCAATGATTTTTGAGGTTTACCTGTGAATACAGTAACAGCAAGTTACCATTTCTAGACATTTTGATTTCCCCAACTGAAGGGGGTTTATGCACTGAACTATACAGGAAGCCTATTTCTAAGAACTCGCTCTTATCATACAAGAGTTATCATCCTAAAGCCCTGAGGGATAATCTCCCTTTTGGGCAGTTCTTACGAATCAAAAGGAATTGCTCGACCACCTCCAAATATCAGGTACATGCCCATGATCTGGCCTGCCAGCTTGGAGCCAGCAGTTACCCCCATCAATTGATCAAGAGATCGATGAAACGTGCAGCCAACAACAACCGGGAAGCTCTTATTGAACAAAGCGAACCCAAGGAAGCTAATTCTAGACTCACATGTGTCAACACCTTTTGCAGTTTCTCTAATAAAATCAAGAAGAGCATCCTCTCCAATTGGAAGATTTTGAACATTGGTGATACTGCCCTACCTCGACCGCTGTTCGCTTTTAAACGCAGCACAAATATTAAAGATCAATTGGTGCATACGCGACCACACACCACGAAACCAAGCAAGCAGAATACTCTCTGGCACTTACCTGAGGTTAGGGGGCATTTTCCTTGTGGTATGTGTGCGGCCTGTCCATTTACAGAACATACAATGTCTGTTGACATTGGAACTGCACAACCTTGGATTCTTTCCAAACACACGAACTGTAATAGCGACAGGCTTATATACTTGATTACTTGTCCATGTGCCTTACGGTACGTGGGCATGACTACTCGTAAGGTGAAAATCCGCATTTTAGAACACAGAAGCACCATCCGTTGCAAGAAAACTGCCACAAAACTCACAAGCCACTTTTTAGAAAATAATCATTCCTCTGAAGATCTGAAGTGGATAGTTTTGGAGAAACCTGCCATTCCTGCACACTTAACTGACGTCTCTACATATCTCTTTAGGCGTGAGCAACGTTGGGTACACAGGCTCAACACAGCTGAGGTGGGATTGAATGATGATATTCCATGGGTCGCTCTCTAGATGCTTTGTGCAACAATATGGTATAACACTAGGCATATAACTGGTGGTTCATGGAATTTAGGTTAATTATGCCTCAAGGACAACCTTATGATCAAATCAACACGCTTGCTCTAAGGGTTTTCCCCGTGGCGCTGTTTTTCATGAAGACGGCACGATGTCTGGAGCTGTGTAACAAAAATTTAAATAATATTTGAACAAATAAGATTTGAGTAAGGCTATCCAGCGCGCCGTAATAATAAGGACGCTCCAGATAGGCTCGTGCATGCACAGCAAACTCTTACAGCTTTAAACTACATTCCCCAGGTTCTTTGACTCGCAACACACATGCGCGTAGGATTAGCGTTTGAGGACATCGCGCATGCGCGAAGGTTTGCCAATTAGCGCTGGCTGTTGGTAGCGTGCTCTAATTTCAGTATTTAAGAAGCACTCAGTCACGAGCGCACTTACCTCCCGCGATAGACTCTACCCGACCGGGGTACCGACGGAGAGTTAAGTGACATGTTGTTTGCCCTCCCATTATCTGATGAGGTCCTTACTGATACGTATATCATCTTCATGTGCTCGCGCCTTTCCCTGCCTTTGAAGTTAGTGCCCCTTCACTTTATTCAGAATCTATGTGATAGGCAATAGTGGCACAGAGGCTCTATGAACTGTGGGTTTCTTTTGCGGTTTGTTTGCTGTTTCACAATTATGCAGCCTTTCATTGACATCACAGTTTTGTCTAGTGTGTCCAAGATAGCCATTTGTTGCAAACCCCCTCATTTCATCATAAATGCAACACGTGTATGCTAGAGGCCAAGCTGTAGCTTGGTCTTTTCTCAAGAACCTAGCAGCCGAACAATTCTACACTTGTGTAATATAATAGGGATGTTCACTTATTATGTGAGATATGACTGGGGTTGTTTTCCTTCCCCTTAGAATGAGTTTTTCTAATTCTGATAGTTCAGTCCTCTTCTATGATAAATACTGTATAGAGGCTGTCCCTGCTTTTAATATACCAAGGATTATGATACACATTAGTGCACCCCGTTTGAATCACACAAGGGGCCATGTGGTATCATTGTATATACGCTGTGTTTTTTATTGAGTCTGGTGCTCTTATGACTAGATTTGGTATCTATATGCTTTAACCGTGTTAGTGTGTTTGATAATTCGTGTGTTCTTAGCTGACATTAGCACACTGTACATACTGTTCCTCCATAGAGCGGTGCCTCCCCTCTGAGCTGTTGCCAGGTTGAGGTCTGCAACGTACCCAGTCGTTACGGGTAAGCATGACATTGTTTTTGTGCAGACACTTTTGTGGTGCAATATGCAGGAGGAGGCACTCTGTTCCTTCCTCAACTGCCTTGTTATCTGATGTTGTTTTTTGTGTTGTTTTGTTTAAGGCCTACATTGTCTCTTATTTATTTTCATTAGGTATGGGTACCTTCCATTGAACAGGAACCGCAAGTATTTCTGGTTCCGGGAGTTTAACTAAAAGTTTTTAACATTTTTTCCACACAATTCACTTAGCAGCAGCATCTTAGTGGTCCTGAAGAAAGCCTGGTCCGAATTGGGGGCCTCATGGCTGAAACATGTCGACCATAATCTTCCACTTGACACGTGCGGTTTAAATCCATACCGCAGGTGCACTGTTTTTTAATCCTGACAGCGAGAACTCCTGAATAAAGCTTATGCTTGGTTCTCTCTAGCCAGTTTTAATATCACTTCACTCACTTTAATTCTCTTGCGTTGCTTTTCTCACTCACACTAGCAGTCTCATTTGGAGGATCTAGCAGATCCAGCTAGAGCAGTTGAAAAACATCCCTGAGCTCCTCCCTCTCAGAGAGGGGGTTGCAGCCCTCAGAGGAACTAGGTGTTTCCTCTGGGAGGAGAGTCCCAAATGATGAAGCATGCCACCATAGGTGGGTGAGGGATTTCTTCCTAAAGGGATTTTTCCCCCAGTTAGGTTGTGTGATAGTGCCTTTGTGTATGTTTGTCAGGTTTGTTCAGATAACTTAGACCCAAGGATTTGTGTTGTATTTGATTGATAGTTTGGGGATATAATCCTTTGCAGGTCTCTTAAATGTTTCCCTAGGACCCTCCGTCCATTGTATTTGTTTATTATTCTTGAGCAGCTTAGGCTGCGGGTCCGTATTCATTCAGTTTCCTTAACAGGATTCTATGTATCTTCACCATTTCGTGTTAAGGCATTAGTACCTTTTTCTATTCATAATTCCAGCTCTACAACACAGTTACCCACGACAATGGCAGAAAGATTAGGTTTAGCCTTTGATGACACTGCAGCACAATCCATCTTATCCACGCCTAGTATAATAGACACTTTCCAGGGTGGCCCCTCAACAGCAGGAGATGAGTGGTCTAAACTGTTACTCCTTAAGAAATCACACTCTCGTATCTATATCCATGGAGCCATTATGACGGAGTATCTGAGGGGGAATTGTGCTCCCACTGGCTTAATAGTTACCAACGCTCCGCGACTCTTCCTTGATGATAAAATCTTTCTGAAGGATTGGTCTCTTGTAGCCTGGCGCTGTACCCGCGACTGGCTTATCTTGATTATTAATACTGCCAAGCGGATTGCAGATACTATTCTTATAGAAATTCAGACCTTGGAGTCTCAGATCAAGGTGGTGATAGCAACGACTCTGTACAAAAAACAAGCAGAAGAAACCAACAAGACTAACAGAGAGTTCAAAGACTCGATCTTGGCAATTAAAATCACTAAATTCAAGAAGGACTTGGCCCGCTTCTCAATGGAGAAGGCATATCCTTACACTAGTGAGACCTATGTTCCAGCACAATTCAATCGCCAAGGGAGGCAATACGGTTCGAACTATTCCACCTCAGGAAGTGAAGGATGGTCCAGTGATTCAGATAATTCCACCTATGAAGATCTTACAAGTAGAGGTATGCACCGTAGGAACAGAGGTAACTGGAGAGGTTTTCGAGGTGGTCCTCCCCTCCTCCGCCACAGTGGTGGCCTCCTGTACCTTTTGTATATCCAAATCTTAAACCTCAAGGGCAAACTTTTCCTTACCAAGCACAACCTCAATTTTTCCCAAACCAGCCTTTTTTAGGGTATGGCCGAGGAAGATCCAGAGGAAAACGTCGGAACCAACAGGCCCGAGTACATTGGGGCCCTCCGTCATCGACGAGGACAACACGGAGCATGACGGAAGCTCAGGCAGGGACCAGCAACGAGACTCTATAGTCATGAATTTAAGCAGCCGGGAACTGAGCACGGATGAACAGACGTTGCTGAACAAAGGACTGGGTTTTGTACCCTCAAATAGAGGTGATACGTTTTTATTGAAGCAAGAATTGTTTCAATTCTTTCGCAAAATCCGCCTGAACTTTTTCTTTAGAGATCGAGTTCATGATCCCATTGAAGAAACTGATACCAACACTGGGTTGAAAAATAAATCTACCTTCAACCCTCCGATTTATCAGATACCTCCCCAGGTTTTGACTTTTGAGAAAGCTGTTTTGACACAGATTGATACTATCTGCAGAGTCAACGAAAGACAATACCAGAATTTAACCCTACGAGAAAAATGTGCAATGAGGACACTGGCAAGTGACACTACGATCACAATTAAACCGGCGGACAAGGGTGGTGCTATCGTCCTGTTGGATACTTCAACTTATCGCGCTGAATGTCTCAAACAACTTAACAACACCCGCTTTTACCAACTGTTGAAAACAGATCCCACCAAGAGACTTCAGATTGAAATAAAGACTCTTGTTGATGAGGCTAGGTTGAACAATTGGATCACTACGCAAGAAGCATCCTTTTTGGTTAAGATCCATCCAGTGATTCCTTATTTTTATGTCCTGCCCAAAGTACACAAGGAGCAGAGACCACCACCTGGTCGTCCCATTATCTCTGGATTAGGATCCCTGATGGAACCATTATCAACGTTCGTGGATCATTTCCTTCAGCCCCTTGTGTTGGAGATGCCCACTTACCTGAAGGATACGAAGGACATTCTCCGCTTGGTGGGAGATATACCTTTTGATGCTACTAGAGATTATTTGGTGTCCTTTGATGTGGAGTCTTTGTACACTTGCATTCCCCAAGACGAGACACTTGCGGCCATACAGACACTGTTGGAGAATCGGGACATGGATACCATCACCCCTGTCCATTTTATCATGAATTGTGCCCGACTGGCCATGAAAGAAAATTTCTTTCAATTTGAAGACCAGTTATTTCTACAAATATCGGGCACTTCAATGGGCAGTGTTTTTGCCCCCAGTCTGGCGAATCTGTATGTGCACCTCTTTGAACAGGACCACATTTTAATGAGGGCAATCCATACAAAGACCACATACTGCTGTGGAAACGCTACATTGATGACGTCTTTGTTATCTGGAGAGGCTCTCCATTTACCATCATGGCATTCAAGGGGTGGCTCAACACCCGCAATGATTTTTTGAGGTTTACCTGTGAATACAGTAACAGCAAGTTACCATTTCTAGACATTTTGATTTCCCCAACTGAAGGGGGTTTATGCACTGAACTATACAGGAAGCCTATTTCTAAGAACTCGCTCTTATCATACAAGAGTTATCATCCTAAAGCCCTGAGGGATAATCTCCCTTTTGGGCAGTTCTTACGAATCAAAAGGAATTGCTCGACCACCTCCAAATATCAGGTACATGCCCATGATCTGGCCTGCCAGCTTGGAGCCAGCAGTTACCCCCATCAATTGATCAAGAGATCGATGAAACGTGCAGCCAACAACAACCGGGAAGCTCTTATTGAACAAAGCGAACCCAAGGAAGCTAATTCTAGACTCACATGTGTCAACACCTTTTGCAGTTTCTCTAATAAAATCAAGAAGAGCATCCTCTCCAATTGGAAGATTTTGAACATTGGTGATACTGCCCTACCTCGACCGCTGTTCGCTTTTAAACGCAGCACAAATATTAAAGATCAATTGGTGCATACGCGACCACACACCACGAAACCAAGCAAGCAGAATACTCTCTGGCACTTACCTGAGGTTAGGGGCATTTTCCTTGTGGTATGTGTGCGGCCTGTCCATTTACAGAACATACAATGTCTGTTGACATTGGAACTGCACAACCTTGGATTCTTTCCAAACACACGAACTGTAATAGCGACAGGCTTATATACTTGATTACTTGTCCATGTGCCTTACGGTACGTGGGCATGACTACTCGTAAGGTGAAAATCCGCATTTTAGAACACAGAAGCACCATCCGTTGCAAGAAAACTGCCACAAAACTCACAAGCCACTTTTTAGAAAATAATCATTCCTCTGAAGATCTGAAGTGGATAGTTTTGGAGAAACCTGCCATTCCTGCACACTTAACTGACGTCTCTACATATCTCTTTAGGCGTGAGCAACGTTGGGTACACAGGCTCAACACAGCTGAGGTGGGATTGAATGATGATATTCCATGGGTCGCTCTCTAGATGCTTTGTGCAACAATATGGTATAACACTAGGCATATAACTGGTGGTTCATGGAATTTAGGTTAATTATGCCTCAAGGACAACCTTATGATCAAATCAACACGCTTGCTCTAAGGGTTTTCCCCGTGGCGCTGTTTTTCATGAAAGACGGCACGATGTCTGGAGCTGTGTAACAAAAATTTAAATAATATTTGAACAAATAAGATTTGAGTAAGGCTATCCAGCGCGCCGTAATAATAAGGACACTCCAGATAGGCTCGTGCATGCACAGCAAACTCTTACAGCTTTAAACTACATTCCCCAGGTTCTTTGACTCGCAACACACATGCGCGTAGGATTAGCGTTTGAGGACATCGCGCATGCGCGAAGGTTTGCCAATTAGCGCTGGCTGTTGGTAGCGTGCTCTAATTTCAGTATTTAAGAAGCACTCAGTCACGAGCGCACTTACCTCCCGCGATAGACTCTACCCGACCGGGGTACCGACGGAGAGTTAAGTGACATGTTGTTTGCCCTCCCATTATCTGATGAGGTCCTTACTGATACGTATATCATCTTCATGTGCTCGCGCCTTTCCCTGCCTTTGAAGTTAGTGCCCCTTCACTTTATTCAGAATCTATGTGATAGGCAATAGTGGCACAGAGGCTCTATGAACTGTGGGTTTCTTTTGCGGTTTGTTTGCTGTTTCACAATTATGCAGCCTTTAATTGACATCACAGTTTTGTCTAGTGTGTCCAAGATAGCCATTTGTTGCAAACCCCTCATTTCATCATAAATGCAACACGTGTATGCTAGAGGCCAAGCTGTAGCTTGGTCTTTTCTCAAGAACCTAGCAGCCGAACAATTCTACACTTGTGTAATATAATAGGGATGTTCACTTATTATGTGAGACATGACTGGGGTTGTTTTCCTTCCCCTTAGAATGAGTTTGTCTAATTCTGATAGTTCAGTCCTCTTCTATGATAAATACTGTATAGAGGCTGTCCCTGCTTTTAATATACCATAGATTATGATACACATTAGTGTACCCCGTTTGAATCACACAAGGGGCCATGTGGTATCATTGTATATACGCTGTGTTTTTTATTGAGTCTGGTGCTCTTATGACTAGATTTGGTATCTATATGCTTTAACCGTGTTAGTGTGTTTGATGATTTGTGTGTTCTTAGCTGACATTAGCACACTGTACATACTGTTCCTCCATAGAGCGGTGCCTCCCCTCTGAGCTGTTGCCAGGTTGAGGTCTGCAACGTACCCAGTCGTTACGGGTAAGCATGACATTGTTTTTGTGCAGACACTTTTGTGGTGCAATATGCAGGAGGAGGCACTCTGTTCCTTCCTCAACTGCCTTGTTATCTGATGTTGTTTTTTGTGTTGTTTTGTTTAAGGCCTACATTGTCTCTTATTTATTTTCATTAGGTATGGGTACCTTCCATTGAACAGGAACCGCAAGTATTTCTGGTTCCGGGAGTTTAACTAAAAGTTTTTAACATTTTTTTCACACAATTCACTTAGCAGCAGCATCTTAGTGGTCCTGAAGAAAGCCTGGTCCGAATTGGGGGCCTCATGGCTGAAACATGTCGACCATAATCTTCCACTTGACACGTGCGGTTTAAATCCATACCGCATGTGCACTGTTTTTTAATCCTGACAGCGAGAACTCCTGAATAAAGCTTATGCTTGGTTCTCTCTAGCCAGTTTTAATATCACTTCACTCACTTTAATTCTCTTGCGTTGCTTTTCTCACTCACACTAGCAGTCTCATTTGGAGGATCTAGCAGATCCAGCTAGAGCAGTTGAAAAACATCCCTGAGCTCCTCCTTCTCAGAGAGGGGGTTGCAGCCCTCAGAGGAACTAGGTTTTTCCTCTGGGAGGAGAGTCCCAAATGAAGAAGCATGCCACCATAGGTGGGTGAGGGATTTCTTCCTAAAGGGATTTTCCCCCCAGTTAGGTTGTGTGATAGTGCCTTTGTGTATGTTTGTCAGGTTTGTTCAGATAACTTAGACCCAAGGATTTGTGTTGTATTTGATTGATAGTTTGGGGATATAATCCTTTGCAGGTCTCTTAAATGTTTCCCTAGGACCCTCCGTCCATTGTATTTGTTTATTACTCCTGAGTTGAGCCTCAGGGACAGAAGGCTCCCACAACCTCGACCCCAGCACCTGGACTCTGCCATCTGTGAGTCCACCCTGCCAAGTGGTGCCACCCCAGTCCTGGACCCTTGAAAGTGGGCCTAAGGTGCTCTGCCAGCCTGCATGGATCCAGCAAAACCGACACATCTCCTCTGCTGCACGGCGCAACCCCAAGCAGAACCGCTGCTTTGTGGATTGGACCTGTCCCAAAGATCCACATCACCTCCACAGCCGACAGCCTCTTCAGAACTGCCGCTGTGCAATGCATCCCCGACACAGGCCACCCATTCCATTTTTGACAACAGCCTCAATCATGATGACGGACTCTACTTAACAGTCTTGCAGCTCCTCAGAACTGACGTCTCGCCCCGACTGTGTAGCGAATCTTCGACGCTGACTTCACATCACAGGTCTCCATTGACAGAAGCCTCAACAATGATGCAGGACCATCTTCGAAGCGGATCCTTGCAACACTCCATAAACCAGGATTTAAGGTACTTTGTTCAGTGGGCCTAACTGGGCCCCTGTAGCAGGTCCGCGCTCCATTGTGGTTGGCCTGAACTTGTGAATGTGTCCCTGTATGGCGCGACCTGATATCCACAGTACGCGCTTTGTGCTTTTTGGCACTATTTTCGCTGAAATCTTTAAAATTGCATATCTCCGGTTCTACTAATTGGAGTTTTGTCCTTTTGGTCTTGTTTTATTTATTAAAAATCACTCTATTTTTCCAACTTGATGTGGGATTCTTTTTGTGTCTGACTGCTCTGTGCTAAGCTACCAGAGAGTTGAGCGCAGGTTAATTTAGGGTTGATTGTGTCTCACCCTAACAAGGATTATGGTTGTTGCTTTGATAGGTCCTGGGGACACCACCCCCCAGGGCCACTAATTAAAACTAAGGGGGGGCATGTAGCCCCCCTTCTCAGGTGAATTTTGGCCATGGGGACCGCATCCTCCAAGGCCTGGCACCTTTTTTGGGGCGAAGAGGCCATGTAGCCCCCTCCCTGGTACGATTTCAGCCCCAGGGCCCCAATCACTTGGAGTCTGGCCAACAAATCAACACTACCGGGGGCCAAGGGGGGAGCACCAAGGCCCCTGCAACCCCAGCCGGCTCTCCACATTTAGCGGGAGCTGGCATTACTCCCGCCTGCAGGGAACAGCTAAAACATGCTGCTACCTGTGGGCAGGAGCAATAGTTAGATCTGTTTCCCTGCCTACATCACTGCAGGCAGGGAAACAGATCTAGAGTTCTCTCCCAGAGGGCAGGAGCATTTTTCCAGCTCCCACCCACTGGGAGCAGACTTTGTGTTTGCTTCCGCTTGGCAGTATCTTTGAAATTGCTCCCGTCAAGCAAGAGCAAAGACAGGGTTTCCTGCCCATGCCAGTGAGGGCAGGGAAACTGCTATGTCCCAGGGGTAGGCACCTCAGGACATATCACATGAGCTGGCCCTGGGGGATGAGGTCCCCAAGGCCATTAATGGCTCATGGATGGGGGCTGCGTGGCCCCCTCCCCATTATAAATACGTCCGGGCCACCGGGATGGGTCCCCGGGGCTGAACTTGGCCCAGGAAGGGGGGCCACAAGCACCCCTCCCCCTTTACTGCACAGTTGGGCCCCAGGGGATGGCATCCCCAGGCCTAATATCGGCCCGGTGATGTGGGGCATGCCACCTTCCCCTTTTTCAAATTGCCACCGGGCCCTGGTGGATGGGATCCGGGGGCCGATATTGGCCCTTGGAGGAAGCCCGTGTGCCTCCTCCCCTTTTACTATGCAGCTAGGCCCCAGGTAATGGAGTTCCTGGGAGCTGAAATCGGCCTGGGGAGGGGGGCCACACGCACCGCCCTCACCTATATCATAAATATTTGTTCCCCCCGGGACCTGGCCCACCCGGGGGGGAGGGGGGCTTGAAAAAAAACAAGCACGGGAGACCGCACTTGCTTTTTTCAAAAAAATGTTGCTGTGGATTCGCGATCCCTCCGCAAACTTGCAGCAAGATTTTAAAAAAAAGTTTTTGGCCCCAGGTGGGGTCCCTCTAGGACTCCACCACTAGGCCTAGGAGGCCAGGGTATCCCTACCCTGCCCCCTTGTGTCTTTTTGTGTGATTTTATTTAAAGATATATATCTGTATTTATATTGATCCCAGTGGTGGTTGCCACTGGGTAGTTATAGCTAGATCCACGTTTCAATAGGAAATGCCTTTGTTGTTTTGCCTATACTTTTTGCACCATTTGACGAATCATCACAAAACTTTCTAAAAAGTGCTCTTTTTAGCCCAGTTTGTGCATGGAACATTTCGGGGTGATTCGTCAAGTGGGGCAGAGAAAAAGAGAGTTTCTCATAATGCAAAATCCCCATGCATTTTCCATAGACTTTATTAGGCAGTGCTACCACAAAAACTACTGAACAGATTTACACCAAATTTGGTGGTATCTTGGTCCAGAAAACTCGCAAGAGTCCCTCAAAAACAGTTTTAAATAATGAAGCCTTCTGATTGGCCCAGGGAGCTTTGTTTCCTTTGGAAGGCTCCCATAGGAGCAAAGCTCCGATTGGCTGCCAGCAAACATTTTCTCATGGTGACATTACAGAACTCAGGGAACTAAAAATTATATAAGGGGGCAGGGTAGGGATACCCTGCTCCCCTAGGACATGTGGCGGAACCCACCAAAAAATAAAAACGGAGGTTTTTGCTGCAATCCTGCAGGACTTCCGCGGGATCGTGGCAAAAAAAAAAAAAGAAACGGTGGCTCGTCATTTTTGTAATAATTATTTGGGGAAGCGGTGTGAGTGGGGTCCCCCTCGAGCTGATTTAGGGCCCCGGGGACCACATCCCCTTGGGCCAAAATGAGATAAAGAGGGGAGGAAACTGCTTGACCCCCATTCCGGCGCCTTTGTAGTCCCGGGGACCCCATTCCCGGGGGCTCGGCCCCTCTTCTTGAGCCCCTAAAATGCCCTGTGGATCCCATCCCCAACGGCCGGCTCAATTACTTTGTCCCGGGTCATGTGGCCCCCTCCCCTTTTTAATTGAATTTGGCCCTGAGGGATGTGGTCCCTGGAGCCAGAGAAGGCTTGGGAAGGGAGGCTGCATGCTTCCCTCCACCTAATAATTGCAGGCTCAGGGAGGGGGCCATGCAGCCCAGGGATTGGGGTCCCTGGGGCCAAATGAGGCTCGAGGAGGGGGGCTGCGCTGCCCCTCCACTTTTTAATTGCAATTGGCCCCGGGGGATTGAGTCCCCAGGGCTTAATGAGGCTTGAGGAGGGGAACGAGCGTCCGTGTCATACTTGGCATCTTTGACGTGGTTTCGCCAGACTTTTTGCCTCTACCTCCTGTATTTTTGATGCTGTGCTGGATTTCGTTTTTGCTGGCTTAGATGCTTTGGGCACTTTGCCACTGCTGATCAGTGTCAAAGTGCAAGTCCTCCCTGTATAATTATATTGTGACTGGTTATCCATGATTGGCATATTTGATTTACTGGTAAGCCCCTAGTAAAGTGCATTGAGTGTGCCAGGGCCTGTAAATTACATACTACTAGTGGGCCTGCAGCACTGATTGTGCCACTCACATGAGTAGCCCTGAAAAGGTATCTCAGACCTGCCCCTGCATGTCGACCTGGCAAGTTCACCAACTTTCCAGGCCCTAACCTTCCCTTTTCTTACATGTAAGGCACCCCTCAGGTAGGCCCAATGACCTGTGTGTGTGTGTGTGTGACATGTCCTGATAGTGAACTATGGTCAATTTTGTTGTTCACTATTGAAAAGATATCTGCCCCATAGGCTAAAATGGGAGATACTTTGTAACATCATACAAGTATAACTTCCCATTGGGACAAGATAGAGGAATAAAGTTTAGGCTCTCTGAACTCAGAATTTAATAACACATCTTTTAGTAAAGATGGTTTTTAAATTGCGTGTTTGAAAATGCCACTTTTAGAAAGTAGTGTAAAAAGGGGGTAGCCCAAAGTTAAGTAGCTAGATGGGCCTTATTAAAGTAACACAATGAGAGACCTAGCTACCATTTTATTGTTTGTTATGTTCACATGTTACTGTGTTGCACTTGTCTGAAATGAATAGTGTATTTTCCATTTCAGACTTCTATGAAATGAAGAAAATGATATATGACATGAAAAAGTAATGGTTAATAAATAACCAGGACCAATGAAATCAAATATTGGCCCTTTGTCTGTCTAAGTAGATAGCAGCACATAAAATGGTAGCTAGGTCTCTCTTTGCGTTACTTTTAGAATGTAGCCATTTTCTGTTTAACCATTCTGTGTGCCTCTGCGTGGACTGACTGTCTGGTTTTGGATTGACAGGGGGGCTGTAGATGTGCATTCACTGTAGACAGCCACGGGGGGGAGGGTTGAGGTGTGCCTGGCCCTTACTGGATGACTCAGAGCTGAGCTGAATAGACCTTGGCTACATTTAGAGTAGTGGGCGGAGTTTTCCTTGCACCTGAATAGGGCTTGTCTCCCTTGCACAATGCTGTCTCCATCTCCTGTGGTCATACTGCACCAGCGAGGGCAGAACTGGTTTGGACTGTACTCAGAGACCCTGGTACAAAGAAGAACAAAGACAAAATGGGGTATAAGTAGTGGACCTTAAACCCCAGAACTTTAAATCACTTCTGGACTCCAGAGGAACCCTTGCCAAAGAGAAGAGCTGGAGAGCTGTGAGGATGAGTACTGCCCCTTTGCTGTGTGGGGTTGGCCTGCAGCTGCTGCGTCTGCCGAGGAAAGGAGAAAGACTGGAACTTTGCAGTGAAACCTTCTTGAAGAAGAATCTCCAAGGGCTTGTGTGTGCTGGCCTCCTGTTCTGAAGTCTCAGGGACCCAGCTTGCCTGATGTCCACTGTTGGGAGTTCTGACCTGCCAAGAGGTGCCTATTCCAGTTTTGGGCCTTTGGAGGTTGTTCCTGCTGTTTGGAGCTGGAAGAAACCTAAGAGAAGCAAGAAAAGCAATCTCCAATGCCATCAGCGCCGCCACCGTGACACCACGACCTGCACCGAGGCCAGGGGCACCGCTCATGAAGTGCACGATGCACCGCCCCACCTGCACCGCAGCTCATACGCCCTTTGATGCCTGCAGTTATCGGCCTTCCCAATGCCAGTGCTCGCACCAACGCCATCACTGCCTGTGCCTGCATCCCGTTATCGCAGAGCTGGTAACCGATGAGGGTGACTCCACGAGTCTTCGACTTTGCATCGCCTCACCGGGACCGATGCCTCACCACCACACAACCGACCTCCCCTGTCCTCGACACGTCGCCTCCTCATGGAAACAACACCTCGCCTCCCCCGTGGCAGCCAGGTTGCCGGCCTCGACCTCAGCACTGACGCCTCATGTCCACGATGCTGTGCATCGTCCAAAGACTAGGTTCCAAGGTACTGTTGTTTGGGGGTCCGTGTGACTCTGTGTCCAACGTCATAATAGCCCCAGTTGGAGCTATTTGTTTGCTACAAATTCTAATTTTGATTGAACTGTTCTAAAGTCATATTTTACTACCAGTATGTTTGATTTTTGTCGTTTTGGTCTTGTTTGGCTTAGATAAAGATATTTTATTTTTCTAAAATGTGGGATGTCCATTTGTGGTAACTTTGCTGTATTACTGTGTGTTTTAAGTACAAATACTTTACACATTGCCTTTGGGATAAGCCTGTCTGCTCATGCCAAGCTATCAAGGGGGTGAGCAGGGGTTATCTAAAGTATTTATCCCCCTTACCCTGACTAGAAGCAAGGGTCCCTACTTGGACAAAGGTACATACCTCTGCTAATTAGAGACCCCCCAGTTCTAACAGTCCCCTTCCCCATATATTTTTTGACTGTGGAGGATGGGGTCCCCAGGGCCAATAGTGGCTTGGAGAAGGGGGCTACATGCACTCCCTCCACTTTTAAAAAACAAAGGGCCCTGGGGTCTCCGGAGACAGTAGTGGCTTGGGGAAGGGCCTGCACGACCTCCTCCTCCAGCAAGGAGTTGGGTGGAGGCCAGGCCCTGCAGCCAACCCCATTCCACTCACATTATTTGATGTTATTTGAGATGTCGTCAGTGATGTCCTAAATGATGTCATAGAACATGTCATGAGTGATGTAATATGTATGACGGGGAAAACAAGTAATAGTTAGCTCTGTTAACTATAACTGGTGAATTTCTGTGTTTTTTTAGTTCAAAACAGTTATGTTGGCAGAGACATATTCACCTAACTGTAACATCAATGTAACTTTTGTTTTTTCAGTGAATATACACACACACACACATATATATACATATATATTTATTAATGTTTAATAATTATATATATAGTGAGATGCTTTACAAAATCGATTAGTTTTTATTGTTTTCCCTGTGTATAGACAGTGCTGTTGGATGATTTGGATTTATATATTTTTCTGTATGTGTATATGTTTAATATTGTTTTTTTTAGCCATATAGGTATTTGTGTTGTTTGTTGGCAATGTTATTGTTTTTAAATATTTGTGTTATGTTAGTGTGTTGCTTTATTTTTTTCATGTAGTTATTGTTTTTTTTAATGTTAATTAATATTTTTATGTAGTAATATTAATTTGTATCTATGGGCCTGATTAGGACTTTTGGCGGTGCGGGAGCGGGTGGCACACCACCGCTGCCCTCCCGTGAAAAGTCACTGCTACCTGCCCGCCATATTACAACTAATTTTGTGGTCTGGCGGGCGGGCAGTCCCGCGGTGATGCTGTTTAAAGGCTCATTGTAAGCCTTAAACAGCATGGGACTGCCAGTGCACGTTCCTGAATGGGAAGGAAAGCATCATGTCATTCATACCTTCCCGTGCCGGAACAGCGGGTGCAAAACTGCAGGGGGGCACATCATGTGCCCCCTGCATGCACAGGGTCAAGAGGGGGCCCTGTAGGGTCCTCTTTGTTGCGTCACCGCCACCCCTTTCATAGCAGTGCCATGGCCATGAAAAGGGCAGTGGAGAGGCAACTCAAAATATGCTTGGCGATGCCGCTGCGGCACAGCCAGCAGATTTTGGCCTCTAACCGCTGCCAGACTGCTGCAGGATCCTTGATCTGCAGCGGTAGCAGTGGTTCAGTGGCGGTCTGACAGCCACACTTCTAATACTGCAGGTGGTTCCGCAGTGTAGAGGTGGTCGGATTGCCATCACGACTACGGCAGTCTAATGGACTGCCGTAGTCATAATAAGGGCCATAGTGTCCTCTTGTTTTATGTTAATGTGATAAGATATATAGTGATAAAATATTTTTGTAGGTCTGCATTTTTTTAAATGTCATAAATATATATTGTTTCTTGATATTGTTTTTCTAGACATTCTTTATTTTAGATTTGTTTATTGATATTTTTGTTGTCAGTATTTTGTGTTTTCTTGTTTATGTATGGGATGGCAATATTTAGGTGTTCAATAATATTATTCCAGTATTTTGGTACATTGATATTGTTTTACTTGATATTTTGCCATACAACCATGCTGAGGCTATAGATCCAATGCACTGCATGAATGCACGATGGAAAGCAACTAAACTTTTCACTACAAATATCCAAGTTGGTATGGAGTATTTACCCAATGTGACCAGATATCTGTACTAACAAAAGAAAAATATAGACAGTGCCGATATTTCTGCACATGCTTTGGGGATACAGACTGAGAAGCAGAGTTGAGAAAAAGTATACAATGAAATGACTGTCACTGTGTGGACAATCAAAACCTTAACTAAATTGACAGTGAACCATTGAGTTCATCTAGCATGACAAACAGTGATGCAATTTTTTGGCTGATGCACTTTGCCAAATTCTGAACAGAACTGTGAGGACTGTCACTTGAAGTATTTTTGTTTTTACTTCTCTGACCATTTTTCTGCTGAGATTCTCCTACCAAAAGAACTATATGAGTACCAGACCTGTTGTAACAACTAGAAGAAATGATCTTGAAGTGGAATAAATTACATGGTTATGAGAGGAACAGAATAAATGAAAGCTTGGAGGACATGTAGTTCAAGCATTATGATCATGTCATACATAGGAACCATGTTTCACATTTGCTGACATTCTGGTTGCATTCAAAGGGTGTGCCCTCTGAATATCGATGGTATGGAAATATCAAGGACAAAATATCAAAACTGAAATATCAAAATGATAGATTTTCTATACCTAACTCCATATATATATATATTCACTGAAAAAACCAAAGGTTTCAGGGACATTATAGTTAGTTGGACATTTCACTCGTACAAAACCAGAGAAATTCGGCCGTTATAGTTAGTTCAGCTAACTATAACTCGTGCCCCCGCAATGCACTGCTGATGACGTCACATATTACATCATTCATGACATGGTCAGTGACATCACTGATGACATCTCAAATGACATCACTGATGACATCATCCAGTGACTGTGTGTTTCTGTAAAGTTTAAATATGTATTATATATATGCCAAGGTGTATTGAAGAATGAGTGGGTGTATAAGGGTCTGGATGGAGGATTTAGTAGGTGCGTGACTGACTGTATAAGTGAGTGATTAAATGTGTCTTACTGAATGCATGGGTTAGTGACTAAACTGTGTGAATGTCTGTATCAGTCTGTCTGTTGTTGTGTAAGCTGCTGCATGGGTTGGTCAGTAGCTACATGAGTGTCTATATGGGTTATTGATTGGTTGCCTGAGTATTTGTATGGGAGACTGAGTGTGTGTGTCGGTGGGTGGGAGGTGTGTGACTCTGTGCATAGATGTGTGAGTGGTTGATTCACTGGGTGTATGGGTTCAAGAGTGCATGTGGAAACAGCTGTATGGGTGGGTGAGTGTGTGTATGGGTGTGTTGGTGAGTGAATGGATGTCTCAGTGGTACATGTCCAAGTAACTACATATATAAAAGGCAGTGTATGTGAGAGTTGGAGTATATAAATGACTATACGTGAGAGTCAGTGATTGTGAGAGTGGCTGTATGGATGAGTGTGTACTTGTATCAGTGATTATATAAGAGAGTAAGTATGCGTTAGTATCTGTATGAATAAGTAAGGTGGTGTGTGTATAACTGTATAGGTGAGTAAATGGGAGTGTGATTGATTCTTTGCATGACTGACTAGGTGTGTGAGTAACTCCATGGATGACTGGCGGTGTGTGAGTGTCTGTATAGGTGTATGAGTGCATATGATAGTGTTGTATTGATGAGTGACTGCATGTATGAGTGATTGTATGGGTGAATGAGTGGATGTGTCTGTAGACCTAGGAATCAGTGAGTGCGTATGTAGTAACTGGTATTGGTGTGTTGATGGTTTCAAAAATGGTAGTCGGTATTTTACAGTGGGTGTATCAAAGGTTATATTAGAGTGTGAGGAGGTGCATCAGATTTTCACTTGGATGATGTCATCAGTGATGTCATTTGAGATGTCATTAGTGATGTCATCAGTGATGTCACTGACCATGTCATGAATGATGTAATATATGACGTCATCAGCAGTGCATTGCAGGGGCGCGAGTTATAGTTAGCTGAACTAACTATAACGGCGGAATTTCTCTGGTTTTGTACGAGTGAAATGTCCAACTAACTATAACATCCCTGAAACCTTTGGTTTTTTCAGTGAATTTCTAAGGTTTTTTAAATGCTAATTTCTAACTAAAACGTGCCTGAAACCTATGGTTTTTTCAGTGAATTTCAATGGTTTTTTAAATGCTAATTTCTAACTATAACGTCCCTGAAACCTATGGTTTTTTCTGTGAATTTCAAAGGTTTTTTAAATGCTAATTTCTAACTATAACATACCAGTCGCGTTTCCAGAGTGGTGGAGAAAGGTGAGCGTGGCCTCTGAAACACCTCTTAGCAATCCCACTGTGTGGGATTTACTGGAGGTAACAGGAGGAGTAGTTAGCCCCCAACGTCAACCTTGGCGGCCAACTATCCCTTTTATTACCACCAGTAAGTCCCACACAGCAGGATTGCTAACTTCGTATATCAGGTCCGCCCCCTCCCTGCACCACTGTGCAAACGTGCCCCCTAGCACGTTGTAAGTTGGGGGATTAAGTCCCCTTGAATCCTGAGGGTCCCTGGGGGCCAACTAGCCCACCAGGTACCTCCAGGATGCGGGACAGAGCTGCTTTGCAGAGAGGTGGTCCAAGGCCATGCCCCTTTTTACACCTCCCTGCAACGCAGCTCTGTGGCACTTACTGGAGGTACCTGATGGGCTAGTTGGACCCAAGGGACCCTCAGGATTCAAGGGGACTTAATCCCCCAACTTACAACGTACCAGAGGGCCCGTTTGCACAGTGGTGAAGGGAGGGGGTGGGGCCTGATGTGACAAGTGTGCAAACACGCCCCGTGGCACGTTTTAAGTTGGGGGATTAAGTCCCCTTGAATCCTGAGGGTCCCTGGGGGCCAACTAGCCCACCAGGTACCTCCAGTAAGCGCCACAGAGCTGCGTTGCAGAGAAGTGGTCCAAGGCCACGCCCCTTTTTACACCTCTCTGCAACGCAACTCTGTGGCGCTTACTGGAAGTACCTGGTGGGCTAGTTGGCCCGCAGGGACCCTCAGGATTCAAGGGGGCTTAATCCCCCAACTTAAAACACGCCCCAGGGACCCCTAGTATTAAAGGGGAATTAATTCCCCAACTTACAACGCGCCACGGGGCGCGTTTGCAGAGTGATGCACTGAGGGGGCGGGGCCTCCGGCGCGATGCCGTTTTTTAATTTTTTAGAAGGGGGCTCTGTGGCCCCCCTTCTTTTCCTATTTTTGGGCCCTGGGGACCCCATCCCCCAGGGCCTGACCCCTATTTTGTTAAAGAAATACGGGAAGGGGGCCGCGTGGCCCCCCTCCCGAGGCCATTTTTGGCCAAGGGGACCCCATCCCCCGGGGCATGGCCAGTATTTAAATTTTTAAAAAAAATATTTGAAGGGGGGCCGCGTGGCCCCCCTCCTCAGGCCATTTATGGCCCCGGGGACCTCATCCCCCGGGGCCGCCCTTTCCTTTTTTTTTAATGTTTTTTTTTTTGGGGGGGAGGGGGGCCACCCCCCTCCCGGGCCACTTCTAGCCCCGGGGACCCCATCACCTGGGGCCTGGCCACTCTGTTGGGGACCGTGGGGGGAGCCCCAATGCCCCCACGGTCCCGCCGGCTCCCCATCTCCTGCGGGAGCCGGCATTGCTTTTCCACAAGGGGAGCTGCTGACATGCAGCTCCCCTTGTGGAAAAGCAATCTGCTTTGGATTTGGAAGCGAGAGCAGGAAACCTGCTCTCGCTTCCAAAATCCAAACCAGTGTTTGGAAGTCCACTTTAGTCCTGAGGTCCTCAAGACACAAGAGGACCTCATCGCCCCACCAGCAGTGCGCCAAGAGGCGCGTTTGCAGAGTGGTGTAAAAAGGGGCGTGGCCTCGGACCACCTCTCAGCAATCCCACTGTGTGGGGCTTACTGGAGGTACCTGGTGGGCAGTTGGTCCCTAAGGACCCTTAGGATTCAAGGGGACTTAATCCCCCAACCCAGAACATGCCAGGAGGCGCGTTTGCAGAGTAGTGCAGGGAGGGGGCGGGGCCTCCGGCGAGATGCCGGCTTTTCTTTAAAAAAAATATTTTTAGAAGGGGGGCTGTGTGGCCCCTCTTCTCTTCATTTTTTTTGGGCCCTGGGGACCCCATCCCCCAGGGCCTAAGACATTTTTTTTTAAAAACAATTCAAAACCAACGGGAAGGGGGCCGCGCGACCCCCCTCCCGAGGCCGATTTCGGCCCTGGGGACCCCATTCCCTGGGGCATGGCCACTTCTTTTTTTAAAAATAAATATATATACATTTAAAGGCCACTTCTTTTTTTAAAAATAAATATATATACACATTTAAAGGCCATTTTCGGCCCCGGGGACCCCATCCCTCGGGGTTTTGCCTCTTTTTAAAAAAAAAAATGTAATAACTTTACGGGAGGGGGGCGCATGGCCCCCCTTCCCTTGGCCACTTTTGGCCCCGGGGACCCCATCCCCCGGGACCTGGCCTCACGTTGGGGACCGCGGGGGGAGCCCCAATGCCCCCGCGGTCCCTGCCGGCGGGAGCCGGCATTGCTTTTGGACAAGGGGCGCTGCAAACATGCAGCTCCCTTTGTCCAAAAGCAATTCTGCTTTGCTTCATGGAAGCGAGAGCAGGTTTCCTGCTCTCGCTTTCATGAAGCAAAGCAGTGTTTGCTATGGCAGGGCGGGAGCAGTGCTCCCGCCCTGCCATAGCAAACTGCAATGTCTCGGGGGTGGGCACCCCGGGAAATTGCTGGAGCCGGCCCTGGGGGGTGGCGGTCCCCAGGGCCATGGAGGGCTCCAGGGAGGGGGCAGCGCGGCCCCCCTCCCAACATGTATGTAGCCCCGGGGAGGTGGTGGTCCCCCCTATTTGAATAATTAGTGCCCCGGAGAGGTGGTGGTGGTCCCCGGGGCAGTGTGGGGAGGGCAGGAGCCTGCAAAAATGTTTTTTAAAAATCCTTTTTTTGGCCCTGGGGGTCCCTGAGGGACCCCTGACCAGGCCTAGGGGGTCAGGGTGTTCCTACCCTGCCCCCTTTTCTACCGAGTCACAAGATGGCTGCCAACACTTCCTGGTTTGAAGTGTTGGCAGCCAATAAGTGTCAAGCTCGTGATCGGGAGGGTGCAGTTAATCAGATCTCACAATTCTCAAATATCGATATCTGTAAATGTTTACATTTCTCAAAAACGACTGAATGGATTTACACCACGTAAAGAAAAGAGTACTTTCTGGACCAAAAGCTACCTTTTTGCCAAATTTGGTGTAATTCCGTTCAGCAGTTCACGCTGTAGCCATGTCTAAAGTTTCCAATGGAAATTAACATGGAGAAAACACGTTTTGGGACCCCCCTTTTTTCTCGCCCTCCCTTGACGAATCACCCCGAAACTTTCAAAACAGGAGCTGACCTGAGCAGGCCATTAGTTTTGAAAATTTCACGAAGATTTGTCAAACGGCGCCAAAGATATTGGCAAAAGAAAAAATGCTTTTTCAATAGAAACAAGGTTCTAACTATAACTACCTACTGACGACTGCCAGTAGGTAATATATATATATATATATATACTTATATATATCTATATATATAAAAAGCCTGCCGTTGTTGGATTATAAAATTTGCCCTGCACTCAATGGGAGCGGAACACCTACAAAGGTACAAAAGAACTTTGTTGGACATGAGTACCATAACTCTATTGATTATTGAACAACACGTTACAATGGCGGCGAAGAAACCAGCCATTTTTTGACAGGCAGTCCTTTTTCACTGTTGAGAATCAAACAGGGAACCAGTACTTATTGGACTTCCGATGACGATGTACATTTGCATATGAAATTGACATGATTAAGGTAGCAATACCGAAACGCGTCGTCAAATAAATTTGAAATGCATTGCAGAGTGCTCCGTGTGGCTCCTTGGGGAGTATTGTTGGAACATAATTTGTGTGAGCACCACAACTCACGAAGGGAGCACCCATTTAAGTGTTCGGCAGAGTGTTTGTGGAAGTTGGTGGAAATATATATATATATATATATATATTCACTGAAAAAACCATAGGTTTCAGGGACGTTATAGTTACAAATTAGCATTTAAAAAACCTTTGAAATTCACTGAAAAAACCATAGGTTTTAGGGACAGTTATAGTTAGTTGGACATTGCACTCGTACAAAACCCGTGAAATTCCCCCGTTATAGTTAGTCCAGCTAACTATAACTCGCGCCCCCGCAATGCACTGCTGATGACGTCACATATTACATCACTCATGACATGGTCAGTGACATCACTGATGACATCTCAAATGACATCACTGTTGACATCATCCAGTGACTGTGTGTTTCTGTAAAGTTTAAATATTTTTAATATATATAGGAAAAGACGTATTGAAGAATGAGTGGGTGTGTAAGTGTCTGTATGGATGATTTAGTAGGTGCGTGACTGACTATATAAGTGAGTGATTTAACGTATCTTACTGAATGCATGGGTTAGTGACTAAACTGGGTGAATGTCTGTATCCGTCTGTCTGTTGCTGTGTAAGTGGCTGCATGTGTTTGTGAATAGCCCCTTGAATCCTGAGGGTCCCCGGAGTCCAACTAGCCCACCATATACCTCCAAAAAGCGCCACAGAGCTGCGTTGCAGAGAGGTGTAAAAAGGGGCGTGGCCTCTGTACACCTCTCTGCAAGGCAGCCCCTGGCGCATACTGGAGGTTCCTGGTGGGCTAGTTGGCCCCAGGGACCCCCAGTATTCAAGGGGAATTCGTTCCCCTCTGCAAACGCGCCAGGGGCGCGTTTGCAGAGTGGTGAAGGAAAGGGGCGGGGCCTGCGGGCCCGATCGTTTAAAAAAATAAAAAAAAATTGTCCACTGAAGGGGGCTGTGTGGCCCCCCTTCCTTTTTCTGTTTTTGGGCCCTGGGGACCCCATCCCCCAGGGCCTTACCCCTTTTTTAAATTACAAAATAAAAAGAAAACGGGAAGGGGGCCGCGTGGCCCCCCTTCCCTGGGCCTGTATTGGCCCCGGGGACCCCATCCCCCGGGCATAGCCTCTATATTTATTTTTATTATTTTGAGGGGGGCTGCGTGGCCCCCTCCTCTGGCCATTTTAAGGCCCCGGGGACCCCATCCCCGGGGCCGGCCATACCCTTTTTTTTTTTTTTTTTAAACTTTGGGGAGGGGGGCCGCGTGGCCCCCCACCCGGGCCACTACTTGCCCCGGGGACCCCATCCCCCGGGGCTGGCCCTCTCGTTGGGGACTGTGGGGGGGTCCCCAATCCCCCCACAGTCCCGCCGGCTCCCCGCGTCCCTTGGGAGCCGGCATTGCTTTTCCACATGGGGAGCTGCTAAGATGCAGCTCCCCATGTGGAAAGCAATGTGCTTTGGATATTGGAAGAGAGAGCAGGTTTCCCTGCTCTCTCTTCCAATATCCAAAGCAGTTTGCAATGACAGGACGGGAGCCGCGAGGCTCCGTCCTGTCATTGCAAACAGCAGTGTCCCGGGGGTAGGCACCCGGGACACTGCAGGAGCCGGCCCTGGGGGTGGTGGTCCCCAGGGCCATCAAGGGCTCCAGGAGGGGGCCGCGCGGCCCCCTCCCTACATCAGCACAGCCCCGGGGAGGTGGTGGTCCCCGGGGCTTCGGGGGTCCAAAACGGACCCCCATTTTAATTTGTTAGTGCCCGGGGAGGTGGCGGTCCCCGGGGCGTGTGGGGGCTGGAGCCCCCCACACAGGTTGTTCAATTTTTTAAAAAAAGCCCCGGGAGGTGGTGGTCCTCGGGGCTGCGGGAGGGCTCAGAGCCCTCCCGCAACATTTTCAAAAAAAGCCCCGGGGGTGGCGGTCCCCGGGGCTTGGGGGCCCTTTGAGGCCCCCACACATAAAATTAACCCCCCCACCATGCCCCCGGGACTTGGGCCACCCGGGGGCAAAATACAATCGAAGCGCGGGAGACCGCGCTTTGATTTTTTTTTTTTCCGGCAGGATTCGCGCACCCTGAGCGCATCCTGTCGATTTAAAAATTATTATTTTTTTTTTTTTTTGCCCAGGGGTCCTTGTGGGACCCCCTGAGCAAACCTAGGGGTCAGGGTGTTTCTACCCTGCCCCCTTTGTGCGCTTTGCGCACTTGTTTCTGTCCCTCGGTTCTACCGAGGGACAAAATGGCTGCCAACATTTCCTGAATCGGAATGTTGACAGCCAGCTGACAGCCAATTAACATGCAGCTCGTGATCGGGAGGGTACGCGGACCCTACTCGGCCATAGATATCACTATCTTTTTACTTTTGATTTTCTCAGCAACTACTGAACGGATTTACACCATTTAACAAAAGGGTTCTTTCTGAACCAAGAACTACCTCTTTGCCAAATTTGGTGTAATTCCGTTCAGCAGTTCGGGCTGTAGCCGTGTCTAAAGTTTCCTATGGAAAATTGCATGGGGAAAACGCGTTTTGGGACCCCCCTTTTTCTCGGCCCCCGCTTGACGAATCCCCCGAGACTTTCAGGGTAGGAGCGGACCGGAGCGGGCCACAAAGTTTGAAAATTTTGCGAAGATACGTCAACCGGCAAGAGAGTTATTTCAAATAGAATGTCGCGGATTTCCTATGGATAATAGGTTGTAACTATAACTATCTACTGGCGACCGCCAGTAGATAATATATATATATATATATATATATATATATATATATATATATATATATATATGTTATGGGGGCTACCCGACATGGTAACTATCATGTCGGCTATGTGGACCAGCAGCCGCAAACAGGATTGAGGACGAGTCCACTTGCAGGGTCCATACAGGACAAGATTTGTGTGGTATCCGGACCACATTTCCCACAATGCACAGTCTCATTTGAGCTTCCCATTGGTGGGTGTGCAATATGAAAATGGCGAAGTGGGTTCAGCGTTTGCACACACTGTCTCCGTTCAAGCCTCTGAAGAGAAGCATAAGGAGCTTCGAAACGCGTCAGGCATTTCCATTACGGAGCAGCTTCTACAAGCGGATCCTCGTCCCTACCTATCATAAACAAAGCTGCTGATCGAGTGCTACTCACCAGGTGGACAACCTTTGGAGCAGAATATATATATATATATATTTTTTTTTGTATATATATCTATCTATATCTGTATAGATATATCTCTCTCTCTCTATATATATATATATATATATATATATATATATATATATATATATATATATATATATATATATATATATATTTATATCCAAACAGCAACTCTCCCTTTGCGAAAAAGTAAACCAGCACTCCGTGGGGATTTTATTCACTCAATCTTTATTTCTGAGTGGTAGCATCCACGCGTTCCGGCTGTCAACGCAGCCTTGATCACGATGCGGAACGCCATTTTAAAAAACAACTATATACAGTTTTCCACAACATAAAAACAGACAAAGGACAGTCCCAGGGCACATCTCTGCCGTTTGTTTGGGTAAACGTGAGCGCCATTTTAAAACATTGTACAATTCTCAGTTATTCCATTCCTTCTCATGCAAGTGCATTAAAAGAAATTTGCATAGATTTTTAATAATAAATTACAATACTGCATTCAATTTCTACTCTCTGACAATTGTAAGTTAGATTTCAACAATGCTTCATATCTGGCTTGAAGATATATTTTAGTTACTCTTCGTAACCTTAAATAAACATCTCGACTTTGTTAAAGTGCATGATGCTCATTTCTTTTTACAATACTTTTATTTAAAGTGCTAGTGCTTTTTAGTTAACATGGGCGCCTTATTCAAAACATTGTACACCTCACAATTTTCAGTTCTCTCATAAGCAAATACATTGTAAGAAGCTAGCCTAAATTTTCAATAATGTATTACAACACTATATTCAACTTTTAATCGCTGGCAATTGTCAACTGGATTTAAACAATGCTTCATACCAGACAACTAGATCTGTATTGGTCACCCTTCATAACCCTTAATAAACAATTCGGCTTTGTTAAAGTGCTTAGTGCTAATTTCTTTTTACAGTACTTATTTTCTAAAATGCTAGTGCTCCACCAATTTTTTCTTTATATTTATTTTTTATATTTTCTCAATAAAAAAAGTTTTTTATAAAGTTAGTTTTTCTAGTATATTAAAATTCATATACAATTTTATTTAAAATTCATTTGACTAAAAAGAATATCTAAAAATATATTATAAAGTGCTAGTGCTTAATACCCAAACATATACTAATAAAGTGCATATGTACCCTGTCCTTCTCCTCATAAATTTTACTCTGTCGGTTTAAAAAAAGGGCGGTTCTTATGAATGTACAGCTTCTCTTTTTTAATTTTAATACAAGCAGGTAAACAGATCTTCATCAATATTTAGCCCATTTGGCTCCTTGCTATCCAGCTCTAGTATATAGAATGTTTCTAACTTACGAAGTTCTTTCTCCCTGTTGCCTCCCCGTTTTTTTCTAGGAACCTCAGCTATACAGCTGTATTTCATCGAATTCGGGTCACTATTGTGTACACTTTCAAAGTGTCTGGCAACAGGATAGTTCCTGTCCTTATTAATGATTGCACGCCTATGTTGCAGGATCCTTTTGTGTGCTGGCAGGGTAGTGCTACCTATATAAATCTTTTTACACGGACACTTCAGCATATATATTATATAGCTAGATTTGCAAGTCAGGTGGCCTCTTATTTTCATGGTTCTATTAAAAGGTGTTTTAAAATCCACTATATTTTCTCCGTGCTGGAACGCTTTACATTTAAAGCACCTTTTAAAACCATCTTTTACTGTTAGCCATGTCTGGGTGCGTGTTCTTACTTGATAATCACTTTTAACTAGATGGTCCCCAATGGATCTGCCTTTCTTGTACGTTATCTCAGGGTATTTTCTGCTATCTGGTCCTATTATCGGATCTCCTTTAATTAGGTACCAATGCTTCTTCAAGATAGCTCTCACTTCATTGTGCTTAGTATTGTATGTCGTGATGAATCTACGACTCCCTGTGCCATTTTTTTGCTCCTTCTTTTTAATCTGGGTTCTCGATGGCTCAAATAGTATTTTATCCCTATTTAATTTTCTAGCCTTATCTGATGCCATTCGTATCATAGTCTGTGAATAACCCCTTTGGATAAAGCATTCAGTCATCTCCTTCTCTATTTTCTCATACTCTTTGAAATTACTACAGGTTCTCCTCGCCCTGAAGAACTCACCAAAGGGTATACTTCGTATGAGAGGGGCAGGGTGAGCACTTTTCGCATGGAGGAGAGTATTTCCAGCTGTAGGTTTACGGAAAATAGTAGACTCCAGCTTGTCTCCTTGGACAGTTACTTTGATATCTAAGAAATCGATAGAGATTCTACTATAATGACCCACAAATTTCAAATTTAGGTCATTACTGTTCATGTCGTTAACAAACATCTCGATATTTTCCTCTGTGCCCTGCCACAGCACAAAGATGTCGTCAATAAATCTAACCCAAATCAATACATTTGCCATCCAATGTTCCAGCTTGGGGCCCCTGAGCACCTGCTCCTCCCATCAGCCCAGATGTAAATTAGCATAACTGGGGGCGAAGCAGGTGCCCATGGCTGCCCTTGCTCCTGCTGGTAGAAATCTGTTCTAAACATAAAAATGTTCCTCATCAGGCACCAATTCATCATTTCTACAATCATACAATTATGATGTACAAATCTCATGGGTCTAGTTTTCAAGTAATACTCAGTGGCTCTAAGGCCATCCATATGTCTTATGCTAGTATACAATGTAGTTATATCGAGAGTCAATAAAATCATGTTACTCTCCCATTGCACATCATACAGGTGTTTCAAAAAGTCTGCGGAATCTCTGATATAGGAGGTCAGAGTTTTGACAATTGGGTTCAAATAAAAGTCAATGTACCTAGAGACGTTTTCAAATAGGCTCCCACAAGACGAGATGATCGGTCTCCCCGGTGGGTTCTCACTGTCCTTGTGCACCTTCGGTAGCATGTAGAATACTGGAATAATTGGATTATCCTGCTTAATGAATTTGAACTCATCCCAGCTCAATAGTTCTTCTTTATTCCAATACTCCAATCTTTCAAAAAATCGATCTTTTACTTCATCATATTCTGTTCTACTGCATTTTTTGTAACACTCTCTGTTGTTCAATTGTTTGAGGGCTTCTTTACAATATAGGTCACTGCCCCAGAGCACGACATTCCCCCTTTGTCAGAGGACTTCACCAGGGTACCTTCTTCTTTCTTTAATTTCGTTAAAACTCTTTGGATTTGAGCTTCTTGGGGAATTACCTTACGTTTTTGATTCCCTGTTTGATAATATAGACGTCTCAAGTCCATGATCACATTGTCAGAGAAAACATCGATGTTATCCCTTGCCATTTGGGGGAGATAACGTGATTGTGGACGAAAAGGGGTCCGATCCGTCTCACTAAGTTTTGTAGCCAGGGGTTGAGTGTCACTTATTTCAGTTTCGTCCATTACAACAGTTGGTTCAGTTCCTTCATTCTCATTTTGTAATTCCCATAATTCCTCCAATATTGACCCATCAATTACTGCAAGCCTATTTCGTTCTTCCTGGGACACATTAATGAATGAGTGGTCGAGCTCCAGTCCTTTTGAGGTTTTTATGTACTTTAGTTAATTTCAACTTACGGACGAATCTGTACAGGTCCATTCTACAATTGGCGTAACTAAATTCATTCTCACCGCAGTACGAGAGACCTAGCTCTAAGACTGATTTCTCTTCTTCTGATAGTACTGTACTGCTCAAATTAATTACTGTATTGCTTGGAGTTACTTCTTTGATACCTGTTTCGTATTGGAGCGCATCGATCTGTTTATTTGCCCTCCTACAGTTTCTTCGGTATCCTTCCCCTCCTCTCCTGTTTCCTCTTCCTCCTCGTCCCTTTCCTCTCCCTCGACCTCTCGTTGTCTGGTGATCTGTCATCCGATCCAACTGTAAAAAAGGAAGTTCTTCAGTAACATTAAGTCTTGTCTTTGCTATTCCCCTTCTGGCATCTTCCTCTTGTTCCAATTCTGACCCTGTATCAGAACTGGCTTCACTTTGTGATGCTTCTTGGCGCCATATGTTGCCCTTCTGAACCTTTTGTCTTCTTTCCGGATGGAACCTTCTAGCAAACGTATATATACGTCCTTCTTCGTAGTCTATACGATCACGTAAAAAATTTGTTGCCTTTCTGTCTTTAATTCTTTTTTCATATTTTTCCAATCTTATTTTCATTTCTCCTTTGAATTTTGTTATTCTTGTTTGATCCGCATTCCTTTCTAATGTGGTAGTGAGTTCTTTAATTTTCAACACAACTTCCTGCCTCTCAATCTCCGCGTACTTAATAAGCATTTTCACCATGTTATTGGAACTGGTAGCACTATTCTCAGCCCATTCGCATAACAGTTCTGGTTTCGGATTTTCATATGTTGGCGTAATCATAATGCGCAGGCCTTTTGGGACCCTACCCACTTGGATATATTGCTTTAGGGACGCCACTTCCCACCATCGAGAAATTTCACGTTTTTTAAATTTCTTATATTCCTGTAACATTTTGCCAATTTCATTACTTGCTGGGGCGGATGATTCCCCTCTGTCCTGATTTACCGTGCTATTCACTCCTTCAAAAAGTTTAAGGGCTTCCAACTCCCTCGCTGCACACTCCTCATCACTCATTGTGTTACGTTCGAGTGAACTTCCCCAAGTTACGATGCGACTCTTTCCCTCCCCGTCTTTCTTTATGGGCAAGTTTGTCACGTCCTTCACCCAGCTCCCGCTACTTTCCCGCTTCCCTGTACCAATTAAGTCCGGTCAGTTTCGAGTCTTATCGTATGGCCTGGAGTCCTCCGAGCCCGGACCCACGGTTCCTCGATCTTGTATCCATTTATTTTCAGGGTTGCTTCTCTGCGTTCGCGGGGGGCACGCCTGTCTCCTTTCTACTCCCGATTCTTTTGGACGGCTTCCGGCGTGCTTCCAAAACACCGGGGGTGCTGGTTCTGAGACGCCCGCCGCGTCTCTATGCATCCAAACAGCAACTCTCCCTTTGCGAAAAAGTAATCCAGCACTCCGTGGGGATTTTATTCACTCAATCTTTATTTCTGAGTGGTAGAATCCACGCCTTCCGGCTGTCAACGCAGCCTTGATCACGATGCGGAACGCCATTTTAAAAAACAACTATATACAGTTTTCCACAACATAAAAACAGACAAAGGACAGTCCCAGTGCACATCTCTGCCGTTTGTTTGGGTAAACGTGGGCGCCATTTTAAAACATTGTACAATTCTCAGTTATTCCATTCCTTCTCATGCAAGTGCATTAAAAGAAACTAGCATAGATTTTTAATAATAAATTACAATACTGCATTCAATTTCTACTCTCTGACAATTATAAGTTAGATTTCAACAATGCTTCATATCTGGCTTGAAGATATATTTTAGTTACTCTTCGTAACCTTAAATAAACATCTCGACTTTGTTAAAGTGCATGATGCTCATTTCTTTTTACAATACTTTTATTTAAAGTGCTAGTGCTTTTTAGTTAACATGGGCGCCTTATTCAAAACATTGTACACCTCACAATTTTCAGTTCTCTCATAAGCAAATACATTGTAAGAAGCTAGCCTAAATTTTCAATAATGTATTACAACACTATATTCAACTTTTAATCGCTGGCAATTGTCAACTGGATTTAAACAATGCTTCATACCAGACAACTAGATCTGTATTGGTCACCCTTCATAACCCTTAATAAACAATTCGGCTTTGTTAAAGTGCTTAGTGCTAATTTCTTTTTACAGTACTTATTTTCTAAAATGCTAGTGCTCCACCAATTTTTTCTTTATATGTATATATATATATATCTTGAAAATATATATATCTTCAAGGTGTGTAGATGTGGAGTTAGAAACAGTAAATATATACTTCCTCTCCATGTATTTACCTTTCAGTATTTTGGTAATTTGGCTATATCACAATATTTCTAAGTTCGATATTCAGTGGTAGACTCCATTCAAAGAGGTTGGGGTGAGTCTTGAAACTGGAGCAGAGGTCCATGTAAACTTCCACTGCTGTCATTCTGAAAAGGAAAAAAGTATGAAATTAAATGTATAGACGGTTTACTGCAACTAGGATATCACCCGTAATGAGTCCAGGTCTCTGACTTGTACTATTAAAGATTGGAAAAGGTATACATTTGAGCAAGATGTGCTTCTTTTCTGGTCTGACAGTTTAAAATGAGTGATAGATCAGAGGATCTTTCAACTTAAACTAAGCTGATAAGGGGGATGTGTATGCAGGAGGAAATTCAAGAAAGATGATATACTCCCTACAGTTTCCAAAAGCTAAACCCAATCCTATTGAAAATGAACAAGAAAACTTCTTCAAGCAACAATGACAATTAAGTTAAATTCAACAGACACTGAAATGACTCAGTGGGCAAGCTACTTGATGTTCCATTTCACAGCTCCTATCTGAGCGAGAGATATTAAACCTGTTTTGAGTCAAAAAGTCACAGCAGTAAAAAAGAACTCAAGAGTCAAAATGCTCGCACGGTGGTGCCCTGCATTGCACATGAAAGGGCCTGCGCAGCCAGGGAGGTCTGTCAAGCCGAGCTGGAGCAGCGGGGCAACACGGTGATCCCCTGGTGAGCCTGATGGGGATCACGTGCTTCACCTGATGGTAAACCTTGCCTGGAGCTAGTGTCGGACCCCTGGCTGTGGCAGTGAGACCTGGGGGGCACATTGCTGGTGCAGTGGGGCATATGCCTGAGGCCCAGTGGTGTTGCAATTGCCTGCAGCCTGCATGCTGATCCCTGAAGGATAGCCTGTGACGATTGAGGGCCATGTAATTTCCCACGGAAGAAAAGATTTGGTGCTGGTGGATGCCAAAAGCAGCCAGCCCTGGGGCACGGTAGAGAATCTTTTCCTGTGCGATTAGAGAGGGCACTGTGCCACCCGCCTGATGTCAGGGGCTGGGCCCTTGAACTTATTATGATCTCCCTGGGACTATCGCTGGTCCTGAAGGCCTCTTGGCCCTGGGTCAGGGTTCCCGCCTGCTGCCTGTGAGGCCTGGAGGGGAAGCCGAGCGCTGGGAACATGTTCGCTTTACTCCTGCCACTATTACCTGCTGCTTTCTTTGTGGGAACTTTTGCCTCTTTGGTGCAGCATTGGGGGAGATTTCCGGAGCCTACGCTCCTGCGAACTGCAGTGATTGGACCTAGGGGAGATCCCCTGTGCAGCTTATCTGTACTTCGTTTGCCCACAGATCTTGAGGGTGGGATGCAGGTGTGCCCCCTGTGTGCCACCCGCTGCAGCCATGTGGTGCCAGGGCCACTGGAAAGTAGTGCTCCCAGGGCCGGTGACTTAGATCACATTGGTAGGTGAGGGTGAAGCGGGCCCCTCCCGGAGATGCTGGCAGTCCCATAGGACAAAATGGACTCCATACTCCTGGCCATCAGAGACACGAAGGAGCTGCTGAAGCATAAGATGGACACTGTGGTGGTGAATTTGTGCCTTCTCAGCGCCGACCAACGTAAACTGGCTGAGAAGCTCGTGACCACGAAGCTCACGCTGCAGGAGATCGTCCCAGTGACTGGAGATTTGAAGGGCCAACAGGCCAGGGTGCTGGATCGGGTCCAGGTCATAGCAGAAGACTCTGAGGGGCACACCCACCAGAATAACATCCGAGTGGTAGGACTGCCTGAACAAGTGGAGGTGACGGACATGGTGGCATACTTGGTGAACTGGTTCCAACAGGTGGTGGCCCCGGAAGGCCTGTCTCTTTCTTTGCCCTGGAGCGGGCGCATAGGATGCTGGCATGCCTTCTGCCACCGGGTGGGGTGCCAAGGCTAACACTGGTGCACCTCCTCCATTTTCAAGATCGCGATCACATCCTGAAATGTACCAGAGAGATCGGTGAGTTGAGCGTTGAAAACAATAAGGTTATGATTTTCCCTGACTTTACTCTGGTAGTTCACAAGTAGAGGGCCTAGTTTACAGAGGCCAAGCATAAGCTCCATGACTTAGTCATCAGATATACCATGTTGCACCCTGCCAGACTTCGAGTTACCACTGACCAAGGGGCTCAGTTTTTCCCGGACCATCAGAAGGTCTGGGACTGGCTTGAATTGCTGCCACCGGAGGTTGGTGCATGATGTCCCTGGACTCGCCCCCATGCCAAATGCTTACGAGGCAAAACACCTACAGAAGGGGAGTTGAATCGTGATCGCCAGGTTGCAGTGGAAGCCACTGCCAAGCTTACGAACCTGGATTCCATGAGGCCCAGCACCCAGTCATAGGGTGCTGGGGGGGACAGTGACCCGGGCTGGACTCGGACTCCACCTTAGATACCTTAGATACCGCCCATAGTTGGGACTTGCTGCGGGTCACTCTGCAGACTGCTGATAATCTTCACTGATAATCTTCACTGAGATTTTGTGATGGTACTACTGATTGGGGATGGTGGGTGGCTTGAGGGGAGCGCCTGTCTTCCCTACTTGATGTTGTTACCTGGAAAATGCCTGAGAAATGCATGCGATGGGGGCGCACTTTCTTTGCTGGGTATTTGGCTAGGTGGTCTGTTGTTCTGCTGGGACTCCCCCTCTTGCTGGGGACTGCATCTTATTCCTGTTATCCCATATGGTGTGGAGTAGGTGGTTTACATGGCCTATTGGTTTGCATTGCTGTGTGTTTCTGTTTGGATGGGGCGATGTTGCCTTGCTGTCCTGGGGTGGGGGTGTTGGGATGCTTGTTTCTGGAACCATGCGGTTAAATACCTCCCCTCTAGATACCGCTGGGATGAGACTTGGTGTTGTAATTTACCTGCGCGAAGTGGATGAGGGTGCCTTTGACCTCCGAGCGCTGCCAATGGGAAGGTGACACTGATAATTACAAAATTATCTTCTGGAATGTGCCCGGTTTGAATAATATGACTAAGCGCTACAAAGTTCTGGCATATCTGAAGCGGCGTGGAGTCCATATAGCGCTAATGGATGAAACTCACTTGGATGTATGGCAAGTTGCGGCCCTCTATAAATGCAGGTGTCTATACTACGTTTTTTGGCCTTTGCTAAGGGGAACAGTTATTTGGGTGAAGCTGGGTGTTCCTTTTCAAGCCACTAGCAAGAAGATTGATTTGAATGGGAGGCATTCTGTTGTGACGATCGGGCTGGTGGGTCAAGATATCTCCATTGTCAATGTCTACGTGCCTAATGTGTACTAGGCTGCTTTTCTTGATGCTATGTCCTGTACTCTGGCTCCTCTAATGGCTCTGGCCCTTCTTATCGGCAGCAACTTGAATTGTGTGGCTGATGTGGACTGGGATGGCTTGCATCCCCCGCTGCAGGACTCCTCCGCCGTCCAGCTGGCCCGGCGATTCTCTGACTGGCAGATCCATTAGGGGCTGGTAGATGGGTGGCACCATCATCACCCTCACAAGCTGGATAACTCCTACCACTCCGCAGTATACGTGCTGCATGTTCGGCTTGATACTTTCCTGTGCTCGCCCGATATACTAGCTGCGATCTCTAGTGTGAAGTACCTGCCTAGAACCAACTCCACCATTACCCCCCTTCTTTTGTTACTAGTGGGGTGGCGTGTGTACTTGTATCCCGAGTTGGCAATTGAAAGCAGCTCGGGAAACCATACAGGAGGGGATCCAGGCAATTGAAAGCAGCTCGGGAAACCATACAGGAGGAGATCCAGAAAATGCAGGTTCGGCATCTTCAGCGCTTGGGGAATCGGAGGCCTTTAAGGTCGTCATCCGGGGCTAGTGTATATCAGAGTCGGCTGGGATCTGCCGAACCCTGCTGACTAAGATTGCAACACATGAGCGATCGTTCCGAGAGCTGGAGCAGCTACGATCTAGCAGCCGGACATCAAGTAGGTTTTGCTGGAGGTCAAGGATAGGGTGGCAGGACATGTGGAGCGTCTCCGCTGGTTTGACTGTAGGGAATATATGATTCATGCACACGCTGAGAAAGATTAGACTGGCATAGCTATCCAACCCTGCCAGGCGCGGAGCTCCGATCCTGTAGTTGGTCACAGCTGCAGGAGATCAGCTTTATAGACAGGATGAGATTAATTTGTGCTTTTGCTGAATACTATACTAGGTTGGATGTCAGTGATGGTAGGGAATGGGGTCCCTATATCCGGAGCTGTCTGGCGGACCTCCAGATGTGCCGGCTAACGCCAGAGGAGGCTGAAGACCTGGGAAGGGAGATATCAATGGAGGAGGTTGAGGCGGATGTACCACGTATGGCTCGGGGTAAGGTTCCGGGGACAGATGGGCTCCTGTTGGAGTTTTATATGGCCTAAATCGACCTGCTTGCCCCCAGTTTGGTTACCTTGTTTCAGGAGGCAGTGGAGGCTCAGGCCCTGACCCTCCTCTTTGTGGGAGGCCCTCATTGTCACCCTGCTTAAGCCTGGGAAACCAGCCACTGATGTGATGGCCCAAGGCCGCAATCGATGTTGAATGTCAATTACAAGATCCTCACTGGTATCCTGGCTCAGCGGTTACTGCCACTCATGCCGGGCCTGATCCACGCTGATCAGTCGGGGTTTATCCCTATTCATAGTATGGTGGCTAACATCTAGAGGAAGCCGGAGTGGGCTAGATGTATGTTCGTTGAATCGAAAATGCTTTTGATAGCCTGGAGTGGGGCTATCAGTCAGTCAGTCAGACTATCTCTGAGCTGTTATGACCCGGCTGGGTTTGGGATGTCGGTTTTGTGGTGTGGACCCTCGTGCTCTATATGCACCCTGTGGCGCGGGTCCACACAGGGAGGGCTATCTAGGGGCAATAGCCTGGGAGAGGGGCGCTCTGCAGGGTTACCTGCTGCACTCGCTGCTCTTTGCCATATTGGTAGAGCCACTGGCCTGCCAGGCCGCGCTGGCATACTTTATGCTGGCATTCCATTTTGTGGGGTCATTCATTATATCTCCTTGTACAACCATTATATGGTTTTCTTTCTCGAGGACATGTGCACGGATCTTGTGAAAGCAGTGTGACTTCTCACGGACTTTGAGGAGGCCTCTGGCCTATGCATCAACAGGCTCAAGACCAGCTTGTTTTCCGTCCAGGTGGACTTGGGCAAGCCCCATAATGTATGTGGCATGCACTGGGAGCAGTGCAATATCTAGGCGTCCGCCTGTATCGAACGGTCCGTGAGCTGTTGGAAGAAAATGTAGGAGTGGGAGTAGGAGCGTTTCGGGCTAGTTCAGGGTTCTGGAAGTTTCTTCCGATCTCAGTGACTGGCCAGATAGCGATAACTAAATTGATTGCCTTGCCCCGGCTTCTTTGCGGTCCTGCCGGGAATTGGCCACAATTCTGATTGACCTCCTTTGGGGCAGGGGCTGCATGCGACTAGCATTGATTTGATTTGATTTGAACATTTATATAGCGCACAACTGCCCGAAGGCGTCTAGGCGCTCATTCCTGCTGGATAGTAAAAAGGTTAACACAAACTAGGGACTGACAGGTTAATTTATAAATTTTTAGCCTTATTTACCGGAGTTGGAGTGTTTCCCAGGCTGGTCGGCCACCATCTAGGTGTCCAGAAAGAAGTGTCTGAGCCAAATAAGAGGACCTCAGTCTTTCCACCGTTCAGTTTCAAAGAATTCAGACTCATCCACTGCTGTACCTGAGTCATACAAAGATTGAAACAATCTGCTGTCTCTTCCATATTGCTGGAAACTGACACCACAAGTTGGGTGTCATCAGCGTACGAAATCACTGAGAAACCACATTGCCTGATGATTTTGGCCAAGGGGGAGACATACAGATTGAACAACGTAGAGCTAAGGGCCGAGCCCTGTGGCACCCCACAAGGGAGCAAAAACTTTTCTGAGGCGAAGGCCCCGGCTTCAACTGATTGGATTCTATCAGAAAGGAAGGAGGTCAACAGTTTAAGGGCCAATCCTCTAATGCCTAGTTCTGAGAGTCTATTGATTAAAATAGCGTGGTTCACCGTGTCGAAGGCCGCCGACAGATCTAATAATATCAGAACAGCCCTCCTCCCAGCATCTAAAATAGATCTAAGTTCTTCAGTGGCCATAATCAACGCTGTTTCTGTGCTATGCCCTTCCCGGAACCCGTATTGCGATGAATCCAAAAGGCCCTCGGAGGAGATAAAGGTTGAAAGTTGCATATTTAATGTTTTCTCCAATACTTTTGCCGGGAAGGGTAGTCTTGAGATGGGTCTATAGCATTGTCTAAACTGCAGCGTGCATCTGCGAACGGGGGATGAGTGCCCCTGACTACAAGTCTTATTACCTGGCAGCCCAGCTGCAGTGGTGCATGGGGTGGTTTTGTGAACTGGAGCAAGCGGAGGAGCTACACCTCCAGGACGCACCTGACCGAGCCCTACTCTAGTCTCTGTTGCTTGACCCAAAAAGGCCACCTACTATGGGCCAGCAGAACATAGCTGTACTGCGGAACTGTTGGCTGCGGGCGCTCTGCAGGACATGGACGCACGTTACCTATACCCTGAAGCTGCCACTTCAGGCAATGCTTATGCGAGAAGAGGGGTCGAGCGAGGTCGCCTACAGGACTGGGTGGCGGCAGGTGTAGATATGTCCGGTGCGCTTTATATGGACGGGATGTTGTGCTTCTTTGAGGACCTGAGGGAGTAGTTTGGCCTCCCGGCAGGGCAGTTTTTACTACACGCGACCTTGGCTGTGGTGGTGTGGAGACTGTGGGGATGTCGAGATTCCGAACCCCCACGCATCGTAGTTATCAATTTATTTGTGATGTTGCAGCTACTAGGAGACTGGTGTTGGAACTTTATGGGGCTCTTCAGGTCGACATGCTGCTACCTCTTACTCAACTGCAGGGGAGATGGGAGACTGATTTGGGGTTGCCCTTGATGGACAGGGACTGGCTCAAAATGTCAGAGGCTGCCCCGAAGGTGTCCCATAATGCTTGCTTTAAACTTATTCAGTATTATATTCTCCATCGGGCATATCTCAGCCCCAAAAAGCTTAACACTTACTGCCTGCTTACTGTGCACGCGTGCCCCCGATACCACAAGGAGTATTACAAGCTCCTCCACATGTTATTGCGCTGTGTCCACCTGACATCTTATTGGTCCAAAGTGCTGCGATTACTGGCTGAGGTCACACGAGTGCTCGTTGGACCTTTCCCCTTGCTTGTGCTTGCTGGGGATCTTTCCCCAGGTGGCTAAACATAAGTAAGTTTTATTGATTTGGACCTAGTGCTGCCCAAGTGGTGGATAATGATGTAGTGGAAGGATGCTGCTGGCCCTAGGATTGAGCACTGGAGATCTGACTTATTTTGGTGGGTGGATTGGGAGGGGTGTGCTTTGCTACAGGAGGTGCACAAGGGAAGGAGGCCTATAGATTTTGCATGGGCCTGGGAAGCACTCACAGATGCATTAAGGGTGGGGGAGGATGCAGAGAGGGATAGTGAGTCAGATTAGTTGCCCTATACATCAGACTGCCGGCAACTTCCAACCATAGGTATCTGCCGGGAGTTGGCACTTGGGCATTGTGGAGTTGTCTAGCGACCGCGATGGGTTGTGTGATGTTGAGTGGTGCTCATAATGGCGTCCCCACTTCCTTATGCAGATTGTTGTCTCAGTCCACGTATCCCAGCACAGTATGTGGTAAGAAGAAGGGGGTAGGTACCACAGGGTTCTACATGACCTGGGGGCCTCCCTCTGATTACAATGATGTTTCATATTTCCCTGCTCCTTTGGCTGGGTGAGAAAGTACAGTATTTACGGACAGATGTCATCCTTGTAGGGGGCGTTGTACTGCATCGCTAGTGGTACTCTGGGGAGCAATGTGCTACCCTTTGTATATTGTCTACAGATTGTAACATTTTCAATAAAATCTGTTTACAACAAAATAATTGGTTGATACTTAAAAACTCAAATTGTAGTGGATCACAATTTGACCTGTCTCATGAATATTAATGAGGTAAGTCACAAACTGTGACTCACTACATAACAGGTATGGTGGCCCGCTGGCGCCACCAAACTACACGTCTGTGATTGCTTTTAAATGTAGCAAACTTTTTTTTAATAAAAAAAGCTTTCTTTAAAAAAAAAAAAAAGAGTTGGCTGTGGTCCCCTGTATCACTGCCCAGTCGTCAAGAAACTTTTTCTTTACCTTCTCAAAGGTGAAGAGGTCCCCTAGTGACCCCTTTCCATTTGCACACACATTACCACCTCCTTTAATTTACAATGTTTTGCGAGTGAATTTCGGCTCAAAACATTGACACATAAGATACCTCTTTAGTTTTTGGAGGGGACGCCTACAGCATGCCTCTTCCAGATACCGAATCAGTATAAAATCAGAATCCCATTTTAGGAGTCCCAAAAACTTTTCTGACTCCTCAAACACGATTAGAATACAGGAAAAACTTTTTTTATGGTCGCAAACGTAGAACTCGAGTGTTTGCGATTCTTAAAATGCTTAGCATATCTGGCTCCTAGTTTTTTTTATTGGATTACAGTAATTTTATTACAAGCAATCGTGAACGAAAACTCAACTTTTGAATAAGCTCAGGTGCAAACTAAGGTATTGTAGAGCAAAATTGTGCAAAGAAATTTAAAGAATGAGAGACCTATTAGAAGGTGTTGCAACAACTGATATACTGCAAGAAGGCACGAAAGGAAAACAGAACTGCGGTAAGTCAGAACTGTAGTAACAGAACCACAATTTAAATTACAAAAGAAGTTTGGGATGAAAAATAACTTCTATATGAAAAACAGGCTTATTGGTACAAAAATGTTTTTGCAGGTGATATGGGTTTAAACAGGAGAATTTAGAGGTGAGCAGCAAGAGAAACAACATTTTAGTTGCCAGAGTTGCAGAACAAGCGAAGGGAGAGAATGACGAGAAGTGTTTTTCGAGCACCCGGTCAGAGAAATCCTGAAACTGGTGATAACACTTAAATTTGGAGACAGTATTTGTCAATAAAAGGCAAAACGGCCAGATGGACCATATCCAGGTAAATTTGTAAATAACCTCCTGTGATGATAGGCAGAGAAGAAACTTGTCATGAAACAAGACAAATGCAGACAAAAATGTGGGCAGATGCATCTATTCCCTGACATAACTCTGGGAGCAATCCAGAGGAGAAAAGTGTTTCGCCTCTGAGGATGTAAGCAAAGAAAATGTATCTGGAACGCAGAGCCAGACTAGCCTTAGGGGGCAACTGAGAATCCCCTGGGAGGCTGGAGGTACCAAGATCAGTTTTTGAAGGCCTGTAATACCATCATTCTTTTCAGCGCTCCCGGAGGACTTTCCATCAAAGGTGGGTGACATGAAAAACAGTGGCCCCAGTCACAAAACCTTTACATTATAATCCTAATAGATGAAAGCTGGGCCATGCAGTGAAGTGAGCATGCAAGGTAATAGCGCCTATGCGCTTCCGCTCACCTATGGCACGCTGTGCATTTCGTACCAAGCAGTGCACACATAGGCAACTATAGAGAGCAGAGGAGTAAGGTGGGGTTTTATCACCTCTGCCTCCAGAGGCAATGACAGTCTGTCCTTTCAGGGTAGGCAGCAAAGGACAAAAGTGGTACTTGGACAAGGAACTCTGGCACCTGCCCTCATTATTGAACCTCCTGAGAGGGAGGAACCAGTGAAGCGAGAGTGTCTGGAAAAGGAGTGCGTAAAGGGAGCAAAGCAGCCCTTCTAAGTATCACGTATCAGGGGTTGGACTAACGCATATTAGTGCTGGTGTCCATATCACCGCACTAAAATAGTCATGCATATTAGAGCTCCTGCGACCAAAATGATAATGTGCAATGAGGCGCTGCATATAACAAAAGCAGTCAGTGCACTTTGGCCTCCTTTGGTTGCATATCCAGCCGCAATTATCATCATGAGCTCACTCAGGATGGTAAATTTTGCTGGGCTACAAAATGTCAAAATGTTTTGAGTTTTCTATTAATAAGCAAATTGCTGCCAGTCCCGGCCTCTCTGGGCCAGGTTCTGGTGTCTTCTGTTGTTTTATGGTAAGCAATGTCTAATGACTGACCCAGACAGGTGGCTTTTTGTTTTTGTTCTGTGTTGCGCTGCCCATAAAAGGTGGCACTGTGCAACCCTCACAGTGCTATGTGGTGGTTGATGTGGTAACAGGCTGGGCAGCAGGTGCGGCACATGCCTTCCCCCATCTCTGGTTGCCCTCTCCCCCAGCCTCATAGACATACTGCCAGGGATGCAGGATATTAATGTTGTTGACTAAACGTTAACGAGCTCACCTAACCTCCCATCACGTGTGCATGGGTGGGAGGGTCCCTGTAGTCCAGTGTGGCGGCTGACTGCACACTTAAAAGAGCCACCGCCTCCCAGCTTGACTCAGTCATCTTCCACTAGACTCCTCCGGACAGTGGCACTGTGCCTGGGACACTGTCATATTGAAACCAGAGCCTGCCCAGGGCAATGCATGAGACCACACAGGCAATCTGTCCAGTTAAGCAGTGAGATTCAAAATGGCCTGCAGTGCTACATTCAGGGCAGTCAAGAGCAGGCCTACCTGAAATGTGCCTCAGCCTGTAATTAGCCTAACACACAGTCTGAAGCCCTATGGCTCCCAGCACAGACCTAATTGAAAGATACTCTCTGTTAGCTCAGCCTGACAGTCACTTTTGGTTTGCACAGATAAGTCCAGGAGAGCACTCCGAACTGAGTGCAATGGAGCAATATCTGAGTATGGGGGCAAAGCAGGCACGACTCCTCCGTAATACCAGAGGAGTGCCACCCAACTGCCAGCAGATGAAAAATAAAATGCTAAAAATACACTTTTATTATCATTTTATTTATCACTGCCTAAGCAGCCTGATGAAGCCATGGAGCCTGGATGGGGACGGGCCATGGCAGGGAGAAGAAGTGGTGGGCACTTATAAGTGCGCATGTCAGTTTGGCCGACTGTCTCAGGCCGCCCAAACAGACATGTGCACTTATATTTTTCCAACCCAGCTGTGTTGCAAAGCCTGGCTGGAGAAAAGCCACAGGCTCCTTGTGCCTGAGCGAGCATCAGGCCAGCCCGCTCAGGCCAATTCAGGCGCCTCTCTCATGCTAGATATAGCATGAGAGCAGCGTCTAAATTGGGTGGGGAGCCTGTGGTGTGGCCCATGGACTGCCGGGAGGAGAGCTGGAGAGGAGCACAGAGTCGTCTGGCAGCGTCAGGTAAGTTTTTTTTTTTTTAATTATTATTCCCCAACCCCCCATCCTGCGCCGGCCCTCCATTTTAGATGGGTGGCGGCTGCCACTTGGGCAAAGACGTAGTTTATAAAGGTCAAAATATTATCATTATTCTTTAGTTGGTCCTTCACCTTCAGCACACATCGTAAAATAAAAGACAATTGCAAGTAAAGTAATCAATGGGAAATGTACTCTTTTTACATCATGAAGCCTTAATGGTTAATTCAATCACTGCCGATGTCTGTGTGTGCTTGGGTGTATAACCAGAGATCAAAAGAAATGAATCATGGTTGGTGCAGGGGAATTCTCACTAGTGTATTCGTATTGCCTGCAAAAGACTTGATTACTGTTTAATATCATGGTGCCAAAATTGTTTTACAGTATGATTGTCTTTGAAAGGAGCATAGGGTTAGTAACCTTCCAATTCAGGGGTTTTGCAGCAGTTTCAAGATCTTTTTAGAGCTTCTCATTGCTCAAAAGGGTGTCACCTCTGATATTTATCTTTTTCCAATGGCTTTATTGCTTGGGTTTACTTGTGAGAATGTGCCAGTCCAAGTGCCACACATTTGGTCGTTGAATATCACTTATGAGTACATTGAAACTGTCATACATAAATAATCTGAAAACTTGGCAGCTATGTGAAAGGCGAAGAAGATAGAAAGGGCGAGTGAGAGAAAGGGAAAATAGAAGGGGATGGGATAGAACTTCTGTATAAAGATCCTGTGGCCGACTTCGGAATAAATGGCCAACTATTGGAGTCTAATTCTGTTCAAAGTGGGGGTGCACCAGTGATGTCCATTATCACCCTTACTATTTGCTCTGGCAATGGTACCCTTGATTAGTATTATAGAAGAACGACACCCTAACAAGGGAGTAAACATACTGGCTGGCTTTACATGATCTTGATGTATGTAGATTATATAACACTCTACAACATAATCTCTTCTCTGTAAACATGACATGTGAATATAATACAAACTGTTAAGCACTGTATTGTTATGCTTTGGAAAGTTTAATACAATTGAAAAAAATAGAAGGGGCGAGATCACAGTGTAAGGAGCGCAGAATAAAAAAGAAGGGAAAGGGACTGGAAAATTGGATGAAAACAGAGTGAAAAAGGGTGCAGAAAGGGAGAAAAGGCAGCAGAGGTGAAAGGAAGTGAAGGACTGAAAGTAAAAGGATGGTGAGGTAATAGGAGAGGAAAGCAAAGCTCAACGAGTCAAAAGAAATGGCAAGAGAGTGACAGGGAAAGAGAGAAGGAGAGGTTATAGAAGGGTAGAGGACAGCAGAGCAGAAAGTATGAGTAAAGGAGAGGGGAGCAGAGAAGAAAGCAAGAGGAAGGAACAGGGAAGCGGGGAAGAGGAAAGTGAGAGAAGAAGGGAGCAGAGAGGAAAAGAAGGGTGAGAGGCAATAGGAGAGAGTAGAACACAGTGAAAAATGAAGAAAAGGTTGTTGTGTTGAGTATGGTGCAGCAAACAAATGCCACACAGTACATGCAGTTATCTTCTTCTGCCCATATCGGCTGTAGGCAGGCCTATTTATTAGTGAACTGAGGATGCCCAAGCTGAACCACTTAACTCTTCCCGGAAGGGGCTAACAAGTGCCATAACATTAACAAGTATTACACTTGCACAATACTGCATTACTCCCCAATATCTAACAATATGAAACCAAATGACAGTTTGCAAACAACCTGCCAATTCTATGAAAAACCTTTACCAATCATCAACTGTTTATTTTACAAAGTGACTGTATTTTAACAAAGGGGCAGGATCTGTTCAGAAGTTGTATCGATGATGATGCCTCTCTGACTCAGGAACTCAGACATGGCTCTTCTTGATGACCTCCCTCTGGGTTGGCCCCTCTGGGCAGGGGTATTGTGATGGAATGAAGGCTGCTTCAGACTCAGGTAGGAGGAAAAACTGTGTGCTTTATTTGAAGAAAGGTACGAGCGTAAGGAGCCCACGATCGCTTCTCAGGCGTCCTCGGCGCTTCTGTCTCAGTAACTGTTCAAACAGAACACTCATGGCAGAGGAAGCAGAATGCGAGCCATACATTGAAAATACACATTTGGTGTCCCGAGAAAGAGTACAGGACATTGACAAGTTGTCCTTAACATTGAAGAAGGACAACTTGTTCATCACAACATCATTCTTCGTTACACACATTGTACAGAAGAAAAAAACAACAATAAAAATACAACAATGAAATGAATTAATAATAGAATCACATCAAATAATAATCTTTGAATTTTAGAGGCAATTTAACATTTTGAGAAATTCTGTAGGAAGCCCTTGACAATGAAGGATTTTATTCCCTATTAGATGTGGTCAAACTCTCCACACTGGAACTAGAGGGAAAACTTTCATCATTGGAAGACATGTCAGAATAGGTACCATCAGAACATCGAGGTACCTCACTGGATAAACTAGTACCACCAGCATCACAAGAAGTACCAAGTGCAGGATGATGAGCGCCTTCTTGCTGAGAAACATCCCACCAGGAACTTCCCATGTAACTCTCAGCAGAAACAATACTTTTGTTTTTAGCAGTTGTAATTTTTGAAGCTTGGTCCTGGGTAATTTTTACCAGACTCCTCCTGCTCCACCACCCTTTTCTTTCCAAAAGGAAGGCACCTTTAGACACTTTGACCACCTTGACAGGTAGAGTAAATTTTGACCCTCCCTTCCTGACCCTATTAGGTGTTTTAATGATAACCCAGTCTCCAAACAAATACTCAATCACCTTGGTATTGTTTTTATCACTACAATATTTAGTAATTGTTTAGTGTTTCTCAGCCACTTTGCTTCTCATATTTCCAGAGTCTGATTTTACCTCAGTATCATGGGAAAACTCCTTGACCCAATCAGGACACAATTTGCATTTAGGTTGTCTGTTGCGTAATAATTTGAACAGAGATACACCAGTGGTACTGTGTGGTGTAGTGTGGTAACTCCATACTTTCTCCCTAAGAAATTTCTCAACCTGCAGGCCAGATGATAAAGCGGTTTGTACCCCTTCCTTCAAAAGATTGTTGACACGTTCTACCGGGCCATTAGAAGTTGCACAAATCTACCTACAGATGTTTGATGCCCAAGTTCTTAACTTAATAAATTGTGACATTTGGTGAGATTTGAACTGAGTGCCATTGTCAGTTACTAATTCCTTTGGTAGTCCTTCAACCTCAAAAACTTTTTGAAGATAAGTGATCACAGTTGAGGTGTCAGGCATGGTAACAAAATTAAAATAAATCCATTGGGAAAGATAGTCCACAAGAACTATTAAATACTTCATATTACTTGGGAGCAGTTCAAAGGGACCAGCAAAATCGAGTGCAACTTTATCCCAAGGTGCATATGGTAGGGGGATCATATGTAAATTGGACTCAGTTGTCCTCCAGTGCTTGTCAGAGACCAAGCATGTACTAAAACCTGACACCGATCTATTTATTTGCGCATCAAGTCCCGGCCACCAATAATATTGCTTCAACTTTCAGATGGTAGCTGTGATAACCAAGTGAGCCTCATGTGCATTTTGAAACAATTATCTCAATTTGGTAGGTGGTACCAATAACTCATGGCCAAGTAAAAACCCCTCAACCACAGATAATTCATCCAAAACTTGTGCAAAAACTTTGAGCCCAGTTTCTAGATTTCTTTCTTGAGGCCACCTGTACTTGACATGTTTAATGACCTGTTGAAGAATAAGGGCATCATTGAGGGCACTCAACCAAACCTTTCTCGAAATAAAATCTTGTATTTCTGCAAAATCTCCAATAAGAGCCACAACACACTCAACCTCCTCTTCAGATCCACACAATTTATCATCACCAACAGGCATCGTAGATAGGCAGTCAGCCCTGGCATTCTTTCCACCAGGTAAATATTGTACTGAAAAATTGTATTCCTGTAATTTAGATCATATGCAAACTAATCTGGTGTGGCCTTACCAGTACCTTTGCCATTAAGTAGGTATATAAGGGGTTTATGATCTGTAAAAATTTGAAATTGTGTCCCCCACAAAAAGGTCTGTCATTTTTCAATCGCCCAGGCACATTCGAGGGCCTCCTTTTTAGTTGTGCTGTAGTTGAGTTCAGCTGAACTTAACAAACGTGAGGCGAATGCAATTGTGTGCTCTTTTTTTCCACCCATTGAGACAGAATTGCATCTAACCCCAATTGGCTGGCGTCCACAGCCAAAAAGCATGGGTGCCCAGCCGTGAACACAGATAAGATGGGTGCTGATGTAATGAGTGACTTGATTTTAATGAATGCCTCATTGGCTGCATTGGACCATTCAAAGAATTGAGCTTTTCTTAATAGATTTTGTTGGAGTTGTACCACCAGAGCGTTCTCATGTATGAAGCGTGAGTAATATTCGCATAAGCCTAAAAATGAGCGAAGTGTCTCTTTGTTGCGTGGTGCTATGGAGTCTTGAATGGCACAGACAAGGAACATCTTGGGTTTTATGCCCTGTTCTGAGATGCAGTGACCAAGATAATCCAGTTGATTAACCATAAACTTACATTTTTCCTTCCTGAGGGTGGTGCCTATGTTCTCAAATACTCTAAGTACCCTCTCCAAAATTAAATTATGTTCCCTAGCACTCTCGGCAAAATACAAGTACATCATCTGGAAACACCTGCACATCTGGGATGCTTCCCAAAACAGTATCTATAAACTTTTGAAATACACTTGATGCAGAGGCCAGACAGAAAGGCAAACGCAAGAACTTGAAGGCTCCAAAAGGTATAATAAATGTGGTAAGGTCCTGGCTCTCCGCAGCAAGTATTTGATGGTAGGCTGATCTGAGATCGAGCAGCGAAAAAATGTTGCCCCCCCCCAACTTAGCTAAAAGATCTTGTACTTTGGGTAATGGGTGGCAGTCAATGACAATGTTTTTTTATTGAGAGTGCGTAGGTCCACACAGAGACAAATCTCACCTATCTTTTTTTTCACAATTACAACCGGACTAACCCATTCAGATGAATCAGTTGGTTGAATGACCCCTTCGCTACATAGCTTGTCAAGAGTTTTTTTTAGATCCTTCCTAATGCTTAAAGGTACGGATCTAACCTTGTACACCACAGGAAAGGCGCCTTCCTTGAGTTTGATTAAATGCTCAAACTTTCAAATATTTCCTATCTTATCACTGAAAATACCTTGAAATTTGTAGATTACATTTTCCAGTTTCACATCATTGTCAGTTTCAATAAAAGAGATGGAATGGTCAGCTAAAACAATGGGATTTTTGCACCAGGTATTAACATGATCCCAAGTCTTGGCAAATCTTGCCACCCTATAATGTTCCTGCCTTTAGCTGCAACATAAATCTTTGAGATGATTTGCCTTCCTAAACATGAAAGAGTATCTATAAAGTACCCCAGCATGTCAATGTCTTGTTCACCGAAGGCTTTAAGGTGAATGTCTGTTTTATCCAGGGATCTTGTGCCCCCTTTCTCGTTGAAGAGAACATCTGAAATGATGGTGATGGGAGCACCAGAGTCTGCCGTCATATCTATAGACACTTGTGCCACAATAGCTGTACACCAGGGTCCTTTTACTTCAGTTAGAGGAATGTCATCTGAGGAAATTAAGATGGCTTTAGGCAATACTTGTGAGCATGCGTCAATGTTGACATCAACAGTACTTATTCTCATTGGATTCCTGGAACATCTGCACACAGACATAAAGTGGCCAAGCTTACCACATTTATTGCAACGCATATTACTAGCTGGCTAGCTGGGCAACTTTAACTATTTCCGATGTGTGATCTTGAACCGCATCTAAAGCATATGTTTGAGTTCTTTCTGAAAGTGCCTCTGGCTCCTTTGTTCTTTGCATCAATGACCCCAATGAGTTCATTTTCACCAGACACACAAGCTACGGAGCTTCCTGATGTGGATGATTCTGCAGACATCAACTTGGTGGAGACGATCACTCTCTCTATACCTTTGGCAATTTCAATTGTTTCTGCAAGACTGGGATCCCTGAAACTCAACAGTCTCTCTTGAATCTTCTTAGATGAACAACTATATACGAATTGGTCACGTATACATATGTCAAGAGAACTACCAAAGTTGCAGGTAGAGGCCAAAGTCTGAGTGCAGAAATGTATTCCTCTACAGACTCCTCTATGTTCTGTTTTCTCCTTAAGAAGTTAAATCGTTCAAGTAAAACACTTGGATCCTCTGAAGATTTCTTTGAGAGTCCAGTAACAGCAACTGTGTAGACATTCCATGCTTCTTGCTCCCCCCCCAGGTAGTACATCTACTTCTGGCAAGTTATAAAAATGTTGCTGACCCTCATAACTGACATGACCATACAGGAGAGCAAGTTTCCTTTTGCTTCAAATAGTGTGGTATCATTTGCAACAAGGTAATTTTCAAATGACTTAAACCAGTTTCCATTGCGTCACTTGTTTACCAGGAGTGGTTAGAAAAGGTGATATTTGAAGAAGTTGATTGTTAGACGCCATAATGAAATAGAAGTTAAATGAGAAAAAACTCTAAATATGATTTCTTCAAACTGTAACTAATAACATGCAATACTAATACCACAGGATCACATTGAGTAACTATGGTCTACACTGAAGCTGAAAAGAACTTTTTTTTTTAAGGTAATGTTGAGTTGTCACTGTATGCAAGCCAGAAATCCCACAATACGTTTTTGAGCACAATAATGTATATAGGAATTAATAAGGTGTGCCTGTCACAGAGTGTGCAGGTTCAACGTCTGAAATTGCTTTAAAGGAGTTGTGCCTGTCATTGAGCGTGCAGGCAAACTTAATGATTTTTTTTAAAAAGAGGTGTGCCTGTCACAGAGTGCCAAATACCTTCGTAAATGATAGGAGATTCCTCCTAATTCAAGATGGTTGCAGTCGGCGTGCGACACGCTGGTGCGCTTGTAGAGTGCCTAGAAACCAAGGCACGCGCATTCTGCAATTGCAAGCGTCACGGGATGAGTGCGTGACGTCGCACGTGAGGGGTTGCAGCCAAATGCGGCAGGGGCTTCCAGGAGACTCTTGAAGCCTCCTGAAGAGTTGGTTCGTCGTCCACCACTCAAGAGGCGTTTGCCTCAGGGGAACGCGGATGAGAGTCGAAGGGGAGGGGCAACAAATCTTCACAAAATCTCATCAGCGGTCGGTGAGCTCAGATACGGCGCATCCTTATTGCCAAATGTTGTGATGCAATGAAGGCCGCTTCAGACTCAAGTAGGAGAAAAACTGTGTGCTTTATCTGAAGAAAGGTAAGAGCGTTAAGAGCCCAGGACCCCTTCTGAGGCATCCCCGGTGCTTCTGTCTCACAGTAACTATTCAAACAGAACACCCAGGACAGAGGAAGCAGAATGCGAGCCATACATTGAAAATACACATTCAGTGTCCCGAGAAAGAGCACGGACATTGACAAGTTGTCCTTAACATTGAAGAAGGACAACTTATTTATCACAACAAGGAGACAGTCAGCTCTGTCTTTATGCTGGCTGGTGGCCTAGTACCTGGCAAATCTCTATCTAGAAATGCCTCAGTCCCCACGGAGTTGTCAAACTCATCAGACCAAGGAGAATCTGGACTGTTGACCCAGAACCCCTTAAAGAATGATGTATTCTGGATGATGTTCTCAGTCTCTCAGGGCAGTCACCGTGGTGCCATGTAGCCGGGTGACTCTCCATGGGGTTTGTCAAATGGGAGCCAGAACTCTAGGCCCTGGGTGCCAGTATTTGACCAGCACCAGATCCCCCACATGCAGTTCTCTTCCCTTTGCTTATCAGTACTAGCTGGCCTGAGCTTTCTGCTTCTCAAGGTGCTGGCAAGCCAAGTCACCCAGTGGTTGTTTCTGGGAGCCACTTCTGATGGCGTGGGACGGTGTGCACTAACCCTCAACCCATACAGACCAGACTTGAGAAGAGGTCCCTGCTTACATGTGGGGTCTGTTGATATTCTCTCAGAAAAGAGTGGCTGGCCCACTCTAGATTATAGTTTTTGGCCTGGGCTGTGAAAATGATCTTCGACAAGGTGTGCATGAATCGATTGGCTTTGCCGTTAGCTTTGATTCACCGCTGTGTGACCTTTCAGTGTTTCACACACAGTTATCTGAAATAGCCCGGTATTTCTTGCCCCTGGAATGGGGGACCTTTGTCCGTCTAAATCTTATGAATGAGTTCATTGTTGGCCATGATCTTTTCAAACCTCAGAAACACGTCACTGGCAGCAGTGGTGGATTCAATCGCCACTTCAGGATACTTGGAGTGGTTGTCCATTAACCAGAGCATGCAGCAGCTATCTGGCATGCTCCTCCCAAAATTAGCACTGGCCCAGACCCAGGGTGGCTAGGAACAAAAGGTGTGGAAGGCTCAGGGCTTCTGGTGGCATGGCACATCTTTCAGGTTTGAGCACTCTCTACAACCATTTTATCCAGCCTGGGGAACCAGACTTTGCTCCGAATCTGACTCTTGCTCTTGACCATGCCCTGGTGGGTGCCATGTGGAAGACGGACTATGGAAGATGGACTACTTTCATGGTGAGGCTTTAATGTATCACCAGCTGGAGCCCTCTCATGAGGTATACTCCTGTGGAAACAGCAATCCCATGCCAGATGTTGCATAGGGAGGACAGCATCTGTTGAGCTTATGCTTCTGATGTGTTGCAATGGCTTTGAGGATCTTTCAGTCTCGCTTTCTGACGGCTTCCAATGTCAGCTGCAGAAAATCATCCGCTTCTGCAGCTTTTGGGATCTTGTTGACAAACACTGGCAGCAGTCTGGACCTTTCTACTATGAGTCTCACATATTCCACTGTCTACTGAGCCTTCATTCCTTCTTCTCTGGAGGTGGGTCAAGAGTGTTGTGACAAATATTCTGCTGGATTCTGAGCTCTTGGCTTGTAATTGACTGAAAAAGAGTGCTCCTGCAGCTGTGGTATCCATTTTTCCATTTGGGGTGATGGTTTGGGGACCAACCCTTGAAACAAAGGGATCAAGGGTTTGTTATCTGTGTGGACAATGAGTAGATGTACTCAGAAATGCAGGTGGAAATGCTTGCACCCTCAGTGAATGGCTATAAGCTCTTTCTCTATTTGTGAGCATGACTGTTCTTTGCGAGTGAACATGCTTGTTTCTGGGACAGAGCTGCACCTCAACCCATGAGGCAGGCATCCACCCCTAGCTCTGAGTCTCTATATGGTCTAAGTATGCCAACATGGTGTCCGCTGGCAGGGCCTTCTTAGTGCTTTGGCAGGACAACTCATGTTTCTCTTCTCATGCCAAGGGTAATGACGTTTAGGTTAGAGAGACAGGGAAAAATAGGGTTGTCAGGTTCTTAAGTACATGGTTGCAGTAATTGACCACTCCCAGAAAACTCTTCACTGAAGTCACTGAAGACGGGGCCGATGCTGACTAGATGCCCCTCACTTTGGCTGAGTCTGGGGCCACGCCGTCCCCCGAGAACTGGTACAAAAAGAAACTGATGCTGCTCTTAGGAATTCACACTACTCCCTGCTGAAACCCAGACCACAGTGTTTGAATCGTTGGAATACTCCTCTGAGGCGGGCAACATGTTCTTCAAGGGTTGCAACATGAACTAAGCTGTCCTCATTGACAATTCTGTCAGCACCCTCCTGATGGTGTCCTGGAAAACTTCAGCCACACTGGAGATCCCAAAGTTTTATCTTTTATACAAGCAAAGGCCCAGGTACGTTAAGAAGGAACAGGACTCCTGTTCCATCATGATCTGGTGATATCCTGGCTGGAGGTCTACCTTGAAGAACCAGCTTGACCCATTGATTGTGCTCACAAGGTCGTCCACTGTCAGGGTTAGGTGCCTCTCCGGTTTGCCTGCCAGATTTGAGAGATGCATGTTGACACACAATCTCACCTTCCCTGGTTGATTCAGCTTGCAGGTTACCACACAGGGAGAAACCCAAGGGCTGGGTCCTTCCACCTGCTTGTCAATGTCCACCATTTCTACCCTGTGAAGCTGTTCCTCTTCCTTAGGCGGCGGGACACCCAGCAATGATGCAGCAGCAATGGCTGTTTGAATCCATCCACATGGAGCCGCAACAACTTTCTTTTCAGGAAGCCAGTTCCTTGGAATAGTTCATGGAATTCTTCAAACAAACAGTCGAAACCATCTGTGTGTATGCTGAGGGCGAAATAATCAAGTTACAGTCTAAAAGCTGTTGACTGAGTCAGGGCCTTGCTGTACCTTCCACAGGAGGAAGAGTTTGTAGACTGGGTTGGCCATTGGTTCGAAGTGGCAGTTCAGGGCTGTCACTAGTGAGTCAAATGTGAATGGGAGTCCCGTCTCTAGTAGGTTTTGTGACAGTTTGTATATACTTTCTCCAGCTAAGTGCAGCAGTCATGGTCCCTTCCTGTTGTCCTCCTCACCTGTGGCCACAAAATACATTCCAAACCTTTTGACCCACAGCTTTCATTTGGGGGTTTGCGCTTAGAGAGGGCCTGTGGCGACAAATAGTTCAATCGAGGCCATGGCAGTCATTGTGAGGATGCCTCACACACGTGGTGGTGTGATGGGTTGTGACTCACCTTATCTTTTGTCTACACTTGTATGTCCTGTGTGATATCCCCTTGCTGTCCATCCATCCCTGGCTGTTCTGTAGGAATCCCCTTGGACAGGATGTCTCACTGGCTTGAGGCTGGCCAGTCAGCTGTCCTTCTCTCTAGGCCTTTGTGGTTATGAGTGCCTAGGGCTAGTTAGCCTTTCTTGGATGTGCCCTGGTCTGTTTTGGCAGCATCCAAATCATCTCTGCATAACGATGTGTGTATGTGTTCAATATATTGAAGTAGTAGTCTATTAGGTTTTCAGGAAAGGCCTATTTAGACCTGTGGGAGTGCGCCCCCAGTGGGCATCTGCATGCACCATGGCCACTGACCTCAACCCCACCCCTTGCTGTCTTGCGAATAATGGGGGAAATGTTTGCTTTTGTTTCTGGTGAGCCTTTGCTGCTTTGGTGCTATAGTGCTTGGTTGAGGAGGGCCCTAGCGCTCTGCAGTGTTCCAGCTGTCGTCTGTGGGTGTTGGTGATGAGCACGACTTGGCGGGAGCGCTTCTTCTTTCCATGTGGGGTGGCCCTCTGTTACAGGGCACAGGCCGCTACTCCCCACTTATTGCCATTTTGTTGTGTAGTGCATGGCACTGCAAACAGATGTAGATGCATTGTATGCAGTTATCTATATCTGCCCACAAGGATCGTGGGCAGGTCTATTTATTAGTTACCTGATGCCAGCCAGGCTGAACCATTTAGCTTTACCCCAAAGGGGCTAACAAGGACCATAATACTCACAAGAATTGCACTTCTGCAATACTAAAAGAGCTGGGCTAGGGAGAAGAGAATAATAAAGGGAAAAAAGCAGAAAGCAAGAGCGGCGCCTGCCTGCAACTGTTACATCACCACAGAGGAACCACACAAACTCTGACAGTGCAGTCCCACCTCAAGGGTGTGGAGGCTTGCCAGATGACACGAGGCAAACAAGTTGTGCTTCCATCTTGCCTTGGTGACAATTGGGTGCTGACATTTTCTAAAAGGTGAGCGCTGAGACTTAGGTTCCACAAATTAGGTGGTAGAGAGGCCACAATCATGGGTACCAAATTAACCTGTGCTGAGCCCACTGGTAGCTTAGCACAAAAGCAGTCAGACTTAACTTAAAGGCAATGTGTAAGGTATTTATACAGCGCTCAAACAGAAACAAAGTGAAAACACAACACAAATTTAGAAAAAAATAGTAAATTGTAATACATTATTTGACACCAAAACGACAAAAATCCAATCTGCAGAACCAGAAATATGGAATTTTAAAGGTTTATGGTAAGTATATTGCTTTAAGGCAAAAAGCACCACTCGCGTCGTGCAAGACTGGGTGAAAGTCACAAGTTCAGGCTGACCGTGGTGGAGCGCTGGTTGGATACAGGGACCAGGTTAGTCCCGCTCAAAAAGTTACCTTCTAAAGTCCAGCTCGAAAAGTTCTGTTTGTGGTGGAGGAGGCCGCAGGGAGAGCATCGTGGATGGTCAAAGCTGTAGCACAAAGATCAGGCTGGGTGTAGCAGACAGTCATCAGTGTAGTGCGAAGATCCTGTCCGACATCACAAACTGGGCATTACTAGAGCTTCGAGTTGGGGGTCACTGCAGGCTGTCGAAGCTGTAGCGGGAAGTGCAGATCTTGCTTTGCCTTCCGTAGCTGGGGGTCGCTGTAGAACAATGAGTTGGGTTCACTATGGCTTTGCGTATGTCGCCGGTGCAGGAGGCAAGATCTTGGCACGAATGGGTCTGTTGTCAGTCATGAAGAGCCCAAAACATCAGGATTTCTACTTTTCTTCATAAAGAAGCACAACTGATGCTACACCAAGGGTACAGGACTAGGGAGGCACCTCTTGGGGATCAGAAACTCATTCCAGCACAGGCCAGCAGGGCTCAGACAGGTCCAGTTGCAGGTCCAGTGCAGCAAGTTTAGCTGGGCAGTTGCAGAGAGGTCTCTGGAGCTTGTTGTGCCCCTGTAGCTCATAACAGGAGGCCGGCTTACTAGCCCTTGGAGTCACTCAGGTAGCCTGGGATTGAGGAAGCTGGTCCAGTCTTCCTTCTCGGATAGCAGGGCAGGTCTCAGGCAGGTCCAGTGAAGGTGGTCAGCTGGGCAGTCCTTCTTCTGTAGTATCCACAGGTCCAGAAGAGTACTGAAGAGTGGGTCTAGGGGTCCCATTTTTATATCTGGTGCCCACTTTGAAGTGGGAGAAACTTCTGGAGTCTTCCCCCTGCAGAAGTGTTTGGAATTTCCTCTCTCCCTGTCCTGGTCCAAGTCTGTCTGGGTGCACTATAGGCTAGTGCAAATTCATTTGTCTGTGAGTTTGGCCAGTGTCTTTGAAGTGCAAGTGTGATAGGTGACAGCTCAGCCCCTCCATCAAACCAGGACGGCCCATCCTGCCAACACCCAGACCCTCTACTGTGATGCTGTCTGGGAGGAATACACAAAGGCCAACTGCCACATACATCTAGTCTTGTAACCCAGGAACAGGCTGCAGGCACCAAAAGGTTAAGACAAGCAAATGACAACTTTCTAAAAGTGTCAATTTCAGAATCCTGACTTAAAATCCAGCTTTACCATTAAAGAGGTTTTTAAATTACAATTCCTCAAATACCAAACATGACATTCGTACCTACTCCCAAACAAATGTTATCACTTATTAAATGTAATAAGGTAACCCAATGTTATCCTATGGGAGAGATAGGCCTTGCAGTGTTGAAAAACAAATTTATATAAGCTTTTCACTACCAGGACATGTGAAACTTTAAAGTACAGTAAAAAATGTCCATCTTTTTAAATACAATGCACCTTGCCCTGTGGGCTGTTTAGGGCCTACCCTATGGGTGACTTATGTGTATTAAAAAGGAAGGTTTAGGCCTGGTAAAAGGTTTATTTTGCCAGGTTGAAATGGCAGTTTAAACTGCACTCACAAGCTGCAATGGTAGACCTGGGACATGTTTTAAAAGGCTACTTAGGTGGGTGGCACAATCCTTCCTGCAGGTCCACTAGTAGCATTTGATTCACAGGCCATGGGTAGTTGTAGTTGCACTTTACTAGGGATTTACAAGTAAATTAAATTCGCCAATTGGGTGCAATCTAATTTTACCATGTTTAAAAGCGACAGCACAAGCACTTTAGCACGCTGCTTAGCAGTGGTAAAGTGTGTAGAGTCCTAAGGCCAACAAAAAACAAATTCAGGAAAACTGGAGGACTGAATGCAAATGTTTGGGGGGTAAACCACTCCAAAGGTGTCAGATCTAACAGTTCATTTAAAATTGAGTCTATTCATAAGCTACAGCTTTCAAACACAAGTGAAAAGGTTGTTGTAGAAGCCATGAGTCATTCTATTTGCTCACTTTGTGTGCTTGTTGCAATTTGGGGACCACGTCTTACAAAGTTCACCATCATCCTGGATATTGTGGATGCCTCAATTTTGAGAAAGCTGCGCGTGTTGCACATTATGGAACTCTGAAAAAACATCCCTAAACTGGGACATCAGTGCAGTCCAATACAAGCTGTGGGAACATTGCAGTTACATTACGAATGTCACAGTAGTTCTGTCGTGACGTATGGTACAGATCTGTATAAAGGTACATTGTGAGAGCCCTGAGAATGTCTCAGTATTGGGATATCAGTGAATGTCAGTGAATTGTGGTATATTGTGATAGTCAGAGTATCAGATAGGCTCCGTTTCTACTGTAGCACAAATGTATTTGTCAGTTGTGCATCCAATATTTTGTATTAGGTTCTGACTTTTTAATGGGCACATGCCTACTACTACATGCCTACTACTAAGCGCTCCTGGGCACTACAACAGAATAACTTGCAGGAACAGTTCTTTAGGTTCTGACATTACAACCTATGAGATTTTAGCCAATGTATTTAAAAATCCTGCTATAAATTGCATAACTCACCCTCCATTATTCTAAAATGTGTGTGGGGTGAAAGCTCCCCCAAAGCTACTCAGAGTGCTTTGGTATCACTCGGTACTCACTTTGCACTGTGGGGCTGGTATCATTTTGGTTTTTTGCAAGGGCTCTTGGTTCCCAGTCCCATCCTGCTGATCTCTATCAGAATCTGCAAAAATGATACCAAAATGCAAAGACCAAGCGTTATGACTTGAAGACCCAGCTGTGGTGATGAGAAAGTTGGAAAAGGTGAAATAAGATAGAGAATAGAAGCAAAAAGAAAGAAGTAGGAGCTCGAAGACAGCGTACTGTGAGAAATAGCGAACAACAGAGCCGTGAGCAAAAAGGAGACAAGGAGGAAATAAGCAAGTATCTTGAGAAAGCAAATTATAATTATGACTGTGGATCCTACCTAGCATGGCTGAATTATTCTACTCTGAATGGTAATTTAAGGAGTGCGCAATACAACAGAAAGTCTGATGGGGATTTGTGGCCCAAACTCGAAATGTATTTGTAGATAGACACAAAGCTTGGTGGCACAGCACCAGAGCAGAGGTTGAGAGGGCAATAGATGAGATACCCTGTGAAGGAGAAGGGGGCCCTGCTGAATTCCTCCTGTCTCGCTAATGAAGAAGCTCACTGGAACTAAGTAGGACCATAAAAACAATAAATTGGCGCACCCTGGTGGGCGGAGCACTGATGTACGCTAGCAGTCTAGAGGGACGTGGAGTACAGAAGGGGACACCTAAGTCCTTGTGAAATTGATTTCCAGAGCAGTATCTCAAAGAAGTTTCGAGCATCAACACATTTGCTCTACCTCTACATCTTACAACCTTTGTGAATGTGGTACAAAACAGTTAGATGATATCTGAGTTTCTGTGAACATCTTCTAAATTGCTCCTGACTAACTTTTAGTGAATTTGTCACAATGAACTTACTTTTTTTAATTCGCTATTTTTCTAAGTTTCAACATTATTGAGGCTAAGCTATTAAAGTGAACTCCTATCCCTGACTTAGTATTGTTTTGTGTGGATGCACTTATGTGAAGCAAAGTGATGCTAAGCAATGCCAAATCACGCAAAAGAAAATGGCAACTTTCATGCCCAAAAGGGATACTGTTAGTTGTTGCAAGCGTAGCACTAAGCTGCATTACATATCACAGTGTGAAACCCACCGTTAATTCATAAAAAGTGAGTGTCATGGGGTGGAAACCGCTAACACAGCATGAGGATTCCACGCAAAGTTATGTAAACCAACATCTCTCAAAGCACGGTGAACTAGATTTGTTTGAAATACCAGCACCAAAAGAAAGCAGGCGAAACCAATAGGCATATGGAAAACGCGTGTTAACTTCACAAGTAAAAACTTGTAAATTTTCAAAAAATAAAGTTATTTCACTATCTACCCTTTGGTGGTGGTATGTGTGAAGAGAATTGTACCTGAGGGCATGCCTGAAGTACAAAACTCATACAAGACAACACTTGATCTATATTTTCACATGGGTAAACCCTAAATCTCTGCGTTGTTTGCATTTGTGTGGCCCATGACCTCATCGCCACCGGATGCATAGTAAATTTGATGCAGCCCTGATTTTTTTTTGTGTGTATTATAATTCTTTATTAGCAACTTTAGCACAAAGCAGCTCTGAAGATTTTCAGAGTTCCTATGCCTGAATCTTGGGAAATCTGCCTTTTTGTTTGCACTCCACTCCTCATTCAGGAGAAACAGGTCCAAGACTTAAATTGTCAGGAACTGAGGCAAGCGGCGCCTACAGTGCCGAATTCCGGAACTACATGTCCCAGGAGGCCCGCGCTGGGAAGGGATACATGTAGGAGTGACGCACGTAGAACGACGTGCGTAATTCGGAGTTCCGGCGGTCTCTCTCTCGGCTGAGGAGAAGACGGTGGCGGTTCGTTGCCACTCTCCGGTTCTTGGACTTGATTGGGGGATCACCTTTCTGATTTGAGGAGTCCGGCGGCTGCCGAGGAGAAGGAGGTAAAAGGCGTGCAGTGCGGTGAGGTTTCCCGCATACACGCCGTATTCAGGATTTTGACTTGTTTATACGTTTTGGGGCAATTTGTCGATCCCTAGGGTTCCCAAGCGGAATGCAGTGGTGGGCTGACCACGCATTACCGTCTTAAGAGTGCACTCTTTTGGAACCACACCAGAGCGGAGAGCGGTGGTAGGTTCCACGCTCTGCCGTGTCGGTGGGCTTCTGTTGCCCTATCTATCGCCTAATTAGCAGAGCGGAAAGTGGTGGTGCAGTAACCACGCTTTACCGTGTCTGGGAGTTTTGTTTTGGTTGCAGTTCGCATCACATACCAGAGCGGAGAGCGGTGGAGAAGGAACCACGCTTTACCGTATCTGGGTAATCAATACGGCTGGCTAGTAATCTTCACTCCTGAGCGGAATATGAAGTGGTGAGGTCAACCACTTCTTGCCATAAGTTCTAGAGTGTTACTCTCCGGATTTACCTTTGTGGTTTTTTCCTAACATTCCGTTGGGCACTAATATTTCAATAAGGAACGTTCTTGGGATCAGCGTGGCATTCTTTTTCTTTCTTTTGGATTATTATGTTGGCAAAGCTTGGCGTAAATAAACTAGGTATGTATGGGAATGAATGATGAAGAAATGCTTGGCTGGCAACAACATACCTAGGTTTTCTAACAGTATACCTTCTGTATTATAGATACTGTGATCGCCAAATGGATGCCTTTTCGGTTCCAAGAAGTCATGGTTGTTTATTCAAGGTACAGACAGGGACGTAGTGAGATCGTAGAAGAGTAGTCATTCATAGGCATTGTTTTTTACCCTGTTATTTTTTCTTACAGGTTCCTTCCCTGCTGTTCCTTCCCTATCCCTTCCCTCGCCTGATCACTCGAATACTCTGTGGCATGAATGGGGTGTTGGTGAGATCAGGAGGTGGACCCTCTCTTGCTGCAACTGGATTCCGCGGAGCGTACCCTGACAGAATTACGCACCTAAGTATATAGCGCCCCGCCCGATCCAGGTGTAGCAAGATATGGCGTCCCTGGATGATGTTCTTCAGGCCTTGGTCCTGGTCCAACAGGAATTAGCCTCCTCTAAGGCGGAAACCGCTGCTTTAAAGGAGAAGGTTGAAAAATTGTCTAGGAATCCCTTTGATGTATCCTCTGCAGCTTCACATATACAAGTTACAGTGCCACCTCCCATACCATTGGCTAGCCCTGAGAGATACGCGGGGGACCCGCAAAAGGTTCAAGTGTTTCTGACACAGATCATGCTGCACTTCTCCTGTAAACCTGCCTCTTTCCCCAATAATCACTCTAGGGTGGCGTTTGCTATTTCATATCTGGTGGGGGACGCTGCGAACTGGGCCGTCCCTTTAGTCAGGAACAACGACGTGGTATTGTCTGATTGGTCGGCCTTTAGGGCCGAGTTTGAAAGAGTTTTTGACTGCAGGGCTACTACGTTTAGCGCTGACAGGGAATTACTAGATCTGAAACAAGGAAAGAACGATTTGGTAACCTATTTGACTACGTTTAATAGACTAGTGGCAGAAACAGCCTGGCCAGAAGAAAAAAGAATGTCGTTGTTTTACCAAGGGTTGTGAGATGATTTGAAAGACGTGCTGGCGCAGATTGATCCCCAACCCACTACATGCATAGACATGATAAACCTAACCCTGAGATTGGATGGTAGGATGTCTGAGAGAGGAGGTGAGAGAAAAAGGTGGGAGAGAGGATATTATAGGTTTGATAGACCTCCTCGCAGACCAGCGGGTAATGCTGAGGCCGAGGCTGAACCTATGGAGATTGGGGCCGTCAGAGCACCACTTACAAGGGAAGAAAGGGAGAGCCGCCAAGTGCAGGGTCTGTGCATGTACTGCGGAAAAAAGGGTCACTATGTTAGGAATTGTTCTTCTAAACCCAAAACTCCCAGTGCCTGGTCGAGGAATAAAAGGGTGGCGGTGTCTACGACCAGTTCTGAGTCAGGAAAAACGGGGTGCTCAGGTACAGAGGGGGAAGACAAACAGGGTTGGAAACTCCCCTCCTTATCAACCAGAGTCCTGCAGGATTCTGAGTCGCACATAGTGCTCCCCATGGGTCTTGAGAGTAAACAGCAGTTCCATCAGGTTCTGGTGATGTTGGATTCAGGGGCGACAGGTAACTTCATAGACAGTGGGTTGGTAACATGTCTAGATTTAACTAGAATACCTAGGGAGAACCCAGAAGAAGTCTTGGCTGTGGATGGCAAACCCCTAAAGTCAGGGCTTATCCGTGAACGAACAGAGATGGTTGTGTTGTCCATAGCAGTCGAGAAAGGAAGACATGTAGAGAAGCTGACGTTAAACATCATAGAGGCCCCTCAGTATGAGGTGATTCTAGGGATGCCGTGGTTGTGTCACCATAACCCCACCATAGATTGGGGAACTAAATCAGTGCAATTCTTATCGGAGGAATGTCATAGTCATTTGGTGCCGTACCCTCTTTCACAGGCGGTTGCTTTGACGCATCCTCTTGTTGTGGCTACAGCAGCTGAGAAGGAAACGGTATTACCGCTAGAGTATAATCAGTACATGGATGTGTTTAATGAAACCAAGGCAGAACAGCTACCACCTCACCGAGAGTATGATTGCCGCATCGACTTGGTGGAAGGGGCTACCATCCCGGCATGTAGGGTGTATGCGTTGTCTGTGCCCGAAACAAAGCATTTGCGGGAATACCTGGACCACTACTTGGAGATAGGTTTTATCAGGTCATCTCGTTCCCCAGCGGCTTCTCCACTATTTTTTATAGCCAAGGCCAATGGTGATCTGAGGGCCTGTGTAGACTATCGACTGCTGAATAAAAACACCATACGTAACAGATACCCTTTACCACTCATATCGGTGTTACTGGATCAAGTGAGAGAGGCTAAGATCTACACTAGGCTGGACTTGAGAGGGGCTTACCACTTGGTGCGTATCCGTGAGGGGGACGAGTGGAAGACTGCCTTTAAGACTCGCTACGGTTTGTATGAGTACATGGTTATGCCGTTCGGCCTTTGCAATGCCCCGGCGGCATTCCAGTACTTCCTTAACGATGTCTTAAAGGAGTTCGTGGATCACTTTGTAGTGGTCTATATTGACGATATCTTGATTTACTCAGACAACAGTACTATCCATAAGGACCAGGTTATGATGGTGCTGGATAAGTTGCGTGAGCACAGCCTGTTTTGCAAGTTGAGCAAGTGTGAGTTTGGTGTGAGGGAAGTAGAGTTTCTGGGGGTAATGCTTTGCCCGGAAGGTTTGCACATGGCGGAGCGTAAGGTACAGGCAGTACAAGAATGGCCAACTCCAAAGAACATGAGGGACGTGCAATGCTTCCTAGGGTTTGCGAATTATTATCGCAGGTTTATTCTCCATTTCTCCCAGATAGCAGTTCCCATCACACGGTTACTCAGAAAGGGAGTGCCTTTTGTCTGGTCAAGGGAGGCAGAGGAGGCGTTTACCTACCTAAAGAGGGCCTTTACAACTGCTCCTGTGCTTTCCCATCCTAAACTAGAACATCCTTTCGTGGTAGAGGCAGATGCCTCGGATGAGGCCATCGGTGCCATCCTTTCACAAAGAAACCAGGGTACAGGACAACTTCATCCGGTAGCTTACTTGTCCAAGAAATTAAACTCGGCACAAAAGAACTATACTATTGCCGAGAAGGAACTCTTGGCTATAAAAAAGGCTTTTCAGGAGTGGAGGCAATATCTGTGGGGGGCTTGTTACCCCATTACCGTTTATACAGACCACCGTAATTTACAGTATATGAAGTCGGCACGGCACCTCTCACAAAGACAGATGAGGTGGATGCTGTTTTTTGCCGAGTATGATTTTGTGGTTACCTTTAGGCCTGGTGTAGAGAACCATAAAGCAGACGCTCTGTCCAGACAGGAATCGTTAGAAGCCTCTAGGGACGAGAACATCGAGGCAATCATCAAGCCCTCAAAGGTGATCTGTGCTATCAGAGTGGAAAACTTTTTGGATGAGGTCAGAAGGCACAAACACAGCTCAGTGTGGGAGGCATGGGCGGAACAAGATGACGACCGCACAGTGAAGCAGGGTCTACCATTTTATAGAAACAAACTATATCTGCCCAAGCAGGAATTACAGAAGAAAGCCTTTACTTGGTGCCATGTATCTCCATTGGCTGGACATCCGGGCATACGTAAAACCTTACTGTTGATACGACGGCATTTTTGGTGGGAGACTATAGGCAAAGATGTTTCAGCTTGGGTGGCTCAGTGTGAGGATTGTGCGAGAGCTAAAGGTGAAAACACCAGGAAGAAAGGAAAGCTTCTACCCATGCCTACTCCTCAGCGACCCTGGCAAAACATTAGTCTAGATTTTGTAACTGGTTTGCCTCTAGATCAGGGCAATTCAGCCATCATGGTGGTGGTGGATAGCCTCACAAAGATGGGACATTTCATTCCATGTAGGAATCTTCCTACAGCAGGACAGACAGCGCAGCTACTAACCAGTAACATCATCCGTATTCATGGGGTGCCGGAAGTGATAGTGTCCGACAGAGGACCTCAATTTATCGCCAGGTTCTGGAAAATGTGGTGCCGAGCCTTGCATATTAATGCAACGCTCTCTACAAGCTTCCATCCACAGACTGACGGGCAGACGGAACGGTTAAACCAGACCTTGAAGAAATACTTGAGGTGTTATGCAAGAGAGGCCCAAGACTCGTGGGTGGAATTACTGTGGATGGCGGAACTGGCATATAACAATGCTTGGCATTGCTCAATAGGAGTTTCTCCCTTTCGGGCGAACTTTGGCTAGGATGCCAAAACACTGCCCATCATCCTGCCGGAGGACATAATGAATCAGCCCTCAGTACAGGAACAGGTGAAGAAACTTCAAACGGTCCATCGTGGTGTAAGAAAGCATTTGTTGCGAGCCAAGCAGGTGTACAAGCGGTGGGAGGATCGACACAGAATAAACGGGCCCCGATATCAGGTGGGGGACCGGGTATGGTTGTCCACCAAGAACATCCGATTTAAACTCCGTAGTGTGTTCCACCCTAGGTATATTGGCCCGTATCAGATAATCAAACAAATCAATCCAGTGGCCTACAAGCTGAAGCTGCCTGCTTCTCTTCGGATTCACCCTGTGTTCCACTGCAGTCTTTTGAAACATGCTCTGACCTCTCGGCGCCGTAGTACCCCGCCTGTGGTGTGTGATGGAGGGCTTGAGTATGAAGTCAAGTGCATTCGGGACTCGAAACTGAGGAGGGGGGTCCTGTGGTACCTGGTCTCTTGGAAGGGGTATTCGGTGGAGGACGATTCCTGGGAGCCTTGGCAGAACGTTCATGCGCCGGTGGTGGTCCGCTCCTTCCATAGGAGGTTCCCGGCCAAGCCTGGACCTAGGAGGCGCTTGGCGGGAGGGCCTACTGTCAGGAACTGAGGCAAGCGGCGCCTACAGTGCCGAATTCCGGAACTACATGTCCCAGGAGGCCCGCGCTGGGAAGGGATACATGTAGGAGTGACGCACGTAGAACGACGTGCGTAATTCGGAGTTCCGGCGGTCTCTCTCTCGGCTGAGGAGAAGACAGTGGTGGTTCGTTGCCACTCTCCGGTTCTTGGACTTGATTGGGGGATCACCTTTCTGATTTGAGGAGTCCGGCGGCTGCCGAGGAGAAGGAGGTAAAAGGCGTGCAGTGCGGTGAGGTTTCCCCGCATACACGCCGTATTCAGGATTTTGACTTGTTTATACGTTTTGGGGCAATTCGTCGATCCCTAGGGTTCCCAAGCGGAATGCAGTGGTGGGCTGACCACGCATTACCGTCTTAAGAGTGCACTCTTTTGGAACCACACCAGAGCGGAGAGCGGTGGTAGGTTCCACGCTCTGCCGTGTCGGTGGGCTTCTGTTGCCCTATCTATCGCCTAATTAGCAGAGCGGAAAGTGGTGGTGCAGTAACCACGCTTTACCGTGTCTGGGAGTTTTGTTTTGGTTGCAGTTCGCATCACATACCAGAGCGGAGAGCGGTGGAGAAGGAACCACGCTTTACCGTATCTGGGTAATCAATACGGCTGGCTAGTAATCTTCACTCCTGAGCGGAATATGAAGTGGTGAGGTCAACCACTTCTTGCCATAAGTTCTAGAGTGTTACTCTCCGGATTTACCTTTGTGGTTTTTTTCCTAACATTCCGTTGGGCACTAATATTTCAATAAGGAACGTTCTTGGGATCAGCGTGGCATTCTTTTTCTTTCTTTTGGATTATTATGTTGGCAAAGCTTGGCGTAAATAAACTAGGTATGTATGGGAATGAATGATGAAGAAATGCTTGGCTGGCAACAACATACCTAGGTTTTCTAACAGTATACCTTCTGTATTATAGATACTGTGATCGCCAAATGGATGCCTTTTCGGTTCCAAGTCGTCATGGTTGTTTATTCAAGGTACAGACAGGGACGTAGTGAGATCGTAGAAGAGTAGTCATTCATAGGCATTGTTTTTTACCCTGTTATTTTTTCTTACAGGTTCCTTCCCTGCTGTTCCTTCCCTATCCCTTCCCTCGCCTGATCACTCGAATACTCTGTGGCATGAATGGGGTGTTGGTGAGATCAGGAGGTGGACCCTCTCTTGCTGCAACTGGATTCCGCGGAGCGTACCCTGACATAAATATCTCCTAAAATGCCACATTCAACAGGGGGAATAAACAAGTGAAATCAGCCAATAAAACTGTCTTAGGTCCAGTCATTAAAAGCATATTATCGGACTCAGTAATTACAAAAGGCAAGTTTTCTATCACATAAGTTCTGATGGACATAGTGTCAGGAACAATAATTCTGTTGTGACAATTCTGTGGTAAAGAAATACTGATGAGTGTACTATTTTACATCGTCTGTGTGGCCTTTTATTTTCCTACTAGCTCTGTATCTATAACAAGCATTCTTCGGGCGGCACAGTACAGTGGCTTTGAGCGAATGGGCACGCTGGTCCTGGCGTCATATCCTCCTGCATAGTAACTCCAAAGGGCATATTATGTGATTGACATTTATTACAAAAGGTGTCGAGCCTGGAAACAAATGAGCTGATTAATTTCACAAAATATACATTTTTGCATTTTAATTTGTACTGGTTAGGTCTCGCCTACGCAGCGCGCATGCGCTGCATAGGCAAAAAGACCTTTTGGAATCGCTTCGGCTTTTCAGCCAAAAACGTGCACGCGTTCCATTGCCTTCAATGGCAACGCGTGCACGTTTGGCGATTCTCTTGCGGGAGCGAGCGGCGCCATATGGTAGCAATTATCGCTCCTGGCGCCGCTCGCTCCCACAAGGGAATCGCGCAGGCCCTCTCCTCTCTCCCCCTGCTGCCGCGCGAGGCGCCCGCGCTTGTTACTGTTATTGTTTGACCGGGTTAGTTTTTTAAATACAGTTGCATTGATCGGAGTGATTATAGTTCACTAAACATGTGGTTTTAGTGGATATGCACGCATTTCATTCACTTCTTCTGTTGGTGATCCATCGATTCGGGGTGAACACTATTTCTTTACACGTCCTTGCGAAATAGGGCTTCATAGGAACACACGATTTGGACTCTTGTGTAAACAGCATGTTTTCCATGCACCTGCCTTTCCACAATAAGGGAAGAAGTACATTATATTAGTAGAGGTGGACCGACGCTCATGCAGCGCATTAATACAACTTTCCGAACGTAAATGAAGTAGGAACATGTATAGTTTTGCACATCGGAGATGAGGTGATATCATTGCTCAATGATATTCAAGGTTTTTCGCCATTACGCAGACAACATCGAGCAATGCTCTTTTTAACCATTAATTACATGCCCGATGCTTTGTGTACATACAGTCTGGTAGCCTTATGGCAGTCAGTGTAAACCAATGGTTCGCCCTATGATTTCATGCCAAATGTTTTTCGTACAGTTTGGCAGCCTATGGCAGTCAAGAGAAACCAATGATTCACCCTGCAATTACATGCACAATGTTGTGTACAGTTTGGTAGTCTTATGGCATTTAAAAGAAACCAACGATTCACTCTGTGTTTTTAAATTTTTTTTTAAATTTCATGTGGTTTTAGTAACCAACACACAGAGAGAACTCTCAATAGACATTGTGCGTGATATTTTTCATATTTCTTACGTTTTTGTTTGTTTTATTTTGTTATGTAAACCATTCACTAAGATGAAACAGAGTTCACACACTTTGACCTGAGTGTCAAGTAAGGAGAGTTTACATGCGTTCACAACATTTAGAATTTCTGATAAACGTAGCGTTTTTCTATAATTCTCTATCTGATTCGTAGTACCACATGAACATAGAATGGTTTTCAGCAACACATTGTTAAGATTATATTGATTATTTACAGAGTTTGAATTCACTGAGTTAATTGTACCTCGGCTGAGGGCACAACGTATAGTTAACATGTCAAACACAAGTGAATCTTATTGCGACTATGACTACCGCAGTAGGCGGTGTAGATAAATTGTTTTAGAATGCATACGATATTAGTTACAATTTGATGAGATTTTATGACAGGAGTGCCTCCTCGCAGCTTTCCTCCATCTACTCGCCTCCGATTTCAGCTATTTAGCTGATGAGAATGGCGATGCGAGCCCAAGGGAGCTCTGTGGACAAGAGGCTGCATGTGCAGTGGTCAACATTCGACCCACCTTTTGCATTGTTTGTTTATGCAAAGCTCGATACTGAAGGAGGCTGAGGTGCGACGTATTAAAAACCTAGTGCAAGGCTCCATAAACAGAAGTGTGTTTTCAGTAATAGTAATAAACAACATATTATTATTATCGCTTATTGATATTTAGAATTTACAGTTTACTACTACTATATGGCTACATTTACAAGCAGAAAGGAGGGCATTTTTAAAAACTAAATTGTGGGAATGGCCGGCTCATTAACAGGATAATGTGCTGCATGGCTAAACACTTATAAGGTCCCAGAGGCGAGACCTATTGGCTATGCCAATGCTTGTTTTTTTTGCCAACGGAATGTGTCATCGGAATGTGCAATATAGTAAGCACATTTTGCTCCATTACTCAAATGTGAATGGAGGGACTATATTTTAAGAAAAAGAGGGATGCTCCCTCTATTCTGTAAGCAAGCCAAAAGGTGCATAATGCATTTAATTCATTTCTAGCAGCAACAAAACTTTAAGAAAGGTGCCACAGGCATAGTGACCTATTATGGGCTTAAGCGGTCACCTTTTGTAATAAGCTTTTGAACTAGACTATTGATGGGTCGAAGATATTGAGACGGAAATAGCTAGGTAAATCAATGTGTCCACTCAGGGGCGGTGTGAACCACGCACTTTAGCAGTTACAGCGGGGTGGGGTTCTTTATGGGCCTCTTTTATCTGCACCTTGGCAGATAAAAGCTCATTATAAATGCTAAAAAGAATAAAGAAAGATGGGTTGACAGTAAAAGGAAAAGAAGTATGAACGAGTGGAGTGCATGAGTGGGTGAAGGGATGGATAGATAATTGGGTGAAAGGATGGGTGGATGAAAAGATGGATGATTGAGTGGGTAAAAGGATGGTGGATGAAAGGATAGATGAATGCGTGAGTGAGTGAAAGGAAGGATCGTGGTTGGGGGAAAGAATGGGTGGATAAAAGGGTGAATGGATGGTTGAGTAAAATGATGGGTGGATGAAAAGAAGGCTGGACGTGTGTGTGAAAGGATGGGTGGGTGAAAGGATGGATGGGTAGGTTAAAGGATGGATGAGTAAAAGGATGGATGGGTGGATGATGAGTGGGTGAAAGGATGGGTAGGTGAGTGCATAAATGAATGGGTCGATGAGTGGGTGAGAGGATGAGTGGATAAATGCGTGACAGAATGAGTAGATGAGTGGATGAAAGGATGGCAGAGTAAATAGAAATCTGACATGATGGATGGATGAAAGGATGGCAGAGTAAATGGAAATCTGAGAAGATGGGGTGGATGGAAGGATGACAGAGTAAATGGAAATCTGAGTGGATGGATTAAGTGATGGATGCGTGGAAGATAGAATGGCAGAGTAAATGGAAATATGAATGGATGGATGACTGGGTGAAAGGATGACAGAGTAAATGGAAATCTGAGATTATTGATGGATGGGTGGGTGAAAGGATGGCAGAATAAATGGAATACTGAGAGGATGTATGGGTGGGTGAAAGGATGGCAGAGTAAATCAAAGTCTGAGAGGATGGATGGATGGATGGCATAGTAAATGGAAATCTGAGAGGATGGATGGAAAGTAAATGCAATTCTTGAGAGTATGGATGGTCAAAAGGATCAGTTAATGTTTGGAAGGCTTTATTCATGTGTGGGTAGGTCAAATGATGGATGTATTGGTGAATGAATAGATGCATGCATAAATGATGGATGTGTGATCAAATGAGTGGATGGATGAAATGGTCAATGGATGGATGGAATGGTGAAAGATTGAATGGTGGATGAAGAAGGGATGGATGACAGAATGTGAAGGTGAAATGGTGGATATCAGTGGATGGATGGAAGGGTAAAATAATGAATGGATAGATGCTTGGATGGAAGAGGCAAGGGTGCTCTTCGAGGAATGTTTGGGCTCACTTGCTTTGCTTACTTTTAGCTTTGGTTCAAATGTTATGTTATAAGCATTTATATCGCGCACAGCTACTCAAGAGTGTCCCAGGAGGGTAATTAAATTGTTATGGCTACTCCATTGTGTCCATTTACATATATATTGGCAATTATTGTACGAGCACCTGAAAATACCATTTTGCCATGATCAAGCGGTCTCAAGTGGGTAAAAGTTTTGTCCCCTAATGACATTATTATTATTACTTATGATTATGTATTTATTAAGCGCTCATAAACCAATGTTTTACGGTGCTGAAAATAACAAAGGTCAGCAGAGGGAATAAAATGGGTATTATTATTATTATTATTATTAGAGTTGCGTAGGACACTGCATTCCCTTGTGAGTCTCTCTTGACCCTCCAAAATACAGGATAGATTTTGACACTGTTCAAAGAGAATAGCATACAAGCACTTCATTGCACTGATAAATGACTGCTGGCCCCAGCCCATCTGTATGTCTTGTTCAGCTCCAGTACATTATCCAGAATATGATATGTAAACTGGGAAATAATTAGTTATGTACAGGATCCGCGCACAATATATATGCACCAGATGCATCAGTACCACAAATTCGCACTGGTGCAAAACACAAGGCAAATCCTCAAATAATATTGTTGCTACAGGTGTAATAGAGAATTTGCACCAGGGCAAAAATGGCACAAGATGATCTCACATTATTTTTTTAATGCCTCTGCACGATAAGAAGCGAAAGAAATGTTACACTTTTCAAATGTGAGAGATGGCACTGTATTTCCGGCAAAATCAGTTCATTCTACATAGTAAGCGCACAACGTGACATTCACTCTTCCCCAACTTCCATCACCTTACCGCCCCACTGTGCCCAAGAACTCTCGGAATCAGGGTATGTTGTCCAAGGCGTAGCCTTTTATTCACATCAATCCAAGCAATTCACCACAGACCATTTCGAGAGTAAAATATCCTTCTTGGATATATAAAATTATTCACAGCATCACACATTAACTGCATCAACATGTAATCGGCAGTAAGGAAATTAGGTACGACATTACACTTATTACACTCTGCTGCGCACATTGTGCCGGCAGGCCCCAACGCGCTACAGCAAACAGTCAGTTGCACTAGTTGAAATCCCGGGCACCGCATACCGCACCGGCCCACCGGGGTACCTGAACACAGGCAGCCTCCCCAAGATTGTACTCAGTCCATACGTTGTGGGTTGGGGCAGTAGAGTCCAGGACTACCGGCAGGTCAGTCCCTCCTCCCCGCCTACCCTCTGCACACGTCAATGCTACCCCCTCCTGGGGTCCATCCAACCGCTGAACCACCATTGTTGTGCATCCTTGACTGTCAGCGCTCCACCTCCGCGAGGCCTTGCTCTTCCGCCGGGTGGGTGGTTAACGACGCTCCTGCAGGTAGGCTGAGGTCCGAGGGGACAAAGAGAACTACACCCCTGGGGCGCAGCCTTAAATAACCTGCTAGGTTTCGTTTCTTTCTCTGCGCCGCCCACTGATGTCACCTCAGCCAGCCTTTCCTTAACCAGCCCTCCCTTTCTGGGACCCCGGAGGAGCTCGCCCTGTGGCGCTAGTAAGGGCGCCCCTCCCCTAGGCGCGGGGGGACGCCTGCTCATTTTATTACAGAATAGTTAAATATTTCAAATCGGCTTGTCTGTTTTAAATTATCAAGTGATTATTCTTAAAGGAAGAGCGGTATAAAATACATACTACTCATTAAAAAGGCGCATGAATAGGATGTGGTTTGCATTGTTAAAACCCCAGTGCAAAACCACAGCCTTATTTTGCTATTTACGTAATAAATAAATCAATTTTCCCAAATCCATATTACAGAAATATTTTTGCGCCATAGTATGAAAATAAATTGTAGAAGTATTTCTGACCATACATAACAGAAATGTGTTTACTTGTAAATCGTGTTATTAGTGTAATAGATATTTTAACTACGCTGTCAAAAGCCCTTTCTTAAAATATGTGAACTAACTGATCTTGCCTCAACCATAGTCACATCTTTCACATTTGAAACATAGAAAAAAATTATTTCTCTTTATCTTTGTAAGGAAACAAAGGATAAATAGCATTATTTTTATTTGCACATTTTACCATTCTTGTGTGTGCTATCCCTTAGTAGATAAGCAGCCAAAATGGTGCAAATTAATTTGGCCTGTTTTTTGTACCAATGCAAAGTTTCCTTAATGTGGCCCATTTATTTCAGAATCCGGTATCATAAAACAGGACAACATCATTAACACCAGTTATACATCTTCTCCAGTCTGTGTTAGATGAGGGTTTTTGCCCTAGGGAAATGGAAAAAGGAGATTGTGGGACCGATTAGGCATATCTATATTTGACATACCTTTTTGCTGGTGATTAAGTAAAAAAAAATCTACTCCATTTATAACTTTTTTTTACATCGTGCAAATGTATTTGTAACTAACTGTTTTTGCTACATTTGTCATAAAAATTGAAGTAACTGGTTTTGCCTCAAGTTTAGCAACAATTTTCACACCTGAACCATCAAGAAAATGAATTTTTTATTTGGCATTATAAAAGCGCAGCAAACGTAGTGTGAAACTTGCTTGATTCATTTTTTGCTCTAGTGCAAATTCAGTTTACTCAATTCCTTACTACTCGAGAAGGAAAAATAAATTTGCCATTTTTTTTTTTGCACTGGAACAAAATTGGTATTGCAGAACAAGCCAAAATAGTGCAAATTGGATTTTTTTTCTGTTTATGCATCAGTCCAAAAATTCTGCAATGTGACAATGGGTGCTTACATAGTAGTAAGACTCCTAATATGGTCGGATGGAAGAGTTAGGACACACCCTGTATGCTCGGTGTTTAATTTTGATAGCAAAACAAATGGTGCTCGTGCTCGATTTTTTCAAAAATCGAGCACGAGCACCATTTGTTATCGGATGCAAATATCCAAGTAGCAGGTGCAGTTGGGAACCGGCACTTACTCAGACGTACACACTTACTGTACAATGATTCTTCTAGGTAATCTATGGGGTACCGTACAAATAAATGGCACATTCTTTGGCATGGAAACTGTAAATAAAGCTATTCTATAGGGCATGTTTTGCTGATACGTACATATTACTTTAATATTCGATGACACAACCAATCTGATGAGCAGCTGGCGAGTGCAGTATCTGGCACAGTCATACTGATGAGGTGTTCAATGGCACGTAATTCTGATGGTCATACCCTGGCATGCACTCATATTCTATTGTTAACCTGACATCCATAGGCACTTTAAGTGGCACAACAATTCTAATGAGTGGAATTTACTAGCCAGTCTCTCCTAGCAGATATTCTGATGCAGAATTCTGCTGCACACGAATTCTGATGAACAGGTTCATATTTCTAATGACAATATTTTGCTGCATAGCAATTCTGGTGGCTATATTTATAGCAAAACACCAGGGGGTCGATTCCGAGTCGGGCCGGAAATTTCCCCGACCGAGCCGGACCCGGAGAGATTTCCGACCGAATCGGACCCGTGCAGTCCGACCGAACGAGTCCGATGCGTCCGTATGTTATCGGACACGAGTCGGTCGGACTCCCATTGAACTCAATGGGAGCCGGTCGTACAACGCGTACGCGGGCTCCCATTGACTCAATGGGTGCGAGTCGGACAAGGGCGCCCCCTACAGCGGGTACGCGGCGAAGCGATTCGCGCCGTACACGCACAGGTAGGGGGACCCATGGGTCCCCCTGTGTGCGACTCGCGCGGCTACGCGTACAGGGGGTCCGACACGGACCCCCAAAGTACGGCTCCGACAGCGAGTTCGAGTCGGACGGCGCGAGTCGGTCGGAGCGGTCGAGGTGCGCATCGTACTTACCCGGCCGGAAAACGTCTCCATTGTGCGGTGCGGATCGGGTCCGACCGAGTCGGTCGGAGCGGTACGGTCCGGGTACGAGTCGGTCGGAGCGGTCGGGTCGCCCGGACGAGTCGGTCGGCGAGTCGCATCGTACTCGCTCGGCCGGACCCGCGTACGGTTCGGTCGGGAAACAGGCTTTCGCATGGCTTTTTTCCCGACCGAATGGTATTGGGTGCGCCTCCGACCGAGATCGGAATCGACCCCCAGGTGTTTTGTAGTGTTTCATAGTAATTTTTTGTGGAGTCAACTCCAGCTGGTCTTTTAATTTCCCCTGGCCCTCCTTTTGTGATTTGGCTAAATTTATAGGCCAAGGGGAATTCGTTGCGTTTTCACATTCACTAACAGAATCGTTTTACTGCATCTGTGGGACTTTTGTTATGACTGTGATTGGGGAGCTGAAAGTGATGGTGACTAGGCACTGAACGTGATTGAGGAACTTAAAGTGATGGTGACTGTTGGTACCTATGGTGGTTATGCACCTGAAAGCGATGGTGACTATTGGTACCCATGGTGATTATGGAACTGAAAGTGATGGCAAGTGTGGAGACCGAAAGTGACTCGGGAACTGACCGTGGGTACCACAGGTGATCTGGAAACTGAAAGTGGTGTTGACTGCGGGTACCAATGGTGACTAGGGAACTAAAGGTGATGTTGCCTCTGTGTACCAATGTTGATTAAGGGACTTAAAGTGATGTTGACTTTGGATACCGATGCTGACTGGGGAGCAGAAAGTGATCTTGACTGGGTACCGGCATTAAGGTCACTGACAATGGTAAGCTTAGAAAACACAGGCACTAATGGTGATAGAAGACACAGGCACTCATCGTGGCTACTCGGGCTGGCCAACTGGCACACAGGCACTAACACGCTGGCGATAGCTAACACAAGGAACTCTTATATTTAAACAACAAGAAATTATGCTGGGTGAAACTGATTGTTCTTACCAGGCTTTTTTACGCAGCTGTACCTTTGACTAAGATGACAAATTATCATAATGTTCACAGGCAAACTGTGGGGAACACTGACCTGCTTCATTAGCGTTGGCGCGGGCAGAGCATATTGGGGTCACATGGCCCAGCCTCATTGTTTTGGGGATTAGGGTTTCTTTTAGGCTTCCTTTACAAATGTGTTTTAAACTGAGGGACCGGACGGGGAGGCAGCCCCGTCTATATCGCATTTCCTTTTTCATTGTGACCAGCTGAATATTGAAGCTACTGGCCCTGCTACAGATAATTGCTGAGAGAAGAAAAATAAGAGACCAAAGACAAAGTAAGAAAGAACGTCTGGAATAAGAACGGTCTGTGGACTTGAATCAAAGGTAGGATTCTAAACTAATATGCAATCATCTGAGAATTGGGAAAGAAAGCAGGCAAACTTGAGAGCAGTGTGACAAAGGTCCATTGAGCAGGGCAAATCAGCGCATTATTAATTTGACATTTGCTTACAGCAAAAGAGTTACTTTTACGTTTAGAAATAGGTTATGGTGAAGCAGACATCCAAGCCCAAAATTCTGCCATCATGAGGACAAGATAAGAGGTCAGAGCAAGCGCTACAGATCTTCACTTTGAAGCCAATTTATATCCAGTAGAAGGCTGAAATTGTGAAGCCACCATTGCAAACAATGGAATGGTAGCAGCGCTGCGCATTACCACCCTCGGGAAGGCGGAGAAAGGTAGGCTAATAAGCAATGAAGGCCAGACGGTCAAATGACCAGTGGGCAGTCTAATTTACCGCAATTCCTAAGAAACCCTGATAGTATTTGATTAGGGTCATCATCACGATGCAATAAGGTACACATCCAAATTTTGGGTGTTAGTTCACACACACAAATGATTATTAGTTTTTTCAGATTAAGTAGGACAAGCTCACGTGCAGATCTTCTGATGCTTACTGGGGTAGATTAGGTTAAGCAGATCCTGATGAAATGCCATTGATCCGCTTAGGGACAGATTAAGCATGAAACATGCTGACCATTGGTTTTAGTTATCTAGGAACCATGATTTTGCCTGAGATCTGCACCTTGTTTTAAACTTTTGACAGAGAGCCCAGGAATAACATTTACAGAGAGGGGATGCGCAGTCAATTTTAGGAGTAATTAGTTACCAATCTACACGTACTCTGAAACGTACGAGTCACCACACCAGGCTCACTTTAAAAAGAGGGAAGATACTAAAAGATCTCTGGCAAATTGCCCCCTTGAGAGGCCCGTTGGGCATTGCAATGCTGGCCCAACGAGGAGCACAGTCCGATGATGTAGCATGCCACTATTAGCGGGGGAGTGCTTGTGCTCCTAAAGGGAGCTACCCCTGATGAGTAGGATGGGTCCAGTACCTAAATATAGGCTGGTTCCCAAAATTGTTTTTGTTTTTGATTTACATGAACATTCCAACACCAACCTCCTTGAGTGGGAGTGTAAAATCTCATTTATGTTTCTTACAACCAGTGCACCTGTAGCTCCCTCCCCCACTGCCATACCTCTCAGGCCCTGCATCGCCAACCCCTGGAAAGGCTGGGTCGGAAGGTTAAGAATGAGAGAGAAAAAGGTGCTCTCAATGGCAATCAGTGGCTTTCATGCCCCTTTATCTGAGCTTCCATCTTGTAAACAAATGTCAGTTGCTGCAGAAGTGGCAGATTCTGACCCCATCCGATACCGTCTCCCGTCCACTGTGCATATACAGGGCATGTGACCAGCATACCCAGTTCACTTACATGAAGCATGCAACAAGCACTTTCCCCAAATATTCTAGGAATGGAGAATATTCTACTATAGTCCATACAGGCGCTATAATCCCGCCAATGAAGCCTACTGATAAACCTTAAAACTTATAGCCCAAACTTCCTAATTAAAGTCAAATGTACTTTTGGATGATACTTACCGAGACAACATCACTTAGTGGATTACAACAAATGGCAAATCAGGTTGAGCGATCTTCTTTCAAAAGCCCAGGGGCAGTCTAGGGTAACTATTTACTCTACACTTCCAGTGTATTACCAACCCACACATCTTTCTGTTTAACATCAATGTGATTGTGCCATAGAGGCCTACCTTTTTGGGGGCCTCTCACTCTTACTTCGTATGGTAGTCCTCAATCATGGGTGGTTCTCGGTATCTGCCCGGTTATTGTGGTGTCCCTACAGTCTCTCACAAAAAATGACAGGATGGCCTCACACACCCCTTGGGTGTCATGCTTAATCATTGGCCTGAGCTCACCAAAGAATTCTCTAGTGGCGGGCCGACCTTTCTCAAAGTGTTTTAAGAGAGGCCTTTGCGGGAACAAGGGGAGGGTTGTCTGAATAAAAATCCCTAACTCCTGCCAAGGTATATACATCAAATTTTATTTGTGGTGGAGGAGCGTTGATTAAAAAGTAAAGGGACAGATGAGTCTAATTAGGTACTCCTGTCCATTCTAGGTCGACATGTTTCAGCCATGGGTGACCCTCAAGGGGCTGGCGGCTTTCTTCAGGACCAATAGGGAGCCCTAAATGTCCCTATATTATTCCCTATTGTCTAGCATACACACATACACACTCGTACTGAAGTATACAATACCAGAATCCTAATATCTGGTGAGGTTCGCTCATAGGGATTTCCTTGTCTGTTTGTACGTCGTACATATGAACATAAAAATACATATATATTAATAGCACTTGACAGGAATGAAAAGTACATAAATCATAAATATGAACACCAGGGACACAATACATATAAACCACCAGATACAAGGATCCGATTTAAAATACTGGTCACATGAGGTTGGCCAGTATATGTTATCAAATGTTTCCATATTTGTGCTCTACACAGAAAATCAAAGCAAGTGCCCGTGACCACCACCATATCCCATGTCTTATGTATTAAAAACATGCCTAGGCCTCTTTCACAACCACGCGATCACAAACAGTCTTACCCTAATTTTGGGGGTTAATTTCCCCATGGAGGAGTGATCTTGTAGTCACACACTATGGAGATAAAGGATTGAGCTTTAATAAAATGCATCGATCATTACTCAGGGTCCCCCCCGCAGTTCTGTGACTCATGCTTTACATACTTCATCAAAGATTGCCCCCCGGGGGCATGGCCAAGATGGCAGGTGAGAGGACATGCTTTGGGGTCCCTCCGCTCCGGTACCGGCGACTCAGCACGTTGCCTCAGCGACAGCGTCCGAGCCCAAACGAGTACTGAGCTGGGTCCTGGGAGCGCCGAGAGGTCCCACGGATTTTGGGAGATAAATACATAAACAGATATGTAAATAAGCCAAACATGTGGACAAAATTGTCCTCTGTCCCATCATTTTGTTTGTTCCATAAGCTTTCATTTGTATTGTACTTTGCCATATGTTTATCCTTTCAGTCTTTCTTTCATACATTGGCATTGCTCGCTCATACCAGTTTTAACCATGGTGTTACATATAAACCACCCAATGTGCTTACTGCCCTATATACTGAATGCTTGATAAACTGTCCTATTGTACAACATTTCTGATTGAAATGTTATCTGCTGATGCACATAAATTGATAACAATTTCACATTCCCATGAACCATACTCCAGGTTTGACAACTTTATAATCATACAAGCTCTTCTGGGATTTTCTCTCAACAAATATACTAACCGCCTTGATTTCAGACCACACCTGAATGAACGAGTATTCTTAATTCACCAGATTTAATCAACAAAGGGAGTGCTTCAATACACAGAACTTCCGTGGGAGAAAGAATGTTCCCTCTAGGAGAAAAATAAGGGATGCCTACAAAGTGATTACACATTTTACATTAATCTCAATTATTTTGAAAAAGAACAGGTGCCACAACAGAAGAGATTAACAGGTATGAATCCCTTTTAAACTAATCCGAACAAGACAATATCCATTTGAAGTAGGAATGCTATAATTTATTGAGCAAAAGAACAAAACCAGATGCCCACTTCAAACATTAAAAGCTATGTACAAAGGTAAAGAAAACTAGTCAAACGTTGGCAGATCGTATCAAGAATGAGAAGCAAAAAGTGCAAATTGTTGGCATTCAAATATAAGGATGATTTACTTAAAACTGGAAAAATATGCTATTCTTTAAGATTCTAACGGTTAATAAGCGAGCATTGTAATTCTTGCCATTAAATAAATGCTCAACTTGGGAGAACCTTGGCACATTGGACATGAGTTAGCAACAACATTCACTACAGGGCCTTGGTATTTATACTAGTAATAATGTGAATATAAGTAACCTGAATTTAAACAGATTAATGACATAATAGAAATGGACGCTAATTCATTTTTTTCTGGCTGTGAAATGAAAGGTGGGATAAAAATGTTCCTAACAATTCTGATTTTATGCACTCATATTAAGATTTCCCATCCACTTCTATCACAGTTCTTCTCAGACGTAATTCATTTGCGATGACTCTTGAACTCAGTGACATACAAAGATAACAACATACATGTTTATCTTTTTATGAACCATAATAGTTGGAGCATTAAGAATAGGTCTGGGCATGAAATTCCGCTCGCGTTTGCAGAGTTTTTCCCACTCGCACCTCACGTAGCGCACGGAGTTCTGAAAAACTCAGCAGAGCTACGTTTTTTCCTTGCTCGCTTGTTAAGTTGGCGAGCGCGAGCAGGGAAAATCTTATGCCAGACCACCTCCCGGCGAGATTTTTCAACGAGGGCGGTCATAGATGGTCACTATCGCTCGCGTTGAGAAACCTTCCGTTCGCGTTGAGGAAGCTGCTGTTCAAGTAGAACATCTCCTCGAGCGGCAAAAAGAAGCAGCGCCCTCTTGCACTGCACATGGAGCCGTTTGCGCTGATTTTACAGCGCGGAACAAACACCCAGCACAAAAAATCAGCGTGAACAGCATGACGTTAACGTACTCTTCTGCTTGTGGAGCTCCGCATAGCGTGGCGGAGCTTTTTGGTCACTTAGCGGAGTTCCAGGCCTAATTAAGATTTCTGTGCATCAAAGATGTTCCAAAGAGATATTCCCCACATCTTACTAGGCTCAGTTGTTTGTAACATAATGTACATATAATATTTGGAGAGTTTTTTTTTCTCCAGCAGGCATTGTGAAGAACTTCCACAAAATGGACTTAGGTGGATATCAGGTATCTTCTGCCTGTTCTTCAATACTCTACTGACTAGTTTCCTCTGGATTTTCATGTGCTTGTCATCCTGCCTAGAGGCCATAGTTAAGGTTGGATAAAGTTCAAATCCACAAAACAAGAAAGAACAGCAAAAGAAATCCAGCTAGTCTCTTTTACTGTAGATCTCTCCTACAACAAGGAGTGGTTTGATATGTATAAAAAGGACAGGAGCTACGCGAACGTGGAATAAAACAGTCACTGGAACTAATTAAATGTTTCCAATGATGTTAAAGAGTTCACAAATCTTCCAAGGCACCAAGGGGACACCCAGGAGCCATGACACTAGTTCCAGGTACCGCCATTCTAAAAATGCTTACTTCATGGACATTTTGAAGTGTACTACTACAATATTGAGTTGCAAGTTGCTCTTAGTAAACCCTAATCTCAAACAAAGAAAAGGAGTTTCTTTTATTAATAACCTCGACTTAGTTACAGGATTTTTCGTACTGTTTTTTGAGGTTCAATACCGAGAAAAGAAACCCTACCTACCCCAGGTCATGAGAGTGCTGTGGCTGTAGGAATGCTTCTATTGGAGCAGTGGTGGAATCACCAATCCCATATCAAACAAAGCAGCTTGAGTCCTCAAAGACTGTCAAAATGGAGGACTCAGAACCTGCTAGATCAGAGACATCAGAAACTGTGAGAATGAAGGCATTAGGACCTCTTGGAAGGGAGGCGTCAAAACATGTCTGAATGGAGGATTCAGAACCTGATCAAATGGAAGCATCAAAACCTGTCACAATGGAGGGATCAGAAACTGTTAGCTCAGAGACATTGGAGAATTAAGTCATTATAACATCTTAGAATGGAGTTGTCAAAACCTGCCAGAATGGAGATATCATAACCTGTTAGACTGGAGACATCAGAAATGGCTAGCAGGAAGCCAACAGAACATGTTAGAATGTAGGCGTCAACATCTTCCAGAATGGAGGGTTCAGAACATGCTAGATCTCAGATATTAGGACCTGCTAGAATGGAGGCAACAAACCTGCTAGAATGTAGGTGCCAAAATCTGTCAGAATGGAGGGATCAGAACCTGTTAGAATGGAGGCATCAAAGCCTGTCAGAATGGAGGGACCAGAACCTGCTAGATGAGAGATATTAGGACCTGTTAGAATGGAGGCACAAACTGTAAGAATGTAGGTGTCAAATCCTGATAGAATGGAGGAATTAGACTGTGTTAGACCAGAGGCATCAGAACCTGTCAGATTAGAAGCATCAGAGTGAATCTATCAAGATTGATCAGCAGTGACTTGTAACGCTGTTTTTAGAGATATGTTTGGTATGGGTGTAAATTCACTAAAACACAAGGTGTAGTGATAGTGACAGCACACATGCTGTGACCACTGACGGCAAAACAACATTGCATACATGGTAACAGCTTAGGCAGGAGACTCATGGATTTTTCTTAAACAAAAAAAAACTGGTATTTTAGGTTTATTACTCTTAAATTTTCCTCCACTCTGATAGAGTATAATGGGAATATTAAATTCTTTTAAATTTGTTGGCTAGTATGGTATTAACTCCTTGTTCTGCCTTTAGCACTCATCAGTCTTCTACTTGTTGCTGAGAAGCTAAGGAAAGAACAACCAGTTGGAGCTTCAGAAATTAAATATTGGTCTTACAACCTTGTTTATATTCTGCTCTTGCTGCTGCTTTCATGGCCTTGAGATATGGTGTAGCAAGGGCAGTGACAGGCCACTCCATACCCTTAATAGACTACCAGGATGTTTGGTTATTTGGATCAGTACTTGAGAGTGTACACAGAAGTTCCTTCCCAAGATCATCCTCTGCTATACTCTGTGCTGACTGCCCTATCACTGTCCCATCTACCCAGGCTTTCTTGGATCAAAAAATGTTTCTATTTAAATGACTCATTTAATTTTTCCAAGCGCATGTGCAACAACTATTCTGCAGTGTTTAGGTTGTAATATAATAGGTGCTGTCGGCCAAAGTTTTGTATAGAAGACGAATACCAAAGCAGCATAGTCTTGATTCCACCCCATGCCTCTTTAATCCACCACCAGGGACTCCCTTGTCTTTATCTCACTCTTTCAGGTTCCTTTTTTGTCCCTGCTTTCTCCCTTTATCACTGTTATTCCATCTTTCTCTTCCTCCTTCTTTCTCCCTTGTCTGTTTTGCTCTCTCTTGCTGCAGGTGAAAGTCTGATGAGAAAAAAAGAGTGCCGGTCCACATTAATAAGTGTCAGTGGGCCTCACCAGCAACCCCAGGCTCAAATTAAGCCCTGCTGTTTTGGCTACCTTTTCTCTCCTATTCATAAAATAGCATGTTGGTCTCCATATTCTCTCTTGCCTCCCTATGTCTGTCGTCCTTTCGTTGATTACTTTTGCTATTTTCCTTTAAACAGTGGATGACACTGTCATTATTATTCTTTGTTGTTTATGTTAGGAAATGTTGTCCTATGTTTATTTCTCCGTGACGCCATGATTTCCTGATACAATACTAATTTGTTTGCAAATAGTTTATTAGGCCGTTTCCTTCAATTGAATGAGTGCACATTATAAATGGACACATTAATCACCCTTTTGGGGGTAAACAAGGATGGAAACCTAAGCCATGCAAATAGCTTGCACAGCACTGACATTTGAATATGAATGCAAAACAGCATGCACACAACACAGTTTCCATTGTTCGCAATTATATTTAAGGGTTGCCAATGCCAACTGAAATAAATAACAGGATTGGCGTATGCTAAGGTAAAGCAACAACATTTGTTCTTCAGTTAGGACTCAACAAGCACTGGTTTTATGCCCGAAAAAATAAGAAAATTACCATGTAATCCTCTCTGTGGAATGATGTCGGTGATTATCTCGATGGATGGTTATACATCTCTATTCCATGGTTCACCACATACTGGAGGCGGTGCCATGCAGCAAGAGGCAGGGGGGGGAGGGGGTGGGGCTAGCTTGCCCTTTGGACGCCCTCTAACCTGACCTGCCTGGACCACCCTCTCTTGAAAGAAGAGCTTCCTTGCGCCTTGTGTCGGGCGAATGCTGATGAATGCTGTTGTGTGCTGCTGTCAGCCAGTTTTCTGCACTCTATAGGGTTAGACAAGATAATAAGACGTTGTTTGGAAAGGCTTTTTTCTTCCTTTCTTCTTTAATGTGGATACATTAGTGTTTAATATGAGTCCAAGCACTTTCTTCTAGGGTGAGGGTGAAGCAGTGTGTGTTTGTCTGTGCGCATGAGTGTGCATGCACTTTTCTGTGCGCGCTTTAAAGTGATTCTTTACAGTGTGAACCATTACATGTCTTTAAATGTGCAAAAGATGTATGACAAGCATGCGCATATCGCAATCAGAAACATTAAACGCTTGAATTTGGTTGAAAGTCATCAGCCTCACTGTCGATTTAGGCTACAGAAAGTACTCCATAGCTGTCCTCCGATCACAACTGGGGCGAGTACCAGGGGGGATGTGGCTGATAAATCGTCTGTTTGAAATAATCCGCACGATACTGTGGTTTATTCTCGACTCCTAAGGAGAATCCAGTCACGTGTATGTCAGTCACGCTGAAGCGATTTGACCTAACCTCTGTTTGTTTGTTCAGATAACACTTTATCTAGGTCTTGTATTGCTTGGGATGGTGTTTGATGATATAAGCTTTTCCAGTGATGATACAAACTTTCCCAATGATGTAAAGACAAAGAAGCATTTTGGAGTACTAAAGTAGTTTTCCTGTAGTAATCTTACGTACACTTACATGCCTTTGTGAATTGTACCCAATGCAGGTGTCTCCAACCTTTTCTGTAGTGAGAGCTACTTCTGATCCGTGAAAATCACCGTGAGATACTAAAGGCCGAGTAATATGCGCATTATTCTCAAAGCCCCGCCCATGCCCAGCTTCACTGACTAGGGATAAAGAGATACCCATTTAGTGCCTGCAATGCACAATTTGAAACCAGAGAGCCTGGTATTAGTCCTGGCTTCCCTCTTCAACACATTGTATGCTCCTGACCTCTGCAGTAACCAGCTAAGAAGGCTACAATCATAAGAAATCATACAGACCTGCAGTGGTGTTCATAGCTGCTAGTGCACTAAAAACCATAAACTTCATATCTGTCTCTCACACCTCTTCATCCACCCCACTGCTACGCTCCCTAACTCGGTAACCGCACCTCGGTGGTCATCACGCACAACATGGAAACACTCACCACGTAGGATCACAAAATAAAGACAACACCTTTCCGACCACACAACCTACATGGATTAGCTTACTGACCATGTAGGCAAGTGCTTCAGTGACCCACATAAGGGTAGTAAGCACTATATAAATGCTGCAATACAATTATTTTATTATACAATGCCTCCCTTTTCTACATTATCACAACCCGGGAACTTGAAATGCCTGAGTTCAGGGTGTGCACTGTACAAAAATCTCTTCTGCCAGACAATACATTTGCTCCATGTAATAATAACCTATGCCACACGTATGGTGCACATGACTTGCCACTTAGTTCATTAATATAGCATTGTTCTCATGGATTGTGGGAGTCCATCATTTCATGTTTAAAAGCTATTACTTCTAAAAATGCCTCTCAACGATGTAGGAGAAATAAACATATTGATTTTTTAAAAGACTCTGTCATATTTTTGTATGCCTTTGTGTCATTATTTGCAAGTCTTTGCTCATGGACAGAATGGGGCCACAGATCCTTCGCTTGGCCCATGCTCAGTTCTCCCTGTTATTTATTGGCTCTATTTACAACTGAAAGATATGGCCTGTGCAGGGGTGAGGTACTTTTTTTTAAATGGGATGAATTTAAAGTGAAGCGTTAATCCTTATATTAATTGTGTCATAAAATTAACACTTAATTTTAAATTTCTCCCATTAACTTAAAGCATAGTTTTACAGGGATTTTCTTTTTTTAAATAAAGCACCTCTTGGAAGTTCTCCCTGTGCACAAACCGGAACCAGGAACTTAATTTTACATTTCTCCCATTTCATTAAAATTTAGTGAATAGACATGTAAACGTATGTTCCTGGTTCTGTTTTGTGGCCAGTAATATTGTGCAAGGTACATTATTTCTTTTTTTAAAAGATGCCTGTGAAATGCTGCTTTAATTTAACAATGAAATTAAAACAGTGTTTCAAATAGATTTAAAAAAATAATAATAATACTCTATGGATGTATGCTTACCATTGCATTATACACCCTCAACTACATTACAACGCAAATCACATTGTAAACAGACAATGCATAGTCATGATCCAAGGTCTACTTCACATGAGCAGTAATGACTTTCAAAAGAGAAACTTCCCAATTACTCGACATAATGATGTAATCTTAGTCACTGCCACGTTTGGAAGGATGTCGAGCATAGAGTGCTCCATTTATGACAGACTGTAGGACTAGGTTCGTGCTATGCTGTGCATACGCATGTAGCTAATGTCATATTGTTATGTAATCTGAAACTTTTCATGATCACAACCCAGTAGATTTCCCTTGGCCCTTATGCAAGCACAGGTATGAACCAACATACTTGCTTTAGCGGAAGGAATGGCCAGCTTATGATCCATGTATCTCTCTCAACTTACCTAGAAAGAATGTCTGTCGGGCACATAACAAAAACTGGCAGAGACTGTCAGGTATTTGATTTATTGTTGTGAGTTTCTGTCACACTTTAACCGCAAGTGCACACACACAAGAAACCCACAGTTATTTTTAAGCTTCATTTAAAGTCACATTAGTGCAGAATAAATATAAAAGTATCACAGATGTCAACACAATTGTTGTAAACATGAATGCCCAGAATGTAAACAATATGAAAACAGGCAATATGGTACATGGTGAAAATTCCTTTATCATTAACACTAGATAATAAGCACACTAGCATCACCAAAAGTCTGCCGTTCCATGAGGGTTCAATATTTAGATGATGTTGGAGCATACGAAGAACTAAACTTCATTTATTTTCAAGTCCTCAGCCTGTCTCCCAGACAAGGATGAATTGTGTCTCTGTGGCCAACTTTGTTATCAAGAAATGGTCTTGGAGCAGTTACACAAAGAACTGGTCTGGTCTGCTCACTTTGGGATTTGAGGTTCCTCGCTCTCTCATAGAGAGGGCAGTGAATGATCATTGTATATCATTCATACAATTCATTTTCGGAAAAATCAACCTTTTGATTCATGATGTTAAGATGGGAAGAAAAGTATGAGGATTAACGTATATATTCATTTTTAAATTACTATGCCTGCCCCAGACAATAAACTTTCAAAGGCTTGTGTGAATATATGAACTAGAAGAATTCTAAGAAAATGTATGATAAATATAGTACACACCGTTACATAATAATAAACATAAATGCATATAATTAATGATTGCAAATGAACAATGACATATTGGGCCTGAGGTCATGATGAGAAAATGAGCAAATGTAAAGTGTGAGGAGTGCCTATATGTAAGGAAAAATACATAATAATATTGAATTGTGTTAATGTTTTCTTGTAAAGCACACAAGAGTTCACCAGGGCTTCACAGCACTAAGAAGAGAACTAGGGGTTGTCTACCCGAATACATAAAGTTATCAGTGCAGCTCTGTGTTCTATATAAGTGAATCTTCAATTCCTTTCCAAGCAAAAAAATATTTTCCATTTGTTGACATTTTGGTGAAGAGCATTCTGTGCCTCAAGCAGCCTGTTCATAAAAGACTCTTTTCCATGTAGCTGAAACATTCTCTGCATTCACAAACGCCATCTCCTTGTAAGACACTCTTTGCCACCGTAAATTTTAGAATACTCTCTGCAGCTAAAAGACTCTGTAGCCATGAACACTATCTACAGCTAGGACACACTCTGAAAACAAAACTCTCTTTTCAGGCAGAATAATCTCAAAAGCAATGTGCCGCTTGGCCTGGCCTCCACTCCTAGATGGACTTAAACTTGGTTTCTCTGCCCCCACCCTCCAAACATATTGAGGAAGTGTGCTGCTGTTGCTATAGCGCAAGCTTCAGCAACCTCCTCCACTCTCTTTCCAATAGCGACAAAATCCATACCATCAACAGTGACATTTTCAAATATTAACCCCTTAAGTGCTGCTGTCGGCCAACGGCCGTCGCGAGCACTACCTCCGTAGTGCTGCGCACGTCCGTTGGCCGACGCAGCCCCGCCCGCTGATTAAAACCGCCGCACCGCGGTGGAATTCGAACCGCGGTTAAGGGGTTAAAAACATGTATTTCTATTTCAGCTAGAACAAAAAGTATGGAAGTTGCTGTGAATGGAGTGCAATTGAGTGTCTAGCACTACGCAAATGGGCATAATAAATATGAAGGCTACAGTAGTGTTCATTTGGAATGTTTCTTACTGTGATTAGGTGCTTCCAGAGGCGCTCTAATGCTAACACCAATCAATCAATCAATCACAGAATTTGTAAAGCGCGCTACTTACCCGCGAGGGTCTCAAGGCGCTGGGGAGAAAAAAAGGGGGGGGGGTGTGCTGCTACTGGTCGAACAACCAGGTCTTGAGTAGCCTCCTGAAGGTCAGCAGGTCTTGGGTCTGTCGTAGGCTTAGTGGAAGGGTGTTCCAGGTCTTGGCGGCGAGGTGGGAGAAGGATCTGCCGCCGGTGGTAGTTCTTCGAATGCGAGGGACGGTGGCGAGGCAGAGGTCGGCGGAGCGGAGTTGGCGGTTGGGGACGTAGAAGAGGAGTCGTCTGTTGAGGTAGGCTGGGCCAGTCTTGTGGAGTGCCTTGTGTGCGTGGATGAGGAGTTTGAAGGAGCTTCTCCTGTCGACGGGGAGCCAGTGCAGGTTCCTCAGGTGGGGGGGTGATGTGGCTGTGGCGTGGTACATCGAGGATCAGGCGTGCGGAGGCGTTTTGTATGCGTTGCAGTCGCTTGATGAGCTTGTCCGGGGCTCCCGCGTAGAGGGCGTTCCCATAGTCAAGTCTGCTACTGACGAGGGCCTGGGTGACTGTTCTTCTTGTGTCTGTCGGGATCCACCTGTAGATCTTGCGAAGCATGCAGAGGGTGTTGAAGCAGGAGGATGAGACTGCGTTGACTTGCCTGGCCATGGAGAGCGTTGAGTCGAGGATGACTCCCAGGTTGCGTGCGTGGTCGGTGGGTGTCGGGGTTGCTCCCAGCGTCGTTGGCCAACAGGAGTCGTCCCAGGCTGAGGGGTTGGAGCCGAGGATGAGGACCTCTGTCTTGTCCGTGTTCAGTTTTAGTCGGCTGATCTTCAATCGGCGACGGCCTTCATTCCTTCATGGAGGTTGGATTTGGCTGCGAGGGGGTCCTTGGTGAGGGAGAGGATCAGTTGAGTGTCGTCGGCGTAGGAGATTATGTTGAGGTCGTGCTGTCTGGCGATGCGTGCGAGCGGGGCCATGTAGATATTGAACAGTGTTGGGCTGAGGGACGATCCCTGGGGTACGCCGCAGATGATCTCGGAGGCTTCGGATCGGAATGGTGGGAGGCGGACTCTCTGGGTTCTGCCGGTGAGGAAGGAGGTGGCCCATTCCAGGGCCTTGTCTCGGATCCCTGCGTCGTGGAGGCGTGCGCGTAGAGTGCGGTGGCAGACAGTGTCGAAGGCGGCGGAGAGGTCCAGCAGGATGAGGGCTGCGGTCTCACCGTTGTCCAGCAGGATCCTGATGTCGTCGGTGGCGGCGATGAGGGCAGTCTCAGTGCTGTGGTTGCTGCGGAACCCCGATTGGGATGGGTCCAGGATGGTGTTTTCTTCGAGGTATCGGGTTAGCTGTTTGTTGACGATCTTCTCGATGACCTTGGCTGGGAACGGAAGCAGGGAGATGGGCCGGAAGTTCTTGAGGTCTCTCGGGTCCGCCTTGGGTTTTTGAGTAGGGCGTTGATCTCTGCGTGTTTCCAGCTCTCTGGGAAGGTCGCGGTCTCGAAGGAGAGATTGATGACGTTGCACAGGTGGGGTGCGATGGAGCTGCTGGCTTTGTTGAAGATGTGGTGCGGGAAAGGGTCTGACGGGGAGCCGGAGTGTATTGTGCTCATGGTCTTGATGGTGTCCTCAATGTTTACGCTGGCCCAGGCTGGCAGGGGGTCGTGGACGATGGTGTGCGGTGGGTCTGGTGCATCGATCTTAGTTGGGGCTGTCTGGGTGTTGAAGCTGTCGTGGATGTCGGCAATCTTGCGGTGGAAGGTGGTGGCGAGGGAATCGCACAGGGGTTGCGACGGCGGGATGTCGTTGGTGTTGGAGCTGGGGTTGGAGAGTTCCTTCACGATGTTGAAAAGCTCCTTGCTGTTGTGTGCGTTGTTGTCGAGGCGGTCTTTGAAGGAGATTCTCTTGGCGGACTTGATGAGGTGGTGGTGGTTACGGATGGCGTCTTTGTGGGCTGCGTGGCTGTCCGGTGTCTTATCATTGTGCCATTTCTCTCTAGTTTCCGGCAGGTGCGCTTGGAAGCTAGGAGTTCCGAGGTGAACCAGCTGGCTCTTTTGGTGGGATGTATGACGATACCACGCATGCATTACATCGCATGCCATTAGATCGCGGTTTTAACAACGCAAGTCGTTACAACGACTTGCGTTGGAGGGCGCTGGACTTAGGAGTAGTTTAATTTACTATTCCAACTCCAGCCTACGTACAGTAGGGAAGGTGTTGGATAGTAATTTAAACTACTCCTTGTCCTATGCGCCCTCCAGTGCAAGTCGTTGTAACGACTTTCGTTGTAAAAACTGCGATCTAATGGCATGCGATGTAATGCATGCGTTCTAAAGGTTGTTTCCCCTTTTGGTGGTGTCACTGTGGGTGAGTTTTTTCAGCGGGGCGAGGGTGGTGGCACAGTCGTCCATCCATCGTCTGAGGTTGCAGGCGGCGTCGTCGGTGTTGGATGGGTCGGAGGAAGGGCTGAGAGCGAGGGCTGCCCGTAGTTGGTCTTCGGTGACTTTGCTCCAGCAGCGGCGTGGGATCTGTTGGGTGCGGTGGTGTGTGGTGGGTTTCTGGAAGGTGAAATGGATGCAGCGGTGGTCGGTCCAGAGGAGTTCCGTGGTGTGGCTGAAGGAGACGTGGGAGCTTGAGGAGAAGATGGGGTCAAGCATGTGGCCGGCGGAATGGGTCGGTGTTGTGACGAGCTGGCTCAGACCGAGGTTGGCGAGGTTGGCGATCAGGGTGGTGGAGTTGCTGTCGTTGTTGTTCTCCAGGTGAAAGTTCAGGTCTCCGAGGAGGATGTAGTCGGTAGAGGTCAGGGCGTGCGTGCTGATGAAGTCGGCGATGGAGTCGCTGAACTGGGGTCGGGGCCCAGGGGGTCTGTAGACAAGGGTGCCTCTAAGGTGGTGTTGGGGTCCGTGTGGATCTGGAAGTGCATGTGTTCGCCGGTGCTGAGAGTGTCGTCGGTGCTGGTCGAGACCCTGATGGTGTTCTTGTGGACGATGGCGATTCCTCCTCCTACTACGTTGACGCGGTCTCTGCGGGTGATCTTATAGCCGTCTGGGATGGCTATGGCGATGTCGGGGGCGGAGGAGTCGTTCATCCAGGTCTCTGTAAGGAAGGCAACGTCTGGTGATGATGTGTCGAGCAGGTCCGAGAGGTCGACGGCGTGTTTGCGTGCGGAGCGGGTGTTCAGTAGGATGCATCGGAGGTGGCTGAGGTCCTTCTTGGCGGGCGCTTCGGTGGCTCTGAGGCTGGTGTAGCTGCAGTTCCGGCAGGTGAAGGGACCATGGGTGCGTTTCGGTGCGGCCTTGAAGTAGTTGTGCGTCCGTCCGGGGTTGAGAGCGTGGAGTGTGGTGGCATCGTAGCGGCGTCGGTCCTCGAGGTTGGTGCGGGGGGAGCACAGCCCAGGGGGTCTGGCGCTGGGCGCGGTCCAGGCGCAGACGGGCTTGCCTTAGGCGCGCCAGCGGCGCGACCGCGCAGCGGCCGCCATATATGGGGAGGTGGGAGGGAGGAGCAGCTGGGAGGCGGGAGGCAGGGGCAGCGAATGGGCAGTCAGGGCGGGGCCGCAGGGAGCGCAGCGGCGGAGTGGAGAGAGGCAGCGAGGGGTACAGAAGGAAAAACAAGGACACAGGGAAAATGGGGGCAGCGAGGGGTACAGAAGGAAAAACAAGGACAGTTCAAATGGGGCAGCGAGGGGTACAGAAGGAAAAACAAGGACACAGTTCAATGGGGGCAGCGAGGGGTACAGAAGGAAAAACAAGGACACAGGGAAAATGGGGGCAGCGAGGGGTACAGAAGGAAAAACAGGGACAGTTCAAATGGGGGCAGCGAGGGGTACAGAAGGAAAAACAAGGACACAGTTCAAATGGGGGCAGCGAGGGGTACAGAAGGAAAAACAAGGACACAGTTCAATGGGGGCAGCGAGGGGTACAGAAGGAAAAACAAGGACAGGGAAAATGGGGGCAGCGAGGGGTACAGAAGGAAAAACAAGGACACAGTTCAAATGGGGGCAGCGATGGGTACAGAAGGAAAAACAAGGACACAGTTCAATGGGGGCAGCGAGGGGTACAGAAGGAAAAACAAGGACACAGTTCAATGGGGGCAGCGAGGGGTACAGAAGGAAAAACAAGGACACAGTTCAATGGGGGCAGCGAGGGGTACAGAAGGAAAAACAGGGACAGTTCAAATGGGGGCAGCAAGGGGTACAGAAGGAAAAACAAGGACACAGTTCAAATGGGGGCAGCGAGGGGTACAGAAGGAAAAACAAGGACAGTTCAATGGGGGCAGCGAGGGGTACAGAAGGAAAAACAAGGACACAGTTCAATGGGGGCAGCAAGGGGTACAGAAGGAAAAACAAGGACACAGGGAAAATGGGGACAGCGAGGGGTACAGAAGGAAAAACAGGGACAGTTCAAATGGGGGCAGCGAGGGGTACAGAAGGAAAAAACAAGGACAGTTCAATGGGGGCAGCGAGGGGTACAGAAGGAAAAACAAGGACACAGGGAAAATGGGGGCAGCGAGGGATACAGAAGGAAAAACAAGGACACAGGGAAAATGGGGGCAGCGAGGGGTACAGAAGGAAAAACAAGGACAGTTCAAATGGGGGCAGCGAGGGGTACAGAAGGAAAAACAAGGACACAGTTCAATGGGGGCAGCGAGGGGTACAGAAGGAAAATGGACACAGGGAAAATGGGGGCAGCGAGGGGTACAGAAGGAAAATGGACACAGGGAAAATGGGTGCAGCGAGGGGAAACAGAAGGAAAATGGACACAGGGAAAATGGGGGCAGCGAGGGGAAACAGAAGGAAAACGGGCACCGAGGCCACAGGCAGAGAGGCGAGCTTACCAGCAGCAGCAGCGGGCGGACAACACAGGCGGAGCTGTGTGGTGGGGGAGCGACCTACCTGGCAAGGTCAAGGGTCGCTCTCCTCACCGCGCAGCGGCCGCCATATATGGGGAGGTGGGAGGGAGGAGCAGCTGGGAGGCGGGAGGCAGGGGCAGCGAATAGGCAGTCAGGGGGCGGGGCCGCAGGGACGCAGCGGCGGGAGTGGAGAGAGGCAGCGAGGGGTACAGAAGGAAAAACAAGGACACAGTTCAAATGGGGGCAGCGAGGGTACAGAAGAAAAAACAAGGACACAGTTCAAATGGGGGCAGCGAGGGGTACAGAAGGAAAAACAAGGACACGGTTCAATGGGGGCGGCGAGGGGTACAGAAGGAAAAACAAGGACACAGGGAAAATGGGGGCAGCGAGGGGTACAGAAGGAAAAACAAGGACACAGTTCAAATGGGGGCAGCGAGGGTTACAGAAGGAAAAACAAGGACACAGTTCAATGGGGGCAGCGAGGGGTACAGAAGGAAAAACAAGGACACAGTTCAAATGGGGGCAGCGAGGGGTACAGAAGGAAAAACAAGGACACAGTTCAAATGGGGGCAGCGAGGGGTACAGAAGGAAAAACAAGGACACAGTTCAATGGGGGCAGCGAGGGGAACAGAAGGAAAAACAAGGACACAGGGAAAATGGGGGCAGCGAGGGGTACAGAAGGAAAAACAAGGACACAGGGAAAATGGGGGCAGCGAGGGGTACAGAAGGAAAAACAGGGACACAGTTCAAATGGGGGCAGCGAGGGGTACAGAAGGAAAAAACAAGGACACAGTTCAATGGGGGCGAGGGGTACAGAAGGAAAAACAAGGACACAGGGAAAATGGGGGCAGCGAGGGGTACAGAAGGAAAAACAAGGACACAGGGAAAATGGGGGCAGTGAGGGGTACAGAAGGAAAAACAAGGACACAGTTCAAATGGGGGCAGCGAGGGGTACAGAAGGAAAAACAAGGACACAGTTCAATGGGGGCAGCGAGGGGTACAGAAGGAAAATGGACAGGGAAAATGGGGGCAGCGAGGGGTACAGAAGGAAAATGGACACAGGGAAAATGGGGGCAGCGAGGGGAAACAGAAGGAAAATGGACACAGGGAAAATGGGGGCAGCGAGGGGAAACAGAAGGAAAATGGACACAGGGAAAATGGGGGCAGCGAGGGGAAACAGAAGGAAAACGGGCACCGAGGCCACAGGCAGAGGGGCGAGCTTACCAGCAGCAGCAGCGGGCGGACAACACAGGCGGAGCTGTGTGGTGGGGGAGCGACCTACCTGGCAAGGTCAAGGGTCGTCTGAATCTGAAAACCTGTTTTAGAACACAACTTGATGAGCTCAATAAAGGAAGCACATCTTATATTACAAGAAGTCTGTAGATGTCGATTTATTTTCTGCACAATTCAACATTTTATGTTTCACATAATTCATTTTACTTTTAGAGGCAAAAGGGAAGCCTTCATGTAATATCATTATTTTCCTTTCATGGAAGACAAAATCATTGCTTATTGGTGGATACCTCTTTTAATAGCACATGCTGAATGTATACATTCAAGAAACCTGTGTACTTTTATAGAACAAGGATCCCTTTCGTGTCAGTGTGTGCTCAGATATAAAAATAGCTAGATAATAATTAAGGGTGGAAATAGAATTCTGCTCTGCCGGCGGAGTTCGCAGAGTTCTGCCCACTCTGCGTGGAGCGCATTGTTCTGCAGAACTCTGCGAAGTGATGCGGATCGGAGTTTTTTCTCTCGTGTGACTCGCCAATATTAAGTTGGCGAGCGCTCGCGAGAAAAAATTGCGTGCTAGACCTCCTCCTGGTGAGATTTCTCAATACCGGCGGTTGCTGCAAGTCACATCTGCTCGCGTTGAGAAATCTGCTGCTCACATTGAGGAAGCTGCCGCTCAAGTAGAATGTCTACTCGAGCATCAGAAAGCAGCAGCGCCCTCCGGTGCGACGTGGAGTGCCGTTCGCGCTGATTTTACAGCGGGGGACAAACTCCCAGTGCCTAAAGTCAGTGCGAGCAGCGCCACTTAATAGACTCCGCTGCTGGTGGAACTCCGCAGAGCGCAGTGGAGTTTTTGCAGCACTTCGCGGAGTTCCGCGGAGTAGAACTCCGCCCAGGCCTAACAATACAGCAGAATGTGCTTTAATCGCACAATTACCACATAACTTGTCTTTTCTTGTCGCATAATGTATTCAACGCTATCATGTAATTTGGCTTTTTAATGATGAATAATATTCTCAAAAGTTCAAATGCTTTATACCATCCCCTCATTTTTTATTTCTATAAAGCATGAGTTTCCAAGAGATGTAGGCCGGCTCATATAAACAGCATGAGGGTTGGCAGCAGAAGAGCACTCAACAAGAAATCCATATGAATAATGTATATTAACTTTGCAATGCCAGCAAAAACGCTCTTCAATAAATCAACGCAATACATTTAAACAACTTTTATTAACGTTTCTTACCTAGCATGTTGCAAATTCAACACAAATACAGCTAAATACATAATTAAAAAATAGAGGTGGGGGTGTGAGCAAGTTAACAGAGAGAGCAGAGTCGAGCCAAGGGTTAAGCTTGGCATAAAGCCCGTGCACGAGCCGAGCCATGAAAATATTCGGCACTTAAATCAAGTAACAGATATTATTAAAAAAAAAAAAGTCGTCAAAATCAAAAAATCTGAATTTCTTTAACATGCGAAAAGGTTTCTCTTTAGTACATTTGATTGTACTATATTGCGGTATATCAAAAACATATTAAAAGTGATGGCTTTCAAACATGAACTTAGAACCCCTCCCGCCACAACGACAATGCCACTAGTGAACTAAGTAGCAACTCAGTTGTCACGTCGTTTGGATTGTTATTATGCAAGGAACAACATTATAGTCTGTTAAATCAAACAAGAGTTTTTTGTACATCACACACTCTGAACTCGTGTTTGAACGTGATGTATGTATGCATGTACGTGATAACAAAGAAAATGGGGGTTCAATTAAGTAAAAAAAGTTGCCTAGGATCACACAATGTGGTCAAGAAGGGAAAGCCGGGATTGATCCCAGGTTTTCTGGTTTAAACATTGTGCAATTCGGCAACTAGATCGGTCTCTTTCTCTCTTAGTTTTTTACACCAAAGGTCACCCCTTTGTTTTTAATTCTTTTGCATGAGGTTGCAGCGTGGACGGTTATCAGAGCCACGTGATAGCCCGCATTCTTTTGGTCTTAAGATTTTGGAAACGTATCAACTCGTCATCAGTAAAACAAAATATAAATTTGAGCACAACTTCTTGCCACAAATTGCGTCTTACATACATCTTAAACTGATTATTAAACAAGGCATTTGGACATCAAAATTATTATAACACACGTTGTCAGAACACCAGCCTGGAGTCAGTGCAAAGGATACACATATATATTTCAAACCAACCGGCAGAAACAACCACGCAGCTAGTGGACTAGTTATCTGAGTAAGCCCCTTTAGAAGAGGCGTGGCACGTAGGGCTGTGTGGAGCAGGCTGTGCCAATTATTGTTTTCTTCTGGTTTTGTAAATACACAGCGAGGAGCAGATCTTCGTCAACGTGCAATGTGGTTCCGGCATTTTCGCATCTGCGGCGCGGGCGCGACGCTGCTGTGTGTCTGTGCGTGTGCGTGCTGTGGGCGGTCTTCAGCGCCTTCTCCGTTGCCTTGGAAAAGGTACGGAACCGGAAGTAAGTCTGAGAGAATAGCCAAAATATCCTGCTTGAGGGAGAAGTTATTGCCTGCAAAAGCCAGTTTGTTTTCTGATTTTCCACGGTCCAGCCCTGTATTTAGCACAGAAAGGCACTTTAGAATTGCTGACATTGATAAGAACCGTAAATGTACAGGGAGACAAAGCCTGGGTCATGTCGGTTTTGTTCCCGGAGGCAAGTTATGATCTAAGTGTTCTGCTGGCAGCATTTTGTGTCGCTGCGTGCAGTATGTTGCACATCAGAGTGATGCAACCCAGCTAAATTGTCCATTCTTGTGAGATCTTTGTAACGGTTATCATTAAAATTGGCCACCAGTGGGTAAAAATATAGTAAATGTGCTGTGAACCTGCAAACACTAAGAATATTATGTTTTCATTTATGCTAGAATTTAAAAATAATTAGCGGCTTACACTGGTCCAGATGTACTAATAATCGTTTCGTAAAAAGTGGTCACAAAATGCGCACCGACTTTTTGCGACTCAATTTTGCTTTTTGCAAACCAACCTCTGTACTAATATGTCAGGTCACAAAATCCCCTTTAGAAGTGGGTTGCAGTGCGACTTAGGTTATTACTATTCATGAGGTAGGTTGCAAAGCGACTCACCCCAATTGGAAACCATCATAGTGACGGTGGCCTGTGGGGATCAGCAGACCACTGTGCTTTTGATTGCATTTAAATATAGTATTTTTGAAATGCAGCCCATTTTCCTTCAAAGAAATGGAGCTGCATTTAAAAAAAATACTTTTGTAAAAATGTTTAAGAGTTAGCAGTGGTCTCTTGGACCACTGCCCAGGCCCAAAAAAGTGTATTTAAGAGTTAGCAGTGATTCCTTGTACCACTACAAACTAACTTTTTTTTAAATTAACAAAAGAGAAGGGGTCCCCTTGCCCTCCGAGAATGATTTACCACTGCCTTTGAGGAGTTGGGAACATATAAAAGGTTTGTGACCAAAATGGCAATTATAAAGTATTGATAGAGAGCATTCCGAATCTAAATTTAGAAGGGATGCCCCTTTGAAAGTGCAATTTAGTATTACTTTCCAAACTCATCCTACGATTTGGTAAGCTAAACCATTTTGCAGCACTTTTGCTGTTCATGTCAAAGAAAATGGAACAAAAAAATGCTCTACTCTGAGCTATAAATTCGCACAAGAGCTAAAATTTTAGCAAACTAGTTCCACGCTAGTTCTTTTTTATCTGCTTACCAAAAAAGAAAATAATCAAGCACCTCATTTTGCATTTTTCAAATATAAACAATGGGGTTATATTTGAGGTATAATTATTTAGCTTCATTAACTTTTACTTAAGTGGCAATAACTATGCAAAAGCTGTCTTCATTTTTTAAAACAAAGGTGATTTCTTTATTAAAAATATTTCACATTTATCAAATAATTTAGTATGGAGGCAGTACAATATATTTGTTCTGTTTTTTGGCACCACTTCAGAGCCTACTTGCTCCTGCTCCATAAAAAGGTGCAGAATGGTGGAGAAATTGTTGTCAGTTGACGAAACTCAAAGGTGGATTTGACTTTCATCCGTGCAGTTTATATACTGATGTAACCGGGCTGGTAAAACACACTTAGTTCACCCTCTAACTCACTTTTGCTATCTCGCTAAGAACTAAGCCACTGGTTTGGGTGAATTTTTACCTACTGTAGCACTAGAGTGGAGGCTCACCCCCACTCCCCACTAATCCGAATGCCCCCCGCTTTCCTCCAGTGATTGGATTAGTCGAGGCCTGTTCCCAGAAAGGCGATGCCTCGAATGCATTTTGCCACGAGTGGCTGGCAGAATGTCCACCAGCTTTCTGAATGGATAAGTGTCCCACCCTCAGCAGAGGCCCTTGTGAGACAATGTATGAGAGGCCGAGTAACACATCTGATCAAAAACCTCTCTGAAGTTGCAGCCTTTTGTGTGTATACTTTTGAAATATCTCCATTGTGATGCAAATGTCGATTTTCACTCAAAATTAGCTGAAAACGATTATTCCAGTAGAAACTGCCAAAGGTGATGAACTGAAATTGAAACATCCACCATTTTAAAAACATGGCTAACCCATCTGACTGGGTAAATGTTAATCTTCCATCATTTGTTAGAAAAGTTAAACAATTTATGTGCAGTATTATAGTACGCATTATGCAGTTGAAACGCATGGTATGTGCAAAATGATCTCAAATTCTTCTCGAAAATTTAAATATTTAAAAAATCTTTTCCTATCACAGATATTGCTTCTGATGCCTTTCAACCACTGCTTTTTCAACAAATCTTTATTTCAAGGGTTTGCATTTAAAAGTTAGTGCCTTCTGCTGTATCACAATTAATAGAGAAAAGAAAGAGAAGCATAGAGATTGGAACTAAAATCGAGTTTTTAAACAAGTCACAATTAAAGAAATTAAGTCAGCTAAGATAAAAAGCCAGACACAATAAAGCGCCATTCGGCGCTTTCGCTGACATTTTATTTGCAGCCTTTTGTCAGGCTGAAAGTGTCCTACTGTACACGTCTCCCTGTACATCTGAAGGAACAGTTCTCCTGCCAAAATACACAGTCTGGGATTAAAAGGCCTGAAACCTACCACCAAGTTCTTAACGCCCTCCCACCATCATTAGACTAAATCCGCCATCGTTCCGGATTCATTTTCCCTCATTCATCTGTCCCGCTAATTCCTGCTGCATTCACCGGGCTTACATCTTAATCTTTTCTGTTACATAGAGAATACATAATGAAAAGCTGCGTTTTCTGGGTACATGCACACATTGGGAGCGGATGAACCATATGCGAACGGACATACAATGCTGAATGCGGGCTGAATGGTGTCCGGTGCTAGCAACAGTGCAGGCCCGGGAACAAAAGGCCGGCCAACAAGGGCCCTGCGCTGGCCCGGCCTCGCTCGAACACCGGGGGATTGGCCGCTGAAACATGGGTATAATTTCACTGTTTTCACTCACACAAGCTGTGGGAAAGGAGTCACCATCTGATGTTCGATTGAGCGGGATATGTTTTTGGCAGTGGCCTTCTATTCGTCATTGAGGCGAGATGAAAAAGAGGCTTGGGCGCCATTGGCTGCATTGAATCCGGCGTCTGGCAGGGAGGTATGTCCCCAGGAGCGCATGCTTGCTTTTGCCACCCAAATTGCAAGGAATGTCTTTGCTGCAGATTTTGCTCGATCAGTTGGGTTTCATGAAGGCGGATGAGTTACAGTGGTGTGGTGAAGAAGGGGACCGACTTGCTTATCAGGCAAGTGATGGGGGGTATTAATGGGAGCTGAAAATTCCAAATCCTGCCTCATAGGACAGACATTAATAGTGTGATATTGACTTTTAGCCCTCAACTGCTCCAAGATCTTGCTTGGACCAACCCAATTTGTCTTGGGTGCCTTTTGCTGCTTCGCACTACCACCTGCTTGACACTTTCACAAATCACCTGCAAACCTGGCACACTGTCATCACTCGTGCTGGCAAATCACAATGTTTTGGGGCAAGAGGCACCAGACAATGAAAATCCAGAAGCTGGTGCCATTAGTAAATACAATGCAGATGGAGGCTATAGAGAAATCAGGCCATTGATACCCCAGCCAGTGTTGCAAATCCGATCTTCTGTAATGTCCAGGTTAAAAATGGGTGCATCACTCCTGTTATTTGTTTCTGAAGCATTTTATATGAATTATATTTTTTCTACATTACAGGATCTAACAACATGGTGAATAAATAACCTAACGTGGGATCAGACATATTTCTTTATTCTCTTTCCAAAGGCCAAAAAGCTAGGTTAGGTAATTGGGTTATTCAAAGGATCAAAGTAGGCCCTAAAACATCTGTTCTAACACAATGTAATGATCCAAAAGTGCCTAAGGGTTACATCATTTTACCCATTTTACAATTCTATGAAATTTCTCACATTAAATAAGGTACTTGGCCAGACCCCATACCCTCTCTCAACCTTTTTGTGTTGCAAATAGAGTCATTGACTCTTCATTATTAAGAATCTTGGCTTCCAGTTGCACGGATCAAAGTCAATTTTCTTCAAATACTCTACATTTTTGGAAATGCCAATGGCGTATTTTTAATATCATAATACACTTCGAACCCATATAAGCTTTGATCACCACTATTTACAAGTGACTATACCACTTTTCACACCTGTTTCAAGCTTAGCGAAAATGTTAACAGTTCTAGTAATATCAAGGGATATCTTATATCTGTATTAGAAAAGAAGGCATGATCACAGCATCTTTCATACAAGCAAAATATATTCTGACTGATACATACAGTAGGTCATTTTTATTTCTCAGCTTTGAGGCGTCTACCATAACATTAGGTGTGTATTGCACTAAGGAGCAACATGGCTCACCTAGGTGGACCAGTGGCTCCTGCTGTATGCAAGCATCACCAAAACACCACTCTAGTTTGTCTTAACCATGTCTCTTTTGCACTCATGCCAGAAGTCAATGAACTTTCTGATCAAACTATTTTCTAGACTCCATTGCCAAACCTTGAGTATCCTTTTTGCTAGGCATTTGCAGCTTCTTTGCCTCTTCTATAGATCCTCCTTGGATACCAATGTGGTCTCCCTCTAGTGCATCAAAATTATCCTCGCCACCAAAAGTTAACAACTCAGCAACAAACAGGGCCAAGGGGTCAAGACAAGCTTTACCATGTTTCAACAGAATCATTTACTTCTCTTGATAATTTTCCATTACAAAAACAAACCGGCCCAGCCCAGCCAACATTTCATAACTTGGAACTTCTTCAGGGCATACTTAATTTGTAGGTCGAAATGCAGATTTTTGAAACAGCTCTTACTCCCAGAGATAATATTGTGTTTCAGAGGGGTTTGACTGTTCATTGATCATCAGACTCCTCCTTACCACCTTGAGGACGTGACTTCATAGGCACAAGTATGTGTTCTAAATTATAAGAACTCCTACAGTATCAGCATAGTGCATCTGGAGGGTGGCATCCGCCAAATGCTCTGTGCCAAAAATTCCAATTGAACCTGTCCCCAAGAAGGTACAAGTTGCGGGACGAAATGCGTTGGCTGGGCTAATCTGTTTTTGCAATGAGACATGATAAATAGATAACGAGAACTAAAGGATTCTGCTGGAACATGATAAGGTGATGGCATTTGTTCTGTTTATTGAATTTGAACCAAAGCATGATCGACCAAATTTGGTCAATATATGATTATAAATTTGGATTGGACTACCAAATAGGAATGCTTCTCCCATCATCATTATAGTTGTTTTATCACGTATCTGTATAATGCTTTATGGAGATCAGGCTGGTCCCTGGGAAGGATGCGCCTAATGAAATACAGACAAGTGGAAATCATATGGCAACGTGGAGTAACTATCTATGGCTGACGCTGTAAATTAGTTTTTGAGATCACTAGATACGCCTTTGCACTGCAGGACTGTCTAGTTGTTCAGTGTTGAAAACTGAATGCGCATTAACCAGGTCAAACTGAATGGTGACCCATGCTGCAACTTTTTGATTTTGTGCAAGATGGACATATACCATGATGGTCATGATTAGTTAAAAGTGTGGAAAGAGTAGTGGAAGGGTGTGTGGATTATTCACAAAGTGAAAAAAGACACTCATGGTTTGCATGTAGTTGACACTCGTGCTGGGCACTATAGAAGCACATGGCGCTTATGGCCATGGACATTGGTGATCCTAGGTATATTCTTGCCATGGTGTATTTATATTCGAGGTATGCTTCACAGGTGAACGCAGGAACATTTTAAAATTCCTTAATGAAATATTTTATATGGAGTATTTTTTTGTCTATCTTACTGATAATGGCATGTAACTAATATGTAAAGAGGTTTTGTTTGTGAAGGGAACTGAGGACAAAAGGTGTTCATTGTGTCACCCAGGAACCAATGGAGTTGGAGAGATGGTTAAGAGGATAATAAAATACTGTATTCAGAAGGCCAAAAGTTGTGGGAGGGACTTGACAGTGGCTGAAGGGGGCTGACCTATTACGCCATTCTGTGTATTCTGTTGCACGGGCTGATGTAGAATTTGAATGACAGTTTGACAAAGAAATGGGTGAAGGAGGCTGACCTAAAGCCACTTTATGTAATCATTATTTTATGCATGTAAATATTATATTATGTTTGACATGAATGGCGCAAATGCCTTTACAAGTCAAACCTAAAAAGAAGATGACAGAATAATGAAGAGCAGAATGATGTAAGTGTAGCAGAAAAATGAGATGCCTAATTGTTTAAAGGATGTTGTAATTAATACTTTTTTTTTTTTTTTAGTTTTCAAAAACCTTTATTGACCAAGTTGCATAAACAAATTACATTCTTGCACTGAATCAAAGCACCATGCACAAAAGTACAATTGAAAATCACAAGGAGTACCAATAGTTCAAAACATCAGAGAACGACAGCATAGCGAGTGTTATACAGGCACTTTTGGACAATAAACAGTCATTGGTATAAAGCACATAAATCTCGGGAAGGGGCTGGCCCTGCTGAGAAGTAGACGGGACAAGGAGGGGAGGCCGATTGCTATCCTACACCGGCGGCCGCCACGGGCGGGACGCCGGCGGGGAGCGCGGGAGAGGAAGCCAGGCTCGGGGGAACGAGCAAGGAGGTATGACACGAGGGGCCCCCATATGTCGAGTGGGCGAGATCTAGCTGGCATAAGGTCCCAGAATTCAGACAATAGGGTCTGACAGCGCAATGCATCTTCGAGCCATTGAGCGAATTTAGGTGCAGGTTTGCGACCCCAACACATGGAAACCCGACGCCGTGCGAGGACAAGCAGCATGGCAATGAGACGGCGGGAAGCGTCCGGGCAGAATTTAACAAAACCGAGGAGGCAGAGCGGGGGGTCAGGCTGAACCAGCGAGGAGGTGATTTCTGATACGGCAGAACAGACCTCGCTCCAGTAATTGGCGACCTCGGGGCACAACCAGGCAAGGTGAGCGAAATCCGCCGCAGGAGCAGAACATCGTAGGCACCTGTCACTTGGGGTAAGTCCCAGCTTATGCAACTGAACGGGGGTACGGTAGAGCCTATGCAAGTATTTAAAATGGATAAGGCGCAGACGATAGTTGGGGGACAGTCGCTTAGTTTGCGCACAACAGTATAGCCAATCAGCTTGAGAGATAGCTATGCCAAGGTCCTCGCCCCATGCCACACGAGCGCGATCAGTGGAGATGGAGGTATCCGCTAGCGTGAGGGTGTATAGTTTGGTTACCAACTTCCGAGGGGACGAAGACGAATAAAGAAACTCAAGAGCGGTTAACGAGGCAGGAGGCAGAGGGAACCCAGGGTGCAGCTCCCTGCAAATAGCCCTCAGTTGATAAAAAAGCAGAGTGTCCATGGGGCCGGAGTCCTCAGCCAGGGAATAAAACATACTCTCCGGATAGAGATCCGCGACTGTAGTCAGCCCCAGGCGAGTGGCATGTTTAGCCATGGGTGGTGAGGGGAATAGGTATGTTCAGAAATAAATACAAGAATTTTGGGAGGACGACCATCTTGGCAATGGCTATTCGACCAGCTAACGATAGGGGCAGCCGGCTCCAAAGGGGGATCTTCGACTCAAGCCAGTCAATCGCACAACCGAAATTAGCCCTCCAGAGTTCGTCCACGTCCCTACTCAGCCAGATTCCTAAATAACGAGTGGGGCCGGACGCCCAGACGAAAGGATATTCCGAGGTGAAAGGAGTGGTGGCGTCCGTGAGAGGGAACAGGATCGACTTGTTCCAGTTGACCTGTATGCCTGAGTAGCCCCCAAATCGTATGATCTCGCTTACGAGAGGGCTAAGATGTTCCTGGGGGTGACGGACATATAAAGTGATGTCGTCGGCATACATAGAAACCAGGAGGGCGCGTGCCGCAAACCCGATTCCCCTCTGGGTGTGGTGTTGTCGGAGTCGGGCCGCCAGTGGTTCCATCGCGATAGCGAAGAGCATAGGTGAGAGCGGGCATCCTTGGCGGGTGCCACGTCCGATAGAGATAGGATCTGGTACCATGCCATTAATTCGTAGACGGGCGGTAGGGAGAGTGTACAATAATGAGACTTTACGAATAAAAACCGAACTAAAACCGAGACGTGGAAGGATAGAGAATAAGAAGGCCCATTCCAGGGTGTCGAAGGCCTTGGTGGCGTCGAGTAGGGCGGCCATCGCAGGAAGCGCTGGGTTGATTTGATGCAGGACGGAGAAGATGGTCCGAAGATTGTGGGAGGTTGCCCGGCCCGGTATGAAGCCGGACTGATCCGGGCGGGCGATAAGCGGCATGAGGGGGAGAAGACGCGACGCAAGCAGTTTGGCGAAGATTTTGTTATCAATATTAATGAGGGACAGGGGGCAGTAGGAGTCGCGCAGTTCGGGGGCTTTGTCCGGTTTTAGAAGAAGGGTCAGCATGGCCTCGCGGAGCGAAGGTGGAAATTGACCACAGTCGAAGGACTCATTATACATGGCGGCCAGATGCGGCACCAGCAGTGGAGCGAAAGCCTTGTAAAAAGAAGCGGGCAAGCCATCCAGACCAGGGGCCTGGTCATCAGGCATACCATTGATGGCGGCTAGTATTTCCTCTTTAGAGAAGGGCTCGTCTAAATATTCCCGGTGGTGGTTTTCGAGCCATAAAAGCTCAAGGGTATTGAAATATTGGTCGAGGGCATCACGCGGGGGGGCGGATCGCGCAGTGTACAATTGCATATAAAAGTCAGTGAACCGCGTCTTGATCTCCTCGGAAGAGGTGGTGCAAGCTGGGCCACCATCCTGGAGCGCCATGATGTAGGAGGCAGCACGGGCCGGACGGAGAAGGTTGGCCAAAGTCTTACCTGGCCGGTCGCCCTCGCCGAAGCGGCGCGCCCGGGCCTCCCTGCCAAGGAATGATAGTTCTTTGTTAGCCTCCTCAGCAAATTCAGTATGTTTCTCGCGAAGACGGGTGAGTGTGTCGGGGCTAGGGGCAAGGGCGTGAGAGGCGTCCAAGCTCTTAATTTCGGACTCCAGCTTATGTAGAGTATTGCGGATGGAGCGTAGGACCCCAGACTGTTTAGAAATACATGCGCCGCGAATGACGACTTTGAAACCCTCCCAGAGAGTGGAAGGGGAGGCCACAGAGCCCTCATTGAGCTCGAAGTAGTTAGTAATTGTGGTCTGGATCTCGTCACAAAAGACGGAATCACGCAAAGCGTTCGGAGGTAGCCGCCAGGAGAAAGCACGTCGGGGGGACAGAGGTAGGCGGAGACCAAGCTGAACTGGCGCGTGATCTGACAGAGTTCGCGCCATGTGATCAACGGAGGTGAGCCAGGAGAAAATGTCAGGAGAGGAGATCCAGAGATCCAACCGGGACCAACATCCATGAGTGGCGGTGACACATGTGCCCTCGTGGGCCTTGGGATGTGTGAGGCGCCAAGCGTCGTGCAAGGAGTTCTCGGCGAGGATGGAGTTTAAGAACGCCGCGGCGCGAGGATGGGAGGCATGAGAGCCAGAGCGATCCAAGACGGAGGATAGTGTCACATTAAAGTCCCCACCCCAGAGGAGTGCAGCGGGGCCGAGTGATGAAATGTGGTGCCATACCTGCGCAAAAAAATCTGGGACATCAGTGTTGGGACCGTAGATAGCAGCTATCGTGAGGGGTTGGGCCTGAAGGGAGCCGTGAAGAATAACAAATCGCCCTGCGGGGTCGGTTATAGCATGGGAGGTTTGCCAAGGGAGCCCCCTACGTATGAGGATAGAGACCCCCCGAGAGTAATTGGAATAGTAAGAGGAGTGGGACTCTCCCCAGTGCCGGGAGTGCAGTCTGGCAGCGGATGCAGGAAGCAGGTGGGTCTCTTGTAGCAGACAGATGTCCACCCTGTGCCGGACCAGATGTGCATGAACAAGTCGGGCCTTGCGGTGGTCGTTGAGACCCCGGATGTTCCATGTCCAACAGATAGTGTCAGTCATTCAGACAGGGCGTGGAGAAGCGGCCGGGGTGCCAGTGTAGGTGGATAGGGAAGCGCCTGGCGACTGTGAAGAGTGTGAGAGATGCAGCAATATAAGAGGTGCAGGATGACAACCAGTAAACTGCCATGGCAGGGAACTGGGCTTCGAAGGGGAGCCATTAGACCCAACACAGGAGAGAAGGTGGCAGCAAATGCCATGCGCGGAGGCGTGGCGTCAGAGGAACAGCTAAGGCAGTGCAGAAAAGTATATCGAAACAGTGCTGGAGCAACATAGTCAAGCATGCAATATGTCAACAGAATGCAAAGTGACCAAAACATATTAGCCTCAGAGGGAGGCCATAACACCCCAAGAAATCCCCCCCATCCCACCTCCCACACCAACCCCCCAAACAGGTTGAGAGACCACCCAAACCCACCCTAGGGAACCACAACTGGGAAGGGGTAAGTCAGTAGCCAAAGTGGGAATCATCCCACGGGGGCATGGCAGCGCTCGGCATACGCCCCTGTCGAAGAGACAGGGTGGCCAAGCCGACAGTGAACAGCAGATAACCAGAATAAAGAGTCTTGCAAAGGTCCATTTAGTCCTGGTCCCTCAGCAAACCACCAAGAGCCGAGTGTTGCAAGTGAAGCCTGGTGGGGTCCTCGGGCCGGGAGCCAAAGTGGAGATCAGAGTACATCTAGCGACGCAGAGGAGGATGGAGTCAATCATTGTCACTTAAGACACCAGAGGCAGAGTCCTGTGAGGGGGCTGGAGTGGAACGGTTGGTGTGGTCGAGCTTTTTGGCAAAAGTGAAGGCATCTTTAGGGTCAGGGAAGATGAGAGTTTTTGAGCCCTGTCTGACCCGTAGCTTCGCGGGATACGCAAGGGAGTATGAGATCTCGAGCTTTTGGAGGATCCGCTTCGCAGGCAGGAACTCACGACGGGCAGCTTGCACCGCCAGAGTATAATCCGGATAGAAGGACAGGGAGTTACCTTGATGATGTACCCCACCCTTGTCCCTGGCCGCCCGAAGGATGGCATCGCGATCCCGGAAGTTGAGGATTTTGGCGATGATGGGACGAGCTGGTAATCCAGGGGCCGGACGGGGGCCAAGGGAGCGGTGGGCACGCTCTACGATGAAGACAGGGGAGAGCACGTCTCCAAACAATTCACGCACCAGGTGTTCCACGAAATCCTCCATTCGCGAGATGTTCGTGGACTCGGGAACCCCCGTGATGCGGAGGTTACTTCTTCGGGAGCGTGCCTCCAAGTCCTCGTTTTTAGTGCGTATTAGCTCCAGGATTTTGTCCATTTGAAGGAGTTTTTTGCGATCCTGGGTGGCGGCATCCTCGATGTCAGAGATCCTCGTCTCGGCATGCAGGAGGCGGTTGTCGTGCGAGTCTACTCGTGACTTGACCACGTCGAGGCGTGAAGAGAGCTGGTCCAGCTGGGCAGCAATGCCAGAGACGGCGGATTTAACCTCTAGCATGATGGCCTTGAGATCATCCTCCCGGGAGGCGGCCATCTCCGTGGGAGGAGTGGACTCGCCTCCGTCGGCGACTGCGCCGTCCTGGCGCGTCTGGCGGCGTTGGTCGAAGGTGAGCCTGGGCTGCTTGGGGTCGGTCTTACCCATGTCACCAGCCAAGAGGGGAGTAGACAGGAAGCACCGCTGGGTGTTGGAACAACCGCCCCCACAGCAAGGGCGTCAGGCAGGGCAAGTAGATGATGCAGAAGGCGGCACCCGGGAGGATGCCACGAGAAGGAAGCTAAGAAGGTTGGCGCGGTCCCACGCCGCGAAGAGTAGAAACAGGTCCCCCCTGGGCAATCGGGCCGGCCAGCAGGCAGAAAGGCGTCCCAATAGCGTGTGGCAGGCCAAGCCCGAGGGTACAAGCTGACAGGGAGTCCGTGGTCCACGCGTCAGGGAGCACCGCCAGAGGCAGCCCTGCAGGTAATAACAGGTGTGCCGCTGCGGGGAGCGGCGCCGCAGGGATCCAAGGGGGGCGCGCGGCCCAGCGCACACGGGGCCGGACCCCACGGGGCTGCAGAGGTGTGAAGACAGCACAGGAGCGGGGGCCCCGTGGCGTGGCGCACGCTACCCCCAACCCAGCGGCAGCGGCCCCCAACAGTGATGGCACTCACCCCAGTCCACAGGGATCAGGCTGCAGTCAGGCCAAATCAGGAGATAGCGCAGTGTATAGGCCCCTGGTATCGCCGGTGAAAGAGCAGCTCCGCGCCGGAACAGCGCCCGAGGCGGGGGGTCCAGCGGAGCCCAAGGCGGCTAACGGAGGTGCAGGGCAGAGGCGGGTGACTGGCCGTGCCGGGCCGGAATCGGATCCAGGCATAGAGTTGGGTCGCTGAACGAGGCCGGGTATTCAGCGGCGAGGCGCGGGGTCGGTGAGCTCGCACCCGGGCGCCAGTGAGGGCGGGAGACGCACCACCGAGAGAGGAGCAGCGGCGGGGGAGCCACGGGGGGTGCGCCACCCACGTCGCCCGGCCTGAGTGGAGTAAGTGTAGTCCCAGCGGGCGCCGATATGGGATCAGCCGGCGCCCGCACCCAGTGGCAAAGAAGGCCGGGCGGTACGGCGTACGAGCCCCCAAACCCCGCCGCCGAGAGCCCCCGGCGATCGTAACACTCACCCGGCCCCTCCGGCAGCAAGGAAGTACAGAAGCCGGGTCAGCTCCTCAGGCGCGGTCAGGCTGAGGCGAAGCGGCCCCGCAGCAGCAACTGGAAGGCCCGACCCCGAGGCACGGGCCCAGGAGCGCAGCTCGGCTCAGGAGCGGCAGAGCGATGTGCGGCAAGTGTCCAGCGGCACCCCAGGATGAGGTGAGAGTGCGAGTTCCGAGGCCAGGTGTTCAGGAAGCCGTCATCTGCAGGATTATGGCGGATTAAGAAGCTTGGCCTGCAGAGCCCACCTAAAGTGCGGCCATCTTGCAGCCGGCCAAGCCACGCCCCCTGTTGTAATTAATACTTGGTTGCGTTTTCAAACATGGGTTATATTAAAAAAGGAGACGTATGACATCAAGGTAGGTGATCTAGAGATAGAGGAGCATATTTACTAATCTTTCACATAATGCAGGGCAGCAAGAAAGTTGTTGCATTGCGCGAAAGGGAGAAAGCAGTACTGCTCCATATTTACAAAGAAATGGAGCATTTTTGCTATCTCCTTGCACTGGAGCAGTGTGTGCACCCCAGAGCCAATACAGGTAACATTGCACCATAGTGCAAGGGTGCCTGATGTACTGGCAGGATTGGTTTTGTGCAGGAAGGGACACAGGTCAATCACATTGTACACAAAATATGTAGAGGCCACCTCGCTGATTCTCAGTGTCCATTGCTCGCTCGCCGTGCTGCTCCACCTGGCAGCTGTTGTCCCTTCTGCACTCCAGTCCTCAAGTTCAAGGCCCTCCTCCACCCGCAGGCTCCCGCCTGCGCCTCATCCCTGATGGTCCAGTAGTGAGTTCTGTCTCTGCTTTTCTCTGCTTTCCTGTCTTTTTATTTTTCAGTATTTCTCTTTATTCTGTTCCTTTTCTGTGCCTTTTTCTTTGTTATTTCCTTTGCTTTTTTCCATGCCATTCTATGCCTCTTCACCTCCCGCCCCTGCCGCTGCTTGGCCCCATGCGGCCCGCCCCCTTCCCGCACCGCTTCCTGTCTCCCGCCTCCAAGCTGACCAGCCCCTCCCACCTCACTACCACTACTTATTGGCGCCCGGTGTGCGGCTGCGCGCAGGGCGGTGCTCTGCAGACGCACCGAAGGCATGCCAAAGGCAAGCCCGTCTGCGCCCGTCCACGCCTGGACCCTGTTCAACGCCGTGGACCCTGATCCCCATGCCTTTCAATGCTAAGAAGTTAGCATCCTCCATGCCCTCAACGCAGGACATGCAACAGCCCGCCACCCCGCATCGCCAAATGACACCTAAGGACCATTCACCTGCCGCAACTGCACCTTCTCCTGCTTTCGCACACCAAACCTACCAACTGCATGGCCCCCAAGAACCGGACTCGACCACCTCAGCTGCAGCCTACTCAACACACGCTCCCTCAACAAACATGCTGTGGAAATCTGGGAACTGCTCGACTCCATCCCCCGCATGTCGCATTCTTCATAGAAACCTGGATGAACCCCACTTCTGCACTGGATATCTCCACTGCCATCCCAGACAGATACAAAATCATCCACAAAGACAGCACCAACTGACCAGGAGGAGGCATCGCCATTGTACACAAAAACACCCTCCGCCTCACAACTAGCTCCGACAACCACTACCTGACATGGAGCATCTCCACTTCCAGATCCGGACCAACCCGAACTCCACCCTCCACGGCACCCTCATCTATAGACCCCCACAGACCCTGCCCCCTTTCAGCGAATCCATAACCTACTTCATCGCACACCACGCCCTCACCTCAACAGACTAAATCCTCCTCAGCTACCTCAATTTCCACCTGGACACCCCCAGCAACCCCAATACCTCAACCCTATTGGAGAACCTCGCCACCATCGGACTCAAACAACCGGTCACCTCCCCAACGCACTCAGAAGGACACACGCTCGACCCCATCTTCTCTGCAAGCAACAACATCTCCGTCAGCCACACTTCGAACTCCAATGGACTGACCACCGCTGCGTCCACTTCGCCTTCACCAAACCCACCCAACACCACAGCGCCCACCACTACCCTCGCCGAAGACCAACTTGCCACCGCCCTCCGCAAGACACCACTGCCAACTTCCACAGACACCAACACCTCAGCACGCAACCTCCACTCATGGATCTCCGACTGCGCCAACACACTGGCTCCCCTCAGAAAACCCTGCGGCAAACAACCCGCAGGGAAAGCCAGCTGGTTCCCTCCAGTTATAAACACCAATGTACCCCAATCTAGGCCTAGGTAGTTACACAACCTTTTACCTACATCTGTCCTACCATTGTTCTACATAACATTACCTAGTTTGGTGCCACATTACTGTTGTTTGGCTTTCTCCGAAAACTAGCCTCATTATGCATGACGATTCTCAGTATCACAGCAGGATTACCATCTTCTGCATAATAACTCTGTATAAGGGTCACCTCTATTGTCATTCTTGCCCAACATGCCCATAGTACACTTCTAGGTAGAACCCCTGAGGGTACCCTTTGGATATATAAGCACTACATCTTCACTGGGCGAACCAGAGGAGAAAAAGACTTCCATGCTGACACGCTGACGCAAGACGCTGGTGTTCCTGCACGCAGACACTCCAGCATGCAGTGGTCTGACATCCCTCACGGGGTGTCCTTCTTGAGACCAAGACGGGGGTCCTACACTCTCCCATATCAGGTAATGGGGTTGGCTTTATCCTAATGGGATTCTTGGCTATACACCTACATACATGCTAGGTACACTTAGGTACATCTAGTTAGGGTTGCATCGTAGGAGTATGCATATTACTGTCATGTATCTATATACCTGCATATTTTCATTGTTTTAGCACTATGGTAGAATTCTACCTGTTCTTTACTCTGTTGGTGCTTATAACCGTATATATATTTGTTTCTGTCTCATGGTTGTTGCAGCACATGTATTTCACACTAGAATGATGCTGGTTCAATAAATACTTATTGAAAAACGCCCCCACCGTTTATTCTGTGTATCTCTCTGAGACAAAGTGAGCACGAGTGACTGAGCGAAAAGTACTGTACTGTTTCCACGATCCCTGAGGGGTCAGGATTGTCATGTTCGATAATTGCCAGAAGCTATTCGCTCCTTGGTAAGAGGGGCTCATAGTGGCACTGTGAGGTAGCAGGACTAACAGACTAACATATCCTTTGAGGATGTCTGGAATTAGTCTGAACACCAATCCCTTAGTTTATGTTGTCTAAACGCGCAGATCCCATATAGATTTGTAGGAAATACACGACATGGCGCCTCCAATGTTGGTTTGGTTCTTATTTAACGGTCAAATCTGAGTAGTTCAATCGTGCTTCCTCAGAGACCCCTACTCACATATATCCAGAGACGTCTGGAGTGGGAAGGGAAAAATCCGCCGCAGCTGAGTAGGTTTATCCTATGTATTAGCTGTAGGTTTATTCAAGCTTGAAGGATTATAGTTCCCTACATTGTGCATAAAACCTTATCTTATTCTCCTTGAAACAATTTTTTAACAATGTCTGTCGAAGATAACAAATGAGCAGCATTGCATGCAGATGCAGCAGGAGAGGCAGAGCAGGAAGGTGCTATAAACATTTCAGAAAAAGTAAGAAATGCACTTACTTTAAAATTTGCAGATTTTGGAGTCCCAGCGTTAGGTGGGACTGTTACCTTCGTGGTTGAGGCACACGAAGCATATTGGACAGAGGTGTTCTATTCATGGATTAAATTCACACCTGCAGATGCATGCACACATACATTTCATTCTTACATTCCAGATGAAATTCCAGAAGAATACAACGCATACGAGGATATTGAGGTCCCGTTAACATACCAGGAACATATAAACTGGTTTGAAGGCACCCTCCCACATACCACAGACAAAGTAAGACTGAGTCTGCTCAGCAGAGACGGAGCAACTTGGCCGGTCCTGGCTGCTTGCACACCACATCCAGAAGTTGGCACATTGCCAATTGCAGACTTGCGTCCACTTCACAAAGAAATAATAAAACTTTACAGAAATATGACACGTTTGTTATGAGAACACACACTTCAGCCCACAAGGGTTACTCCAGTAGGTCAACTACAAAGGACTGCAACTAAAATTACCCCACAAACACTGAACGCAGTTATGGGAAGAACGCACACTAAACATGAGCAAATGTCATTCTGGACAACAGAGAAAATAGCAGTTAGAGGCAGTGTTTTTTCACACAGGCCCACAAGAAAAACACAGAATACTGACAATTTGCTTCCCGATGGGGATAGCTCCCCCGATAGAGGATTGTACCACTTGGGGTACAGTCTTCACTGCCATCTATACCAGGACTCATGGCACCCCTTCAATAGCAGTGATACCAGAAGTATTAAGGCAAATACAGAATGAGTATGGAGCAGAAACTGCTCTAAACTTTGGGATGAAATTGATAGGCAATTTTTCCCAGGTATCTACCATTATGTTAGCAAACATAGAATGGGAGGCAGCAGCGGTGGCCATACGCCAACGCCTGAGGGAATGCACTCCTGCACAACAGGAGTAGGATTTATCAAAAATTGTCAAAGATACATATACGCCGAATTAGGTACAGATAATTTGGAGCTAGACCTATGAAACCACAAGTAATGGGTAATCCTGAAAAGGATAACACGAAGCAAGCACCCGATTGTTCTAAAAAAAATGGGATAATAAACAATGCATCACAATCACGGGGTGGGTCTCCTCAACAGGAGCCCTTCGAAAGGAGGTATAACCTTAGGAACCGTGATAACATTGGAAAACCTGACAGGTATCAGGATACTGATACACGTTCCTCTCGTTCCTTTCAGAGTTCAACAAAAAGCTCAGAGAGGGAAGGACGGTCAGAACACAGATCAGAAGAGCGAGCAAAGCCAAGAGACACACATCGCACTTCAGCCTATAATATCAAAAAAGAAGATAAACCAAAATCAAAACCTCAATTTAAGAAGAAGAAAGTAGCAGGCCTTAAAATAAGAAATGCCCAGGCTACTGAGGACACAACTTCTGAACGGGGAATGGGCTCTGACAATGCTAGACAGCGCAGCAGAATTAACAGTAGCTCGCCAGAACCTAATGGAATTTCTGGTGACAGCGATGTTGAATGAATATATCACGGTGGCGACACCTGATACCAGGGTAAGTGTCCTACATCAGTTATATGAAATAACACTCCATATGGAGGGGGACATACCCAGGAAAGTTAACGGTCTATTTTGGGAAAACTTGTTCTTTGGATACGATATCCTTTTAGCAGAAAAAGATTGGCCGCCTGAGTTTGTTATGGACTGCCCAAAGGGAGAAACGGTAATTTTACCAGCCTTCTCCGACCTTGTTCCAGAATCACTGAAACATTCATACGTGCAGGAGTGGGTGGTAGCACTAGCTCCTGCATTATACCGCAATCATGTAGGGTGGGATGCTGAGTCACCTCATCATGTAATCCCAGTAAAAACTACTCCAACTCCACAGAGACAGTTCCCGATCAACATGATGTGAAAATACAAGTCAGGGAGATCTTAGATCAACTTGAATATCAAGGTGTAGTAGAGAATCGCACCTCATCCATGAACAATCCTTCGTTTCCCGTAATGAAACCCAATAATTCATATCGTCTAGTTTTAGACTACAGACATTTGAACACATGCAGGAAAACATTTGCTGTACAAAATGCACACAGTGCCTCATTAATGAATAACATTGTGCGGAAAAAATACAAAACAGTACTAGATATCTCAAATGGACTCTTCTGCCAGAATATAGCGCCTGAGAGCCGATATTTCACAGCATTCTCAGCCATAGGCTCTCAGCGTCAATTTTGTAGACAGCCCCAAGGGTATAAGAATAGCCTGGGGTTGTTCTCAGCAGGAATATCAGAGTTACTTCAAAATTTTGATGAGGAGGCATTGTCCTATGTAGATGATATTTATCTGATGGACGATGAATTATTGGATCATTTGGCCTGAGTGAACAACATAATTTTGGGGTTCGCCTCAGAGGGATACAAATTTAACTTTAAGAAATCAAAAATTGCTCATCTCAATGTCCTATTTTTGGGATATGATCTCTCGAGTGAAGGGAAAAGCCTTGCAGCAAACATTTTAGAAAAGTGTGTGCTGCTCCACGCTCCAAAGACTATGAAAAATTTGCGATCCATTTTAGGATTCCTAAATTTTGGCAGAACATACATTTTGGATTACGCAGAAAGAGTGAAACTTTTCTATGACTTAATTAGACCTAATTTTTCGGTTCAACATTGGACACAGGAACACACAGAGATCCTTCTTTCCCTACAAGCTGACATGATAGCTTCCAAACACTTACACACGCGTGTAAACACTATGAATTTGGTGATCCGCGTAATTAAAGCGGGTCAATCCGGGTACAGTTACCTCACCTTCAATGAAGGCGAAACAGTACCCATTGCATACAAATCTCATTTGTACACAAACGCTGAAATGCGCTTTGCATCCAATGAAAAAATCTTAACAGCAGTATAGACTGCTGTAGTGAGAGAAAGAGCACTGGCTCAGGGGAAACAAATAATTGTCGTGACTCCAGTACCAACCTTAGAGGCTGTTACTAAAGCAAGCATTCCTAATGCTAAAGCTCTGCATCCACGATGGATACAATGGGCTAATTCTCTCACTGCAACAGATGTAGACTATACATTTGATTCTACATTAAAAACACAAGCATTTCTGCAGTACAAACAAGAATATCCTCTCCTGAATGAAATAATGACTCTAGATCAGTATGAATAAGAGAGGATGTGGCCTAACGGCTAGAGTGGTTGACCGCGAAGCTGGGGAACCGGGTTCAAGTCTCGGCAACGACGCTCAACATCATGTGATTCTGGGCAAATCACTTAGTCTCCCCGTGCCTAACAAAATGAATGTGTCCATCTGTAACGCAACTGGTGCTCATGTAAAGCGCTCTGATACCCGATGTCTCGGGTCTAGTTCGCGCTATATAAAACCCCAAAAATAAATATATATATATATAATCTACTGGCGGTCGCCAGTAGATAGTTATAGTTAGGACCTATTATCCATAGGAAATCTGCAACATTCTATTTGAAATAACGTTGGCGCCGGTTGACGAATCTTCGCGAAAGTTTCCAACTTGTTGGGGCGCTCCGCTCCGCTCCTACCCTGAAAGTCTCGGGTTGATTCGTCAAGCGGGGGACGAGAAAAAAGGGGGGTCCCAAAACGCGTTTTCCCCATTCATTTTTCCATAGGAACCTTTAGTCGCAGCTACAGCCCGAACTGCTGAATGGAATTACACCAAATTTGGCAAAGAGGTATCCCTTGGTTCAGACTGGTGCCTTTTGCTTAAATGGTGTAAATCCGTTCAGTAGTTCCTGAGAAATTCACAAGTAAAGTCACATATATATCTATGGCCGAGTAGGGTCCGCGTACCCTCCCGATCACGAGCTGCATGCTAATTGGCTGTCAGCTGGCTGTCAACATTCCGATTCAGGAAGTGTTGGCAGCCATTTTGTCCCTCGGTAGAACCGAGGGACAGAAACAAGTGCGCAAAGCGCACAAAGGGGGCAGGGTAGAAACACCCTAACCCCTAGGCCTGCTCAGGGGTCCCACAAGGACCCCCTGGGCAAAAAAAGCATTTTTAAAAGAAAAAAAATCGGCAGGATGCGCTCAGGGTGCGCGGATCCTGCCGAGCAGACTCGAAGCGCGGTCTCCCGCGCTTCGATGTTAATTGCCCCCAGGTGGGCCAAGTCCCGGGGGCATGGTGGGGGGGTTTAATTTATGTATGGGGGCCTCTAAGGGCCCCCCAAGCCCCGGGGACCGCCACCCCCCAGGGCTTTAACAAAAAATGGTGCCTGGAGGGCTCTTTGCCCTCCCGCTGCCCCGGGGACCGCCACCTCCCCGGGGCTTCTGTTTTATTTTTTTTAACCTGTATGGGGGGCTCCAGCCCCCCACACGCCCCGGGGACCGCCACCTCCCGGGGCACTAAAAATTAAAAATGGGGGTCCGTTTTGGACCCCGAAGCCCCGGGGACCACCACCTCCCCGGGGCTTTGAAAATGTGGGGAGGGGGGCCGCGCGGCCCACATCCTGGAGCCAGTGATGGCCCTGGGGACCGCCACCCCCCAGGGCCGGCTCCTGCAGTGTCCCGGGGTGCCTACCCCCGGGACACTGCTGTTTCAATGACAGGACGGGAGCCTCGCGGCTCCCGTCCTGTCATTGCAAACTTGCTTTGGATATCTCGCTTCCAATATCCAAAGCTGATTGCTTTCCACATGGGGAGCAGCATGTTAGCTGCTCCCCATGTGGAGCACAATACGGCTCGCGCAGGAGGCGGGGAGCCGGCTGGGACTGTGGGGGATTGGGGACCCCCCACAGTCCCCAACCAGAGGCCAGGCCCCAGGGGATGGGGTCCCCGGGGCCATAAGTGGCCAGGGAGGGGGCCACGCAGCCCCCTCCAAATAAAAAAATAAAAAATCGAGGCCATGCCCCGGGGATGGGGTCCCGGGGCCAATACAGGCCCAGGGAAGGGGGCCACGCAACCCCCTTCCCGTTTTTTTTTTAAAATAAAAAAAAAAAAAAAAATGCTCAGGCCCCGGGGAATGGGGTCCCCGGGGCCAAAGTGGGCAAGGGAAGAGGGGCCACGCAGCCCCCTCCCATTAAAAAAAAAATAGAAAAAAAAACGACCGGCATCGTGCCGGAGGCCCCGCCCCCTCCCTGCAGTACTCTGCAAACGCGCCCCCTGGCGCGTTTGCAGAGGGGAAACGAATTCCCCTTGAATACTGGGGGTCCCTGGGGGCCAACTAGCCCACCAGGAACCTCCAGTATGCGTCAGGGGCTGCGTTGCAGAGACGTGTACAGAGGCCACGCCCCTTTTACACCTCTCTGCAACGCAGCTCTGTGGCACTTTTGGAGGTATATGGTGGGCTAGTTGGACTCCAGGGACCCTCAGGATTCAAGGGGACTTAATCCCCCAACTTAAAACGCGCCACGGGGCGCGTTTGCACAGTGGTGAAGGGAGGGGGCGGGGCTTCAGGTGACATGTGTGCAAACAGGCCCCGTGGCGCGTTTTAAGATGGGGAATAAATTCCTTTTCAATCCTGAGGGTCCCTAGGGGCCAACTAGCCCACCAGGTACCTCCAGTAAGCGCCACGGAGCTGCGTTGCAGAGTGTTGTAAAAGGGGCGTGGCCTCTGAACACCTCTCTGCAACGCAGCCCCTGGCGCATACTGGAGGTACCTGGTGGGCTAGTTGGCCCCTAGGGACCCTCGGGATTGAGGAGGAATTAATTGTCCAACTTAAAACGCGCCACAGGGCGTGTTTGCAGACATGTCACCTTAGGCCCCACCCCTTCCTTCACCATTGTGCAAATATTCCTCTAAAATCAGCCGAACTACGAATTCCGATTTACTCACCTGTTATCAGGAGAGACCTCAGTGCTGCATCTTTCAGCCCAGTACTGATCCTGAAAAGTAATTTTAACCGTACTTACCAGTAACTTGAATTTCCTTCCATAGGATATCATTGCCTGCTTTTTGCTGAAAAAGTTTCTAAGTGTCGATTTTTGAAACATACAAATATTCCTCTAAAATCAGACGAAATACGAATTCCGATTTACTCACCTGTTATCAGGAGAGAACCCAGTGCTGCATCTTTTAGCCCAGCACTGACCCTGAAAAGTAATTCTAACCGTACTTAACAGTAACTTGAATTTCCTTCCATAGGCTAACATTGACTGGTTTCACTTGGAAATTCTTCTAAGTGTGGAGTTTTGGAACTTTATAATATTTCTCTAAAATCAGCCGAACTATGAATTCCGATTTACTCACCTGTTATCAGGAGAGAACCCAGTGCTGCATCTTTTAGCCCAGCACTGACCCTGAAAAGTAATTCTAACCGTACTTACCAGTAACTTGAATTTCCTTCCATAGGAATCCATTGTCTGGTTTTCAGCAGAAAAGTTTCAAAGTGTCGATTTTCACAAACTACAAATATTCCTTAAAAATCGCATGTGTGACTTAAACGCATTCTTTCAACTGTTTACAGGAGATGCACCAGTGCTGGTTCCAGGATCCACCACTGAGTAAGAAAAAGTAACGATAACACTACTTACCTGCTAAGTGAATTTCCTCCCATAGGATAACATTGGTGATTCTATATGAAAAAGTTTCTGTGTCAACTTTTAAAATACAATAATATTCCTTAAAAATCACTACTGTAACCAAAACGCTTTTACTCAACTGTTTACAGGAGATGTCCCAGGACTGAATCTAGGATCCAGTCCTGTGGTTAGAAAAGTAATCCATAAAGTAACTAATTGCATTTAACTAGAAATTCACATTGAGCTCAATGTTGCTTTGTTTTTGAAATTGTGTTGCCCATTGCAACAACTGTAACTACTGTACTTAAAAGTCTATTGCCTATTTGCAAAGTATTTAAACTAAAGTAATTCATTCTGAGAAAGTATATTTTGTAATGTAATGTATAATGTAATTACAATGTAATTTAAAAAATAAAATATCTAAAAATAAATAGTTTAAAAAAATGTTGTAAATCAGTATCAAAAAAATAAATATAACAATTAATACATTTCAAAATTGTCATTTACAAAACCTTTGAAATTCACTGAAAAAACCATAGGTTTCAGACACGTTATAGTTAGAAATTAGCATTTAAAAAACCTTTGAAATTCACTGAAAAAACCATAGGTTTCAGACACGTTATAGTTAGGAATTAGCATTTAAAAAACCTTTGAAATTCACTGAAAAAACCATAGGTTTCAGGCACGTTATAGTTAGAAATTAGCATTTAAAAAACCTTAGAAATTCACTGAAAAAACCATAAGGTTTTAGGGACAGTTATAGTTAGTTGGACATTGCACTCGTACAAAACCCGTGAAATTCCCCCGTTATAGTTAGTTCAGGTAACTATAACTCGCGCCCCACAATGCACTGCTGATGACGTCACATATTACATCACTCATGACATGGTCAGTGACATCACTGATGACATCACTGATGACATCTCAAATGACATCACTGATGACATCATCCATGTGAGAATTTAATGCACCTCCTCACACCCTGATATAACCTTTGATACACCCACTCTAAATTACAGACTGCCATTCTCAAAACCATAGACACTCCAACACCAATAACTACATACCCACTCACTGATTCTTAGGTCTACACACACCCATCCACTCACTCACCCGTACAGTCACTCATACTTATGGTCACTCAGTACAGGACTATCATATGCACTCATACTCCTATATAGACACTCAAACACCGCCACTCATCCATAGAGGTACTCACACACCTAGTCAGTCATGCAAATAATTAAACACACTGCCATTTACTCACCTATACAGTTATACACACACCAGCTCACTTACTCATACAAATACTAGCACATTCTTACGCTCTTATACAATCACTGATACAAGCACACACTCATCCATACAGTCACTCTCACAATCACACACTCTCGCTTATAGCTATTTATATACTCCAACACACATATATACTGCCTTTCACATATGTAGTTACTCACACATGTACCACTGGGACATACATTCACTCACTAACACACTCTTACACACACTTACCCACCCATACAGTCTATCACAGATGCACTCTTGAAACCATCCACCCAGTGAATCACCCACTCACACATCTATGCACAGAGTCGCACACACCCCACCCACACAAACACTCAGGCACCCATACAGATACTCAGACAACCAATCAATAACTCATATAGACACTCATGTAGCTATTCACAAACCCATGCACCACTTACACAGCAACAGACAGACGGATACAGACATTCACCCAGTTTAGTCACTAACCCATGCATTCAGTAAGATACGTTTAATCACTCACTTATCGAGTTAGTCACGCACCTACTAAATCATCCATACAGACACTTATACACCCACTCATTCTTCAATACGCCTTTCCCTATATATATTAAAAATATTTAAACTTTACAGAAACACACAGTCACTGGATGATGTCATCAGTGATGTCATTTGAGATGTCATCAGTGATGTCATCAGTGATGTCACTGACCATGTCATGAGTGATGTAATATGTGACGTCATCAGGAGTGCATTGCGGGGGCGCGAGTTATAGTTACCTGAACTAACTATAACGGGGGAATTTCACGGGTTTTGTACGAGTGCAATGTCCAACTAATTATAACTGTCCCTAAAACCTTATGGTTTTTTCAGTGAATTTCTAAGGTTTTTTAAATGCTAATTTCTAACTATAACGTGCCTAAAACCTATGGTTTTTTCAGTGAATATATATATATATATAATTTACACTGACGGTTCAGCACAGCCAGCCGTAGGAAGTAAATAGCAATACAGCGCAGCATGTGTGATTGTGAAGGGTCGTATGCGGGACGGTAAGTTCCGTCCCAGCAATACTCAGACGCAGTCTCTCGGAGATTGCACGGCTCAGCTGGCAGAACTAAAAGCCCTGGTACTAGCACTAAAAAATACGGATCGAGAATTCCCCACACTTATTGTGTGCGATTCCTTTTACTGTGCCCAGTCATACAATGAATATCTTCACTACTGGGGTCAGAATGGATTTAAAGATTCAAAAGGTTGTACAATAAAACATAAATTGCTTTGGGAACAAGTGGCAGAGCTGAAAAAAGGCTTGCCACGGGCTCACATGAATGAATGATGAATTTATAGAGCGCTGGAATCACCCCCGAAGGGGTATCTCCGCACATGATTCATAAACTGAGTGATCAACGTGTTGGTGTGCACGTTGAAGTGAATTCATTGGTTGATGAAGCCTCCAAGGCGACAGTGAGAACTACTGTCATAGCTGCAATCACTCATTCTCGCACAAGAGTAGACGGACAGATAATGGTAGCTGTCATCGCTTCACCCAAAAACAGCACAGTCTTGCCAAAAGGTTTTCTACTCAAATACTCCTACAAGTTAGATGCACAAAATATTCTGTATGCTCAAATTCCAGGAGTGGGAGATAGAGTTATACCAAACATGGATCGCAGATTAGGTTTAATGCTAGCTGCACACGAGGGTCTGGGCTCAGCACACGCAGGTATCACTGCAACAGTTTCATATTTGAAACAACGTTATTGGTGGCCGGGTCTAACGAAACAGACAAAAGCATTTGTCCTTAAGTGCGACATCTGTCAGCAGATGAAGGGTTCCACTGTAGCACGTCCACCACAAACACCACTATTAATTTCAGACAGACCACTCACATGGGTCTATTTGGACCACTGCGGCCCCTTACAATCTGATGGGGCTTACAGTACATCTTGGTGGTGTCACGTGGCCCATAGGGACATTGTCGTCTTCACTAACTTAGCATGAGCACGCTGCAGCTTGCCTGCTGCTTTTGCGCACGTTACTACACATCTTTATTTTTGCAATAATTTCAATAACTGCTTTCACATGAGAACTCATCGCTGTGTTCACTCTCTGCATGTTCCTGGGATTTTGACTGAACATTATGTGCAAGGTCGAACAACAATGCCCCTTGTTATTTTGTTCTGGCCAGGCCTTAGCCCTTAGACAAAACATACTGATGCAGCTGTTGTTTGGACAAACGCACTCTGGGCTTATTAGAATACACAAATTGGTAGCACACACTTGGAGAGGGACCTTTCCAGGGAGAAGAGCGAGACAGCACCTATGATGTAGATCTACAATCTATAGGATAAGGTATGGGGTCTGCTGACGAAGCCCAGAGATCTTCTGTTATATAATAATACTTCTTCTTAGCAAGGGGAGGGAGGTTAGGCACTATAGTCTTTTCTCCATTGTCTTTTCATGATGACATCTCCCTTCATGATATATGGACTAGCTGCTATGCTGACTATTTGTACTATGCATTTTTCTGCTTGTTGTGGCCCGTATACTGCATGTTAGGGCACGTTAGTTAAAATAAATATTTTTAACTATTCTGTGTCACTGTCAGATCTTATTGTGGACAAGTACAAGAGTTAGAGCGAAAGTGTGTGTCTTGTTACCGCGATTTCTGAGAGATCTGGGAGTGTTGTGTTCTGGGGTGTCTAATCATTTGTTTCTCTGTGAGTGAGTAGGAGAGCAAGTGAGACACTATAGCTAGTCGCTCCTGGGCTCGTGGGTACTAAGGTAGTAGGAAGACCCAGTCCCTATACACCAAGGTCCCATAATCCTGCGCATAGTTCTGTGTTTGTGCAGAATCCCTGCAACAGTGGCAGTGGATTCATGCTGTAGATTCCTGTGGGTTTGGCCTCAGTGCTCGGCTGATGCCCGAACTGTTATAAAGGATTTGCGAGTCTTCATAGGGACATATGCAATTTGCACATTACATTCTGACCATGGCCCCTCGTTTAGCTCTCGGGCTTACAAGGAATCCATGGGAAGTTTGGGTGTGGCATTGCGGTATTCCTCTCCGTATCATCCAGAGGGAAATTCGATTGTGGAAAGGAAAAACCGGGACTTCAAGCAATCCTTAACAGCGAGGGTATTAGGCTCAGGTGGCAGCTGGGTCAATCACCTATATGGGGTCCAGAGGGCACTTAATAACTTGCCAAGAAGCTCCCTGGGAGGCCGTACTCCTTACAAGGTCCTGTTTGGGACAAGGATGTGGGTACCTGACCTCTATGGTGGCAGCACAGTGGCGTATGAAAAGTCATTTGACATCAATGATCGTTTGGCTGTTTTACAGGAACTCAATGAATTCCGGGCACTACAAAGCAACGTCCAAGTAAAACGCACCGCCACTGGGGAAGTTAAAGCAGTTCCGGCAAGACCTGCCTGGGTCCCAGAGATTGGAGACCTGGTCGGAGAAAAGATTGTGGACAAAAAAGAATTTGGGCTACCTTACATAGCGCCTGTACCTGTCCTAACTGTTGTAGGGACAAGAACAGTACTTCTTCCGCCTCTTGCCGGCAAAGAAGAAAAGAGATTTGTCTCCATTGATCTGCTCAAACCACACTATGTGGCTGATACTGAATAGCAGGCCGCGTGGGCTCCTGGGTAGCCACCAATCTCCTCTCGCTACCATACAGGAAGTGCAGACAGAAAGACTAATAACATTTGAAGATTCTACTTTAGGAAGTAACGGAGTTCCCAACAATGGAATGGAACTCGTACCAGTTAAATTGAACAATAAAATGCAAATGAAACACAGATCTCAATTCGGCCTAATACCGACATCTATGTGAATATGTCTAAAAATGAATCAACTACCAGTTCAACAAAACATGCTGAGCTACCAAAGATAGATCGCACAGCATCTGGCTACTTTATCGATTTTGATACCTTCTCTCTGGATCCGAGTGAACCTGAGTCACCGCCAGCTTCTGTTTCCCGAAAAGCAAAAGTATACAACATCTACCTTTGGCTGAAAAAGACTTACTTTGTTTCTCCCTGGCTACAGCTCTGGATTGCAATTGGTCTACTGTTCCTAGTCCTCTGGATAGGGGTAGTGACTGTCTTTTTCCTGCTTCTGAATGGACATTATCTCCCAGAACGTTCCACAGTACAGCATGCAAACTTGGTCCTGAAACCTCATACGTCATCTCATCTTGAAAAAAGAGACCTGTCCTTTGGGAACATTACAACAGTTCCCGTTCCTGAAGGAATAGTTTGGAACAGGGTTTCCTATGATGTATTTGGTCCCACTGAACTTTTGAAAATACCACATGTATTTAAAATTTCTTTAAATTATATCATCACCTCCAGTACATTCTCTGATGATTGGGAGAACCTTGCTATACTAAAACAGATACTCTTCCTATTGCACATAATGTTTATAATTTTTATAAACAACTTGTGATTAAAAACCTTTTAAAAACTAATTTACCGCTATCATAAATCTTCCTATTGCCCATTGTTAGAAATGGGATCTCTAGTTGGCAAGGGCTTGCACCTTTGTCCAAGTAGGGACCCTTCTTCCTGGTCAGGGTAAGGGTGTTACACTCGTGAAGTAACCCCTGCTCACCCTCATGGTAGCTTGGCACGAGCAGTCAGGCTTAATTCAGAGGCAGTGTGTAAAGCATTTGCACATAACCAACAGTAATACAGTGTAAGCACTACAAACGGACACCACACCAGTTTAGAAAAATAACCAATATTTTATATACTCAAGACAAGACCAATCACGACGAAAATCCACAATACTATACTTTAAAAACGAATACTTGATAAGGTAACTTCTTCTTTGCAGGAATAGCACAAAAGCAAAGTTCGTACGAGTCGGTAGCTCCGTCCGAGCCTACCGTGATGCTGAAAACCACAGAGTCTAACAGTTCCAGCCGACCGCGTCGATACGGGCCAGCAGAGTCATGAACAGACTCGGTTACAGTACCTTTGTCATTGTGGCTGGTACGGAGTGTACGAGCCGGTCGGCGTTCGTCGCGGTTGCGGTGCAAGACGGAGCGATGCAAGGTGCGGTGTCCCTCGATGCGGTGCAGGCAGCGGCTCGATGAGCGTCGTGCAGACGGAGTCGGTGAGTCCAAGGCGTGCGATGCAGGGTGAGACGATGCTCGATGCGGTGCTGACAGGTTGCGATGCAGGCGACCTCGCCGGAGTGCGGGAGCTGGCGTCGGACAGCGGTGCGAGTCGGAGCGGTGCGTCGCAGACGTGCGAGCGGTGCCCCAAATGCGGTGCGGTCACGACTCTTGAGCCAGTTGCAGCGACCGCGTCGGTCGAGTCCGGTTGGTTCAGTGAAGCGATGCGATGCGAACTGCGGTGCCCACAGGTCACGGTGCAAGCAGCGGCTCGATGTTGGCGGCGTCGGACGTCGCCCACGGTGAGACCAGGGTTGCGATGCGAAGCGGGGCGATGCGGTCTGCGGTGCAAACAGGTCACCGGCCAGGGATGGATTCGGTTGACGGTTCCCTTCCTCTGTGGCAACTGAAACAGCGTTCCAGAAGCGGTACCCAGAGGCTTGTGAAGTCTTTGCAGTCCCTGAGACTTCTTAACAGGAGGCCAGCTCGGTTTCTGGCCCTTGGAGATACTCAGCACAAGTTTGTAGAAAGTTCAGTCCAGTCCTTTCACTGCCCAAGGCAGAAGCAGCAGCTGCAGGCCAACCCAACAAAGCAACAACACTGCAAAGGGGCAGTACTCCTCCTGGCAGCTCTTCCAGCTCTTCGTCTTGGCAGGTTCCTTGATTCCAGCGAGATCTAAATTCATGGGGTCAGGGCCCCAATATTTATATCCCAAATTCCTTTGTTCTCTGAAGGCAGAGAGGCCTTTGCCTAGTTCAAACCAGTTCTGGAGCACTTTGTTGACAAGTCTCCGTCCCTTCTTTCAGTGAGTAGGCCAGGGACATCAGACGCACCACAGGAGGTGGAGCCAGCATTGTGGAGGGAAGGCACTGTCCTATTCAGGGCCCAGGTGCGACCCCTCCCACCCATCTACATGTAGATCTTGCTATTCAGCCCTGTGCAACCCGAGCCCCTCTTCCTTGCTTTTTTAAAAACCAACATAAAACCATCTATAATAGGAGGTTCATCGCACAACCAAATTTCTGGCAAGCAATAATCTTGTAAGTTTCTATTATTTTGTTAAAAATTTCTAAGCGTAACAATCTATTCAAGCCCCAAACATCCCATGATTGAATTAATAGGCTGCACCAGCTAATACTATCCTAGTCTAGGTCACTCAAACCCCCAGATTCTCTCACAATGGGAGATGCCAACATTGCATAACCGATTCCCTTTTCAAAAGCACCCCTATTCTCATTTAGACTATCTCAAGTGACGGTTACCCTCAGTCTCCTTTATAACTACTCTCCACCCATCTTAACTGTCTGGTTTCGTGTCAATGTAACCTCACTTGATGTTTCCCCAATCCAGCATGGTTATTCAACTAATTATGCCCTCATCTACAATTTCTATTTCAGATACTAACTTAATATCTTTTTTCAAATCTATTTCTCTGCTTTTTCAAATGCCTCTTTAACAATTTCTGAAAAAGTAGTACTTTTGTTATTTCTGTTCCTGGTTTATTGCTAATAAATCCTACTTGCTGTATATCTTAAGACTATATTTCTTTTCAGGCTTAGACATTTTGAAAGGGAGTGCAATATTTGTGATCTATTTAGGGGAATTCATTTTCTAGCTCTTTTACCCTTCTTCTCCGCTTGCAGTGGCTCCAGAAATAGCCATTGTTTATTGTCTCTCCCGTCGTTCTCGTTGTCCTTTTTATTGTTACTATCTACTCCCTTCCTATTCTTCTGGATTTCCTACCCTTTGTCTGTTGATTTGAGCTATTACTCAAGCACTGATCCCACTCTTCTATAATTTTTACTTCACTGAGCCCACTACTCCAACTTTGTTCCTTACCTTTTGTAGACTGCACCCTTTTCCCTCTCAGTTTCCCTATTGGGTCTGTTGCCTGTTTTATCCGGAAACTTTGGCTTTTTTCGTTCTCCTTTCCTTTTTTTTACCTTTTTTTAATTTCTCACGGAAACCCTATTCAACCTCTTCCAGCACAGCACACCTCTTTTGTACATAGTAAGTTCCCTTCTCTTTTTAATCAACATCTGGTGTTTAGAGATATAATCTTCTAGAGTATCCTTTTTTGGTGTCCTTTCCCCACCTCTTGCTTTATCATCCTGTGGTTTAGCTTCTCTACTTTTCTCCACTTGTCGCACTAGAGTAGGCATACGCTCATTCATTTGTCTTAGTTAACTTACAATACCTTGCAGAAATACCTTCTGAAAGTTGAAAATGTTTAAAATGTCGTTATTCAAAACTGTCACTTCGAAGACTCCGGCAAGGTTTTCTGCAATATTAACATAATATCCAATATGGATGACGTTGGCGAAGCAGACATTTTCATAACTGAGTGATTTAACTCTCCTAATCCACTCTTGCCCACCTTGGGACTTTGCCCTTGTAAGCCAGTTATTTTTGTCATCGTATCTGAATGTCTCCCGATGCTCAGTCCCATTTCCCCTGAATTCCCTAAGGCTTCTTCTTGTCAAATCGTATCTATCACTGGCGAAAATAACCGGGTAGAGGAAGAAAGTCCTGGTTCTAACAAGGAATTATTACATTCCAGCAAATTTAGATAATTTAAGAGTAGACAGTCTTTACTTTGATCTAGACATACAGTACTCTAATTGCCAATTACTTCCTCATCTGCATTATTATTTCTAGATGGTGTAGCATCCATTTGTGTTTGCCTTTTCTTAAAGTGCTTTCCCCCAAAATCCTTTATTGATTTGGTTACCAACGTGCTATTCGGACCCCCAAAATCACTCTTGATGGAGCTACTTGGATTATTCTTCTTCGTTCCCCTTGTGGAATCATTCATTCATACTTAAGTCTGATCCATCGATTCCCCTGTTAGGCTTTGATTCTCTGCCCTTTTTCCCCTACCTTTTCGTTGTTTTCTTGTCCTAGCACTTTGAGATTTCGCTTTGGGTTTTGTTGGGGCCATTCTATTAGAACCTTATAAACCTTGTATGTTGAGAAGTGTGTGCTTCTACAACCTTCAAACACATTGAAAAACAGTGGCTGCTCCTCTGCTAAGGCAGAGGAGCGTCGCCCCACGGTTTTTTTCATCAGTAGCAAGGCAAAGCGGGAGGGGTTGACAGAGCAGCCGAGGAGTGGTTTGCCCCCACTCCTAAGTGCACATGACTGTTTGGCCGGCCTTCTGGGGCCGAGCATAACAGTCATGCGCACTTTCCCTCTTCTCCAGCCAGGCTGCATTACAGCCTGGGTTGAAAACATGCCCATGCCCCTATGCCCCATCTGAGTGCCAAGCCACGGTGCTCAGGCCAATCACAAAGCTGCATTGCAGCGTTGTGATTGGGTCAGGGGAGCCTGGGTGCTTCCAGACTGCTTCCTGTTCCTGCCGGTGGGAGGAGGAGAGACGCGACCAGGAGGAGTGGCAAGGAGGACACGGCAAGCAGGTAAGTTGAAAAAATTGTTTTATTTAACCTCAAATCCCCCCACCACTCCCCCACCGCCGTCTCCGCCCCTCCACCCCAATCGGTGCCGGCCACCGCTGTTGAAAAAACTCCAATCAATATTGGGTTTTCTAAACCTTGGCAGAACTTACTTACCAGTTTATGCACAAGGGGTTAAACCGTTTTATGACTTAATATGTCCAGACTTTTCAGGAACACATTGGACATCTGAACACACGTAGATTTTACGTTCAGTACAAACTGACATGTTAGCTTCAAAACACTTACACACACGTGCCAACAACACAAATTTGGTGATCTGCATAATTGCGGGAACCTTACTTTACACATATGATGAAGGAGACACTGTATCAATTGCATATAAATCGCATTTATACACAAATGCAGTAATGCGTTTTGCACTGACAGAAAAAATACCTATGGCACTACAGACAGCTGTAGTGAAAGAAAGATCATTTGCTCAGGTAAAACAAATAATTGTTGTGATCCTGATTCCAACCTTAGAAGTTGTCACAAAGGCCAGCATTTCTAACATGAAAGCTTTACAACCAAAATGGATACAGTGGGCCAACTCACTCACAGCAACAGATGTAAATTATGTCTCTGACTCTACACTACAAACACAAGCATACCCCCAATATGAATATGAATATCCTCTGCCCAGAGAAATACTGCCTCTAGATCAGTATGATTTCATAATCTATACTGATGGTTCTGCCCAGCCTACAGTAGGAATGAAACGCCAATGTGCAGCAGTTAAGGGTAAAATGAGGGGTGGAGAATTCCAACCTCATAAAACATATACGTAGATTGCACTGCACAGCTGTCTGAACTGCAAGCTCTAATTCTGGTACTTGAAAATACAGATCCTGAATTCCCCACACTTATAGTGTGTGATTTATATTATTGTGTCCAGTCTTACAATGGATATTTACACTACTGGAGCCAGAATTGATTCAGAAACTCCAAAGGGTACACAATCAAGCATAAGATGCTTTGAGGACAAGTGGCTAAACTTGAAGCAAGTTTGCCACAGACTCATTTTATTTACACACTGAGCCACCGACGCATTGGAATACATGTTGCACGGAATTCATTGGCTGATGAAGCCACAAAAGCAGCAGTGAAAACTGCTGCAGTTGCTGCACTGACTCGTTCTAGCATGAGAATATATGGAGACATTAAGAAGGCTGTCACAGCTTCGCGCAGTGGCACCCCCTTACCAAAAGTTTTTTCAGCACAATAATCCTACCAGTTAAGCGTGCAAAACATTCCATTTGCTCATCTTCTCAAAGTGGGGGATAGAGTAATACCTAATTCAGATCACAGGTTAGGACTGATCCTAGCAGCACATGAGGGTTTAGCATCTGCTCACTCAGGGGTGGAGGCTACAATTTCATTATTGCAGCAATACTATTGGTGGCCGGGTCTATAGAAACAGGCTAAAGACTATGTCCTTCAATGAGACATTTATGAGCAAATAAAGGTTTCCACCACAGCTCGCCCACCACAGGCACCTCTATATCTCAAACAAGCCTCTGACTTGTGTTTCCTAGAACCACGGAGGACCCTTACACTCAGATGGGTCTTATAAATACATCATGTTAGCAGTGGATTCCTGCTCTCAATTCCTATGGGTATGGCCACAGTGATCGGCTGATGCTTGAACTATTATAAAGGGCTTGCAAGTCTTTATCTATACATATTCAGTAGCCGCATTCCATTCGGACCAGGGTCTTGCGTTTGCCTCTAGGGCTTACAGAGACACTATGGGAACATTGTGTGGGACTGTGCAATATTCCTCCCCATACCATCTTGAGGGAAATGCGGTCGTGGAGAGAAACAAGTGAGAGTTAAAGCAGTCTTGAACAGCTAGCGTATTGGGTTCAGGTTGCAGTTGGGTCCACCACATATATGGGGTACAAAGAGCCTTAAACAATCTGCGAAGAAGATCCTTGGGTGTTCGGATTCCCTATGAAGTCCTGTTCGAGGTTAAAATGTGGGTTCCAAACCTTACAGTCCCAGTACAGTGGCAGCAGAAACGCCTTTTGATATCAGTGAATGTTTGGATGTTTTACAGGAACTGAACAACTTCAGAGACGCTCAGAGCGACATCCAACAGAAACTTTCTGCCACTGGTGAAGTGAAGGCAGCACCAGCAACCCCTGGTTGGATTCCAAAGATTGGGGATTTAGCGTGGGGGAAAATACCTTACAAAAGTAGTTAGGGCCATCTTACTGTTCCTGTCCTGGCTGTTGAAGGTACCAGAACTGTACTTTTACTGTCTCTTGCTGGCAGCAAACACAAGAGATTTGTTTCAATTGATCTTATAAAATAACACAATGTGGCCAGTTCTGCATAGTAGGCCGCAAGGTATGCTTGGTAGAAACCTGCCTCCTCTCACTACCATGCAGGAAATATCTATGCAAGCTGTAACTAACAATGAAGCTTCTTCTCCCCGGACGGGGACAGCTAATACTGAAGTTGCATTACTTCTAGTTACCTCTACAAACACCATACAAGTATCGGGTGTGACTACACAAGTTTCAACACAACAAGCTCACAATGAAGTTGTTTATAACATCCCACCAGAGGAGTTACCTGCCAGGACTACAGAGCTCCACAAACTTCTAACGTTTGACAAACTGCCTCAGGCTACTTTGTCGACTTTGATGATTTTGTTACTGATTCGTCAGACCAACCTCCAAAGAGTGAACTACGTGAAGTTTTGTTTGGCTCAAAAAGACATACTTTATACCACCTTGGATATACATTTGGATTACAATTTCATTACTTATCCCATTCCTTTGGATTGGTTTTGTGACTGTCTTTTTCTTGCTCCTGAATGGACACTATCTCCTAGAACGCTCTGCTGTTGAACTGGTAAATGAGGTTTTAAAACCCCATTCTTCATCATACAAAGTGTGAAGAGACCTGTCCCTTGTGAACATTTCATCAGTTCCAGTTCCTGATGGAATTGTTTGGGATAAGGTATCCTGTGATATATTTGGACCGACAGAAACTTTGCAAGTTCCATATGTTTTTAGAATTTTTTTAAATTATGTCATCACTCCTGGCAGTATCTCTGATGATTGGGACATCACACAGTATAACAGATGCTTGATGAGTTAGAGCATTATACTGTATTTGAAAGTGAAGAAATGTATGATGGTACATCTAATTATGATGAAATGTTTTGTTTTCACCATTATGGTCACCAATATTTAAATAAAGCAAGCACTCCACATGCAGTATTTAATTACACACAATGGAAACACTGCCCTACACCACTCCTGGTTAGTTCAAAGACATTTACACAGAAGTTTACATATTTTTCTGGTCACAATCCAGTAGACCCCAAGTCCTAATATTATAAATGTACACCTTCCCTGGCGAAGAGAAATATGTGAACTGATGCGAAGTTGATGTATTCTGCTCTTTCATTTCCCAGTTGTCGACGCAAGGGTATGACCTTTGGAAAGACAATATCGATTTGAAATCTATATGGGAAACTGAAGATTGGCACATTCAGGGGAACAAGGCTTTATTTACACACTAATTTCCCTGACTAAAACTGTGCAGCAAATATCCTGCCTCAGCTTAGCCAAGATAAAGGATATGAATGCACCAAACATTCCTACCTTTGCACAATTTGCAAATTGGCAGCAATTCACAAATTACACGGATGATATATTTGACAGTATGCTTAAGAATGGTTCCAGTCCAGAGGGATGGATTGTGTGGCCGTTAGATACTAACGGATGTCATGCACGTTTTCTTACCAACACGAAAGGCTTCAGGATAAATAGGCCATACCCAAGTTGCATGCAGATACAACACTCAGGAGTGATAACAACATACAGCGTTGGGAAGTTGTGCATAGATTGGCTAAAGCATTCAACGTTGGCTGAGGTGAAACAACACTCTTCTCTTCTATCTGATGACATGGATTTACAGGCTTTCTTTGTAGGTCCTAGGAAGCCACGTCAAAAGCGCTTTCTGTATGCTGTATAAAACGAAGTATGGCAAGTTTCACAGCAGGAAGCTGCTGAGAGAATACGTTAAATTGACAGAGCAAATTTAGAAAAGGCTCGAGCAGTGTTTGACAATGGTAATAGAACATTAACCACTAGGATATATTCTCTGGGTAACATTGTGTCATCTGCTATTGACATCATACAGAGTGACATGTCCCTTTTGCAACATGAGCAATCACAGATTAGGCCTTTCATGTTACTAAGCTGGACTCTACAGACCATGTAATGGCTGCTTTCCATTGAAACACTTAAACGCCACTAGTTTGTTTTTACCATACAACTTGACAAAAGAACAGACCACCAACAGGATGCAACATTCACTATGTTACAGATAGAAAAATTAGAAAAGTTGCCATTTTCCATTGCAGAGGTTCCATCAGCAGTTTGGATAATACACAGCTTTATTTCTCTGCCAATTTCAACTTTTCACTTCAAATACTGCTTACAATACAATCAGGTTGCCAGGTATGAGGTCCTAGGGGAGGGATTTGTACATGAGACATGGATCCTACCTTTCACTTATCGTTGTAGGATTAGTGCAACTGAGGTTTTTCCTAGCGGCACAGACTGCAAGAATACTTTAGGCCATTCTCTAGTTTGCAGGAAGGTCGCACTCCCCGGCACATGTAATGCATCCCAGGCAAACTTGTCCTGTTATCTGAAAGGTTCCCCAGCTGCAGTAATTCATCCGGCATTCAGATTACTTTCGAATGGAAGTTATTTGATGTTGGATGGCCAAGGTTGCTGTGGGATCAAACCGGGAATACCATATCTGGTGACAGTTTCTGCGGTTGTGACCTGTTGTACACAAGTGCTTTTTCCACCTGTCCGTACAGTTAGGGATGCGACAATTTGGCCTTCAATTGCAATTTCAAATGTGAACTTTGATGCTTTGAGCAGACTGAAAGCCTTATTGTTTCAAAAGGAAGCCGGCTTAACATCTGCACGGGAGATGTTTGATCTTCAAGTTGCAAGGTCTTCTTCTGAGATATAGTCGTTACTTTGCACCAATCTCCCACACCATTTTGGGGAGCTAATGCTCTGCATTTTCAATGTTTCAAACACTGTGGGTGTAGTGCACTCTTTTAAAACAATTGGTTTAGGGTTGGTTAGCACCTTCCAGACTCTCTTCGGAGTTATTCCATCTTTTATACACTCCGTGCTTGGAAGTATTTTTGGAGGCTTACCACTTGTCCTGTTCCTCATTGTCGGGATATTGGTTTGATTTGTTTTGCTCTGCAATGGATGTTCCGTCATGCGGCCAAATGGGGATGGCACTACCACATGTGCTGCTGTGTTGTGAAAGAATGATACAGTCTTTTGGTGCACCCTTGCTTCAGGAACTAAATGATAGCTGGTTCTTGTCCTTTTGGCCTGTCTGGCTACATTGCGTGCAGCCTGTATTCTGCTGTCAACTGTGCACTTTCAAGTGTACCCTGCATATGTGCTTAGGAATGCAACTGGTCCAATCTATGGACATGGAACTGCTGCTGGGTCCCTTAAAAACTCACATACGCAGATGGCCTACGCGATTGCCATTGCTCCAAAATGCATATTATGAGCCTTCCTGGGATGCTTCAGCTCCAGGAGTTCTGAATCCTGGGTCATCCTCTGCAGGTGCACTACTGCCTGTCACACCTTCAGCGGCTGCTGAGGGGGGTGGATTTAAGCATGTTTGTTCATTGGAACTCTTGAGATAGGTGGGCTAACTGAAACATCGTCTGCCGGCAGCTGGGAACAGCAATGTTTCATCTGCTTCTTGGAACATTTAAACAATCTGGCAGTTTTGAGCAGTGAAGATTTTTTAATTCGGCCATGTTTTTACTTGCTTAAATTGCTTTTAAATGCAGTCCTTTCTATTCACTTTTTATATTGAATTTAAAATACAATTTGGCTTTCTCTATGCTTTTATTATGTAAGAGCACCATGCTTTTAAGATTTTAAGTTTTACTACATGTTTATATCTATTTTTTAGCATAGTGTTTAGGAAGCTTTAGTCGACTTACGTCCAAAGAGTGGGTGTTATGTAGTCACTTAGGCCCGGGCAAAATCACCACCATTTTTACATGTTCACGATTAAAGTTGACATCTTTCTTGAACTTTGACACTTGACACACATTTGCTTGCATGGCTGCATGGTGTAATATTCTCTGAAATGGCTTTGCTTGCATTTACATTTCTTCATAGGCTTATTATCAGAGCCTTGAGCATTCTGTACGAGGGCTAAGTTCACTGCGCAAAATGTTGATGTTTGTTATTGTTCGCTCTGCAACAGCTCTTTGAAGATAGAATCAATAATGGCGGCCTGACTGGGGCTTCGGCATAGCAACAAGGGTGAAGTTTATTAAATAAACAACATCACTCCTTTGTTTAGAAAAGAGGAGCATTTCGCTGGCACTGTTGAGGTCGACCCATGCTGGAATTCCAGCCCAGCTGAATCCTCTTTACCTCCTGTGAAGGATGGTGCTCAGCTCTACATTGAGACGGGCCCCCGATGAAACATACCCACAGGTAACTGGGGAGTTAGATCACCCTGTGAGATTCTGGCAGATTCACCCACCCTAGGCACACTAGGATAGGGAGCGCTAGGTAGGAGCATAACTATACTTATATGGAAGCATATAATTAGGCTTGGTCAGAGTTCGCTGAGTCACGCTATGTGGAACTCCGTGAAGTGCCGAAAAAAATCTACCGTGCCGTAGGAGTTCCGCGAGCAGGGGAGTGCGGTACACCGCGCTGATTTTTAGCGCCAAGAGTGCTCTAAAATCAGCATGAACGGCATCGCGCCAGAGGGTGCTGCTTCTTTCTGCCACTCAAGTAGATTTTCTACTGGATGGCAGCGTCCTTAACGCGAGCACCAGCTTCCTCAACATGAGCAGCAGCTTTCTCAACGTGAGTTTGTAGCAACCTGCCGTGACCGCCTGCGTTCAGAAATCTCGCAGCGAGATGGTCAAGCACACAATTTCTCTCACTTGCCAACTTAATGTTGGCGAGCCACATGGGAGAACAAACTCCGCTTTGCGGAGTTTTTCAGATCACCACACTCCGTGCGGAGTGCAGAGTGGGCAAAACTCTGTGTACTCTGCCGGCGGAGCGGAATTCTTCACCCACCCCTACATAAAATCCATGTAACAGCACAATGGTTGAACTATTCATTTTCTTTACCTTTCTTGTGATGCTGATTACTTTGTTTTGTTTCCTTCTATTGATTATTGCAGCTCACATATTTTACACAAGAATCTTATTGCTTAAAAAAATATTTGAAATGTCAATTTGAGTATTTATTGTGTCTCCCTTTGGGCATGCACAAGTTACTAACGAAAGAGACTGATCTGTTTCGATGATTTCTTTGGTGAGTCAGAGTTGTCATGTTCTGAGGTTGCACATGTCCTCCCGTACCTTGTAAGGTTTAGAAGTCCAGAGGGTGCACTATGAGCTAGCCAGGAACAAAGCCAACATATCCTGATGTGTGTGCGTGTAGTCAGTCTTGCACAGTTTTGACGTTTATGTTGTCCAAATGCACAGTCTTACTGATGAAGTATAAACCGTACGACAGTACACTATTTATCGACCTAGGGACCACAAAGTCATTCGGGCGGAAAGAGTGCAATGGTTCAGTATGATGGTGTTCGTTCCATTACAACAATAACAATTAGGTAATAGGTGATTGCATTTCTGAAGAAGGTTAAATGTAGAAGACGATTTAGGAACTAACGTGAGAAAGACATGCCCAAGATATTAATAGCAAAGTTTTTAAGGCCTTTACCGAATCAACTGCTTCTGCAAACTTTTTCCATCATTATAACTTTTTGCCTACTCTCAATATTGTTTCTGGCCCACTCTCAATCACTGATTCCTAATCTTGCCCAGATCAGAATCATTTCAATAAATTACTTTCTCTGTTGCTAGCCTACGGTGCTTGAAGTAATGAAAGAAATCACTTGTGTAAATCTCGAACATATATACATAGATAAATAACATTTAAAGAAGTGAAGATATTCAAAATGTGTAGAGACCTGTGATGTTCTTTAAAACGTGTCCCTAAGTTCCTTGCTACATACTAGCTCAGCCATTGTAGTGATGATGGACCACCAGGTAAGTTGTATAAATCCTTTATTGAGCAACCTCGTAGGATGCAGGTAAACATGTACATACACAAATACTTCCCAGCTCCAACTGCCCCAACATTCCATTCCTTACCTATATACAGAGAACATACTAAGCATTACACAATCCAAATTCTACATGACACATCCACATTCTACCCTATTTCTACAGGCATTCATACTCGCTATCATATATATCACTTACTGGACAACAGCATGATTACTGTATTTGCCACAGCCCCTGCAAGGAGAGTTGGTAAAAAACCAGCTCATTAAGCAGAGCATCAGCTGTCGCTTAGGAAATGTAAAGGGATGACTATCTTTCCAGCTTCGTTTCTTTTGAACTTTCTGTTCATTGAAAGTTCAGTTATTACATGAAAAGAAAAGGTAAATCACAATACATTTCAAATGTATTTTTAGGCTGCTTTCCAGACACAGCCTTTGTGCAGTGATGCTCCTCACAGCAGGGACATCTCCAGTCTGGAGCACCAACAACAGAGGCACACTGAAGTGTGATCAAGGTAGGCAAAAGGCTTGGCCTTGCTTAAAGGGTCCCCTTCAACCTGCAGCTCCACTTCTCCTCACCCATAGCATCTACAAAACCCATGTGTATTATCACACTGCTATAATCTTAAAGTTGCTGCTTTCTCTGAGTGCAACATAAAGCCCTTGATACTTCTCAACATATGCGTCCAGTCATTATTTTTCACTGTCAACCTTTGAGCTGATCAACTCACCTGGCTGGATAGGTGGTCTAGCAGTAGCCTAGCAGCGGCGAGATGGTGTACCTGATTCTAGGACCTACCAAACATTTCTTCACAAGTAAATAATGTTGTTTATTTCTACATTATTGCATCTTCAAACTGCATGCTGTCCCAAAAATATGTTCTACATTCCTTAAACATGGCATTAAAAACTGACCTTTAATTAAAACTTCTATTTGTCACATCTCATTTTTATTCTCACTTCAAATTGTTCTTCTCCTTCCCATCCATCCTCTGAATGCCTCCTCTCTCTCAGCACAACCTACTCTTACACATGCCATGTTTAGCCTACTCTCTATTTCTGTATTTCTGCAAATTTCCGACAACCAATTTACAAGATCACAATCTCTCCTCCTTCCTCTGAAAGTCATACTTTTGCAACCTAACAATACCTAATCTTCTCTAACTCATCTATTAATCCCACCAACCATGTGCATGAGCTCTCGCCCCTCACTAATGATCACAACCAACCACTATTAATTTAGTCTACCATACAGAAACTGGAATGACTGTATGGATAAGTTTGCTTTGAGTACTCAAGACTAATCCCAATAACTAATATTAACCAATAACACTGGACTAACCACTAACCTTGAGTTCCGGAGCAGCGCACTGCCTGGGGTAAAGCACTTTGATGCCTCGTCAAGCGCTATAGAAATACAACTACAAGTACAATTACATTGACGGAGCCCATATTTTCTTTAAGAAAAACTAAATGCAATGGGGTGCCTGATTTCCAAGAACTTAGAGGGGATGTTTGACACCAATAGTCTAAGATGCAGAACTATGCAATAGATGATAAAAGGATAAGATTGCTTTACAATTTGAAGTTTGAAATTGCCAGATGTTATTAGTTTTAACATCTAATCATCTATTCACATTTTGCATAAACCTCCCTATAATATTTGTGCTTTTCAGGATAATGTGCACTTGTCTTGACTTAATGTCACGGTAACACCAGACACTATATTGAATGAACGTTGTGCGTGGATACCAGTTTATTTTATTCTGTATTGCTGCATTTTATTGTGTCTGAAACTTAATAGCCCACAAATTCTAACTGATCATTTTCTGTGCAATTAAACAATTATTTGAAATCACGCTCAGTATATAGAATAATGAAGTTTAGCTTTATCTTTTAACACAGCACTTTATACCATACTTCTGCCATTTCAAGCAACTGAAAATAACAAACATTACTATTGCCTATTTTATGATACTCATTTTACCCTCCTTTGGGCAGGTGAATGGCTAAGTCAGCCTTGCAGGGATTCGAATGGGTGACCTGCTCATTATCGCTTTTGTTCAAGCACCAAAGGTTTAACTCACTGAGCCATCCTTTCACGTGTCAAAGGTTGTCACATAAAAAATATTTTTAAAGACTTCATAATCTGCATATTACCTACCACTTCAGCACTCATTCAAGATTTAAGATCCTTTTCAGATCAACAAAGAAAATGTTGAAAGATTGCCAATTCCAGAAATATCGGTGGTTTATGTAAAACAGGAGACTCAATGGACAATGATGTTCTGAAATCAAAAATTGGGAGATGCTAATCAAATTGGATGGTAGGACCCCAGCTATAGGCCTCCAATATGTACAATGCCTACTCCTGTCTAATGCCCTTACCCGCGCCCCAGCTACTGATGGCCTTCTACCCAGAATATGATTCAATCCCTGCTGATCTTACAGGTAATTACTTACAACAGCTTCTGAGCTATAGTGGTCATGCTAACCTTCGTAATGCATATAGCAACCAAATTTCTATCCAATACAAATATATTCTACTTTATGTAATGACACTCTGAAAAGGTATAAAGGTAACATATTGCTGCGATATCAAAAATAAATGTAGTAGTGTGCTCAGCCCTGGGACATAGCTGTTTGCTTTGGCTTAGTGGGAGCTTTAACCGCACCAACCAATCCACAGCAAATACTCCGGTTCCAGCAAGCAAAAGCAGAAATATGCTCTCGCTTGCTGGAAGCGGAACATTTGTCTGTTTCCTTGCCCACTGTCAAGCGAGCAGGGAAAGAGAAGAATTGCTTTCAGACTCAGGGAGCTGCATGTTTAGCAGCTCCCTGTATCTGAAAGCATTGCCGGCTCCCGCAGGAGGTGGGGAGCCAGCAGGGACCACGGAGGCCTTGAGGCTCCCCTATGGTCCCAATGCAAACTGGGTGCCCTGGGGGCACCTAGGACTAATGGCAAGGCCCTGGGGGATGGGGTCCCCGGGGCTAAAATTGGCCGGGGGAAAGAGGGCCGCGCAGCCTCCTCCCACATTTGTAAATTACCAGGCCTCGGGGGATGGGGTCAACGGGGTCAAAATCAGCCCGAGGAGGGGAGCTGCGTGGCCCTCATCCCCTACTACAAATATAATTTTAAAGAAGGCTGGGCCCCGGGGATGGGTTCCCCGGGGCCAAAATTGGTCCAGCGAGGGGGGCCGTGTGGCCCTCCTCCCTTATTATAAATAGGCTGGGCCCTGGGGTGCCCAGGGGCAAAATCGGCTCGGGCAGGGTGGGTCACGCGGCCCCCCTCCCCTAATACATTTTTTTTTAAAGTCGGCCCGGGGGAAGTTGCCACTTTGCAAAGGGGCCTCCTGGCGCACAACTTGTTGGGGGATGAAGTCAACCCCTCCTGTTACCTCCTGTAAGTCCCACACAGTGGGATTGCTGAGAGCTCATGGGAGGTCATGCCCCCTTTCTTCACCACTCTGCAAACGTGCCTCCTGGTGCACTACTAGTTGGGGAATAAAGTCCCCTTAGATGCTGAGGGTCCTTTGGGGCCAACAACCCCTCCAGTAAGTCCCACACAGTGGATTTGCTGAGCGCTCTGGGAGGCCCCGCCGCCTCCTTTTCCACCACTCTGTAGATGCCTCCTGGCACACTACTGGTTGTGGAATGAAGCCCCCTTGGCTTCTGAAGGTCTTTGGGGCCAACAACCCCTCCTGTTACCTCGAGTAAGTCACACACAGTGGGATTGCTGCAAGATTGTCGAAGGCTCCGGCCCGTTTCTCCACCACCCTGTAAACACCCCTCCTGGCACACTACTTGTTGGGGATGAAGTCCCTTTGGCTGCTTGAGGGTCGTTGTGGGCCTGTTACCAGCAGTAAGTCCCACACAGCAGGATGACTGAGAGCTGGGCGGAGGCCCAGTCCCCTTTCTCTACCACTCTGTAAACGCACCTAGTTGTTAAAAAACCATAGAAATTCACTGAAAAAATCCAAAGGTTACAGGGACGTTAAAGTTAGGGAATAGAAGTTGAAAAACCTTATAAATAAACGTAAAAAAACAAAGGTTACAGGGAAGTTATAATTAGGAAATAGATTTTTTTTAAAGTAGAAATTCACTGAAAAAAACAAAGAATACAGGGACGGTATAGTTAGGAAATAGAATTATAAAAACCATAGAAATTCACTGAAAAAAACCAAAGGTTATAGGAACGTTATAGTTAGGTTCAGATTTCACTCGTACAAAACCATTGAAATTCAGCAGTTATAGTTACCTGAGCTAACTATAACTTACGCCCCCGCAATGCCCTGCTTATTACCTCACATATTACATCACTCGGGACATGGTCAGTGACATCACTGATGACATCACTGATGACATCTCAAATGACATCACTGATGACATCATCCATAAAGCCACTCACACAACCACTCATACAGCCACTCACACAACCATTCACTCACCCATACAGTCACTCATACAACCAGTCACTCACCCACACAGCCACTCACACAGCCATACACCACTGAGGAGTATAGAATAAGATTCAGGTAGTCTCGAAAAACCCAGAGTCAGTCCATGGTGGAATTCACTGAAAAAATCCAAAGGTTACAGGGACGTTAAAGTTAGGGAATAGAATTTGAAAAACCTTAGAAATAAACGTAAAAAAACAAAGGTTACAGGGAAGTTATAATTAGGAAATAGATTTTTTAAAAAGTAGAAATTCACTGAAAAAAACAAAAAATACAGGGACGGTATAGTTAGGAAATAGAATTATAAAAACCATAGAAGTTCACTGAAAAAAATCAAAGGTTATAGGAACGTTATAGTTAGGTTCAGATTTCACTCGTACAAAACCATTGAAATTCAGCAGTTATAGTTACCTAGCTAACTATAACTTACGCCCCCGCAATGCCCTGCTTATGACCTCACATATTACATCACTCGGGACATGGTCAGTGACATCACTGATGACATCACTGATGACATCTCAAATGACATCACTGATGACATCATCCAGAGAACCACTCACACACCCATACAACCTCTCATACGCCCTCTCACACACCCACATAACCACTCCCATACCCATTCACACACCAATACCAGTACTCGCACACCCACTCACTCCTCCATAAAGCCACTCACACTCCCACTCATACAGCCACTCACACAACCATTCACTCACCCATACAGTGACTGTTACAACCAGTCACTCACCCACACAGCCACTCACACAGCCATACACCACTGAGGAGTATAGAATAAGATTCAGGGAGACTCGAAAAACCCAGAGTCAGTCCATGGTGGAATTCCTTGACTTTTCATTGAAAACACTAGGTGTTTGGTTAACAGGTAACAATGTGAATGACTTTGAAGGGCTTTACAATTTAGTTATGAAGGAACATCTTTTGAGTAATTGTTACAATGAGAAGTTACATCAGCATCTGGTAGACCTAGGTCCACTTTATCCTCTAGAGTTGGGGAAGAAGGCAGACCACTGAGTCAAAACAAGGGTGACCAAAACTGCCACTGGTGGGGGTGACCAAAAAAAAAGAAGCCAAAAAGACCCCCAAAGGAAAGATGCTGACCAAAAAGATGAAAACAAGAATGAGTCAGACCCTCAAAAACCTGCTCAGGAAGGGGTGCCCAAAACTCATCACAGCTCAAGGTTGGGTACCAGGGTAAAAAACTGGGATCCCAAGAAGGCTTGGTGTTTTGATAGCAAGGCAACTTGATACCGAACTGGAGACACTAGCTGTAAAAACAAAAAGAATGCCTCTATCCACCTGCAGCAAATGCAGCTGTGAGTCTCCAGATGGGATCACAGGTGAGCCCTGACCAGGTCAAGGTGCTCACTGAGGCAACCCGGGTCTCAGAGGGAGGGGTGGATATAGCTACCCTGGCTATCTGGCCCAGTAACCTGGAGCATTACAGACAAGAGCCAAATATTAATGGGATTAGAGAAGTAGCCCTCAGGAAATCTTGTGCCAGCATCACCATGGTGGCTGAGCCACTGGTGTCCCCAAATCAATATCTCCTTGACCTATATAGTCGTCAACACTGACAATCAGGCTAAGGAACATCCAATGGCCTTGGTGACCTTAGATTGGGGAGGGGTTAGTGGCCGCAAAAGGGTAGTGATGTCTTCTGCTATAGTGTCTACCTTGGAAATTATTTGGAGAACTCAGCATGGGCTGAGTTAGAAAAGAAAACCCATGCAGCAATGCTGGGAATACCTGAATGGGTGTGTGTAAAAACAAGGGCACAAAGCAAAGCCCAAGGTGAAAAAGAATTACTGGAGCCTGAACAGATGGACCAACCTTCCAAGAGAAAGGCAGGAAGACTGGGGAACCAACTTAAAAACAGACACCTGATCAAGTCCCTTCTCCTCAGGGAGAAGACTTGTCATCCCCAGAGGCAACTGAGCCTCAAGAGCTTGGGCTTTACACGGCAGAGCTCCTAGGACCAGAGGGACCTTCTAGGGAAGATCTGTGCCAGGAACAAAAAAACCTGTCTCACTCTTCAAAGCCTGAGACAGCGAGCTGCTGATCAGGAAAAGGGAAGTGTCAGTAGTTCTCACAGGACCTATTGGGAGGAGGGACTCTATACACGGAGGCCAGAGACCCCAACCCTGGTGCCACTAGGAGAGTGCTAGTGCCTCAGACGTTTAGAGAGTTTCTCCTAACATTGCCCCATGACATTCTCCTAGCTGGGCGTCTTGGCCAGACCAAAACATGGAGTCGGTTAGTTAACCATTTCTACTGGCCAGGAGAGTCTCAGAAGGTGAAGGAGGTCTGCAACTCCTGCGCCACCTGTCAGGCTAGTGGCTAGACCGGTAGCTACCTGAAGGCCCCCTTATTTCCACTTCCAGTGTTTGGGGTACCTTCAAAAGAGTAGGGATTGAAATTGTTGGTCCCCTTACCCTCCAACAGCATCAGGGAATAAATTAATTCTGGTGGTAGTGGATCATGTCACCAGGTACCCTGAAGCAATTCCCCGAAGGACCACCATTGCCCCTGCAGTAGCCAAGGCCCTCCTTGGTATTTTTACTATGATTTGCTTTCCTAAGGAGGTAGTATCAGACTAAGGCACAAACCTCAGGTCTGCATACTTGAAACACATGTGGGCTGGGTGTGGGGTGATCTATAAGTTCAATACACCATACCATCTGCAAACAAGTGGGCTTGTTGAAAGCCTTAACAAGACCCTAAAAGGCATGATTGGTGGACTGCCTGAAAAACTCAGAAGAACATGGGATGTTCTACTACCTTCCCTGCTTTTTGCTTACAGAGAGGTGCCACAAAAGAGAGTAGGGGTTTCCCCATTTGAACGTTTGTTGGGCACCCAGTAAGAGGACCTTTCTGCCTTGTCAAGGAAGGATGGGAGAGACCCTTTCTAGGAAACAAAACAGGACATTGTACATTATGTAGTTGGCCCTCATTCCAGGATAGCTAAAACATGAAAAAAGCAAATCAAAACCTTGAGGCCAGCCAAGAGCTCCAGAAGCTCTAGTATGATCAAAAAGCTGCTATGGTGGAGTTCCAACCATGGCAGAAGGTGTGGGTTTTGGAGCCGGTGGCACCCAGGTCCCTTCAGGACAAATGGACTGGGCCCTACCCTATCCTTGAGAGAAAAGGTGAGGTCACCTACTTAGCTCAAGAGGGTGATACATGTAAATCGCCTTAAACCCTACAATGACAGGGCTAATGTGACCATGCTCATGGTCACAGATGATGACCAGGAGGCAGAGAGTGAGCCACTCCCTGATCTCCTTTTTCACAACCCTAAAGATGGGTCAGTTGATGGTGTGGTCTTTTCAGACACCCTCACTGCCCAACAGCAGACTGATTGCAGGCAAGTCCTTACTCAGTTTGCTTAGCTCTTTACTTTGACCCCAGGTCAGACTAACTGGTGTACACATGAGGTGGACACTAGTGACATCAGACTGTCAAAAACAAAGTATACAGGCACTCTGATCACGCCAAAGATAGTATCAAAGTTGAGGTAACCAAGATGCTGGAGTTGGGTGTCATTTAACTCTCAGAAAGCCCCTGGGTGGAAAGAAAGAAGTGAGGTTTTGTGTGGACTATGGGGCCCTCAATACAGTCACGAAAACAGATGCACACCCAATCCCATGAGCTGATGAGTTTATTGACAGGTTAGGGGCAGTCACATATCTGAGTTCCTTTGATATCACATCAGGGTACTGGAAGATAGGTCTGCCCCCTGGAGCAAAAGAAAAAACAACATTTTCCACCGCAGATGGGCACTTCCAGTTTACTGTGATCCCCTATGGTTTGAAGAATGCCCCTGCCACCTTTCAGAGGTTCGTGAACAAAGTCCTTGCTGTATTGGAAGCCTATAGCTCAGCCTATCTTAATGATATTGCTGTCACCTGATCCACCGCCACAAGATCCTGGAGGCTCTGCAGAGAGCAGGCCTCATTATCAAGGCAAGTAAGTGACAGATAGGGCAGGGCAAGGTTGTATATTTGGGCCACCTTGTGGGTGGAGGCCAAGTTCAGCCACTACGGCCCAAAATCCAAACCATTCTGGATTGGGAAGCTCCAACTACCCAGACCCAAGTCCTTGGCTTGACTGAATACTATAGGAGGTTTGTGCAGGGATATGGGTCCATTGTGGCCCCCTCACAGAATTGACCTCTAAGAAAATGTCTTAAAAGGTAAACTGGACAGTGAGCTGTCAAAAGGCTTTTGACACCTTGAAAGAAGCAATATGCTCAGCACCCATTATAAAATCTCCAGATTACTCCAAGCAGTTTATAGTGCAGACAGATGCATCTGAATATGGGATAGGAGCGGTCCTATTGCAGACCAGTGATGATGGCCATGACCAACCTGTTGCTTTCATAAGCATGAGGCTTCACCCCAAAGAGCAGCGTTGGAGTACCATAGAGAGGGAAGCCTTTGTTGTGGTTTGGTCCCTAAAGAAGCTGAGACCATACCTGTTTGGTTCTCACTTCCTTGTTCAAACTGACCGCAGACCTCTCAGATGGCTCATGCAAATAAAAGGAAAAAACATCAAACTGTTAAGGTGGTCCATGTCTCTACAGGGAATTAACTTTACAGTAGAACACAGACCTGGGACTGACCATGCCATTGCAGATGGCCTTTCCAGGTTCTTCCTCTTATACGATGAAGACTCTCTAGCGAAAGGTTAGTTTCATCCCCTTTCATTTGGGGGGTAGGTCATGTAGGAAAGTGCCTCTTTTTCATGGTAAGCCCCCATGTTTTGCCTGATGCCTGATGCGATTTCGAACTGTAAGTGCACTGGGTACCTGCTAACCAGGTTCCCAGTGCCAAATCTCTTTCCCCAAAACTGTACGACGATTGGCACACCTTCAGCTACCCCTATAGGTCCGCAGTAACCAGTACCTCTGGTGCCTTACCTAGGGCATGGGTACTGAAGAGGGTCCCATGGGGCTGTAGACTGGTTGTGCCACGTCAGGGCCTCCCTTACCAAGACCATGCACTCTGCAACTGCCGGCTGCGTGTCTTGGTGCAGGAAAATCCGAAGAATCGACATGGCACACAGCCCTGAGTTCCATGCCTCCCATGCACTGCATAAGATATCGGTAAGTCACCCCATACTGCAGGCCTTTGGCCCTAAGGCAGGGTGCACTGTATCCTATGTGTGGACATATCTGAATGTTTCTGACCTCATGAGGTGAGAGCCTGCACTCTGAGAGGACAGAGACAAAACCTGTTCTGGACGGAGGTGTTTCCACAACTCCTCCAGGACAAGGTGGCCTTCCAGGGCGGGAAGCTTCAAAGGCAATGCTGCCTTGGAAATCCACCCCAGGCACCTCCAGATAGTAACGGAGGCCAAGCCCCCTTTCCTGCTCCACTTTTGGTGGGAGGAAAGGTAGGAAAATTAGTTAGATGAGTAGGAGAGTCCCCACTTAGCCTACACCACCCCTAGGGCAGGGCAGGCGAGATGAACCCCTCTCCTGAAATTCCACCTTCTTGAGATGGTGAGAAAAACTCCAGTCAGGGCTAAGGTAGTGCCTCTTCCGAGAGGAAGTGTTCACTAGAGGGTGTAGACACCCTAAAGGTAAGTAGCCCATTGGCTACTACCTGTCTTCCCTTGTAACACCCCTAAATTCAGTATTTAGGTGGCTCCCCAAGATCTGAAACTCAGATTTATCGGACTAAAGTAGAAAAGGACAAAGAAGACCTGCTGCTCGAGAACTGAAGCCCTGCTGCAGATAAAAAAGGCGTCCAATCCTGCCAGCTGCAACCAGGACTCCACAATTGTCACTGCTGTGTCATCCAGAAACCTGAAAGGACTCCAAGAATCCCAGAACACCTTCAGCCGTTGAGAAATCACCAAGAAGCTCCCTTGGAGTTAAGGTATCACTCCCCTGCACACCCCAGGCACCAATCCCGTGAAGCCTAGTTTGTCGAATTGCTGCTCCTCGATAATCTTGATGCAGCACCGAAGCTAGAAAAGGTACAACAGCTCCAGAGGGTCAGATCTGTCTCTCTTACCAAGTTTGGAGGCACCAAGACCTACCAGACCCGTGACATAACAATACCTGGGTTACCAGACCCCCAACGGTGAAAACAAAGAAGAAGAGTCCACACCAGACTCCCGAAACACCAGAAGCAAGCACCCATTGAGGGACATCAAGACACCCAAGATCCACTTCCTGAGTGGACCAGCTGTCCTGAGATTGACTCTCCAAGTTGCCTGCTCCTGACCACCAGGACCCTAAGATGCACAATGCCCGGCTGACCTGTTTGCTCTGCACCCAGCCCCACTGGCCCCAGCGCCGAACAACGCGCCCTGCTCCCATGTTCCCCAGGCCCTTGCGACCTCCTCCCTCCAAGGAGACCCACCAAACTTACCTGAAAGTCCATCTGTGCAGTTTGATTTGCACTCTGCTCCTGAACTTCTCCTGCTGGAACTTTGGACCTGGTCCCGAAATCGACCTAAAACAAGGTGAACTTTGTGAAAGCATTGCCTGATTTTCTATGCATTTTTCTACTTTTCTACCATTATTTCCTATAGTGCGCAATTGCACACAGAAGCGATATATTTTATGAACTTAGAAAAATCGTAACTCCAAAAGTACTTAGATCTGCATTCTTGCTTTCTTTTTATAAATTAGTCCCCGATTTATTCTTGAGTGTGTGTCTCATTTATTGCCTCTGTGTGTGACACCAAATGCTTAGCACTACCCTCTGATAAGCCTAACTGCTCGCCCACACTACCACAAAAAGAACATTAAAATTATCTGCTTTTACCTCTGTATACCTATTGGGGATTCACTGGACTCTCTGCACAGTGCACTTCATTTTAGTACACTATACAGAGAGCCAGCTTCCTACAATCATACTCACTTTTATCAACCTCACATTCACCTTTTCAATCACATTTTGTTTAAAGCTCAATCTAATTCACCTACCTGAAATTTGATTTTGTTGGGCAAATAGTTTTATTTGTTGCTTATATTAGATAGATTCAATACCCTCAGAAAATGTTGAAAACTAAGCATAAAAATGGCACAACACTCTCATACAAAGCAACCCTTAATGGCAGCCTTTTCAACTTTGCTCTCTCTGGTACTGTGGAAGGCAGGAAATAAAAGAATGCCTTTCATATTTTAGTTTTTTTACTCTACTTCTGAGTGATTAGTATGTATTAACCCTTCCATGCACTTTTATAAAGAAGCCCACTATGGAAGGGTAGTTGTGCATATTTGTGAATTATTCATGACCGTCAGCGCAGACCTCCGGGTAAATTCACAATGTATTTGCAAGTAAATACGGGAGTCCAAAAACATATTTAGCTTTGTAGTTTTATTACTTTAAAACTACCCTACACTTTATAAGAAAGCCCTCACTAGGAAAACAAACACTCATTCTTCAACAATAACTCTAAACATCTCTAATTTAAAAAAAACAGCAAACATTCTCTTTAATACCTTTCCCCAACACTCTTTTAGCAGAGTCTCCATAGCACCCCTCTAGAACCTGTAGGTCAGAAGTTCACAACACATACTAGAAGGAGCATAGTGGTTACAAAATGAACTGCAACAGGTGTGGTTGATTATGTTATGTTATGTTATGTTATATGCATTTGTAGCGCGCTCGGCTACTCCAGAGAGTGTCCCGGTGCGGAAACCTGAGCGGATCATGAATCAGAGCTTAAAACAGGAAGGTTTTCAACTTTTTTTTGAAAGTGCGGGAGTCTGGAATACTGCGAAGAGCCAAGGGCAATGCATTCCAACCTAGGGCCGCCTTTCGAACAAGGGAACAACCACCAAGCCTTTGCCGAAAAAAACGTGGAATCTGGACCAATAATTGAGAAGAGGAGCGCAACTGTCTTGTCGGCGCATAGAAAGAGAACCTCTTTTGCAGGTAACTAGGTCCCCGGCCATAAAGGGCATTATGGGCAATCGACAAGACCTTGAATTTGATCCGCACCTCCATCGGAAGCCAGTGCAGGGAGCGCAGATGGAGGCGTACGCTACTCCACCTGGGAAGATCCAGTAAGAGGCGGGCCGCCGAATTCTGCACCACCTGAAGCTTATTCAGCAGATAGCTGGGGGTCCCTACATACAGAGCATTAGCGTAGTCCAGGCGAGACAAAATCAAAGCCCGGACCACGGTTTCCCTAGCTGCCATTGGGAGAAGAGGGAGAAACTTCCTCAAAGATTTTAAAATCCCAAAGCAGGACCCCGCCAGCTTCTTGATATGGGTGGCAAAGGTTAAGTTTTCCTCAAACCATACGCCCAGGTTTTTAGCGGCAGCACCCAACAAGCACGGCAGAGGAAACCCTGAGGGCCACAATAGCTCTTTAAATTTGGAAGGAAATTTCCCATACAAAAGTATTTCGGATTTCTCTTCATTGCATTTTAGCTGGGCCTGAGCCAGCCAGCGAAAAACCGAGAGTAGGCAGTGTTGAGCAGAGGAAACATCAGCATCGGCACCCTCCCAAGTAAACAAAAGCTGAGTGTCGTCCGCATAGGCAATCAACTTAGCCCCTAGCTCCTCCGCTAGATATATCAGCAGGGTAACATAAATGTTAAAGAGGAGGGGGCTAAGGGACGAGCCCTGCGGGACCCCAGTAGCTACTGGTTGGGGAGAGGAGGCGCACGGTGGAAGCCAAACCAGCTGTGACCGGTCCGCCAGAAAGGAGGTAAGCCAGCTTAAGGCCGAACCAACAATACCAATCTCCGAAAGGCGAGCAAGAAGTAGGGAGTGAGGCACAGTATCGAACGCCGCCGAGAGGTCCAGCATAATCAAAGCTGCCCTCCCGCCGGCATCCAGACACTCCCGGATTGCCTCCGACACCTCCACCAGCGCAGATTCTGTACTATATGTGGCTCGAAAGCCTGACTGCGCTGGATGCAGCAAACCAGCACCTTCCACATAGTCCTTGAGTTGTCCTGTAACTACCTTTTCACACACTTTGGCAAGACTAGGCAGAAGGGAGATTGGACGATAGTTCCCAGGACTCAAGGCATCTAGTGAGGGCTTTTTTAAAAGGGGGAGAATCTTAGCCTGTTTCCAGGTGACCGGCACCCGGCCCTCCGACAGGGACATATTGACAATATTGTTGACAACTGTATTGATGGTGTCAGCGGATAGTGCTAAAAGCCTAGCTGAACACGGATCAGTGGGCGAGCCTGATTTCAGACCCTTCAGAATTTTAAGGGTACATGCCAACTCTGCTGGGGAGAAGGCCAATAGTTTGGAAATAGGGCCAGGAGGGGACACAGGGGAAATGGAGAGAGCTAAAGGTCCCCTAGAGCCGACGGAAAAGGCCGCCTGGATGGTCTGGATCTTGTCCCGAAAGAACTTAGCAAGAACATTACACCAGGTCTCCGACACGGGCAATGGACAGACCAGGGCACAGGGAGCCACAAAACTTTGCACTATTGAGAATATTTCTTTAGTGTTATTATTTGCCTGGTCAATGCGGGCGGAATAATATCAGCTTTTAGCTCCCGCAATCGCCCTATAGTAACTTTTTTGTTTAGTTCTGAGAGCAAGTTTTGCCAGCAGGCAATAGTTATTGGAACGCCACAGCCTCTCCAATACCTTACAATCATGTTTCAAAGAATGGAGCTCAGGCGAGAACCAGGGTTTAGAGGGGGACTCTCTAGCCAGTCCTGGAGCGCGTGAATGCGAGAGCGCGGTCACAGAATTGGAAATCCACTCCGTAAATCCCGCCAAGTTCCCTTCCAGATCCTGCGAACAGATGGGCCGAGAGGAAGCCAAAGCACTATTAAACTGCAGGGGGTCAATTTTTCGAAAAACTGGTGGAATGTTTGACCGCGTAGGCAAAATCTGCTGCGGGACTTCCCAGGAAAAGCAGATGAGAAAATGGTCCGACCAAGAGACTGAGAGAGGCTGGTCCACCTGAATGGGAAAGTTGGAACAAATGGGGTCTAATATATGGCCACCCTGATGCGTGGGGTAACAAACCCCTTGTGAGAGTTGGGCCAAATTAAGCGAATCCAGAAAGTCCATAGAGTCCTTGGTCTCTGTCTGATCAAGATGGAGATTAACATCCCCTAAGACCAGGTAATGCGAATAGCGAAGCACACGCTCAGCTATGGCGTCACTACATGAAAAAAGAAAAGTGCTAGCCAAACCAGGGGGACAGTAAATAAGAGAGCCTCCCAGCGTAACATGAGCGGAGAGTCGGAGGCTAAAATCCAAAACCTCACTATCGGCCCAAACATTGAGGTCCTCTTTATAAAGAGACCACTTATCCCTGTAGAAAATAGCTACGCCCCCACCCCTTCCTACCTTTCGGTCTAGGCGGGAAAGCTTATATCCTGCGGGGGTGGCTAAAGCCGAAATAGGATTAGAGGTATCATCTAACCAAGTCTCCGTGATGAACAACATATCCAAGGCATTATCCAAAATCAAATCAAACACATCAACATGATGCTTCCTAAGAGATCGTACGTTAATAAGTGCGGCTCACACACACAGGGACCTGGAAACCCGACTAAGCGGGTTCCTATCCGGGAGATCAATACTCGGCAAGAAACCACATAAATCACAAACGTAATGCGAGCAACAAGGAATGGCAGTCCTACCTTGTGGTAAACACAAAGGGGGCCGGAGCGCTTTTAAGGATTCAGCTGAATGTGAAATCCTATCACCTGCCGCCACTTTGAAATGGGCAGCATTCCTGGCCCTGGCCGCAGTCGGTGCGCTGACGGGCGCAGACGGGCTTGCCTTAAGCGCGCCTCCGGCGCGCCATCGGCGCGCCCGCTGCGCAAGTCCGCTGCGCATGCGGGCAGTGGCCATTAAGTAGGGTGTTGGGAGTCCGGCGTGCAGCGACTAGAGCGTTGACCGGGGAAAACGCGTGGCACTAACAAAATGGCCATTCTAAGCAAGCGTTTTCCCCGCTAAGTGCTAAGTGCAAGTTAAAATAGCAGAAAGGAGTTTAACACACTCCCAAATTAATAGCAGCCGTTAGTAAAAGAATTGAACAATGAAATAAAAAAGGCCCCAACAACTAGCTCACAGAATTATTACAGTAAAGTTAAAATTGCATTACACTCGTAAAAACACAACCCACACAGGCATCGCGCTCCTGAGCACTGCCCGTTAAGTAGGGTGTTGGGAGTCCGGCGTGCAGCGACTAGAGTGTTGACCGGGGAAAACGCGTGGCACTAACAAAATGGCCACTCTAAGCAAGCGTTTTCCCCGCTAAGTGCTAAGTGCAAGTTAAAATAGCAGAAAGGAGTTTAACACACATTAAAAGCATATCCAAGTTTGCATTACTTTTTAAAAAAAAATTCAGAGCCAATCACAGATCTACTTATTTATCCTTTAAGGACACTACCTAATTTTATCAACCTGCATATTTACACCTTCAAATCAAATGGTTTTTTTTTAAACCAGGTCCTGACCTCCATTTTAACTGCTTTTTTCGTTTTGAGAACTGTCTCATTCTGCTCTAGTCTTCTCCTGTGTACTACTCTTTCTTGCCTTCAAAATGGTCAGAGTATGGATTGTGGGTCACAGCTTTGTGTTTCGGGCTAGAGAGTGTGCTAGAAAGAGCGGCATTGACAGGGACTTGGGTTTGCCTATTGTGGACATTACTTGGATTGGCCAGAGAGGGTTAAAGTGGCATCAATTGCAGCCTTTGGTTGAAAGCATTGTGGATTGCCAACCCGCTGACCTCATGAATGTGCACTGTGGTGGCAATGACCTGGGCATATTTACTGGGGTATGACTGGAACTCCTAATGAAAGATACCTTTGCACAATTAATGACACTTTTCCCTCACACTGCCTTAGTGTACTCCAACATATGCCAAAGGTAGAAATGGTCAAATGAATTCTGTCCACATATAGTCAAAGCCAGGAAACATGTTAATAAAACTGTTTCTGCATTCCTCAGAGACCAGAACATGGGCTGTATCTACAACAGCAACTTGTGTTTTGACATTCATGGAATCTATAAAAGTGACGGAGTTCACATCACAGACAAAGGCAACAGGGTGTTTCTCAGCAGCTTGAAACTCTGCATCCTGTCTTATGTATAGCTGTCCTATACACACAATAAACTATAAGGCTCTTTCAAAGCCACCCTATTTCCCAAAATGCTGTCCATTTTCTTTTAAAATATATATATTTTTTAAAATTCAACATTTGTGAATACGCCACAAATATGCAAAACAAAAGCAGACATTTAATAGACACCAGCACGTTCAAAATTCATAACTATATAAGTGATTATGTACATCACACTGGGTACATCACTATCTAAGTGAGTCTATAAGTGCATGTATGAGTCTCTGAGTGGGTCTGTGAGTGTTTGAGTAGGTCTGGCAGTGAGTGCATGAGTGTCTGAGTGGGTCTGTCAGTGTGTATGTGAGTGTCTTAGTGGGTCTATTAGTGGGTGTCTGTCTCAGTGACTCTGAGTGGGTGCATGAGTGTCTGAGTGGGTCTGTGAGTGGGTGCATCAGTATCTGAGTAGGCCTGTGAATGGGTGCATGAGTGTCTGAGTGGGTCTGTCAGTGTGTATGTGAGTGTCTTAGTGGGTCTATGAGTGGGTGTCTGTCTCAGTGACATTGTGAGTGGGTGCATGAGTGTCTGAGTGGGTCTGTGAGTGGGTGCATCAGTATCTGAGTAGGTCTGTGAATGGGTGCATTAGTTTCTGTGTGAGTCTGTGACTGGATGCATGAGTGTTTCAGTGGGTCTGTCACTGGGTGCGTCAGTATCTGGGTAGGTCTGTGAGTGAGTGTATGTATCTGACAGGGTCTGTGAGTGGGTGCATGCGTCTCTGAGTGTGTCTGTAAGTGCGCACAAGAGTGTCTGAGTGGATATGCGAGTGGCTGCATGAATTGATTGAGTGGCTTTGTGAGTAGGGGGCATGAGTACCTCAGTGGGTCTGTGAGTGAGTGCATAAGTGTCTGAGTGGGTCTGTGAGAGGGTGCATGGCTATCACAGTGGGTCTGCAGTTATAGTTATCTGAGCTAACTGTAACTTACAGCCTCACAATGCACTGCTTATGACCTCACATATTACATCACCCATGACATGGTCAGTGTATAGAACTGGTAGGATGGGATGATCTTTCTTCAGGTAACAGTATTCCTCCCACTCCAAAATACCTTTGTCTTTCCAATTTTTTAATTTGTCCCAGATTTCCTCTACACTTTGTGAGTATATCTCTCTACTGACTACAGTGTAGAACCTCTCGTCGTTAAGTTGGCGTAATGCTTCCTTGATGTACTTGTCTCTACTTAAGATTACTATATTCCCTCCCTTATCTGCTGGCCGTATGACGATACTGTTGTTCTCTGCTAGAGATCTGAGGGCTTGTCTTTGTTGGAATTTGAGGTTGTGTACACCTGGTTCCCTGAACCATTTTTATGGCGGAATTTACAATGTAAGTGTATAGTCACACTAGCTTCACACTTGACGTGTATGATCGGGCGATGACCGCCAACACAGGGAAGCCTGTGCATGCCAAGACTTGGTATTTACCTTGAGCATAGATGCAACTGTTGTTCAGACTATACCAGGCTCGGCGATTTAAATATGGCGGACATAAGCTCCAGCTTCCATGTACCTTGTCTGGGAGCAGTCAACTTTCTACCTCAGTTTTGTATACCAGCTATGCCACACTAGGCAGTGCAACTTGCGACCAACACGGTGACTCAGGCGCACGCTATTTTGCAGTTAGTTTGCACGCATCAAGGTTTGTGTACCATTGTGTATTAGAACTACAGTAAAATTTAATTTTATACTCAGCACACGGATCTATATGCTTAACAATTATGTATTGATATCTACCTGTTGATATGTACAATCGTTATTGCCATTAGTCACCTTTGTCTTTGATACTACAATATGGCCGCCATATCTGAGCACTGAATCTTTGTTGTGTCCGTCCTCACTTTCATTACGTGTGTATTTCTTCACTGTGTGTACAACGCTTCTTACGTGTGAACAAGGCAGTTTACTGCCGAAACGCGTAATGAAGAAGCGGAATAAAGTTTCCTGAACTTTCAATCCAGATATGTCCTGAGAGTACGTTTATCCGCGTTGCGGTAACCCTTTGCAAATTTGCTTGCCGGTTGCTCTGCCGGCGCACGTACCACCTCTCACGGGTTCTTGGCCAGGAGCGGAGCGTTGCTGTGTGGATATATATATATATATATATATATATATATATATATATATATATACATATATATATATATATATTAAGCTACTGCATAGGTTAAATTACTATTCTTTCTGTACTACTAATGAGTGATGAATTGATGCACTAGTCACTTTATATAATGGTTACATTCCATAATAATTGCGTACATGTGCGAGGAGTACAATAACAAACTATGTATAAATCAGGGGATACAAGAATCAGATACTAGTATTGCACACCAGTAACTTATAGCAACTCAGAAACCATTTCCCAACATGTTCCCAGCTCAACTCTGCTTTCCTTTTAAATCTCACTTCACTTCCCTTTCTCCCCCCGCCCCCTTTTTTTTCTTAAGGGAAGGGTTGAGAAGGTAAATTGCTTTGAAAATTTGGTTTTAAAGGACATAAACATACACATACTTCTTTTGCACTCGCACTTTGTATATTAATGAATGCTTTTTACAATTGTCAAAGTCAAAATGGTAGATTGATATGTATATATACTGCTTGTGAGGATTAACACAGTCTAGTCTTTTTTCGATAGTAGAAAGTAACTAGGGAATTAGCACTGAGCACTTTAAAAAGACACTCTAGGCTCTAGGACTCTATGGTCCAGTAGAAGGCTGGGAGCCGAAACGCGTAGACCGTCCTCTACCGTTTGTATTTTGCACTATGGTTGAATAAAGCACTTTGGATTACCTTCTGACGTGGTGCTGTGATCCTTCGCCGTACCAGGAGGTTTTGCAGAGGAGCGAAGGAATCTTGGACATATGTATGCAGTGGCTGTACTGCACATCATGAGCACCCGAGGAGCGAGGCGAAGCGGCGTGGTAAATTGCAGCCAACGGAAGCGTGAGCAGTTGAGAAGCCAGCCGACGCCTCTACTTGAAGCAACGTTGAAACCGCGTCTGAAGAACTGAAAACAGTAACGCGGCGGCCAGCGGAGTGCCAGGGGTGAGTAAGAGGGGCGGAGTGAAGCGTCACGACTTGCGGCTCGTGACGCGGCGGAGGCGGTGTCGGGGCCGCCGAACTTCGCATCCGAAAACCGCTGTGCCGGGATAGAGGAGGTGGGAAGTGGTGGAGCAGTGGCTATCGCTCCCGGTTAAACTACACACACCCCCCCTTGGTCAACGTTAGCTTGAAGAGGGAATAGGCATGGTAACGATTGTCTAGCATATGCTTAGAACTAAATAGCCATCCCCCTACAAGTATTTCTTCGAAATTGGCTAAAGCAACTCATTAGCATAACGTTAGAAGCTGGGTGAGAAGGGAAGAGAAAACTCACCGTATGAACAGAAAGAAAAACACACACCATAGAAATACGAACGGAAAAGTATTAAATAATTAATCCTCCAAAGAAAATTCTACCATGGCTGACAGAAGCAAGAATAGAACGCAGAGAGTGAGTGAATTGTTAAATGATGACGCAGCACCATCCACCAGTACTAATCTTAGGGAAACTTTTGGAGAGAAGAAAAAGAGAACAATCACTTGTGTAATCAGGGAACTGCAACAAAACCGCATCCTGGAAGTGAACAAATGGTGGGAAAAAGCAACCCTAGAAAAATACATCGAGTTTAAGAGGGTACCGAGAGGATTGAGAATCCTCGTTATCAGTAGCGGCCCGTGGTGGGAGTGCTGCCGGGCTGTGACGTGGGGCGGGGGAGGGGCAGGGTGGGGGGTAGTAAAGTACGGAATATGGCCGTATAGAGGTAAGTAGACATATAAATAAATAAAACGAATTTCCCCCGCCCCACGTCACCGCCCGGCAGCACTCCCACCACGGGCCGCTACTGCTCATTATGCCCACCTTAAATGATCTGGATGCGGACTTGATAAAACAGTGGCAATGTGACACAAATGAAAGCTCCTTCAAACTAATGAAAACATTGATCATGCACGCTGAAAGGAAACTGGAAAGATTAGTCAACATCATCAAAGAACTAGAGGAAGAGCTAAATCAATACCCCACAAATGAGTAGAATAAAGAATTGATCGAAGCAATGGAAAAGAAAATCAATAAACATGAAGCGGATGTGGAAAAAAGGAAAGCCAGTAAATTCAATAGAGACAGACTGGACTACGCAAATGGTCGCATATATACTTTCGCCAGGAAGTATGACATATATAGGAACAGGGCAGTGATGGATAAATGCGCTGGGTATGAAACCTCAGGAACAGTGGATAGTTCTGACTTAAGCTCTGCAGACGAAGAGCGAACGCAATGAATCTGGATTGTTCTGGGGAGATGCGATTAGTCCAGATGATAACGCGACAAAGAGGGAGAGGAAGAGGAATGACATGGGGAAGAGGCCAAACCAGAACACAACCAGAAGAAACAGAAGACGAAGTAAGAACCAAAAAAGGAAAAGGAAAGAAAAAGCAAAACTAAAGACTTACCTCTCCAAAAACAACTTAGTGATAAACATCTCTAATAAAACATTGAGTACTGCACAAACACTACTGCTCAAAAAGGGACTTACATTCTGCCCCAATAAGGATATTAACACACCCAACCTCCGCATCGACCTCTACAAATTTTATCGAAAAATCAAACTCAAAAAATACTTGGAAGAAAAGACATCAAACTCGAGACAATCAACAACTATAAGTCAGGATATCTCACCCCTAAACCAGAATGACATACCCACTTTAAGAGCATTAGCATCCCTGGAGGATGGGAAAGAAATAACAATTGGGCAAAATGTACGTTGCTCAGAAACTGATAAGGAACTTTGTCAAAGAATGGGGATTGATACAAACAAAGGTGGCAGCAGTGGATTAAGAATACAATCGACCTTCTGCCCACAACTCCCACCAGGCAATAAGATCGACTTATTCCATGAGATCATGGTGGAGGAAATCAATAAAATGGTACAAAACACCTCGGGGAAAAACAAAAAGAAGAACAGAAACAACAGGAAATCATGGAATTTAACACCTGGCGAATACAAAGCTCTAAAAGAACTGAGAGATGACCCAGAAATTATAATTAAAGCCTTTGACAAAGGTGGAAACATCGTGGTCCAAAATCTCAATGATTATATAATTGAAGCAAACAGACAATTGGGCAATAAAGATCACTACAAAAAACTCATGGAAAACCCAATAGAAACCTGGACCAAAGAATACCATCAAATGTTACATATATGGAAAGACAAAAACCTTATTGATTTTGAGGAATATATGTATTTGAAAACAGACCACCCCATCATTGCAACAATCTACTTTCTTCTGAAAGTCCACAAGTCAATCGTGAATCCACCAGGAAGACCGATAGTCAGCTCTATTGGTTCTTTATTGGAGTCAACATCTCGATTCATTGACATCTTCCTAATGAATTATGTGACATCCCTACCATCGTATCTGAGAGATACAATGGACTTCCTTAATACAATTCAGGAAATTCCATGGGAAGATGGTCATATGATGGCCACAATTGATGTTTCATCACTGTACACATAGATTCTCCACTCTGATGGAATAGCCGCTGTAAGACAGTTCTTACAGATGAGATCGATAAGTTACTTAGAGCATTCGGAAATGTTAATAGAAATGCTCACATATTGTTTACAACACATCTTTCTATTCAAAGGCGAACTCTTCCTGCAAAAACAGGGAACAGCCATTGGGGCATTTTTTGCACCCACGTACGCCAACCTACTGATGGGAGTATGGGAAACGGAAGTCCTGAAAACCCAAAAATCTCAAAACATCAAATTTTGGTCAAGATTCATCGATGACCTCTTCATTATATGGAAGGGAGACCATACTGACCTTCAAGAATTCATAAACTCACTCAACGTGAACAAATATAACTTGTCTTTTACAACTACGATAAGCGCATCAAACATCATCTTCCTAGATGTGGAAGTTTTCATCAAAAATCAAAGGTTATGCACCAAAATGCATAGAAAACCCACTTCATGCAACAGTATTCTGCATGCTAATAGTGGGCATCCGCAAAATTTAAAATGGAGCATACCCTACGGAGAAATGTTACGAGCAAAGAGAAACTGCTCTGAAACATCTGACATAAATTCTCAAATAGATGAAATGAGTGATCGCTTCTTAGAAAGAGGTTATCCGTTGGGTGTAATTGAAACTGCAAAAGCCAGAGTCACTTTGAAAGCAAGAGGAGATCTATTAAGATCAAATAGAGAAAATCAGGAAAGATGTAAAAATGAAGACACCACTTCCCGACTCATCATAGATTTTAACAATCAGAGCAGAGAACTAAAAAACATTATCCGCACAAATTAGGGAATACTGATGTTGGATAAAACACTACAAAGAACATTGTCACCTCACCCAAACATCACGTATAGAAAAACAGCATCTTTGGGGGATATTCTAACGCAAAGCCATCTAGAATTGAAAAAACCAACAACATCTTCCTGGCTGAACACTCCGGGCTTCTGGAAATGCTCTAAATGTAGAGCTTGTGAACATGGTCGAAACCTAACAACATATCAACTCCAAAATTGCCAAACTGAACACATTAAGGATCATATAACATGTGAATCCAAATTTGTGGTATACTTATTAGAATGTCCCTGCAGAAAACAATATATAGGAAGCACCATCAACAAGTTAAAACTGAGAGTCCTACAACATTTACGAGCCATCAAGAACAAAGATTTCACCTACCCTATGGCCAAACACTTTCACGATTTTTACTCAAGTGACTGCCGGCAAATAAAGTACTTGGCGGGGACAGAACCCTAAACCTACGAAGAACAGAATCAAGATTAATTCTAGCGATTGGCACTGAAAGACCAAATGTCCATAATTTAGATGCAGAATTACATATCCATCTGTAGGAAATAGAAGAAAAAGACTGTGAATAATGAATGGAAGTTCGTCCCTGCTATGACTAATACCATCAAGATGAAATGGCAAATTAATCATGAGAAATTACTGAATGACTAAACAGATACATGGGACAAATCAAAACAAGAACAATATCTGTATACTTTTTGGACAATTGATCTAATTGTTAATACATTGACCATTTCCTTTTTCCCAGAGATTAGAAAGAGTAATAGCTGATTGGAACATACGGGATAAGGCCCTTTCATCTAAGAAGTACGAACAGTGTGCAATAGTTCTTCCAAATGCTGATTTTATTCATTCCTCGTATTTTTATAAAAAACATGGTATACTTGATGAATAATCTGACTTACAAATGCACTTTAAATCGCATATCAATTGAGAACTGATATTTTGTATTGGCTAACAATGTAGATTGTACTTCACATCTAATCATTCTTGACCAACACTAGAATGGATGCACTAGTCACTTTACGATCAGATGTCTAACTATCATTGCGGCCAAACTTTAAGTCATATTTTATAAACAAATCAGGCTCCTAATCAATGCAATAATGTACTTTACATTGATGAATTGATGCACTAGTCACTTTATATAATGGTTACATTCCATAATATTTGCGTACATGTGCGAGGAGTACAATAACAAACTATGTATAAATCAGGGGGATACAAGAATCAGATACTAGTATTGCACACCAGTAACTTATAGCAACTCAGAAACCATTTCCCAACATGTTCCCAGCTCAACTCTGCTTTCCTTTGAAATCTCACGACACTTCCCTTTCTCCCCCTTTTTTTTCTTAAGGAAAGGGTTGTGAAGGTAAATTGCTTTGAAAATTTGGTTTTAAAGGACATAAACATGCACATACTTCTTTTGCACTCGCACTTTGTATATTAATGAATGCTTTTTACAATTGTCAAAGTCAAAATGGTAGATTGATATGTATATATACTGCTTGTGAGGATTAACACAGTCTAGTCTTTTTTCGATAGTAGAAAGTAACGAGGAAATTAGCACTGAGCACTTTAAAAAGACACTCTAAGCTCTAGGACTCTATGGTCCAGTAGAAGGCTGGGAGCCAAAACGCGTAGACCGTCCTCTACCGTTTGTATTTTGCACTATGGTTGAATAAAGCACTTTGGATTACCTTCTGACGTGGTGCTGTGATCCTTCGCTGTACCAAGAGGTTCTGCAGAGGAGCGAAGGAATCTTGGACACATATATTAAGCTACTGCATAAGTTAAATTACTATTCTTTCTGTACTACTAATGAGTGATACTATTTCTAACATATGTCATCTGAGTGGCTGTGTGAATGTATCAGTGTGTGAGTGGGTGTCTGAGTGGCTGTATGGGTGAGTGAGTGGATGTGTGAGTGTCTATGTATCTGTCAGTGGGTGTGTGACTGGCTGAATAGGTCTGTCAGTGGGTATGTGAGTGGCTGTATAGGTCTATGAATGGGGTTGTGAGTGGTTTTCTGGGTGTGTGAATAACTGTGTGAGTGATTGTATGGCTATGAGTGGTTGTATGGTTGTGTGAGTGGTTGTATGGGTGTGTGAGTGGTTGTATGGTTCTGTGAGAGGTTGTATGGGTGTGTGAGTAGGTGTCTGATTAGCTGTGTGGGTGTGTGAATGCTTCTATGGATATGTGAGTGGTTTTATGGGTCTGTGAGTGGATATGTGAGTGGTTGTGTGGTGTGTGAGCGGGTGTTGAGTGGTATGGTGTGTGAGTGGGTGTTGAGAGGTTGTGTGGGTATTTACGTGGGTGTGTGAGGGCGTTTCTAGGTCCGAGAGTGGCTGTGTGTGTGGTTTTGTGGGTGCATCACTGGCTGTATGGGTAGTAGGTGTGTGAGTGGTTGTATAAGTGTGTGATTGGGTGTGTGAGTGGTTGTATGGATCTGTGAGTGGGTGTGAGTGGTTGTATGGGTGTGTGCGTGGTTATATAGGTATGTGAGTGGGTGTGTGAGTGGTTTTGTGGGTCTGTAAGTGGGTGTGTGAGTGGTTCTGTGTATGATGTCATCAGTGATGTCATTTGAGATATCATTAGTGATGTCATAAGTGATGTCACTGACCATGTAATGAGGGATGTCATATTTGAGGTCATAAGCAGTGCATGCTGGGCCGTAAATTATAGTTAGCTCAGGTAACTATAACTGCTGAATTTCTATGGTTTTGGCATGTGAAATCTGAGCCTAACTATAAGCTCCCTGTAACCTTTGTTTTTTTCAGTGAATTTCTAAGGTTTTTTTAAAATTCTAGTTCCTAACTATAACGTCCCTGTAACCTTTGATTTTTCCGGTGAATTTCAAAGGTTTTTCAAATTCCATTTCTAAAGCGTTATGTCGCTCTAATGTTTAGTTTTTTAGTTAATTAGTAGCATTTTTTTCCCCAAACTTATGTTTATTGGCATTTGATGTATTCTTCGTAACGGTACAACATATGAGGTGTCGAGGCAATTATACAAAGTATAACAGTTTAAGTTGTGCTGAGGTTAAGCCTCGACATATAGCGCAGACCTAGGCCGTTCCTTGTGAAGTACATATAGTAACAGGTACAGTTTCAAGTAGAGTAAAGGCCCTAGAAAGTCCATAAAAAGGTAACTTACATGCTCAACCCGTCTTTCTTTTGTGACAGAATTTAAATCAAACCCTTCCAACCGGGAAGGTACCCCTTAAAGAAAAACCCACCCCCCTCCCCACAAACAAATTAAGTGGCGGTGGTGACAAGTCCTTAATGTAGTCTGTAGTCTAGTCGTGTGCGAGCTATTAGAACTGAAAGAGGTGCATATCCCGAAGAGAGGGAGGACACACTGCCAATGGTAAGCCTTGTGTGAGAAAGGTAACTAGTGGACCCCATTTGTATTAGAAACTTTTGTAATCATCCCGGAAAATGTCCGTCATTCTCTCGAGACAGAGTAGCTTCCAGAGCCGAGAGTGCCATAGCGACAGGGTGGGAGCTGCTCTCTTCTTCCATGCCGCCGCGATCGTGACTTTCGCAGCTCCCATGCATGTCCACATGATGGCCTTGTCCGCCCTGGTTTGATGTTCTAAAGACGGTTCCCTAATGCCCAGGAGTACCCCCTCTATAGCCCAATATGCTTTTGATTTGTGCGAGGATTTCTTCCCAAAAGGGCCTTATTGTAGGGCAATCCCACCAGATATGTTGGAAGTCACCGAGCATTCCGCAGCCTCCCCAGCATTTATCCGATGTATTCGGGAAGATCCGTTTAAGTTTAGTAGGGTATAGTTACCAATCCATCAGCGTTTTTAAGTGAGCTTCCCGGAGTTCTAGGGAATGATTAAATTTGGCGATATCTGACCACAGCCCCGCCCATTCCTTGTCCGATATGCCTCTTTGCACTACTCCCTCCCACTTAGCCACATATCTGGGCCTCGGAGAGCGGGTGGCAGCCAGCAGGGAAGTGTACAGAAACGAGATTACCCCTCTCATAGAGCCTACTTTTTGTACAAATTTTTCAAAACCTGTTCTCTCTCGTGACTGCGTCACGAATGTGAGGGGTGAGAGCCCAGTGTTTGAGCTGAAGATAATGAAAGTGTTCGTCAGGCTTTAAGTGAAACTCCCTTCTGCAGTTCTCGAAGGTTAGGATGTTGTAGTTATGAAAGAGATCAGACAACATAAGGCATCCGCCCTCTTTCCAGGGGCTAAAGGGGCCATCGTGAAGAGCCGGGGGAAAGGCCGGATTGAAGTGTATCGGTGTATAGGGTGAGGGGAACGTGGTCCATAGCTCATCCCCGGAGATAGAGTCCCAGACCTTCAGGGTGGTGCATGTGGGGGTACTAATGTAAGCGTTCATAGGTCTCTCCTTCTTAGGTTTCCATATAAGGTCCCAAATTGTCCTCCCCGCTATAGCACGGTCTATATATTCAGCCATTGTTTCTCCGATTCCCTTTTAGACCATTCCGCCACTATCCGCAATTGAGCTGCTTTATAGTAAAGGCCGAAATCTGGTAAACCCACTCCTCCCTCCGCTCTTGGTCATCTCAGTATGTGGAAGGATAATCTTGCTCTACCGCCTTGCCAAATAAAACGAGTGAGTAGTGACCTGACCTTAGGGAGGAATTCTCTATCAAGCTCAATGGGTAGTGCCTGAAAGAGATATAAAAGTTTTGGGAGCACTGTCATTTTGATCGCATGTATGCGACCGAGCCAATAAATAAGGGGTTTCCAACGCTTAAGATCGTTTTGGAGCTGGAGAAGGGAGGACGGGAAGTTGGCCCCATAAAGCCCTTCCAGACGGGGTGTCAGCTGGATCCCCAAATACTGTAAAGAATGTTTAGCCCATTGGAGCGGTATACGTGCCCGTAACTCGCCAACCTCATTCTCCGGAATTGTAAGATTAAGTATATATGATTTATCTAAGTTAACCTTGAAACCCGCCACCTTTTCAAACCTGGCCAGTTCCATCTGTAGAGCAGGGAGGGAGAGCGGCGGCTCTGTAAGAGATAAAAGCACATCATCGGCAAACAGCGAGATTTTGTGAGTATCTCCTCCAAAGAGGATCCCTTTGATTGCTGGAGCCTCCCGGATACACATCGCCAGCGGTTCGATGCTAATAGCAAATAATAGGGGCGATAATGGGCACCCCTGCCTAGTCCCTCTCGTAAGGAAAAAGGGGGCAGACAGGGTCCCATTCACCTGCACCCTAGAGCGGGGTTGTATGTAATTAGCCCTGACCATGTTAATAAATTTATCCGCGAAGCCAAAGTGTGTGAGTTTGTTAAAAAGAAAGGACCAATCCACCCTGTCAAAAGCCTTCTCGGCATCTAGTCCCACGAGAACCGCCGGAATCTTTCGCTTATTGACTTTCTCAATGAAGTGCACTGTTCGCCTAATGTTGTCGTGTGTCTGTCGTCCTTTTATAAAGCCTGATTGATCAGGGTGGATAAGGTCCGCCACCAGGTCATTCAACCGTTCAGCTAATATGGCCGAATAGAGCTTTGCGTCTAAATTTAAGAGTGCAATAGGTCGGTAGGAGGCGCACAGGTGTGCATTTTTCCCCGGCTTAGAGATTACCGTGATCACCGCCTCGGCCATCGAGGGGGTCACCGCTCCGTCATCTGCCATTTTGTTAAAAAGACGTGTGAGGTGTGATATGAGATCAGGCGCAAAGGTCTTATAAAATTGAGCCATCAGGCCATCTGGGCCCGGAGCCTTGTGGAGCTTGAGGGATTTAATGGCTGTGCCCACCTCTTCTTGTGTTATGTGGGCCGTGAGTTTATCATTCCAGTCCTGCGAGACCTGGGGGAACCTTAGTGTCTGGAGATATCTATTTTGTGTATCATTGTCCCGTGTCTCCCCAGTGTATAGTGTCTCGTAAAAAGTCCCAAAGATATTGGCCTTCCCTTTGTCTGTGAACACTAGCTGACCCTCTGTGTCCTGTATACTGCCAATGTACTCCCTTTCTCGCTTCTTCTTCAACTGTCTAGCCAAGTGTTTGCCTATTTTGTTTCCTTGTGAGTAGGAGGGCTGGCGTAGCTTCAGTAGCGTGTATTCTGCCCGATTATTATAGATCGCCTTAAGCTTCCCGCGGAGTGCAGTGAGTGTATGTAAGGAACCTCTGGTGGGCTTGCTCTTATGGTCTTTCTCCGCCAGCTCCAATTCCGCCTCTAGGCTTTCTCTTTCTTTGGCTCTCTGTTTGTTCAGGGTGGTGTTAAGCTCTATGCACCTCCCCCTGATGACCGCTTAAAGGCGTCCCAGTTATTAAACACCGAAGTATCTTGGGGCAAGTTCAAATGGAAAAAGTCCGTAATCGCTTCTCTTAACTCCGTTCTCAACAGTTTGTCTCTCCTAAGTGAGATCTGGAAATACCACTTGGGTGTCTTAGGTATGACGCCACTCCAGTCGAGACATATCGAGACCGGGCAGTGATCTGAGATGGATAGTGGGAAAATCTTGGCCTCCCGGAGTGAGCCTAACAGGTTCTGGCTAAGGAAGATATAATCCAGCCTAGAGTATGTATGTTGCACATGGGAGTAAAACGTGTAGTCTCTAGTCTGGGGGTAGAGCGTACGCCAGACGACCCTGAGGCCTAAGTCGTGTATTGTCTGTTTAACGTCTGTGGAAAAGGAGCTGGCCCCTGTTCTGTGTGGTTGAGTGCTATCTAGTTCCGCTTGCCACGAGAGGTTAAAATCACCCATTAAAATTGTTGGTCCCTCCGCAAAGCTACCCATTTTGTCTAAGAGTGCTGCTAGAAAGGTCGATTGGCCTACATTGGGCGCGTAGGCCGCTATAAAAGTGCAGAGTCTGCCCCTCAGTGTACTCTTGACCATGATCATCCGACCCTCCTTATCTGCTTGAACCGCCCCTGGTTGAAACTTCGTTGAGCTGTGAAAGAGTAGTGCCACCCCACGGTGTTTGGTGAGTGCTGATGATCTATATATAAGTGGGTATTGTTTGTGGCGAAGTCTTGACTCTTCGGCCCTTTGAAGGTGCGTCTCTTGAAGAGCCACAATATCAAAATCATGGTCTGTGAGATATTTCCAGACTTTTTGTCGCTTTTGGGGTGAGTTGAGACCCTTAACGTTCCACGATGTTATGGAGAGCACCATCTGTCTATTGTTGTCCTCCCCTTCCCTCTCTCGCACCCAAAATCCATATATGCACTCTTGGCCCTTTTGTCTTGAGTTAGCGGTCCCCCCCTTCGTGCCCTTCTGGTGGAGTGCACCCGAACTAGAACGTGTACCCAGAAAATACATAGTGCAAGCCACCACCACCCCCTAAAACCCCTCCCTCCCAACAAACATAAAAGTGCAAACCCCAACAATACCAACAGCAGTGTGTGTCGGACCGATGAGATATCTCCGACTGCAAGCGTTACCACCCTTCTGGGCATGTTGGTGGATGGCGCAAGCGGAGTCCCCATCCGCGCCCGTCTCGAGTATTCAAATCGTTCGCCATCATTAGGCCGTCGAGGAATAGCAGATCCAGCCTATCCTTGTCATATTCAGGAGTCGTTGTCTTTGGTCCCTGGGCAAACTACGGTCAAACAAATCTGTCCTCTGCTTGGGGCAGCTTATCTCCTTAACCTCTGTGAGTTCTTGGTGTGAGACACCTCATTCGAGTCATCATTTATGTCCCGCCTTTGAGCTTGTGATCCACTGTGGTCCTTTCGTGCCGCGTCGATCTGGGCCCTTTGACATTTCCTGCGCGTTCTCGGTCTCAGCAGGAGGGAGGCCTAGCAGTTTCAGTCCCTCATTCAGCTCCGTGATATGACGCATCTTATTGTTATACTCAAAGCTCAGGCCAAATGGGTAAGTCCATCTATATTTTTCATGGTCTTCACGTAGTTTCGTCGTAAGGGGCCTGAATTGTTGTCGTCGCGCCAGAGTTGCGGGCGCCAGATCTTGATAGATGCTGCATTTGTATCCTTGGAATGAGATGTCGCTTTTTTTCCTGGCTGCCTGCAAAATCGCTTCTTTCACCTTAAAGGAGTGGAACTTAGCGAGAACATCCCGGGCCCGTCGCCGCTCTCCAGTCGGTGGCCCCCCTACACGATGCACCCGCTCCAACTTAATCTTAACCGATTGTGGGCTTACAATCTCTGCAAAAAGACCCTCGAGGAAGGCTTTGAGATCCGATCCTTCTGCTCCTTCCTCCAGGTCCCGGATTCGAATGTTGTCTCTCCGCACCCTGTTTTCCAAATCTTCGGATTTCAATTGGGCTTGATATAGTTGATCTTGAAGTTCTCGTAGCGTATCTTGCATATCTGTGGTTCTCTTGTCCATCTCCTGGGTCTGCGTTTCCAGATCTACCACTCTTACGCCCACCGAGTCAACATCCTGTTGGAGCGTGGCCATTCGGGCGTTTAAGGTGTTCGATGGAGGCCTTAATATCCTGACTGAGTTCTGCACGTAGTTCTGCTTTGAAGTCTCTCAGGGACGCCAACAGATCGTCTTTCGTGAGAGCCATAGTTTCTGTGGGGTCGTTGTGCTCTGACGTCTGCCTTTTTTCCGCAAGTGAGAAGAAGTTGGAGACTTTATTCGGCGCCTTCTTTGGCGGCTTAGGTGCAGGCACCGTGGCGCTCTCCGCAAATATGGTAGTCGCGGTGGTCGACTGTAATAATTACCTAGTTTTCCCCCCCTTGAGTAGCGCCTGTATTAGACAAAGGTGGCAGTGTCTCTCATAACTGGTAGCCCGCTGGTCCCGAGGGAGTGTATCACCAGTCCTCAAGAAGCTCGCTTCTGTTGTAGGGGATACACTCTAGGGCTCTACCACCGCACCTCCTGACTCCAAGAAGGCGCAGCGGCTATCATGCCTCTCTTCGCCGGTATTGCTCTGGGATAATTGGTGCGCTGGGGTCCCACATATTAGTGATCTATTCTCTCACTGCGGGGCTCAACTTCCTAGCGGCCGCCATCTTAAGGTCAGGCAGCGTCTTACTTGGAATCTGTTTGCCAGTGGATCCATGACCGGCGCTCGCTGGACAGAGCCTGTCTCAATCCCGCTGCTCTGTAAATGTGCCCTGTGGCCACGGTGCTTTCCCCGACTCACCCGGTGCACTCAGGATCCCTTCCAGCGCGTCGCTTGGTGCCAGAGGCGTTCCCGGTATGCTCTCTGAAGACGCCGCTTCTTCACTCCTGAAGGTCCGCATCTCCAGTATCACAACCTCAGGGGTCCCCGGTGAGGGTGCTCCTGAGTCTAGCCAGGTTTCCCATGTGGCCTCCCCTTAATCAGCAGTCACCGCGTCTCAGGAGCTCGGCGGCCGCCATTTTGTGAAGCTACGTGGTCGTCACCGCCCGGCTCCGATGCGGCTCAAAGCAGGGAGCCTTGTCAAAAATCGAGTCCCCCGCGTATTCTCTAGTAATTCAGCAGCATTTTGAAGGTCTCGGCTACTGGTTTGGCGGTGCCTGTCAATGCTTGTGCACTTGAGGACTTAGTGCGAGCCGGGAGCCGAGATCAATCGCGTCCGTTCGGCCATCTTGCCCGGCCACGCCCCCAGCATTTATTTTTTAATATTAAGTGTATTACAATGTATTTTTTTTTAACTGTAGACATTCTTTTTATAATTGAATACATTTAAAAACATCACATTTGTACTTTTTGTAAAGTTTATGGAGTTTTTTTAATGTAATTAAACTAATAATTTTTTTTACATTCTCTTTTTGGGTACTGCGGTACCTTTGCGGGTCCGAAAATATAGATGGACTACTAATCTATGGTTTTTAACCCTGATCACGTGATCGGAATGAATCCATGAGTCTGAATCAGCGGATTCACTGAAAATTCAAAATATTATTTCAGATATATACACGCCTCCATTTTTATTAATGACGTCAGTGTGAACATATTTACAGGTTTATATAGACCACCTTATATCTGTTTTTCAACAAAGTTACCTAGTTTACCACTTTCGTGAATCCACGATTCTACGTGCTGGATTCGCGAATTCACACAAAACCACACCCAGTTCTTGTGTTCTAATTGGATATATGAGGAACTCACCCATGCACGCAGAAAACCACACCCAAAACCAGTTACTTCTCCAGTGAAGTCTCTAGAAGGAGGATTGAGACCCACTGGTGTGCTGCTTTTGCACAGTGCCTAAAGCTACATCTTCGGTTCAGGATGGAGGAAGACACATCCCCTCGCAGAAAAGAAAGTGATGTCTGGAGGCACTTTACTATACCTTCTGGGGAAAAGAAGGTAACAGCAAAATATGTGCAGTGCAATATTTTTGGCAAGCACTAATACAGAGGCACTGCAAAGAAGTATTCACATGGGACAAATTCCATGTGGAAGCACCTAAAACAATCCATGAAAGGGTCTACAACCGGATGATGCAGGAGAAAGCAAGTGCAGGAGGATAGTCGACCTCTCCAGCAGCCTTGGGAGAACCATCATCCTCTGCAGTCATAAAATACCAGCTGCCTGCAAATAATTGAGTGACATGGTTATTCACTGTGTGAAATGCCACATGCTTGTCACTGTAAAAATGTCTTCTGTGTGTACATTCATGGATATAGTGAAGAAGCATCGTTGTTAGGTTTTTTCTTACAATGACCACGTAATGTTTTTTGAAGACTGAAGCCAGTTGCTTCGTTGCGTTTTCCCATCCTTCCCCTTTTACTACCCTGTTCAATTTTTGTTCAAAGAATAAAAAAGTTTTAAAACTGTTAAAAAACCCTTCTAGAAAAAACGGCTCTTGCAAGAACCACCATTTGCTCAAACAAAGAGCTAAGTCTGTGTTTTTAATGTGTCAGTGACTGTATCGGTATGAGAGTGGGTGTGTGAGTGTGTGCATCAGTGTGTGCCTGAGTGTATTATTGGATGCATTAGTATTCAGCCGGGTGTGTCAGTGTGTGCTTTGGTGTATCCCTGGGTGTGTTAGCGTCTACATTGGTGTATGCCTGAGCGTGTCAGTGTGTGCATGACTGTGTTATTTCATGCATTAGTGTTTAGATTGGTGTGGCAGTGTCTGCTGTGGTGTATGCCTGGCTCTGTCAGTGTCTGCATTGATGTATGCCTGGGTGTGTTAGTGTATGCATCGGTATGTCGCTGGATGTGTCAGTGTTTGCATTGGTGTGTTCCTGGGTGTGTTATTGCATGCATTAGTGTATGGCTGGGTGTGTCAGTTTCTGCTTTTGTGTATGTGTGGGTGTGTCAATGTCTGCATCAGTGTATGCGTAGGTGTGTCAGTGTATCCATCAATGTGTGCCTGGGTGTGTCAGTGTATGCATGAGTGTGTGCCTGGGTGTGTCAGTGTATGCATCAGCGTGTGCCTGGGTATGTCAGTGTCTGTATCACTGTGTGTCTGGGTATGTCAGTGTATGCATTGCTGTATGCCTGGGTGTGTCAGTGTCTGTATCACTGTGTGCCTGGGTATGTCAGTGTATGCATTACTGTATGCCTGGGTGAGTCAATGTATGCATGAGTGTGTGCCTGGATGTATTAGTGTATGTATTAGTGTGTGCCTGGATGTGTCATCATATGCATGAGTGTGTGCCTGGGCATGTGAGCATATGTATTAGTGGGTGACTGGGTGTGTTAGTGTATGGATGAGTTTGTGCCTGGCTGTCTCAGGGTGTGCATTAGTGTGTGCCTGCGTGTGTTAGTGTATTTGTGAATGTCTGGCTGGGTGTGTTATTGCATGCATTAATGTTTCAGTGTCTACATCGCTGAATGCCTGGCTACGTCAGTGTATGTGTCAGGGTATGCCTGGGTGTGTTATTGGATGCATTAGTGTTTGGGTGGGTATGTCAGTGTCTGCTTTGGTGTATGCCTAGTTATGTTATGTTATTAACACTTATAACGCGCACGGATACTCAGGAGTGTCCTGGCGCAGGAGCCAACTGCAAATGCAACGGAGCTGAGAGGAGCTGTGGATTAATTAAAAAGCAGGGTCTTTAGCTGCTTCTTAAACAACCTGGGGTCTTGAGTATTCCGCAGTTCATATGGAAGGGAATTCCAGGCTTCAGCTGCCTTAAAAGATAAAGAGCTGCCCCCCATTCGAGTAAGACGAAAACGGGGAATCACTGCTAGACGCTGCGCGGCTGAACACAGTTGTCTTCGGGGGACGTAAAAATCAAAGCGTCTCCTAAGATAAGGCGGCCCAGATTTGTGAAGAGCTCCATGGGCAAGAGTGAGGGCTTTGAACTGGACACGTTGCGCCACAGGGAGCCAATGTAGGTCCCGCAGATGCTGTTTTATGCTCGATCTTCCCGAGATGTCTGCATTGGTGTAGTTCTGGATGTGTCAGTGTTGTATCAGGTGTCACTGTGTGCCTCAGTGTATTATTGGATGCATTAGTGTTTGGCTGGGTGTGTCAGTGTCTACATTGCTGTATGCCTGGGTATGTCAGTCTATGCATAGGTATATGCCTAGGTGCGTAAGGGTGTGCATCAGTGAGTACATGGGTGTCTTATTGGATGCATTAGTAATTGGTTGGGTGTGTTAGTGTCTGTATTAGTGTGTAATGGGTGTGTCACTGGCTATATCAGTATGTGTATGGATGTTTGAGAGGCTGTATCAGTGTTTGTCTCAATGTCTAAGTGCTGTATTGATATGTGACTGGGTGTGTCATTGGCTGTATAAGTATGTGCCTAGGTATGTCAGTTTCTGTATTGGAGTGTGGCTGGGTGTATCAGTAGTTGCATCAGTGTGTGTCTAGGTATGTCAGTGGTTGTATCAGTGTGAGCCTGGGTCTCTCAATGGCTGTATCGGTGAGTGCCTGGGTGTCTCAGTGGCTATATCGGTGAGTGCCTGGGCATCTCAGTAGCTGCATTGGTCTTTACATGGATGTGTCAGTCTGTCTGTGATTTTATCAGTACATGTATTAGTGTATAACTGGGTGTATGGGTTACTATATCAGTGTGTGGATTGGTGTGGGAGTGGCTGTATGAGTGTGTGAGTGGGTGTGTGAATGGATGTATGGGTGTATGAGTCTATCTCAGTAGCAGTTTGCATGTGTAAATGGGTGTGTGACTGACTGTATGGGACTTTGAGTGGCTGTATGAGTATATGTGTGGGTGTGTCAGTACCTGACTCTATAGGTGTGCGAGTTCATGTATGAGTAGCTGTATTGGTGTGCTTGTGACCGATAATTAAAATTAATAATAAACCTTTTTATAACTTTGCAAATACATTTTATTATAACACATTACAAAACAATTTAATTTTATTAACACATTACAAAACAATTTAAACCAAACAATAAACAAATAAACATAACATAACCAATTTAACAATTTACATATACACTTTTGTGCACAAGTACTTCAGAAAGCACAAAACAAAGTGATGTTTTGAAGCATCTTACAAGACCAGCAAGGGAAAAAAGTTTACAGATAAATATCTCTACTGCAATACTTGCAGCAAGTAGTTATCCAGGGGCACTACAAAAAATTATTTACAACTTCTATGGGGAAGTCCTTAAAAACAATTCCAGACGGAGGCCACAAATAAATCATGTGGGACAATGTAGGTGCAGCAGGAAAGTCCACCTGTACATTACACTTGGGAGAACCACCTTCAGCTGCAGTCATTATAATAGCACCTGCCTTCAAAAATTTAAGTGAGATGCTTACTCATTGTGCACCATGCCATATGCTTGTCACCGTACAATTATCCTCTGTGGGTGCATTTTCTCTTTTTTACTGTTCTCAGGTTCTATGCTCACACACCAAACGTGATGTACTGTTGAAAGAATGATCAATGAACATTGGGGGGAAAAACAACCATAAAGAATGTACCAAAAAAAAAACTTGGATTCTAACTCTGAAATGTGTAGAATATCCATGGGATGACTTACATGACTTTTTCACACAAAGATACTGTAACATTAAAACATCAAATTCAAGACACCAGGAGAACTTTGCTCTTTGCGTCAGTCGAATGTTTGCAGGTACTTAAAGCACAGATTTGAAACTATGCTGTCCTTCAGCTGCAACAAAAAATACACTTCTTGAAGAAATTACAGATTTTATTTCGCAAAAAGAGTACCAAGCAAAAGGTGCTCCTCGAATTCATATGCTGTTGTGGGTAAAAGATGCTCCTACATTTAGAACAGACACAGATGAGTCCATACTTTCTTTCACAGAACAGTATATTACATGTTACATTCCAAAAGACACTGAGGGAAAAAGCATAAAGTAGCAACTACTGGGTGTACATTGACATAGATGGGCAAAGTACTGTATGCAAAAATATTTTATTTTCTTTGCTCCCTATTGAACCTCCATGTTTTTAACAGTCTGACACCAGTTCCTTCTTACCCAGTTCTCTTTGGAAAAAAAAAGAAAAATTATAAAATTGTTATAAAAAAATTCTTAAGCAGCAACAGTACTTTTTACAAACATTTCAAAAGCACTGCACCAAATCCTCCCAGGACTTGTGACACACTTTTTAGCTGCCCCTGTATTTCAACCTGCACTCCTCTGGGGTGAATTCATACTTAATGACAAGGCCTCCTTCATGATGGGATACCTAAACCTCTTCCACTTTTCTAGGGCCAGTAGAGTGTCCCTTCCATCACCAGGAATATGACTCCAAAGCACAGCTCCCCAATCCTCCTCAGAGATACTCTGTACCTCTAGAGCTACTCCATATGCCTAAAACAACCTGTCTATACCACCCCCCTCCTTACAGTCAGGCACCAAGTCTCTGGGTATATGGAATCTTTCTTCTGCACTGGAGACAGTAGTTTTGCTCTCCTCTGCAGCCACCCGGGCCAGCTGCATAGGTCCTTCTCAGCCTGACTGTCCTTGAGCTCCTCAGGGGACTGGGTTTGGAAGGAGACATTACTTCCTACATCGAATCCATTAGGGAACTCTCTCTCTTTGGGGGGATCCCCTCTCTCCTCTGGAACCTTTGCCCAGTCATTTCTCTACTCCTTTCTCTCCTTCTCAGTGGCCCTGATTCTAAGGTCAACTACAATCAGGGTTCTCCCTTCTCAAGAGTTCTGAGGTAGTCCTCTTAAAACTCTTCCTGTGGTGCAGATTGCATTCTGTGGATGTCCTCCCATGCTGTAAGGGCAAAATAGTACTCAAACTTGGATGTACAAGTGAGTAAATAGGTGTGTGAATGAATTTATGGGTGTGTGAGTGAGTGTGGCAGTCTCTGTCGGGCTACATGAGTAATGGGTACAATAAGTGCTTTTGTGAAAGTGTAACTGGGGGCCTCATTTACAATATTTTGCTGTAGTGCAGCACTGGAAGTCTTCCTGCTGCGCTGCCCTACAGCAAAAGAAAAGGGCAGGAATGTGCTGTACCTATCAGATACGGCACATTCCTGTCCTCTTTCCCTGCGCTGGCGCTCAATTGGCTGCCATGCACCAACGCAGGCACCCTTGCACCATGGTGCAAAGGTGTCTGCTTTGTAGGGATGATTGTTTTTATGCAAGAAGGTACACCTTCCTGCACAAAAACAATCAATAGAGGTTTAACATTATACTACTATAAGTTTGCATCTGCATTTACCTTTATAATATATTACTGATTTAGAAAACAACTCCTCCATAATAAGAAATGTGTCTAAACCACTCTACTTTTACGTTTGAAAGTACAGTCTCTACAGAACGCTTCCCCCACACTGCTTTAGCTCAGTTTCCATAGCAACTGCGGGTGTCACAGTGGGTGTGGGAGTGTGTGTGTGTCAGTGGGTGTGAGATGGTTTGCATGGGTGTCACAGTGGGTGTTAGAGCGTCTCTGTGTGTGTGTGTGAGAGTGTCTGTGTGTCACTGGGTGTGAGAGTGTTTGTATGGGCATTAGAGTGGGTGTGAGAGTGCCTGTCTGGGTGTGTAAGTGCGAGATCCGTCACAGATTTACACGGGCGTCGCGCTGAGCCCCACGATGGATCTGCGGATTTCATGTGCGCCAAAAGAAAACGCTTTCTGACACTTTGCTGCCAATTTTACATGCTTTTCCCACATCTATAACACACAAATGGGGTCAAGAAAGCTCTAACCTGACCACTTCATTTATTTTAGATGCTACTTTTCAGCCCCGGGGACTGTTTACTGATATATAAAATGGAGGATGCAACTTTTTTGTCAGGTTGCAGTCAGCCAATCAGGACCTACCAATCAGGTGCGTGAATTCAAGGAGTCACCGCGGGTGGATCCGCGGAGGGTCTGCGTCCCTAGAGACACAAATGTGGTTTTCTTTTAATAACTTGAAAACTACTGAACGGATTTACATCAAATAGCAAAAAGCAAGTTTTCTAGACCAAAAGCTAACTTTCTGCCAAATCTGGTATAATTCTGTTCAGCGGTTCAAACTGTAGTCCTGTTCAAAATCCCTATGGGAAATTGCATGGGGAAAACATGCTTTGGGACCTCCCCCCTTTTTCTCGGCCACCGCTTGACAAATCACCCCAAAACATTCAACACAGCAGCTGGAGTGACGTACTAATTTTGAAAATTTCGTGAAGATTCATCAAACTGCACCAAAAGTTATTGGCAAAAGAAAAAACGCTTTTCCTATGGAAACTCCATCCTAACTATAACTATCTACTGAAAAAACCAAAGGTTGCAGGGACATTATAGTTAGATTGACGTTTTACCCACACACAAAAATTCAGTGGTTATATTTATAGTTATGTTATGAAACTATAACTCGTGGCCTAAAGTTACTTAACAACTGTTAGAAATGGGATCTCTAGTTGGCAAGGGCTTGCACCTTTGTCCAAGTAGGGACCCTTCTTCCTAGTCAGGGTAAGGGAGTTACACTCCTAAAATAACCCCTGCTCACCCCCTTGGTAGCTTGGCACGAGCAGTCAGGCTTATTCTAGAGGCAGTGTGTAAAGCATTTGCACATAACCAACAGTAATACAGTGTAAGCACTACAAACGGACACCACACCAGTTTAGAAAAAATAACCAATATTTTTATATACTCAAGACAAGACCAATTACGACAAAAATCCACAATACTATACTTTAAAAATGAATGCTTGATAAGGTAACTTCTTCTTTGCAGGAATGACACAAAAGCAAAGTTCAGTACGAGTCGGTAGCCCCGTCCGGGTCTACCGCGATGCTGAATTACACAGAGTCCAACAGTTCCAGCCGACCGCGTCGCTACGGGCCAGCAGAGTCGTGAACAGACTCGCTCACAGTACCTTCTCGTTGTGGCTGGTACGGAGTGTACGAGCCGGTCGACGTTCGTCGCGGTTGCGGTGCAAGACGGAGCGATGCAAGGTGCGGTGTCCCTCGATGCAGTGCAGGCAGCGGCTCGATGAGCGTCGTGCAGACGGAGTCGGTGAGTCCAAGGCGTGCGGTGCAGGGCGAGACGGTGTACGATGCGGTGCTGACAGGTTGCGATGCAGGCGACCAAGCCGGGTGCGGGAGCTGGCGTCGGACAGCGGTGCGAGTCGGAGCGGTGCGTCGCAAACGTGCGAGCGGGGCCCCAAACGCGATGCGGTCACGACTGTTGAGCCAGTTGCAGCGTCCGCGTCGGTCGGGTCCGGCTGGTTCAGTGAAGCAATGCGAACTGCGGTGCCCACAGGTCACGGTGCAAGCAGCGGCTCGGTGTTGACGGCGTCGGACGTCGCCTACGGTGAGACCAGGGTTGCGGTGTGAAGCGGGGCGATGCGGTCTGCGGTGCAAACAGGTCACCGGTCAGGGATGGATTCGGTTGACGGAGTTGGTTGCAGTTCCCTTCCTCTGTGGCAACTGAAACAGCTGCTCCAGAAGCGGTACCCAGAGGCTTGTGAAGTCTTTGTAGTCCCTGAGACTTCTTAACAGGAGGCCAGCTTGGTTCCAGGCCCTTGGAGATTCTCAGCACAAAGAGTAGAAAGTTCAGTCCAGTCCTTTCACTGCCCAAGACAGAAGCAGCAACTCCAGGCCAACCCAACAAGGCAATAACTCAGCAAAGGGGCAGTACTCCTCCTAGCAGCTCTCCAGCTCTTCTTCTTGGCAGGTTCCTTGATTCCAGCGAGATCTAAATTCATGGGGTCAGGGCCCCAATATTTATATCCCAAATTCCTTTGTTCTCTGAAGGCAGAGAGGCCTTTGCCTAGTCCAAACCAGTTCTGGAGCACTTTGTTGACAAGTCTCCGTCCCTTCTTTCAGAGAGTAGGCCAGGGACATCAGACGCACCACAGGAGGTGGAGCCAGCATTGTGGAGGGAAGGCACTGTCCTATTCAGGGCCCAGGTGCAACTCCTCCCACCCATCTACATGTAGATCTTGCTATTCAGCCCTGTGCTGACTCACCCTGTCTCCTGGCATCCCCCAGCCCCTGTCACTCACACTCCAGACAAGGAATACACAACCTCGCAGAGGCAGGCTTGGATGGTTAGACAAGAAAATACCCACTTTCTAAAAGTGGTATTTTCAAACACAGAATGTTAAAACCAACTTCACTAAAAGATGCATTTTATCATTCTGAGTCCAGGCATACTAAACTCGAATTTCTACCATGTTCCCGGGTCAGTTAGGATTATAAGCTGTAATAATCAAAACTGCCCGTTCTGGCCTATGGGGAACAGGTAGCCTTGCAATAGTGAAAAACGAACTAGGCTGTAATTCACTATCAGGACATGCCACACACACCAGGGCATGTCCTACCTTTCGCATACAACGCACCCTGCCCACAGGGGTACCTTGGGCCTTCCTTAGGGTGACTAACATGTAGAAAAGGGAAGGTTTAGGGACTTGCAAGTGTGCGCACTTGGCAAGTCGACATGGCAGCCCCAGGCTGCGCACAGGCTCTGCAATGGCAGGCCCGAGTTACTCTTTACGGGCTGTTTGCGTGGGTGGCACAATCCAGTGCTGCAGCCCACCAACAGCATTTGGTCTATAGGCCCTGGCACTCGCAGTGCACTTTACAAGGGACTGACACATAAACCAAATAGGCCAATCATGGAAACGCCAATCCGTAACACATTTTATACAGGAGCACTTGCACTTTCCCACTGGACAGCAGTGAGGAAAGTGCGCAGAATCATTACACCAGCAAAAACAGAGTCAAAACCGGGAGGTCAGAAAGCAAAAAGTCAGGGGAAACACGCCAAAAGATGCCAAGTCTAACACATGTCCCCTCCAGCTGAAAGTAGGGAGAACTACCCAACCCCATTGGAGTTCTCTTCACTAAGGCGGAAGAACCTGGACACACCATCTGCGTTGGCGTGTTCTGTACCAGGACGGTGTTCCACCGTAAAGTCCATTCCCTGTAGGGAGATGGACCACCTCAGCAGTTTTGGATTCTCACCCTCATTTGCATCAACCATCTGAGGGGCCTGTGGTCTGTCTGAACCCGGAAGTGAGTCCCAAACAGGTATGGTCTCAACTTCTTCAGCGCCCAGACCACAGCAAAAGCTTCCCTTTCTATGGCACTCCACCTCTGTTCCCTGGAAGTAGTCTCCTGCTAAGGAAGACTACATGCTGATCCAGGCCCTCTTCGTTCAGTTGTGAGAGCACCGCTCCCACACCATGCTCTGAAGCGTCAGTCTGCACGACAAATTCCTTGGAGAAGTCAGGTGCCTTGAGCACGGGCGCCGTGCACATGGCTGCCTTCAGGGCATCAAAAGCTTTCTGGCAGGACTCTGTCCAGATCACTTTCCTGGGCTGCTTCTTAGAAGTCAGCTCTGTTAAGGGGGCAACGATGGTGCCATAGCCCTTAACAAATCTCCTATAGTAGCCGGTGAGACCTAAGAAGGCTCTCACCTCTTTCTGGGTCTTGGGGGGCTCCCAAGCCAGAATGGTGTCAATCTTGGGTTGTAGGGGCGCCACCTGGCCGCTTCCTACCTGGTGTCCCAAGTACACCACAGAACCCTGCCCGATCTGGCACTTACTGGCCTTGATCGTGAGGCCTGCACCTTGCAGAGCCCTCAACACTTTCTCAAGGTGCTGTAAATGTTCTTCCCAGCTGGAACTGAACACAGCAATGTCATCCAGGTAGGCGGCACTGAAATCCTCCAGCCCAGCCAACACCTGATGACCAACCTCTGAAAGGTGGCAGGGGCATTCTTCAACCCAAAGGGCATCACCCGGAATTGGTAATGACCTTCTGGGGTTGAGAATGCTGATCTCTCCTTGGCCCCATCGGTTAAGGCAATCTGCCAGTACCCAGACGTCAAATCAAACGTGCTGAGGAACCGGGCAGCTCTCAACCGATCAATGAGCTCATCAGCTCTGGGGATGGGGTGCGCGTCAGTCCTGGTGACGGCATTGAGCCCACGGTAGTCCACACAAAACCAGAGTTCTGGAGTGGCACCGGGCGCAGCAGCCTTTGGGACCAAGACCACTGGGCTGGCCCAAGGACTGTGGGAGGGCTCAATCACCCCTAACGCCAACATCTTAGAGACCTCCTCCTTGATGCTGGCTCTGACCCGGTCAGTCAACCTGTAAATCTTGTGCTTCACAGGAGGGCTGTCACCAGTGTCCACGTCATGGGTACACCAGTGAGTAACACCGGGGGTCAGAGAGAACAGTGGGACGAACTGTCCCAACAACTTGTGACAGTCCCCCTGCTGCTCCTGAGTCCGAGTAGGGGAGAGGATCACACCTTCTACTGACCCATCATGCTCCTTGGTAGACAGGAGGTCAGGGAGAGGCTCACTCTCCTCTTCCACCCCATCATCTGTCGCCAAGAGCATACTCACTTCGGACCTCTCGAAGTGGGGCTTGAGGCGGTTCACGTGAAGGACCCTCAAGGGGTTCCTTGGAGCCTGCAAATCCACCAGGTAGGTGACGTCACTTTTGCGCTCCTTTACCTCATATGGCCCAGTCCACTTGTCCTGCAAGGCACAAGGTGCCACTGGGGCCATGACCCACACTTTTTGCCCAGGTTGAAATTCGACCAGAGTGGCATTCTGGTTATACCATCTCTTCATTTCTTCCTGGCTTGCTTCTAGGTTCGCCTGAGCGAGTTTCCTGAAGCGGGCAGTTTGGTTTCTAAAGGCCAGCATGTAGCTAAATACATCCTGGGAGTTTTCCTGGGAGCCGCCTCCCAGCCTTCCTTCACCAAACTCAGAGGTCCTCTGACAGGGTGGCCATACAGGAGCTCAAAGGGGCTGTACCCAAGAGACTTCTGAGGCACCTCCCTGTATGCAAAGAGTAGGCATGGCAAGAGGACGTCCCACTTACGCCTCATGGGTTCTGTTAGACCCTTGATCATGCCTTTCAAGGTCTGGTTGAATCTCTCCACCAGACCGTTTCCTTGTGGGTGGTAAGGAGTGGTGAACTTGTAGGTTACACCACACTCCTTCCACAGGGATGTCATATACTTGGATATGAAATTGGTCCCCCTATCAGAAACCACCTCTCTGGGGAATCCCACACGGGAAAAGATCCCCATTAACGCCCGGCCCACCACTGGCGCCGTCGTTGTCCTGAGAGGGATTGCCTCCGGGTACCGGGTGGCATGGTCCACCAAGACCAGGATGTACCTGTTGCCCATGGCTGTCTTGGGATCCAGTGGCCCCACAATATCCATCCCTACCCTTTCAAAGGGTGTACCAACAACAGGAAAAGGTTGGAGAGGAGCTTTGACCTTCCTCCCACTCTTACCACTTGCCTGGCAAGTTTGGCAAGACCTACAGTGTGCATCTGACTGCCTTCGCATTTGGGGCCAAAAGAAGTGGGTGACAAGCCTGTCAAAGGTCTTGTCCTGCCCCAAATATCCTGCCAAAGGCACGTCATGAGCCAGACCCAGTAGGAAGGTCCTGAAGCGCTGGGGTACCACCAGCACACGGGCTGACCCAGGCTCAGCAACCTTAGGCTCACTGTATAGGAGACCACTCTCCCAGTAGATCAGATGTGACCCGGACTGATTACCAGCTGCCTGGTCTGCAGCCTGCCGCCGCAGACCCTCCAGAGTAGGGCACTCGCTCTGCTCCCTGCAGAACTCCTCCCTGGTGGGACCCCCTTTTTGCTGCCAATGGGTCAGCTCAGAGATGTCTCCCAGTTCGGCTACCTGCTCCCCTGTAGGCACCGGGGCGTCCCCCTCGAGGTCCGCCTCCTCCCGGTCCGTGGGAACATCAGAGGCCGGTTTCCCGCGCCCCCGGCCCTTTCTCTTGGCAGGGACTTGGGCCACTGTTTCAGGCTCCAAGTCCTCTTGATCACCCTTTCTGGCTGCCATTGACCGAGTAGACACGCATGCCCACTCTGGCAACCCAAGCATCTCCAAGTGAGACCTGAGCTCAACCTCCTTCCATAAGGACTGCTCCTTCAGTTCTCTCTCATGCTCTAAGAGCATCTTCTTCTCCTCCATGGCCAATCTCCTCTCCTCCCTCTTCTCCTCCCGCTCACCCTCCAGCCTGAGCTTCTGCAGCTCAAATTGTCTTGCCTCCCGCCTGTCCTCCAGCTCTTCTGGGGACAGACTGCTGCTGCCTGACCTGGCGGGTTCCCCCCCACCCAAAAGCACATCCACCCTGGAAATAGGCTCCTCCACCTCCTCACTGAGATTACCAGGCTGCCCACTGGCATGTCTGGCTGCTAGCCAGGCCCTCAGCGCCTTCTGTAGCTCCTCCTTCCTTGTGAGGCCTTTAATTTGGACTTTCAGGTTTTTACAAATTGCTCGTAGCTCCTTTACGGCGTAGGTTTCCAACCTATCCTCCTCAAAGATCACTTCCAGAGACGCAACGGATGATGCAGTTGATTCAGGCATGACAAAAGTAGTGAGTTGAAAGCTGGCAAGATCAAAAATAGGCCAAAAGAAAAAGAACCAGTATGTGGTACGTAATGGTCAGCGATATGGTAGTAGTGCACACCAATCACTGTAAGTCAAGTGCAAACACAAGTCCTATCCTCACCGCTGACAACCAATGTTAGAAATGGGATCTCTAGTTGGCAAGGGCTTGCACCTTTGTCCAAGTAGGGACCCTTCTTCCTAGTCAGGGTAAGGGAGTTACACTCCTAAAATAACCCCTGCTCACCCCCTTGGTAGCTTGGCACGAGCAGTCAGGCTTATTCTAGAGGCAGTGTGTAAAGCATTTGCACATAACCAACAGTAATACAGGGTAAGCACTACAAACGGACACCACACCAGTTTAGAAAAAATAACCAATATTTTTATATACTCAAGACAAGACCAATTACGACAAAAATCCACAATACTATACTTTAAAAATGAATGCTTGATAAGGTAACTTCTTCTTTGCAGGAATGACACAAAAGCCAAGTTCGTACGAGTCGGTAGCCCCGTCCGGGTCTACCGCGATGCTGAATTACACAGAGTCCAACAGTTCTAGCTGACCGCGTCGCTACGGGCCAGCAGAGTCGTGAACAGACTCGGTCACAGTACCTTTCTCGTTGTGGCTGGTACGGAGTGTACGAGCCGGTCGGCGTTCGTCGCGGTTGCGGTGCAAGACGGAGCGATGCAAGGTGCGGTGTCCCTCGATGCGGTGCAGGCAGCGGCTCGATGAGCGTCGTGCAGACGGAGTCGGTGAGTCCAAGGCGTGCGGTGCAGGGCGAGACGGTGTACGATGCAGTGCTGACAGGTTGCGATGCAGGCGACCAGCCGGGGTGCGGGAGCTGGCGTCGGACAGCGGTGCGAGTCGAAGCGGTGCGTTGCAAACGTGCGAGCGGGGCCCCAAACGCGATGCGGTTACGACTGTTGAGCCAGTTGCAGCGTCCGCGTCGGTCGGGTCCGGCTGGTTCAGTGAAGCGATGCGATGCGAACTGCGGTGCCCACAGGTCATGGTGCAAGCAGCGGCTCGGTGTTGACGGCGTCGGACGTCGCCTACGGTGAGACCAGGGTTGCGGTGTGAAGCGGGGCGATGCGGTCTGCGGTGCAAACAGGTCACCGGTCAGGGATGGATTCGGTTGACGGAGTCGGTTGCAGTTCCCTTCCTCTGTGGCAACTGAAACAGCGTTCCAGAAGCGGTACCCAGAAGCTTGTGAAGTCTTTGTAGTCCCTGAGACTTCTTAACAGGAGGCCAGCTCGGTTCCAGGCCCTTGGAGATTCTCAGCACAAAGAGTAGAAAGTTCAGTCCAGTCCTTTCACTGCCCAAGACAGAAGCAGCAACTCCAGGCCAACCCAACAAGGCAATAACTCAGCAAAGGGGCAGTACTCCTCCTAGCAGCTCTCCAGCTCTTCTTCTTGGCAGGTTCCTTGATTCCAGCGAGATCTAAATTCATGGGGTCAGGGCCCCAATATTTATATCCCAAATTCCTTTGTTCTCTGAAGGCAGAGAGGCCTTTGCCTAGTCCAAACCAGTTCTGGAGCACTTTGTTGACAAGTCTCCGTCCCTTCTTTCAGAAAGTAGGCCAGGGACATCAGACGCACCACAGGAGGTGGAGCCAGCATTGTGGAGGGAAGGCACTGTCCTATTCAGGGCCCAGGTGCAACTCCTCCCACCCATCTACATGTAGATCTTGCTATTCAGCCCTGTGCTGACTCACCCTGTCTCCTGGCATCCCCCAGCCCCTGTCACTCACACTCCAGACAAGGAATACACAACCTCGCAGAGGCAGGCTTGGATGGTTAGACAAGAAAATACCCACTTTCTAAAAGTGGTATTTTCAAACACAGAATGTTAAAACCAACTTCACTAAAAGATGCATTTTATCATTCTGAGTCCAGGCATACTAAACTCGAATTTCTACCATGTTCCCGGGGTCAGTTAGGATTATAAGCTGTAATAATCAAAACTGCCCGTTCTGGCCTATGGGGAACAGGTAGCCTTGCAATAGTGAAAACGAACTAGGCTGTAATTCACTATCAGGACATGCCACACACACCAGGGCATGTCCTACCTTTCGCATACAACGCACCCTGCCCACAGGGGTACCTTGGGCCTACCTTAGGGGTGACTAACATGTAGAAAAGGGAAGGTTTAGGGACTTGCAAGTGTGCGCACTTGCCAAGTCGACATGGCAGCCCCAGGCTGCGCACAGGCTCTGCAATGGCAGGCCCGAGTTACTCTTTACGGGCTGTTTGCGTGGGTGGCACAATCCAGTGCTGCAGCCCACCAACAGCATTTGGTCTATAGGCCCTGGCACTCGCAGTGCACTTTACAAGGGACTGACACATAAACCAAATAGGCCAATCATGGAAACGCCTATCCGTAACACATTTTATACAGGAGCACTTGCACTTTCCCACTGGACAGCAGTGAGGAAAGTGCGCAGAATCATTACACCAGCAAAAACAGAGTCAAAACCGGGAGGTCAGAAAGCAAAAAGTCAGGGGAAACACGCCAAAAGATGCCAAGTCTAACAACAACACAAGTTCTAATTTCTTCAGATAAGTATAACTACAAGTATAACCATAACTGCTGAATTTCTATGGTTTTGTGAGGGTAAAATGTCAACCTAACTATAACGTACCTGTAACCTTTGTTTTTTTCAGTGATTTTCTATATTTTTTTAACACAAAGTAATATATAATTACTGTACGTTAATACAACCACCACCGCGCATGACCTGCGGCTAAGTCCTGTGGTCAAACCCCCCCCTGAATGCACCCAACCCCAGCCACTCACAGCCTTTGGCCATGCGCGACGTGGGTTTAGTGTGTAAGTGGGTGTATTTGTTATCTCTTGGGTTTCAGATCCGCAGATCCTATGTGAATTTACAATGGGAGCCATGCTGAGCACCACAGTGGATCCATGGATCCGTGGTAGGGCCCAGAAATAAAAGATTGGGCACTTCTTGGCCCATGAGGATCCCTCAGCGACCCCTTTATGTATCCTATGGGGTCAGGATATCTCTATCTTGACCCCTTTTGCTATTTTTCACTTTTCTTCCTTCCCCAGGTGGATCGAGAAAGAATATGGTGGTCGCAACTTTCCTTTCAAGTTGTGGCTTTGCTTTTGCCCCTGGTTCCGCTGATCCCCGTGGGTGGATCTGCGAAGGATCTGCGTCCCTGGATATCTATATTTTTCTTTCTTTAATAACTCCCAAACTACTGAACAGATTTACACAACATTACAAAAAGACCAAGATATACATTTGTGCAAAATTTGGAGTAATTCCGTTCAGCAGTTCGGGCTGTAGTCGTGTCTAAAAAATGCCAAATCCATATAGACATTGCATGGGGAACAAGTAATTTAGGACCCCCCTTTTTCTTGGCCCCCGCTTTATGAATCACCACAAAACTTTCCAGAGAGCAGCTGAAGTAGTTGGTACACTGGTTTTGAAAAGTTTGTGGAGATTTATCAAATGGCGCCAAAGTTATTAGCAAACCAAAAAATTCTTTGTCTTAGGAAAAAGTTGGTTCTAACTATAATTGCCTACTGGCTATCACCAGCAGGGAATATACACCAGAGTTAGGGTTTTTTCGAATTTTTGGCCCTTAATAACTTTGCACCCATTTGATGAATGTCTGCGAAACTTTGCAAACCTACTGTCCCCGTTTCATTCTCAGAGTAGTGAAAGTTTTGTGGTGTTTGGTCAAGGGGTGCAAAGAAAATACAGGGTTCCCAAAACAGGCATAACAGCCAATGCATTTTACATAGACTTTTGTATTTTGCGTAGCGTGAAAACTGTCAGTTGGACTTTGACCAAATTTGGAAGAATTATATATTATGGTGCCCAGATGATTCTGTGGTGTACTGTAGGTAAGTAGGGTAAGTATTTGATATGTTTTAAGTGTTTTTAATTTCGCTATATCTTCCGAAGTACATAACGATGACAAGTCATTAGCTAATTGGCTAATGGCTGCCTTTACAAAAGTTAAACGCAGCCATCTTGTTTTCACATCAACTTTCCCTGTGTTCTGCATAATGCCTTGTAATGTAGGTAAGAATTAGGTTTGTTATTTTTCCAATACTTGTTACTACTTTATTAAAGTGGAAATAGGTAGGGAAAATATTTGTAAGTTAATATATATATATCTATATTGTTTTAAATTATGAAGTACCGCAGTACTACTGTGGTACAAAAGAATAAAAAAATTTTTTTAAAAACACAATGAGACACTATATTTTGTAAATATAGTGTGCTAAAGTGCATTTTCCAATTTTAACATATTTAAATATGCTGAAAAAAGGGTACAGAGTAGCATGTTGATTATTAAAAATGACTACACTACTTAAAATAAAACACTGTTCTCCATACAGTGCTACAAAAATATAGAGGAATTTTGAAATAACAATGGCAACCTTACAAAATAATTTTGTGGTACTGTGGTAGAAACCCCAGAACTCCCTATTTATAAAACAATTATAAAGAAACTTATAAATAGTTTGCAAAACCTATTAACACTTTAGAACAGTGTTAATAGATAGGGCAAAAATACCAAACCAATTACTTACTTTTATCCACAAGCGTAACGCAGGAACACGGGAAAAGTGTACCTAAAAACAACATGCCTGCCATGACCTTTTGTAAAGGCAGTCATTAGCCAATCAGCTAATGATTTGGCATCACAATGTACCGTAGTAGTACAGCCAAATACACCCATATGTTGCAAACATACTGTGCATCCTGATATCACAAACTTTACATAAATTAAAAGTTATAAAATACTTACCTTCACTACCCAAAATAAGCATCTGTGCACCATAGTATCTAATCCAGCCAAGTTTTAACCAAATCTGAATGACGGATTTTGCAATATGCACCTTAAAATAAATTAAGCAAGAGCATTCAATTGAACCTCCTTTTGGGACCCTAACAACATTTAGATATTATAGTATATATTTTGTCAAGAAAACATTTCCATCTTTGGACACACTTTAACACTACATTTCTTTTAATTTACACACTCCACTTTACGCCACTCCACTGTCTAACTATTTAGTTTACTCCACTTCACTGAATGGAATTTACAGTATGCTATTCCACTTCACGACACTACAGTATACGCCTCTACATTCTACACTAATCCACTGTATGTTACTCTACTCTACTCAACCCAGCTGAACTGTTCACCATTGCAATGTACACCACTATACTCTAAGCCACAGCTTTTCAAACTTTTCATGTTGGTGACACACTTTTTAGAAATGCAACGTTTAGTGACACAGTAATGCAGTGTAGCGAGCGAGCGTAGCGATCGAGCCCAAACAAACTAGGAGGGTTTGGGGGGGGTTCTCCCCCCGAGAAAATTTTGAAAAAAGAGTGGGCAAATGGTGCATTTTAAAGCAAATTTGAGAAAGCAGGAAGGTTAATAAAGCAATTGTGAATCTGTTCTAACAAAGACAGTGACTGGCAAAACTGTCTATCCGCCGCTTGTTCTGCTGACATCCTAGGCGCGCAAAAAGAAACCAATATACATTGGGTGTAAGGTTAGGTTTGTGGCTGAAACAAGAATATAATGATGCACACATTGACACATGCCCCAGTGATTTACGGCACAAAAAGGGCGGGTGCCCGCACTGCCAACCCTTTCAACCATGCCCAAAGTCCGCCTGCTGCCTTGCTGAATATGAGTTATACAAAAATCCGTTCAGGAAGGGGGAATTGTGAGTAGTAAAACAATCATGCAACTTATCAGCCGGTCCCTGCGCATTGAACTCAGGTGGGACCGCTCTCCTCAGCACAGCGCGCCAAAAGCCAACTGAAAATAAGACGAGTCATATGTTTTCCCATTCAGCACTTTGAGGTAAAATTAACTGCATATAAGAGATAAGGACCAATACATATGTCATAGAAATTGTAAATATCAAAATGTATAGGGACACAACATATCTCACGAAAACTTCTCATTGATTTGTAAAAAAAATATATGCTTTGTAATATAACACACATACATTTCCAAAACATGTTGGCCTTTATGAGTAACAATATGTAAATATGTGCAAGAATTCAAAACTTTAAATAAAAACAACAGCACTTACTATTTTATTGAGATGAATGAGGTTGATAGGATGAACACAGCTGGTCAATATTTGGTGGAATATTAGATAAAGACACTCGCATTTCGTCATTAAGCATTTTCAAGCTTCCACGTTTCAGTGTCATTTTTTGTTTCAGCTCATTCTTCTTCAGAAAGTGAAAAGTTCCCAGTTGCAGTTGAAAGAAATGGATTTCTGATGCAATCATAGTCTTTAGATTTCAACATTTGGGAAGTAATGATGAATGTTCTCTCTGAGCAATGATAATGGTCAACAATCAGCGGGCTGATATCACATTTCAGCGGGCACTCAGCAGTTTTGGAAAACATTTCAAAATTCCCTTCTTTCACTTTGCTTTTCCAAATTGCTATTTTGTCTCTCATAGCACAAGAATTACAAAATTTTAATAAAAACAACAGCACTTGTCTTACTATTTTAATGAGATATATGAGGTTGATAGGATGAACACAGCTGGTCAATATTTGGTTGAATATTAGATAAAGACACTCGCATTTCATCATCAAGCATTTTCAAGCATCCACGTTTCAGTGTCTTTAAGTTTGTCATCGTTGAAAAGGATACTTCACAAATGTATGTAGTAGAAAACTGCAAGATAATTTTTAACACTTTTTTACCTATGTTTGGATGCATTTTTGTAACACGAATCCAAAAGCTGTCTAAATCACCCTCTTCATGCATCATTAACATACTTCGATCATTTTTTATTTCAGCTAATTCTTCTTCTTCAGTAAGTGAAAAGTTCCCAGTTGCAGTTGAAAGAAATGGATTTCTGATCCAATCATAGTCTTGGATTTCAACATTTGGGAAGTAATGATAAACTTTCTCTCCGAGCAATGTTAAATGGTCAACAATCAGCGGGCTGATATCACATTTCAGCTGGCACTCATCAGTTTTGGAAAACATTTCAAAACTGCCTTCTTTCACTTTCCTTTCCCAAATTTTTATTTTGTCTCTCAAAGCACAAATTTTATCTACTGCTGTTAAGATATTTTCTCCTTTCCCTTGCATACTGGTGTTAATTTTATTCAAATATGTCAGCAAGATATGCCAATGTTGTGCACCAAAGTTTGTTTTGAATTAGATCGCAGAATTCGTGTTGCTGATTTTCCTCAAAAAGTGTAAGCATCATTTCCCGCAATTCATATACACGACAAAGCACGCGACCTCTTGAGAGCCAACGAACGTCTGTGTGCAGTAGGAGCTTTTTAAACCTTGCCCCCATTTGTTCACAAATATGAGCAAATATTCTTGATTTAAGAGGTCTGCTTTTAATGTAATTGACCATTTGAATCACTTTGTCCATAACTTTCCTTAATTCATTTCCAATGGTTTGCGCGACTAGTGCCTCGCGATGTAAAAAGCAATGAGTAAATATGATATTTTCATTTTCTTTCTTTGCTAAAGCTATAAAACCTTTTGTTGAGCCAACCATTGAGGGTGCACCATCCGTGCATATCCCGACACAATTTAACCAGCACAAATTATTTTCCTTCATGAAGCAATCTAAAGTTTGAAATATATCCTCACCTCTAGTTCTCAATGGAAGTTCTAGGCAACACAGGAATTGCTCAATAATTCTGTCAGTATGAATGAAACGTATAAAAACCAGTAATTGAGCTAACCCACTGACATCTGTTGATTCGTCTAATTGCAATGTAAAGATCATATTGTCGTCTTGAAAAATATCCTTCATTTGCAGCTTAACGTTAGCAGACATATCTTGAATACGTCTTCCAATTGTGTTATCTGCCAAAGGGATTTTATTAACTTCTATCTCAAATTCTGGCCCAAACATTGTTCGAACAATAGCACAGCAAGATTGCCTTATGGTGGTTTCGGCAACAGTGTGTGGTTCCTTGTTTTTGGCAATTATTTGAGCAACCAAGTAACTTGCCTTTTGAGCTTTCTCTGATGTCTTCATTCTCTTTGTGAATGATGCAGACTGCTTCCTTATTGATTTTGCAAGCTCAATAAGGTATTCTACTGGTTTTTCTGACAAATGGCTGTGTTTTGTGGTAAAATGGCGTTTTAATTTATTTGGTACCATACTTTCATTTGCAAGTATTTCCCCACAAACTAAACACTGGGGACAAGGATGGTTTTCATTACCAGAAAATGTGAACCCCAGTTTCATATAAGCTTTATTATATAAACGAGGATTGGCGATTTTCCCTTTACACTTCTTACGTACTGAGACAGACCGTTCAGTTGATTCTTGGGTACTTTGCTCAATAGCTGCTACATTTTGTTCTTCGCAAACGTCATCGTCACCAGCTTTTTGCTTCCTAATTATAAACTTATCCATTTTGAGTTTCTGTTTGCCTTCCGGGAAAATGAAGAAATGTGGAAATCTAGAGATAGGAAGAACATGAGATACGAAGTTTAACAATCTTACGCCTTGCTTACAGTCTTCATTCTCTCTAGTAACATTTCAGGATTTGAGTAGTAGATAATCATGTGAAATCAGAGCTCTCAGCATAAGGTGGGACATAAGTAATAACTGCATTGACGCTGGCTCGGACAGACTCAGGATGCCAAGTGAGCTGTCCAGACCCCACAATTATATTCCATCCTTTATCAGAAGGCCCTTACATTTCCATGCCATGGTCTTCCCCGCCAAACTAGATTGCTTACTTTCCTAAAAAACAAATTGATGTCTCATTTTTAATCTACTTATTTGAACTGGAAGCAATCAAGAGATAATCACATAACCACATATTGCTCTGCTATGACACTGAAGCCTTTTTGACTGGATCAGAGACAGGCAACCTAAATGAGGTAGCAGTGCGGCACGCGGAAAACATGACATTGAAGGTGGAAGAGCCACGCCAACATTGCCCATGGGAAATTCTAATTAAGTTGGAGGACCACGTTCCTGAAACCTCTAAAATGGTTGGGAAAACAAACTGTTGCCCAAGCTGTGTTGAAAATAATGGCTGCCATCTTTCAAGAATCTAGTTCTAATCTAGTCAATAATATCATAGGACTTAAGATTGGCCTATAAAACAATAAAGCAAACACAAGGAGATGATGGACGGAGCGCTGAAAATTTACAGACACTCACCCCCAGTCACAGATCTGGGTTGAATCCATCATCATTCTTTAGCTCACTTCGCCACCTCAATTCACACCCAGCTATATGACAATGAATGTACACTAGAAGAGTAAGCAGTAAACACAGAGCTGGAATCTCAACCAATTTTGAAAGTCAGAAATATAAACAAAGCATTTACTTAACAGCAAAAAAAAAAACAAAGACGCTTGCTTGAAATGTGATTTTCGGAATGTACAAACAACCAGAGTGCAACACTATCTTGATGGCTAACTGAACAACTCTAGTTTTACAGTTATATTCACAAACATCTCAATCCAGCATACAGTAAGGCTCACTTTAGTGCACAAGTAACTGAGCAGTCATAGGATGGTAAGCATGTAACACAGGTTATTTGAACATGGTGTTTCAAGTGCGCAGCTTTAAAAATGAATGTCTAGATTAGAATTAGAGAAGCCGAACTGAGGCAGCTTGTTTCTGTGACTATATGATCCACATTAATGGAAAAGTATCTTCTGGAATTTGGAGTAGCCTGGTCAGCCCCAGGTCTGTTAGTGTTTGTTAGGCATAAATGTGCAAGATTTATCGATGAGCTTCTGTGAAGCACTATAAATCGCAAAAATGTTCAATCTGTTGAAGATAAGAAGGATGACTAATCCCAGCGATGACTGTGCATCTGCTCCTCTGTTTCAAAAAACATAATATTCTATGGATCTTTACTTTTATCTTTTCACTCTTCTGTAACTATACCTCTCAATCAGAGCTCAAGTTAGCAAATGATAACGACATAAATGCAATGCAGGGACATAATGCAGAGTCGTCACAGGCTTAGAACTTGGAACACAAGCATTGTAATAACGGAGGTAGAAGTACATTAAGCAACATAATATCAGCCCTGGGGCTATGACGCCCTTTCTTTTATTAACAGATGGAATCTCCGAACAAGAGCCCTGCAAGTGTTTTGGAACACAAACCTTTTACCACTCAGTTCTGATACTAATTCGGTGATTCAGGGACACAAAAACATACTAGGTATCTGCTGTAATGCCAACTAAACCAAATATCAGAGCAATCACCAGAAGGGCCAACTAACCCCTGGCATTCGAGAATCCACATCCTTTGGCTTCCCAAGACCCTTCATCTCAGCCTGTGCAACTACTCTGACAAGAATAAAAGGACCAGTCGACCTGGTGGTCATACCCACAACCATTGTTCATGCATAATAACGTGCATGCTGCTGACCTATTCCGGAACTGCTGGCCTCTTGCCACCTGCGCCCCTTCGAATCGCCACAATAAAAAACACATTTACCATGAAAAAGTCAATTTTAGAAAACATGTTTCACCTGTAGCCCACTGCTAGAATCAGTGTCCCCCACACCACCGCAGTCCACCAGTCTGCGTAGGTCACCCAGAGCTGAAGGAACCATCGGCTGGGTGCTACGACCAGGCCTAAAGTCCTAAAGCCAGCTTGGAACGGGTACAATACCTTCTTTGAGCCCGTGAAGTAATGTTAAAAAAGTTCTTCTTAGATTTTCCCCAAATGGGATAGTAAGGAAATTGAGCGAAAGCTGTTCAGGTCCTTGTGTGAGGGTAGGTTTCTCCAGCAAAGATTTTACTGTTGCTGTGTTAGTCATTGGTTACTACGCCTTGTTACGTGAGCGGTTGAATAGACCAGGTTAGATTTCCAATTACCTCAGGATTGATCATTTCCAATATTTTTGTGGGACAGTTATTTGGCGATGAGCCTGAGGGTTTGGGATTACCTTTGATGGGACTTTGTATATGTTTGTCGCACTGAAGCGTATTAATGGGTCTGAGGAATGAAGTAAATAATTAGATATTGGTCTTTCAGTATGTCTGTCATATCCTGCTCTGCAAACACACAATGCTGAAATGAGACAAACTCTCCGGGAGCACCCCAAAACAAAACCAGAAGCACCTGCACTTCTGACAGTACACCCTCAAGTAACTGAAACCAGGTCTGCCCTGCTAGATGTTTAAAATACAACTGGCTTTAAACTCGCACACAGCTGTGAAAAACACGCAAAACAAACGCAGAAACCCTCGCAGGCAGACACACCCACTCAACAACAACTCGCACACAAAGAAAACGGTTCGGAAACAAAAAAAACAGGAAGGCAAATAAATGCAGGTTGGAAAGCCTAAACATGAATGTAACCAGACATGGTCCCAGGAGCACACAGTACAAACCGGTGCAAACACACGCAGAGAAACTCCGATAAGAAACAGGAACACAAAAAGAAACACGACCAAACGCGCATACACAGAACACAGGAACATGCACAGAGAGAGTTAAAATACACAAATCAGTGCACGCACATGGGCAGATGCGCATACAAAAAACACACAATCACAGACACAAACACACATACAGAGGCCAATGCATCCGGGCAAGCGCAGGGAAATAAAGTACCTGACATAAACATTATCGCCACAAACATGCTCAAAACCCTCAAAGAAATGCCTAGATCAAACAAACATGAACGAGCAAAAACGAAAATGTGTGCCGACACAAACACACGACATGCTAACAAAACACAACATACTAACACAAACACACAGGTAGTGTAGGGATGTGCATGTTAAATAGTACCACACTCCGCCGAGAGGTAATTGGAAGCAAATCCGAAGGTACAAACTCATTGACGCATGCACGCACACAAAAGTATAAAAGCACATATAGGGAAAGACACGGGGATGCGCGCACAGCCATACATTCCGACCCCACCATCTGTGCGTGCAGCAGGTGCCAGTAGACTGCAGGCAGGGTGGGGTGCCCAGAAGCCCGGGGCGCCCAGAAGCCCGCCCTTGCAATATCCTGCCACATTGTGAGTAAATCCCCTGACAGTGGTGTCACTTAAATTATGGAAAGCAATCTGAAACCTTGGCAGCTATGTGGTGCCAATCTCGGAGGTGTAGTTTGTATCCCCGGGTGTTAGGTTAGTGAACCACTATGGCGCCAATCTTGGAGGTGCAGATACAACTGCAACTAAATCTGCAGAAAAATCTATTCTCAAAATCAAGCGTTGTCACAGCATCCATTCTCCAGCTCTGTATTTAACTTTTAAGGCAGACGAGGACAACCGAAACTGACTGAACCAACATTTATTTACACAAAAGAAACACGACCAAACACGCATACACATAGCACAGGAACACGCACAGAGAGAGTAAAAATACACAAATCAGTGCTCTCACATGGGCAGATGCGCATACAAAAAGCACACAATCACAGACACAAACACACATACAGAGGCCAATGCATTAAGTATGGCGCCAATCTCGGAGGTGTAGTTTGTATCCCCTGGTGCTAGGTTAGTTAACTAGTATGGCGCCAATCTCGGAGGCGTAGTTACAACTACACCTCCGACACTGGCGCCATATTAATTTTATGCCAACAGCGTTTTTAAATGTAGAAATGTAACTTACCGAGCGCCTGGGATGGGGGGGCAGAGGCAGCTCCGTGGCCACTGCGTCGCAAAGGGAACAAGGCTGTGCGCTCTGAAGCGGTCAGGGCAGAGCCGTGAGCAGCGCCGCTGCACCGCACCGCACACCACGCGGCGCACTCCCGGAGGGGAGGTCAATACTCCCACTGGCCTCTCGCTGGTTATATCCAGGCCAGCGTCAGTCCGCTGCTGAGCCCTGGACAATGCCCCACTGAGCCTCGGTATTGCGGAATCAAGCTCCGAGGCTCCGAACCGTGCAGATCCGCCGAGGCTCCGCTCCGCTGCTGCTCCGCCTTGCACGTCACACGTCCTTGTCCTTACTCTGGCTTACTGATTGCTTATAGCTCGCATTCCCCTAATATCGGCCTGCAGACGTCATCGCGTCGCGACACACCCACACATGGGAGGTGACACAGTACCGTGTCGCGACACACAGTTTGGAAAGCTGTGCTCTAAGCTATTATACTGTTACCTATTGTGTTCTAGTACACTTTCATGCATGCCTGTTTACTGGATGCCCCTAAACTGTACTGCTCGCAACACAACACTATTCCACTGTACCCTACTCCAATTCACGATATTGCACTAGTTGCTATTCCACTACGGCCCAGTTGATGGTACACTACTGGAGTGTATGCTATTCCAGTGTCCGCTACTACACTCTACGCCACTCCATTGCACTGAAATGCACTATATGCCACTGCACTGTACCACAATCGACTGTATGCTATTTCGCTTTCCAAGAGTACATTCTGCGCCACTCAACTAAACCATACTTCACTGTACATGACTACAGTCACGCTTCTATAATTAACCCTATTGAGTTGTATGCCACGGTACTGTACGCTACTCCACTATATAGTATTCCACTGTACGTCTAAACGCCACTAAACTCAACTTTATTACTCAAAACAGTACTAAATTCTACGGTACTCCACTCTATCACACTATAGATTATGCTACTCCACTAAACGCTATTGCACTGTACTGTATTACACTGTACCCCACTGTAGTCTACAGTATACCGCTCGGCACCGCTGCACTGTACGGCACTTCAATATACTCCACTCCATTTTACACAATTGAAATTTACAACACTACACTGTACCACACTCCATTTTACGTAAGCCCACTGTATACCACTCAACTTCACCCAACTTTACTCCACTCCAATCTATAGCACTCCAGTATACCCCACTCCAGTGTACGCTATTTCAGTTTTCACCACTCCATTGTACCACACTCCACTGTACGCTATTTCAGTACACGATATTGCAATATTGGCCCCTAAACTGTACAACACTCCAGTGCATAGCTCTACACTATATGCCACTGCAGTGTACTCAAATACACTCTACAATATTTACAGGATGTCAATCTACATTACCACATTCCAGTGTATGCTATCTCACTCTATGCCACTGCACTGTACACCATTACACGCTATGCCACTCCAATAAACGCCACTCTATTGTACCTGAGTTCACTGTATGCCACTCCACTCTATGCGACTCTACTCTACACCACTCCGCTGTATGCCATTCCACTATACACTACTACACTATACCTCATTCCACTTTACTCCGCTTCACTGTACCACAATATACTGTACCAGAGCACACTTTACAACATGAGCCGCCACTATATTGTACCACATTCCACTTAAAAACACTCCACTCCACTAAATTAACCAGATGACTATTACAAAATTGTTACTAACATTGTAAAAACCATTGAGATTCACAAAAAACCCCAAAGGTTACACGTCAGTTACAGTTAGGAAAACATTATTTAGGTTTGGTATACAAACCTAAATTAAGCTCCACAAACATTACAAATTCTACAGTTATAGCTCTCGCTTAACTTTATGATTTATGCACCACTTATGCACTTATTTATAGCTTGTTTGTGCCAAACACACCTTTAACTACACAACCATAACAAATTCATAACATATAATTATCTTTTGAAATTAACATTTACGCACCGCTTTCATCTTAGTGTAAGTCATATTTATAAATCACATTTATACTTACGTACCACCTTTCAATTAATATCACTTGTGCACTTCCGTACGCAGTCTTGTCACCTCACTAGCCACACGGCAATAACTATAACTCCCCACTGTACCATTCACTGTGTTCTGGATAATAATATAATTTCTTATGCCATAAGTGTTTTATTTGCTGCAATAATTTCACATGCTTTAACTTAGGTAATTTCCAAGGGTATGGGTAGTGCATGTAGAAGGGTGAGTTATAGCCAGTGTACTGTGGCGAGTGAGGTGACAAGACTCTGTATGGGAGAACAATGGGTTGGGATGCTGCCCTGAGATAATGCCAGTGGTTAGACAAATTGAAAACATTCCTCCTATCACCTTTTATGTGTTTCATGTACCGCCATAAGTGGCATGGGTATACCCAGACGTTGGTCCCATGCTCACTGTGTCACTGGAGTTAAGCTGTACCCGGCTGATGATCCCATAACTAAGGAAAACCAGTACCGGGTTGCTTGTGTTCCAGTTCAGGGAGGCCCTGGTCTGGCAGTTTGGGCTGGACTGTTCCCATGAGGAGCAGAGTCAAGCCTAATTTGCATATGGCTGGGTTCAAACTGAAGTGGCATGGTGAGCAAAAGAACGATGGGTTGGGATGCAACCCCAAGCGATTGCCAGTGGTTAGACAAATTGCAAGCATTCCTCCCATCACCTTTTGTTTGTTACAACATTTTTTGACATGTTTTACATGTTTAAGAATTTTTAACAATTTTTCATACATTTATTTAACATATTTCAGTTATTCCCCATTCATTTCTATGGGGAGATAGTCTTTTTTTATTTCAATTAGCTGCCATTTTTTACAGCTACCTTCTATTTTGCAATCTATTTGTGTCATTTTTTGTTTATTTTCCCGGATCCAGGTTGCTTTAAGGCGCTGCTGTCCATCAGAACAGGTAAGGGTTTTGAGGATGCAGATGTGCAGGGGGGAAGTCTAGAGGTTAGTTATAGTGCTGTTTGTATTTTTTTTTGTAGATTTAGTAGTATTCATAGTAGTGTTTTTCACTAGTTTGCAGTTTTGGGCTTTCGTACACTGTTTTAGCAATGTATAGTTATGTTATGTTACATTGTGTTATGTTACGTTTTTATGATGATTAAGTGTGATGTATATGTATTTTTGGGAAGGTAATGTTTTGCAGGTGTGTTTTCATGTTTACTTTACAGGTATTTGTCTACAAACGTGTCATATGGGCATTGGGATTTACCTTTTTTTTAAAAAGTAAACCACTTTTGGTTTATAATAAACAAATATTTTTTACTTTGATTTCCTTTTTTGGGGGTTTCCAGGAGCGTTTCTTTTTCTCAACAATGTTTCAGGTTTTTTATGGTCCCTAGATACTCCAAGGGATATCTATTGGATTTGTTTTGTTTTTGCATTTTTTTGGGGCTTTTTGGACAATATTTTTCCCATTTTTGGTGGATTCTTTTTTGACTACCTGAATACAGAGGAAGATCTGCAGCTACAGAAAGGTAAGTCTTATTTATTTAATTTCTTTTGAGTAGGAAATGTTATATTTTATTGTTTGTGTAAATATTATATGATTGCAATTTGGAATTGTGTGGTTTATGTGTTGTATTTATTTTACATGATGAATTGAGTTTGTTCTTTGAGCATTTTGATTGGTGAGGTTTAAATTTTTTGTGTAAATCATTAATATATTATTTTATTATCTCAGTCTTATTTAGCATTGGAGTTTTATTTAATTTTTAGACTGATGTAATAAAATATTATGTTTATAATTTATATAAAAATGATTTGTCAGTTTTTTAGGACTTTTGTAGGTTACTATTTAATTTATAATACGCTTTTGGCTATTATTTCTAAGTAATCTACTATTTTGTTGTTTATGAAGAGTTTGACTTTAAATTGTAGCATGTCGTACATTCTTTTAGTTTGTTTGCTAAGTTTAGATGCAATTTGGCGAACAGATTGCTCCGTTCGGTGTTGTTCGTAACTTTGCTCTTTTTGCAAAACTTCTATAAATTTATAGATTGTAGGGTGAGTTCTGCCTAATGTGGATTGGAAGGCATTTTGCCATCCTTCCGCTGCATTGTTTGTTTTGGCTTACTGTGCCAAGGTGCTGTCATAGACATTCCACCATGGTATTTATAATTTGGGTTATCCTCTGTGTCTGGACCAATGCAGGCTGCCAACCCAAGTATCTTCAAAATAGTCCATTAGGGGGCTTAGTTTGTCTTTGTTTTGTTGATAGAAGTATTACTATTAGTAAATTGTAGTGGTTAGCTACCTCAGTGACAGGGACATAGGCTAGTGCTAACAGATTGACTGTTTGTAGAATATTCTATACATAGGCCTTGATTATGAGTCTGACGGTCCACGGACTGCCAGACTCGTGGGGCGCGGCATTGGCGGTCTTCTGAATGCCCTATTATGAGTCTGGCGGTGGGACCACCACAGCCCTCCCGCAGCCGCCAGGGAACCGCCATTCCCTGGCGGTGTTGCAGCGGTCAGGAGGCCGCAATATGCTTGGCAGGACCGCTGCGGTCCAGCCAAGTATATTACGAGTTTTCTCTCTGCCGGCAGTGTCATGGAGGTTCCTACTCCATGTACACCGTGGCGGAGAGGAAATAAATGGGGCCCTGCACGGCCCCCTGTGCCACCTCCGCTTAGGGATGCATGCAGGGGGGCACCCAGTTCCTGCACGGCATGGACTTTTCAGTGCAGTGCAGGAACTGTTTTTGGCGTTCCCATTGCAGTGCCCATTTTTAGAAACACTGCCGTGGGAATGCCAAAAAGCAGCCTGCCAGACAGGAGGAAACTCCTAATCTGGTGGGCGGTTTGACCGAGGCTTTGGTGGTGCAGTGGTGGGGCGAACCTGGCGCCACACCGCCAAAGTCATAATCGGGCCCATAGTGCAGATTGTTGAAGTGACTCCATATGTTTTGATTGAAATTATAGTAATAGCCTTGTATGGCTGTGTGTGGGGGTAAATGTTTAAAATGGTTGATTCATGACTTGCTCAACGTCTATGATTATTTTTTGTGGGTAGTAGTTATTTGTTTTATGTTTAATGTGATTTAAGAGTTCGTAGTAAGTTCTGCTTTGCTTATTTGGTAGTGGGGGCATATATAAAAGGGATATTTGTGTTTTGATATTCACCATGCACGGTGTATTTCTGAGTGAATGGTTTGGGACACATTTTGAAGGTCCCATCCATAATCCAGGTTTGACAGTGCCTTAGTGGTAGTAAGTTATTTGCTGTAGAGAATATTAGGATTCGTTTCTCATTGTTTAGGTTGTCATATAAAAGGAAAGGCTCCTCATTATGTGTCATTGTTAAATATTCTAGTATTTATACGTCTAGGTATCTTGTAGGGGCAGGAGGAGTAAGGCTGGTGTTTTTTTTGGTTCGTGCAATTAACTGTTTTAAAGTGGAAATAGAAGGTAGTTGGCCTGTGATGTGTTTGGGGACTTTAGGCAGTATATTTTTAGGATTTTGGTTGGGGGTTCCTGGGAGTTAGTGCTTACCTCTCATATATCCTGCAATACCTCCCTTACTTCAATTTCTATCACATTTGCAGGGTGGTGTACAACATAATCTTTTCTAGTGGCCCTCCGATAGCATGCATTAGAATAATGTTTGGTACATTCCCAATTTACATTTTCTATTGATGCACTTTCTTGGTTGTTGATGTAGCCCACGTGACTTTGTAACTGCTTTCCTTTCTGTGATGTTATATATTTGGCTCTCTCTGTCATTGTATCTGAAGGAAGTGTAATAGTATAAATATATACAATATTTTACATTTAAAAGTATGCAACTACTTCTATTTTGTATACTTACTTGTATGTTCTTTTTAGATGTTTCACACTGTTTCGCAGCTTTTCCGTTCTGCAGAGTAACTGGAAAGACACAGAGAGAAGTACAAAAATTATGAAGAAGGTGAGGAAGGAAAGCAGGGCCAGGGGAGTTTGTGGATGTATTTAATTCACTTCACAGGAAGGCTAGTAAGGAATGGTTGAAGGGAGAGACAAGAGATAGAGGTTTCCCTAAAATATTTAAACTTAAATCTCAGCATGTTTAGCTTACATGATCGTGAACTGAGAGATGTTCCCTGCGTGGATGTAATAAGAAAGGCACAGGCGAGATTTGGAGAGGCGGCATGGCTATGGTATGATGAGGAGTTCAAGTGAATAGTGAGTGAGGCCCATGCAGTGATGTAGGGAGAGCTAAACACTACATGTGGCTGCAGCAGATAACATCCACTACGCTGATGCTGGAGACACACCGCTGTTTTCCTTTGTTTTTCTGCCCTTTCTAGTGTTGCTCACCTATGAGGGTGAAGTTTCAGCACAAGGTATCTCAGGAGGAGGTGAATATTGGGTCTACAATGAGGGGACCTCTACACCATTCGCAAACAAATTGAAACCTGAATGTTCAAACTGCAAGTTGAGATGGCATGTGGCACTATGTGACAAGAACAAAAGTATGCAGTTCCTAAGGAGGGCTTGGAGGGGGTGGGGGGAGGAGAAAAGAAAAGGGATGGGATGTGGGGTGTGGGGTGTTCCAGGTACAGAATGGAAACTATAGATGGAGTAGTTCCAATAAGGATCAAGGGCCCTCACACACCCCGAAGGGTGTCATGCTTCATCATAGGGTTAGCTCCTCATTGGGCCGGTGCTACAATGCCAAACGGGCCCCACGGGGGGCTCTTTGCCGGAGGTCTTCTCTGGTTGCCGACGTGAAGCTAGATGGTGATGTGGGGTCATATGTGTAGTGAGTAGAAGTGGGAAATAAAAGGTGTGAGCTTAAAAATAGCTGGGGGATTCCAAAAACAATTTTATTCACTGGATTCCTCTGCTACCAATAAAAACAACTGACTGTCAATGTCGTGGCTGGCAAGGAAAATTATACCTGCTGCAGCTCAGAGTGATATGTGTAGGGTGGAGATGGTCGACATGTTTCATGCCCAAAGTCGTCCAAAAGGATCTATGCCATTTCTTCAGGACCGGGGAATGCTCATCCACTCAAATAGGGACGGTCAAAAATGTGTAGAGGGAGATCACGTCCCCTGTGATCTGGACTCAAATCCTGTATGAAAGTGCAAGTACAAAAAATAGTCTACCTTCTGGAGAACACCTGGAGGGAGAAAGACAAATAAGTTGACATAGGCAAAAGATCACTGTCACTTATGGTTAAAGGAGGTGTTTAGCCCTTCGGGGTGTGTGAGGGCCCTTGCTCCTTATTGGAGCTACTCCATCTATAGTTTCCATTCTGTACGTGGAACACCCCACATCCCATTCCTTTTCTTTTCTCCTCCCCCCGCCCCCTCCAGCCCTCCTTAGGAACTGCATACTTTTGTTCTTGCCATATCTATTAGGGGCCTGTATGCTGGACCTACCAAGCCCCTGTCCCTCTTGTTTGTGATAACAATGTGGCACTATGTTACAGCGTGTCAAGGGGTGTTCAAAAAGGAGTAAGTTAGGGGTAAGGGAGTGTGAGAGGGACTGTGGGAAAAACTCTTACACCTGTTAAATTACATTTTAGAAGGGTTTAGTGAAGGCTTCAAGACACCATACGAATAACTGAAAGTGGGGAAGCGGACAGAAATCTTAAAGTTAGTAAAGAAAGAGACAGGAAAACTAAACAGGAATCTGAGTATGAAGTGCATGAAGGGAAGGAGCTGCCAATACATGATTTGATAGATTTACCCTTGTGCACTGTACTAAAAGAGGCACAATTTACCCTTGTTCATCTTTTGGCTATTCTGAGGTTTCTTCAGTGAATGGTTACATTGAGAATAGTATGTGTTCAGTGTCTTATTCCAGAAGTGTGGAACAGGAGCTGAAATAGCCATATGTGACCTCAAATGAGGCTTTCAGCTGTTGGTTGTGCACCTCAATAATATTTATTTTACTAGAACTACAGCTCGAGGCTTATAGTTATGTGGACAAGGCCATGTTGTTGGGACGCACTATGGCATGCACATTGTTTGAGGTGTTTTGCATATTCCTGTAATAGACTGTGAAAAGTATATTGGAGTCTTGGAAAAAAGTTGCACTGCCTTGATTTCTTCTTTGTTGGATGGTTAAAGTGAAAGACAAATGAATAACCACCTTTGGGAGAATCTTAGAGGACTGAATCCAGAAAGTCCGGTCATGTCCAGACGTGATTTGGGGATCGAGCTCGCCTCTGTATTGTTATAGTATACATATTACCACTTGACAAGTTGTGCAGACTGAGAACATTAGTGAGTGAGGTGTAAGAGAAAAAGATGTGACTGTGATTGGGATAGCAATTGGTAGGATATTTTAACTTTGCATATGCAGTAGTGGCACCAGGGTTTTGAAGGCTGATGGCAGTACCAGGAGTGCATTGTTTTGATTCTGATATGAATAGAAGCGGAAGTATCTCAACTGTTTGGGCTATGACGTAAGCAAGTGCTGAGCTTGGGTACGGCACTCACATCCATATGATACAAGGGAATCTCTTTGGGTCTGAATTGCTTCCAGACCTTTTTTTCGGACCACTTGGGACGAGTTAGGAATGACTGAAACAGATTCCCTTGAATCAGATGGATGTGGGTGCTGTACTTGGTTCTCTCTAGATATGTGACCTCCTTGCTAAAGCTCAGCACTTGCTTACGCCATAGCCCAACCAGTTGAGATACTCTTTTTCTATTCATATCGCCTTGAGAAAGCCCCTGGCCTGCGCACCAAGAAGGGGGTGAAACGCATGTTGGCTGTCTTTTGGAACTTGTGATTCGGACCATAAGAATCCCATTGAATTGATGAGAAAAGAAATTTAAAAAAAAATCTGATGCACTAATTCAGGACTATCGATTCCTTCAATAAATTGGAACCAAAACAACGTATTATATAGCAGTTGAGCTCTGTCCTTTTTCTTCTTATGAACTACACTTCTATGGGTTAGATGTCTCTCATTTGGAAAGGACATCTGAACACACTGACTATACCCATTTGTTCAAGGCCGGGCATCTCCTAGGCGATTTACCCCTGTTCTCCAAATATACAGTACTAGGAGTGGGTCGACAAAGACTCATAACAGCATCAGGATTATTTTCAGGATCAAAAAAGACATAATAATGTGACCGTTTTTTAAAATTAGAATTTTGAAAGTAGTTGGCGCACCGCGGTGTGCAAAATAGGCTATTTTTTTCATGTGATCGAGCACTTTGAGTAAAAAAAAGTCTTGCATGATACCAGCAGCAGACTTGCTTGACCATAAAATGTCTCTCAGAAACGAGACTCCCACGGGCATAAAATTACAAAATAATACATAATGTGAAAGTTGGAGAAATTCTGCACATTTCATATAACTGGAAATTCCGAAATTACGGGATTTCACCAGTGTAACTGAAATTTCAGCCATGCCTAAAAATGAATTGGGAATACGCACGTGGATTATTGAAACATCATATACAATGAAAGTGGGTAAAGGCAAATGTGACCAGAGAACCAAGGAAAATATAGAGTTAGGCTAGTCAGGAGACCATGTGGTGTGTCACGTAGCAGCAACTGAAATGTAATAGTTGAAGATGAAAACAAATTCTATTGGTAGAAGGATGAGGAATTATAGATTTAATGGGCCGTGGAGGTCAAGAAGCTACAACATGCATCAGGCCCTACAAATGGTATGGAGTGGAGAGGGTGAAAATCATTAATCTCTTGTGCTATTTTGGGAACGAAATACGGGGCAGGAGAAAACGGAGGTGTGACTATGTAGCCATTTCAACGAGAAATATAGACTAGTAAAAAAAAGCCTGGAAAACCGGTGGGGTTGCCTTACGAAGAGTTCACATTTTTTTGGTCTGTGCAAGAAAGCGTCAGATAAACCCAGTTGTTACTGACGGTCAGAAAAGTCTTCAACCATGTGGGAGAGAATGACTTTGTTCAGATGATTTGGAGTTGATAAAACAAATGAAGAGCGATCTGATAGAAATACAGTATAGGTTGCAGAGACTGTGGCTCCTTTTGCTGCACCTGTTGTGTTGTGTATGGAGCGAGCAGGGAATGTCAGCCAATCATAGGGTGCAGCAAGGTGCAGCAGGAAGGTAATGCTGGGCAAACATGAAGACATGGCCTACAATCTTCTGACTGTGTTTCATAAGAATGAGGTACACTTATCAGGGATTAACACAGAACCACCTCATCAAGTGTATAGAAGGGGTCGAGAATTGGGGCAAGAAAGAAGGGGGCTGCTAGGTAGCCAGAGAAAGAATACAATATGGGGGCTTTTTCTCATATTGGGAGTATCACCAAGAGACAAATGTAGAGTAGCAAAATTGTGTTAAATTGCCTAACAACAATGGGGGTCAGTAGAGACATTTTTTAAATATGGTAATAATTCTCTGTAGACATGCTCGCTATTGGACTGGTTGAGGAAGGACCAGTAGATCGAGAAAGGGAAAGAGGGGCCAGAACACATGATTGATGATGAGTGCGATCAGACAGCAGAAAGGGCTAAGAATAAGAGACGTTGTGTAAAGAGAAAAGGCAGCATGACAAAACAGGGGCGGGGGGGGGTTGGTTTGGTCATAAAGGGAGATGTATATAGAAGAAAATATATATTTGTTGGATGTCAGAGAAATTAATTGCTTGAATGGCAAATGCTTCCAAAGATGCAATATTTTTTATTTTGTTTCTGCCTATGCCAATTAAGTAACCTTTTGTCAACTGTGAAGCGTGAGCTTGTGGTTACCCCAAACCTTAAAAAACGCAAAGACTTCCAACTTCACCCCAGTAATCACATACGACTTCCATATTACAGAAAAGAAAAAACAGATTGGAAGACATATGGAATTTCCTCATACATGGGGGAGGCTCCGAACCTCCTCCCATGCGTCAAATTATGTAAAAAAATATCGTTAATAGTCTCAAGAGAAGCATGTGGCATTGACCCAGATCAACAGCAAAAAAACAAAAGGACAGGCAACAACCAGATGGACAAGTATAATCCAGAAACAAAGAAGTGTGTGTGTGGTGAGGGGGGGATTTGCACCAACCATAGTCTTGTACTGTACTATTAATTGCTTTCCAAAATAGTGTTGGCCTTCCGTTAACGAGTATGTTCACTTTGTCACAGTTGAATTGATTTGTGTTGAGACTTGAACACGGAGACCATTTGCTTCGCCGTTGCGGCGTGTGCGCGGTTATTGAGTTGGACAGCGGGGTGCCCCCTATACCTGCTTCAGTGCCGGCTCCATTAGGGACTTAGCATCTGGCGGGCAGCGTTGTGAACGTCTGTACAATGACCCCTCAGTTGCTCTTCTCTATGCATTCAGCTAGTGTCAGTGCAACAAAACGGCTCATTAATTAAGAGCTGTCAGATGTCTCCATGGATAATAGGCCCAAAGTCCGTGATCCAACTGTCACCATAGCGTACAGTGAGAGCTTTCAATCCGTTAGGAGGGTAAAAAGCAGTGACTTGCAAAGACAAGGCTGTCTGATTTTGCTCTTAACTTATATTAAGAGCATTGTTTGTTCACAATTCGTTCTTTGAAAACTTCTCAAAGTCTCTACAAAGGCATATTTATTTATTTATTTATTTATTTATTTAACGGTTTTCTGTGGTGCAGCTACATCAAGCTGTATTATTGCACTTGCCATTGAGCAAGAACTGTCATATATGTAAAGAATACAGACAGTAGGAACATCCAAGCAAGACAAACGTTGACAGCGAGTCTGAGACCTTCAGGGAAATCACCTAGAAGTCAAAAGAAATTGCGTCTCAAGTATAAGGGGGTCGGTTGAGTTCTTAGCTGACCTAATGTCATAGAAATAACTTTAAGCAAAGACGGAGAATTCTCAGAAAAACCACCAGCCTGATAAAAACATATTAAAAGGAATATGCCCTTTGCTTTCTTGGGCGAATAACATCCCAGATGATCCTACCCGGTTACATTGAAACGGCAAAGATATGAAGAAGTACATTTTCAGGGTGAAATATCTCCCAATTCTCCAGTGACGTTTACTCCAGGAGATAAAACACAATTAGAAATGAGTGACGGTGGCATATGCAAAGGGATATGGGCAGTGTGCATGCTTTCTCGAATGTCAATTATTTCTTTTTTGCAAGATTTATATTAACATACAATTTTGTTTTCAAGTAGCAGTTAGAATAAGTTTAAAATTATGTATTTATAATAAATACTAACTAGATAGAACTGTCTGTGCACTGGGACATAGATAGCTTCTGAAACCTGTTCAACAACTTGATTCTCTCAGAACTTTTTTCTTTGTTGACTTATTAAACCACCTAAAAATGACAGTTCCACGAAATGTAGACTGGAGCAAAGCCATGAAAGAGCGTTCGAAACCATTCAGAATTCGCAGAGATGAACTTTGACAAACGTCACCTTAATAATAAAAGTAGACACATCACAAAAGTCCAAACGAAGTGCAAGAAAGACACCAAAAAGACACAAAGTTCCAGCGATTGCAGCCTAATGCAACATCCTTTAGCACATCCATCAGAATACATAAAAGTACGGCTTGCTCACACAGCTTGCACCATTTAGGGGCAGTGCACACAATCATGGGCATTTTTTCACGAAACAAGCTACATCTGACATTGAACTATCAATGTAAAAGCACTAGGTAAAACGGTGAGACCATAAAGACATTTCCAAGGGCATTCTGTTCTGAGATCGTTTCCAACAATATAATTGTATTCATTTACTAATGAACAACCAGATTCATACCCTGAAACTGAAAGTGAAAGGAAAACTTAACTGCAAATTTTTTTTTTCAAAAGCTACCGAACCCACAGAAAATTCAGAATCCACTAGAGCTCAAACCACAGCAGGGCCGGCTTTAGAGGTTGTGGCGCCCTGTGCGACAAACTTTGTTGGCCCTCCCCCCCCTCACAAGCAAACATTATTTTTTGTGTTGAGTTGTATCGTTTCTCAACCGCATATTCAATTTATACAGGATACATTTTAGAGTATATAAAATGTATGCTCAAATATCATGTAAATTAAATAAGGATTAGATGGGGAACAGATATTACGACACCATCAGTCAAATATAACTTTTATTTTATAGCCTAAAACAATATACATATCTTGTTGATGTAATTATTAACATTTTCTAACTGTGTTAATTTTGTAAAATACAATTAACATATTTCAACTTTAACTTTACGGGCTTTCATTTTTGCAAATGCCAATATTGATGTGGATAAGTTCAGCTGTTGTGCAATATCATTTTCAATGGATAGGATTGCCAAAGATAGCCTTTCATTGTGGATCTTAAATATGTTTTAATTAACTTTAACTTAGAAAAACTTCTCTCTCCACTAGCTACTGTCACTGGAAGAGTTAAAACTGGAAGAGTTAAAAGTATGCGCAAAACCACCCAAATATTAGGAAAGATATCTTGCATACTCATGTCTTGAAGAAACTGCAATGCTTCACGAGGAGTATTTTTACCATCAGGAAGACTGAATTGAAAGTGTTTTAATTCTTCAGTTAGGTCTGATGCATTAATATCAGAAGATTCGCCATCTGTAAGGGCTACATGTAAATCCCTGCAACGAGCAGAAAGACCTTCAGGTAGAGATTTCAAATTATACAAAGATCCCCACAACTTTGTATGATCACATAGTTGCTGGAAACGTTCCTTCAAGGATGTTAAAGCTGCATCGACCGTGGTGAAAAAACATTCTCGCTTAAATGTTTCCTCTGGGTTTTTATTCATTGCATCGAAACTTTCATAATCAAACATCTTCTTTTTTTTCCGTCTGCGTGTCTCTTTGAAGGTAGTGTCTGCTTCAAGAGATGTGGCTAATATTTTTGCTTTTGTCTTTAATTCTTTATATCCATTCTCTCTGTATGAGGACAAAAAGTTTATAGTGCCCTCTATTAAAGTGGTTGCTGTTGTTACATCTACTTTTTCGCTCTGCAATTGTTTGCTGACAATATTGATTTGATATAAAATGTCATACTATACAGAAAGGGCTATCAGAAATTTAAAGTCCATAAGTTGCTCAGGTAGACAAAAGGCTTCGTGCCGGATACCTGCATCTACTGCATTTGAATCATGTAATTCTGTTAAAGCATCATAAATTTCTGAAAGCTTTCACGCTTTCGATGCGGCTTTCCCAATGAGTTACACTTAATGGTTTTAGAGTTAGGGTAGGTACATGATTTAGTAAAATCTTCCATCGCTGAGTTGAAGCAGAAAACAGAGTGTAAGTTCTTTGCAGTACTCCAAAAAGTGAAACAGCTTCTATAGATGCTGCGGCTGCATCTGATATCACTAAATTCAGGGAATGACATCCACATGGAAGAAAAATGCTCCTGAATTCATTTTGAATATTCTGGCTTGGACACCTTTATTTTGACCTTTCATGTTGGCACCGTTATCATAGCCTTGACCTCGTGGATCTTGTAAATTAAAGTCATGCTCTTTCAGCACTCCTAATAACAGTTTGGTTAGTCCTTCACCTGTAGAGTCATTCACCTCTTTAAAACCAATAAAATGCTCCTTAACAGATATATCTTTTTTTGTGATATCAGTAAACCTTATGGTCAGTGATAGTTTTTCAGAATGGCTTATATCAGGTGTGCAGTCTAATATAACAGAAAAATATTGCGCTGTCTTTGCTCGAAGTAGAATATCCTTAAGCACTTGGTTTGCTAAAAGATTGATTATTTTATTCTGTATGTTTTTTCCAAGATAATGATCGGTATTCTCCTTAGCACAAACACGTCTCAAATGTTCTTGGGTCACAACATCAAACTTGCCAAGAAGTTGTACCAATCCCAAGAAATTTCCATTATTTGGCGTCAACGGCTTATCAGAGGATCCCCTGAAGGCCAACTTGTGCTCCGATAAAAATAAAATTATTGACATAAGCCTTTCTAGAACACCTCTCCAATGAATAGTTTCTTGGTTTATCATTTGCTGATGTGACACATCCACACCTTTATTTAACCGAAGTCTTACCTCTGTTTCCATCCAAACACAATAAGAGGTCATATGATCTATCTATAATGTGTCTCCAATCACGAAAACCTGTACTTCCTAGAGATGTTTGTGACTTTTCAGATGGAAAAAGTTTGCAGCAAAAACAATATGCACAGTATGAAGTTTTTGAATAAACAAGCTATCTGCGCTTTATTATTTCACCATTGTCCAGTTTCCTCATCTGAAAGATTTTAGAAAAATGACGTTTATTTTTATCTAAAGGGAATGTTATATCCTCAAGTTCAGGTGGTCCAGAAGTTACAATATTATCCACAAATGTAGAATTCAATTTGTCTGGCCACAGTGCTGGATCAGCTGTGTCATATATGGAGGATGACGAGGTATTGTGCTCAGCTGACAATGTAATAGTTTGACTATTTAGAGCAACAGCTGAGTTGTCTTCAATTTCTTTTTCAACTGAAGCCAAAGATGACTCCAATTCAAAATTTGTAGAATCCAGACACTCTGAGGAGGATGACAAGATATTGTGCTCAGCAGACAGGATAGTAGCATTTTGGTCATTTAGCACAGCTGCCACGTTGTCAACTTCTTTGTCAGTTGAAGCAAAAGACGATTCTAAATCTAAATTCCTAGAATCCCGACACTCAAACGAGGACCCTCCTCCTTCATCACATTTTTTTAAGATGGTCCACCAAGTCGTAAAAATTTCTCAAGGCTTCTTGCAGCTTTCTGTTTTTGTGCTTTACTTTCCACTTTCCTCTTTCGACTTTGTGCTCCTGATAGCTTTTTTTGGGCTCATTCTTCTAAATTACAGTTCCTGATGTGAGCCTGAAAAATGCACAAAATGTCTACATCAGTTTGATGTGCTAATTGCCATAGGGTAGGATTGGGATGGGGGTCTCGGAACTTGAACTTCATTATAACTGTACCACGCATTGCATCCGTATTGGTATTATCCAATCTACTTTGCGGTTTAGTTGTAGAAGGGTACCTGGTTGAGGAGGGGAACTACAGACTGAGATCATGCAAATGGGGAGAATATTTTCATAATAAAATGTGTTAGGTGTGCAAACAGTACATAATAATTATTGAATAGATAACACAAAGTTTGTCCCTCTTCATAGTCACACTTACATACTACTCTCAAAGTACTAACTGCAACAGAGAGAACGGAATAATAGTACAATGTTCACTTATCATCACTAATGTATTGAAATTACTAGGAATATGGGAAGATTAAAAGTGGCACACCTTTGTTGCAATGAAATAGAATTTCTGTACAAAAGCATGCCTATGGGCATCTTGCAGTTCCTCCCGCTTTACATATGGCCTGTGTATCCCTTTCAGTCTAAGGTCCAGAGTACATACATTTCATAGACTCAGTGCAAATGTGTGGCAAGCTTTCCAAATTACATGTATGCACTAACATTTTGTAACACACTTTTAGGTTCAAATTAGGGATGCCACTTTTCTCAAAGAATAATTGTAGCCATTTGTGCAAGTTTTGGGGTCCTAAAAGGGCCCATAGCTTGTGCGTGACTAACAATTTGTGTAACATCCTTTTTATTCTTCTTAACACAGTATGGACATCCTACTGTTGCACATATCATCTGGGGCCTGAGGAAATATGATCACATCACCTCCATTGGGATGGAACTCCATTAGCTTCCATTACTGCTTGCATCAACTTCAAAATCAGCTGCATCATTTACAAAGCCATTACAAGCACCACCCATACTTATCCTGAGACAAGCTCACCATCTCTGATGATTCCAAGCCTACCCACAGCCAGGACACCATCACACTGGTGACTAAGAAGTGTATAAAAGAAAAAACAGAGTGGCTAACTTTTCCATCCACGCACACGATCATGGACAACATATCATCCCTGTATCCATTAGGACTTCCCCCAAACGCTGCTCCAGTTTAGGCAAGCATTCAAGATGCACATCTTTAAAGAATCCTACCAACAGCCCAGCTATCTCTCCTATCATTTGTTGCCTTTATGCTTGCCATTGATCCTGTACAGTGCCCTGCAGACTTTTTTCTAGGTTTGTGCTGCACAAATACCACATATATACCCATGCTTCACAGACCCCTTACCAAAAATTAACATAACGCCCGAACGTCCTTGGTTGCATAGCAATAGAAGACAACCTTCAAGTCCTTACCCCTATTGCACAATGGGACTTCAATCCATATGGGAGATACTGTGTAGCAAGGTGTCCGACACACACATAGTATGAGAGCCTATGCAGAATGTTTGAGACACACTGAGGGGGAGATTGTGCCCCAGTGATCATGAGCATCTGACCTGAAACTCTGCCATTGCAACTTTATCACACAGACCGTAGTGGGCTGTATCTATGGGGAACAATGTAACCATGCCTTTTCAATTTTACAAAAACAGTCCCCGCATTTTAATTTAAAGAATGCTTCTCCCTGAAAAGTTGATGCCAACCATAAGATGCATCCGACTAAAAGAGAAGACTGGAGGATCCCCTGTGAAGCTGAAGGAGTGACAGAGAGCTTAAGAAAAAACAAACTCTCACCAGGGCTCCTGCTACCTGAAGAAGTTAAATGTGTGCAACTGGTAATCAGCAAATCTAAAGGCTGCTTGGGAGCCAGTACAGGTTTCAATGTATGGAGTCACTTGAAGTTTCATAGTGACAAAGTTCTTCTTTTTGAGAGGTAATGTAAGGGTGTTATCAGCAGAGCTCTGGAGTGTGTCCTTTTAATGGGCACATAAAAAAAATACTGATACCCAGATTTACTAAGGCTGTACGCTGCCGTTGCGTCCCGTAAGGCGTTGCAAGGGCTTACGTCAGATTTACCAAGCCACGCCAAGCCACCTTCCATGGTCCTGCGTGGCTTGATAAATCCAGAGTAACACAAGGCAGTGTTTAATCACTGCCTTCCGTTATTCTGCGTTGGGAAGACATTCTATTGGTGGAGTGTGGACTCTCCCACGCACCCACCCATGGATTTTGGAGCGTTCCCAGATTTACTAAGGGTTCTAAACCTCGGAATGTGTCAAAATGCAACGCTATCCCAACAGAGGTGTAACGAGGAGAAATATGTTTATTTCACCTCGTTAGTTCCTCTTTCTACATGTGCAGCATTATGCACACGCAGAAAAAGGAGAATGCCTCTAAGGATTGTTTGCACAAAAACAATCCTGTCTGTAACGCAGTCACCCTTACACCATGGCGCAAGGGGGCCTGCATTGGCGCTAGGCTGCGCACAGTGTGCCAGCGCAGAGAGAGAGGAGGAATGTGCCATATATTAGTAATTATGGCACATTCCTCCCCTCTCCATTTGACGCAGCACAACAAGGTATCGTGCTACATTACATCAAATGATTGTAAATCTGGCCCTGAATATTTTTGCGGCAGCCTATCTTATGCTGTGTGTGCAACAATTGTTACATTTTCACAGTGTTTTCTGTCACAGACTAGGCTCTCGAAACACTATAAAAACATAAGTCACTATCCCTCACTGCACCAACCAGGATTCAGTTTTGTGAGACACTTTAGTTACACACACAGACTTCAAAATAATTACATTAACCAAATGAGGTTTCATGACCTAAAAGAGTGCATTTCCCACTGATTTGTTTAACTTGCATTTATTTACTTGAAGGTGAAGGACCAATAAAACAGTTACAGAATATTTTGTTTTAAGTTATGCCTTTGACCACTCTCCCACACTCACTATCTGCATATCTATTACACTCAAAATCAGGGACACTCCCATACTTTTTTAATGCATTTTAACCCCTGGTTAGCTAAGTTAGTCAACCTATTACTTTACTCCTTTGCTTTACCCCTTTCCAGTAGACCAGTTCTCTAATGCTGCTTTCCATTTCTTGGGCCACAGGTCACAAAATGGAAGCTCCTTTAATACTGATAAAAATAAGATAAATGGAGATTTCAAAAGGAAAATCCAGCAAAAATTGATAGAAATTAATATGTTTTCGTTTGTTGGAAAAAATTGTATGCCCATATTCAATGAGCTCAACAATAAGTGGCTTGTCCAGAGAACTATTAAATAGCTGGGTATTCTCAGTGTTTATCTGCTCTCAATTCACAAAAAAACCCTTGGTCATGGACTTTAATTTATATACAGCACTTCCTCTCATCAGTCCATAAGCGTACCTTATTGAGGCCAGATTACTACTTCATTCATCAAATTCAAATGTAGAACATGATTGGCAATATGATTCAACATCAATCTACATTACGTTTGCATTAAAACAATGTCCCCGTAGAGGTATACATCATGTGTGCACCACACGGATACAGCCTGGGTTTGTGCAGTTTTTATACTTGCTGGAACCCTCTTCTTTTGCTTTCTTATCCAGGTATTCAAAAATTAACTTATTCAAATCCACATTCAATCAGTAGTGTGGCCTGGGTGTCGCAGACCCTAGTGCAAAAAAGAAATGGGCTACCTGGCTGGCGTTTGAATAACATAATACAGCAATATTTAGGTTTCAATGGGCCCCTCAGGCCCCTGGCGCCACGCACCTGCTGCACCAATGGGATCTACGCCTCTGCGTTCAGTTTCCCTAACAAAATGCTAAGGCAGGTGTTAAACTGGAAAAACTGAACTATGGGAACTAATGCTGCGAGTTACACAGAGAAAAATGCAAGGCACACTGCCCCTACTTACTACACGTTGATGCTTGCCCCATTTCAAATCAACTTGTCCAGCTTCTACATCAACCTTTGCCACTTTCTGCCCATTAGCCTGTACCAAGAAGGTGCACAGATTTATGTGCCCAGAACTGTAAACCTCCCTGTGCTCCTGAGATGCACAACACCTAGCACTAACCTCATACACAGCACTTGGTGCTCCTTTGATGTGCAGCACTCAGTGCTTTCATAAGGCACATCAACGAGTCTTCCGGTGAGGCTGAGCACCTTGTCCTCTCCTAAGTTGTGTCACTAGTGCTACTTTTATGCCTATTACCCATTGCTCCTCCCCACAGGTACATCACTAAGATGCAAATCTGAGTGTTCTACTGCTGCGCTTCTCCCTGTCCTCACTAATACACATCACACTCTGCTTTCAGTTGTGCAGCTTACTTTGTGCCACTGATGCACACTCCCCTATGCACACTGTTGCACAAGTTTGTGTATATATGTTGGTCTATTTTCACTTTTTAATAACTGTATGTTTGGTGATTTGTGGCTGAAGAGGGGTGAAACCCCGAAACCGGTCCTAGGATGCTTGTTTCCAGTCCAGGGAGGACCTGGCCTGGCAGTTCGGGCTGGATTGTTCCCATTGGGCACAGGGTCAAGGCTGATTTGCATATGGCTGGGTTCAAACTAGAATGGCATGGTGAGCAAAAAAACGATGGATTTAGGCCCAGATCTCTGTACTGGGGTGAATGTCTGACATTGTTCTGCATTCTGTCCATCAATTGTTGTTTTTGCATTTGTCACCCCGAGTGGAACGGGTATGCCCAGACGTGGGTCCCGTGCTCCCCATGCCACTGGAATCAAGCTATCCTGGCTGAAGAGGGGTGAAACCCCGAAACCGGTCCTAGGATGCTTGTTTCCAGTCCAGGGAGGACCTGGCCTGGCAGTTCGGGCTGGACTGTTTCCATTGGGCACAGGGTCAAGGCTGATTTGCATATGGCTGGGTTCAAACTGGAATGGCATGGTGAGCAAAAAAACGATGGATTTAGTCCCAGATCTCTGTACTGGGGTGAATGTATGACTTTGTTCTGCATTCTGTCCATCAATTGTTGTTTTCGCATTTGTCACCCCGAGTGGGACGGGTATGACCAGACGTGGGTCCCGTGCTCCCCATGCCACTGGAATCAAGCTATCCTGGCTAAAGAGGGGTGAAACCCCGAAACCGGTCCTAGGATGCTTGTTTCCAGTCCAGGGAGGACCTGGCCTGGCAGTTCGGGCTGGACTGTTCACATTGGGCACAGGGTCAAGGCTGATTTGCATATGGCTGGGTTCAAACTGGAATGGCATGGTGAGCAAAAAAACGATGGATTTAGGCCCAGATCTCTGTACTGGGGTGAATGTATGACATTGCTCTGCATTCTGTCCATCAATTGTTGTTTTCGCATTTGTCACCCCGAGTGGGACGGGTATGCCCAGACGTGGGTCCCGTGCTCCCCCTGCCACTGGAATCAAGCTATCCTGGCAGAAGAGGGGTGAAACCCCGAAACCGGTCCTAGGATGCTTGTTTCCAGTCCAGGGAGGACCTGGCCTGGCAGTTCGGGCTGGACTGTTCCCATTGGGGACAGGGTCAAGGCTGATTTGCATATGGCTGGGTTCAAACTGGAATGGCATGGTGAGCAAAAAAACGATGGATTTAGGCCCAGATCTGTGTACTGGGGTGAATGTATGACATTGTTCTGCATTCTGTCCATCAATTGTTGTTTTCGCATTTGTGTGCATGGTCATCTGTTGGACTTGGGAGAAAATGGTCTTTGTGGGTGTGTTGTCCTGGGTCCGTGTACCATACCATGTTGCACCGATTTGTGCCTCTTTGTGCATGCACTTAAAAAGCAAATCCTGATGGTTTGTCAATGCTTGGTATTTATAGCTATTTTGACTGAGTGTTAATAAAACAGAAATTCAAGTTCCACATACATGATAGAACACAGCATGTATAGGACACAGAAGACGAAAGAAATTAACAGGCAAGGTCTGAACACATTTTTTAAATAGAAAGTTTCACATTATCATTTATATTATTTTTAATTTAACCGGACAACTTTTGCTTAAGATAAAAAGTTGACCTACTCTGACCTTTCATATGCTGCAGAGAGTGGAGCTCGGCTCTCTGTGCCAAGAGATCAATTAAATGAAAAATCCCTGAATGTTGACACGAAACCTTTACTTTCTTTTTTCTGACTCCGACTCCTAAGCAAAGCAAAACACTTTACAGCAACGCATGGGCGGGCAAAGGCATGCCTCGTGATTTGTTAAACACGGTTTTCTCTCTTCCATTTATAGGAAGATTAACATCGTAGAAAAGAAAGAGGGACAACAGTGTTTAACAGTGCAGGCTTTTGGGTGATGTGACTGGCGCCGATTTCAGACACAAATGGCACCCCCCCTGACCTTGGCACCCGGTGCAGTGGCACCGCTCGCACCGCCCAAAAGCCGGCACTGAACCACAGCTTAGTAGATATAAACCTAAAGGACAATTGTTTGAACAGTTTGAATACTGAGCAACAAGAAGAGATGGTGGTTTGGCAGCAAAGCTCTAACTCTTTGCATTGCCTAGGAGAACTTGAGGGAAGAGTATGAAGGAGACTGCCACCCAGAATCTGAACAACGAGCAATGAAAATCCCACAGAATTTGGACCTTAAAGAAATCTCTCATGCAGAAAAATCAGGTTCTTCCTACTCTTTGTCTGCCACAGGAGCTCCAGGAAATTGATGGGGAGGGTGTGCACTTTTGGATTACGCCATCTCCCTGTGCTGTGGCCCTCTAATGCCTCAGAAGGCTCTATGGTCGCTTCATATTGGCTGGTATTTAGACAGAATATCAGAAACAGAAATATCATGGGACAAAATATTGTGTCAAGCAGTAGCGGCTCCTGGAGGGAGTGCTGCGGGGCGGTGGGGTGGGGCGGGGGAGGGGCAGGGTGGGGGGTAGTAAACTCTGGCATATGGCCGAATGGAGGTAAGTACATAAATTAATAAATAAATAAAACAAATTACATTGCGCACGCTGCAACGCCAAATGGCGATGCAGCGTGCGCAATGTAATTCGTTTTATTTATTTATTTATGTGCTTACCTCTGTTCAGCCGTATGCCGGAGTTTACTACCCCCCACCCTGCCCCTCCCCCGCCCCACCCCACCGCCCCGCAGCACTCCCTCCAGGAGCCGCTACTGGTGTCAAGAATATCGAGGACAAAAATATTGTGATGGTAAGTTTCTATAGGTAAGCAAAGTTTTACTATATATAACTCCACATATAAATACCTTGACAATATATATATATATATATATATATATATATATATATATATATATATATATATATATTCCTCCACAACGACTATCCACTCCATCAGGTTAGTCCAGCCGCACTTTCCATCGTATCAGAAAAAACGACAGCGTAGCCCCAGGTCCAAGTGCTTAGGGAATATTATTGTTGCATATTACAATGTCTCAGCAACACCCCACAAGAAAAAGCCTACTCGTTTTGGCTTGCGCCTTCAATGGCGCTAGCTCATCTGCCCCACAAACAGTGTTTAAAAAGCAACAAAGGACTCATACGTCCACATCCTGCACTTCCTGTTGGCAACAACTAGAATGTACAATAGGTGCTATCGTCACAGGGTTTCGGCCATGTTAGAATTCTGGAGGGCAATCTCAGAGCAGTCACATAGATACACAATTTTTGCATATTTAATCCCTCAACGGGGTAAATAAGAGGGAGGGGGAGCGGGGAGGGACATAAAACACTCCATTGATCACTGTGACTGGAAAATTGATTTTCTACCATATTGTTCTGCAGAAGAGCATATAAAACCCCATGGGCGATTCGGTTTATAACACAAATTATATGGAATATCCATGTAATTGTGACACTTCGCAGATTGTATATTTTACCAAAATATTTATATCTATATACAAATATCATTTAAGAATAGTCAACTTTGATCATGCAAGTGCCATTATCAAAAATATAAAGTGCTAATGCATCTTATCATATTGCACGAATCCCATCAAGTGCACTGACATACTTATAATGCCTTCATTGGCAAGGTGGCTTTGAAGAAGGATTAAAGAATACTCAACCTTAATCATGTAAAATGTCATTATCAAAGATATAAAGTGCTAATGCTTCTTATCATATTGCACGAATCCCATAAAGTGCACTAACATGTTTCTACTGCCTTCATTGGCCAAATTGCTTTGAATTCGTGCATCCTCCAACAACTTGGAGGAATATAAAGTGCAAATGCTTCCGTAAACAACACACTTTTGTTATAAATAACCACCATAAAGGGAATATACATAAGTAATCTCTGAAAATTCAAATATGTTCACTAATGCAGTCATAAATACATACAATAAATATTTCAATTCAATATTGATATAAAAAGGAGTGCAAATATATCCATCCCTGTTCCCCTAAAAATTATTTAAAAAATCATCAAAGACTGTATCTCATAGGCCCAATAAATAATACAGCCTTATCCCAGAGCATGATAATAACTCTATTGATGTGCCAGAAATGCTGTGAGATCCCATTATATTCTCAACCAATACTGTTTAAAGTGCAAGTGCTGTCAAATGGTCAACGTACATCATGGGTGAATGCGGGTCAGTCTGACAAACATACACCGATGTCCTCATATATAAAATCAAAGGGAATAAAAATCAGAGGGGTTTCCCCAGTTGTATATATCATCCCCTCGACTAGGACCATAAATAGGGAACATAGTGCAAATAAAAACAGATTCACAAATGACATGAAGTTCAGCATCAACATTATGGCCCTATGGTTTCTCTGTAAGTAAAAGATGATCATTCGTGATTCACACTGGCGCAATTCCAATTCCCTGTTACCTCTACGAACATGCGCTTTAATATGTTTCAAACCATAATATTGGAAAGAGGTTATGACACCTTGATGCTGTTCCCAAAAATGTTTGGCCCTGTGGTGGGTACGATCCTGATGTTTTATATCCCTCATGTGCTCCAAAATCCTATGTTTTAACGAATTGATTGTACTGCCCACATATCGCAGACCACAGCCACGTTCCAAGATACATATATCTTCAAGGTACGTAGATGTGGAGTAAGAATAGTAAATCTATACTTACCTATATGCACTTACCTTCTTAATATTTTTGGCCTCAATATGTTTGACACGATATTATGTCCACACTATATTTCTGTTTCCGATATCCTGTCAGTTATCCACATTGCCTGACTCTAACAGGCATGGTCGGAGCTCAGGCAGTGTTGAACAAAAATTCAGAAGCTCTTGAAAAGTAGCATGAGATTTCAGATTCGCAGTCCACCATTACTACAAATGTAGTGAGAAATGCTTGAGAACCTTATAGAACCTGTTTGAACTTCAGAAAATCCAGGCATGTCTGAGAAATATGCCAATGTGTCTATTTGAAACAATAGGTTTGTGTACCAACTAGCTAAAAGGAGACTGATAGGTCAGCGATCTTCTACAACATCCTGAATAATGTTCTTGTGTTGTCAAACTGGTGCAAGTACATAGCTCCTTGAAATCCACAGAGGAACTGACTTTCCATGGATCACTTGGTCCCACTGCTAGCAGTGAATCAACATAATCACTAGATTAGGTGATTACAACTTGACATGTTGATCAGTGTTCGCTCTTCATGACTGTCACAAATCTGAGACCTAATTCTTTCTCACAAGGTTTTTTACTTATTGAGAAAGTTCAATTCTCCTCAATTTCAACATCCATTTTGACCTTCCTTCACCTTACATTCTGATATGCGAAAAAAATAGACTCAGTATAAGGGAAGAAGTTGTATCTCTAATTTATTAAACATCCTAATACGCATTCGTATTGAAACTTATACGTACCCTACTTTTGAACATCTCTCAGCCATCATCAAACTCTGTCACTCACTCTAAAATTCCTTCTGCCTCTGTTTCATCTACAGATCACCTGCCAGTGTTAATCCCTTTACTGATGGTATGGTTCTAGAATATCATAACCGAAATATTGTCTGGCAGAATTTGTCCACACTCTGCCAAAAGTAATTTCCCCACAAAGTTTATAAAAGGGGCTTGACACCAGACACCAATCATGGGCCACTTCCCATGCTCACTAATCTCACACAGATACACACAGGAGTCAGATTTAGGTTTGCATGATAAATGGCAACTAAAAGGACATACTAACTACACTACAAGTAATGTAAGATACATGGTTATGTGCCCATGAAAACTGAAATACATCTGGATGACTCCATGTAAAGTCACAATCAGAATAAATGAAAATAGAAGCACCAATCGCTGTGAACATATCACAACTAAATTAACAGCTCATTTTGTAGAAAAGGGCCATGATGCTAATGACTTCACATGGGGAGTCATTACAGAATCAGCAAAATATGCATGAAAAGATTATTTGAGAAAGAACAACAATGGGTATTTAAACTTAAGACTCACATTATTGGGTTAAATGATGCCATACCGTGGTCACTCTTGATAAAAAAAGTAATATGATCCAACACCTGCCCTAGGATGACCACTGCCATCAGTTGATAAGTACAACATGAACATTATGGTAAAGCCCAGAGAAGTTACTAACAATATTGGCACTTGCAAGTTACAGTGCAAATTATTCTTAATGAAATAGCCCAAAAGAGACAAAAAACACTACGGGCCCGATTCACAAAGGTAAACTGAGATGAAGTCTAACTTTACGACTTTTGGTACGAGTAGTAAAGTTAGACTTTTGTCTCAGTTTTAGTCTCATTTAAAGACCAAAACTTAAATTTAACTGAGACAAAAGTCTAACTTTACTACTCGTAAATGTCTTTTGTGAGTACTGAAAGTCATAAAGTTAGACTTTCATCGCAGTTTACCTTTGTAAATCAGGCCCTATGGGTGTTGTAACCGCAAGTCGAGTTAAGTATATTGCAAAGGATCCATGGACACATTTTATCTAATTCTAAATATGCCCTCGATATTTGAGAATACACAATATCTGTGATCGCACTGGCTTTACATGTATCATCGTTGACCAATAATGAATTAAGAATATATCAATAGATTGTCCCATCTAAATTAAAGATGGCCACCAAATCATACTCAATCTTGACCATACTAGCAGGTCTAGACTCACACCCTCTGCTAGGATTCACGTCATAGCTGATGCAGGATGTCACACAGCGAGTGACAAGTTAAAAAGCAGAAGCACCGTCCTGACCTTACAAGTGAGGATGTGTGCACTTGTAACTTTAGGCGCAGAGACGTGTTTTCTCAAGATGCAGTGGGTATTCCTTTTCTTTAAACAATGTTAGCAAGGAGCAATTATTCATGGTAAATCTTTTTTTAGAAAACTGTGACATATATATCTTACATAGTGTGACTGAGAGGACACCAAGTGCCAGAGGTACAGACATTAAGAATACCGATTTCCTAATCGCGACTATCCCCGAACCACAATTAGGAAATCGGTATTCCTAATGTATGAATTGTTTTTTCCCAAATAGCGATTCCTAGTAGGTTGCAAATCGGCCCACCTCATGAATTTTATTGAGGTAGGTCACAATTTGCAACCCATTAGGAATCGCAGCCATCACTGGGATGGTGGACTGCTAGGATTAGAAGACCACCATGTCGGTGATTGCAATCTTTTTTTTTTTATGCAGCCTGTATTCCTTAAAAAAGAATGGAGTGCATTTAAAATGAAAAAAATGAAACATTGAAATCTCGTTTTTTATGAGAAGTCAGTGGTCAGTGGGAGCACTGGCTGCTCTTAAAACATTTTTTTTCAATATTCTCAAAGGGTCCCAAGGGGACACTTTCGCATTTGCAAATGGGGTACCACCACTTTACTAGTGGTAAAGTATTCCTGTTTTGCGACTGGAATTCAGTTGCAAGACAGTAATGCATACCATACCGATTCAGTATTTGGAAGGGACACCCAAAACACCCCACTTCCAAATACCGAACCGCAAATTGCTATTCAAGTTACCGAATCGCATTTTGCATTTTTTACATTTGAAAAGGCATTTTTTCCAGTTGTAAATGGCCGATTCGCAGAAAAATGCTTTGCACATTTGGCAGTCTTTGTATCCCATGGAGCCCTGACCTACTACAGATCGGGTAAACTGATCATCCACACTCAAAACACTATTGCATATGTCTGTTGAACTTATTTGTAAGATTGGAGTTATGATCTTAGAGATACCTTGTTCTTCTCACAGTATGCATGCTGTTTGATTGTAAACTGAAGAAGTAGAATTCCGAACACATATATGTTTTTACACATGGTTTTGCTGTTTCCAAAGGCACTTATACTGGGAATGACAGTGTTAATACATACCTATCCTAACCAACCAGATCCTTTGTAGGATACCTAACTCTGATTTTCCATATCCTCTTTTAGGTCCAAGGAAACTAATTACATATGTAAGGTCCAATGTGATCCTTATCCACACATTTATGATATTCATATCTTTCTATCTATCTATCTATCTATCTATCTATCTATCTATCTATCTATCTATCTATCTATCTATCTATCTATCTGCAACAGAGCCACCAACTTGCATAGAATTCATTTTAAAGAGGTCTTACGCGTTTCAGACTTCCCAGTCCTTGTTCACAAGCCAAATGCGTGGCTATCCAGTAAAAGCATTGCAGGCACCTGTTAACAATTCTGCTCTATGATATCTATCTATCTATCTATCTATCTATCTATCTATCTATCTATCTATCTATCTATCTATCTATCTACAGATATATCTATACATAGAAAAATAGATAGATAGATAGAGATAGATAGATAGATAGATATCTACCTATATCTATCTATCTATATATAAAATATTTTATTGCACTTTTCAGTCAAACAGTCCTACACTACAAAACATAGTAGGACATGCATGTGTGGCAAATAGGCATTTGACAATGATCATTCAAGATGGAGGCATTCAACGATGTAGCAGGCCGCGGTGCTGCGTAGCTGGCAGAAGCCGACCGAGCGGCACCTAACGTTCAAATATAAATGGTGATAGATGACTGTAGGCAAAGTCCCACACAGGCATTCAAAGATCTTCTGCCTCTCCTGTCCCATCTACCTTTTACAACTAGGCCTACGCAAGTCACAGCACCAAGGCCACTAGCATTCAGGTAAGATCAGTAGGACCCAGGGGCTGCAAAAGTGTTTCAGAGACCAGTGAGGAAACCCAGGAGGGCATGTCCTCAGCCACAATATGTCCCAGAGCATTTACTCTGGGGCAGGCCACTAAGACAGCATCCCAGACAGGCAGTATCGGAACCTACCATACTCCCCTTGATTCTTCCTTCTGAATCGCTTCCCTCTAGCAATCCGCCCACTTCACCAGCTCCTTCCCCCATCTATATAAAACAGGACTGCTGGCTAATTTCCAGCTCATCGTCAGTTGTCTACGGGCAAGAATAAGCACCAGATCTGCTCACTTGTCTGTCACCTTCCAGGCTTCACTGTGACTGTGCAGACCAGGCATGCACAGTTACGGTGTGCAGTCAAAGCACCTATCTGTGGCTAGGCGAATAACTTGTAATACAGTAGCCCAGTACAGTGCTAAAGTTGGGCAGGACCAAACAATGTGATAAAATCCTGCATCATCCGTGTGGCATGCCAACGCAGCACCAGGAAACATGGCATGGAGATGTATGCAGGTGAGTTACGCCCTATGAAGATTACAAAACTGTATGAATTTGAATATAGCATTTCGGGACACCTTGGGAGCTAACCCAAGGGTATTCCTCCAAGCAGATTTATCAAACAAGGGGCTTAGATCTACCTCCCAATGCTGGCGTAGCTGGGACAGGTCTGGTTGAGCCCCCTTCAGCAAAGCACTTTGAAGTAATGTAACTGCCCTTGTTCTCCCATTTATGAGGAACAATTAATGCAGGCACTCATGTTCTGGGGATTCCGTGGTACCCCGCCCCACCACTCATGGACCGTGCCCATCAAAGCCCCATGCAGCAGGAAGTGTCCCGCCGGGATATCATACATCTCCCTCAGGTCCAGACAAGTACTCGCCTCACCCCTGCAAACATATCTCCCAAGATAGTAAGCCTCGCCTCCGTCCACCGGCGCAGACCAAACCAGCCCCCAGGTGTTGCCAGTGCTGAGCAATCCTCAAGGGGAGTTTGCACATTTATGGTACCCTGGTGTACGTTCTCTGTAATGCCCACGCCCACACAATGCGCGTTGTTCTTACCAAAACATTTCCCATGCTCGCCATCAAAAGACGAACAGGTTTTAATAAAATTCTAGTTAGAAGAGATTTGGAAGGCAGTCCTCGTTCCCAATGCCCCACCATATCCCAGAGCATAGATTGCCACTAAACCACCCATTGCAACTGGGCAGCTAAATAATAAAGCTCAAAATCCGTTGCTGCCATTCCACCCTCATCACTTGGCAAAAGCAATTTATGTAACACCACCTGATGCCTCGAGGACCCCCAATATAAGGTAAACAGGATAATATCCAGGTCCTGCAAAAACGCCCTTGGAAGCCTCACCAACAGGGCTGCGAACAAGTAAAGAGCCCCGGCAGGACTAACATCTTAGAGATGACTATCCGCCCACCAACCGATAATGCCAGAGAACTCCAAAAGGCCACCGACCGCCTCAAGACGGCAACAGCCTGAGCAAAATAACCCTCATAAAGTAAGTCCACAGAACGATAAACGGTGACCCCCCAAGTAGCGAATAGGAACCGGTTCCCACTGCAATGCCTGTATGACAGTAATGGGCTGGATGTCCCCTGAATCGGTTCGCAGTGGGTAGGCACAGGACTTGTACCAGTTAACCTCCTGGCCAGACAAACACCCAAAATCCTACAAAGCTGTCACCACCCGCTCCAGATCGGAAGTATCAACCCTCATGTACAACAGCATATCGTTCACATACAGAGAAATGTACAGACAGTCTCCCAAGACCTGTAGGCCCCGTTATTGGCCACCCCACTGAATCATTCACTCAAATGGCTCTAAAGCAAGCGCAAATAGCGGAGGGGATAAGGGGCAATCCTGCCGGGTGCCCCACTCCATTGTACACCTCTCCGATATCACTGATCCCGTCCGAACCCTAGCCATCAGGCGAGTATACAACAGCTTAGTCCACCTTACAAAGGGCAACCCAAAACCCATACCCGCAGAGTGGCATATAAGAACTCCCATCGGAGTGAATCAAACGCCTTCCCAATATCTCCCAGTAAAACTAGGGAATCCGGTGGGAGGTGCTCTCACTGGTCCAAAATATAAAGCAATTAATGAATGTTAGGTAATGTTCTATACACACAATTATGATATATGTATGCACACAGATGATTGTAGGCCTTACCACAGAGTTCTAAATAAATGAGAGTGCCGAAAATTTAGACCAGGGTATACGGCATAGGTCCTGATAAATGCTACAGACCCGTAGGAGCTACTAAGAAAGAAACAAGTTGCCCAACATTGTTTAAACGTGGACTTTTGGAATGATCATTTTCCACAAGTCCCCTTTTTTTTTAACCTTACAGTGGATAGTGCAAATAGCAAATTAATTATTCACCACCTCTAGCCAGAGGTAATTTTAAGCTCACTTAAATTTTGCCCAATATAAAAAAAAAACTCAAAATAAGCTGAAAATCTAGGGGTACCTCAAAAGGGGTGGTCCTTTGATCTTCGCAGAAAAAAAGACCTCCAAAAGAGCGGCTCATGGATCCCATTGGGTACTGCACACCCCACCCAACGTGGAGGACGACACGGTGAAGCATGCCACTTTGGTGGGTGAGGGTAGGCGTATCCTGCAAAGGATAATCCTTGGACTTAAAAATATAGGTATCTCAAAGGTAAATTCACCTTTTGAGCTTCCTTTTCAGAACATCACACCATTTTGAATGGATGTTCACAGTATTCTTCTGAGTCTTCTATATTCACATACCTTGCTCTTCAAGGCTGTAGTAGGTACACCGATTATGTCTGGCATCTGTGTCATGACCATTATGTCTGTTTTGCGACTACTTCCTGTGACCAGAGCTAGCTAAGATGCTGACTTATTTAAAAGGCACAAAGTCCTGATTTTGATTTAAGAAAGATATTTTGATCCCAGCACTCAATTACAAATGGTACTGGATTTAGAGGCATTTAATATCAGCCTTCTACAGGGGGCACTCTTGCAATAAAATAAAAGAGATTTTACACCCTATAGTTTAGCCTCATGTGGGTGAGGGTCCTCTCTCCCGATCTAGAGGACATGCCATTTGACACAAAAGTTGTACTGATGAACTAGTGTTGACAAGAAACTGCAGTAGAATGTCATAGATTGGTTGATCAAAATCCTTTTTGGGGACGTTGTATGCCAGACTCTTTTAACCTCTCTCACTTCCCTTTGTGTAGTGAAGAAAGAAATTGCCACATGAACAACTACAATGGTCATTATGCATCAAGACCTACTATGGGCCATATTATCAAGAACGGCGATAACATTATCGCCGCTTTAGCTGCAGGAAACTGCCGCTAAAGCGGCAATAAGGGGCTTGATAATATGCCTTATAGAATTCCAATAGAAGCCCAGGTTTGATGTCCTTCACACCAGAACCTGGGCTTCTATTGGAATTCTATAGGGCATATTATCAAGCCCCTTATCGCCGCATTAGCGGCAGTTTCCTGCCGCTAAAGCGGCGATATTGTTATCGCCGTTCTTGATAATATGGCCCTATATGTGCAATTAGGCCAAAAACTTGATGACACTGTGAAATAGCAGATTCATTGGAAAATATTTAACTGCAAAGTCCATAATTCAGTGGGAGGTAGGGAGAGAAGAAGGTCAATGAAAGTGAACAAACACACCTGAAGTTATCAAGACTGGTTGATTATCTGCATTAACTTTTTCTGGTTTTAAGTTATAAAAAATATGGTATGGGATCTGAGCACCTGCCCTTCCCCTAATAAAAGTTTAGATCTCTAAAGAATATGTTGTTCATGGACTCCTGAACCTGGGTGGGAATATGTCTTGCCCTACAAATGTATTGTTTTCCTTTGGAAAGTGGCATAATGAGTCTTGAGGACTTTGAAGGAGACAATTTCACTTTAACCACAAGGTTTTAAATTGTAGAGAACTTTTGCATGGTGGAGATGTCTGCAGATGCGAGAATGTCTGTGTTCATGGTCAAGGCAGATGAGAAAGTGCAGAGGGTTGCCCGTGATGGTTTGTGGTACATAGTTGAACCATGTTTCTGTGAGAAAAAGGTTATGGAAATTGTCTTAGTTAAAGTCTTACAGATTTTGATGACCTGGGAGGCAGCGTAAGGTAGATGTTTCAGGTGCTGAGAAAAATTGGTAGTTGCTGGATGATTATGAACTGACCTAGGTGCTTGTTTCAACATCCTCTTGGTTCCTTTTGTCCCATGGGTTGTGCTCGAGGTACCCTGATTTCTACTTATCTATGTAAACAACTGTGAATTATCTTTCTGCCCTCAGGTACAATGCTCCTTTGCTTCCAAGCCAGGTTTGAAGTATTTAGGCACCACTACATTCAAAACTGCATGCACAAATAGCACTTTAATATGCTCATTCAAGGGTTAGAATCGTAGGGTGATGCATATTGATATTCTGCATATTGTTTGATGATTTTAAATGATTACTTCAAAGTATTCTTATATGAGCATACTTGAACATTGCTTTCAATGCCCAATTACTCATTCGGTGTAGGTAAGCACTAATCAGGTCTCAAAATATTGATTCTGTTTCTCGTTTGGTATTAATATGATTGACTTACAAATTGTGAGATCAGTCAGGCATCCTTAACACCGACGAAAATGAAAGAGATCAAATGTGCTGAGCCCTGATTATGTTAACAGTTTGTTGCGTATCATCCAGAAGAACATGAAATAACATTTGTAAATGCAGCCACATTTATTGTGGCTCTGATATGCAAATTTATGAGCATAAGATGTGATTAAAGTCAAATGAGGTTAAGCATAGGGACTTATTTGGGAGGGTTGATCCTAGCTTTCTAATGATTGCTAGATAATATTATGGAGCACAAATTAGAACGTGTTTTGGTTCATTTTTTTCTTTATGAGCGGATTGAAACGTTGTGACTTGCCATATCCAGGGCTTTCCAAGTGTAACTGTTAATTTACCCTCTTCCTACCGGAATCATTATAAAATTGTGACAAGACCTGTTGTCAACCTGTAGGATATAGTCTGTATTGATCCTAACATTTGAATCAATAAAATTTTTGTAGCTATGCATTGCTTTGTTAAGTTCCAGCCCTCTTATCTTAAAAAATAGGGCTACAGGCGTCCCAATTCTTGTGGTGGAATTTGCAGAATTCGGATATTTAGACTAGGGTTAGGCAGAATGTTTCATTCTGCCCTCGAAATTGGCGGAATTTGGCGACTCTGCATTACTCTTGTAACGTGGAGTTCCGGCCTAATTCTGCCAATTGACGCATGGTGGAAATAAAATTCTGCGAGGCTCCAGAAAAGTGAGTCTTCACTGCTTTTATTATTCATCTAGTTTACTTAACAGTTTCATATAGCACTCCTACAACAGAGGCGATTAGGGTGTTTTAAAGACAAATCAATTGATCATATTATAATGGTTGGGGCTCGTTTTGGGCTATAATGTAGCCCAAGGAGATAAAAGCAGACATTTTGTGATACCAGCCACCATTCTATACTGGTGACACGGTGGCTGGTATTAGGTCCCGTAGTGTTTTGATTGGTGCGTCAGAGTTAACGATTTTTTAGTGATTGTTGCTTGCTGGTTGGGAGGTGCATTAACTGATTGTGCGGAATGTCGGCTGACGATAAAGTCCCTCAAGCGATGCAGCTGTTGGCAGAGGCCAAGCGTTGTGAGAAGAGGCCGCCTGATGCATTGGGCATTAGCAGGGGTTGCGGCGGCAGTAATCGCTTGTTTGCCCTTGGGCTGGATTCCCGCGTCATCAGAGCATGAGGTAAGGGAGAGGGGACACTCCAGATGAGGAGAGCGGCCGCAAGAGTGCATGCGGCAAACTGCGGGGCGTAGCCGGTGTCCGGGTGGCCTGCTCAAATTCAGAGCACCGTTGGCATGCTGAGATTAGAGGCACTTGTAGGCGGCACGGGGGCCGGGGCAGCTTCTTGCTTCTATGAGCTGGCTGGTGGACCGAATGAGGCCAGAGGAGAGCGAGCGGTGGGCGGGGCTGCAGCAAACATGCGTGCATCTGCAGGGAAGGGGAGGGGGACTGAGGGATGAGTGATACTGGGTCGAATGCCTTCGGGCTCCCACAGAAGGGAGGCCAGTGGGGATGCTGGCGCGGACGGACTGCCTTCATCGGCAGGTGCGAGCTGGGAGGTTAAGAGTAAGGAGGAAAGGGCTTATTTTAGAGCATCAATTGAGGAGGCAGTGTGCCTGGCAGGGCCCCAGGGTGCAGGCATGAGCGCAAAAGGATGGCAGAGCAGAAGGGAGGCGAGCAAGAGGTGAGCCCCAGAGGGAGCGAGGGTATGCTTGGAGCACGTGGTGCTGGGGGATGGATTGTACCTGACAGCAGGTAGACAGGGGGACACCTCATATAGAGGAGCAGGAGGGGGGTCTCACAGGCCACCCCACAGGGGGCCTATAAAAGCTCGGCTGCAGTGGTTGTGGCGGCAGGCCTTGAATGAAGTGATGGGGATGGTGAAGGACAGGAAGAGGAGTCTGGCATCGAGCAGTTGAAGTGGAACAGGAGTAAATCACTGGGGTATGAGGGCAGAAAGCCTATCAAGGTTTATGCCAGGGCAGATTGGAACACAGGCAGAGAGGTGCAGGTTGCGCAGCGGCATAGCTTGTCGGGGGCACAGGCAGGATGGAGCGCGGATGCAGATAGTAGAGCTTGGTTGCAGGATGAGGGTGAGACTCTGGTTCGGCGCAAGGTAGTTAGCAGCACACCGGGCGTATCCTCTTTCTTGCAAAGCGAGCGGTATAGCAGTATAGTGGACTTGGGGGAACTCCGTGCGGCTCCAGTACCCCGAGGTGAAGAGAAGGCTTGGCCCAGTATGGCCAGCTGGATGGCGGCAGTGGACGGCAAGATCACTGTCCCAAGAAGGTCCAGAATGGGTTCAGCGGTGCAACTAGCAGGAGGGTACAGGGCTACCCCCGGCAACGGTCAGCACAGGACACAGCATCTTGCATCAGTAGAGAGGTTGGGAGGGCAGGGTATGGCCCTTCAATGCAGAATGGATCAGATTATGGGTGTACGACAGGTGGTCATGTCGCAGTGGCAGGCAGCCAACACTGCCACAGGTGCTGTGATGATTGACACATTAAGTGAGACAGTTTTAGATTATGATGAAGAGAGCGTAGAGGAGGGGGAATTGGTGGACGATGAGGTGCATCAGGAAAAGAAACAAGATGGTGGCAACATGGGATGGGCGGATGCGGGGGTGGCACTCATCAATATGTGGATAGTGTTTTTCAGAGTTCAAGTGATGGGCGGCAGCAACATGGAGGCCATGGAGTGCCTGAAAGGAGGGGACAGGTGGCGAGGTGGCAGGTTCCAGCGTGAGCACTGACCTTGTGCCAGGTAAGGAGTGGCAAGGTGTGCACATTGCCTCTGAGATGGTTTCAGTTGGTGGTGATGCGATGGATTTGCAGGAAGGAGGCACAATACGTTTGCAAAAGGTTTTTGCGTGACAGATACGGGGTAGGCACAGAGGAGCAGGGCTCCGATGGGGAGGTCAACGTAACACCTGGGCAAGGGGACAAGAAGACAGGGGTACCTGAGTCAGTCTGGGGATACCACAGGAAAGGATACGGGGGTGCCAAAGTCACAGGCCAAGGTTTCAGAGAAGAGCGTAGAGCGGGTCGCAGGGAAGGAGAAAATGGAGGAGAAGCTGGAGGGACTAGAGACCAAGGATTTGAAGATTAAGAAACTGCCTTACATGGGGTTCTACAAGCCTTTGGGAGCACACCTGAGGCTAGTGACCAAGGTAAAAATATGAAAAGGGTAATATGTAGAAATGTTGAAATTGCTACATAGGGAGTTGAGGGCTAAGGAGGGCTCCAAGGAAGAAGAATACGAGCTAGCCAAGCACCATATGATCCCCTTGGCAATAGAGAATTGGACGGCAGCCTTTCTAATTTATGTCAGCGTCTATTATGAAAAACATCCTGAGAGGTGTGTGGCGCTTTTTAAATATATGGACACAATACAAAAGGCGGAAATTAATTATGGGGCTATGCCTGGGCCCAAAATGAGGATGAGTTTACGGCACGCATGGCACTGGATCCAGACGCACAATGAGGGGAGGTAGACTCAGACCTTTGGCACCATACAATGGGCTTTTCCAAGTTTGGAAAGACAATCTTTACAGCCAGCGGATTACCTATTGTATAACGGGCCTTTCAAGGGTGCCCCACCCGGGGAGGGGGCAACCGGCAAAGAACAGGGTGGGCAGTCAGTCACCTGCTGGGATTTTAATAAAGGCCTAAGCACCAGAATGCATTGCAAGATCCGGCATGAATGTTCAAAGTGTGCCAGCAGACATGCCCTTATGGAGTGCTATGGGGTGGGGAACACTCTAGCACTTCATCGGGCCAGTGGCAGCAGCAACAGGGGCCCACAGATAATCAACAGTACAGTCAGGCGTCAGGGGTTAGGGGCAAATGAGGGGCACAAGAACCTGGGGGTAAGGGCTCATACACCAATTAAGCTAGATTTACTGAGGTTCTGACTAGCACGCACCGGTCAGAAGGAGGATGCCATGTTGTTGAGGGATGGGTTTAAAATGGGGTTCCGATTGGGCTATTTAGGCCTGAGGGTGCGCAGGTGGGTGAACAATCTGAACTCAGTCAGCACTGTGAAACAAGTAGTGAGGGATACATTGTGTACAGAAATACAGGAAGGCAGGCCCATTTGACGACTTGCCCATGGTGGATTTAATTGTGTCAACTATCAGAGTGGTTCCGAAAAAAGAAAAAGGACAATTTAGGCTAATTCAGCACCTCTCGTGGCCGAAAGGCACCTCTGTTAATGATTTCATACCCGAGGACCAGGTCTCAGACAAATATTCTTTGGTAGACATGGCTCTGTCCTTAGTAGAACAAGTTGGTCGAGTGGCGAAAATGGCTAAGAGCGACATCAAGTCGGCTTTCTGCTTGCTGCCAGTCCACCCAGATGACTTTCCGCTGTTGGGCATTCAGTTTGAAGGCCAATGATATGTTGACAAGGCGCCCCCAATGAGGATTGATATCATGTGCTCTATTTGAACTTTTCAGTACCTTGCGGCAATGGGTGTTTTCATGCCTCAAGGGTCACAAGCACATCATACGTTATATCATTGTTATCTTTTTTGTCGGTATCCCGGTTCCATGGACTACCAGTGGCTGCTGGTAAGTTTTCAGGAGCTCATGGGTGACTTAGGGGTGCCATTGGCACCGGAGAACACAGTTGGATCCAGTACGGTGCTGTCTTCTTGGGCATTGAAATTGACTTGGGGACAGTGGAAGCCCGCCTTCCAGAGGAGAAAAAAGTGGCGCTGCCATTGCTGTTCGATGCTAATGTTGGCAAAAAACAAAGTCACGGTTAAAGGAGTGCAGGTGCTGTTGGGCCATTTGAATTTTGCCTGTATGGTGGTGATAGGAGGGAAGACAGTCTGTAGAAGGTTGGGGATGTCATTATCTGGCTTGCCGTTGCCACATCACCATATAAGATTGTCGGGAGGGTCTAAGGAGGATTTGAGAATGTGGCGGTTCTTCTTCTAATCTTTCAACAAGGTGCCACTGGTAGTGCTGACAGAGGTTGAGTGGGATGCACAGGTCTACTTTGACACGCAGGAGGGATCGGCTTTGGGTTATACTGGTAAGGCAAATGGTGTGCTGAGGACTGGCCACCTGAATGGAAGCACAATAGTCAGAGTGTAGCCTTTCTAGAATTTCTTCCCCTAGTAATGGCGGTGACATTGTGGGGAGGGCAGTTAGCACACAGGAAGGTTCTATTCCACATTGACAACATGGCAGTGGTGCAGGTGGTGAACCGACAGTCGGCAAGGGATGCCCAAGTATTGAAATTGCTGCGGGTGTTTGTGCTAATGTGTCTGAGGTTTGGAATTTTGTTTAGAGTGCGACATGTGCCAGACATGGACAATGACATTGCGGATGCTTTGTCTCGTTCACAGTGGGAGAGATTCAGTGGGCTGGCATGGAGGGGGACAGAGTAAGGAACAGGATGCCACAGGAGCTTTGGACAGTAGGTGACAGAGGATGCTCCAGCTGGTGCTAGAGTCGCTGGCCGTGTCGATGAGATGGGCGTTTGGTCAAGCTTGGGTGGAGTTTTTAGATAGTGGGACGCAGAGGAGGCGGGACGCTTGGGCCCGGACAGAGGACGTAGTGCAATTCATGTTGACATTGATTGAGAGAGGGCAGTCCAGAGTAACGATCACAGGCAAACTTGTGGGCATTGCTTTTATGGGAAAGCTACTCTGGGGCTACACCCCGTCGACAGGGGAACTGGGGAAAAAAATGTTGGAAAGATGGGCCAGGAAGGCTGGTCGCGAAGGACCAAAGAGAAGGACTCTGGTTTGGCCTTTGTTTTGTGAAGTGATCCAGAGTTTGCTGGGGATCTGCCTAAGCTAAGGTGAACTCCTTTTATTCACGACGTTGATGACCTGGATGTTTTGGTGTGTTTTGGGTGTCTGAGCTCTTGGGGGGTAAGGGGAGTCAGGTGGTCATTTGGTAGGAGGTACACCGATGCGAGGCGCGTCTACAAGTTTGGCTACACAAGTCAAAGACAAATCAGAGGGGTCAGGGCAAGTACGTCCTGCTGCGCCCGTACCCAGTGGCCAGTTTCTGCCCGGTAAAATGGGGCACCTCCCTGAGGGAGCGGTCTCCAGTTTGGGCAGATAGGGTTTTTCAACATGAAGTTGGCAAGTCTGTGATGGCATTTCAGCTATTGGCTGTATTGCGAAAAGGACTGACCCATGTGGGAGTGGATACAAAGGGTTATTGGACACAATTGTTCTGCATAGGGACGGTGACAGAGGTGGGTAGACAAGGAAGAAATAGGGAGGACATCATGGGTGAGGGTAGATGATCCTCTGAATGTTTCCAACGTTATGTGTGGGGGAGGGGGATTGTTGAATCATTATCCCTTTTTCAATTGTTATCGTTGTTTTCCAGGTTCGGTCCGAGGCCCAGAGGTCGCTGGATTATCGTTATGGATAGTAGGGCACTCGTTCGTTAAGTGGGCCGAAAGACAGGCGAGGCAGAGCTGCCTCGGCACAAACTTGGGTCTCGACCCCAACATGTTTGATGAGTGCTGGCATGACAGAGGGTAAAGAAACAATTGATGGACGGAATGCTGGACAATGCAAACATTCACCCTCAGTCACAAGGATCTGGGTTAAATCCATCATTCTTTTGCTCACCACACCACCCCAGTTTGGACCCAGCCATATGCAAATCAGTCTTGACCCTGTTCCTTGTGGGAACAGTCCAGCCCGATCTGCCAAGCCAGGTCCTCCCTGGACCAGAAACAAGCATCCTGTGACCGGTTTCAGGGCATCACCCTTCATCAGCCAGACTAGCTTGAATCCAGTGGTGTAGTGAGCACGGGACCCACGTCTGGGCATACCCTTCCCACTTAGGGTGACATATGCAAAAGAAACAATTGATGGACGGAATGCTGGACAATGCAAACATTCACCCCCAGTCACAAGGATCTGGGTTAAATCCATCATTCTTTAAAATGACAGAGGGGGCATGCGATGGAAGCAACTGTTACCCTGTTTGAACAGGTTGCTTGTAAGAGGGAAGTGCCCTGATGTGTTGTTGGTGCATTTAGGCGAGAATGACCTAGAGGTAGAGAAGGGGGTGGCACTGATGAAAGTAATGAAGGAAAATTTAATGGAGGTACAAAGTCAGAGGTATGGATGCCACATTATATGGACAGAGTTCATACCGAGGAGAGTATGGTGTGGGGCCACTAAGCTGGCAATTATAGAGAAGGTGAGGAGAAAGATTAACAGAGAAATGAGGGCCTTTTGCAGGGGGCGAGGTATCAGTAGGATTGAGCATGCAGACTTGAGGTATGATGCCCTGGAATTTTTCCACGGGGTCGGAGTTTGTCTGTTGTACTATGGTATGGAATTATATTTGCTGCAAGTATGGGATGTAGTGGCAAGGTGTTGAACGTGCGTTAGTGTACGGTGGGTGGGGGGGGAGGGGAGTCATGTCTCGGCCTTTTTCTGGGTGGTGGTTGGCAAGAAGTTGGCATGGATTAGCGAAGTTTATTGTTTTTTTTTTAACTCTTTTTATTGTTGACATCATACATACGTTTCAAACAGATTTATATACATTATTGTAATCACATAGTATCTTCCGCTCTTTAAACATCATCCTCTTGGCTTATTGGTATCATTCAATCCTATCTCTAATTTACCTCTAGCGCCAAATGGTTCTTCGTCTGGGGGGATTCACAGATATTACCTCTATATATATTCCACTGGTCCCAGATCTGCGACCATTTCTTAGGACAACCCCGCAATACGTACACGGTTTTCTCCATCACCATGCACCAGTCCATGTCTTTCTTCCATTTGTTCAACGTGGGTTTTTCTGGCGCCCCCCACAGTTTGGCGATGTTCCTTTTGGCTACCATCAGACCCAAGGCCACCCAGATTCTTTCTTTCCCTGACATGTCTGTAGGACTCCATACATTCAGAATACATAGTTTTATTTCGGGCTCTACTGGTTTGCCTAGAACATTCGTCATACTTTAAGTTATTTTTTTCCAATAATCTTGGATATATACACAACTCCAAACAATAGGTGTAAAGGTTCCCTTTTGACCGCAATTCCTGTTGCAATTGGGACTTTCTCTATAACCCATTTTTGCAAGGACAGTATTTGCTAAATATACTCTATGTAATATCTTAAGCTGCACTAATCGTAGTTTTGACGATATTGCCACCTCCCTAGGGGATGATAAAGCCTCCTGCCACTCGTCATCCTCCATTTCCATTGTATCATTTTCCCAGTAGCCTCGAAGCTGCAGAAGGGGGTCGGGCATATTGTTTATTCACTTTTTATACACCAGTGAGATCCCTTTTTTGGGCATATATTCTTCTAGGATTCTGTCTTCAAGTGGGGAGGACTCAGGAAGTAGCTGACCCCGCGGGATAGCTGCCTGCAGAGCGTGTCGGATCTGTAAATATCTAAACTTTTCTGTCTCTGCCATTTCATGTTCTTCTTGCAACTAGGCAAATGGGATCACTTCCCCTTTTTTCCATAGGTCGCCTACCTGGGAAATGCCAATCATGTCCCAAGCCGTGAAACCTTTTGACTATCTCAAATTACCTAATTTCTCTATATCCCACAATGGTGTTGCCTGTGTTATTTTCCCTTCCCATCCCATGCTCTTATTCACTGTGTGCCACGTCTGAACTGCGTGTTTAGTTGGGCTCGTTAGGTTTAATTTTTCAGAGTTTGTAAATAGCGCCCAGGTGTAGTGTCCCTCGGTGAGGAGCCATCTGTCCATCCTATAGCCGGGGTCGTCACTGGGTCTGTATATACATTGATTAATTGCAGTTAGTTGGGCTGCCCAATAGTATTTTTTGATGTCTGGGAGCCCAATGCCACCATCATACCACCCTCTCGTTAATTTTCGTGTCGCTATTCGTGGAGGTTTCCCCTCCCATAACAGTTCCCTCTGCGCGTTCTCGATATTTCTGAAGTATCCTGCGTGCACTGGGGCCGGGGAATTTTGCAATATATACAGGAATCGCGGCAATGCCATCATCTTGAATAGTGCGGCACGGCCCAGCAAGGACAGTGGTAAGGACCTCCAATGTTGGATATCCCGTTTGAGTCTTAACAAAGGGGGGAGGAGATTATGTTCATAATAGAGAGCTGAGTCTCGAGTAACGAAGATACCAAGGTATTTAAACCCTTCTTTTGCCTCTATTATCTCGTATCCTCCGGGCAGGATCGGAAAATCTCCTCTCAATACATAAATGGCTGACTTAGACCAATTTATTTGGTAACCGGAATAGTTGCCGATGCTCATGAAAATATGCAACACTCGATAGAGGCTCTTGGTGACGCCAGGTATAATAGTATGTCATCTGCGTACAAGGAGATCCGGTCCTCCCAATCTTCAGCCCATCGCAATCCCCTCATAACCGGGTCTCTCCTTATCCACATCGCTAGGGGTTCCAGCATCAAGGAAAAGAGCAGTGGGGAAAGGGGACAGCCCTGTCTAGTTCCTCTTTCTAGCACGAACGTCCTTGACCTTCAGTTATTGACCACTATTTGCGCCAATGGTTTATTGTATAGAAGTTTCACCCAGCTAATAAAGTTGGGGCCAATGCCCATTTTCTTCAGGACAATCCACATATAGGCACATTCGATGGTATCGAAAGCCATGGTGGCATCCAATGACATTACTACTGCGTCCTCCCTCAGTGTCTCTATTCTACTCATGACTCCGTGTAGGCGTCGGAGGTTGAGCAAGGTGTTTCTCGATGGCATAAAGCCGGACTGATCGGGATGCACCAATTTCGTGATTACTCCCAGGAGACGAGTGGCCAATAATTTAGCTAGGATCTTGGCTTCCGCATTTATCAGTGATATAGGCCTGTAGGAAGAGCATCTATCTCTGGGACTTAACGCTCTTATGAATAACCACTATTGTGGCCAATCTCTGGTCCTCCGGGAGAATACCCCCGTCCCGACTCTCCAGGAACATGTTGGTAAGGTGTGGCGCTATTTTGTGTGGTGCTAACTTATACAGTTCAATGGGCAATCCGTTGGGACCCATCGCTTTTCCCGATTGTAGCCCCCGAATAGCTCGCTCAACCTCAATATGCGAGAGTTCTTCCTCTAGACTCGAGGAATCTTCCCCAGAGAGAGCAGGGAGGGCCATATCTGACAGTAGGGCCTCAGCGTCTTCCTCAGTAGAGGTCGTGTGTGATGTATATATATCTCTGAAATAGTCCGCAAAGCCTTGCGCTATTTCTTGCGGCTCTGTCAAGCGTTGTCCCGACTCCGTCGTTATCTCTACCACCAATATATTGGCTTGTTCCCGTCTATCCAGCCATGCCAATAATCTACCTGCCTTGTCCCCTATGTCATATATTTTACTTTGTGTGGCTCTATAGTATTCTCGGGCTGCTTCTGTGGCCAGGTCTTTATATTCTTTGGTCTTGATTTCTAGCATGTGTTTAACTATCATCTCATCCTCTCCCCCGGGTCCTTCTTCTAGTCGGAGTATCGCCGCCTCCAGCTCTACCAGCTGTGCGGCTTTCTCTTTGCGGGTCCCTGCTATCTGGGAGAGTGCGTGACCCCTGATCACCATTTTAAAGGCTTCCCACAACGTTCGCGTTGAGTCCACCGACCCTTCGTTTTCGGAAAAGAACAATTCTATTTCTTTGGTAATTGCGTTTTTGATTGTGTGGTTTTTCAAGAACCAGGGGTTTATCGGCGCCACCATTCCCACCTGCCGTTCCCCTGTCTCCACTAGGACCCACAGTGGGGAATGATCGGATATGCCGGACCTCTTTGATGTGGCCCATCTGTGCTGCGGGCACAATTATGTAGTCTAGTCTAGATACTGATCGGTGAGCTCCGGAATGATACGTAAAGTGAGTGTCCATGGGATGGAAGATTCGCCATGTATCTACCAAACCCATTGCCCCCAAGAAGTCTCGGATTTGCGTTCTCGAGGATGGGGCCTCCCTGGGCGGATGACAGTCAAGTTGTCCTGAGACTATGGAATTAAAGTCCCCTCCCATTAATAAAGTCCCCTTAGGGAGAGCTAACAAAAGCTCTCCTAGCTCTCTAAACGCTGCAGCTTGTAAGCCTCGGGGCACATACACCAAGAGAAGTTTTAATATTTGGCCCTCCCACGTACCCGATAGTGCGGTATATCTGCCCAGTTTATCTGTCCACGTGCGGTCGATCAATATGGGAAAGTTTTTCCTGATCAGTATACCGACTCCTCTAGAGCCAGTCGTGAACGCCGAGTGCGCCACTAGTTTGTATCCCCATCTATTGAGGGCCTTACATGCGTTCCCCATCAGGTGTGTCTCTTGGAGGAGCACCACGTCCGGCGAGTGCCTCTTTATGAACTGCAGTACGATCCCCCATTTTAACTTATTCCCTAAGCCATTAACGTTCCATGACAGTAGTTTAATGCTTTGTTTCCCCATCCTATCTTTCTAACTCTGCATTGGTATGACTTAATCTAATAGATGATGCTATTTGTGTACGTGTCTTTCTCGCGTGTTCTTCCGCTATGGTGAGATATTCTGTGAATAACGTTTTCGGACTCGTGTCTTTGAAACTATTGTGTGTTTGTGCTTCTAGTGTGTAAATGTCAACAAACCTAAAAACTAAAACTAAATATAAATGTAAATACCATCCCAAGCCCACCTCCCTGCTTCCCTGCAATCTGGGCAAAACAGTGCCCCTATCCCCAACTATTCAGAGTGCCTGTCGCCTCATAATGAACTCTTAACAAAGAAAACGGGGGGTGCTTCTTTCCCTCCTCACCACCGCCTAGTTAGATTGACAGAACGGAACGGCAATGGAAAAGGAGAAAGTGAGAGTGGAGCCCCTTCACAGTTTCGGCGACAATGAACTAGCAAGTTACTTTACCCATCACGCCCAACAAGTTCATCAACAGCAGCGATTAGTCCTCTTTATCACTTCCCTGTTGTCTTCTCCTGGAAATCTCCAGCACCTCTGACCCCCGGGGGCTGTTCTTTCCTGTGTTTGGCTCCCTTTCCGTTGACCACTCTCCAACCATCGATCCAATCTTGTGCCAGGTCCGGGGTGTCGAAGAACCAGGTCTTCCCATCCGCCTCCACCCGTAGTCTTGCAGGAAACAGCATTGCGTACTTAAGTCCCTTCTCTCTGAGTTGAGATTTGATGCCTTGAAAGGATCGTCTCTGCCTTTGCACATTTACAGTAAAGTCGGGGAAGAATGCCACTGTGCTATTTTCGTTCTTGATTGGCGGAGTCACTCGGGCAGTTTGCAAAATCACATCGCGGTCTCTAAAATTGAACAAGCGAGCCAGCAGAGGCCTCGGGGGGGGCTCCAGGCTTCGGTCGACCACCCGGGACCCGATGAGCCCTTTCCACAGAAAAGAAGCCTGAGAGATTTTTGGGTTGGAGCCGCTTCATAATTAGATCTTCCACAAAGAGGTCAGGCGCCGGTCCCTCCGCCCGCTCCGGCACTCCCAGTATTCGAACATTGTTTCGGCGTGATCGCCCTTCATAATCATCCAGCTTACCTTCCATCATCTTACTTGCTACCTGCAGGTCTTTGATTTGCTGCTGCATTGTTTTGGACTCATGAGAAAGATCTGTTGTGACTGTATCCATCGATTTAACTTTTTCACGGATTTTCTGCAGGTCCTCTCGAATTAGCGTTACCTCTGTCATTATTGAATCCATCCTCGTCTCGAGCGACACACGGACACCAGAGATGGCCTCCATGATATCTTTTAGGGAGGGATCATCACCACTTTGGCCGGCCGCATCCTTTATTTCGATTTTCTCTGCCCCGTCCGACTCCGTGGCTCTTGAGGAGGCATATTTGTCAATTTTTGTCTGTTGTGTGCTTCTTGCTCCCCGAGTTCCAGACATTGCCTATTCGCACCACCCGCAGGGAGGGGGGGAATGCACCACCAGAATCTCACTGCAAGACTAGTCCGTCCTTCCCCAAGGGTACTGCCCGTCGCCCAACCCCAGAGTGCTAATCGAAAGTCTTTAAGCAGCCTGTCGGGGTTCTTCTCCAGTTCACGGCCCAGTCCAGCAGCACACTTCTATCAACTGCTATGGCGGTTTATGATGTTGCTTCGGATGGCGTCCCTTGCTCGCCTACCTCCCCTGTCGGCACTTTGTCGCTAAGGTAAAGCTGCTATTACTGAGGTAGTGCCTTCCCCCTCCCTACCCAACTCCAGGCACCAGGCGTCACTATTGCTGCAGCGTTTATTTATTGGAGCTGAGGAATGTCACGATGCCTCCTTACAGGGTCTGTGTTGAAGAGCGATGACTTGTCCCCAATGAGCACCTCCTCGTTATGCGTGAGTTATTTGGGCCTCAGCTCACCATTCCAGGGCCCAGCGACGCATCCTTCTCCCCTCCAGTGTCACCAGTGGAAAAGGAAAAGAAAAATGAACAAAAAAATAAAAAAATTCGGCCGTTCAGCACTGCGTATTGCCGTTGCGTTATTTAGTGAGTCTCAGAAGGGGGGAGGGGGGAAACCGCTCCACTTATGCCCCGTTAGTTCTCAGCCTTACGTGTTCTACCGGCAATAATTACTGGACCCTCTCTTCTATTCAGGCGCCGTCACGTTCCTGATTGCGCCCATCAGCATTTCTCCCACTCACTCCCGCTCCACGTCAGGGGCGCCACGGGGTACGTTTCCTCACCTGGACCTCCCGCAGCCATTGCGAAGACCGGTCAACAGCCTTTGTTTGCGCGCCGCTCTTCTCTCCTGATGTGTCCCTTCTACTCCGGCGTGTGGCAACGTCATCCACACAAGCCCGCGGTTCCAATACGGGCCTGCTCTGCACTCCGTAATTAGGTTTGCCCGGCATCTAGGGTGATTTCAGCAGAGTTCCGGGATCTCGCTCAAAGGAACTCCATCAGATACGTTTCTCTCTGTCAGTCAAGCTAATAAGTTGGACGGATATACAGCGGTGGGGGATGTAGTACGCAGGAGCTCTTTCACACCGCGTCCATCTGCATCGGCGTTTAGCCACACCCCCGCGAAGTTTATTGTTGTTGACAGCAGCAATCCAGTCTGAAAGGGAAGTTAAAGGTTCATTAGGAAGTTAAGTTAGTTAGAGGTTAATAGTTGCAGTTAGGCTATACGGGAGATTAAAGGTCTCAGTTGGTGAAGATCAGCCCAGGAGGGGGGGTAGAGACTTGCAGGTTTAAATTTTGTGGTGGGGAGGGACATTTAGGGGTGGAGGTAGTTTAACATAGGTAACATATTTGTATAGTGAGGTTTTAGTTTTGTAAGGCAAGAAAGGCCCAGTGATGTGCACTTGTTTCAATAAAAGCTGCCTTTTTCACACACAACCGGTGTCAGTAGTCTGTGCTGCTCCCCCTCTTCCCCAAAAATCGTTTTTTTGTTGTTTGTTGTTTCATGTCCACAAGCAAGTATGAACTGGCAGTTTGTTTTTACATCAGGTTCAGTAGTATGCCACAGATGTTTTATTGGTACTTGAAGTATGCACCAAAATTCTCACTTGCCTATTACCAGAGGTCCCATTTAACCAAGAACTACTGAGGAGCTGCCTGTAGCCCGCTGGGCTGAGAGTAGGAATGCAAGAACTGCAACAAGCAGTAAAAGAAGCCATTTGTCTTTAATGGTGGTGACTGCTTTGACTCATGCATGCATTTTAAGCCTGCTTTAAATATGTTATGATATTCAAATGTGAACCCTCGTATAGTAACTATGAAACTGCCTGTAAATCAGAAATACTTTATTTACAACCACCACCATGTTTCTTGAGACCAAGGTGACGCTACTGAGAGGTGTGAAAAATATTTTCCCGGGATTGCCGAATATGTTTCTAGATTAACTTAGTCAGGCTGAGTATAAGAACATTGGACCCGATTCACAGATGTAATCTGAGACAAAATCCTAAACTTACTACTTTTGGTATTCACAGAAGGCATTTAGTAGTAAAGTTAGGATTTTGTCTTAAGTCTGTCTTAAGTCTGTCTTAAGTCTGTCTTAAGTCTGTCTTAAGTCAAACTTAAGACAAAATCCTAACTTTACTACTACTAAATGCCTTCTGTGAATACCAAAAGTAGTATGTTTAGGATTTTGTCTCAGATTAGTTCTGTGAATCAGCCCCATTTACATTATGCATTTAAGTTATATTATGCAAAACAGACTTCGCTGAGATATGAGCTTTCCTATTCACTTTTAAAGGCCTCTGTCCTCTCAAGCATTTTCTATGAAACTGATAGAAGAATTCAAGGTAGTGCAGGCCTCACCGGCCCAGCCATGTGCCATATCCAGAAATTCAAGAGTTCATTATGACATAGAACCATTATTGTGAAGTAGATTGCTGAGGTAAAGTATGTGAAGTCTGAATTAACATACAAAGGGGACAGCAATGACAGAGCTATTGGGATTATGATGACAAAGTGCAGGCTGCACGGCTGTTCACACTACATTTAAAGATCATTTTAATTCATGACATTTTTCAGATTATTGAACTGTCAGCATGACCTGAGCAGACACCAGAGTCTTAAGTCTAAAGCACAGACAAGGTGAATTGAATAGAAAGAGGTGAGAGGAAAGTACTGTTTGATTCATGTATTTATTTATATTGTGACCATTTTGAAGAAAGCCGCACTATTTTCTGACCAGTGTGCAAAATATTTTTGACTTTAGAGTGAATGTAATTAGTCTGTTATTTCTCTGCAACTACAAAATATGTTTAATGCTTGTGTTTTATGCTTTCTTGACGTCTCAATGTATTAAAAAATAAAGGGCATAATTTGCAACCATGTGTATTTTACTACACATGCTCAACGAATTACAGCAGTCAAAAGCTGACAATTTTTTTATAAACCAAGATATCGTGTTAGGAAAAAGAAACAAATATACCTGCCAGGAAAAACCTGAAATGAAACAAGTTTAGAATTTCAAGTGAAAAACATCATAAATGCTTTACTTAAGCGTACTTTGATTTAGAAGTATATAAATATCAATGGCCAAACTGACAAAGAGGAAAGTGTGAAGGAGCATTTACACATGAATAATAGTATGACTCCTTCTGTGTGCACATTTACCCATAAATGTAATTCACAAAGGAAAAACAGAGATTTCCACCAAAGTCAACATTTGTGTTTCTGCCCTTGCACTCATGTAAATGATGAGAGGGACATCTGAAAATAAGACTAAAAATATTAGTACAATTGATGTTTCTGTCGAATGTCGTGGAATTGAGTGCAGCATACACTTATGAGAGAAATAGGAAATGATCTTCAACTTTCCACAATCACAGATACACCAGCCAACAATCATAAACTTAAGCATGTAAACAGAACCAACACCCATGGTGTTGCCCTGTTCCTTTGTGCTATGGGTCATCCTGGAACTAAAGCACCTCTATATAACTGAAGATGCATACCATCCCGCTAAAACTGCATAGCCTGCCAGTTCAAGAGATCATCATCATCAGGCCAAGGATGGTGCACACATGACTCAATGTAGACTAAGCACAGGGTATCCCTTGTGATCCCTGGCAGAAGTGGAAGACCAAGCATTGGGGGGCACAAGCAGTTATTGTTGGGGACTGGCACTTATATTTCCTCGTCACACATTTTCCAGAGAGCGAAAGAAGGAAAAGCATATAAACGGAAAAGAAGAAAGAAGAGAAAGGAGGAAAAAATGTCAGCAGGAGAGAAAGTGTGAACCAGTAAGAATGAGATAAATGGGCAGGGAGCATCTGGCAGAGGATTAAAGAGGCCTGAGGTGGATAAAAGAAAATTCTAGCTAATGCGATAAGAATTTTCAATTCTATTAAGGAAACGGAGGCGAGGATTATGCTTCTCTCTCTTTACTGCATAAAATTAACAGCAGTCAATTACAGTAATAAAAAAGAAAAACTACATATCCTATGAACCTCAAGTCTATCACTAGTCACATGCTCCAATCACCAACAGCCCAGTCCTTTAAGTACAGGAATCTCCATTTTGTAATCCTCTTTCTTTGCAAATGGAACTGAAAAGGTAACGTCAGATTCAACAACATCGAACTGAATCCCTGTCAAAACCAAGAGGTAAAATCCTCAAACGCTCTCAACCGAAGAGGTTGAAACCGTCAGAACTCCAAGGAAGTCTCCTTCATCCATGAATGCAGAACAAGCCATCCCTCACACAGGACCGAAACACCTGCTCCGTATACTGCACGTGGGAATTATTCCACTTCAAGTGCGTTTCTGATCGTTTCCTGTGAAATCAGAAAAATGAAGCCATAAAATCTGTACCATCAAGCATAATAAGCATAGAAATTTCACAAACAGGGTGGGAAACCCAATTAAAATCACAAATGTATACACAAGAATTAACATCAGAGATGTACTTATAATATAAATATTTAAACAATACACAGCAAAACAGGGTGGGATAATCCTCTCCTCCGTGTCCTTAATAGAATTGAAAATTCTAATCGAGTAAGCTAGAAAAAGTTTAATTTTGTGTCAGGACCGGAGGTTCCGATTATGTTTTATTAAAGCTGTGCCAGGACCACTGACGCTACATCAACAATTGGTTTATAAGAGAAAGATTTAAAGGTTGACTCCGATGACCAGTCAGCTGTCTTCAGGATATCTTCCAAGCGTGAACATAATGCGAAGGACTTTGACGCCATAGCCCCACAGGCTAAATGTGCGCCAAAAATGGAAACATCTATACCAGCTTCAGCTAAAAGCCATCACATCCATCTTGTTAAAGTAGCAGAAGCCACAGGTTTGAAAGGTTTTTGCTTTGCAATGAGTGCTTGCCCACCTGGGTCTACACAAAATTCACTGGTGACAGCTTCGTAAGCTTTGAGGCATTGTACTACACACAATTTAGCATTATTGGGAAATGCTGGATAAGACACCACCCTGGTGTTAGATTTAGTCCTTTTGGAAATAGAAAAGGCAATCCAGTCCGGGGAGAAAACTCCGCCAGAGAGATCAAGAGCTCGGACATCAGACACACTCTTACAGGAGACCAAACAGAACAACATAGTAAGTTTGGCTGATAGTTGCTTGTGCGACATTTACTTATTCTCTGGCAAGTCATCGAAGAAATTTACAACATTGACATCCTATATAGCTGAATATCCAGCCTGAAGGAGCTTACACATTCGTATACCTCTCATGAGCTTACACACCACTGGATGTTCTACGTCAGATTTCCCATCAATTGGGAGATGCCCCACAGAAATAGCTGACCTGTAGTTGTTAATAGACCTGTAAGCTAGGCCCGAAGCCGCCAAGGAAGAAAGGAAGTTAATCACCAAGCAGATATCCGCCCCAGCTGGATCAGTATTCCGTTCGTCACACCAATGAAATCATCGTCGCCATGCATGCCGAAGCATATTGTTTGTGAATACTTGAAGCCCATGCTTGACTGATATAGAAGGAAGCTTGTTGAGAAATTCCTACCCCAGAAACTTTCCACGCTACCAACCTGAGCTGACATGAGAGAATCAATGGATGAGGTTGCCCCACTGGGTCCAGCAACAGGATCCAGCGAAAGGGGATCAAGAGAGGCATGTTGCAAGACAATTCCAGAGCCATAGGAAACCAAAGTTGAACTCTCCTGAGTGGAGTCACCAGAAAGATCTCTGCCGTCTGATGACGCACTTGAGACAGGACTCTGGGGACCATGCTGAATGGAGGCAACGTGTATCCCAGGTGAGGAGACCAGTCCTGTAGGAAGGCATCTGTTGCTGTCACATCCGGATCCGGAAGCCAGCTGAAAAATAGAGGAATCTGCCAATTGAGACAGGAGATGAACAGATCCACTGAGAAGGGTCCCCACTTGCGTTTGAGACTGAAGAAGATCTTCAGGTAAAGTCGTCAATCACTGAAATCTTGTACATAGCGCAAATGTCAATCCGCCACCGAGTTCCTCTGCCCGGGAAGATATTCCGACATTGACCGAGATCCGTTGTTGACGTCAGAAGTGCCAAAAGTCCTTGGCAGTCTCCGCCAACAGGCGAGATCTCGTCCCACCCAGTTTGTTGACATAATGAACTGCTGAGAAGTAGTCCATCCTCAGCAATATGCAAAAATCTGTCTGCAATGGGGAAAGGCTCTTGATTGCAAATGAGCCCACGAGGAGTTCCAGGCAGTTGATATGGAGCTGAACCTTGGTCTCTGATCACCAGCCTCCCGTGGAAAGGACCCACTTCTGGCTCACCAGCCCCATCTGCTGGCATCTGATTGCAGAATGATGTACGGGGAACTGCCAAGGATCATCTTGCCATTCCAGGCATCCATGTGTTTGAGCCACCATGCCATTTTGGTTTTGCCTCCTCTGAGAGGTGAACCTGGTCCCCATAGGACAGGCCCTTCTGCAGATGTTGTATTTTGAGTTGTTGGAGAGCCCTGTAGTGAAGTGGTCTGGGAAGAGGTCAGAAGACCCACTATCGATGCCACTGATCTCAACGAGATTGCCGGGCTGCATAACGCAGACATCAACTCCTTCTTGATAGTTTGAATTTTCTTGACAGGTAGAATTAATTGGGACAATAGTGAATCTATCTGGAATCCCAAAACTTCCATGCATTGAGACGGGGGGTCAGACAAGATTTCGACTGATTTATTACAAAGCCCAGTTCCTGAAGGAGAGGGATTATCCAAGACAGATGGAGAGTTACTGTCTGGTGATCTTGGGCCAAGAGGATCAGATCATCGAGGTAGATAATCAACCTCACACCCTTGGTGCAAAGAGCCTCCCCTACGGGTCTCATCAGCTTGGTAAAACACCAAGGAGCTGAGGAGAGCCCAAAGGGAAGGACCTTGAACTCGAAGCAACAGCCGAGCCAAGTGAACTGGAGGAACCATTGATGAGGGACAAAAACAGAAATCATCAAATATGCGTCCTTCAGGTCCAGACGGACCATCCAGTCGCCCTCCTGTAAAATGTCTTGGAGAAGGTGAATACCCTTCCTCTTGAAATGCTTGTACACTATCCTAGCTAGTCGAGAACCACCCCCTTTCTTGTCAACCAAAGAGATGGTGCTGAGGAAACCCCGGGATGAGGGGTAGAAGGGCAGATTGCGTCTTTCTGCAAGAGTGCTTGAATTTCCGAAGAAATGACGCCTTGCTCTTGTAGGGAAAATACAGCTCCTGAGGAAGGCAGGGCTGGGAGGGGGGGTTGTAAAACTCCAGTTTGTAACTTTAGATGGATTCTAGCACCCAAGGGTCCTGAGTCAGAAGTTGCCAATTATGTAAGAACAACCATGTCTGGCCCCCAAAATTACCTCGGAGAGAGGAATAATTCTCACCTGTGGATCAGGGATCCTGGGACGTTCCCTGGTGTTTCTGTTATATCTTTTGCGGAAGATTTGGCAGCCTCCACGCGATCGAGTGGTGTGAAAGGTATGGCCTGAGGATCTTTCGTACCAACTACAGCGGTAGGAGAAGTCTCGCCTGGTACCTTGTAAAAACCACGGCCTGACGATCGGCCCCTAAATCACCCAGCCCTGCCAAAAAGGGTATTGCGAAAGACTTTTTTCAACGAGAGCTGCGCTTTGTCTAAAATGTTACATGTTGAGGCAAATTTGGCTAGGTCTTTGACAAAGGGAGCTACAAAGAGAAGACCTTGAGCCACTGATCCCACTGCCCATAAGGCTAAATCATTTAATTTGGGGTTGATTCGCATGAGGATTGAAAACTTTCTCTCAGTGGATATGACCCAGTTGACGTTCCCTGAGTGGCAAATTGCACGCTGAGCCCAACCAACCAGGATATCATGATCTATGGGAATATTGGATTCCTTGATCTGAAAGGTCAGCTCCAGGATCTTTGTAAGGGGCCTTGAAATCTCTAGAAGTTTATTCTGGCAGTTATGCCAGGCTCTGTCAAGGAATTTCTTGGGGTCCCTAACCCATTTTTTCATGAAGTTAACCATGGGGGATGGAGGGCGTGTCCACTTCGGGAGTCACAGTGATCTTACCATCAAGGTCAGGCCTAGGGCATTCCGCACGGAGCCTGGCGAGGACCTCTTTATCATAACTTTGCCTAATATGATCCTGCAGATACTCGCCACTTCCTGGAGAGGGGTCCAACTGGATGATTGTGGGTGGACGATGTCACCTGGATTGAAGGTCAGCACCTTTGGGGCTTTTGAATGGGAATCAGCACGCCGCCCAGAGCGCTTCCTCTTACTAGGCCTTGGTTCATCCTCATGCTCAGTGGTGGTAGAGTCCTTATCCGCAAGGTTAGAAGGCTTAACAAAATCATCAGAGTGAAGGTCGTGAGGCAGGGCAACGCTGTACCCATGGTCCTCCCTGACTGTCTCAGACAGTCACTCGAAGGCCTACTTATGGGCCCATCTCTTAGCCTTAGATTTTGCCTTACTGGGTTTATCAAGAGGGGCCGGTGAACCTTGAGAAGTGGCAATGGGGGGAAGCCAACCCTGCTGACAAGTGAAGCCTTTATATTGGTGGGTGAGGGGGCCCAGAGGCCTAGCTAGAGCTTTATTCACTGATACTTGGAAACTATTGTCTAAGACAGTGATACTCAAAGTACGGCCCGAGCCCCATGCGGCCCTCCTGACCTTTACGTGCGGCACCCTAGACAACACCAGTACTGGGCTGCTGTTTACTCGACTCAGAACTTACATTAAAAAATGTGCAAGCATGTATTTAAACGTTAATTGAAGTGAAAAAACAAAGTAACTAGGGTATCATTATCCTGCCCTGCTTAACTTGAGAAACACCTTCATTTTTAAAGACATCTTGCAGCAACATTGTAAAAGTATGATTAAGTCTCTTCAAAATTCAAAAAGTGTATTTCATTAACATGCAGAACCGTTTCACCTTAGTACATAAAATTATATCCATGCATTAAGAAGTATGTTTTTTTTAAAGTCATACTTTTCAAACACAAATTTAGAAACATTCATTCTTCCCCCCTCCCTGACAACAATGCCAACTGTGAATTAAGGGTCAAGTCAGTTGTTATGCAAACTCTTTGGGTGGCCTGGTTTCCTATTAATCATTAACAAGATCATAGTTTATTCAATCAAACACAGGAGAAGGTTTTGTACAGTGCATATCCTCATGTAAGTCATGTATTTCGAGGTCCTCTTACATGTGATAATGAAGAAAAAGGAGGCAAAGGAAAATTAAACAATCGCCTAGGATCACACAATTTGTTCAAATGGAGAAGCCAGGATGAATTCTAAGTTTTCTGCCTTCACATTGTGTAATTCAGCCACTAGATGTATATGCTTTGCTTCCCCTACACCCACCTTACCGGCAACCCCCACTCCAATCCCAACCACCATCTCTGGGGGCATCAATGTGGCCCTCAATCATATCACAGACCAAACTTTTTGGCCCCTGGGAAAATGTTTGTGAGTGCCCATGGCCTAAGACATCAACCAGATTCTCCTCTAAGGAGGCTTGCATGTCCACCTGATAGTATCCCATACCCTCCTCAAATGGGTTGTGTTGAGCCATACTGCAGGATATCGGAGGCCAACCGGGAAGTCAGAAGTGCCAAATCCGGGTAGCCAGAGACTACGGTACGGGGGACTGCAGACCTATATCAAGGTTTGGAGAGAGCTGCCTGCAAGAACACTCTGGGCCAAGCCTGGGCAATTTTACAGCCCTGGGCACACTCCAATGCACCAGGGCATGATAGGGAGCCAAAACAGCACAAACGGGCCGAAAGGGTATCAAAGGCCTCACTAGCAGAGAGACGTTCTAGACGCTGCAATCTGTATCACTGCCGCGTTCGAATGAAGCATGGTGGCTTCATGCCCTGAGCCCTGAAGGGCTAGAAAAGGGACTGCGAACATCGAAAACGTGACCTGCTCCCGCTTCACACAAAAAAAAAAGCCTGCTCTGGAGGTCGCCAGGCACGGGAGGCAAAAGTGCTCCCCTTAGGAGGAAAAAATAGATTAAACAATGCAATGCAATCCTAAACCAGCTGCTGGTGCGTCTCTAGTAACGCGGGAGGCGCACACCCATCGAACAACAATAGGAGGTGTTCGTGAAGACGCGAAATCACATTAACACATTGTGCGCATAGAACACATCCAATATAATAACTAAAAGTGAGGAGGTCCTTAACTGACTGTGCAGCAGCAAAGAAAGAGGATTACAAAATGGAGATTCCTGTAGTTAAAGGACCAAGTTGTCGGTGATTGGAGCATGTGACTAGTGATGGGCTTGAGGTTCATGGAATATGAAGTTGTTCTTTTTTATCACTGTAATTGGCTGCTGTTAATTTTATGCATAAAGAGAGAGAAGCATAATCGGAGCCTCCGGTCCTGACATAGAATTCAGGACTATGCAGTCTTGGTATTCAATGTGTTGGCAATTAATAGCACCGGCCGAGCTTCTTAGCAGAGCTTTGGGCACCAGCACTCATTATTTTACAAATTAGCACTGCGAGAGAGTCATGAAAAACCCCAGTCATTGGGTATGACTTTATAGCTATCCTACCTATTGGTTAATTAATTTCCCAATAATGAACAAGACAAATGCAATATGAAGGGCTGGTACCTCCATTTAGGGCCAATGGTGAATATTCCATGGACAGGTCAAAACTTTGGAACCAGGTCATCTAACAGCATATATAAAATGTTTTTTAATTAATTGGGGCTCATGGAGGAAGAATCAAAAAGGACTGGAAGGATTAAAGTACTTACAGAGCATTGGCTGGGCAGTAAAGTTACATGGAGGGCAGATGATTCAGTAGAGGTGTGACCCAGCATGGTCTATAAAACTGAATGAAAAAGACTCCATCATAATCACTCCTACCCTTGTGAGCATGGAATGGGGAGACCAGTCCTTTCCCGATCAAGTACCCGTTTAAATTCCCACTAAAAATAGAGGCGCCTGTGGAGGGTCCTTAATGCAGCTTAAAGAAGATTCTTCTAATTATCAGGCACTGGGTTCCTTGTATGTGGTTTTTGGGCTCAGCACATTTCCTTAAGAGAGCTTCACCATGGTTTCTCCTGCACCTGTGGGTGTACATGGATTGGAGATAACAGTCCTACCAGATCAGTAACCCGTCTGAAATGGTGGGCTGGAAGCCAAAATTGGGAGTTCCTATAGGGGGAATCCAGGTTACTTGAGCCGGCCCATCTGTGGCGTGGGTGCATGTGTCCATTGGTATGCTAGCTGTGCTGTCTCTGTTTCCACAACAATGCCATTCAATGTTTAAAGTGGAGGCTTGCGTAAACATGGTGGCATGGTTATTGGTTCTCACATGCATTCTCTGCCCCGTGTGGAAAATAGCATGAAGTCACAGAATGATGATGGATTAAACCCAGATCAGTTGACTGGGGGTGAGTGCTTGCAATGTTCAACACTCCGTCCATCATCCCCTTTGGTTTTGCTATGTTCGCCCTAAGTTGGCAGGGTATGCCCAAACGTGGGTCCCTTGCTCACTTTGCCACTGGATTCAAAATAGCCTGGCTGATGACGGCTGTAAGCCAGAAACCGGTCCCAGGATGCTTGTTTCCGGTCCAGGGAAGACATGGCTTGGCAGTTCGGGCTGGACTGTTCCCATGAGGCACAGGGTCAGACTGATTTGCATATGGCCATGTCTGAACTGGGGTGGCGGAGTGAGCTAAAGAATGATGATGGATTAAACCCAGATCAGTTGACTGGGGGTGAGTGCTTGCAATGTTCAACACTCCGTCAATCATCCCCTTTGGTTTTGCTATGTTCACCCTAAGTTGGCAGGGTATGCCCAGACGTGGGTCCCTTGCTCACTTTGCCACTGGATTCAAGTTACCCTGGCTGATGACGGCTGTAAGCCAGAAACCGGTCCCAGGATGCTTGTTTCCGGTCCAGGGAAGACATGGCTTGGCAGTTCGGGCTGGACTGTTCCCATGAGGCACAGGGTCAGACTGATTTGCATATGGCCATGTCTGAACTGGGGTGGCGGAGTGAGCTAAAGAATGATGATGGATTAAACCCAGATCAGTTGACTGGGGGTGAGTGCTTGCAATGTTCAACACTCCGTCCATCATCCCCTTTGGTTTTGCTATGTTCGCCCTAAGTTGGCAGGGTATGCCCAGACGTGGGTCCCTTGCTCACTTTGCCACTGGATTCAAGATAGCCTGGGTGATGACGGCTGTAAGCCAGAAACCGGTCCCAGGATGCTTGTTTCCGGTCCAGGGAAGACATGGCTTGGCAGTTCGGGCTGGACTGTTCCCATGAGGCACAGGGTCAGACTGATTTGCATATGGCCATGTCTGAACTGGGGTGGCGGAGTGAGCTAAAGAATGATGATGGATTAAACCCAGATCAGTTGACTGGGGGTGAGTGCTTGCAATGTTCAACACTCAATCAATCAATCAATCACAAGATTTGTAAAGCGCACTACTTACCCGCGAGGGTCTCAAGGCGCTGAGGGAGAGGAGGGGGGGTGTTGCCGCTACTGGTCAAATAGCCAGGTCTTGAGTCGTCTCCTGAAGGTCAGCTGGTCTTGGATCTGTCGTAGGTTGAGGGGAAGGGTGTTCCAGATCTTGGCGGCGCGGTGAGAGAAGGATCTTCCTCCGGTGGTGGTTCTCCGGATGCGCGGGACGGTGGCCAGGGAGAGGTCGGAGGAGCGGAGTTGACGGTTGGGAACTTAGAAGGAGAGTCGACTGTTGAGGTAGGCTGGGCCGGTTTTGTGTAGTGCCTTGTGTGCGTGGATCAGTAGTTTGAAGGAGATTCTCTTGTCAACGGGGAGCCAGTGCAGGTTTTTCAGGTGGGGGGTGATGTGGCCGTGGCGTGGAATGTCGAGGATCAGGCGTGCAGAGGCGTTTTGGATTCTTTGCAGTCGTTTGATGAGCTTGGTCGGGGCTCCTGCGTAGAGGGCGTTTCCGTAGTCGAGTCTGCTGCTGACGAGGGCCTGGGTGACTGTTCTTCTCGTGTCTGTCGGGATCCACCTGTAGATCTTGCGGAGCATGCGGAGGGTGTTGAAGCAGGAGGAGGAGACTGCGTTGACTTGCTTGGTCATGGTGAGCGTTGAGTCGAGGATGACTCCCAGGTTGCGTGCGTGGTCGGTTGGTGTCGGGAGTGCCCCTAGTGACGAGGGCCACCAGGAGTCGTCCCAGGCTGATGGGTTGGAGCCGAGGATGAGGATCTCCGTCTTGTCTGTGTTCAGCTTAAGTCGGCTGCACTTCATCCAGTCGGCAACGGCTTTCATTCCTTCGTGGAGGTTGGATTTGGCAGTGAGGGGGTCCTTGGTGAGGGAGAGGATCAGTTGAGTGTCGTCGGCGTAGGAGATTATGTTGAGGTCGTGCTGTCGGGCGATGCGTGCGAGTGGAGCCATGTAGATGTTGAACAGTGTCGGGCTGAGGGAAGATCCCTGGGGTACGCCGCAGATGATCTCGGAGGCTTTGGTGTCACAGGAGGACTGCCATGTTTATTCTGCTGGTCGATCCTGGTAATATGGAAGAAAATGGTTGTACTCTAAGGGTGAGGAGGTGTGGGGGAATCTAAAGGTGGGGTATATGGTTTCTTTAAACATAATCAAAATCATACACAGCCTAACAAGGTATGTCAGGACATTGTTGACCATTCTTATATAGACAAAACAGAATGAACTCAAGATCTGTGTTTATATATACCTAATAAAAGATGCAAAAATTATAACACAATGGTAGAGTTCAGTATATGCTCAACTTATTTTACAAGTAGGAAGTGTATGTAAGCCCACTTTGCTAGTCAAATTTTTATTACACAAGCAATCACAATGATATTTGATCTATTTCAGGATACTTAAAAGGATAACCATATCATGATCAACATTTAATTAGTAAATGACTTTCAAATGTATAAATACGGAGGTAGCATAATTGTTTAGACAAAATGACAATCTATATGTTATGTTATGTTATGTTATGCGATTTGTAGAGCGCATGGCTGTCCCAGCAAAGGGACATCCCAGCGCTATAAGTCGGAGAGAAGGTGGAAATTAGGATACTGCTACTGAAACAACCAGGTTTTTACTGCTTTTCTAAAAGCCAGAAGATAAGGGATGTTCCTAATGGAGAGAGGCAGCGAGTTCCGGAGAGTCGGAGCGAGAACTCTGACTCTGGCTCTACGGAAACGTGGCACCCGCATCAAGTGAAGATCCGCAGATCGCAGGGCACGGGTAGGGATATAATGGTGACCTGGGTCGCTAAGAATTGTCGGACCAGAACCCGCCTGTATTCTATGTGTGACACAGAGTGCTTTGAACCGGATTCTTTGCTCAACGGGCAACCAGTGGAGGCGATGCAGCGCACCAGCGACCGAGCTGCACTTAGGCAGTGCAAGTAGGGTACGTGCTGCCGTGTTCATGGTGCGCTGGAGCCTGTTGGTCACAGATTTACTAGCCCCAAGCAGGAGACTGTTGCAGTAGTCCAACCTAGCCAAAATCGTGGCTTGAACTACCAGCTGGCGAGTATGAGCGTCAAACAGACCCAGAATGAGTTTGAGGCCGCGCAGAATGCCGAAACAGGTCCCTGCCACAGACTTGTCGTGATCCTCATAAGAGAGGGCGTTGTCCAATCGAATTCCAAGGTTTTTTACTGTGACTTTGGGCACGGGAGGAGAGCCCAGCTCCGGCGGCCACCAATTGTTGCCCCAAAGATGGGGAACTCTGCCTAGTAAGAGGATCTCTGTTTTAGACGAGTTTAGCTGAAGGCAGTTCGCCTCCATCCAGCCCGATATGGCTAATAGATCCTCCTGGAATTTAGCCACGTCCTGGCTAGAGTCCTTGGTGCAGGAAAGGACCAGTTGCGTATCATCCGCATATGATACCAAAGATATATTACGAGTTTTGGCCAAGAGGGCCAGCGGACAAATGTAAATGTTGAAAAGGGTCGGGCTTAGTGCCGACCCTTGGGGAACACCACAACACAGAGGATGTGTCTGTGAGTGGAAGGGAGGAGAGATGACCTGGAAAGATCTGTCACGCAGGAAGGAAGCGAACCAATCAAGAGCTCTACCCTTGACACCGATCTCATGCAGCCTGTTGATCAAGATACTATGTGAGACCTTGTCAAAGGCAGCGCTGAGATCGAGCAGAATAAGCACTGTCATGTTGCCTTCATCCATGGAGACCCTTAGTTGCTCCGTTACAGCTAATAAGGCTGACTCTGTGCTGTGCTTGGGACGGAAGCCATTTTGAGATGGATCCAGTAGTGAGTGAGACTCCAGAAACTGCGTCAAAATGCCGTTCACATATGACTCGGTTACTTTGGCTAAAAACAGCAATAGGGAGATTGGGCGATAATTCTCCGGCCTGGAAGCATCTAATTGAGGCTTCTTCAAGAGGGGAATAACTTTGGCATGTTTCCAAGTTTGCGGAACCTCTGAGTTTCAAAGTCAGAGGTTAATAAGATCCAGACAGCTGGGAAGGAGGCATTCCTGATGTTTAACAATTCAGGTTTGAGGGGGTCGTCAGGAGACCCTGATTTAATCTTAGTGACAAGAGCCTTAAGGCCATCTGTAGTGATAGGAGGAAAGGTATACAGAGAATGGGCCCCATTCTCAGTAATATCATTCCCCAACATAACAGTGGCTTCACCCTTCACGTGGAAGCTATCATAAATGCCTAGCACTTTATTGATAAAGTAAGTGGCCAGCACATCACACTGGTCATTAGAGGTGATAGAACTATCAGCAGTCGCCGGCGACTTCATCATATCCTTTACTAGGGAGAAAATAGTTTTCGAAGGGTTATTGCTCATGTTAATCTTATTAGCAAAAAAAGCAGCACGTGTTTTCCGAATCCATTTGTGATAGATTTTCCTAGCGGCCACATATTCAGCTTTAGCCGTAGGATTATAGGAGCGTCTGCAAACAGCGCTCAACGGCTTTACAATTTTTCCTGGCCGTGACAAGAGACTCATCAAACCATTCATGGGATCGGGCTTTCTTGGGATTGATCCATTTAGCTGGAATGCACTTATCTAGTGCCTGGTTAATCCACTTTCCGAAACTACTGCTAGTCATCTCGATATCCGATGAGAGGGTGGGCTGAGTAGTGGCCAGGATGTCTCGGAAGGTAGAATGGTCTAGTTTCTGACAGGGACGTTTATATATGGCGTTACGCCGGCCCTGCAATTTGGGGCCAAAGTGATCCACTGGGAAACAAATTAAATAGTGGTCGGTCCATGTCATGGGTAACGATGTTGGGGCCTTAGTAAGCAAAATGTTGGTGAGCACAGGATCAAGCAGATGTCCCACCACATGCGTAGGTCCAGAAACCAGTTGGTCTAATTGACAGGCATTAAGAAAATTATGTATGTCCGGGTCCTTGTCGGATTCCAGATGCAGATTCAAATCGCCAATGATAGTAAAGTTGGCCGATTTTAATGCTAAACTGCTAGCCACATTGATAAGTCCTTCTCTGAAAAGTTTGGACGGCCTCGGAGGGCGATAGATCAGTAATCCCGAGAACGTGAAATTGTCCGATAAAGCTAATTTAAAAGTGGCGCTTTCGCAATCCTGAATAGGTTCCTGATTGAAAATACAAGTGTAGCAATCTTTATAGATTGCTGCAATGCCACCACCCCTGCCAGTCTCTATATTTACAGTCTTCATTGCGAAGCCCGGGGGCAGGGCCAAGGCAGGAATAGTGACAGAATCTTGAGAGAGCCATGTTTCTGTTAGAAACAAAATGTCTAGAGAGTGTTCGGACAATAAATCAAAAATGTCAGCGTGATGTTTAACTAATGAACGACAATTAATGCTACCAACGTTGACGTGGGTTAGCAGATCGCCTGACTGAGCGCCTAGGCGACGTTGGGACTGAAAATTACAGTAACCGCATTGTCAAGCACTCTCAAAGGGGGGCCAACTATGGGTCCCACACATGGACATCGCCCTCCGCACCGAGAGCAGCTCCTCCCGTGAGTATGCCATCCTGTAGGGAGACAAATGGGCAGAGTCCCTGGCTCCTGGCGACGTCCAGGCGCGGACGGGCGCAGACGGGCTTGCCTTTGGCGCGTCTTCGGCACGCCAGCGGCGCGCCCGCTGCGCGTCCGCGCTGCGGCGTGCATAAAATACCTGAGGGCACAACAGGCTCCTCCCAGGTAAGCCTCTGATTGGAGAGAAAGAACCAATCAGAGCGCTGCAACCACCGGTCTTAAAAAAATCCCACTTCCTACACAGAACAAAGTCTAAAAGTGCCTAGTGCACTGAGGTCAGCTTAACTGGTGTCAGCTTAGCACAATTAGCAGCAAGTTTAAAAATATAAGCAACAGTGAAGCACATAAAACACACTTCCCCCCTATTCCCATTCCTATATAATGACTTCACTGCTATGATTCTACTTATGAACCTCCAGCTAAGTCAGGAAGTCAAGCCAGGACTACTGTGTGGCCTTTCTCTACAGTGGTGGCACGAGCTGGGAATGAAGAGTCTTTCCCTGGAGGCACCTCCACAGGATCTCATCGGCCTTAAATCTCAAACATCAATTGAGGTTCTCCTAGTGCCTACAGACCAGTCTACCTCTTAGGGTGGCAATCCCCACTGTAGTGCACTGTCTGGCAATGATTTGGCAGGCTGAGCTTTTCTTAAGTCCTCCTACAATCTGTGGGAATTTGCAGCAGATCCCCTGCCCAATGATTCTTCCCACAAAATGTAGGGGAAAAATAAACATTTAACACATAGTTGATTGACATATTGACAAAAAACATGGTAAAAGGTGACACTCTAGATCTTCCAATTTGTCTTTGTGTTGAGTGTCAAGGGCTATAGGCCTGATTGGTACTTTTAAAAAGTTTATGTCGGATGCCATAGGTCTAGGATATTTTTATCACACAAAGTTATAACAAAGGCAGGAAGCCTGACCAATTTATTTTGAAAAGTGTTTTTTAAAGCCAATATGTCTTTAAGTGTGGGTAGTTATTACGCCTTGTTTAAGGCTGTGGACAAATACTTTATTACATTAAAACTCACAGATTACTGCTATACGCAAGGATTGTGGTGTAGGTTAACCTCTCTAACAAATACTTGGAGTTGAAAATTTGCAATGTGATCATCCTTGTTAGGCCCTTTTTAGAGGGTTTGTGTATTGTTTTGCCAACTTTAAATGTGTATATATTTATAATTTTGTGACAGAGTGCCTGGTACTTGCCAGTTTATGTGCAATGCAGCAAGCCTCAGTTGCTTATCACAGTGAGGTCTATAATCTGCGTTGCTTCACTGGTAAGAGTTATATCAGTTGTCATGGGTTGTAGGGCTGACCTGTTTATTCTGAAATACATTTATTAAAGCCAATAGACATATATGGGTGGATTGTTATTGCATTGTGTTGAAGGCTATAGGCTGTTATTGTGTTAGACGGAATCTCCCAGATTACTTTAGTAGCCTGCGGTTATGGTGTTGGCTATGCCCTCAGATATATTCTTTGGGTAGGAGATTTTCACTGTTATACTTTTTATTAGACCTTCTTAAGAGGTGGGAAATGTTGTTTTGCCAGCAGTAATTCTATATGTATTTGTAATTTTCTGACTGTTTGCCTGATGGCTGCCTTATGAGAAACCTTGTGCTCTATTCAGTAGCCCTGAGTTGATGATGGTGACAAGCGTACGAGAAAGATTATATGCCTGAATGGTTCATGTAGGAAAGTTTTATCAGATGCCATAGGATGGATCTGTTTATTATGAAATGTTATGACAAAGAGTGTAGGCCTGGCTCATTTATTTTTAAAAGGGTTAAGTCAGTATACCAGTAAGGGTGGATTGTCACTGCAGTGACCTAAAGACAGTAGACATTTACTTTTCTTATAGGGAATCTCAGACATAACTGTAGTACTCAGACTTGGTAATAGGGAAGGGGTCTTGCGCTGGTTGCCTCTCTGACGAACCCTGGTGTAGAAGATCTGCACTGCAATAATCTTTGTTAAGCACTCTTAGGAGGGGGTGTATATTGTTTTGCAAACTCTAATCATGTGCATATTTTTAAATTTAAGATAGTATACTTGTAGACTGGTTATTTATAGTAAATCTTATGCTCAATACATTAAGCCTGAGTTGGTTATGGTGATGAGCAAATGATAAAGTGTACATGCCTGATTGGTTCTTTGGGAAGATTTATGTCATATGCCATAGGTATAATATGTTTATTATGAAAAATTACAACAAAAGCTGTAGGTCTGACTTATTTATTGTGAATATCATATATTAAAGCAAATAGATCTTTAATGGGGGATTGATATTATACTGCACTAATAGTCAAGTTTTGTGGGTGGCATTATTTTATTTTTCTACTGTTCTTTTTTAATTTATTTTCCAAATTTTATGTTAAGTTTGTTAGCCAGTTTTGGTTTGGATGGTTATTTGGGTGAACGCAAGAATTATTGGGAGATGAATGGATGCATGAGTGCAAGGATGAGTGACAGAATGCATGTGTGTTGTGTGTATATATGTATATGGTATTTCCATAGTGCAAACCTAGCCAAAAGGCAGTAGAGCATTGTATGTAGACTTATTGAGTGCCTAAACTCAGCAGTGGCTGACAAGGCACTTTCAGTTATTAGTTAGACCTACTGCCATTGCCAATGGTTGTTCTTTTAGCGGCAGCCTGGTGGTATTGGCATCATCAGTCACATCTTTATTTGATAGCTAATGTCACTGGTTGGAGAAAGGCAGAGGCATAGCCGGGGGGGAGGGGGGTCGAGGGATAGGGGGGGGGGGGTCTGCCCAGGGTGGCACAAGTTTTGTGGGCGGCGGCCTCCCCCTTACCTGCAGCCGTGAAGGAATCACAATCACCCCCATTCCTATATGCGGCTGCCGTGGTCGGCAAACGCACCGACCACCAAGGACGGCACAAGGTCTAGCTACGCCACAGGAGAAAGGTCAGAATGATGATTGATTCCCCCTGTTAGTTCATGATGTATTGTGAGTTTTTGGGCCGGTAGTATGTTACTCACTTAGAAGGACATAGTTTCTGTATCTGAGCCAGTGCATTCATGTTCAGAATCAAGCGACACTGAAAATGTCAGCATAGTTCCTTGAGCTTCAGAAGTGGTTTGGGGGAGGCAGTGAAACAAAGATATGCATCACAGACAAACTTGCTGTTGAAGTTTGTTTAGCCTTTGTTGTGAAACTATGCATCAGAGTGGGTTTAGTCTTCTGCGTGGCGAACTAGGTATGTGTTCAGGGACGTCGTGAAATCCCCCCCCCCACAGACCCCCCGCCACCAGACCCCCTGCCACTTTACCAGCTACAGTGGGTGTTGAGTTCATTATGGGCCTCTCCTGTCTTCAAGTCGGCAGATAAAATCTCACAATCAAAGCTAAAGAAAGATGGGTCGACAGAAAAGGGAAAGAAGGACATAATGTTAAAAGGAAGGATAGGTCAAAGGGTGAATGGGTAAAAAGATGCGTGGGTGGGCGAAAGGATGGATGAAAGGGTGGTTGGGTGAAAGGATGCATGGGAGGCTGAATGGGGAAAGGATGCATAGGTGGATGACAGGATGGGTGAAAGGGTGGATGGGTGAAAGGATGCGTGGGTGGGTGAAAGGATCTGTGAGTGATAAAAGGATGCGTGGGTGGGTGAAAGGATGAAAGGGTGAATGGGTGAAAGGATGTATGGGTGGGTGAATGGATGGATGAGTGAAAGAAAGCGTGGGTGGGTAATAGAGAATGGAATGATGAAAACAATAATGGACAAAAGAACTAATGAGGACAGAATGCAAAAATGAAATGGTGGATATCAGAGGGTGTATAGAAGGGTGAAAGGATGAAAGGATAGATGCTAGGATAGAAAAGACATGGGAGCTCTTTTGGGGAGGGTCTGGCGCACTTGCTTGGTGCCATGAGAGCGTTGGTTCAAAGTGGGGTGGATTTTAATTTTCTGCCTCCTCCATTGTATGTGCTGGTTATAGGTCTTCTTTTCAAATTTTCTGTGGTGTGAGAGAATGCAACTGGTGTTGTACAATTGTTTTGTCCCTAAAGTTTGTGAAGTGTCTGATTTTGCTCTGGTGCAAAGCTTTCCAATTTTACTTCACTTGTGCAAAGGTTTCTTTTTTAGCAGAGCAAGATAATTTCAATTCTAATAGAAGACAACCCAGCCACACATGAACCTGTGGAGTGTATACATGTGACTTGCTTATTTCTACATGATTCTTTTCTGAAAATATATGCAGAATTCTCCTCTGCCAGATTACATTTTGTGGAGCTTTTCTATGCACAATGGCATTTCAGAGCAAAAGAAGACGAGGTTGGCTGGTGGTTGTACTCCATCATGAATGTGGTGCGTTTCCCATCCACCTTCTTACAATGGCTTTGTAGCCGACGGCACTTGTAATACAAAGGACAGGATATCCATCATGTTTTGAGAAAATATCCAACTCTAAATAAGGCCCTAACTGTTTTTCACAAGGTATATGGAACCCTTGTAGCAGATGATAAGGACATGCAACTTAAACTAACATAAATGTCACGCTTTTCAAACAAATGTTCTGGAATGAAAAACCTTACAAATCACACTAGGTTGCCAACTTATCCATAGACCTTGGTGAAGGCTGCAAAAAAAGAGCTTTGCAACTGTGCGCATCCCCAGCTGCAGCGCGTGGCAGGAATGTGCCAGTGACATTCTATGCAGCCAGACTGATGCATAGTTGTGAAATGCTAATTTCGTTTTCTGCGGATTTCTTGGGGAACCAGTGGCATAAAATATAAGGACACAAACTAGCTCTGACTTCAGAGACATGGTCACGTGCACATTCTCTCTGGCCTTAAGTGTGCATTTTGGCACGTGTAATAGATAACTGATGAGGTATTTTGCTAAGCAAAATCTCTCTAGGCATTCGTAGTGAGTTCTCTCCTTTGTAGGTAGTTGTTTTTCACTTCTCGCCCTTCTCCTGATATCGGCAGTGAACAATGTAAACATCTGTAGTTGCACTTAAATGTTGTTCTTTTCCTCTCACAGGATATCATCATCAGCTTCCACTTTATGCAGCATCCTCTTAGGCCTTGGTTGGGTGGGGGTGCTAATGTCTCAGCTTTTAGGTAGTGTGCAGTTGGCTTTGTGAATGGAGGGTACAGGTCTTCGGATTGTCATGCTGTGATTTAAGTGTCCATATTCTATGCCATATAATGTGTATTCTTCTATTACATTGATTGCCATGTAGTTTTTTTACCTATTGCAGTTTATCAATTGTTTTCCTCAATTAAGAGATTTTACTGGCCACACACAATTTGCATTTATTGTTATTCACATGTATAAAGTTTGGCTCTAGGTGGACAGGGTGGTAAACATGCTTTGGGCACGATTTGAATTTGGAGTTTCTTGAAGTCTGTTAGCCTCTGTGTCTTTAATGAAATTCAGATTCTCTTGGCATTTAATTTCGAGAATCGCTATTCTCTCAACAGGTATATATGTCAACTGGTCTTAGTCTAGTCATGCAAATGTAGATGCAATCGCCTGACTTCATCTCCTAATTGTGTCAGTGATTAGAATCTCACTTAGCAAGTTTGGGTGATGTGCTTGTTGCACAGTCAGCAATTGGGTTGCTTTTATATTCTGAAATCCATATGTGAGGGTTATAATCCCACTTTTCCATTATGCCATTTTTCGATTAGATACACAATGTTCAAGGAAACCTCTAGAAAAAAACTGAAGCTTTAAAATAACTTGTCTTCCAACCTCAACACTGTATAACACATGCTCTCCTAGGTGCATCGCCCAGGGTCACACATATCCTAGCACTGGCCAGATCTGGCAGCGAGTAGCCCATTATGGCCAGGTATTGCCGAGTCCCCTACCAGCAGGTTGACCCCAACCTTCCCTTCAGAGACCCGGGGTAACTTCCCGTCCACCCCCTTCCCCCGAGACACAGAAAATAAATCATCATTCAACACAAATCTCGGATTAGGGGTCGTAAACCCCGGCCGTATTTTATTAAAAATTAAAAAATCATAATGAATTTTTATAACATATTTCAATACGCAGAAAACCCAACATATTCAATAACTTTATACATTTCATATACAATGTATTCACACATTTTATGGCTAACCTTAACAGATGTCAAATACATAGCCATACCTAACCTAAACTGAAATACAATACAATTTGTTTTCTGCGTATCCCGGATGAGCCTACGTGCAAGGTCATGACTGGTCCCAACTACTTGCTAGGTCCCCCTTCTTACCGGAGTGACCTTGCGCAGGAGGCCCGGTTGCGCATCAGATTCCTTCCCTCGGGCACCCCCTACGCCCTCCAATACTACCTCCCAGGGACTGATGTTATGCCAACTTGGTGCCCGTGCGGGCATTGGCCCAAGGGCCTGATATAAGCGGAACTTCCTACCCCCGCACCCTTCCGCCTACCGGCTGTAAACGCCCCCTAGAGTGTGATGAGAGACCACTGTCGCCTCCCCAGGCGTCCCCATTAAATAATGGTATGCCTACTAAGAGATGGAAAATGTGACCGACCAATAATGACCTTACCGCAGACCAGGGATACTCACACATAAAATACGACAAGCAAAATTGACGTCACCCTGTAATACAAAACATATTGATATGACATACTTAGCACAACATTGAAATACCTGAAAAGAAAAACCAACAAAATCACACTTGCAAGAGAAAATCGTTACACAAAAAACCCTCCACATGAACATTTCCTAAACATGCTGCCTCAGGTGATGGTGGGTGGGGAAACAAAAAGGTGGTGTTATTGTGACCTCCGCCGCGTGGACGGAGGCGTGCAGATCTTCCCAAGGCGGAGCGGCGAGGAAAAAGACTGTGCCGCCGCTCCGCGCTCCTTTTTAAAGGAGTTTTTCCTCAGAATCTGGTTTAAACAGGTCTGGGCAAGATCCGGGACCTGTTCTACCTACTTTGCCCCGGAAGTGCTTCTTACGCTTCCGGGGCATTCACAAGCTCACCCAATCACTGCCTGCGGGGGCGGGCACCGGCCGCGTAATCGGCCTTGGCTAACCCCGCCCCCGCAGGAGACGCGTCCCGGGGACCGGCACAACCGCCATATTCACGGCGTGCCCGAGTTCCCGGTGGCGCTTGTGGATATGGCCAGGTATTGCCGAGTCCCCTACCTGCAGGTTGACCCCAACCTTCCCTTCAGAGACCCGGGGTAACTTCCCGTCCCCCCCTTCCCCCGAGGCACAGATAATAAAACATCATTCAACACAAATCTCGGATTAGGGGTCGTAAACCCCGGCCGTATTTTATTAAAAATTAAAAAATCATAATACATTTTTATAACATATTTCAATACGTAGAAAACCCAACATATTCAATAACTTTATACATTTCATATACAATGTATTCACACATTTTATGGCTAACCTTAACAGATGTCTAATACATAGCCATACCTAACCTAAACTGAAATACAATACAATTTGTTTTCTGCGTATCCCGGATGAGCCTACGTGCAAAGTCATGGCTGGTCCCAACTCCTTGCTAGGTCCCCCTTCTTACCGGAGTGACCTTGTGCAGGAGGCCCGGTTGCCCATCAGGTTACTTCTCTCGGGCACCCCCTATGCCCTCCAATACGACCTCCCAGAGACTGATGTTATGCCAACTTGGCGCCCATGCGCCCGTGCGGGGATTGGCCCAAGGGCCTGCCGGAAGCTGAACTTCCTACCCCCGCACCCTTCAGCCTACCGGCCGTAACCGCCCCCTGGAGTGCGATGAGAGACCACTGCCCCCCCCCAGGCGTCCCCATTAAATAATGGTATGCCTACTAAGAGATGGAAAATTTGACCGACCAATCATGACCTTACCGCCACAACCCAGTATAGTTGACCGACTAGCTGGCCCCCCTCCGCCTGCTGACAAAAGGTCATGCCCTGTCCTTGGCCCCCAACATCCAGGCTAGGATGTTCTCAATGAAATACTCATTGCCCAGTTTAGAGAGGTGAACCCCGTCCTGGAGAAAAAACTGCTCCCCCCGGATGCACCCATGCGCCATCGTCTGTAACTTGGGAGACCGAAAAAGCCTATCAATCCTGTTGTTAATTCTCTTCACTGAGTGATTCAGAGCCCACACTGACTCACCCCCCCACCATTGAAACCTCGGGATCATGTGGGTCCACACCAGTACTGCCTGTGGGCACTTCTTGGCTAACCATCCCATTTCCGTGATCAGGGCCTCCACCACGCCTTCCCTACCGAGGTGTACCAGGTCATTACCTCCCAAGTGCACTATCACCACGGCAGGTGACGCCGGAGTCCTGGCTAACCAAGCCCCAAAAACATTACGAAACTGGCATAATCGCAATCCCCCTTGTCCGTGCAGTGACACCTTGAAACCCGCCTGGCGGGCCCTGTCCGCGAAATTTCCTGTGAAAAATCGTTGTTTTAGCCTGCTCACATATAAATGACCTATAATCCAGACTTCTTTGCGGCCTGGCCCCCAGGCGGGAACCTGGAATGGGCGAGGCTCCGATGACCGGCGGACGACGGCTAGCTCTCCTCCTTCGGCACAGGACGCGGAAACTGCGGGAAATTGAAACAAAACCGGCTATTAGCAAATCACACTTTAAGCAGGTGTAAACGCACATATCGCTTGTAACAGTCAGAAGACCAACGCCCTATTCTCTGAACTTCATGTCCCTGTAGTCCCCGAGCCGTGGCCTCAGTGGCTGTCCCAATCCTGAAAGAATGTGTACCAAATTTGGATGTATCAAGGCCTGCTGCACCCAGCACCAATGTCAATATCCTTCCAAATTGAAATTTCGTGAGGGGGGTCCCATCCTGGTGGATGAATAGCGGCCCTCCCGCGCCTTGTGGCCTGGAGGCCAGATAAGCCTCCAGGTTGCCTACCGGACAGCATGGGTTCCCTTGAGCTTTGTGCAGCATAACATGATCACCCCTCCCGTTCTGGTCAGTCTTGGACCTGGGAATTGATAAGGATACCGACCCTCCCTGCAGGTGGACATGCGCAAATTGCATCCCACCCTGCCAATCGCGCTTGTTACGCGCCACCAATTCCCCCACCCTGAAGGCACCATAAAAGGTGAGGGAAAAAGCAGACCTGAAAAGCTGGACCTCCCCGGTGTATCTACACACAGTTTTCACTGCCTCCATGAGGGCTGACAATACCTCCATGCTAATTGGGTGCCAGATGTCCGGCTGGGGACCTTGCCACCCTTTCAGTGCCCTCTGTACTACAAAAGAGCCCGTGGGATCCCTATGTCCTTGCATCTTTGCAAAAAACGCTATTGCCGCCATGTGGCATCGTGCGCAGGCCACATAACGCCTCCCATCCCTCAGTTTCTTCCCGAATGATATGACGGACTGTGGCTCACGCCATGCCCCCTGCCAGCCATCTCCTAGAAAATTGCAGTAAGTATTAAAAGCCCCCTCATAGGCCCGCCTAGTCCTGGGTGCTAGGCTAGCTGCCACGAGGTTCGATAGGATGGGGCACCAAGTTGCCACAGATGCTCTGGAAAAGGCGTTGGACTGTCCGCTGCTCCTGGGTGGTAGGACCTGAAAACCTGCATCTTGAAGCAGATTCCTCAGAATCTGGTTTAAACAGGTCCCGGCAAGATCCGGGACCTGCTCTACCTACTTTGCCCCGGAAGTGCTTCTTACGCTTCCGGGGCATTCACGAGCTTACCCAATCACTGCCGTGTCATCGGCCTTGGCTGACCCTGCCCCCCGCAGGAGACGCATCCCGGGGACTGGCACAACCGCCATATTCGCTGCGTGCCCGAGTTCCCGGTGGTGCCTGTGGAGATACTGCTGGCCATTAGTTTACCCAAGAAGACTGAGAGCTTCTGGATGTGGAAACTCTGCAGACCTGCGATTAGATCTGAGGACTGGTGGAAAGAACACTTGTTTGAATTTCCAACAGCATATAATGCCCACCAGGCAATAATCATTAAAAAAATGGCCAGTATAAAGCTGGAGACTAAACACATTTGCCAGATGCTATTGTAGCTACTGAACTAGGCAACCTAGATATGCTTTGCAGCCATTTTCTTACTACACCTTCTTAATCTTTGCAAACTGGATTAACTCTCAGAATACGCTCATATGAAGCTCTTAGGGCACATTTGCATTGTTGCATACGGGTGCGTATTGTGTCTTAGTGCACTATGAAATGGCCGAACAATGCAGGCAGGTAATTCACCGAAAATCTGGAAAAGTAGTCACTGGTGTTATTAATTGAAGACAAAGTAATCGCCTCCTGGCATTTTAAGCAAGTAAATGTGTTTACACAGGGCAATGAAGTGGTCAAAAGACACGGAGGCAATGAGCTTCTCAAGATAACAGAGCAGACAAAACTGGAATAGCAGAGGCAGGCGAAATGATTTAGCAAAATGGGTGAAACTTAAGATGTCTCTTACATTTTGTGACGAAACCTTGATGTGTTGTGTATCAGACATTATTCTTACATAGTCCTGTTTTTTTTCTCTTCATTATGTTACTTGCAGTATCATGTTTTTCCTTACAGATGCAGGGCTATAGCAACATGCAAGCAAAGAAAACAAACATTGATAAAGCCAATATAGAAAGTCTTTTTATTTTAACCAATGGAAGTGCTTCTACATTAGTTGATGAATAACATGCTTCAGTGTGCACAAACAGAACAGGTATTTGTGTTCCTTAGCAACATATATATCAATGCCTCACACCTTCCATGTTACAGTGGTCACAGGCATCAATATCCTCAAACTACAAAGTGCATCAAGAAACCCAGACTCCACTGTGCCCCAGGCAAATTCAATATCTCCTGGCTACAATGAGCATCAATGGCTTCAGGAAATAATGAGCATTTGTGGGACGATGCAGTGCATTCAGCAATGGCCCTAGTAATGAGCATACGTGACTAAACACAATAAATGCATCGTTGTCTATTTTGAGCATTAGTCGCCTCTCAGTGGATGCATCAATGGGTCTAGTAACAAGCATTGGTGGACCCATGCAGTACATGCATCAACGGCCCTAGTAATGATCATCAGTGATTCCACGCAATAAATGTATCATGGACCTATTTTGAGCCTTAGTTGACTCTCAGTGGATGCATAAATAGGTCCAGTAACAGCATCACTGGTCCCTCACAGTGCATACATCAATGGGCCTAATAATGAGCGTCAGTAGCACCGCACACTACATGCATCAATAGGCTGAGTACCAAGCCTCAGTGCCTCATACAGTACATTTATCATTGGTCCTGGCACTGAACATCAGTGGCACTGCACAGTACATGCATCAAAGGCAATGCCTATTACTAAAAGAAGTGTGACTACAAAGGTCTGGACATGTTAATCCATCCCAAAGGCATACCAGCATCTTCAGAGGAAGATGCTGGTATGTACATCAGCTACTATTACAATCTGAGCATCACAGCCATATCACCTACAGTCACAGCCTGAGCATGCCTATGGTAACCTGAGCTCCCATGCCACAGCTTGGTTGACACTGCTAGCACTTGAGCGCCCATTATGTTAGTAAGATCCAACGCTTGAGAATTAGACGTGGGCGCTAACATTCACTCATTAATACTACTGTTACAGGTCTGAGCAGCCCTGCAGCACCCCAGGCACACCTGCTTCAGCATGGGGACTCCTGCTTCCTAATGAGCACTTCATTGGAGGCTGAACGCAGTTACTGCATCCTGATGTTTGGTATTGCACCGAGTCCTCATGTGTGACCTTTTTAATCATATTTTAGCGACTTTCAATTTGCTCACGTTTTATGCCCTTCAGGCCTTTGTAAGCACTGTTGTACTGTTGATGTGTAAAAAGGCATCTATGACTTTTATTGTATTGATTTTAAATAATCGCATAATAAAGAGTGTATCTTATCCTCATGTGCCTTGGCCTTCCTTCTGTCCCTGCTGCCTGCACACCTGTGTTAGCCTTTGCTGCACATCTTCAGTTTGTGCCCCCATTCTGCAGCCCAAGCCCCTCAGCTGTAACTACTGCACCCTTGATGCACCCTGATGTCTTGGGGATCAGTCCCCGTCTAAGCCGTGCTCCAACCTCAGCACTGCTACTGTTGCGTGCACTGCAATGCCGTCCGAGTACCCTGAATGCAGATTGAAACCGCAAAACTGCTTGGGAACCCCAACAGTACCTTCACCACACCTCCTCCTGCCTAAACACCACTGCTGCATGCTGAACACCCCTGGAGCAACCTTCCAATTAACCACTCTGTTCTCTATCCTGAGCATCCACTGCACCAGAAGCGCCCCAATGCAGACTGAACACATTGGCTGCAACCCAAGCCCCCCTGCTGCAGCTTGGCCGCTCCAGCTCCAGAATGCGCACAGCGGCTGAACCTGACCACCCGTGCTACAGCTTTAGCACCACACCCTCAATCTGGGACTGCCTTCTGCATCATAAGTACTGATGTTACAGATTGAGCACCCCAGCTGCACCCTAAGGACCCTTGCTGTAGGGTGAACTTCCTGATACACCCTGAGCAACGTTGATACAACTCTTGCTGTAATGTGAGCACCCGTACTTCACCCTAAGTACTCCTGCTCCACCCTGTGAATCCCTTTCCAGCCTGAGCACCACCGCTGCAGCCAAGAGCACCCCTGATGCAGGCTGAATTGCAGTGGAGAACAGTACTGCAGATCTACCCCCTCCAACTCAGACCAATTACCCTGTTCTTGACTTAATTGAAGATGTTGCAAGCGGCCTCGGTGGCTAGTATTCAGATGCTGCTGTGGATGGGCAGCGCATGGCAGACAAAGGAGCAACAATTAGGGGTTATGAAAGAAAGGGTGTGGACATGTAGGGGAACCTGAAGACCAGCACTGACTTTACAGTGTTCTTTCTACTTGTCCATCAGCACTAAGCCCTTGAGATGGGATGGCCCAAGGTTCTCACTGAAAGTTTTAAAAAATAAAGCAAGTATGCAGGAGTGAAAAGGAGAAGCCGCAATTACAAATACGCTTGGAGTCAAAAAGAAGGAGCCAATGAGTGCAGACCGGCTAATCAGAGCCAGCAACTCACAATAGGGGATCACGCTGCACCACTATTTCACCCTTTTACCTCAGTGACCATATGCAGCTGAGAGTCCACCCTACGGCTGCCCCATCACACCAGGTCCTAAGTGCCAGTCGTCAAACATCAGGCTTCACGCTGTGTGGTGAGGTCCAAGTGGGGCACCAGTGAGTGAAGAATTGTAGTCACAACAGCATCTGCACAGATATGACTGAAATCTGCAGTGTACAGCAAGATTGACCTACCCTGCTGATAGGGATAAGCAGCAGCCTCTCATGGCAAGTTGGGACAGCAACACAATGGCAATTAATCCAGAGTGGGCATCGGACGTTGAGGTGACTCTTGTTGGCAGTGATGCTAGGCCAGCTCAAATTCCACTTGACACTGGATTGCACCTAAGAGGCTACTTTGGGCAGAGCATATTTTAGATTAAAATAAAATGATTTTTCTGAAATTTAAATTAAGGGAAAGAATCCACTCTTGGTAGAAAACGATATGTTTTTACTATGTACTACAATCTTGATGCATGGCCAGTCTGACCTTCCACTCAGGCTAAGAGGCAGTCTCCAAGACCAAGTCAAGATAGCGAGAAGACCACAAGCGTGGGAGGCCAAGTGATGATGATGCATGGAGAAAGTTATTCCTTTTGGCTGCACTCTGTGATAAATGTCTGCCACAGCCAGTTCAACATGACTGTGACACTAGTATAGCACTGGTGCCACTGGGCACAAGAGTGAACATTAGATACTGCTTCGGGGAAAAACTATTTTTATCATAATGCTCCACACTGAATGGGCATTATACAGCCAGCCATAGTACATGCTCTCATTGGTCAACTTCAGATGATGAAGTAGCCATTATATGACCAGCCCTACTATAGGCACATGGTATTATTTACCACATAGGTGACTTGGGTATCAAAGGAAAGTGTGTTATTCAGATAAATTCCAACATTTTTGACTTTAAGACTTGGGGTCCATGCAGGTCTTAAAAATGGGCACTATACAAATGCACATAGCATATGCCCTGAAGAATCCATAAAAGAGCATTGTGGAGCATCCAATATGAAGAGGCATTATACAAAAAGCCGTAGTCTATGCCTTGATGAGTTCACTGAGGAGCCATGAAATTAACCCATAGGGGAGGGTATTTTCCACCCAGCCATAGTATATGCTCAGATTGGCCATCTTAGTCCGACAGAGGAGTAACCATTATATAACTAGACCTTTTATATGCCTATGTGTTCCAGGAAGCAGCTTTCATGAATGTGAATTATACAGCCGGCTATCGTATGTGGCTTGAGGAGTCCACCCAGGAGCGACAGGGGCAGCACTTAGGAATTGGCTTCATATAACCAGCCACGTATATATTCTGACGGATCCCCTGAGGAGCAACAACAGGGTTTTGTAACAAACAATAAACACTTGCTACTAGTACTCGAGGCTGGTATTTTAGTTAAAGAAATGGAAGGATCATCGGATCTTCTAAGAAGGCCTCCTTCGATGCTGTGACTTGACCCAAAACCCGACAGGAAAGGGCCAAGGAGGCAATGCTTGTTGATGTAGTCATTTAGTTGATTGAAAACCCATTTCTTAAGTGCTTTTTCCACTTTTGCTCCGTCTTCATGAATGCAGCATATACAAGACCTGATGCATCACATATTTGTCACTAACCTTTGGAACACTTTAAAACCAAATCCATCACCTTGGCTGGGCGCAAATTCTCAAGATGTGAATCACTTTTTCCACCAGAATGTCCCAAATTTAAGAAAATATGCATCATGAAGAGTTCTTTGAGAGTTAGTTCCCCAAGATATAGCACTTGCTACCAAGAGATTCTTGACTTGTTGCCCTACTCAACACTCATGCAATAGCCTACACCTGTAATAGAGTAGAGTTATCTGAGTTTACTCAGTGCAAGACAGTAATGTGCCTATTCTCTTCTAGCCAGACCTGTAAACGACATCCTATTTCTGTTGTTCGTAATACACTGCTCTCCAATAAGTAAAGCCCTCTGCCACCTTGAATCGCAGTCCAGTTAGTGTTATTTTCTAATTCTGTTACGTTAAACATGCATATTACCTGATATTCCTTTCTATTCATGTTTCTTATTTGTCCTTTCTTTCAAGTTCTCTGCAATTGTAGCAGAGGGTCTAGTTCACGTCATAGAAAAAGTCATAAATATATAAAATTATTGTTCTGTGCCAGCAAGAAAAGCTTGCGCCGCTGCTCACATGCGCATGTGATCACGACTTGTGCCTATGCTATAACTTCTGTGTATGTAACGGAAGGTTACACCCCTGCTGCACACACTGTAGGTAGGTGTGTGTCCATCCGTGTGTGTAACCATGCACTGCTCCTATCTGTGCCCTTATTGTTCTGTGTATATGACGGAAGCTTTCACTGCTGTTGCACATACTGTAGGTAGGTGTCTGCCCATCCGTGTGTGTGTATAAGCATGCACTGCTCCTTTCTGTGCCCTTATTGTTCAGTGTATATGACCGAAGCTTGCACTTCTGCACATGCTGTACCTGCTCTGTGTCTTAGGAAGCGTGCGCTGCTTGTATCCGTTTTGCCTGTTCTGTGTATGCGGGAACCTTGCACTGCTGCTGCCACCTGTCCTCTGAAGGTGCCATGTGTTAGCACATGGACATTGATTCACTTTGAAGCCAGGGGTAGCAAAAGTGCCACTACACACACTCTGACCTCCAATGACAACACAGGGTTGACCCCCTTGCCCCGCCCTTTTCCCCTCAGCTTCCTTCTACATCCTGCTGAGGGGGAAGGGAAATGACCAGTGCGAGGAACTAGAGGATAAACATGGCTCTAAGAGACTAAACTATCCTCTATACAAAAGGGGAAACGATTGGCTTGGCCAATGCTTGCTTTCACTTGTTTAGTTATAGAGTCAGTCTAAGTTCATCCGATAATGCATCTCCCATTGGTACATCAGGTGCCACTTGTTTAACCAAGATGAAAGTAAACTGACATGTTATTATCAGCCTAGATGGATTTATCACTCTAGGTCAGATTAGCCTCTTTTCATCCGCCATCATGAACACATCTGCACCCTCTGTAGGACTGAGCGGGCCATTCAGTCGTGCCTTTCCTTTTCCCATTTTTTTCCCCCAGAAAGTCACTGCAGCTGCATTTCGAAGGTACACTGTGGGTAGTGTTGTGAATCTGCTTGCCGCTGCTTATCCCTGGAAACCGGGGGCTGTCTCTGGCTTTTTTTTAATCGAAATGGACGGTTTTGTTCCGTTTCCTTTTCATTCATGCCGTCCCATTTATGGTCCTTCTGGTTTTCTGCCACTAGGCCTCACTGTCATTGCCACCAGCATCAGCCAGGCCTGGCCAAAACCGGCAGCTGGGACTTCAATGCCGCCCCTCACGACGGCCCATTCCCTTGACAACATCTTCTCTCGGGACCAACTTCCCGTCGTGTGATTTAGGAGAGCCACCCTCTTCTAACCCTTTCTCCAGTTCTTTTTTTTCAGTTGAAACCATTTTTTTCGAATGTGAATCGCCGCATTGGATAAATTGAGTTATCATTTTTATGCCAAGGCAGCTACGCAATCCGCGGCCTACGTCACGCCCTCCGCGCGCATTCAAAATGGAACACCTAGGTGGCCGAATGGGACCCCCTGACCTCATATCCTGTTCCTTTCTCGCTCCGTGGCTGCCAGCCTCCCTTATAAAAAGAGAGAGTAGGGGATAATTGACAAGAAACATGGCCCACGGACAATGTAACAACAGCCCTCGGCAAGCGAGAAATGTATCCTAGTTTTCTAGGTGAACTTTCTCCCATCAATCTTTCCTTTAACCTCCATGTTAGTGGAAGCAATTGGAACACCCTCTCCCCACCCCTTAGCAAATGCTTTCTTTTGACTGCAGACAAAAAAGGAGGTCTCGGGACGCTGAGGTAAAATCTGGGTGGTATAGTGCTCGGGCACAATAGTATCACTGTTCGCCTGGCAATGGGTTGTGTTTTACAACAGGGGAGGGGAGACGCTGAATGGGCCGATGATGTGAAACAATCCTCGCGATTCAGGCCTACTGAGGCGTCGTCTGTTCCTGGGGGAATTGAACAGAATGGGGCGGCGAAGGCCAGAAAAGAACGAAATACGTTTACTTTACTAGAAAAAAAAATGCCCCTAAACCAGGAAACACTTCTCCGGGATTCTTAAACGAATTCTGTATTATCATTACTCGGACTTTTGGGGGTCGACAAAGCTGAAGGGTCGTGTGGCTAAATGTGTGCCGGTTCTTTGTGTGTGTGTGTGGGGCAGAATGGACCCCAATTGCCTGCTTTTCTAGGGTTCTCTCTGAAACGAGTGTAGTAGTGAAAGTGACTGGCTAGTGACTAAGATTGCGTGTGCAGTGACAATGCGGGCCCACTTCAGCCCCCCTGAAGAGGGTATTATGGCGAGGGGAAATATTTGCGCTCTGGAGATGACACTCTCCATTTTGTTAATGGCTCTCCTTGGGAGCTGATAATCGCCTCCACGGCTCTCCGGTCAGTTGTGCGCCGCTGTCCTCCAGTGTCAATGGGGCACTGGAGAAAGCATCCCGTTTTCCTCCCTACCAAGACAATCGCATTGTGCGTTCACCTACTTGAGAGAGGCGGGAAAGGTGAACACGAGGGTGTGCAGCGCCGTAAATTACAATTAAAACAAAAAGCCACGCGGAGGGTCACCCTCCCATAAATCAGGCTTCTTTAACTTGTTCATTTGGGTCCTTTTGGAAAGCACATGCAGGCCTTTGAGAGCCATGGCTGCTCGCGCAAGCCCATGCATCTTGGTCATGTTATGGCCTGGCGTGGCTGGCGACGGGACCCTTGGAATGCCGCAGCACATATTGCGCGTTATTTTCCGTCTCAATGCGTCCACGCCACCAGCGGCTGTGTGTTGCGCCAGACAGGTGGCCAGCATGAGAAAAGGCGTCACCAGAGGCACCCATGAAAGACGAAATCACAATTGGACAATTAAGTTGCATTTTGGTCAGGAGTTTTATTTCTCAACAGGCCTGGAGGCTTGTTGGAAGCACGACCTACCAATATTTAAATGTTTACAGACGCTGGGATTTTTCTAGATTCAAATGAATTTTAAAAAAAAGCCCAAAAAGGTGCAGGGGACAAGTTATGTTAACGCCACTAAGGCACAGTGCATTGCCACACCAGCGATTTGATCATGGTAGAAACATCTGCTCCAACCTACCCATGGAAACTTATATTTTCTCTAAACAACCAATGCAGAAATTGAATTTAATCGGTGCAAATGGCGTTATTTCAATAGTGCTTTATTATGTGAGGCTACCACACTGATGCGAGAATAATCTTGCAAATACTTCAGAATTTTTCTGCACATCCCCATATGGTAAATTATAGGGAAAAGTGTAAAAGTTTGTTTAACTATTTTTATTGTTTTTTAAATATTAATGGTAATTCATTTTATATATTTATTTAAAAAAGAGAACGATGGCAAAAATCACAGCATTAATAAAACATAATTTTAAATTAAATTTTTTAATTATTTATAATATTTCAGATTGAAATAAAATAATTTCTCTGAAATATAAATTAAGGAAAATAATCCACTCAAGGTAAATAAACTATATATTTTTACTATGTATTACAATTATAAAAAGTGATGTTTAGAATGATTTAAAAGTAATTTATTATTTTTAATAAACAGTTACATTAATAGTTCAAATAAAAACATGCTAATAAAATATTTTTAAATAAAATAAATGTTTTATTTATAGATACATTTTTTATAATAAATTAAATGTATTTATGTTCTTAAATTGTTTTAATAATTAAATTTAAGTTAACATTAGTTACCACAGGGTTTTATTTTAAGTCCTGCTGCCATTATTTCGTATGGAGGGTGTTGCAGTACCAATGGTTTGCCATGTGTGGTGCTGGACTTACTCCATCTCTGAACTGAAGTACATTTACTACTATTTTGGGGATTTTTGTTTGTAGTACCTCTAGTAGTGCAGTTTCTGAAAATGAATGGGTTTATTCTATTTTTGGTGGGTGCATGTCGCTGCTTCAGCCGTCTCTAAATTCTTACTTACTCCCTTCCCGTTTGTCTTAAATATTTCCTATTTCCAGCCACTCCCTGTGTTCATCCCACATTTACTTCTAAAACGTACACTTACGTGTGTAGATATTTCTGCAGCTGGGGTGGAGATCCCGCACATAAAAATAGGACAGCTTTAGTTTCTGCTGACATATTTATCTCAAGATTTGGACTGCCTTTAATAATAACACTTGTGAATAGATTCTTCCAGTCGTAGAGTGTTCTAACCTCTTTTGCAAAGCACAGTGGGACATATAAATGAGATCTATCAATCAACTGTGAATCAAAGTATATCCACCTAATCACAGATATTAGAACCGAACACAAGTGTTTCAGTGGTTTAATTTATGGACGGATGAATGAATGAATCTGGACTAATGTATCTACTACAGAAATCAACGTGCAACCTCCAGATTACAAATTTGATGCCTTTAATCTCTCTGAGGGGTTTATAAGAAGACAAGGGTACCCCAATATGTGAACCTGGGGTGGTAGGATATATTTAGAGAACAATGGTTCAGGTGTGGCTTAAAGGTCCAAAGCAAGAAGTACCCCAGAGGGGGCACCGTGTTTTAAGGATATGAAATTAATTCAGGTAGGAGCAAAAGAAAAGATCTACAGAGGGTCATGTAGGTCATGGAATGACAAGCATTTATTTGCAAATCTGTATAATATTCAGGTGCTCACATATAAAGTGAAAAAAAGCGTGACGTGATGGGTGATAGTGAAGTTTTAAAAAGGCATCGCATTGACAGTATTAGGAACTCCACAAATAATGTATACATAGTGAAAGGAGTTCATGTTGTTGGTTGGTCGACGGCGTTTCGAACCCAATTATTGGGGTTCATCTTCAGTACAAGGTGAGCAAGCTGAATTGATGGAGGTGCGCTGAGGCATTCAGATGAAGTTTAAAAACCGGCGGCCGTTGAAATTGAAGTTTGCAATCGGCGGGCGTGATAGGTGTAGAAGGCGCCAGCCACGGCAGCAGCAGGACGCTCCCGTCTGCACGGCTCCAGGCTCCCAATTAATGCCCTGTTGCTCGACGAAAATAATAAATCCACAACCGTGACATCATGCACCGCCAAGCTGCCTCCATATCGGGCTGATTAGTTATTACACACGAGTTGCATCGTATCCCCGCATACTTAACCTAAGTAATTCTGAGACGCGCCTTCTACACCTTTCACGCCCGCCGATTGCAAACTTCAATTTCAACGGCCGCTGGTTTTTGGGTTGGTCACTGGGGCACTATGTTTGAGGAACATGAACATCTTTTTTGATTACACTTGGAGGTGTGCTTTTTCAGATGTATTGTTGCTGTGTCAACGAGTGGAATAGGATTAAGTGAGCTAAGCTCATGTTTGGAGGCCATGGGCAGTGCAAGGGTGGAGAAACGGTAGGGTTTAGAATTGATAAGAAAGAAATGAAATTTGATTTCAGATGGGGTTGGAACATGAAAGATGGTATCTACGAAAACTTAGTAGTGCATATAAGCAAACCGTTTCACTTTACATACATTCAGACAAATTGATTGCCGATTAAGAACAGCACAACAACTATATTATTATTGGGGTAATTTAGATAAGTAATAGACGAAACAGCAGCATTTGGCAGGAGATGTAAATTAAATAAACAATGGGTACAGGACATTTGTCTTTCTTAAAGTGAAGTTTATAAATCCAAATAAATATGCTTATCTGTGCTCAGAAAAATCGCAAAATGTACAGGGCATTGTTTGCAACGTAAACAAGGAGGGCTGGCATACTTAGCATAAACACAATTAGAATAGTGATTGATCAAGTAACAACGCAGAAAGCAGCAATATATGACCCATTGGTATACATTTATTTTCAGCAATGTGTGATTTATTGGTATAAAGTTCAGCAGAGTACAGGCAGCTAATGACTGTACAAGTTCTGATAACTCTAGAAGCGGATAACTATGTGATTTTGATACGGTCAATAGCATAGGGGGTCATTACGATGACGGACGGATTTCAGTCCGTCCGCCATTGTATCGAATTTGGGGCCGCCCGCCTACAAGGCGGCGGTCCCACAGGGCAAATTATGATGTTTTGTATTGCGGCAGGTGCTGTGCTCTGCAGCACCCGCCGCAAGACAAAAAAGACACACCACACATATCCCTGCACTACGTGGCAGGCACCATGCGGTGCCTACCACATGGTGTAGGGATATAGAGGTGCCCCCCAGTGCCTACGTCCCTGGCCCAGTGGGTTAGGGGGGCACGCTACGGCCCCCAAATCCGTTTCCGCCTGCTGTTTTGCGGCAGGTTGACCGCCGCAGAACGACTGGCAGAAAGGGATATTGTAATCCCTACAGCAGTGCCTGACAGGCACCGCCGCCATTTTGGGACTACAGGGAGGTCCGACAGGCGGTCGGATACAGACCGCCTGTCGGGACCGTGGCGGTTGGAGTTTCCAACCGCCACCCGTCCAGAACCCATTATAATATGGTGGACGGAAATCCCTGTTCCGATGGCGGGAGACCGCCACCGACAGCCTGTCGGTGGCGGTCTCCACGCCATCGTAATCAGGCCCCTAGTACTTAGGCAGCTCAGCATAAATATTTATATATTCCAGTAACATCACTTTAAACAGAGAGGAAAAGGCAACCAACAAACAATTGTTGAGTAAAATCATCTGATGTGCAGCATGATAAGACAGTGGTTATCAGTGGTCGAAGTGGGGGGAAAAAAGTAGGGGAACTGTGGGTGGAGAATCAGAGGGCGGGAATAACCAGAGGATTGGGTCAGTGGGCGGAGTCGGAGGTATGGCCAGAAAGAGCAAATCATTCTAATTTTTAGTATTTGTTTGGCATTTCACTATCCAGTTACGGATTATTACGTTATTTAATTCAACCCATAGATACACGTTTAAGGTTTAATATGAGTTATTGACATTAAAATACATTCACAAAGTGGTATTCGTTTCCAATCACAGAATGTCCCAAATACGCTTAAAAGTGGAATCACAAGCCATATGTCTCTGAGCCATGGAGTTTCTGTCATCAGCACTTCTACTCCCTTTTTCCACATGAGCAGTTCAAACATTAATAGCAAAATATCCTAGTTTGCAAATGTTTTCTATATAATTATGGGTCTGCAATGTTAGCCACATAATACATCATCTGCTGCATATTTTGACGATTTTAACTAATAAATTGTTTGTAGCTCAAACAGATCAAGAGTTACTTAAAAATTTGACTTGTGTTTCTGCGAAGTAGACAGCCCTTTGCAAAGGTTGACTGATCACCTTTCTCACTGCTGCATTTGTATGTTACATTGGTACTAATAAGGCACAATCTTTGCAGAGATTGTTAGCATGTGTAAAAATGTCAAAATAATAAAGTATCAGAAAATATACTGCATTACACTGCAGCCCTTTTTTTGCTGCATAATTTAGTCAACACTGCGGCATAATTTTGTCCTCCTTTGCTGCATAATTTCAGTGGCCCCAAAGCAGGCAGCACATGTTAAAAGTGCTTGTGCATGAAGCAGAGAGACCATGAAGTTTGTGAACTTAGTTTGGCGTGCGTGCAAATCCTGCATAGCAGACCCCTGGTAAGTTGCAGCTACTACTGCTAAAACAAGGCCAATGGAGGAACCAATGGGTGAGGCGGACTGGCCTCAAGGGCAGGGGCGGCTTTATCGCTGGTGGACCCTTGTGCTCCCCAATGACTCCCTCCGCCACAGATTCCCTTACTACCACCCTTTAACAGTGCACCTCAAGTCTCCATAACCACACTCTGGCCAGATGCATTTAATTTGATTTACAGCGCCACTGATACCAGTGTAGGGTGTCAGAGCACTTTACATCACACACATTACACAGAGACAATCAATCATACGTGTGTAAATCACTGTATGGGAAATGTTACATAACACAAAGGACTACAAGGTGTAGGAGTCACATTACTACCATACTAGTAGTCAGTATAGTTTAATAGTGATTGGTCTGGAGAAACACAAACTCTGAATTTAGAACGTAATACCGTGGTTGGGGGTTCTCTTTAATAACCAGAATTGATTGCTATCCAAATGAACCCTTTTTCCAACATTAGGATAATTAAAGACGGGGGAAAAACCATAATGCTCTAATTTTTACCTTGCAGTTTGCATGCAGCTCTTAGATGACAGTTAAAAGCTCACTGTTCTATGTTAGGATTTTGTCTTATAAACTGCAAGTAACAAAAGGATCTCACTGACAAAAGCAGTAGCCCACTGACCTATTTACATTATGTGCACTTTGTGATCTGCATGGTACATGTTCTTTGCAGCAGACACATTAAACTCTCTGCGCTACCTTTCCACGAGTCAAAACTTCCACTTAACAAAACTCCATCTCCCTCTAGGAAGAACATTAATCACCGGAGTTATCATGACATTTTTATTGTTGCCGAAAATTACTGGAGTGAGGAAGAAGGCAGGAAGTGCTTTTAGAAACATAATATACCTGCAAAAATGACGCCCCCAACCGAAGTCAGCGCCCGGTGCGATCGCACCGGTCGCACCGCTCTAGAGCCGCCCTGCTCAAGGGTCCTGTGACCTCAGTGACAAAGTCACTGTCGCTCTAGGGTGTGCTGCTTCATAAGCCTGCCCGCAAGGCTGGAGGTGAACTTCAGTATGGATTGTAGTGGGCAGGCCTTCAAGGTTAACCCACAGTTGCTACTGCTAGAGTCCACCTGCTGGTGCTAAGACACCAGGGCTTCTAAGGTCTTGCGGGGCCTTCTAAGGTCTAGCAACGGAATGTGCTCCCTCAGGAGAGTGGTCTGGTGGACTGATCATGAAGGCTGAACCTGGCTCCTGAGTTCCAAATTTGGCAGCTCTGGCCAAAGTGCAACATCCTCTCCCCCACTGAACACCATACTGCCACACTGGGAGAAACTCGCACTACCTTCAGCTACAACCCAATTATTCCCCGCTATAAACACCTGGATGCAACTCAGTTCAAATTCAGCGCTACACAAGAGTAATATGCTGCCTGAAAAAAAGCAATAGTATCCCGGAAAAAGCAAACACTCATGCAAGAATAAGTAAAGCATGTGAAATGTAAACAGTAACAACATGGTTACCCTAATGGTTTTACATTCATTATTCAGAAATTAATGAGTGTTTTTGCCTTAAAAATTTAAGGACATGACTACAGGGCCCAGAAGGGACACGTGTCAATGTCCATTGCTTATATCCTTACAGAACGTAAGCAGCATGGTTTAAAAAGACCACATCTCTGAACACAGAGCCGCGGTACAAAATTTGTTTTCCAATCCACCCATCAAGCATATATTGCACAGTACCTCCAGCAATGGTGCACTTCCCCACCCAGGGAAAACAATGTTCAAAGAAAGACGAGTAAACAAAAAGTAGCGCTTCACTGGCAAACTCTGTAAAGTGGCGCTAAGGTGCTTGGGTGTGAATAAAATCATCTGTCCACTTTGCGACCACTCTATCTTGCTTTATTTTTTTTTTTCACATTTTGAACTTTTTATTTCTCTCCGTCCCAAGGCTGCACTTTGGAATAGAAACATGTCCGCAAAGACGACATTTCCAGCAAAAGTGTTTTTCTTTTTTAGATCCTTTTCAGGGAGGAACAAATAAACGAAAGGAGAGGAAAGAGGGAGTAATAACTGTTTCTTGAAGTCACGGTTTTCAGTAAGTGAGGAGGAGCAAGACAGAAACAGAAGGAGGAAGAGTAAGAAAGAGGGTGGGGGCAGCTGACAACAGCAGAGCAGAAGTGGACACTGAACTTGTCTTCTCTGGGCAAGAAGGAAGAGACAGGCCTTTTCCTTCTGTGCCCGAACGGCCAGAAATGCCGAGCCTTATCTATAGGCCTTGGCTATTTCTGCCGTCCTGGGACACGAGTTTAAAATTTAAAAAAGTAGGGGAACGAAATCCATTAAATTAAAGAAGTAGGGGCAGGCCGTGCCCTGCGGATCGCGCCCACTTCGACCATTGGTGGTTATGACATTTTAATTGGATTAACTTTGTGATGAGGGAGAGGCCTTTCACGAAAGTCACTTCCTTAGGTAAGTGTATCTTAATTGAGGCAGCAGATGAGTGCATGGGAAGAGCAAAGCCACTTACATCAGTTCTCAAATACCTCTCTATGAGATGAATAGGTTTATAGGAGACAGGGAATCTGGTCCTCTGTCCATAAGTTTTCCTGGATGAGCCCAGACAGGGATGATGCCCTCAAGAGATCCTCTAGGCAAGGACACTCTGGGACCTGATTATAGGAAGACACATAAGTCGCACGAGATGGAAGTCACAAAATGAGTGACAGAGCAACAACACTCAACCAACAATAGTAGAAATCACCTACAGGCTCAATCCCTGATCACTCAACCTCCAAGGGTGCCATGGAATTGTCATGGTGACTCTTATGATTGCTTCGAAGTGTGGTGGGAAATAAGCAGGATATCAGGTGGCAGTCAATGAAGGATGTTGGAGGACAGCAGGTAAGTCAGTATCTCCTGCTCTGATGAAGTCACAGCTCAAAACAGTGCTTGCAAAGCATTTTTTTTGTTTTTGTAATAAAGCAGATGGTACTGGGAGAGGTGAAGCCAGGCTTCAGTCAACCTCCTGATAAGACCAGGAACTGCCCTTTGTTTGTTTTGCAAAGAATGATATTTTTATGCTTTATTCCATTCTTCACTAGAGCTCTCATAAGGGTTGGTTAAGGTGGCAAGCTTCACCTTTGTAATGCCATACCATAGGGTGGTATTAGGTACAAACAAGTGCTCCTTAACCTGAGCATGCATGCAATTATAGATAAAGTAGTTGAGGACCAGTTAACTTGTTCATCTGTGGTTAATTCCGCAATACATTGAGACAACCAAATGACACAATGCTTCAGACTTAATGCATTTTCACACATGTGATAGTTTTGGTTGAAATGCTGCTTAGCCCCACAACCACCTTGCCACCAAACCATTCAAGATGCAATAGTAGACTTCTCCCAGTTTCAACAAGGACCGAAGATGTCACATTCTAATGAATAATAATGCTGTCCACTATATTGAGCAGAGCTATAAAGACCCCCCTCGGCCTTGAAAAAGCACCAAGCTAAATGGTGTAAAGGGGCGAAACATGTGCCGGCTAGTTCTATAACTAAAAGAAGAAGCAGAATGTTAGATTATTAAACATCTGCTAATAATAAATTTCACTGGGCATTGCACAGCAGCCTCAGTTCATATTTGTACTGCAACAATCTTGCCATGCCTTATAACCAACCATTATCATGCTGGTATTAACCATATGTGAAAAGGTAGTCTGGCCCTTCTTACAGTCTGTGCATACTTTTTGGTAGGAACTTTGATGAATCAGCACCACTACGTTCTATACTTTTGCTTTTTATTGGTACAAACTTAATCTGATTTTTCAAAGGCTTCTTCTCGATTACTTCTTAACAGATTGTTCTGAAAATCTTCAAACCATTTATGAAATCCTCCAGAGCAATGGTTGCATGTGTATTGCATAAAAATACAACCTGAGGAAAGTGCTTCTAATGATTCTTTTTTCACTGTTCATGCTTTGAAGAATTTTTCCACATAGAATGGCTTTTGCCAGGCTGACAAAACTAACGCAGTGAATGCCCTTCTTGCTGCAAAATAATTTTCTTCAGGTTACAATTTCAACACTGTTTTAAGGCGTTACCCCTGTTAAACCCCCGTCCTCCCCCTTTTTTTAAATGCATTTTGAGCGGGGAGCGGGGAGTACGCCCTTAACACCCCTAATCCTTTTCACATTCTCCCTGCCTTTTCACTCTTTTGAGCACGTCTCCCTCCTCCTTTCATGATGTTACATATGCATTTTTAAAGCCCTCTTAGCAACTGCCCACCCCATCCAAGCCAACCCCTTTATCCTCAATTACCACCTCTTTGCCTCAGTCTCCTCTTCTTCTTCCTTGCTTGGTTGGGTAGACATAAAAACATTCCCTACATTTGCTTATATTTGAGTGGGAATTGTAAATCTGACCCCTCCAAAGTCCAACACTTTCCCTATTGTTGCTTAGATTGGAGTGGCAATAGTAAATGTAACTGGGGGTGAGTGTCTGAAAAGTTTCAGCGCTCCGTCCATCATCTCCTTGTGTTTGCTTTGTTTGCCCTAAGTTGGCAGGGTATGCCCAGACATGGGTCCCTTGCTCACTTTGCCACTGGATTCAAGCTAGCTTGGCTGATGAGGGGTGTTACCCTGAAACCGGTCCCAGGATGCTTGTTTCTGGTCCAGGGAAGACCTGGCTTGGTAGTTAGGGCTGGACTGTTCCCATGAGGAACAGGGTCAAGACTGATTTGCATATGGCTGGGTCTGAACTTGGGTGGTGAAGTGAGATAAAGAACGATGATGGATTCTACCCAGATTAGTGACTGGGGGTGAGTGTCTGAAACGTTTCAGCACTCCATCCATCATCTCCGTGTGTTTGCTTCAATAGTAAACGTAACCCTTCCAAAATCCATCACTTTCCCTACTTCTGATTACATTGGAGTGGGAATAGTTAAACTGACCCCTTCAGATTCCAACACTTTCCATACTTTTACTTAGATTTGAATGGGAATAGTAAAGTATTAGTCCCCCAAAGACCAACACTTTCCCTGCTGTTGCGTACAGTGCAGTGGAAATAGGAAATATGACCCCTCCAAAGTTCACTACTTTCCTTACTTTTGCTTACGTTGAAGTGGGAATATAAAATTTGACCCCTCCAAGGTCCGACATTTTCCTTAGAATTCATCAGATTGAAGTGGGAATAGCAAATCTTATCCCTCCAAAATTGAACACTTTCCCTACTTTTGTCTATGTTGGAGTGGAAATAGTAAATCTGACCACTCCAAATCTATTTTTTTAATTGTTTTAATATATATTTTTTGTTTTAATTTTAAAAGTTAGTTTAATGTAAATCATTTTCTATTTTTTTATTAATGTTTTGTAAATTAATTTTTTTAATATTATTGTATATTTTTTAATTTTTAAAACTTCTGAGTTAGAAATATCATTTTATGCTTTTAAATATTATTTGCAGTTATTTTAAATTTTATATTTTTGATTTATGTTTGTAAGTTATAGTTTTTATATTACGAGTATATTTGATTAATTGTAATATTTTTAAAGTTAGTATATGTTTTAAAGTTAATATACTGTATATTAGTTGAAATTCAGTATAATTTCCCATTTTTGACGATTTTGTGGTCTTCTATTTTTTGTGGTGGGATTTTTGACTTTGCATACAAAGTATATAGAATCGATTTTTGTGTTCTCCATGTTTTTTAGCAATATTTTTATCGCTGATATTTTGTTAGCAGTATTTCATCAGCTGACCGCGAAAACTCCCCATCGGCCACTGGTAGAGCCACAAATTGACTTTGAGGTCTGGTAAACCAAGCATAAGTTCTTCTGAGGCCTCAGTTACCTTCAGCAGTAGGAAATACATTATATCCTATGCTCTAGGATCTGTAATCATACATGTGAAAGGGAAAGAATAAAGAAATGAGGAGGTGGAATAGCTAAAAGTGACTGGTCCATGAAAAACTGGGAGTGACAGGGAAGGAACGTGGGGAATATGGCGCATGAGTTGAAGTAGTAAGTCTTGATTAGGGAGCTAAATTAGGGAGACCAGCAGTACAACGGAAAGAGTGGAACAGGACAACATGATCCGTGACAGCAGAAGTAACTGGGAGGGGAGCAGAGGAAGTCTCAATGCTGATCAGGAGGATGCCAGAGATCAGAGACCAGGAGGAGAAGAAGACAACCACGGATGGCACCATCAACACACCCCGTACACACCCAGCCACTCACGTGAGAAAGCTCCTGGGCCCACTGATGCCACAGGTCATGGAGTGAACTATGACTTGAGGGAAATGTTATGGCAATGGCGGGCTGGTAAGAGGGAGGGTTGACAGTCAGTTAGGATGGGGAAAAAAATCACACCAGGTGGAACCGGTACTGTCACAAGCACTGATCTCTGAGGCAAAAAAATTAGAAGACATGCAAAAGAGCAAGAGATGGTGAGAGATAACACAGGTAATGGTGAGGTGGTGGTATAGTGAGGAGACCACTTTTGGATAAGCTCGAAAAATTGATTTCTTCATTACGAAAGGCAACCGAATTAGCTCTCCTGAGGGTGGCTACCAAACTGTACTGGATCTAGCTGGGAACCTGGATAGAACAGCTAAAGGAGAATAGCATATATCCTAAAATACGTTGAATCATTGAGCAGAGATTAAGAATTGGGCCATTACCAAATAGTTGTTCTTCCAATAAAAGAGTAATTTTTTAACCTCAAAAGGCAAGTACTTTATTATATATTGGGAAACTACCTTTATCCTCAGACAGATGGTGGGAAACAAAAGCAAAATAACGATGGATTAAACCCAGATCTGTGACTGGGGGTGAATGTTTGCCAATGTGCAGCATCTTGTGTGTTTTGCAAACATCTTGCCATGCCTTATAACCAACCATTATCATACTGGTATTAACCACATGTGAAAAGGCAGTCTGGCCCTTCTTACAGTCTGTGCATACTTTTTGGTGGGAACGTTGATGAATCAGCACCACTACGTTCTATACATTTGCTTTTTTTTGGTACAAACTTAATCAGATTTTTCAAAGGCTTCCTCTCAATTACTTCTTAACAGATTGTTCTGCAAAATCTTCAAACCATTTATGAAATCCTCCAGAGCAATGGTTGCATGTGTATTCCATAAAAATACAACCTGAGGAAAGTGCTTCTAATGATTCTTTTTTCACTGTTCATGCTTTGAAGAATTTTTCCACATAGAATGGCTTTTGCCAGGCTGACAAAACTAACGCAGTGAATGCCCTTCTTGCTGAAAAATAATTTTCTTCAGGTTACATTTTCGACACTGTTTTAAGCCGTTACCCCTGTTAAACCCCTGTCCTCCCCCTTTTTTTAAATGCATTTTGAGCGGGGAGTGGGGGGTACTCGCTTAACACCCCTAATCCTTTTCACATTCTCCCTGCCTTTTCACTCTTTTGAGCACGTCTCCCTCCTCCTTTCATGATGTTACATATGCATTTTTAAAGCCCTCTTAGCAACTGCCCACCCCATCTAAGCCAACCCCTTTATCCTCAATTACCACCTCTTTGCCTCAGTCTCCTCTTCTTCTTCCTTGCTCGGTTGGGTAAACATAACAACATTCCCTACATTTGCTTATATTTGAGTGGGAATAGTAAATCTGACCCCTCCAAAGTCCAACACTTTCCCTATTGTTGCTTAGATTGGAGTGGCAATAGTAAATGTAACTGGGGGTGAGTGTCTGAAAAGTTTCAGCGCTCCGTCCATCATTTCCTTGTGTTTGCTGTGTTTGCCCTAAGTTGGCAGGGTATGCCCAGACATGGGTCCCTTGCTCACTTTGCCACTGGATTCAAGCTAGCTTGGCTGATGAGGGGTGTTACCCTGAAACCGGTCCCAGGATGCTTGTTTCCGGTCCAGGGAAGACCTGGCTTGGTAGTTAGGGCTGGACTGTTCCCATGAGGAACAGGGTCAAGACTGATTTGCATATGGCTGGGTCTGAACTGGGGTGGCGAAGTGAGATAAAAAACGATGATGGATTCAACCCAGATCAGTGACTGGGGGTGAGTGTCTGAAAAGTTTCAGCGCTCCATCCATCATCTCAGTGTGTTTGCTTCAATAGTAAACGTAACCCTTCCAAAATCCATCACTTTCCCTACTTCTGCTTACATTGGAGTGGGAATAGTTAAACTGACCTCTTCAGATTCCAACACTTTCAATCAATCAATCAATCAATCAGGGAGTTGTAAGCGCGCTACTCACCCGTGAGGGTCTCAAGGCGCTGAGGGGGGTCCGCAGATCTGTTTAGCCGAAGAGCCAGGTCTTGAGGGTCTTCCTGAAGGTATTCAGGGAGGGGGCGCGTCTGATGTCTGCCGGTAGCTCGTTCCAGGTCTTGGCTGCAATGTGAGAGAAGGATCTTCCGCCTTCTCTGGCTCTGTGGATGCGCAGGGTTTCGGCCAGTGCGAGATTGGAAGATCGGAGGTTTCTTTTGGGTACGTGGAAGTTGATTCTGTCGTTGAGGTATTTGGGTCCGTTGTTGTGTACGCATTTGTAGTCATGAGTGAGGATTTTGAAAGTGACTCTTTTCTCCATGGGGAGCCAGTGGAGACTTCGTAGGTGTTGGCTGATGTGTTCGTGTCGAGGGATGCAGAGGACGAGTCTGGCGGCGGTGTTCTGTATTGTCTGGAGTTTGCGGAGTAGGGACTTGTTGATGCCGGCGTAGAGTATGTTTCCATAGTCCAGTCTGCTGGTGATGAGTGCGTGGGTGACTGTCTTCCTTGACTCAGGGGGGTCCACTTGAAGGTCTTGCGGAGTATGCGGAGGGTGTTGAAGCAGCTGGAGGTGACGGCGTTGACCTGTCGGTTCATGGTGAGTGATGAGTCGAGTACGATGCCGAGGTTCTTGGCGTGGTCTGAGGGGGTAGGTGGGCTTCCGAGGGCGGTCGGCCACCAGGTGCTGTCCCATGCAGAAGGGGTGGTACCAAGGACGAGGACTTCTGTCTTCTCGGCGTTGAGCTTCAGGCAGCTGTTGGTCATCCAGACTGCGACGTCTTGCATTCCTTTCTGGAAGTTGAGTTTGGCAGTGGTGGGGTCTTTTGTGAGGGAGAGGATGAGCTGGGTGTCGTTGGCGTAGGATACGATGTTGAGGCCGTGTTGTCGGACGATGGCTGCGAGGGGGGCCATGTAGATGTTGAAGAGGGTGGGGCTCAGTGATGAACCCTGTGGGACTCCGCCGTTGATTTTCATGGGGTCGGAGAGGAAGGGTGGGAGTCTGATCCTTTGGCTTCTTCCAGTGAGGAATGATCGGATCCAGTCCAGGGCTGTTCCTTGTATGTCTGCGTCGTGTAGTCTGGCGAATAATGTGCGGTGGGAGACTGTGTTGAATGCCGCAAATAGGTCGAATAGGATGAGGGTTGCGGAGTGGCCTTGGTCCAGGAGGGTGCGGATGTCGTCTGTGGCGGCGAGTAGGGTGGTCTCTGTGCTGTGGTTGCTTCGGAATCTGGATTGGGACGGGTCGAGGACGGCGTTCTCTTCAATGAATCGTGTCAGTTTCCTGTTTACTGTTTTCTCTGCAACTTAGGCTGCGAAGGGGAGGAGTGAGATGTGCCGATAGTTCTTGAGGTCGGTGGGGTCAGCTGTGGGCTTCTTGAGCAGGGGTCTGACTTCTGCACGCTTCCAGTCATCTGGGAAGGTGCCTGTTTTGAAGGTGGTGTTGATGGTGCGTTGTAGTTCGGGTGCGATGGCGGCCGCGGCTCTGTGGTAGATGTGAGGGGGGCAGGGGTCGGTGGGGGCCCCCGAGTGGATGCTTTTCATGGTCGAGGCGGTGTCTTCGGCCGTGATCGGTGTCCAGTTGGAGATGGTGGGCTGGCTGGTGTTTCTGGGGGCGGGGGCCGTCTGTGGCGCCTGGTGGATCGTCGATGAAGTTGTCGTAGAGGTTTTTGATCTTGAGGTGGAAATAGGTTCCAAGCTTGTCGCAGAGGTCTTGGGATGGGGTGATGTCTGTGGCTTCGCTGCGTGGGTTGGTGAATTCCTGAATGACACTGAAAAGTTCCTTGGAGTTGGTGGAGTTGGCCAGGATTTTGTTGTGGATGAAGTTCCTCTTGGTGGCTCTGATCTGGTTGTGGTAGTCCGTCATGGCGTCCTTGTAGGTGGTGTGGTTTTCGGTTGTCTTGGTGTTTCTCCAGTTCTTCTCCAGGCGTCTGCAGGTGCGTCTGGCTTCTTGGAGAGCGGTGGTGAACCAGGCGGCTTTCCTGGGGCATTGTCTGTCGGGGTTGCGTAGCGGGGCGAGCTCGTCTGCGCAGTTGAAGATCCAGTTGTGGAGTTCTCTGGCTGCGTTGTTTGCGTCGGGTGCCCAGGTGTGGTTGTCTCTGGTGAGGGTGGAGTTAAGTTGCTCGTCGGTAACCTTGCTCCAGTTCCTTCGAGGTGGGCGTGGGGCTGGTTTGGGTGCCTTGGGTTTGTTGATGGCGAAGTGTACGCAGTGGTGGTCGGTCCATGGCGGGTGCATTGTGTGGCTGAATTGGACGCTGTTTCCTGCCGCGAAGATGGGGTCGAGGGTGTGTCCTGCTCTGTGGGTCGGTGTGTTGACGAGTTTTTTAAGTCCGATGCTGGCGAGGTTGTCACGAAGGATAGTGGAGTTGGGGGCGCTGGGGTTGTCGAGGTGGAAGTTCTGGTCTCCAATGAGTATGTAGTTTGCTGAGGCGATCGCGTGGGGTGCAATGAAATCGGTGATGGTGGTGGCGAAGGGTGTTCGGGGGCCGGGGGGTCTGTAGATGAGGGTTCCTCGGAGTGTGGCTTTGGGGGTGGTCTGGATCTGGAAGTGCAGGTGTTCGGCAGAGGGGAAAGTTTCGCTGGAGGTGGTGAGGCGGAGGGTGCTCTTGTGGGCGATGGCGAGGCCCCCTCCTAGGTGGTTGGGGCGGTCTTTCCTCTGGATCTTGTATCCGTCTGGGATGACGGTGCTGATGTCGGGGCGTAGGATGCGTTGGTCCAAGTCTCTGTGAAAAAGGCGATGTCGGGCGAGAGAGAGTCGAGTAGGTTACAGATTTCCATGGCGTGTTTGTGTACGGAGCGTATGTTGAGGAGGATGCATTTTAGGGTGTCGCCGTTGCTGTCGTCGGTGGTGTTGGAGGCCGGGGTGGTGGTGAGGGTCTGGCGGCAGTGGAGGCAGGAGAACTGGCTGTGGGTCGTGTTTGGCGAGGCCTGTTGGCATTCTCTAAGTCTTCCAGGGTTGAGTGCGAGGAGGGTGGTGGTGTCGTAGCGATGGGTAGTGTGAGGTCCAGGGTTCCTGGCGCTGGCCGCGGTTGGGTCGCAGACAGGCACAGACGGGCTTGCCTTTGGTGCGCCTTTAGCACGCCAGCGGCGCGCCCGCTGCGCGACCGCGCACCGACCGCCATTAAGTAGGGGAGGTGGGAGGAAGGAGAGGCTGGGAGGCGGGGGAATTCCGGAGGGGAAGGGGCTGCAGCGGCGAAAGGCGAAAGGAACAGGCAGGCACGAGAAAATAAAAACAGTGGTGGAATTAGAGCAAGACACAGATGGGCACAATAACAGTGGCACAACAGGGAAAAATTAAGAAAAAAAAACGGCTGAAAAAGGTTAAGGTGGTTGCAGGCAGTCTGGTCCCAGTTGGAGCAGGCAGCAGGCAGCAGGCGCAGGAGCGGGCAGCAGCCTCGAACCTCCCAAGGTGGAGGTCGGGTCTGGAGGCAAGAGACGGCATAGCGGAGCTGCAGGGAGAGAGTGGACCTAGACCGAGGGTCGGAGGTCTTACACTTTCCATACTTTTACTTAGATTTGAGTGGGAATAGTAAAGTATTAGTCCCCCAAAGACCAACACTTTCCCTACTGTTGCTTACAGTGCAGTGGAAATAGGAAATATGACCCCTCCAAAGTTCACTACTTTCCTTACTTTTGCTTACGTTGAAGTGGGAATATAAAATTTGACCCCTCCAAGGTCCGACATTTTCCTTAGAATTCATCAGATTGAAGTGGGAATAGCAAATCTTATCCCTCCAAAATTCAACACTTTCCCTACTTTTGTCTATGTTGGAGTGGAAATAGTAAATCTGACCACTCCAAGTCTATTTTTTTAATTGTTTTAATATATATTTTTTGTTGTAATTTTAAAAGTTAGTTTAATGTAAATCATTGTCTATTTTTTTATTAATGTTTTGTAAATTAATTTTTAAATATTGTTATTGTATATTTTTTAATTTTTAAAACTTCTAAGTTAGAAATATCATTTTATGCTTTTAAATATTTTTTGCAGTTATTTTAAATTTTATATTTTTGATTTATGTTTGTAAGTTATATTTTTTATATTACGAGTATATTTGATTAAATGTAATATTTTTAAAGTTAGTATATGTTTTAAAGTTAATATACTGTATATTAGTTGAAATTCGGTATAATTACCCATTTTTGACAATTTTGTCGTCTTCTATTTTTTGTGGTGGGATTTTTGACTTTGCATACAAAGTATATAGAATCGATTTCTGTGTTCTCCATTTTTTTTAGCAATATTTTTATCGCTGATATTTTGTTAGCAGTATTTCATCAGCTGACCACGAAAACTCCCCATCGGCCACTGGTAGAGCCACAAATTGACTTTGAGGTCTCGTAAACCAAGCATAAGTTCTTCCGAGGCCTCAGTTACTTCAGCAGTAGGAAATACATTATATCCTATGCTCTAGAATCTGTAATCATACATGTGAAAGGGAAAGAATAAAGAAATGAGGAGGTGGAATAGCTAAAAGTGACTGGTTCATGAAAAACTGGGAGTGACAAGGCAGGAACGTGGGGAAATTGGCGCATGAGTTGAAGTAGTAAGTCATGATTAGGGAGCTAAATTAGGGAGACCAGCAGTACAATGGAAAGAGATGGAACAGGACAACATGATCCGTGACAGCAGAAGTAACTGGGAGGAGAGCAGAGGAAGTCTCAATGCTGATCAGGAGGATGCCAGAGATCAGAGACCAGGAGGAGAAGCAGACAAACACGGATGGCACCATCATCACACCCCGTACACACCCAGCCACTCACTTGAGAAAGCTCCTGGGTCCACTGATGCCACAGGTCATGGAGTGAACTATGACTTGAGGGAAATGTTATGGGAATGGCGGGCTGGTAAGAGGGAGGGTTGACAGTCAGCTAGGGATGGGGGGAAAAAATCACACCAGGTGGAACCGGTATTGTCACAAGCACTGATCTCTGAGGCAATAAAATTAGAAGACATGCAAAAGAGCAAGAGATGGTGAGAGATAACACAGGTAATGGTGAGGTGGTGGTATAGTGAGGAGACCACTTTTGGATAAGCTCGAAAAATTGATTTCTTCATTACGAAAGGCAACCTAATGAGCTCTCCTGAGGGTGGCTACCAAACTGTACTGGATCTGGCTGGGAACCTGGACAGAACAGCTAAAGGAGAATAGCATATATCCTAAAATACGTTGAATCATTGAGCAGAGATTAAGGATTGGGCCATTACCAAATAGTTGTCCTTCCAATAAAAGAGTAATTTTTTAACCTCAAAAGGCAAGTACTTTATTATATATTGGGAAACTACCTTTATCCTCAGACAGATGGCGGGAAACAAAAAACATGGCAGAGGGAAACTGAAAGCATATGGAGCACAGTCAGGACCAAGATAGAACACCCACTCAGATTTCAAGCAAATTGCTTAACATTCATGAGCACTTAATGTAGAGCTCATTAGAGAAGTGTTATTTCAGATACTCTTGTGATGGTCCACCCCCACTTGTTAAACACAAGGTATCAAGTCAGTGTTCCACCTTAGGACGACTCAAGAATATCGTTGGTCGATAATATTGTGATAAAATATTGTGGTGTCCAGAACACCATCACACATAGGGCCTTATTACGAAGAGTGTCGGAAAGCCTCCGACTTGAGGTCGGAGGCTTTCTGATCCTCATTGTCGGTTTCACTTCCGATGGCCTAATTACAATCTAGGGGGTCGAAAGTGAAACTGGCCGGTCATTTTGGCTGGATTCCAACGGGCTCAAGGAGACCGTCAGCCAGTCAGAAACCGGCCCATAATCCCTATGGATGTCACTTCCGCCGTAGGGATTACGATGCTCGGTTTCCGACAGGCTTTCCATGCTGGGCTTTCTGACATGGAAAGCCTGTTGGAAAGTGAGTTTGGGGGCCCTTAGCAGGGCCCCCTTCTCCTTACAGCCTCTGGTTGGGGGCCGAGGGGGAACCTATGGTGCCCCCTGTTAATCTCTGCACCATGTGGCAGGCACCTTAAGGTGCACCTTAAGGTGCCTGCCACACAGTGCAGGGATTAACACAATCTCCCATTTCTCTATGGGAGCTTTGTGCTACGGCCAGTTTATGGCCCAAGCACAAGCTCCCATAGAGAAATGGGTGAATGCGACCACACCATGTGCGGTCGTATTGTAAGTGCAGTGTTGGAACCGCTGACTGGAGGTCGGTCGGCAACTCCGACCAACATCGTAATCGAGCCCATAATATTGAAGGTAACAATATCAACTTTGCAAACTATATGAATCTTAATAATTTCATTTTCTATAGCATCTTTGTAATTAATGTCACTTTCTTGCAAGATTTTTTTATTTATTCTTTTTTAGTGTTATAGATGCTTTCTTCTTAATTTAAGTATGTATTCATTAGTCAGAAATAACTTTATTAAAGTTTTTGCAATTATTGGTAATAATTCAATACACTTTACAATATTTTCTATTTAAATTGGATCATGTTTAAATATTGTTTGAAGTGTTTTCCAAATGTTTTTCATTTTTGTCAGTTAATAGCTTTGTAGAGAAATAGGGTGGGAAGGTTTTAAAATATAATCTAATTAATTATGCAATGTATTATTTGCTTATTCATTAAATTATTTTTTATAAATTAAGTAAATAATTTATGACATGTTATTTTACTTTTATTAATATGGTTTGTTTGGTATGCTTACAGATAGGGTTGTAATTTTGTTTAAATATATAGTTGATTTATTTTGATCAATTGTTTAACAACTAATTACTTTTTTTTATTAATGTAATAAGGCTCTGAATTTAGTTATCAGATTTTATTGATTATTCATTTTAAATATATAATAGGATTGTTGTGTTCTTAGTGAAATTGAGTGTGAATAGTTTTATTAAAACATTGAATTAATATTAATATTGTGCATTTACAGTTAGGGCCTGATTTGGAGTTTGGCGGTGCTCCTGCAGAACCACCACCCTTGTGCTGGCAGGAGGACCTCTAAGGCCGTGGTGTGCCCGCCCGCTGGATTCTGAGTTGAATCCAGGGCGGACGGGTGGTGATGTGGCTGTCTCATGGCGTCGGCAGTGTTAAGCAGACTGCCGCCGTGACAGCGCCTACGTTCCTGCATGCCACACCGTGCAGGAATGGGGGTGCAATCTAGGAGGGCCCGCATGCACCCCCAAGAACAGAAGCAGTAGGGGGACCTGTTAGGGCCCCCTTAGTTACATCTCTGCTACCCTTTTTCATGGCAGGCTCACTGCCATAAAATGGGCGGTGGAAATGCAACTCAGAATATGCTCAGCGGTGCGGCATCGGCACGCCAGCATATTCCTGCCCCTTTCCGCTGTGCCACACTGCCGCAAGATCCTGGATCTGATGCAGAGGCGGTGGTCCTGTGGTGGTCCGACTGCCACACTCTAAATACGGCACACGGACCTGCAGTGGTGGCGGTGGTCGGACCGTCACCACGAGTATGGCAGTCCTAGGACCGCCGTACTCAGAATAAGGCACTTAGGGGTCGATTACGATGGCGGTCGGAAAAGCATACCGACCGCCATGGTAGCGGCAAAAAACCGCCCGCATGGCCAACGGGAAAAACGCCGGATACATTACGATGAACCGGCAGAATAATCCGTCCGCGGCGGCGGGAGACAACGAAAACCGCCCGCACTCGCCGGACCAGCTGAAAATCCGACCGCAACGGCCGGATACTCAGCGGAAAAGCCAAGAACCGCCGCCATGCACACGGAGTAACCGCCCGTGACATTATGACATCCCCGTTACCACCATGGTACCTACCTATGAATCCGACCGCATCGTGCGCGAACAGTGATGAATCCGATAGGCGGCGGAAGGGCTGCAGCATAGCCACCGCTGCCGAGGAACCGCTGCGGAGGATCCGCAAAAAAAATGGCGGACGTAGAAAAAACACGAAAAAAAATACAAACAATGCACACAGTGAAGTAGACCTGTCCCAATACAAACCAAAAGTGCCCAATGACAACAGCCCCAGAAATTTCAAAATAACCAATCACAGGACAACACACACAACACACCTGACAGCAACATACCAGCTTGCCACACCCCCATAGCCGAGCATAAAACCAGCCCCTCCCTGACCACAATCCTTTGCTACACTCCACAACTGAAGGTCCCAACCCCAGAGAACAAAGGAGAGGCAAACCTGCACACATCACCACCACAACACACACAACACCCACACAACTGCACCACAGAACATCTGCACAGCACACACCATGGCACCACACAAAATGCCAAAATTCACTGATTCAGAGCTTGCAGTCAAGGTAGATGAGATAATAAGAGTTGAACCACAACTCTATGGCAACATGGTCCAACACACCCCATTAGCCACAAGAACCCAAATGTGGGTGAGGATAGTCAATAAGGTCAATGCAGTAGGGACCACCCCCCGCAACAAGCAGGAAATACAGAAGCGGTGGCATGACCTGAAGACCGTGGTGAAGAGGAAGAGGGCCAAGAACCGTCAGCTGGCTGACGGGACTGGTGGAGGCACTCCCATCCCACCCAAACCATACAGTCCGTGGGAGGAGAAGGTCCTTGGAATCCTACATCCAGAGAGTCTTGAAGGAATCCGCGGGGGACTGGAAGCTGGTAAGTACAAACCAATGAATATCATCACATTGCCATGTACCGTCTTGCACAACTTCAAACCCACAACCCCTAGGCCAAAGGACATTCGTCTGACCCACAATACCCAAAACAGGTCACACAGATGTAACCACCACTCAACCTGATAAAGCACAAAGCTAAACAAAATCAACTGGGTTGCATGTGTACAGACAAAAAGCACTACAACACACACCAGGCCCCCTCTCCCACCCCTCAGCAGGATGGAGCACCCCACCCAGAAGCATGTGTCAGCCATTGAACGCTCCCCCACCACCTAACAGGTAGGTAGCCATCTTCACAGGGATGGGGAATGTGTATCTGGAGGCAGCACAACAACTCCCAACAGGCCCCCCTCTCCCACCCCTCAGCAGGATGGAGCACCCCACCCAGAAGCATGTGTCAGCCAATGAACGCTCCACCACCACCTAACAGGTAGGTAGCCATCTTCACAGGGATGGGGAATGTGTATCTGGAGGCAGCACAACAACTCCCAACAGGCCCCCCTCTCACACCTCTCAGCAGGATGGAGCACCCCACCCAGAAGCATGTGTCTGTAAGTAAAAACCAAAGTGACACTGCACAGGTAATCAGACAGTGCATGCACCCCACCATCACTCAACAAAAGCATTGAGAGACATGACAACATGAGGCTCTACTTCACACAAAAATAGAAAAGAAAAGCACAGCCATTGACAGGATGCAGACAGCTCAGCGTACGTAACTGTGACAGAAACAGAACTGTGACTCTCAACAAATATGTCCAAGCAAACGGGCCTCTGACATGCATCACCCAGACTTCCCTCTGTAGCGTACATGGGTGCTGATCATGAAGGGCCATGGGAAAAACAAACTAGCATGGTCTGCTGTATAAAGAAATACAAGCACAGGACATGTCAACGGTATGCATGTGATGACAATGGCTAGTCCATGCACACAGGTAATGTCTGCCAGGCAGAGTGATCAGCAAAGATGCTGAACATCAACTTGTAGTCATGCCAGTTGTCAGATGACAACCTCACATTGAAATCACCAATACTAGACGTGTGGCATGCTAACCAATCACAGGTCACACCATTGTGAAATGATGAATGTAACTCTACTTCATGGCATGAGGCACATCACTGTGCAGACATACAATGTGTGAAAAAGGCAACTGTGTGTAGCATAACATGTAAATAAGAGACATCAAACACAGCAACCCTGAGGTGTGTAAGGCAATTACCATCTACTTCCTGTCCCACAGGTGACCAACAACTGACTGCAGAGGACGACAACCTCAACCAGCACAGCCAGTCACCAGCTCCTGAACATCTCCCCTCGGATGCAGACTCCCTGGATAATGAGGAGGAGGAGGACCAACCCGGACCATCTGGTGTGGCAGGGCGTAATGTGTCCCAGGACCCCACAGCCCCACCACCCTCAGCAACAACATCAACGCAGAGCCCTGCTGCAACGACCTGTGCCACCACCACCTCCACCACCACTACCACTGCTGCCTGCAACACTCGCCCTGCTCCAGAGGCCAACCAGACCACAACAACTGCGGAGGTACGGGAGAGTAGGCCGGTGCCCACAGGAGGGAGGCAACAGGGCCGTGACAGCAGGCCAGGTGTGAGGACAAGGCTGACCCAAAGGGAACAAGACCCTGGCACTGAATCACTGGCACACATTGACAGAGTTGTGGGGGCCTATGAACACGCCCAGGGACAGTTAAGGCAGGCTCAGCAGGATGCCCATGAGCAACAACAGATGCTGCGCTCAATTGACAACCGCATGGGCCAACTCGTGGCCTGCATGGGCCAAATCAGGGACCTCCTGGGCCAGCTAGTGGGGTTCCTCAGGGACATGCATGCGGCACCGCCAACACCTACAGCTCCCTCCGTTGTGCCGCAGGATGACAGACCCCCATCCTCCCCTGCGTTCAGCGAGCATGGGGACTCATCAGACACCACTGGCCATGCACCTGTGTCCCCCCTGCCAAAAGAGCAAGGGGCCGCCCGAAAAAATCATTGGGAGCATCCCGTGGCAAAGCACCTGGCAAAAGCCAGTCAAGTAGCCAGCCATGATGGCACCCCTCTTCACCCTGCTGTGTACCCTGCAGACTGTCCCCACACACAATGCCGTGGGAATGGCAAATGACTGTTGGACTGTGTTACCATACTGATCTTGTGTATACTCTATTGTCTCATCTACCATCACTGACAAATCTGTTATTCACCATTCACAAATCTGTAAATATCACATCTACATCACATGTATCCACTGTAAATAAACACTAATAACGCACCAATGTAGTTGTCACTGTTCCATGTTCATCACAGTATGTTAACTCACACCCATGATTACAATGTCACAGGAGCAGGGATACTCCGCAGGCAAGTAGAGGCTGAAGGGACCTAGGAAAACACAACAGAACATCAGTTGCTACTCAGGTGGTGGACTAACAACCATCACACAACACAGCACATCAAGGTACGACAATCTGCACATGTCACAAGGAGCAACTGTACCAACATAGACATCAAGTAGCTGTGTCAAAAGATCTCTTACCATACACATCTGCAGCCAGCACTGACTCTGCAACATGCTGTAGTCCCAAAACTCACATACACATATTCACCAAGCACAACATCATCAGACAACAGCCAGTTTTGACATTGCCACTGACCATCAAGTGAAGTAGTTGTTGATGAGCTGCTGACGCTGTCCAACACCTTCCTCCTCTCCACTATCCTCGTCACTTGACATTTGGGTGTTTGCAGGTGGGGGCTGTGGCTGGTCATCATCATCCTGGATTAAGGGGATCCCCTTCCGCACGGCCAGGTTGTGTAGCATGCAGCATGCTACCACTATCTGACACACCTTGACGGGTGAGTACTGCAGAGCCTCTCCGGTCTTGTCGAGGCATCGAAAACGCGATTTCAGGAGTCCAAATGTTCGCTCAATGACCCGACGTGTCCTCCCATGGGCATTGTTGTAGCGCACTTCAGCTGGTGTCCTGGGATTGCGAAGTGGACTCAGCAACCAAGGTCCGTTGGGATATGCAGAGTCACCTAAGTGTGAAAGACACATACAGATTGAGTGTCTGACATGTGTCCGAGGACAGCATGGCACACAAACAGCACACGACTCAACCCTTTGTACTCACCCACAATCCATGCCCGCTCCGGCGCCAGATTGGCCATCAGCTGTGGTAAAATGCTGTTGCGCATTATGTGTGAATCGTGGGCTGATCCTGGAAACTTTGCACAAACGTGTGAGATGACCATATCTGCCTGGCACACCACCTGCACATTGATGGAATGATAATGTTTCCTATTTCGGTAAATATGCTCCCGTGCTTGGGGTGGAATCAGGGAAACATGTGTGCCATCCATTGCACCAACTACATTAGGAACGTGTCCAAGTGCATAAAATTCGCCCTTCACATCCACCAACTCCTGCCGCCTGGGGAAATGTATGAATTGGTCCCTGTGTTGCATCATAGCCAACAGGACATCACGTAGCACCATGCTGAATGTTGGTTGGGACATCCCCCTGCAATGCCCACAGTTTGCTGGAAGGATCCCGTAGCCACGAAATGTAGGAATGCCATCACCTTTGCCGTTGCCGTGAGTGCTGTTGGGTATGTCCTGCGTGGAAGCAGGTGTGGCTCCAATATTGCACAAAGTTCCAGGAGGTTTGTCCGATCCAGACGGAATCGCCTGATGATGTCGGTATCCTCCATGTTAGCCAGCAGGGTGAAGGTACGAAACACATTAGGTCGCCTCCTAGGTGAGATGAAAGGGGACACGTCATAGCAACATAAATTAGGATGTGCACAAATTCATAAAGTCTGTCCTGTCACGGCGCTAACATTGACTGTCATCCCTGAAAGCACACAGTGCAATTCAGTGTTGTCCCAACATGAGACAGATTAATTGTACAACTGTCATGGATTTGCACAGTCAGTAGACACAATACGAACACTGTCTATGTGAATGCCAAGAGTCACATATCGAGCTGAGGTGGACTCAGCCTTGGGTGTACATGACACAGGACATGTGTGAAGCAGAGACACTGCTGGCTTCCACGTTGCTGCTGTACCTGCCACACCTCCTTGGCCAATAATTGCAGGGGACACATCAACAACACAATGTGGATAGATCATTGGGATTGTCTTTGTACTCAGTGCCACTTCGAACACACTCAAATTCAATGACATTCACATCCCAAACCCATACATGTGCCAATGTCATCAGTACACAGGCCATATCTGCTGCTGACTTGAATACAAAGTCGGACAGTGACAGATGATGTCACGCCTGTGCAGAGTATGTGTACCACTGTAACAGGCCACCATTACCCCACTGCCCAATACTCTCTACAAGCACACAGATAGCCAATGTGGCACACATTAACAATAGATGAGGGACGTGATCAGCAGGGCCTGTATGCACCCTTAATCTTCCCCCATTTTGGACATTTACATGCAGCATCAAGGAGGGACTGCCCAAGGACACATGTGCACCACAACACATACCATGGTGATACACATCCAGCTGTTTCAAGACACAACAGTGCCACAACACAAACATACAACACTACATGGACAATGCCAAGCCAGTATGCCAACAAGTCTACGCATGAACAGACTGTATGCATTACATATGGACAACTGGCTCAGACACCTGACACCAGTGGATGTAATTTTACACCACATGTCCCAAAGGACATGCATCCTGACCCTCATTCCACACAGGCTGTCAGGCCCAACACAGCATACAATCAATATCCCACATCTAACAAACATGCTGGCTGTGCATGAGTAGTGGGACACTGGTACCTCACATTGACCAAATGTCGGAGTTGGATGAGTGTCACAGGCACAACAATCAAGGTACATCTCACCTGTCTTGGGTGCCCACTCCATCCTGATACACCAGCAGATGTGATCCACCCACACAGTGCTGGAATAGATGGTGAGCAAGGATGGCTAGCACCCCATAGCATGCACATACACTAGTGTTGGTGGCAACACACTGCACACGTGTGCCACTTGTGCTGACCATCCAACATTGCAGACAATTCCCGCTAATCAGTGCACACACATTGCACAGGCAATACTGGACACCCATAGCCTGTGGACAAATGTTGCATACTATATTCCATACAGTTAGCACAATCCACAACCGTGCATGCAGTCCATCTGCCAACGCAACATTCCTGATGTGAACAATGGACATGCACTGGTGGCAGGTGAGTAGCACCGGAACACAGCACAACACTCAAAAACATAGTTTAGCTAAGCACCATTGTTGAAATGTACATGTCACTGATTCACATACAACAGTCCAAACAACATGAGCACAGACCTGACACTACCACATAGGTCCCTGTGGTTACAGGTGGCAGACATGTAGCAAAGACATCTGCTCTGGCCGTCTACCCAAGTGACAAACAATAATAATGCAACGGATGCCAGGTGTGGTGCTGAAGTACTCGTCATCCTTTAGCAGGTCGAGCCCCCCTGTACATGTGGACATACACTGCAGGAGTTGCCAGTGTGTACAAAGACATTACATGCGGCATGTAATTGGTCTTAGCAATAACACAACAGGGTGACATCTGTTTCCAATGATGACAGTCATGCTGAATAAATGAGTTCATCTGGGTTTTCAGTGTAACACATGGGCTCAGGTGTGAGATAGTGGTCAGCATGGGTGGCAGATACGACATTGTGTGTAAATATTGCTCAACATAATGGAGTACAGTGTTCCATTTGGTGTGAGACGTTACACATTGGCTGACATTTGTGACAGGAGACCATATCAATGTTATCCAGTGCCATGTGCCACTGTACGTATCCACTGTGCGTAGTACAGTAATGACCATTGATCCACACACAACAAGAACTGTCCGTAGGTGCCTTAAACGTGCCCCATAAACACAATGACGCACAGAGTGTACGATGTGATGCTGCATATTCCCCATAGCGGACGCACATACTGTCCGTGAATTGGGTGGCGGAGCATGCCAACCACCATTTGAACCTTTGTCGATGCCCACCACTGACGCAAGTGTTTCATGTGCTGCACATGACACATTGGTGTTAGTGATGGCCCTCTACATAGCTGCAGATGGCGTTTGTCATGCTCCACCAGCCACATCCCGGTCACCCATGTCACTCTATGGCAATCAAACAGCGGTAGCGCCGGCCAGGACCCCACGGTGTGTCACCGCCATGAACCATGCCCTTGCAGCCAATGGGGACCGCTATCGCGGTGGCATGATGCAGATTCAAAAATCGCGGTAGGCGTGCTCCGCCCCCAGCGGATGCGGAGATAGGATGCATTTGTAAGATGCACCACCGCGGTAGCGCCGGCCAGGACCCCGCGGTGTGTCACCGCCATGAACCATGCCCTTGCAGCCAATGGGGACCGCTATCGCGGTGGCATGATGCAGATTCAAAAATCGCGGTAGGCGTGCTCCGCCCCCAGCGGATGCGGAGATAGGATGCATTTGTAAGATGCACCACCGCGGTAGCGCCGGCCAGGACCCCGCGGTGTGTCACCGCCATGAACCATGCCCTTGCAGCCAATGGGGACCGCTATCGCGGTGGCATGATGCAGATTCAAAAATCGCGGTAGGCGTGCTCCGCCCCGCGGAGGCGGTCATTGGATGCTTTTGAAGAAGGCTGACCTGGAACACCAATGGCAGAAGACTATGACCACTGAAACGAGTCCAGGGCCCTATATATGTGTGGAAGGGAGCACCACATTTCCACTGCTCACAGAGCCTGCTGCCTGGGACCCCTCACCTGCTGATGCCTCCAGGGACTGCTGCCTGAGACCCCTCACCTGCTGCTTCCTCCAGGGACTGCTGCCTGACACCCCTCACCTGCTGCTGCCTCCAGGGACTGCTGCCTGGGACCCCTCACCTGCTGCTGCCTCCAGGGACTGCTGCCTGGGACCCCTCACCTGCTGCTGCCTCCAGGGACTGCTGCCTGACACCCCTCACCTGCTGCTGCCTCCAGGGACTGCTGCCTGGGACCCCTCACCTGCTGCTGCCTCCAGGGACTGCTGCCTGGGACCCCTCACCTGCTGCTGCCTCCAGGGACTGCTGCCTGAGACCCCTCACCTGCTGCTGCCTCCAGGGATTGCTGCCTGGGACCCCTCACCGCCCACTGCCGCCGCTGACGTCTCATGTCCACAGTGATGGCTAGGACGGAGAAGATCCGTGCCAGTCCATTTACAAGCGAGGAGCTGGATGTCCTGGTGGACGAGGTGCTGACACAGTACCCATGGCTATATGGTGGCCCAAATGTTGTGGTAAGTCTCCAACAGTGGGGGTGTGAGTGCAAGGGGGCACACATGTAGTCGATCAGATGGTGTATGTGCCTGAGAGTGTGGGGTTGTGTAATGCACTGGCTGACATGCTGTTTCCTAGTTGTTAAGGGGGTGTATGCAACCCACACATTAAATGCATGGACATGAAGGGTGGATGGACATGTGTTGTGTACACATCCATATGGTGTGACAGCTATCTGGTGATGCATGTTTCGGGACAGTTATTGTTCATGTGACTGTTTGTGTGGCTCCTCGTTGTCCATCTCTGTGTGATTCTACCTGGCATGGACTGTCCACGCCCAATGTGACAAGGACACATCACTGACTGTACAGAGTGTGATACGTGTGTGGTTGGCATGAGTGTACATCAATGACCCATGTCTGCCGTGTGGACTGCACATGACTGGCCCTCTGTTCAGTCAGTGGTTATGTGAGATCATGTCCCTCAATGCTACAAACATGACACAGTGAGCTATTCACAGAGCAAGGTCGTTTAGGCGTGCGCAGTGGTGGACACAGTGACTCTCACCCCATACACATGTTGCACTGTGACATATGTCTTGCTCTACCTGGTAATAGCCAGTAGATGTGGGCACATTACACATGGCTTTCTGTGCTAGCATCCAGCTTGTATGTGAGATGTGCGGATACAGTGTCCCTCCTCAAACATGCATGCATTGACGTGGACTTCACACATGACGATGTACCCTGTGAGATGTCGTAGTGTATCTGCGGGACATATCTGCCGTGTTGGGATGAGTCTGTGTCATGCCACTGTTCAGAGAGAGAGGTTTTACCATGAGAGTGTGTCACTGATGTTTTCCCCTCTTGTCTCCCACACCTGCAGCTCAAGGTACACCAGCGTAAGGCCGTGTGGAGGTCCATTGCAACCAAGGTGCGGGCTCTGGGAGTGTCAAACCGCCGGCGCACCCACTGCCACAAGAGGTGGGACGACATATCACGACTGGCAAAGAACGTTGCCGAGATGACACTGGGGATACTCCCTCGCAGTGGCAGGTTGTCACGACGCAGCTTGACACCACTGATGTGCCGCATCTTGGCTGTGACACAGCCTGAGCTGGACGCACGTTTGAAGGAGCATCAACAGCAAGCTAGGGGTGAGTATTCTGTGAAGGTTGATTTTGTCTGTGAGTGGCTGCATGTGTACCAAGCCTGTACCTGCGCTGGTGTACGTGATGTGGTTACTGTGATGCAGTGGGTTGTAAGTGGCCCCTGTGCTGGGTGTGGCAGTCACGGATTTTACATACATGCACTTACTGATGTTTTTCCAATCCTGGGAATTTCAATGGCATTGTGGGTGGTGTGCTGCAGGCCTGGTCCATTGGTGTTAGTGTTTGTACGCCCCAACATGCATGATGTTGTGCTGTCTGCCCATCACATGGCTCAGCTATGCCGTGTTTAGATGTTTGTACGCACTGTTTGAGGTAGTGAAGTGTGTCTGCATGGTGAGAATGCACGGGGTGGTCTGCAACATGTAGACTTTGTCATCCTCAGTGTTGCTTTGCTTGAATATGTTTGTCCTGTTGCTGTCACTTTGCTGACCCTATATGTCTCTCTGTTATGCAGCATCTCCCGTGGGCACGGAGGGACAGGGGACGGACACCAGTGGTGGTGAAACAAGCACAACAGCTGCACAGGATCCCAGTGACACAGATGTGACCAGCGCCTCGGAGGGGGATAGGAGTATGCTGGAGGAATAACAGCCCGAGACGCAAAGTTCAACATCATCTGATGACGGCGGTGGTGCAGACATCTTGGAGGACACACGGAATGGAGAGTCTGCTACATCTTCCAGCACACAGCGTGCAGTGCCCACCCTCCCAGCCACTTCCTCTGTTGCTGCCCGTGTTCGCACCACAAAGAGGGGAAGAGTGTCCTTCATTCCAGGCACCGCTGCCCCTGCCCCTGTGCCCCCTGCTGCCATCAGTGCAGAGTGTGTGGACCTTATGCGCCAGCTGTGTGTGGGGCAGACAGGGCTCCTCAATGCATTGTCAGACCACGACCGCAAATTGGCACAGGTGTTAGCTTTCATGGAGGGCATACATTCAGACGTGGGTGGGCTGCACCGCACTGTCCAGACAATGTCCTCCACAATGGCGGCTGCACTTCAACTGGCTCAATCTCGTAGTCCAATTCCAGTCCCTTTGTCCACCCCCATGCCAGTGGCGACGTCTGACGACGGTGACCACACTTCACACACCTCAACGTCACGATACTGCACACGTAGCACACAGCAGCAGCAGCCCAAGCGGTCAAGGTCACAGACACCTTCCCCTACGAAGAAAAAAACAACCCCAGAGCGCAAAGGGAAGAGCCCGTCAGGCGTTGCAAAGGCACATGATTCAAGGAGGAAGTACTCAGGGTCACAAGCCTCAGAGCAATCCCCGGCCACAGACTCTGTGGTCCCAAAAACGTCTCGCAAAGGCATGCAGACACTCTCCAGGCCCACTGTGAAGGTGGGGCCTGGCAAGGCTACACATAGTAAGGTATCCAAGGCTGTTTCACCAACTACCTCTACTCCCATTCCAAGACCAGTGAAGCAGGGACAGGAGGGCACTGTAGGGGGCACACAGGGTAAAGAGGGGATGGAGGGGCAGAGGCAATGCCAGGCTAAGCGTCCTTCTGGATCCAGCACATCCCCAGAGGGAGGTCCAGCGTGTGCACCTGCGGCAGCCTTGGTGATGAGTGTGCCGTTTGTGTCCACACCACTTCCCATTGATACCAAGACAGGCAAGCCATTTAGAATCCCCAAGAAGTGGAAAGGCACCCCTCCACTATCTCCCTCCCACACTGTGTCCCACGTCGGCCTGAGTCCACCTCCACGTGCCACTACACCACCTGGTCCAAGCAGCCCTCCAGCGTCCAAGGCCACTGATAGCTCTTCCTCAGCTGGGCGTCTCACTCCCCAGTCAAGTGGTCCAACAGTGCCCGACACACAGTCAGCTCCCAGTCAGACTGACAGCCAAGTATGAATGTTGATCAACGTCACAGACCTATCTCTCCCACACCGGTACCTGTGCTGCCCATCGTGACACACCAGACTGTGTTGCTGACCATGGCGGAGTTTGGTGACACACATTCCCTGTGCAGCTTCTCATTGACTCTGTCAGCACCTTGGACTGGCCACTGGCCTTGCAGTTTGCCCCCTGCCTGTGCAGCTTCTCATTGACTCTGTCAGCACCTTGGACTGGCCACTGGCCTTGCAGTTTGCCCCCTGCCTGTGCAGCTTCTCATTGACTCTGTCAGCACCTTGGACTGGCCACTGGCCTTGCAGTTTGCCCCCTGCCTGTGCAGCTTCTCATTGACTCTGTCAGCACCTTGGACTGGCCACTGGCCTTGCAGTTTGCCCCCTGCCTGTGCAGCTTCTCATTGACTCTGTCAGCACCTTGGACTGGCCACTGGCCTTGCAGTTTGCCCCCTGCCTGTGCAGCTTCTCATTGACTCTGTCAGCACCTTGGACTGGCCACTGGCCTTGCAGTTTGCCCCCTGCCTGTGCAGCTTCTCATGTTCAGGCTCTGCATCTTGTGCCTTGGTCTTGTCTGATATTGTTGCCTATCAGTGCTATTTGTGAATAAAAACAGTTGCTCATGTTGTCAGTTGTGTCATTGTCCTTACTGAATAAGGCTTTTCCTGTATGTCTAACATTTACTGGGCCACATGCTCTGTGTGCCATTTCAACTGTGCCACTGGCTTGTTTAACTTATTATTTTTTTACAGGGGTGACGGGGACTTCAGTTCTTCATGACTCGGATACTTGTGGGGTCAGTGATGTTGTTTTCGGTGACATACCAGACTCATGTTCCTTCCTTGTTGCTGTTGGCTATGTTTTACTGCATCCTGGTATGTGGGCACTGCAAACACATAGAGGGGTCATATACACGGGATTGCAGGCAGGCTGACCAGGCTCAACATGTATGTGCGTTCTTGCTTTCATGTATGCCTAGCAGTGTAGATGTGTAGTCATGTTGTGATGGGCAGTCATCCTAGTCACAACGGTTACTTACAAGGTGTGCATTTGGGTGGTCAAGGGTTGTACGGTGTGTTGGTTGTGGCTTTGTCGTGTGTGTTGATGTGTGTGTTAATGGCGTGTGACTCATGGCTGTGTGGGACTGTTGTGTGTTTGTGTGCACACACTGCTTGTTGTGCATTCAGTGCTGTGGGTGTATGTTGCCTTGTGCTGTCCTAGTGTACATCCCCTGATGTACTGCTGTGTTTGCTATGTGCTTTGTGGTGTTGTGCATCTGTTGTGTGTTTGATGTGTCTGTGTTGTTCTGTGATGGTGCACTTCTTGTCTGTGTTGTGGTATGTAGCCTATGCATTTTTCCTGACTGATGAGGTGGTGCACTCCTGTTGTGTGTGTGCTACCATTGCCTTCCCCTAGTTTGGCTGCACAGGTGATGTGTGTTATTTTTGTGGGTCTGTATGTGTTTCTGTTTTGAATTGTGTTTGCCATTTTTGTTTTGGTGCAGACGTTGGTACTGGCATCCCTGTGTGTGTGTGATGTTTGTGGATGCCCCCAGGGGGTTTGATTGTTTGTCTGTCTCTTGTCTGGACATTATGAAGGCCCTTCTGTGTGTCTGGCATTGGGGTTGTGTGCTGCAGATATAAGGGGGGTATGTTTGGGGACTCCTACTTGTGTTTGACAGTCATTGAGTGTGCCAATGTGCCCTGTGTGTTGTGGTGTTGGCATACTCATGTGTACTTGCTGTTCACTGTTTGACTTGAGGTCCTTCCTTTCATCCCTGTCCCTATACATGGGTTACCTTGCTGTCTCCCTGAGTTGTTGCACTGAGGTGACTGTTGTTTGACTTCACTCACTGTGCCAGCCATGTGCTTGGATGGGGTGTGGATGTTGTTCTAGGTTCCTTGTCCTGCATGTGTCTGTTCACCTGGTTGTTGGTTGTCTCCTTGCCCTCCCATTTGTGTGCACATCATTTTTGCTTTCCTCTATGTTGTGCTCCATTGCTGGTGGCATGTAGTCTGTGTATGTGGCTGTGTGTCGGTGTGGGGTATGTCTGTGTGAGTTGGCAGGGTGTGTGTCCAGTAGTCTGTATGTTCCTTGTGTGTGTGGATGTTAATTTTGTGCTTGTATTCAGCTTTCTTGCCATGTATGTGGTGTTGTGGTGTGTGTGTGTGTTGCCCTGGGCCTGTGCCTCTGTGCTGTGTGTTAATCTACACCCAATGCTGCTGTGTCTGTCTCCCTAGGTGTTAGTTGTGTGCTGCTGGGTGTGGATTTAGCTCGCTTGGTGTTGGACATGGGGGTGCACAGGGGGGATTGGCATGTTTCTTGCTGTGTGCGGCGGAGCTGTGGGTGGTGGTGGTGGTGGCCTGTGGTCTTTCTGGCCTGACCGTTGCTGTACATGCATTCTGCTTTGTGCGATGGATTTCCCGCATACTCACCGCTGCGGTGTCGTCAGCAACACATTACATTATGTTCGCGGTAATTTGGTGGGCTTGATGCAGGGTGTGAATTGGTGCCATATGAGACATGTGTGGGTACACTGATGGATGTGTTCCTGTCCACACCAGTGTGTCTGGTGTGGCCAGGTGCCCTGTTTCAGCCCGTGGAATTTGTGTTCTGTTTTGTGTTGTATTGTGTTTTTTTTACGGACCTGCAGCGGCGTCCGCGGCGGGCGATGTTTACCTGGTGATGTATCACGTACAGCACCTGGAGGACGTGTAGTGCTGGATCCATGGCGTTCGGCTCCGGGTGGAGGGCTCCGGAAGTCTCATTTCACGCTCCGCTGTCGAGATTCCGCCGTGTCTGGAAGGGCGGTTTCTCCCCTGCGGTTCGACTGGTTGTTTGGCGCATCCTAATTTGATGAGCGGACGGGACGTCATTCCGCATGGCGGTGAGTCTCCATTGGCTACCACCGGCGCGGTGGCGGGCGCAATTTCATGGCGGTCGGCGTTGCACCGCGGAGGTCGGGAAATGGGGCATATTTGCCCTTCATAATATGGCGGCCGTGAGGACCGCTGCTGGCGGGCGGTAAAAGGCATTTTTCCGCACCGCCGGCACCGCAGTACTGACACCTACCGCCATCGTAATCGGCCCCTTAGTTTTAAATTGCTAAATATTTATTTACTTTTTGTAATCATTGGGTGTAGGTTTAGGTTTAAATAGTAAATGTACACTCTTCAAAATTAAGCACTTTCACCAATAGTTGTTGGTTCTAAGTTAGGGTTGTAAATCTGTACTTGATAACATTAAACACTTTCGCCAAAGATAGCTTGTTTAGGAGATAGAATGGTAATTCTGTATTCCTGAAAAATAAGCATTTTCCATGTGAGAGTTGGGTTGGAGTGAGAACAATAAATCTGCATTCCCTAAAAATATATACTTTCCCCAATGGTAGTTGGCTTGGAGTGATATTAGCAATTCTGCACTCTTAAAAATTAAACACTTTCCACTATGGTCATTTTGTTAGAGTTAGATAGTAAATCTGAAGTCACAAAATTCATACACTTTTCCCAATGGTAGTTAAAATAGATTCCATATGTTTGCTATTTCATTAATATAGGAATATAAGTATACACATTTTTATGGGCACAAAATAAAAGGGTTTTTGAAAATATTTTAATTTTGTGTAGATAAAAATATTCATATCATTATATATTGTAATTATTCTTATAAATAATAGTTATGCATTACAAAAATATTTTTAAATACTATTAATATTAATTGTAATTGGATATATATTTTTAAGAAAGGCATATTTTAATTATTTATAATACACATGTAATTAACTTAACATACTTGATTTCTGTACTTTTGTACTAAAGATATTTATATATTTTCTTATTATAGTAGCATTAAATAATTTCTAAAACACATTTTAACATAAATACAAAATATTTATGACTTATTTTTGGAATATTTGCTGTAATAGTTGGAAGAAATGTATATGTGCTTTTCCAAAACATAAATGATACTTTTTGTGTATAGTAGTTAACAGCTCAATAACATATTTAAAATATTTATGTATAAATACATACTGATACCACATTAGTTAGTCATTTTTAAGCAGTATTTGTTAATATACTTACATATTACTTTATGATATTTTTAAAACGTTTTAGCAATTTAATCAACAGAATGTATACATTCTAAAGCATTTTTCTTTTGATAACAATTGTGTAATATTTTTTTAATTTGATTCAATGTAAAGATAGGACTTTCATTCTAATATTGCCATTATTTATTTTTAATGATAGCTTTAGTTTCTATTCTTTTTTTGTGTTAAGTAAGCAGCGGGGTTTAGGTTGAACGTTGGTTCTGGGATGCCACTCTTTATTCTGGGCAAGGGCATTTCTTTTAAAATTTTTAAGTAATAGTAGCATATCAGGTGAGTTAAAAGTAAGGTTAATGTTTTTCAAACGAAACTTTGGTGACTTAAAAATGATCCAGATTGCATTTTGTTTTTACTTTATAAAGGAAATTGTTTGGATTTTTTTGTATCCAAAGTTAATAACCATTTTCTTTCCATTTTTGTTTGGTTTCCTGGAGTATTGGATTTCTGCTTGAAAAGTCTTTAGCTATTAAACTGTAAGTAGTTTTTATTATTTTATTAAGCATGGCATGTTGATAGAATTAAATTATATATATATATTGGTTATTTATGTAGGTGTTTGTGGAGTTTCTATGTTGTTCGTTTTTTAAACATTTTTTTATTGAGCAGAGCATGGGGATAATACATACATAGTGATATAATTAGTCATCAGGAATAAAAAACCAGTTTTATACAATAAAGCACATTCTTATTCATTTTTCAAATGGAACCTCTATGGATTAAATAGCAACACCTAGACACCAAATATTTAAAAAGGCAACACAAGTCTGGCTAGATCATACAATATTAAAAAACCTGATCTCACTACTAAAATTTCTAAAGTGCTAACGTGCTACATACTAGAATATCGCAAAATTAACTTACTAACATTGTTTACAGGCCCTAAGGATTACCTATAATCATTGAATTAAGATCACTTGTACCCTTGATTATAGGAAGTTAGTTAAAAGAGGTAACATGTAGAGCCCTATATAAGTAATGTAAACATTATATCTATAAAGAGAACTATAATATTAAAGTGCCATCGTGCCTTTCCTTAAATATATAACAGAAAAAAGTGCAATATGCTAAAGTGCTCCCTAACACGTCAATGCATACTTCTCTAAATATTTTTTTTATTTTTTTTTAAATTTCTGTCGTGGTTTTCACAATTTTCAGAAAACTTCCAAACAGTTTTGAATTTTTTTGTTGCACCAACCCTCTTAGCATACGCTTCTTCAAACCTCTTGGTCCTTTGCATTTTATTTAACCATTTAGAATAGGAAGGTACTTCTTCAGACCTCCAATTTTGGAGAATTAGCGAACGAGCCACTAAAGAACAAATCGCTGTGTAGGTCTCTTCGGCTTTGGTCAAATCAGACCTAACTTTAGAAATGCCAAAGAGAGCTACCTCTGCCTCAGGGTCAAGCCTCTTCTTTATTGCCTGGCTTATTGACGAGAAGATCTTGCGCCAGAATAGTTCAAGTTTTGGGCATGTAAAAAATATGTGGAGCCAATCTCCCTCGCCTTCAGCCTGGCATCGGAAACACTTGTTTTCCACTTCCGGGTAGCGTTTATTAAGAGTTTTAGGAGTGTAATATGCCAACCACCGAGATAGAAAAGCCATCCTTTTAAAGTTGGCTGCTAATAGGGCCTTGCTTCCTAACTGGGCTATAGACTGCCATTCCTGGCAAGAGAAAGAATAGTTAGTTTCCCGTGTTACTTTTTCCAGGAATTCTTCGACCAGGGGGAGCTCATTACACTTTCTCAGTAGAGAATACCAATTTCCAACCCCCTTTAGTTTAGCTCTATATAGAGCATTTACCTGGTTTGTTGGAGCACCGCTTAACAGTAGATTGTATTTATTTATAAAGTTTACAATCTGCAGATACTCCAAAAAGCCAGGCTTATTTCGGTTGCCATATCTATTTTGAACCTCTTGCCAGGAAATTACTTTTCTAGAAATTAAAAAGTGACCCAATTCCTCAAGACCACAGTCCTTCCATCTTTTAAGCCGACTAGAGTGTTCTTGAAGACCAAACATTTTGCACTCTTCTAGCTTCAAATAGTTAAATCCTGAGGACCCGGCTTGTTTAAAAAAGGACTGTAATCTGTCAGAAAAGTCTCGAACCATCTTATATCGAGTCTTTTTTGGTAATTTGGAAGTTTTTAAGAATATTGGAATTTTCGAGCCAGACTCCTGAATCATTCTATCAAAAAAGAAATTGTCTAGTAAACCATTTGGTTCCAGAAGACGTGCTGTGAGATCCAAGAATGCTGCCTCATGATATGTTCGAATTCTTGGTAAGGCTAAACCCCCTGATTAGTTTCCAACTGTAGTATAGGTAGCTTAACCCTAGAAGCCTTCCTATTCCAGACAAATTCCCTGAACATTGACTCCATCTCTTTAAAATAGTTGGAGTTGATCTTCAAGGAACGTTTATAAAGAGAAATATTAGTAGGGGAAGAATAGACATTTTTATCAGCGCTACACAACCTATTAGAGTTAAAGGTAGGAGAGACCACTTATCGAGTAATGCTTTAATTTTATTCCGCATTGCTAAGTAATTCAAGCTGAATAGTTGTTCATACTGATTGGTGACATAAATGCCCAGATATCTAATTGGTTCTGCTTTCAAAGCCTGGGATTTTAAATTGTAGGGTAAAAATTACAATCAACATTCAATGTTAAAATCTCAGTTTTGTTTTGATTTATTTGTACCCCCTATTAGTTCGAATTGTCTGAATTCTTCTAAAACCTGATCCAAATTCTGTTTATCGGGGCGCAGATACAGAATTATATCATCTGCGAAAAGGTTCAGTTTCGCCATCCCTTCTATTGGAGCTTTAATTTCCGGATTTCCACAAATTCTAATAGCCAAAGGCTCGATGAAAAAGTTGAACAAAATGGGGGACATCGGGCAGCCTTGTCTCGTTTCACGATTTATATTAACTGCCCCTATTTGATTGGCATTTACTATCACCCGGGCTTGGCACCCTGATAGATATTTCTCAACATTTTTGTGATTTGAACAGGGATACCAAATTTTTCCAATCCAAAAAAGAGAGCGTCCTAATTGACCAAGTCGAACGCCTTTTCAGCGTCAACCATCGTAATAAGAGTTGGAATTTTATTGTGCGTCGAATAATCAAGGGCCTGAATTAAAAACCCGGTATTTGAAGACATAGGCCTCCCCGCAATGAACCCGGACTGGTCAGTATGAATTAGTGCCTGGGCAATAGGGGTGAAGCATTGGGCGCAGACTTTCATTAAAATTTTAAAATCAGCATTGAGGAGACTGATCGGCCTATAAGAATTGACATCCTTATGATTTTTCCCTTCTTTACAAAACTGACAATTATAGATTCTTTAAAACTAGGGGGAACACAGCCTCCCGATTTAATAGTGTTGAACAGTTTCGCCAGGAAGGGAGTCAATTCCTTAGAAAATGTTTTATAAAATTCGATTGGTAGCCCATCAGCTCCACAGGCTTTAGCCCCTGCAATTGATTTCACCACATTTAAAACTTCTGTTTCAGATATATCGAGCTGAATTTGTTCCGCTAGCAGCTCAGGCAAAGTGGGAAGATTTACCTCCTCAAAATATTTATGGATTTGGTCCCGTCCTACCTCGTATCTAGTGGAGTATAGCTGTAAGTAATGTTCCATAAAGACCTGGGCTATGCCGTCTTTATCCATTATAATGTCTCGGGTCTTAGGATCAATAATTTCAGAAATCAGAGCTGCTTCCTGTTTTGTTTTTGTTGCCCCAGCTAGCATTTTACCAACCATTTGACTCTCCTCGTACACTCATTGTTGGTATGTTCTAGAGCTGTTTATTTCTTCAATTAAAAAGAACTCTTTTAGTGCCTGCTTTGACCTTTCAAGCTGGACTCCGGCATCCCCCATCCCCTGAGACGGGGCATTTCTCAGGTACATAGCATTATCCACCACCTGCTGGAGATTAGCAATCTTATCTCGCCGTTTTTTAGACTGAGCGGCAGAAAACGCGATCATATGCCCACGTAAGTCTGCTTTGAACCCACCCCAGACAGAGAAAATCTCTGCCGTATGTTCATTTATCTTGAAATAGTCTAATATCCAGTTTTTTATATCGGCGACCCACTGAGGATCCTGCAAGAGGAGACGATCCATCTGCCACCTGGATCCTATCCTCCTGCCCTCCTCAATCTCCAACTCGAGTTTTACGAGGGAGTGGTCCGAGAATGCGTTTACCCTTATTTCAATACCTGTATACTTCTGAGATCGTGATATTAAAAAAAAATCAATTCGGGAGGCCGTATGAAATTGGTGAGAATAACATGTAAATTTACAATCAGTTGGATTAGAGTGGCGCCAGGGGACTAGCAGGAGATGTTCCTGTCTTAACGCATCTAAGACTTTTTTGGTTTTGGGTTTCAATTCTTTCTTATTTTTATTAAAAGTGTCTTTTTTAAAATCTTGAATAAAATTAAAATCCCCACCCAAAATTATCTTTGCCGGTGCCCCCCTGAGTAGCTCACTGATTTTAAGTATAGCTGTGATATCGTCTACTATTGGGCAATAGTAGTTTGCAAAATTTAATATCGTGTCGCCTAGTTTGGCCTCAATCCAGATCCACCTTCCAAAGGGGTCTCTCCGAATTTGACCGAATTCCCATGGAAGACCTCTACAAAAATAGACAGCTACTCCTCTTTTCGCCAACCCAGCTGAAGCAAAAAAGGCATGAGAAAAAGCTCTTGGGAGAAATAACTCTGGGGAGTTGGTTTTTAAATGAGTTTCTTGAAGAAATAATACCTGGGGCGAAAGGGAAACTAGCCACCTAATTAGTCCTCCGTACTTTTGTTTATTTAGTATCCCATTAACGTTGACTGAAATAATACAGCACTTCTTTGTCATTTTTAGAGTGTTTCAAAAAAAAAATAGACGAACAATCCCGCTATCCTGATGGTCTTTCCCCGACTGCCCCTGCTACTGCTCATTTTACTGCTACACCCTTTTATGAAACCACCCCCTCCCTTCACAACCCACCCCTCTAGAGATGTGGACCACCACACTAACCACCTCTCCCCCCCCCCCCAATTTCTCTTTGGGGTGCCATGGACCTGCACCCTCGATGACCCACCTCCCTCCGGCAATAGTGGACTTAGATGAACTTAAATGCGATGGAAAAAACATTATACGGAGTATCATTTCACTTTGGAGCTGAGATCTCCTTGAGAAGGCCCTGAGCATCTTCTAGATTTGAGAACATGTGGAATTTTCCCCTCACAAGAACACGCAGCTTGGATTGCTGGGCTATAGACGCCTGCGCGCCTTGAGCTTTGAAGAGAAAGAGCAGTTTGGCAAACTCTTTGCGCCTTCGAGCCGCAGCCGCTGACATATCAGAAAAATTCGGCAATTCGAGGTTTCGTTAATCTGGAATTGTCTTTGTTGTATGGCCTTTGCCAGAATCCTTTCCTTAATGCGGTAGTCAGCGAAATTAACTATGATGGTGCGTGGAATGTTGGAGTTTGGCAGTGGATGGAATGGAATTCTATGCGCCCTTGTGATTGTAAGATCCCCACTATACTCAGGCAATACTCTTTGTTTAATAAAGGATTCCACCCATTGCAACACCTGGGCACCCTCACTTCTCTCAGGGACCCCCACTAATCGCAAATTCGAGCGCCGCGAGTGATTTTCAAACTCTTCAAGTTTGTTTTCTAAAATAGTCTTGTCTTTGGTGGTTTCATTTACTTTTGTAAGCAAGGAGCTCATTTGATCTTCTAACTGTGTGATCCTTGACTCAGCTTCTTGAATTTTTACTGGAAGGCAGGCCACTGCTTCTTCTATTTTCCCGAGACGCTGATGGAGAGAGGCTATTTCATTTTCCTGAGACCTCTTCATCTCTCTTATCTCCTCAAGGATCAGGTTTAGCAGGATCTTGATGTCCATCTGCTTTGTAAGGGCTGCATCAGACGAAGCATCCATTGAAGTTTCTATAGATTCTGAGACCAGAAGTTGTTGAATCTTTGCCCCTTTCTGACCCTCCGGTGACTGGCCCGGTGGTCTCGCGTTACTGCCATCCGACAATTGTAACGGGATCTGTTGCTGTTCCTGTACACCTGCTTGCGGTCTTGTTGCATTTACTGACAGAGTCTGATTCTGGACGAGCTGAGTATAGAGTGGTGGCGTATCCCCAGAGGGGGGGGATGTATCAAGGGTCATACAACTTTGGTTTAGTTCTTGTGCTGTCAAGATTGATAAGGGAGCAGCGTGAGCAGTTGCACGTGGCAAAATAGATGTAGATGTAAATATGGGTGGGGATGAGGCCTGACGTGAGCTGTTAAGGATAGCTTGTCTCCCGTCTGCCGTCTGCAGTCGAGGTGGTAGGGCATTGAGTTGGGCAGGGGGCACCTGAGATGCCTTTTTCGTAAATAGTGGGAATTCTTTCAAGCTCATTCCCTCCTCCTTGCTGTTTCCTGCTGTTAGATCGTCATTCAGATTTTTCTCAGGAGTGTCAATATTCACCTGCATGGGTTGAACTGTTAAAACCCCAGCTTCCAGGAGCGGCTCGGCAGGCTCCTCGACCTGATCCTCTTCCGAGCTCTCAAAACTAGAACTGAGGCCGGGACGGTTAGCCGAATGTCCACCCCTGGCCATTGAAGAGAGAGCTTTTGCCTGTGCCAAACGAGTTTTGGCCTTTAGACCTGTCGCAGAATCAACTTTAGCAACAGGATTATTATGCTTGTTGTGTCTTCCCATCTTTGACTCTCCTTTAAAATCAACAGAGCCGCAACAGCAACGGATTTTTTTCCCACACTCCCTTTAGAAGATTTCCCCCCCCTCTTTCCTCTCCTTTTTTATAAAATTAATTGCTGGCTCAAAAGTTGCAGGAGGGTGAATTCAGGGGTAAAGAAAACAAATCTGCCTCTCAGTTATTCAATTTATACAGTTACTCATGCAGCTTTCCGATTTTATTGCGCTGCAGTCACCAAAACCAGAGTTCTCTGGACCAGCTCATCTCGCCTCCTCACCTCCTCAAGGACAGCGTTGTTCTCGCTCTTAGCCGTTTTCCCACTCCAGCCTGCTCACCTCAGCTCCAATCCGGGCTCCCAGCCTTGTCTGCTCGGGTAACCAGCTCAAAATGGGTCCTCCCGGCTCAGCTCCTGCTACAAAGCACTAGCGCTGCCTCCCCCTCTGCCTTTTCACTCAGCTCGGCTCGGTTATTGTGCAGCTCGGGGTTGTTTCACTAAAAGCGCACCGGGATATTAAAAGTCCGCCCGCCTACCACCGCCAGGAATCACGGCTTCACACCGAGCCGCATCGCGCCGTGATGTGCTCCTTCCGAACTCCAAGAACGCCGTTCCACCATTGCCGAGGAGAGCGGCGCGGTCACCTGAGACTACGCGGAGGCGTGGTTCTCCGCGGCCATACTCCGGCTCTGGATTTTCTATGTTGTTAATGTATTTTGTACCTGTTGCTGTATATTATTATGTTACATTTTAGAGAACTGTTGATTTCTTTTTTCCTATGGTTTAAATGGAGGAGTTGTTAACTATTGGTTATGTTTCTAATGCTTTTAACAGATGTGTTTTTATTTGTATTCTATTGAATTTAGAATAGTTTTAAAAAAATGTAAAATGTATGAATTTATTTTATTTTGTTCTGGTTTTATTTGAACTTTTTTCTAAATAGTTAATTTTCTTGAGAATAATAAAATAATAAATAATTATATTAGTAATTTAAAAAATAATATTTCATTGTATAGAGTTGTTATATGGCCTGTTTTGTCTGCCTGCTACAGTGGTTTTATGTGTACATTGTCATGACCCTGACCTCCTTGTGTTCTCACTCCTCCTGTACCTTGTGTGTGGGGGGGCTTGAGGGATCGAATACATGTCTCAATGCCTCCATGGCTGTTCATTGAACTCATTGCCCTGTAGGCTTGACGACATTCTTGGCATGGTAATTATCCTCGGGGGCCTCTGACCAGTTAGTCATGAAACACCAAAGCACAAATATTAACATCCCCCAAGGGCTTCAGGCTGACTCATCATGACTATGGTGATATTTAGGCTGACTCATCATGACTATGGTGATATTTGGGCTGACTCATGGTTCCCAGGGGCAGCTCACGTTTAGATTGCCTTGCAATCTTAAATTTGGGAAAGATATTTATACTGCACCCACACTCCAAGGCAGTGCTTGGCTTACCCACTGGTTGAAGAGGAAGGATCCCCTTCAGCAATTCTGCTCACCTGAACGTTTCCACGACCCGTCCGAGCTTCTTCTGTAATCTCCAACACTGCGGACATCTTCCCCCCTGCAAATCCAGCGATGCAGCGAACACCATCCCCGCAACGCCACACCTACAAAATAAAAGGAGAAAACATGGTTAAGTACCATCCTTAAGGTTAGTGCCCTAACAGAACGCATATCAACCTAAGACTTGTTTTATGATGCTAAAAATCAGAAAACACGACAACTCTTGAACATTGAGACACTGTGGGTATTATTTAACGCACATACCGAGGCCCTGGTATTAGCACCCAATGATATTCTTATGTGCCATCCTTTATTGTGCTGTAGTCTGTAAATCCAAAAGCACATGCTTGTGCACCTTGTGCTTAGTGTTGAACAAACAAGGTGTACCTAAGTGTGTGATGTGAAAACACGATATAGCTTCTGCTGGGAGTGCTGCAATTCCAAGGGTAACAGTTGATTATTATAAGTCTATGCAGCAATAGATTCATTATCATGTAAGTGACTGTTAGTACACATGTCAAAGGAGCTACTCATTTGTTGAATAACCTCTGTACTTGTATTTGCAATACAGCTCACCGCACACTACATTCCGCACATATCACAACGATGCTCCCCAGGACTGAGAAGAGATGTACGTACGACTCCAAGAAGATGGTAGCGAACCTCGTAGGCACACAAGTCTCTCTGTTTGTTGTTTTGTCCCAACCCCCCTTCCCTTCTGGGGCACAAGTTGATTCATGGTTACAATTCCCTGATCAGATGCCACCATAAGAGAGATAGGCGGTCCAGCATCGTCTCTGCAAACAAGAGCCAGGTGAATAGCATGACATACATGTTGGTGTAGACTATAGTATTGTGTCAGCAATTAAGTCTGGGTGGTGTAGTCCCTGGTTGTTTGGGAGGAGAATTACTTTGCTATATAGCATGCTCCGGATTTGTACTACTGTATACATTCCACCAGGTATGTGGAACTTGGGTTGGTGCCCATGCCCTGAATGGTCAAGCGACCAACCCAAATATCTTCAAACAACTCTAAAAAGGGTGGTAGATTTTGCTCATTTGCTTGATTGGATGTCAGTGTGTTTAAACCTCTGAATTTGGCACTTACATTAGAGTATTTGGCTTTTTCAATTTGAAAGGCAAATTGAATAGTTTTGACTTCATGGGGATTTTTTAGATGTCTCCATAAGGCTTGATTAAAATGTTTATAACAGCCTTGTAATACTTTAAGGATACATTTTAAAGACTGTTTAAATGATGCCTGTTTGTTCAAAATCCATAACCGTTTTTGTGGGTGGTGGTTGTTGTTTTTCTCTTTTATAGTTAGTGATCCTGATATGTGGTGCTTTACGTATTTGACAATTAAGCATCAATTTGTGGGTTTTTGGTATTTGCTTGATCCCTTTAGAACAGACAGGATACCAATATGGGCAATCAACAATGAGTCTTTGGTTTGCATTATGGAATTTGGCTCAGAGATTCATTATGGCTAATAGGCCTTAATAAGGCTGTTTGGTAGATTTCAAGGCAGAATTCGATTTTGTAGATCGTTCACAACACCTTTCTTCTAAACTTGAAAATTTAGAAACTTCTCTGGGACTATTATCAGTTATTTATCTGCTAAACTCATTAAACAATATACTGATGAAATTCTATTTAGAAATGGCCTGAAACAAGGCTGCTTGCTGGTACTTTCAATATTTTGTCTATTTTGGCCCACTTGCCGACTGTATTGATGAAATCTCATTTCTTCTCTCTCAAAGTTGTGAGCTCCTATAGGGGTTCCCTGTTTTTGCTGAAGGTCTTGCTTTATTCGATCAGACACAAATAGGACTGAAGAGAAAAACGTTTGGCCTCATAATACTGAAAAAACTAAAGTTACCTGGTTTGGCCACAAAACTAATACATTGTGCTAGTGGCTAGCAGGTACCAGATTGGAGATGGGCAAAAAATCTCAATGTTTGAGACTGACGTTTACCTACAATCATTCCTGGAGGTCTCACTGGAAGAAAACTAAGGAAAAGATTGCCATCACTTTTGCAGCATTACCTAATTTTGACTAAATATACGGGGACCTGGGAGCACACTTTTCAAAGTAATTGCTGGCAAAATTGAACCAATTATGTTATAAGGCTGAGAAATCTCCAGGTTGGATGGTTGGTTGAAGTGTCCTGATGTAAAAGGGATGGTAATGAAAAAAGCCTTATAACTTCTGGGCTCTGCAAGTTTACAAGCAATTAGATTGGAGTTAGGGTTGTGCTCCAGGATCTGTTTTCTGGATATCCTCAAGTGTTCTAGCAGGGATGCATATTTAACCCATAAAATGTTAAAATTGTTATTTATTTGGATACCCCTACCCTCTGGGATAATCAGATCTGTTAGGAAGAATTTGATTTAAATCTGCATGTGTTAAAAGTTTGAGTCAGGAATCTGCTTATTTGATAGACAAGTCATCAACAGATCTGACTTATGATTATCTGGAGTCATTAAACATTATAGTCCCTCAAAAAGCACCTGGAGGAACAGCCTTAAGCTGTTCATATTCAGGGAATGACAATGCGCAGGTGGACTGACTCAGATGTTTGTACATTTTCAAGATCTTTCTCTAGATCTAAAGGTACTTCAGGAATAATGGCAGAGGTTCTAGTTCTGAATTTGTTTAAAGACACAGATATTACATTGCTGCCCATGTTTTTCAGGCATCAGGGACATGGGATGGATGTGCTGGCCATGAAGTTGCTGTCACTTTTTTTATCTGCGTTCCTGCCTATCTCTTATACAATCATTCCACACGGGAGCTCTCCCAATGTGTTCCAAAAAATTCAAGAACAGGCAGAGAGAGTCCTAGTGACTCATTTAGGCATAGCAGAGAGTGGGCTTCTTCATCGGTCAAGATGCCAGCAGTGCCACTTTAGAAATGGCAGAATCCTCCACTCTCAATATGGTTCAGGGGCAGTTCTGTACCACCTCGTTGATATGATGGGCATAATGGAGATTTAGTGAGAAGGCTTTGAGTAAAGGGGTATCCCTAGGCTAATGGTGGTTCTGGTTCAGGAGTCTGGGTAGCCATCAACTCGGAAATTGTATACCAAACATTAGCAGTTGCTTCAGGATTCAGCTGGCGCCGTCAGAACCCAATGGTGTTGCGGTTCATGCAGAGTAGGTTCGAGTTAGGTCTGATAATATCATCTTTAAGAGCACAATGGGCAGCCAGTAGGCGATTCTGGTCAATTTGGGTGGATTTCATGCAGGGGAAGAGTTGATGGTGTCGCTTACTGAATTTATTTCAGTTGTTAGACCACAGGCATGGCCCATTGTTACTATTTGCTGATAATCTTACAAATATCTGCAGTCTCAGTAAATGGAACCCCTGGAGACAGAAGACATCAAGCTTTCTCACAATTAAAAGTATTTTTGGCGGTCACTACTTCAAATACATGCTTACGATAGAGAGGGCTGCTTTTGTGCTAGCACCTGTTTTTGAGCATCAGAGCAAAGGTGTTGTTTTTGCGGGTGGATCCTGCTTCCCGCCTGTAAGTCCTTTTTCTTTTTCATTGTTCGGGGGAGGTGGTATTCACTGCAACGTTGCCTTCACCTACATTGCTATTGGATGAAAGCTGAGAGATATGTTGTTTGGCATTATATGTTTGTGTGACATTTGTGTTGACGTTTCCAGATAGGCAAGCACGATTGAGACAGTGTGCTAGTCTTTTTGTAACTTTTGAGGCTGCTTGAAAAGGACATAAGGCATTCATATTTTCCCGGAGACACTGATTCAGAGTCCATATAACGTTCGCTCATTCACTAAAGCCCTCCCAATTTCCAAAGGTGTTCCGGGAATGTCCACTAAAGTGGTATCAGCTTCATTAAGTGGCAAGAAGTTGTGGTACTGGGCATTTGCAGAGTTAATACATGGGCATTAACCAATATTTTGGTCTATCATATTGGTTGTGGGTCGAACGGGCATCTTAGGGGCCGATTCTGATGCGGTTTGGAAATGCTTCCCGACCGAATCGGTTGGGAAATGGTGTCCGACCCACTCGGATCGGGAAAGTCCGACTGGCGGAGTAGGATGCATCCGGATGCTTCCAGATACGATTTGGTTGAACTCCCATTGACTTCAATGGGAACATTTGTTCCTAACCGCATCAGAATTGGGCCCTCGGTCGGGAAGACACGTTCCCGATCCGATTTGGAAGGAGCAAATGCCGTTAGGAGGCCTTCCTAACCGCATCAGAATCAGGCCCTCGGTCGGGAAGCTTTTCCAAACCGCATCAGAATCGGCCCCTAAGTCTGTGTTTGGTGCTGGTGTTCGGCACTCAGTCTTTTGTCCCACTCCCACTGTTAATTAAGTCACAAGTCGTGCAGCTGGTCTCCTTGTGGTCTGTGTGTAGAATTCTTCGGGCTGAAGAGTAGTTACTTTTTGGTACGTCCTCAGAAGTAAGGGCATGGATGGAGGATGGGGGGTAATTTTTGATGACTTACTGGTAATTCCCATTCTCCATCGGAGTCGTTCCATCTCTGCTCAAGTAAGAATTATGACAAGGAAGGTTCGGGCTTGAAGTACTGGCGATTCATTTAAGCATTCAAAAGTTTTCTCGTCTTTTGTTTCCGGATGGGTTAGATGCAGCTGTTTTTAGCACTTAATTTCTGGAGGGGAGCACTACTAAGATTGGCGAGTCACTTGTTATTTTGCTTCTGGCTTCAGAAGATTTTCTGGTGGAGCAAACAATTATTTTTTCCCTACTGCTGCAGGAAAAGGAACTCGCCACAGCATGGTATGTTCCAAAGGTGCAGCTGCAGCAGGTGCGTTATGGCAGTCATCATGCATGGTTTTTGGGGGAGGAAACCATTACTCGCTCAAACATTTGACTTTGATGTCTGTTGTTACTTTCACACTAAACCTGGGCAATAAGTACACTTGGTGCAGCTGCATACATTATATAACACCGTTTGCCACTTCATACTCCAAAGTTGTTTTTGCCCAAGGGCCACAAGACTATATTACTCTGCTGAATTAGGCACTGAATAAGCACTGCTAATTATCTACAGGACTTGATGTTTTAGCTGCAAAATTTTAAGGCTAAAATAGTATTTTTGAAACTTACAACAATACTGTCAGTTTCCCAAAAGTAGCTGAGAGACCTTCTAATTTGTTTTTATGAAGGGTTGTCTTCAACGAGAGCCAGCACAGCGTGAATGGGTGCACCCAATACACAATTAATATTTCAAGATGTTAATGAGACACCGTTGTTGCACAGTGTGGCAGAAGTTGAATTATTTAACAAATATATGTGACAAAAAAATCTTAAGTAGGAACATAGCACAGCGCACCGGGCCGTGTTTTACATTACATTATCTTGGCTGAATATGCCGACCTAACTAGTCCACACCAAAAGAGGGAATACAAAATGGCGGCCCAATGCAGCCATATGTCTCCATTAACGCGCACATTGATAAAACCTGCATTTCTCTTTAATGGCTAAAAGGCCCCTCGTTAATGAGGGCTCTGTGCATGTGCTGCCAGTCAGCGCATTCACTGCATGAACTGGGCGGTCTTACCACAAAGTTGAATGGTTTCATTAGCTCTCATATTGCTTTGCCAGCCTTGGTGGGGCTGAAAGCATTTACTGTCTGGCCAATTGCGAAGTCATCTCAACAATATCCCATCTAATTAGATCTGAGAGAAAGGTGCTACCTAGTCTGCATTGCTGAAAACTTCTTGTGGTGCAGATGACGGACTGCAGCCCTGTGATGCATAACTTTAATTCTGTTATCAAATAAAATTTTCATATGAACCAACAACAGAAAAATAAATAATCTTGCATTCCGGCCGTGTTTTTTTTTTTAAACTGCAAGCAGCTTCTATGCAATGCCCCCAATTCAGTTTCAAAGGCCGCGCCAGGCTCCTGTCACCATTGTACAACTGCTAATTCTGTGTCACAACTAATTACTGCGTAATAGCGGTTGCGGGGACAAAGGCGCTTGGTTAAAAGAGAAGTCTACTTCGCTTCTCATTCAGACCTAATCTGAGCGTGAATGGTAGAGATTACATGAGGTAATACAGCGGTTATTCCTACCTGCTGTAGTTCATAAGCTCCTTCTCCAGCTGTGGAAGCTCTTGGCACCCTGCCCCCTTCTCCATCGCAAAGATTATTTGTCATTAAAATGCTCAGTAGCTTTTTCTTTAAGAAAAAAAAAACCTGGATGTTGCCTACACTTTCAGAAAGGTTTTTGAAGGGAGCTTAGGCGGATTAAGAAAGGTTCACATATGTTCAGCTTCACTATTGGTATTCAGGACATCACAGCTTCTCCACCACCCAGGAAGCACAAGGGAGTGGAGCAGAGCGCGGGATTGGAGAGACTCACGTGTTCCAACCAATGGGAGAAAGGAAGAGTCTCTAAACTCAAAGAATGGAGAAACTTGGTGCAGTGACGGTATGGATACCTACAGGATGGGTTGCAGTGCTTTCTTTAGTTAATAAGCCATTTTTTTTCCTGGTTTGATTTAACAAATTATCTGGTCTTATAAACAGAGTTCATGATTAACAAAGTTTTTTTTCCCAGTTATGACTCTTACTTATGCCTACAAATTTCACAATATAGGCATTAACATTAGGCCACTGTGGGTTTGAGTCACAAACATATTTTAAATAAACAGACGTATGCTGGTAGTAAGTTTACTCCTAGGATTTTAGAAGATTTCTAGCTTTTGGAGAATTAAAAAAATTCGGAGAGCCAATGGATGGAAATCAATCAAAATTTAGATTTACTGGTATTTCTGCTGGAGGAAAATTCACCAATTTACGATTAGGGTATTTATTGTGTTTTATTGGTCTGTGAATACGTTACCTCACACAACCTCAAAATAAGAGATGTTTTTCACAACAAAAATGAACTCATAAACTATTTTTTTGTCACTGAGTATTATTATTATTATTATTAATAACGGATTTATACAGCGCATAGCTGCCCCAGCAACAGGGCGTCCCAGCGCTACCCCTACAATACCCGTAAGTAATAACAGCCCGGGAGAAGGGAAGAAAGTTACGCTGGGAAAAGCCAGGTCTTTATGGCTTTCTGAAAAGCTAGGTGATCTCGAAGCCCTCTAATAGCAGTCGGGAGAGAGTTCCAGAGTCTAGCCGCCAGAACTTTGAAAGAACGACCACCAGCTCTGGCTCTTAGAGCTCTGGGGGTACATGCCAGCCCTTGGACAGCTGACCGCAGGCAGCGACTCGGAACATACGGTGTTAACAGGTCAGATAGAACCGGGGGGGCTTGTTGAGTCAAGATTTTATGAGCGACGCATAACGTCTTGAACTAAATTCTTTTCTCTACCGGAACCAATGTAGTTTAGGTAGAGACCTGGACACAGAGCATGTTTTCGGAAGCGCCAATAGAGTGCGGGCTGCTGCGTTTTGTATTCTCTGCAGGCGCTGAATACAGGATTTGTTGGCACCTAAGTAAAGGGAATTGCCATAGTCCAGTCTAGATAGGATTGTGGCCTGTATTATAGTCTGCCGGACTTTAGGCTCAAAGAAGCCAAGAAGGGGTTTTAGTCCTCTTAGGAGCCCAAAGCAAGTCCCTGCAACTACTTTGGATTGGGCATCAAAAGAGAGCCCTCTATCAATCCAAAAGCCCAGGTTCTTAACCACCTCCTTTGGTGTTGGTGCTGGTTTTAGTTGGTCTGGCCACCATTGTTCTGACCACATATCACTGTCTCTTCCAAACAGCAAGATTTCCGACTTACTGGCATTTAGCTGTAAACAGTTTGTTGTCAGCCAATTGGCGACTGCCATCAAGTCCTCCTTAAATTTAATAAGATTGTTTTTACAATTCTTGGAAAAGGCGATGACTAATTGGGTGTCGTCGGCATAAGAAACCAACGATAGCCCTCTGCTTTTTGCCATCACTGCCAGGGGTTGTACATAGATGTTAAAGAGCACGGGGCTCAGTATCGATCCTTGTGGAACCCCGTGTCTGATCACCAATTCCTGGGAGTGATAGGGTGGCACTAAGACCTGGAAAGTTCTGCCCTCTAAGAAGGAGCGAAACCAGGCAAAGGCCAAACCCACAATCCCTATCTCCTGTAGCCTGCACAGTAATATCTCGTGCGAGACAGTGTCGAAGGCGGCACTTAAATCTAACAGAATTAAGGCCGCAGACTTTCTGTTGTCTAAGCTATTACGAATTTCCTCCGTCACTGCCAACAGAGCCGACTCCGTACTGTGGCGGGCTCTGAACCCGTTTTGCGAGGAATCCAGGATGGTATGTTCCTCTATAAACTTTGTCAGAATAGTATTGACATGGGATTTAGTGACCTTGGCTAAAAAAGGGAGCTGAGAAATGGGGCGATAGTTACCCGGTTCAGATGGATCTAATGATGCTTTCTTCAAGAGAGGTGTTACTTTCGCGTGCTTCCAAGCTGATGGTAGGCACGCTGATGTCAGAGATAAATTAATCAGTTCCCTGGCCACTGGGAGAATGGAGTTACAGAATTGGCGGAATTGAGCAGGTCTCAAGAGATCAGCTGGAGAGCCTGATTTAATTTTCAGGCAGAGATGTTCAGTCTCAGTGAGGGATATTTGGGGAAAGGAACACAGTATATTGTCCGAAGTGAGTCCCCTAGCACACATAGGGCCTTACTACGAGTTTGGCGGTCCAACCGCTGTAGAACTGCGTACGCCCCCGCCAGCAGCCCACGGCGCTGTAAATCCAAAGACTGCCATATTACGAGTTGTCCATAAGGCTGGCTGTGTGGAGGCGGGTATCTTGCGGTGGTGGTGGTTACTTTTTCCAAATCTATCGATGCCTATTTATTATATATATATTTATTTAAATATATATACATATATGTGTGTCTATGTGTGTGTGTGTATATATATATATAGCTATATATATATATAGATATATATATCTATATATATATATAGATATATATATCTATATATATCAAAGCTCCAAGAGTACCCAACGTACAAGGAGCACTCGGACAGCAGCCACAAGCAACAAGCCTTAGATGCTATGCGCACATCCAGCATACCGATTCCATGAGCAGCTCGACCGGAGTTGAGATACTCCAGAAACGCGTCGGGCATTAACGGGGGTCGAGCTGCTCATGGAATCGGTAGGCTGGATGTGCGCATACCATCTAAGGCTTGTTGCTTGTGGCTGCTGTCCGAGTGCTCCTTGTACGTTGGGTGCTCTTGGAGCTTTGATATATATATATATATATAAAGACAAGTTCGTAGTAAGCGTGCTCTCAGGAACCAAACCACAAAGAATACGATGCAAAGGATTTATTACGTCATAAAGCCAATCTTCGTGACGCGTTTCAACCGTCAAGTGGTCTTGCTCACACAAAGTAAACACTACACACAGAGCATCATAAGTACAATATGAAAACAGATGTAGGACTAGTACTGTGTCAGCAAATGCAACTGAAAATGGAAAGAGGACTGTAATCCACACAATGTGAGTGAAATCTTAAAGGAGTATGAAAGGGAACAAGCCATGTCGTCTGGACAATTCCAGTCAAAGGAACGGAAGAAAAAAACAATCTACTATAACACTTTCTTGCTGCAGTAGTGCACATGTATATCAAGACAATTGTAATTTGTCCCGCTCACAACTAAGATCATGAATAAACAGTAACATCTGTTTAAAATATCCAAATGGCAAAAGGTACAATACAATGCTTAATGCACAGTGCAACATTACCAATGTAAACATGGCATATCCTCATAAACACGCTTGCATTCCCCAAGTGGGTAGGAAGGCACAGAGATTGAAACTTAAGACGCTCAAAATAGATAATAGAGTGCTACAAAAGGAAAAGTAGAAATGAAAATTTGAAAGTAAAATCCTTATCTGTGATACAGTGGACATCAGATGAACATATCCAGTGAAGAAAAGGGTAGGGAACCCGGGAGGTCCCAGGTTGGATCCGAGGGCCCCTTCCTTTCCTCCTGCAGGAATAAAAATACACAATATGTCAGAGACACGAATGCCTGACGCAGGGCAGGCAGATATACAGAGGTAAAAGAAACATATGTTATTGTAACTCTTATGGCAAAATGGACATGCATTTGAGAACCAACACTAGTTACATGGTATGCAAATGCACAACTATTTCCTCATCACTATTGTGCCCTCCTGGGTAGCGAGTTGGTAGATCAATAATATGTCTGGACTCACGTTGTCTCAATAGGAGTTCTCTGTTGCCTCCCTGTATGCCAATGTTAACCTGTTCTATGGCAAAGTGTTTCAGACTGGAGCTGTCAGAATAATGGTGTTGTTCGAAATGTCTCGCTATGGGGTAATGATGGTCTCTATTGTTTATTGCCCTCATGTGTTCCAAGACTCTCTTCTTTGCCATGTGTGTAGTGCTACCCACATACCAGATATTGCATGGACATTCCAATACATATATGACATAGTAGGAGCTGCAAGTGAGAAACTGTTTTATGTGTATGTTGCTGTTGGTAATAACATTCAGGTATTCCTTTCTCATGAGATTGCCGCGGCTAGCCTGCAATGGCCGCATGGAAAGAAACCCTGTAGGTTCATGGTGTTTTTGCCTATGATGGTAGTAATATCACTGTGCACCAAAATATCTCTCAGATTGCGTCCTCTCCTATATGTTATTCTTGGTCTTTCAGGGATGGACCTACCAATAATGGGATCCTTGGTTAGAATTTCCCAATTTTTTGCCAGTATTTTTTGAATGTTTTTGGAATTTCCGTTGTAGGTCAGTATAATTCGAAGTCATGTCACTGTCTTCATTTTCGGGGTCAATGGCCTCGGTTTCCCTCAAAGTGGTGACTCTTTCCACTGGCCTGACCTTCTCAACTGCTTTCCGGAGAACCCAGTTGGGGTAACCCCTTTCGATGAATCTGGCAAGCATGATATCTTGTTCTAGGAGAAACGTCTCTTCAGAGCAGCAATTGCGTTTAGCTCTGAGCAGTTCTCCATAGGGAATGCTCCACTTAAGATTGTCTGGGTGGCTGCTCAAAGCATGTAATAAAGTATTGCCTGCTGTGAATTTCCTGAATAATTTAGTATGTATTTCATTTCTAACAATTTCGACCTTGACGTCCAGAAATTCCACAAAGGCATCACTTATGTTGCTAGTCAGTGTCAGGTTGACATTATTGAGGTTGAGTCTTTTGATGAAGTCTGTTGCCTCAGATTCAGTGCCACTCCATATGACAAACAGGTCAGCTATGTATCTTAGCCAGATGATGACCTGTTCGAAATCCTTACTGAAGTCAGCATCATTCCTGATGTCATCCTCCCATGCCCCCAGGAACAAATTCGAGAAACTGGGGGCAAAACAAGTCCCCATCGCAGTTCCGAGGATTTGCCTGTATATGTCGCCATTAAACAGAAAAACGTTATTATGGAGGTAATATCGCGTCATCTCCAAGATCATGTTGGTATGTTCCATATAGCGTATAGGACGTTTACTGAGATATTTTGCGCAGGCCTTGATGCCCAACTCGTGTTCAATGATAGTATAAAGTGAGTTTGCATCCATGGTGATCAAGAGAAAACCTGTTTGCCATTTGATATTTTGGATTTTAGTAAGGAAATCTTTGGTGTCTTTGACATAAGATGGTAGGGTAATGACATAGTCCCTGAGAAAGTTGTCCACATATCTGGACACATTCTCAAGTGAACTCCCTCTGGAAGACACAATGGGTCTGCCTGGCGGGTTGGGTTTGTTCTTATGAATTTTCGGAAGGAGATAGAGGACAGGGAGTTTGGGAAAATCCTTTTTGAGAAAACAAAATTCTTCCCACTCCAAAAGACCTCTATCCTCCCAGTCCATAAGCATACTCCAGATACCGGTGACACTCTTGGTGTATTCGTCTTTACTAGCTCTAATGTAAAATGTCTGGTCGTTGAGCTGCCGCATAGCTTCAGTAAGATACATCTCCCTGCTCATGAGGACTACATTGCCCCCTTTGTCGGTTGGGCTGACGATGATGGTATTGTCGTCAGCCAGAATCTTGATTGCCTCTTTCTGTGTTTTGGTGAGATTATGTTGTAATGAGGTATTCTTACTAAACCAATGTTTCTGCCTTAACCGTACTAACTGGTTAGACACCAAATCTTGGAAGGTGTCGATATTATCATGTGGCATCAGTGGAAGAAACGTGGATTTGGGTTTAAATTTAGTAGATGCAGCTCTATCATAAGCAACCTCAAGGTTATCTAAGATCTGGTGTATGTTCGTGTTATCGTAACTCGCCCCACCCTCCAATTCATGCATAGCTACAAGGGTGTCAATATCGCTGATATTGAGTTCATCATCAGCGAATGTCCTTTGGATGTTCCTTGGTTCGTTGTTACTGGGGGGTTTTAGTTTGTGCCATTTCTTAAGTTTAAATTTTCTGCAACATTTAAACAAGTCTATTCGGGTGTCTACATAATCAATTGGTTGAGTGGGATAAAAAGATAAACCCAGGCATAATGTTTTTCTCTCAAGTTGGTTGAGGGGTTTGTCCGTTAAGTTGATGATGGTACGATTTACCTGTTCATCATTCATTACATAGCTGTTCTGGAGCGAGTTGATAAATTTCCCACATGCTCCATGCTGCTGCCTCTTCCTCCACCTCTGTTTGAGTCTCTTCCTTCTTTTACGTTGACGCCCCGGCCTCTTCCCCTGCCTCGTCCTCGTGCATTCGGATTCTTGGTCTTGGGTTTTGGAGTTACCCTTGTTGTTTGTCGGCCAAGTCTTTGGGCGAATGTCTGGTTCACTTCCCGAGGCTGAACTCCCTGAAGTCAAGGACGTGGCTGTCGTCCAGATCACTTGATGTTTCTCTTGTCTCTTCCGTTGTTGTCGGGACGTGGCTGGAAAACCCTGTTCCAGTATTATGTGTTTCGTACATGTGATTGTACTTGCGGCTATATGTGAGGATCCTACCAGACTCATAATCCCCACAATCACGGTGCAATTTGCTCTGTTTCCTGGTTTTGATATCCGCTTCATGATTGATCAATCTTTGTTTCATTTCACCAAGGAATGTAGAAATGATGTCTTGCTCATTACTTTTGTATAGTTCATCTTTCAAACTTTTAATGCTATTCATAGTTACTTCTCTGTCTTGCCAAGCGTATTTCACCAGTATTTCCATCATGGTTCTGGAGCTTTTGGCAGAATTGGCAGCCCATTCTTCGAGCATGCCCGGATTCGGTGATTCGTAGGACGGGGTGATATATATCTGTAAACCTCTTGGCACCATTTCTTTGTCAATATAGTCCTGGAGGGAGATCGCCTCCCACCATTTCCAGATCTCATTTTTACTTAGTTTCTCTAGTTTCCTAAGTAAATCCATGATTGTCGGTTCTCTTATAACTGAGTTACTGATAGTCTGCCCCTTTCCCGGAGCCCTTGCAAACAGTGTCTGTGCTGCTGCACGTCTGTCCGTGTTGTCTTCCATAGTGCCTTGTGCACTTGTCCACTGTGCACATAACAAATAGTATCGAAATCCTGGGTATCCCCCCTTAACAAATGTAAGGTTCCTCCTGAGTCTTATGCACTTCTAGATTGCTTGAGTGCACATGTGTTAATGTTTGAAAAGATTGTAGAAACGATTGTAAAAGCTGGGGTAGAAATGTACTTTTGTCCCCACTGCCCCGTTTCACATAAACAAAACACACTAATTGCAGATGACCCTCAGAGACGTGAGCGCAGCGCGAACAGCAGTAGTAAAGCCCCGGTGTCCTCCAACACTGGTAGACCCCACCACCCAGCCGCACAGCTCACACACTCACCTCTGAGGCGCCTCACTGCAATTGGCAGCAGCAGTAGCAGTAGATCATATCACGGAACGGCAGGTCTCAAAAAGGTACCCTCCGTAAAGATTCAAACAAGGCAGACGCTCCTTCCGGGTACCAGGAAACCCATGGGAGGTAGCGCGCAAACCGGCAGAGCCATCGGTAATTGTAAATAAAGACAAGTTCGTAGTAAGCACGCTATCAGGAACCAAACCACAAGGAATACGATGCAAAAGATTTATTACGTCATAAATCCAATCTTCGTGTCGCATTTCAACCATCAAGTGGTCTTGCTCACACACAGTAAACACTACACACAGAGCGTCATAAGTACAATATGAAAACAGATGTAGGACTAATACCTTGTCAGCAAATGCATCTGAAAATGGAAAGAGGACTGTAATCCACACAATGTGAGTGCCATCTTAAAGGGGTATGGAAGGGAACAAGCCATGTCGTCTGGACAATTCCAGTCAAAGGAACGGGAGAAAAAAACAATCTACTATAACACTTTCTTGCTGCAGTAGTGCATATGTATATCAAGACAATTGTAATTTGTCCCGCTCACAATGAAGATCATGAATAAACAGTAACATCTGTTTAAAATATCCAAATGGCAAAAGGTACAATACAATGCTTAATGCACAGTGCAACATTACCAATGTAAACATGGGATATCCTCATAAACACCCTTGCATTCCCCAAGTGGGTAGGAAGGCCCAGAGATTGAAGCTTAAGACGCTCAAAATAGATAATAAAGTGCTACAAAAGGAAAATTAGAAATGAAAATGTGAAAGTAAAGTCCTTATCTGTGATACAGTGGACATCAGATGAACTTATCCAGTGAAGAAAAGGGTAGGGAACCCGGGAGCTCCCAGGTTGGGTCCGAGGGCCCCTTGCTTCCTCCTGCAGGAATAAAAATACACAATATGTCAGAGACACGAATGCCTGACGTAGGGCAGGCAGATATACAGAGGTAAAAGAAACATATGTTATTGTAACTCTTATGGCAAAATGGACATGCATTTGAGAACCAACACTAGTTACATGGTATGCAAATGCACAGCTATTTCCTCATCACTATTGTGCCCTCCTGGGTAGCGAGTTCCTAGATCAATAATATGTCCGGACTCACGTTCTCAATAGGAGTTCTCTGTTGCCTCCCCGTATGCCAATATTAACCTGTTCTATGGCAAAGTATTTCAGACTGGAGCTGTCAGAATAATGGTATTGTTTGAAATGTCTCGCTATGGGGTAATGATGGCCTCTATTGTTTATTGCCCTCATGTGTTCCAAGATTCTCTTCTTTGCCATGTGTGTAGTGCTACCCACATACCAGAGATTGCATGGACATTCCAATACATATATGACATAGGAGGAGCTGCAAGTGAGAAACTGTTTTATGTGTATGTTGCTGTTGGTAATAACATTCAGGTATTCCTTTCTCATGAGACTGCCGCGGCAAGCCTTTGAATGGCCACATGGAAAGAAACCCTGTAGGTTCATGGTGTTTTTGCCTATGGTGGTAGTAATATCACTGTGCACCAAGATATCTCTCAGATTGCGTCCTCTCCTATATGTTATTCTTGGTCTTTCAGGGATGGACCTACCAATAATGGGATCCTTGGTTAGATTTTCCCAATTTATTGCCAGTATTTTTTTTAATGTTTTTGGAATTTCTGTTGTAGGTCAGTATAATTCTAGTCATGTCACTGTCTTCATTTTCGGGGTCAATGGCCTCGGTTTCCCTCAAAGTGGTGACTCTTTCCACTGGCCTGACCTTCTCAACTGCTTTCCGGAGAACCCAGTTGGGGTAACCCCTTTCGATGAATCTGGCAAGCATGATAACTTGTTCTAGGAGAAACGTCTCTTCAGAGCTGCAATTGCGTTTAGCTCTGAGCAGTTCCCCATAGGGAATGCTCCACTTAAGATTGTCTGGGTGGCTGCTCAAAGCATGTAACAAAGTATTGCCTACTGTGGATTTCCTGAATAATTTAGTATGTATTTAATTTCTAACAATTTCGACCTTGATGTCCAGAAATTCCACAGAGGCATCACTTATGTTGCTAGTCAGTGTCAGGTTGATATAATTGAGGTTGAGTCTTTTGATGAAGTCTCTTGCCTCAGATTCAGTGCCATTCCATATGACAAACAGGTCATCTATGTATCTTAGCCATATGATAACCTGTTTGAAATCCTTACTGAAGTCAGCATCATTCCTGATGTCGTCCTCCCATGCCCCCAGGAACAAATTTGCGAAACTGGGGGCAAAACAAGTCCCCATTGCAGTTCCGAGGATTTGCCTGTATATGTCGCCATTAAACAGAAAAAAGTTATTATGGAGGCAATATCGCGTCATCTCCAAGATCATGTTGGTATGTTCCATATAGCATATAGGACGTTTACTGGGATATTTTGCGCAGGCCTTGATGCCTAACTCATGTTCAATGATAGTATAAAGTGAGTTTGCATCCATGGTGATCAAGAGAAAACCTGCTTGCCACTTGATATTTTGGATTTTAGTAAGGAAATCTTTGGTGTCTTTGACATAAGATGGTAGGGTAATGACATAGTCCCTGAGAAAGTTGTCCACATATCTGGACACATTCTCAAGTGAACTCCCTCTGGAAGACACAATGGGTCTGCCTGGCGGGTTGGTTTTGTTCTTATGAATTTTCGGAAGGAGTTAGAGGACAGGAAGTTTGGGAAAATCCTTTTTGAGAAAACAAAATTCTTCCCACTCCAAAAGACCTCTATCCTTCCAGTCTGTAAGCATACTCCAGATATCGGTGACACTCTTGGTGTATTCGTCTTTACTAGCTCTAATGTAAAATGTCTGGTCGTTGAGCTGCCGCATAGCTTCAGTAAGATACATCTCCCTGCTCATGAGGACTACATTGCCACCTTTGTCGGCTGGCCTGACGATGATGGTATTGTCGTCAGCCAGAATCTTCATTGCCTCTTTCTGTGTTTTGGTGAGATTATGTTGTAATGAGGTATTCTTACTAAACCAACGTTTCTGCCTGAACCGTGCTAACTGGTTAGACACCAAATTTTGGAAGGTGTCGATATTATCATGTGGCATCAGTGGAAGAAACGTGGATTTGGGTTTAAATTTAGTAGATGCAGCTCTATCATAAGCAACCTCAAGGTTATCTAAGATCTGGTGTATGTTCGTGTTATCGTAACTCGCCCCACCCTCCAATTCATGCATAGCTACAAGGGTGTCAATATCGCTGATATTGAGTTCATCATCAGCGAACGTCCTTTGGATGTTCCTTGGTTCTTTGTTACTGGGGGTTTTAGTTTGTGCCATTTCTTAAGTTTAAGTTTTCTGCAAAATTTAAACAAGTCTATTCGGGTGTCTACATAATCAACTGGGTTTATCTTTTTGTCCCACTCAACCACTTGATTATGTGGACACCCGAATAAACTTGTTTAAATTTTGCAGAAAACTTAAGCAATGGCACAAACTGACCCCATTGACCCCGAAAATGAAGACAGTGACATGACTAGAATTATACTGACCTACAACGGAAATTCCAAAAACATTAAAAACATACTGGCCAAAAATTTGGAAATTCTAACCAAGGATCCCATTATTTGTAGGTCCATCCCTGATAGACCAAGAATAACATATAGGAGAGGACGCAATCTGAGAGATATCTTGGTGCACAGTGATATTACTACCACCATAGGCAAAAATACCATGAACCTACAGGGTTTCTTTCCATGTGGCCATTCAAAGGCTTGCCGCGGCAGTCTCATGAGAAAGGAATACCTGAATGTTATTACCAACAGCAACATACACATAAAACAGTTTCTCACTTGCAGCTCCTCCTATGTCATATATGTATTGGAATGCCCATGCAATTTCTGGTATGTGGGTAGAGCAACACACATGGCAAAGAAGAGAGTCTTGGAACACATGAGGGCAATAAACAATAGAGGCCATCATTACCCCATAGCGAGACATTTCAAACAATACCATTATTCTGACAGCTCCAGTCTGAAATACTTTGCCATAGGACAGGTTAACATTGGCATACGGGGAGGCAACAGAGAACTCCTATTGAGACAACGTGAGTCCGGACATATTATTGATCTAGGAACTCGCTACCCAGGAGGGCACAATAGTGATGAGGAAATAGCTGTGCATTTGCATACCATGTAACTAGTGTTGGTTCTCAAATGCATGTCCATTTTGCCATAAGAGTTACAATAACATATGTTTCTTTTACCTCTGTATATCTGCCTGCCCTACGTCAGGCATTCGTGTCTCTGACATATTGTGTATTTTTATTCCTGCAGGAGGAAGCAAGGGGCCCTCGGACCCAACCTGGGAGCTCCCGGGTGTAGGAGAGTAGGATCTGCTTCACATGGGTACCCCCACTTTTTGCTGATGCTTCACTGTTTTTCGACTTTAGTCTGGCTGGGGCCCTGCTAATCAGAACCCCAGCCTAGCTGCTTCCTCTCTAAAATGGTTTCCATGTGCCTTAGGCACATCTCTGATTGGAATCTGGAGTGCCCTTGTAAGTCCCTAGTATATGGTATACTATGTACCCAGGGCATAGGTACCTCAGAGGCCTGCCAGGGGCTGAAGCATGTATTATGCCACCCCTGGAAGGCCAGCCAAAAGGACACCACAGGTCTTCTACTGCAGCCTGGGTAAGGTGGTGCATGCACCCCTTACTGTGATATAGGTTACCTATATCACTACATACATACACACATATAAACCTATAAGTCACTCCTATGGCAGGCCTTATCAATCCTGAAGGCAGAGTGCTTGGTTCCTATGTGAGAGGGTGCCCCTGCATGAGCAGAGCCCCTCTGCAGTGTTCGGAGACCCTTCTCTGATGCTGTTTGTAGTGCAGCCTGACCATATACTCTTAAGCGCATTATAACCTCGCGTTAAATGCTAACTTTGGGATGGCTGCACGGAAACATGTCGTGTTTGGTGTCAAACATCTTGGAATACTACCCCCCCACCAGTTCTGGTGGCGGGGGTAGCATTCCACCCTTCTAGAGGGAGAGACATGTACACACCGGCCTACCTGGTAACTTCTTTCCAAGCCCTGGCATCACAAAATGGATGCCGCTGCCACAGAACACGGGTCTGGCCTCCTGCTGCTGACTGAAACTCTGGCAGGGGAGGCCTGGACAATAGGTTTCCTGTCCCAGGGAGGTGTAACCACCTCCCCAGACAGGATAATGTGTATTGGGGCTGGGCGGGAGCACTCTCTGGTGCTTTGAAGTCCTGCACTGGGGGCACATTTGGTGTCCCTGTGCATACCCCAGTTCAAACTGGTTCAGGGGCTTCCAGCCCCTGCTCTGGTGCGAAACTGGACAAAGGGAATGGGTGTAACCACCCCTCTTCCCTGACCCTCCCATAGGTGGGTCCCCAGAGTATGTCCAACTCCCTAACTTGGTATAAGTATGGGACCCCAGTCCTTAGGACTTTAGATTACCCTGGACGAAACTCTGACACTGAATGCTGGACCTCCGACGCTCTACTTTAAGATTAGAGGACTGAAGAATCTCCCTTGGGGTCAAGGAGTGACTCCCCTGCTTGGCAGGCACCAATGAAGCAATTGTCCGGTCTGCATCGCTGAAGCTCCCGCTGGACGCCGAAGTTTTTGCATCACCAGAGATGGATTTCCAGACTTCCCTGAGGCTGCCCTGAGTCCCCAGCAAAGCTGAGGCCCGTAGCTGTCGTGGGTAACGTGGAACCGTGACCCCTGGACACCGAGTACTTTTGCAAGTGCATCCTCTTCCTGGTCTTCCACGAAGTTGTGCTTTGGGCTCCGAGTAGCCCCCGCCTCCAGCACCGACTGCACCGAAGATCACTGGCCTCCACTCCACGAGTGTCCCGTGAGCCAGCTCCAAGTGCGTCCACTTGAGGCTCCTTTGTGGTCGCTAGTCCGTTGGCTAGTGGGCCCTCCCGAAGGCAACTCTTCTTCTGCTTGGGCTTCCCTGGTTGCTCCAGGCGTGCCCTGACTTACCCTCACTGGGTGAGTCCCTCAGACCTTGTTGGTCTGCACCACCGTCCTTCTTCTATTTCCACGAGACTTGCCGTTGCCAAGGCTTCTTGGGTCCAATCCGGTCGCCGACACCCCTGCAATCGACAGACGTCGTGGGACAGCTCGAATCCAGCTCCTGGTCATCGTCGACGCCTCCTGGACCTCATGGCTGAAGAGTCAAGATGACCGTCAACCTACCTGAAGCACCCGACATCGGTGGGCATCCGCTCATCGCCTTCCTGGTCACTGGCTAGTGACCCAGACTCTGTCCCCTCTGCTTTCAGGTTCTTCAGATCTTCGATCCACCTTTGGATCCACCCGAACACTTTCGACTTGGCCGCCAGCAGCACTTTGCAGTGGATCGCCATTGAAAACGACGACGAAACCCGACCCCGAAAGACACGTATGCACCCGGCTTCCCTGGGTGAGGTAACTCGAGTACTCCGGTGCTCCCGTGGGTATAGACTCTAGAACAACCCAGTTCTAAAGGGGTTTGCTCCAAGTCCTCCTCTAAGTGTCCCTTTTCTATAAAATTCCAACCGCGACTTTCCCCATAGAAGTCAACGGCGATTCGCGGCTGTGTTCTCACACTGCACGCGTCCCCGTGGGTCCCCTGTGTCACTACCTTGGGTGGTTCCTTGTGGTCCAAGCACTTCTACAGGCTCTAGGCCTTGTGTCTAGCTCAGTCGTGGTTCTTATACCACTTTATTGGTATATGGTTTGGTACGCCCCTAGGGCTCAAACGTGTATTTGTGCTATTACTGTTGATAACTAACTTATAACTTATGTACTTCGAACTCTAACCTCATAAAGAGACTAGAGGGGTGTGTTTAGCAATAAATACATATATTTTGAATATATACCTGGTGTGGTCCTCTTTCATTTGGTCACTCAAGAGATTATAGACTGGTAAAACAAGCTGCTTTACATTCCTTCAAGACTTAGCCTGAAGGCTGCTCTCCATAGCTACCACTAGGATAGCTTTCAATAAAGGTTGTCTTTAACCTATCTCCAATAAGGGGTTGTTTGGACTGGTGCAAGGTGCCCACTATAATTAGTGGACAGCATATACCAGGCCAACTTCTCACATTGGTGTGCAGCGTGTGGGATTCCAGCTTGCTATTGTTTTACCAGATAATCTCAATTGAATTGATCAACTGAAAACCACTAAGGGTACCTTAGGTACATATAAATCAAGCTTAGGATACAGTAAGTTCTACTGAACTTAGAGTTGTGTGTTAAGGGATAGCACACCCTTTCTACAACTCAAGAGAGTTTAGTAGGCCACACTAGAGTAGGTAGTGCATACACCACACCTCACTAGTAATGTCTTCAAAGCCAGGACCCAGTGAGTCCTTGCCAGAAGCCAGTGGGCTTCTTCCCTCCAAGTATGATAATCTCCCATTCTTGGAATTGAGAGCATTGTGCAATACTAGGAAGATGAAGACAGGCAAAAGTGCCAGCACCCAACACCTCAGGGAGGTGCTACTGTCAGATGATCTCAGCAGACCACTAGGGTCTGAAGGGGTAGGCAGACAGGGTGGGGCAGAAGATGAGGAAGGGGTCAGGGGTGAAGAAACCCAGGACCCCCCCTCTGAAACTGGCCAGGAAGGTGAAAATGACCTTGACCTGGAAAACCCAATTCCTCCTGTGGAGGAGGAGGAGGATCAAAATGACCTCCCCTTTGTCCCCCCAGGAAGAATTGTGGGTGTGCCCAGAAGGCCTAGATCTCCTTCTCGGGAGTCTAACCACTCTGACACCTCAATAGGGACCTCTGTTTCCTCTCATAGGAGGGAATCCTCTCATGAAAGGAAAGATAGACTGCTCAGATATGGAGAAGCTCAGTTGAGGCTCAGAAGAGAGCAGTTGGCTATAGACAGGGAGTCCCTAGAGCTTGAAAAGCAAAGAAAAACGATGGGACTAGAGTCCCATGGTGGCAGCAATTTCCCCAGAGATAGGGAAAGGTCTTATGACTATAGAAACCTGAGCAAGATTGTCCCTCCCTACCAGAGTGGGGATGACATCCACAAATGGATAACTGCACTGGAGAGGGCCTGTAAAGTACAGAGGGTCCCTCAGGAGCAGTGGGCAGCAATCTTGTGGCTCTCCTTTGCAGACAAAGGTAGAGACAAGCTCCTCACTGTAAGAGAAGAGGATGCTGACAATTACAAAGTCTTGAAGAGTGCTCTAATTGATGGGTTTGGCCTAACCACTGAACAATACAGGTTAAAGTTCAGGGATACCCAAAAAGCACAGACTCAAGACTGGGTGGACTTTGTTGATTGTTCTGCCAAGGCTCTGGAAGGTTGGTTATTGGGCAGTAAGGTATGTGACTTCACAGGATTGTACAATCTGATAATGAGGGAGCAGATTCTTAATAACTGTCAAAATCAGCTGTTGCATCAGCACCTGGTAGACTCTGATCTGACCTCTCCCCAAGAATTGGGAAAGAAGTCAGACAAATGGGTCAGAACCAGGGTGAAGCAGAAGGTACAGAACCAAGGTGGTGACCCTAAGAAGCAAGATTCGAAAACCTCTGATAAGGGTGGGGAGAAGGGTAAAGATCAAAAGTCTTCACAAGGCCCCCAAAAATCTTCTTCAGGTGGGGATTCACAGTCTACCAAAGGGAAAGGCCAAAGAAAACCATGGTGCAAGGTCTGTAAGCAAAAGACCCACTGGACCAGTGATTGCACCAAGTCCAAAGACTCGACTCCAGCCCCCACCAATGCCCCTAAGGCACCTGCTCCCCCTAGTGCAGTTACAGTTGGTGGTGGGACTACACAAGCCAAGGGTTTAGTAGGGTTGACCCTGGGTAAGGAGATGATCTCTGACCTAGTCAGAGAACTCACTCAGGCTGTCCTAGTCTGTGATGGAGGCATGGATATGACCTCCTCTGTGAGTCCCAGTAATCTGGGCAAGTACAGGCAACAGCCTTTAATCAATGGAAGAGAGGCTTTGGCATTTAGGGACACAGGGGCAAGTGTCACCATGGTGACACAAGACCTTGTGAATCCTGGGCAGATTATACTTGGTGAAATGTACCAAGTGACCAATGCTAGCAACGTCAGAACAGACCATACTCTGGCAGTTGTTAACTTCTCCTGGGGAGGGGTAACTGGCCTTAAGAAGGTTGTGGTAAGTGCAGACCTACCCGTTGAATGCTTGCTTGGCAATGACTTAGAAACTTCAGCTTGGGCAGAAGTGGAGCTCAGGACCCATGCAGAAATGCTGGGGATCCCTGCAGATGTGTTTGCTGTGACCAGGTCACAAGCCAAAATGTCTAGCACTGAACAGGCCTTGGATTCTGGAATAATGGACCAAGTGCCTTCCAAGAAGAGGAGTAGTAGGGTAAAGGCAGTGCCTTCCCCCTTGGCTCAGAAGGAAGATCAGTCCCTTGAGGGGGATGATCTCAGTCCTGAGGAAGGAACTGTCCCAGAGGAGCTTGAACCTGAACAGGTTGAGTTCTTGGCGACAGGGGGACCTTCCAGGGCAGATCTGAGCCAGGAGCAGCAGAGCTGCCCCTCTCTTGAACCCCTCAGACAGCAAGCTGCTGCTGAGGCTGCTGGGAAAGCTAGTGGTCCCCATACTGTGTATTGGGATGATGGACTCTTGTACTCAGAGTGTAGAGACCCCAAGCCTGGTGCTACCAGGAGGTTGGTTATACCTCTGAAGTTCAGGGGCTTCCTATTGACCCTAGCCCATGATATTCCCTTAGCAGGTCACCTGGGCCAGAACAAGACTTGGGACAGAATTGTCCCTCACTTTCACTGGCCCCACATGTCTGAAGACACCAAGGAGTTTTGTCGCTCCTGTGTAACCTGCCAGGCCAGTGGCAAGGCAGGTGGCACTACAAAGGCCCCCTGATACCACTACCTGTGGTGGGGGTTCCCTTTGAAAGGGTGGGGATTGACATTGTTGGTCCCATGGATCCCCAAACAGCATCTGGGCACAGGTTTATCCTGGTGGTAGTGGATCATGCCACCAGGTACCCAGAGGCTATTCCCCTTAGGACCACTACAGCACCTGTGGTGGCCAGGGCCCTCCTGGGAATTTTCTCAAGAGTGGGCTTCCCTAAGGAGGTTGTATCAGACAGGGGTGCAAACTTTATGTCTGGATACTTAAAGGCAATGTGGAAGGAGTGTGGAGTGACTTACAAGTTCACCACACCCTATCACCCACAATGCAATGGTTTAGTTGAGAGATTCAACAAAACCTTGAAGGGCATGATTAAAGGGCTCCCAGAAAAGCTTAGGCGAAGATGGGACATACTCTTGCCCTGCCTTTTATTTGCATACAGGGAGGTGCCTCAAAAGGGGGTTGGCTACAGCCGTTTTGAACTTTTGTTTGGTCACCCTGTCAGGGGTCCACTGTGCTTGGTGAAGGAAGGATGGGAATTACCTCTCAAGCCCCCAAAGCAAGACATAGTGGACTACGTACTTGGTCTCCGCTCCCGGATGGCTGAGTATATGAAAAAGGCAACTAAAAACCTTGAGGCTAGCCAGGAACTTCAAAAGGCCTGGCATGACCAAAAGGCTGTACTGACTGTTTATCAGCCAGGACAGAAGGTGTGGGTGTTGGAGCCAGTGGCCCCAGCAGCTCTCCAAGACAAATGGAGTGGACCCCACACCATTGTTGAGCAGAAGGGTGAGGTTACCTACTTAGTAGACCTAGGAACACCCAGGAGTCCCCACAGGGTTCTCCATGTCAACAGGTTAAAACCATATGTGGACAGGGCAGACATGGGCTTGCTCATGGCTACTGATGAGGGACAGGAGGAAGAGAGTGACCCACTCCCTGACCTGCTCTCACAGAACCCTGGTGATGGGTCAGTGGATGGTGTAGCCTTGGCAGGCAGCCTCACTACCCAGCAGCAGACTGATTGCAGACAGGTGCTCAATGAGTTCAGACACATATTCTCACTGACACCCAGTCAGACTACCTGGTGCACTCATGAAGTGGACACTGGGGACAGTCTGCCTATTAAAAATAAGATTTATAGGCAACCTGACCATGTCAGGGACTGTATCAGGACAGAAGTCCAGAAGATGTTGGATTTGGGAGTTATTGAACCCTCAGATAGCCCTTGGGCTAGTCCAGTGGTTCTTGTGCCAAAACCTCACACCAGTGGTGGGAAAAGAGAGATGAGGTTTTGTGTGGACTACAGGGGTCTCAATGCAGTCACTAGGACTGATGCCCATCCAATACCAAGGGCAGATGAGCTAATAGACACTTTGGCCTCAGCCAAGTATCTAAGCACATTTGACCTGACAGCTGGCTACTGGCAGATCAGACTAGCTGATGATGCAAAGCCAAAGACAGCATTCTCAACCCCTAGTGGGCATTATCAATTTGTGGTGATGCCCTTTGGTCTGAAGAATGCACCTGCCACTTTTCAGAGGCTGGTGAATACAGTCCTTACAGGTCTGGAAGCCTATAGTGCAGCATATCTAGATGATATTGCTGTCTTTAGCTCCACCTGGGAGGATCACCTGGTCCACCTCAGAAATGTTTTACAGGCCCTGCAGAAAGCAGGCCTGACTATCAAGGCCACCAAGTGCCAGATAGGGCAGAGTCAGGTTGTATACCTGGGCCACCTTGTGGGTGGAGGCCAGGTTCAACCACTGCAGAGCAAGATCCAGACCATCCTGGACTGGACTGCTCCAACTACCCAGACTCAGATGAGAGCCTTCTTAGGCCTGACTGGGTACTATAGGAGATTTGTCAAGGGGTATGGATCAATAGTGACACCCCTGAATGACTTAACTTCCAAGAAAATGCCCAAAAAGGTTCAGTGGACAGTTAGCTGTCAAAAGGCATTTGATGACCTGAAGCAGGCCATGTGCACTGCTCCCATTCTACAGAGTCCTGATTACTCCAAGAAGTTCATTGTTCAAACTGATGCATCTGAATTGGGGGTAGGGGCTGTACTGTCACAATTGAATGATGAAGGTCAGGATCAGCCAGTAGCTTTCATTAGCAGAAGGCTGACCCCTAGAGAGAAACATTGGTCAGCCATTGAGAGGGAGGCCTTTGCTGTGGTCTGGGCTCTGAAGAAGTTGAGGCCATACTTGTTTGGTACTCACTTCCTTGTTCAAACAGACCATAAGCCCCTCTTATGGCTAAAACAAATGAAGGGTGAAAACCCCAAACTGCTTAGGTGGTCCATTTCCCTACAGGGGATGGACTTCACAGTGGAACATAGACCTGGGAGTAACCATGCCAATGCAGATGGACTCTCTAGGTACTTCCACTTAGAACATGAAGACTCAACTGGACAAGGTTAGTTTAATGTCCCTACGTTTGGGGGGGGTTGTGTAGGAGAGTAGGATCTGCTTCACATGGGTACCCCCACTTTTTGCTGATGCTTCACTGTTTTTCGACTTTAGTCTGGCTGGGGCCCTGCTAATCAGAACCCCAGCCTAGCTGCTTCCTCTCTAAAATGGTTTCCAGGTGCCTTAGGCACATCTCTGATTGGAATCTGGAGTGCCCTTGTAAGTCCCTAGTATATGGTATACTATGTACCCAGGGCATAGGTACCTCAGAGGCCTGCCAGGGGCTGAAGCATGTATTATGCCACCCCTGGAAGGCCAGCCAAAAGGACACCACAGGTCTGCTACTGCAGCCTGGGTAAGGTGGTGCATGCACCCCTTACTGTGATATAGGTTACCTATATCACTACATACATACACACATATAAACCTATAAGTCACTCCTATGGCAGGCCTTATCAATCCTGAAGGCAGAGTGCTTGGTTCCTATGTGAGAGGGTGCCCCTGCATGAGCAGAGTCCCTCTGCAGCGTTCGGAGACCCTTCTCTGATGCTGTTTGTAGTGCAGCCTGACCATATACTCTTAAGCGCATTATAACCTCGCGTTAAATGCTAACTTTGGGATGGCTGCACGGAAACATGTCGTGTTTGGTGTCAAACATCTTGGAATACTACCCCCCCACCAGTTCTGGCGGCGGGTGTAGCATTCCACCCTTCTAGAGGGAGAGACATGTACACACCGGCCTACCCGGTAACTTCTTTCCAAGCCCTGGCATCACAAAATGGATGCCGCTGCCACAGACACGGGTCTGGCCTCCTGCTGCTGACTGAAACTCCGGCAGGGGAGGCCTGGACAATAGGTTTCCTGTCCCAGGGAGGTGTAACCATCTCCCCAGACAGGATAATGTGTATTGGGGCTGGGCGGGAGCACTCTCTGGTGCTTTGAAGTCCTGCACTGGGGGCACATTTGGTGTCCCTGTGCATACCCCAGTTCAAACTGGTTCAGGGGCTTCCAGCCCCTACTCTGGCGCGAAACTGGACAAAGGGAATGGGTGTAACCACCCCTCTTCCCTGACCCTCCCATAGGTGGGTCCCCAGAGTATGTCCAACCCCTAACTTGGTATAAGTATGGGACCCCAGTCCTTAGGACTTTAGATTACCCTGGACGAAACTCTGACACTGAATCCTGGACCTTCGACGCTCTACTTTAAGATTAGAGGACTGAAGAATCTCCCTTGGGGTCAAGGAGTGACTCCCCTGCTTGGCAGGCACCAACGAAGCAATTGTCCGGTCTGCATCGCTGAAGTTCCCGCCGGACGCCGAAGTCTTTGCATCACCAGAGGTGGATTTCCAGACTTCCCCGAGGCTGCCCTGAGTCCCCAGCAAAGCTGAGGCCCGTAGCTGTCGTGGGTAACGTGGGTAACGTGGAACCGTGACCCCTGGACACAGAGTACTTTTGCAAGTGCATCCTCTTCCTGGTCTTTCACGAAGTTGTGCTTTGGGCTCCGAGTAGCCCCCGCCTCCAGCACCGACTGCACCGAAGATCACTGGCCTCCACTCCACGAGTGTCCCGTGAGCCAGCTCCAAGTGCGTCCACTAGAGGCTCCTTCGCGGTCGCTAGTCCGTTGGCTAGTGGGCCCTCCCGAAGGCAACTCTTCTTCTGCTTGGGCTTCCCTGGTTGCTCCAGGCGTGCCCTGACTTACCCTCGCTGGGTGAGTCCCTCAGACCTTGCTGGTCTGCACCACCGTCCTTCTTCTATTTCCACGAGACTTGCCGTTACCAAGGCTTGTTGGGTCCAATCCGGTCGCCGATACCCCTGCAATCGACAGACATCGTGGGACAGCTCGAATCCAGCTCCTGGTTGTCGTCGACGCCTCCTGGACCTCGTGGCTGAAGAGTCAAGATGACTGTCAACCTACCTGAAGCACCCGACATCGGTGGGCATCCGCTCATCGCCTTCCTGGTCACTGGCTAGTGACCCAGACTCTGTCCCCTCTGCTTTCAGGTTCTTCAGATCTTCGATCCACCTTTGGATCCACCCGAACACTTTCGACTTGGCCGCCAGCAGCACTTTGCAGCGGATCGCCATTGAAAACGACGACGAAACCTGACCCCGAAAGACACTTATGCACCCGGCTTCCCTGGGTGAGGTAACTCGAGTACTCCGGTGCTCCCGTGGGTATAGACTCTAGAACAACCCAGTTCTAAAGGGGTTTGCTCCAAGTCCTCCTCTAAGTGTCCCTTTTCTTTAAAATTCCAGCCGCGACTTTCCCCATAGAAGTCAACGGCGATTCGCGGCTGTGTTCTCACACTGCACGCGTCCCCCGTGGGTCCCCTGTGTCACTACCTTGGGTGGTTCCTTGTGGTCCAAGCACTTCTACAGGCTCTAGGCCTTGTGTCTAGCTCAGTCGTGGTTCTTATACCACTTTATTGGTATATGGTTTGGTACGCCCCTAGGGCTCAAACATGTATTTGTGCTATTACTGTTGATAACTAACTTATAACTTATGTACTTCGAACTCTAGCCTCATAAAGAGACTAGAGGGGTGTGTTTAGCAATAAATACATATATTTTGAATATATACCTGGTGTGGTCCTCTTTCATTTGGTCACTCAAGAGATTATAGACTGGTAAAACAAGCTGCTTTACATTCCTTCAAGACTTAGCCTGAAGGCTGCTCTCCATAGCTACCACTAGGATAGCTTTCAATAAAGGTTGTCTTTAACCTATCTCCAATAAGGGGTTGTTTGGACTGGTGCAAGGTGCCCACTATAATTAGTGGACAGCATATACCAGGCCAACTTCTCACACCGGGTTCCTTACCCTTTTTTTCACTGGATAAGTTCATCTGATGTCCACTGTATCACAGATAAGGACTTTACTTTCACATTTTCATTTCTAATTTTCCTTTTGTAGCACTTTATTATCTATTTTGAGCGTCTTAAGCTTCAATCTCTGTGCCTTCCTACCCACTTGGGGAATGCAAGCGTGTTTATGAGGATATGCCATGTTTACATTGGTAATGTTGCACTGTGCATTAAGCATTTTATTGTACCTTTTGCCATTTGGATATTTTAAACAGATGTTACTGTTTATTCATGATCTTCATTGTGAGCGGGACAAATTACAATTGTCTTGATATACATATGCACTACTGCAGCAAGAAAGTGTTATAGTAGATTGTTTTTTTCTCCCGTTCCTTTGACTGGAATTGTCCAGACGACATGGCTTATTCCCTTTCATACTCCTTTAAGATGGCACTCACATAGTGTGGATTACAGTCCTCTTTCCATTTTCAGTTGCATTTGCTGACAAGGTACTAGTCCTACATCTGTTTTCATATTGTACTTATGACGCTCTATGTGTAGTGTTTACTTTGTGTGAGCAAGACCGCTTGACGGTTGAAACGCGTCACAAAGATTGGATTTATGACGTAATAAATCCTTTGCATCGTATTCCTTGTGGTTTGGTCCCTGAGAGCGCGCTTACTACGAACTTGCCTTTATTTAGAATTACCGGTGGCTCCGCCGGTTTGCGCGCCACCTCCCATGGGTTTCCTGGTGCCCGAAAGGAGCGTCTGCCTCTTTGGCGCCGTTTGACGAATCTTCGCGAAATTCTCAAAACTAATGGGGCTCTCCGGTCAGCTTCTGTCTTGAAAGTTTCGGGGTGATTCGTAAAGCGGGGGCCGAGAAAAAAGGGGGGTCCCAAAACACGTTTTCTCCATTTTAATTTCCATAGGAATCTTTAGACAAAGCTACAGCTTGAACTGCTGAATGAAATTACGCCAAATTTGGCAAAAAGGAAGCTCTTGCTTCAGAAAGTGACCTTTTTTTTAAATGGTGTAAATCCATTCAGTAGTTCTTGAGAAATTAAAAAATAAAAAATATTGATATCTGGTGACCGCAGTGGATCCGTGAACCCTCCCGAGCACAAGCTTGATTCTGATTGGCTGCCAACACTTCAAACCAAGAAGTGTTGACAGCCATCTTGTGACTCGGTTCAACCGAGTCACAAGCAAAAAGGGAAGAAAATGATAAAAAAATAGAAAAGGAGGCAGTGCAGAAACACCCTGACCCCCTAGGCCTGGTCAGGCGGTCCCTGGGCCAAAAAAAGCATTTTTTTTATATTTTCGGCGGGATTCACGTAGGGTGTGCGAATCCCGCCAACATTTTTTTTAAAAACCAAGCACGGTGTCCCGCGCTTCGTTTTTTTTTAATTTTTAGTCCTCATTTGCCATCAGATAGAATCCGAGCTTACTCAATTACTCTCTATGGTACTCCTACAGCACCAATTAGGGAGCTTTCTATCTTCGATGGATATGCTTTTACACATAGTCTCTCAATAACAAAGTTCTGTTTCGACCAGGCCACCACACAGAAACCAAAGAGAAACGTTGTTATTTAGTGTAAAGGCGTAATCATTGGACAGATGTTATCTTACTGACCCAAACTGATTAACCATTTCTCACATGAGCTCCAAAAAGTTTTTGTATCTTTATCTATTCCAACCCTATCTAATTTCATTATATACTTTATGGAGATCACCCAATCCAAAAAAGTTGGTGGAATTTCGTTAACCCATTTTTTACAAATTTCCCTTCTTGCCAAAAGCATTAGGTACAGACAGAGCTGATTTTCCTCCTTTTTAAGGCTTTGGTAATTAGATAACAATCCAAACATAACTAATGTTACAGTTATGCTTACCTGAATATTTACACCAAAAATGCCTTCCAAACCCCTTTTTACCTCTGTCCAGAAGTAACTCAACTTAGGGCAAGTTAGGAACATATGCACATCATCCGCCCTTATTTGTTGACACTTGGGACATTTTGGAATGGGACCAGTTGCGAATTTCGAGAGTTTTAAAGGTGTCCAGTAGACCCTATGAACAGAAAAAAGATAATTCCTTCTTAAGTTTGCGGGTTTAACTGTAGAATATAATATATCATGAGATACTTGCCATAAATTTTCAGGACTGCTTCCCGGCAAGCTCTCTCCCCACAGCTCCGTTGGTAATTTAAACTCTCCATCCTCCAACTCGAGCAATAACCAATACAACAGTGCCACTTCTTTCATCTTTATTGGTCTTTGTGCCAACATATTCTGTAATTCATTTGTCTTGCCCACCTCCATTCCAAACGTTTGGTACCAGTTCTTAATTTGCCAATATTTGAATTTAGATAGTCTATTCGCCGTAAGTAAATTCATCTCTTCCCAGGTCAAGAGAGTTCCTTCCGGTATCAACTGTCCCCATTGTCGGATCACAGCTTCCCGCGCTTCGTTTTAATAAGCCCCTGGGAGGGCCAGGTCCCAGGGGCAATCAGGTAAGTATCTGCAGGGGCCGCACGGGCCCCCGCAGCCCCGCCACCTCCCCGGGGCTTTATTAATTATGCGCGGGGGTACACGCCCCCCACGCTGCCCCGGGGACCACCACCTCCCCGGGGCACTGCAAATAATGGTTGGGGGGCCTCGCGGGCCCCCCAAGTCCTGGGGACCGCCATCTCCCTGGGGCTATTTTAAAATAAAAAGCTTGGGGGGCTCCTGCCCCCCATGCTGCCCAGGGGACCACCACCTCCCCGGGGCATTGCAAATAATGGTTGAGGGGGGCCTCGCGGGCCCCCCAAACCCCAGGAACCGCCACCTCCCCGGGGCATCAATGATTAAATGCGGGGGGCCTCACACCCCCTGCAACTCCGGGGACCGCCACCTCCCTGGGGCTACATACATGTTGGGAGGGGGGCCGCGCGGCCTCCCCTCCTGGAGCCCTCCTTGGCCCTGGGGACCACCACCCCCCAGGGCCGGCTCCAGCAATGTCCCGGGTTGCCCACCCCCGGGACATTGCAGTTTGCAATGGCAGGGCGGGAGCACGGCTCCCGCTCTGTCATTGCAAACTCTGCTTCGCTTCATGGAAGCGAGAGCAGGAAACCTGCTCTCGTTTCCATGAAGCGAAGCAGATTGCTTGTGGACAAGGGGAGCTGCATGTCAGCAGCTCCCCTTGTCCAAAAGCAATGCTGGCTCCCGCAGGAGGCGGGGAGCCGGCTGGGACCGCGGGGGCATTGGGGCTCCCCCCGCAGTCCCCAACATGCAGCCAGGCCCCGGGGGATGGGGTCCCCGGGGCCAAAAATGGCCAAGGGAAGGGGGGGCCACTCGGCCCCCCTCCTGTAAAAATACTAAAAAAAAAAATCAAAAAGAGGCAAAGCCCTGAGGGTTGGGGTCCCCGGGGCCATCCCCCCCATCAAAATTAAAAAAATAAATAAAGGCTTGCAGGGCCCCGGGGGATGGGGTCCCTGGGGCCAAAAGTGGCCCAGGGAAGGGGGGCCATGAGGCCCCCCTCCCGTACAGATTTTAATTTTTTTTTTTTAAACAGAGACACAGCCCCGGGGGGTGGGGTCACCGGGGCCAAAAAAGGCCTCAGGAGGGGGGCCGTGCGGCCCCCCTCCTTTGAATGTACATTTTTTTTAATTAAAAACTAGTGGCCATGCCCCGGGGGAAGGGGTCCCCGGGGTCGAAATCGGCCTTGAGAGAGGAGCCGCACGCCCCCCCCTTCCTGTTTTAAAAATGTTTTTTAAAAAATGGCATAGGCCCTGGGGGATGGGGTCCCCAGGGCCCAAAAAGTGGTAAGGGAAGGGGGGCACATAGGCCCCCTTCCAGAAAGAAGAGAAAAAAGAGATGCCGGTATCTCACCTGAGGCCCCGCCCCCTCCCTGCACCACTATGCAAACATGCCTCCTGGTGCGTTCTGGGTTGGGGGATTAAGTTCCCTTCAATCCTAAGGGTCCTTAGGGGCCAACTAGCCCACCAGGTACCTCCAGTAAGCCCCACACAGTGGGATTGCTGAGAGGTAGTCCGAGGCCACGCCCTTACACCACTCTGCAAACGCGCCTCTTGGCGCATTGCTGGTGGGGCGATGACGTCCTCTTGTGTCCTGAGGACCTCAGGACTAAAGTGGACTTCATCCCCCGAGCAGCAGTGCACCAGTTGGCGCGTTTGCAGTGTGGTGTAACAATGGGGCATAGCCTCGGACCACTCTCAGCAATCCAACTGTGTGGGGCTTACTAGAGATAACAGGAGGGCTAATTGGCCCCCAGGGACCCTCAGGAGGCAAGGGGACTTCATCCCCTAACCAAGAACGTGCCAGGAGGCTCGTTTGCATAGTGGTGGAGAAAGGGGGTCTGACCTGTGTCCACCTCTCAGCAATCCCACTATCTGGGGCATACTGGAGGTATCAGGTAGGCTAGTTGGCCCCTAAGGACCCCCAGCAGTGAAGGGGACTTTAATCCCCATCCAAGAGCACGCCAGGTATTGCGTTTGCAGAGTGGTGGGCAAAGGGGGCGCGGCCTGCTATGAGAACTTACCAATCCTGCTGTGTGGGACTTACTGGAGGTAATAGGAGGGGTAGTTGGCCCCCAATGTTGTCCTTGGGGGCCAACTCCCCCTCCTGTTACCTCCAGTAAGTCCCACACAGTGGGATTGCTAAGAGGTCTTCGGAGGCCACGCTCACCTTTCTCCACCAGTCTTCAAACGTGCCTCCTGGCACAGTAGTGGTTGGGGGATGAACTCCACTTTACTCCTGAGGGACTTTGGGGCGAAGTAGCCCTCCTGGTACCTCCTGTAAGTCCTATGCAGCGGAATTCCTGAGCGCTGGTCGGAAGCCCAGCCCCCTTTCTCCACCACTCTGCAAATGCGACTACTCATTGTAATAGTTCTCGGATTTGCGACAGATAGAGCTATTGCCGTTGTAAATGTAATAGTTTTTTACTAATGTTTTTTGGAGTGGAGTGGGTGTACGTTGTGTGTAGTGAAATTATGTGGATAGAAAGTATGTGGTATTTAGTGTATAGGAATTATGTAGAGTGGAATTATGTGTTATGGAGACTAATTATGTGGTATAGTAGTCTGTGTTGTAGAGTGGTAACCTCAGGTTTAGTCTTCCTCGTTTCTATAGAAGATAAAGTATAAACTCAATGAGACAAAAAAAAGAAGGAACCACTGAGGTGCACTTCTGGACCTAGTCAGAGGTATGAGCAGGGCCACTGGAATTATGCAACTGTTTGGCTGCACGACTTTCGCACAATTATACATTTTCCGCATTTGCCATATAATCCATCATCTGCTGCATAATCTGCAGATTTGAACAAAAAAAACATTGTTTCTAGCTCAAACGGCTCAAACATCACCAAAAATGCAGCGACAAGTGTTACAGCGTGGTGGAAGGCCCATTGCAAACATAGAATGGTCACCTGTTACTTATTGCTAAATGTGGGTGTTAAATAGGTACTAATGGTGTGCAAACCACTCTTGCTTCTTTCTGCGCCTCTCTTGCATCTTTCTGCATCTCTCCTGCTCCTTTCTGCACCTTTATTCCTTTTTCTGCACCTCTCTTGCCCCTTTCTGCACCTCTGTTGCTTGTTTCTGCACCTCTCTGCTTCTTTCTGCACCTCTGTTGGTTCTTTTTGCACCCCTCTTTCTGCACCCCTGATCTTTCTTTCTGCACCACTGTTGCCTGTTTCTGCACCTCTCTTCCCTCTTTCTGCACTTCTCTTGCCTCTTTCTGCACTTCTCCTGCCTCTTTCTGCATTTCTGATGCTTCTTTCTGCACCCATCTAGCCTGTTCCTGCACCTCATTTGCCCCTTTCTGCACCTCTGTTGCCTGTTTCTGCACCTCACTTCCCTCTTTCTGCACTTCTCTTGCCTCTTTCTGCACCCCTCTTGCCTCTTTCTGCACCTCTATTGGTTCTTTCTGCACTGTTCTTGTAAATTTCTGCACCTCTCTTGCAAATTTCTACACTCCTCTTGCCTCTTTCTGCATTCCTCTTCCCTCTTTCTGCACTTCTCTTGTATCTGTCTGCACCCCTGTTCCCTCTTTCTTTCTGCACCTCGTTTGCCTGTTTCTGCACCTCAATTGCCTCTTTCTGCAGTTCTTTTGTCTCCTGCTGCACCTTTGTTGCCTCTTTCTGCACCCCTCTTGCCTCTTTCTGCACCCCTGTTGCTTCATTCTGCACTTCTCTTGCTTCTTTCTGCACCTCTCTTTCTTCTTTCTGCAGCCCTCTTGCCTCTTTCTGTGCCCTTATTCCCTCTTTGTGCAACTCTCTTGCCTCTTTCTGCACCTCTCTTGCCTCTTTCTGCACCCCTCTTGCCTCTTTCTGCACCTCTCTTGTCTCTTTCTGCACCCCTCTTGCCTCTTTCTGCACCTCTCTTGCCTCTTTCTGCACCTCTCTTGCTTCTTTCTCTACCTTTCTTCCATTTTCCTGCACCTCTCTTGCTTCTTACTGCACCTTTCTTGCCTCTTTCTGCAGTTCTCTTGCATCAGTCAGCACCCCTGTTCCCTCTTTATGCACCTCTTTTGCCTGTTTCTGCAACTCTCTTGCCTCTTTCTGCAGTCCTCCTGCCTCCTTCTGCTCTTCTGTTGCTTCTTTCTTCACCCCTCTTGCCTCTTTCTGCACCCATTTGCCTCTTTCTGCACCCCTGTTGCTTCATTCTGCACTTCTCTTGCTTCTTTCTGCAACCCTCTTGCCTCTTTCTGCACCCTTCTTTCTTCCCTCTTTCTGCACCTCTCTTGCCTCTTTCTGCACCTCTTTTGCTTCTTTTTGCACTTCTCTTGCCTCTTTCTGCACCCCTCTTGCCTCTTTCTGCACCCCTCTTGCCTCTTTCTGCACCTCTGTTGGTTCATTCTGCACCCCTCTTCCCTCTTTCTGCACCCCTGATCTCTCTTTCTGCACCACTGTTGCCTGTTTCTGCACCTCTCTTGCCTCTTTCTGCACTTCTCTTGCCTCTTTCTGCACTTCTCCTGCCTCTTTCTGCATTTCTGATGCTTCTTTCTGCACCCCTCTAGCCTGTTCCCGCACCTCATTTGCCTCTTTCTGCACCTCTGTTGCCTGTTTCTGCACCTCACTTCCCTCTTTCTGCACTTCTCTTGCCTCTTTCTGCACCCCTCTTGCCTCTTTCTGCACCTCTATTGGTTCTTTCTGCACTGTTCTTGTAAATTTCTGCACCTCTCTTGCAAATTTCTACACTCCTCTTGCCTCTTTCTGCATTCCTCTTCCCTCTTTCTGCACTTCTCTTGCATCTGTCTGCACCCCTGTTCCCTCTTTCTTTCTGCACCTCGTTTGCCTGTTTCTGCACCTCAATTGCCTCTTTCTGAAGTTTTCTTGTCTCCTGCTGCACCTTTGTTGCCTCTTTCTGCACCCCTCTTGCCTCTTTCTGCACCCCTTTTGCTTCATTCTGCACTTCTCTTGCTTCTTTCTGCACCTCTCTTTCTTCTTTCTGCACCCCACTTGCCTCTTTCTGTGCCCTTGTTCCCTCTTTGTGCAACTCTCTTGCCTCTTTCTGCACCTCTCTTGCCTCTTTCTGCACCCCTCTTGCCTCTTTCTGCAGCTCTATTTGCCTCTTTCTGCAACCCTCTTGCCTCTTTCTGCACCTCTCTTGCCTCTTTCTGCACCTCTCTTGTGTAGGAGAGTAGGATCTGCTTCACATGGGTACCCCCACTTTTTGCTGATGCTTCACTGTTTTTCGACCTTAGTCTGGCTGGGGCCCTGCTAATCAGAACCCCAGCCTACCTGCTTCCTCTCTAAAATGGTTTCCATGTGCCTTAGGCACATCTCTGATTGGAATCTGGAGTGCCCTTATAAGTCCCTAGTATATGGTATACTATGTACCCAGGGCATAGGTACCTCAGAGGCCTACCAGGGGCTGCAGCATGTATTGTGCCACCCTGGAAGGCCATCCAAACTGACACCACAGGTCTGCTACTGCAGCCTGGGTAAGGTGGTGCATGCACTCCTTACTGTGATATAGGTTACCTATATCACTATATACATACACACATATAAACCTATAAGTCACTCCTATGGCAGGCCTTATCAATCCTGAAGGCAGAGTGCGTGGTTCCTATGTGAGAGGGTGCCCCTGCATGAGCAGGGCCCCTCTGCAGTGTTCGGAGACCCTTCTCTGATGCTGTTTGTAGTGCAGCCTGACCATATACTCTTAAGCGCATTATAACCTCACGTTAAATGCTAACTTTGGGATGGCTGCACGGAAACATGTCGTGTTTGGTGTCAAACATCTTGGAATACTACCCCCCCGCCAGTTCTGGCGGCGGGGGTAGCATTCCACCCTTTTAGAGGGAAAGACATGTACACACCGGTATGCCCGGTACTGACTTTCCAGAGCCCTGGCATCACAAAATGGATGCCGCTGCCACAGACACGAGTCTGGCCTCCTGCTGCTGACCGAAACTCCGGCAGGGGAGGCCTGGACAATAGGTTTCCTGTCCCAGGGAGGTGTGACCACCTCCCCAGACAGGATAGTGGGTATTGGGGCTGGGCGGGAGCACTCTCTGGTGCTTTGAAGTCCTGCACTGGGGGCACATTTGGTGTCCCTGTGCATACCCCAGTTCAAACCGGCTCAGGGGCTTCCAGACCCTGCTCTGGCGCAAAACTGGACAAAGGGAAAGGGGTGTAACCGCCCCTCTGCCCTGGCACTCCCATAGGTGGGGCCACAGAGTATGTCCAACCTCCTACCTTAGTATAAGTAGGGGAACCCAGTCCTTAGGACTTTAGATTTACCTGGACGAAACTCTGACACAGAATCCTGGACCTTCGACGCTCTACTTTAAGATTAGAGGACTGAAGAATCTCCCTTGGGGTCAAGGAGTGACTCCCCTGCTTGGCAGGCACCAAAGAAGCAATTGTCCGGTCTGCATTGCTGAAGCTCCCGTTGGACGCCAAAGTCTTTGCATCACCAGAGGTGGATTTCCAGACTTCCCGAGGCTGCCCTGAGTCCCCAGCAAAGCTGAGGCCTGTAGCTGTCGTGGGTAACGTGGAACCGTGACCCCTGGACACCGATCGCATTTGCAAGTGCATCCTCTTCTGGGTCTCCCACGAAGTCGTGCTTTGGGCTCCGAGTAGCCCCAGCCTCCAGCACCAACTGCACCGAAGATCACTGGCCTCCACTCCATGAGTGTCCTGTGAGCCAGCTCCACGTGCATCGTCTTGAGGCTCCTTCACGGTCGCTAGTCCGTTGGCTAGTAGGCCCTCCCGAAGGCCAATCTTTTTCTGCTTGGGCTCCCTGGTTGCTCCAGGTGTGCCCTGACTTATCCTTGCTGGGTGAGTCCCCCACACCTTGCTGGTCTGCAACATCGTCCTTCTTCCATTTCCACGAGACTTGCCGTTGCCAAGGCTTGTTGGGTCCAATCCGGTCACCGACACTCCTGCATTCGACAGACGTCGTGGGACAGCTCGAATCCAGCTCCTGGTTGTCGTCGACGCCTCCTGGACCTCGTGGCTGAAGAGTCAAGACGACCGTCAACCTACCTGAAGCACTCGACATCGGTGGGCATCTGCTCATCGCCTTCCTGGTCACTGGCTAGTGACCCAGACTCTGTCCCCTCTGCTTTCAGGTTCTTCAGATCTTCGATCCACCTTTGGATCCACCCGAACACTTTCGACTTGGCCGCCAGCAGCACTTTGCAGCAGATCGCCATTGAAAGCGACGACGAAACCCGACCCCGAAAGACACCTATGCACCCGGCTTCCCTGGGTGAGGTAACTCGAGTACTCCAGTGCTCCTGTGGGTATTGACACTAGAACAGCCAAGTTCTCAAAGGGTTTGCTCCAAGTCCTCCTCTAAGTGTCCCTTTTCTTTTAAATTCTAAACGCGACTTTCCCCATAGAAGTTAACGGTGGTACGCGGTTGTGTTCATACACTGCACGCGTCCCCCGTGGGTCCCCTGTGTCACTGCCTTGGGTGGTTCCTTGTGGTCCAAGCACTTCTACAGGCTCTAGGCCTTGTGTCTAGCTCAGTCGTGGTTCTTATACCACTTTATTGGTATATGGTTTGGTACGCCCCTGGGGCTCAAACGTGTATTTGTGCTATTACTGTAGATAACTAACTCGTAACGTATGTACTTCGAACTCTAGCCTCATAAAGAGACTAGAGGGGTGTGTTTAGTAATAAATACATATATTTTGAATATATACCTGGTGTGGTCCTCTTTCATTTGGTCACTCAAGAGATTATAGACTGGTAAAACAAGCTGCTTTACATTCCTTCAAGACTTAGCCTGAAGGCTGCTCTCCATAGCTACCACTAGGATAGCTTTCAATAAAGGTTGTCTTTAACCTATCTCCAATAAGGGGTTGTTTGGACTGGTGCAAGGTGCCCACTTTAATTAGTGGACACCATATGCCAGGCCAACTTCTCACATTGGTGTGCAGCGTGTGGGATTCCAGCTTGCTATTGTTTTACCAGATAATCTCAATTGAATTGATCAACTGAAAACCACTAAGGGTACCTAAGGTACATATAAATCAAGCTTAGTAATACAGTAAGTTCTACTGAACTTAGAGTTGTGTGTTAAGGGACAGCACACCCTTTCTACAACTCAAGAGAGTTTAGTAGGCCACACTAGAGTAGGTAGTGCATACACCACACCTCACTAGTGATGTCTTCAAAGCCAGGACCCAGTGAGTCCTTGCCAGAAGCCAGTGGGCTTCTCCCCTCCAAGTATGATAAACTCCCATCTTTGGAATTGAGAGCATTATGCACTACTAGGAAGTTGAAGACAGGCAAAAGTGCCAGCACCCAACACCTCAGGGAGGTGTTACTAGCTGATGATCTCAGCAGGCCCCTAGGGTATGAAGGGGTAGGCAAAGAGGGTGGGGCAGAAGATGAGGAAGGGGCCAGGGGTGAAGAAACCCAGGCCCCCCCCTCTGAAACTGGCCAGGAAGGTGAAAATGACCTTGTCCTGGAAAACCCAATTCCTCCTGTGGAGGAGGAGGAGGGAGAGGATCAGACTGACCTCCCCTTTGTCCCCCCAGGAAGAGTTCTGAGTGTGCCCAGAAGGTCTAGGTCTCCTCAGGAGTCTAACCACTCTGACACCTCAATAGGGACCTCTGTCTCCTCTCATAGGAGGGAATCCTCTCATGAGAGGAGAAAGAGACTGATTCAATATGAGCAAACTCAGCTTGAACTCAGGAAACAGCAATTGGCTATAGACAGGAGTCCCTAGATCTCTATAGAGAGAGACAAAAGTTGGGACTAGAGTCCCATGGTGGCAGCAGTTTCCCCAAAGATAGGGAAAGGTCTTATGACCATAGAAACCTGAGCAAGATTGTCCCTCCCTACCAGAGTGGGGATGATATCCACAAATGGATAACTGCTCTAGAGAGGGCCTGTAAAGTACAGAGGGTCCCTCAGGAGCAGTGGGCAGCAATCTTGTGGCTCTCCTTTGCAGACAAAGGTAGAGACAAGCTCCTCACTGTTAGAGAGGAGGATGCTGATAATTACAAAGTCTTGAAGAGTGCTCTAATTGATGGGTTTGGCCTAACCACTGAACAATACAGGTTAAAGTTCAGGGATACCCAAAAGCACAGACTCAAGACTGGGTGGACTTTGTTGATTGTTCTGCCAAGGCTCTGGAAGGTTGGTTATTGGGCAGTAAGGTATGTGACTTCACAGGATTGTACAATCTGATAATGAGGGAGCAGATTCTTAATAACTGTCAAAATCAGCTGTTGCATCAGCACCTGGTAGACTCTGATCTGACCTCTCCCCAAGAATTGGGAAAGAAGGCAGACAAATGGGTCAGAACCAGGGTGAAGCAGAAGGTACAGAACCAAGGTGGTGACCCTAAGAAGCAAGATTCGAAAACCTCTGATAAGGGTGGGGAGAAGGGTAAAGATCAAAAGTCTTCACAAGGCCCCCAAAAATCTTCTTCAGGTGGGGATTCACAGTCTACCAAAGGGAAAGGCCAAAGAAAACCATGGTGCAAGGTCTGTAAGCAAAAGACCCACTGGACCAGTGATTGCACCAAGTCCAAAGACTCGACTCCAGCCCCCACCAATGCCCCTAAGGCACCTGCTCCTCCTAGTGCAGTTACAGTTGGTGGTGGGACTACACAAGCCAAGGGTTTAGTAGGGTTGACCCTGGGTAAAGAGATGAGCTCTGACCTAGTCAGAGAACTCACTCAGGCTGTCCTAGTCTGTGATGGAGGCATGGATATGACCTCCTCTGTGAGTCCCAGTAATCTGGGCAAGTACAGACAACAGCCTTTAATCAATGGAAGAGAGGCTTTGGCATTTAGGGACACAGGGGCAAGTGTCACCATGGTGACACAAGACCTTGTGAATCCTGGGCAGATAATACTTGGTGAAATGTACCAAGTGACCAATGCTAGCAACGTCAGAACAGACCATACTCTGGCAGTTGTTAACTTCTCCTGGGGAGGGGTAACTGGCCTTAAGAAGGTTGTGGTAAGTGCAGACCTACCCGTTGAATGCTTGCTTGGCAATGACTTAGAAACTTCAGCTTGGGCAGAAGTGGAGCTCAGGACCCATGCAGAAATGCTGGGGATCCCTGCAGATGTGTTTGCTGTGACCAGGTCACAAGCCAAAATGTCTAGCACTGAACAGGCCTTGGATTCTGGAATAATGGACCAAGTGCCCTCCAAGAAGAGGAGTAGTAGGGTAAAGGCAGTGCCTTCCCCCTTGGCTCAGAAGGAAGATCAGTCCCTTGAGGGGATGATCTCAGTCCTGAGGAAGGAACTGTCCCAGAGGAGATTGAACCTGAACAGGTTGAGTTCTTGGGGACAGGGGGACCTTCCAGGGCAGATCTGAGCCAGGAGCAGCAGAGCTGCCCCTCTCTTGAACCCCTCAGACAGCAAGCTGCTGCTGAGGCTGCTGGGAAAGCTAGTGGTCCCCATACTGTGTATTGGGATGATGGACTCTTGTACTCAGAGTGTAGAGACCCCAAGCCTGGTGCTACCAGGAGGTTGGTTATACCTCTGAAGTTCAGGGGCTTCCTATTGACCCTAGCCCATGATATTCTCTTAGCAGGTCACCTGGGCCAGAACAAGACTTGGGACAGAATTGTCCCTCACTTTCACTGGCCCCACATGTCTGAAGACACCAAGGAGTTTTGTCGCTCCTGTGTAACCTGCCAGGCCAGTGGCAAGGCAGGTGGCACTACAAAGGCCCCCTGATACCACTACCTGTGGTGGGGGTTCCCTTTGAAAGGGTGGGGATTGACATTGTCGGTCCCATGGATCCCCAAACAGCATCTGGGCACAGGTTTATCCTGGTGGTAGTGGATCATGCCACCAGGTACCTAGAGGCTATTCCCCTTAGGACCACTACAGCACCTGTGGTGGCAAGGGCCCTCCTGGGAATTTTCTCAAGAGTGGGCTTCCCTAAGGAGGTTGTATCAGACAGGGGGGCAAACTTTATGTCTGGATACTTAAAAGCAATGTGGAAGGAGTGTGGAGTGACTTACAAGTTCACCACACCCTATCACCCACAATGCAATGGTTTAGTTGAGAGATTCAACAAAACCTTGAAGGGCATGATTAAAGGGCTCCCAGAAAGGCTTAGGCGAAGATGGGACATACTCTTGCCCTGCCTTTTATTTGCGTACAGGGAGGTGCCTCAAAAGGGGTTGGCTACAGCCCTTTTGAACTTTTGTTTGGTCACCCTGTCAGGGGTCCACTGTGCTTGGTGAAGGAAGGATGGGAGTTACCTCTCAAGCCCCCAAAGCAAGACATAGTGGACTACGTACTTGGTCTCCGCTCCCGGATGGCTGAGTATATGAAAAAGGCAACTAAAAACCTTGAGGCTAGCCAGGAACTTCAAAAGGCCTGGCATGACCAAAAGGCTGTACTGACTGTTTATCAGCCAGGACAGAAGGTGTGGGTGTTGGAGCCAGTGGCCCCAGCAGCTCTCCAAGACAAATGGAGTGGACCCCTTACCATTGTTGAGCAGAAGGGTGAGGTTACCTACTTAGTAGACCTAGGAACACCCAGGAGTCCCCACAGGGTTCTCCATGTCAACAGGTTAAAACCATATGTGGACAGGGCAGACATGGGCTTGCTCATGGCTACTGATGAGGGACAGGAGGAAGAGAGTGGCCCACTCCCTGACCTGCTCTCAACGAACCCTGGTGATGGGTCAGTGGATGGTGTAGCCTTGGCAGGCAGCCTCACTACCCAGCAGCAGACTGATTGCAGACAGGTGCTCAATCAGTTCAGACACATATTCTCACTGACACCCAGTCAGACTACCTGGTGCACTCATGAAGTGGACACTGGGGACAGTCTGCCTATTAAAAATAAGATTTATAGGCAACCTGACCATGTCAGGGACTGTATCAGGACAGAAGTCCAGAAGATGTTGGATTTGGGAGTTATTTAACCCTCAGATAGCCCTTGGGCTAGTCCAGTGGTCCTTGTGCCAAAACCTCACACCAATGGTGGGAAAAGAGAGATGAGGTTTTGTGTGGACTACAGGGGTCTCAATGCAGTCACTAGGACTGATGCCCATCCAATACCTAGGGCAGATGAGCTAATAGACACTTTGGCCTCAGCCAAGTATCTAAGCACCTTTGACCTGACAGCTGGCTACTGGCAGATCAGACTAGCTGATGATGCAAAGCCAAAGACCGCATTCTCAACCCCTAGTGGGCATTATCAATTTGTGGTGATGCTCTTTGGTCTGAAGAATGCACCTGCCACTTTTCAGAGGTTGGTGAATACAGTCCTTACAGGTCTGGAAGCCTATAGTGCAGCATATCTAGATGATATTGCTGTCTTTAGCTCCACCTGGGAGGATCACCTGGTCCACCTCAGAAATGTTTTACAGGCCCTGCAGAAAGCAGGCCTGACTATCAAGGCCACCAAGTGCCAGATAGGGCAGAGTCAGGTTGTGTACCTGGGCCACCTTGTGGGTGGAGGCCAGGTTCAACCACTGCAGAGCAAGATCCAGACCATCATGGACTGGACTGCTCCAACTACCCAGACTCAGGTGAGAGCCTTCTTAGGCCTGACTGGGTACTATAGGAGATTTGTCAAGGGGTATGGATCAATAGTGACACCCCTGAATGACTTAACTTCCAAGAAAATGCCCAAAAAGGTTCAGTGGACAGTTAGCTGTCAAAAGGCATTTGATGACCTGAAGCAGGCCATGTGCACTGCTCCCATTCTACAGAGTCCTGATTACGCCAAGAAGTTCATTGTTCAAACTGATGCATCTGAATTGGGGGTAGGGGCTGTACTGTCACAATTGAATGATGATGAAGGTCAGGATCAGCCAGTAGCTTTCATTAGCAGAAGGCTGACCCCTAGAGAGAAACGTTGGTCAGCCATTGAGAGGGAGGCCTTTGCTGTGGTCTGGGCTCTGAAGAAGTTGAGGTCATACTTGTTTGGTACTCACTTCCTTGTTCAAACAGACCATAAGCCCCTCTTATGGCTAAAACAAATGAAGGGTGAAAACCCCAAACTGCTTAGGTGGTCCATTTCCCTACAGGGGATGGACTTCACAGTGGAACATAGACCTGGGAGTAACCATGCCAATGCAGATGGACTCTCTAGGTACTTCCACTTAGAACATGAAGACTTAACTGGGCAAGGTTAGTTTAATGTCCCTACGTTTGGGGGGTTGTGTAGGAGAGTAGGATCTGCTTCACATGGGTATCCCCACTTTTTGCTGATGCTTCACTGTTTTTCGACCTTAGTCTGGCTGGGGCCCTGCTAATCAGAACCCCAGCCTAGCTGCTTCCTCTCTAAAATGGTTTCCATGTGCCTTAGGCACATCTCTGATTGGAATCTGGAGTGCCCTTATAAGTCCCTAGTATATGGTATACTATGTACCCAGGGCATAGGTACCACAGAGGCCTACCAGGGGCTGCAGCATGTATTGTGCCACCCCTGGAAGGCCATCGAAACTGACACCACAGGTCTGCTACTGCAGTCTGGGTAAGGTGGTGCATGCACCCCTTACTGTGATATAGGTTACCTATATCACTATATACATACACACATATAAACCTATAAGTCACTCCTATGGCAGGCCTTATCAATCCTGAAGGCAGAGTGCGTGGTTCCTATGTGAGAGGGTGCCCCTGCATGAGCAGGGCCCCTCTGCAGCGTTCGGAGACCCTTCTCTGATGCTGTTTGTAGTGCAGCCTGACCATATACTCTTAAGCGCATTATAACCTCGCGTTAAATGCTAACTTTGGGATGGCTGCACGGAAACATGTCGTGTTTGGTGTCAAACATCTTGGAATACTACCCCCCACCAGTTCTGGCGGCGGGGGTAGCATTCCACCCTTCTAGAGGGAAAGACATGTACACACCGGTATGCCCGGTACTGACTTTCCAGAGCCCTGGCATCACAAAATGGATGCCGCTGCCACAGACACGAGTCTGGCCTCCTGCTGCTGACCGAAACTCCGGCAGGGGAGGCCTGGACAATAGGTTCCCTGTCCCAGGGAGGTGTGACCACCTCCCCAGACAGGATAGTGGGTATTGGGGCTGGGCGGGAGCACTCTCTGGTGCTTTGAAGTCCTGCACTGGGGGCACATTTGGTGTCCCTGTGCATACCCCAGTTCAAACCGGCTCAGGGGCTTCCAGCCCCTGCTCTGGCGCAAAACTGGACAAAGGGAAAGGGGTGTAACCACCCCTCTGCCCTGGCCCTCCCATAGGTGGGGCCACAGAGTATGTCCAACCTCCTACCTTAGTATAATTAGGGGAACCCAGTCCTTAGGACTTTAGATTTACCTGGACGAAACTCTGACACAGAATCCTGGACCTTCGACGCTCTACTTTAAGATTAGAGGACTGAAGAATCTCCCTTGGGGTCAAGGAGTGACTCCCCTGCTTGGCAGGCACCAAAGAAGCAATTGTCCGGTCTACATCGCCGAAGCTCCCGTCGGACGCCAAAGTCTTTGCATCACCAGAGGTAGATTTCCAGACTTCCCCGAGGCTGCCCTGAGTCCCCAGCAAAGCTGAGGCCCGTAGCTGTCGTGGGTAACGTGGAACCGTGACCCCTGGACACCGATCGCATTTGCAAGTGCATCCTCTTCTGGGTATCCCACGAAGTGGTGCTTTGGGCTCCGAGTAGCCCCAGCTTCCAGCACCAACTGCACCGAAGATCACTGGCCTCCACTCCACGAGTGTCCTGTGAGCCAGCTCCACGTGCATCGTCTCGAGGCTCATTTGCGGTCGCTAATCTGTTGGCTAGTAGGCCCACCCGAAGGCCAATCTTTTTCTGCTTGGGCTCCCTGGTTGCTCCAGGTGTGCCCTGACTTATCCTTGCTGGGTGAGTCCCCCAGACCTTGCTGGTCTGCAACATCGTCCTTCTTCTATTTCCACAAGACTTGCCGTTGCCAAGGCTTGTTGGGTCCAATCTGGTCGCCGACACCCCTGCAATCGACAGACGTCGTGGGGCAGCTCGAATCCAGCTCCTGGTTGTCGTCGACGCCTCCTGGACCTCGTGGCTGAAGAGTCAAGACGACCATCAACCTACCTGAAGCACTCGACATCGGTGGGCATCTGCTCATCGCCTTCCTGGTCACTGGCTAGTGACCCAGACTCTGTCCCCTCTGCTTTCAGGTTCTTCAGATCTTCGATCCACCTTTAGATCCACCCGAACACTTTCGACTTGGCCGCCAGCAGCACTTTGCAGCAGATCGCCATTGAAAGCGACGACGAAACCCGACCCCGAAAGACACCTATGCACCCGGCTTCCCTGGGTGAGGTAACTCGAGTACTCCGGTGCTCCCGTGGGTATTGACACTAGAACAGCCTAGTTCTCAAAGGGTTTGCTCCAAGTCCTCCTCTAAGTGTCCCTTTTCTTTTAAATTCTAAACGCGACTTTCCCCATAGAAGTTAACGGTGATTCGCGGTTGTGTTCATACACTGCACGCGTCCCCCGTGGGTCCCCTGTGTCACTGCCTTGGGTGGTTCCTTGTGGTCCAAGCACTTCTACAGGCTCTAGGCCTTGTGTCTAGCTCAGTCGTGGTTCTTATACCACTTTATTGGTATATGGTTTGGTACACCCCTGGGGCTCAAACGTGTATTTGTGCTATTACTGTAGATAACTAACTCGTAACGTATGTACTTCGAACTCTAGCCTCATAAAGAGACTAGAGGGGTGTGTTTAGTAATAAATACATATATTTTGAATATATACCTGGTGTGGTCCTCTTTCATTTGGTCACTCAAGAGATTATAGACTGGTAAAACAAGCCGCTTTACATTCCTTCAAGACTTAGCCTGAAGGCTGCTCTCCATAGCTACCACTAGGATAGCTTTCAATAAAGGTTGTCTTTAACCTATCTCCAATAAGGGGTTGTTTGGACTGGTGCAAGGTGCCCACTATAATTAGTGGACAGCATATGCCAGGCCAACTTCTCACATCTTGCTTCTTTCTCTACCCTTGTTCAATTTTCCTTCACATCTCTTGCTTCTTTCTGCACCTTTCTTGCCTCTTTCTGCAGTTCTCTTGCATCAGTCAGCACCCCTGTTCCCTCTTTCTGCACCTCTTTTGCCTGTTTCTGCAACTCTCTTGCTTCTTTCTGCAGTCCTCCTGCCTCCTTCTGCTCCTCTGTTGCTTCTTTCTTCACCCCTCTTGCCTCTTTCTGCACCCCCCTTGCCTCTTTCTGTACCTCTCTTGCTTCTTTCTTTACCCTTCTTCCATTTTCCTGCACCTCTCTTGCCTCTTTCTTCACCTCTCTTGCCTCTTTCTGCAGTTCTCTTGCATACGTCAGCACCCCTGTTCCCTCTTTCTGCACCTCTTTTGCCTGTTTCTGCAACTCTCTTGCCTCTTTCTGCAGTCCTCCTGCCTCCTTCTGCTCCTCTGTTGCTTCTTTCTTCACCCCTCTTGCCTCTTTCTGTACCCCTTTGCCTCTTTCTGCACCACTGTTGCTTCATTCTTCACTTCTCTTGCTTCTTTCTGCACCTCTCTTGCTTCTTTCTGCACACCTCTTGCCTCTTTCTGCACCCTTCTTTCCTCTTTGTGCACCTCTCTTCCCTCTTTCTGCACCTCTCTTGCCTCTTTCTGCACCCCTCTTGCCTCTTTCTGCACCTCTTTTGCTTCTTTTTGCACTTCTCTTTGCTCTTTCTGCACCCCCTCTTGCCTCTTTCTATACCTTTGTTGGTTCTTTCTGCACTGCTCTTGCTTCTTTCTGTACCTCTTATTCCTGTTTCTGCAACTCTCTTGGCTCTTTCTGCACCTCTCTTGCCTCTTTCTGCACCCCTGGTTCCTTTTTCTGCACCTCTCTTGCCTGTTTCTGCAACTCTCTTACCTCTTTCTGCAGTTCTGTTGCCTCATTCTGCACCTCTGTTGCTTCTTTCTGCACTTCTCTTGCCTCTTTCTGCACCCCTCTTGTCTGTTTCTGCACCTCTGTTGGTTCTTTCTGCACTGCTCTTGCTTCTTTCTGCACCTCTCTTGTAAATTTCTGCACCCCTCTTGCTACATTCCCTTGCCTCCTTCTGCACCTCTGTTGTTTCTTTCTGCACTGCTCTCGCTTCTTTTTGCACCTCTCTTGCAAATTTCTGCACCCCTCTTGCCTCTTTCTGCACCCCTCTTGCCTCCTTCTGCACCTCTGTTGGTTCATTTGTCACTGCTCTTGCTTCTCTTGTCTCCTACTGCACCTTTGCTGCCTCTTTCTGCACCCCTCTTGCCTCTTTCTGCACCCCTGTTGCTTCATTCTGTACTTCTCTTGCTTCTTTCTGCACCTCTCTTGCTTCTTTCTGCACTCTTCTTGCCTCTTTCTGCGCCCTTGTTCCCTCTTTGTGCAACTCTCTTGCCTCTTTCTGCACACCTCTTGCCTCTTTCTGTATGCCTCTTGCCTCTTTCTGCACCTCTCTTGCTTCTTTCTGTACCCTTCTTCCATTTTCCTGCACCTCTCTTGCCTCTTTCTGCACCTCTCTTGCCTCTTTCTGCAGTTCTCTTGCGTACGTCAGCACCCCTGTTCCCTCTTTCTCCACCTCTTTTGCCTGTTTCTGCAACTCTCTTGCCTCTTTCTGCAGTCCTCCTGCCTCCTTCTGCTCCTCTGTTGCTTCTTTCTTCACCCCTCTTGCCTCTTTCTGCACCTCTCTTGCTTCTTTCTGTACCCTTCTTCCATTTTCCTGCACCTCTCTTGCCTCTTTCTGCACCTCTCTTGCCTCTTTCTGCAGTTCTCTTGCGTACGTCAGCACCCCTGTTCCCTCTTTCTCCACCTCTTTTGCCTGTTTCTGCAACTCTCTTGCCTCTTTCTGCAGTCCTCCTGCCTCCTTCTGCTCCTCTGTTGCTTCTTTCTTCACCCCTCTTGCCTCTTTCTGCACCCCCCTTGCCTCTTTCTGCACCCCTGTTGCTTCATTCTACACTTCTCTTGCTTCTTTCTGCACCTCTCTTGCTTCTTTCTGCACACCTCTTGCCTCTTTCTGCACCCTTCTTTCCTGTTGTGCCCCTCTCTTCCCTCTTTCTGCACCTCTCTTGCCTCTTTCTGCACCCCTCCTGCCTCTTTCTGCACCTCTTTTGCTTCTTTTTGCACTGCTTTTGCTTCTTTCTGCACCTCTTATTCCTGTTTCTGCAACTCTCTTGGCTCTTTCTGTATCTCTCTTGCCTCTTTCTGCACCCCTGGTTCCTTTTTCTGCACCTCTCTTGCCTGTTTCTGCAACTCTCTTATCTCTTTCTGCAGTTCTGTTGCCTCATTCTGCACCTCTGTTGCTTCTTTCTGCACTTCTCTTGCCTCTTTCTGCACCCCTCTTGTCTGTTTCTGCACCTCTGTTGGTTCTTTCTGCATTGCTCTTGCTTCTTTCTGCACCTCTCTTGTAAATTTCTGCACCCCTCTTGCCTCTTTTTACATCCCCTTGCCTCCTTCTGCATCTCTGTTGTTTCTTTCTGCACTGCTCTCGCTTCTTTTTGCACGTCTCTTGCAAATTTCTGCACCCCTCTAGCCTCTTTCTGCACCCCTCTTGCCTCCTTCTGTACCTCTGTTGGTTCTTTCTGCACTGTTCTTGCTTCTCTTGTCTCCTACAGCACCTTTGTTGCCTCTTTCTGCACCCCCTTGCCTCTTTCTGCACCCCTGTTGCTTCATTCTGCACTTCTCTTGCTTCTTTCTGCACTTCTCTTGCTTCTTTCTGCACTCTTCTTGCCTCTTTCTGCGCCCTTGTTCCCTCTTTGTGCAACTCTCTTGCCTCTTTCTGCACCCCTCTTGCCTCTTTCTGTACGCCTCTTGCCTCTTTCTGCACCTCTCTTGCTTCTTTCTGTACCCTTCTTCCATTTTCCTGCACCTTTCTTGCCTCTTTCTGCACCTCTCTTGCCTCTTTCTGCAGGTCTCTTGCGTCAGTCAGCACCCCTGTTCTCTCTTTCTGCACCTCTTTTGCCTGTTTCTGCAACTCTCTTGCCTGTTTCTGCAGTTCTTTTGCCTCCTTCTGCTCCTCTGTTGTTTCTTTCTTCACCCCTCTTGCCTCTTCTGCACCCCCTTGCCGCTTTCTGTACCGCTCTTGCTTCTTTCTGTACCCTTCTTCCATTTTCCTGCACCTCTCTTGCCTCTTTCTGCACCTCTCTTGCCTCTTTCTGCGCCCTTCTTTCCTCTTTGTGTACGTCTCTTCCCTCTTTCTGCACCTCTCTTGCCTCTTTCTGCACCCCTCTTGCCTCTTTCTGCACCTCTTTTGCTTCTTTTTGCACTTATCTTTGCTCTTTCTGCACCCCTCTTGCCTCTTTCTACACCTCTGTTGGTTCTTTCTGCACTGCTCTTGCTTCTTTCTGCACCTCTTATTCCTGTTTCTGCAACTCTCTTGGCTCTTTCTGCACCTCTCTTGCCTCTTTCTGCACCCCTGGTTCCTTTTTCTGCACCTCTCTTGCCTGTTTCTGCAACTCTCTTACCTCTTTCTGCAGTTCTGTTGCCTCATTCTGCACCTCTGTTGCTTCCTTCTGCACTTCTCTTGCCTCTTTCTGCACCCCTCTTGTCTTTTTCTACACCTCCTTTGGTTCTTTCTGCACTGCTCTTGTAAATTTCTGCACCCCTCTTGCCTCTTTTTACATCCCCTTGCCTCCTTCTGCACCTCTGTTGTTTCTTTCTGCACTGCTCTTGCTTCTTTTTGCACCTCTCTTGCAAATTTCTGCACCCATCTTGCCTCTTTCTGCATCCCTCTTGCCTCCTTCTGCACCTCTGTTTGTTCTTTCTGCACTGCTCTTGCTTCTCTTGTCTCCTACTGCACCTTTGTTGCCTCTTTCTGCACCCCTCTTGCCTCTTTCTGCACCCCTGTTGCTTCATTCTGTACTTCTCTTGCTTCTTTCTGCACCTCTCTTGCTTCTTTCTGCACTCTTCTTGCCTCTTTCTGCGCCCTTATTCCCTCTTTGTGCAACTCTCTTGCCTCTTTCTGCACACCTCTTGGCTCTTTCTGTCCGCCTCTTGCCTCTTTCTGCACCTCTCTTGCTTCTTTCTGTACCCTTCTTCCATTTTCCTGTACCTCTCTTGCCTCTTTCTGCACCTCTCTTGCCTCTTTCTGGAGTTCTCTTGCATACGTCAGCACCCCTGTTCCCTCTTTCTGCACCTCTTTTGCCTGTTTCTGCAACTCTCTTGCCTCTTTCTGCAGTCCTCCTGCCTCCTTCTGCTCCTCTGTTGCTTCTTTCTTCACCCCTCTTGCCTCTTTCTGCACCCCCCTTGCCTCTTTCTGCTGCTTCATTCTGCACTTCTCTTGCTTCTTTCTGTACCTCTCTTGCTTCTTTCTGCACACCTCTTGCCTCTTTCTGCACCCTTCTTTCCTCTTTGTGCACCTCTCTTCCCTCTTTCTGCACCTCTCTTGCCTCTTTCTGCACCCCTCTTGCCTCTTTCTGCACCTCTTTTGCTTCTTTTTGCACTTCTCTTTGCTCTTTCTGCACCCCTCTTGCCTCTTTCTGCACCTCTGTTGGTTCTTTCTGCACTGCTCTTGCTTCTTTTTGCACCTCTCTTGCAAATTTCTGCACCACTCTTGCCTCTTTCTGCACCCCTCTTGCCTCCTTCTGCACCTCTGTTGGTTCTTTCTGCACTGCTCTTGCTTCTCTTGTGTCCTACTGCACATTTGTTGCCTCTTTCTGTACCTCCTTGCCTCTTTCTGCACCCCTGTTGCTTCATTACGTTTGACGCGGCAAAGGCTTTTGACCGTGTTAACTGGTCATACTTACAAAAAGTCATCTTACACAATAATTTAGGCTTAAATTTCTCACGGGTTATAGATAATATTTACTCGGTTCCTACGGGGAAAATACTCTGCACCTCTCTTGTAAATTTCTGCACCCCTCTTGCCTCTTTCTGCACCCCCTTGCCTCCTTCTGTACCTCTGTTGTTTCTTTCTGCACTGCTCTTGCTTCTTTTTGCATCTCTCTTGCAAATTTCTGCACCCCTCTTGCCTCTTTCTGCATCCCTCTTGCCTCCTTCTGCACCTCTATTGGTTCTTTCTGCACTGCTCTTGCTTCTTTCTGAACCTCTCCTGTAAATTTCTGCACTCCTTTTGCCTCTTTCTGCATTCCTCTTCCCTCTTTCTGCACTTCTCTTGCATCTGTCTGCACCCCTGCTCCCTCTCTTTGCACCTCTTTTGCCTGTTTCTGCACCTCTCTTGCCTCTTTCTGCAGTTCTCTTGTCTGCTGCTGCACCTTTGTTGCCTCTTTCTGCATCCCTCTTGCCTCTTTCTGCACCCCTGCCGCTTCATTCTGTACTTCTCTTGCTTCTTTCTGTACCCCTCTTGCCTCTTTCTGCAGTTCTCTTACGTCAGACAGCACCCCTGTTTCCTCTTTCTGCACCTCTTTTGCCTGTTTCTGCAACTCTCTTGCCTCTTTCTGCAGTCCTCCTGCCTCCTTCTGCTCCTCTGTTGCTTCTTTCTTCACCCCTCTTGCCTCTTTCTGCAGTTCTCTTGCGTCAGTCAGCACCCCTGTTCCCTCTTTCTGCACCTCTTTTGCCTGTTTCTGCAACTCTCTTGCCTCTTTCTGCAGTCCTCCTGCCTCCTTCTGCTCCTCTGTTGCTTCTTTCTTCACCCCTCTTGCCTCTTTCTGCACCCCTTTGCCTCTTTCAGCACCCCTGTTGCTTCATTCTGCACTTCTCTTGCTTCTTTCTGCAACCCTCTTGCCTCTTTCTGCACCCTTTTTCCCTCTTTGTGCAGCTCTCTTGCCTCTTTCTGCACCCCTGTTGCTTCATTCTGCACCTCTTTTGCCTGTTTCTGCAACTCTCTTGCCTGTTTCTGCAGTTCTCTTGCCTCCTTCTGCTTCTCTGTTGCTTCTTTCTTCACCCTATAGCCTCTTTCTGCACCTCTGTTGCTTATTTCTGCACCCCTCTTGCCTCTTTCTGCGCCCTTGTTCCCTCTTTGTGCAACTCTCTTGCCTCTTTCTGCACCCCTCTCGCCTCTTTTTGCACCCCTCTTGCCTCTTTCTGCACCTCTCTTGCTTCTTTCTGTACCCTTCTTCCATTTTCCTGCACCTCTCTTGCCTCTTTCTGCAGTTCTCTTGCATCATTCAGCACCCCTGTTCCTTCTTTCTGCACCTCTTTTGCCTGTTTCTGCAACTCTCTTGCCTGTTTCTGCAGTTCTCTTGCCTCCTTCTGCTTCTCTGTTGCTTCTTTCTTCACCCTATAGCCTCTTTCTGCACCTCTCTTGCTTATTTCTGCACCCCTCTTGCCTCTTTCTGCGCCCTTGTTCCCTCTTTGTGCAACTCTCTTGCCTCTTTCTGCACCCCTCTCACCTCTTTTTGCACCCCTCTTGCCTCTTTCTGCACCTCTCTTGCTTCTTTCTGTACCCTTCTTCCATTTTCCTGCACCTCTCTTGCCTCTTTCTGCAGTTCTCTTGCATCTTTCAGCACCCCTGTTCCTTCTTTCTGCACCTCTTTTGCCTGTTTCTGCAACTCTCTTGCCTGTTTCTGCAGTTCTCTTGCCTCCTTCTGCTTCTCTGTTGCTTCTTTCTTCACCCTATAGCCTCTTTCTGCACCCCTGTTGCTTCATTCTGCACTTCTCTTGCTTCTTTCTGCACCTCTCCTGCTTCTTTCTGCACCCCTCCTGCCTCTTTCTGCACCCTTCTTTCCTCTGTGTGCACCTCTCTTCCCTCTTTGTGCACCTCTCTTGCCTCTTTCTGCAACTCTTTTGCTTCTTTTTGTACTTCTCTTGCTTCTTTCTGCACCCCTCTTGCCTCTTTCTGCACCTCTGTTGGTTCTTTCTGCACTGCTCTTGCTTCTTTGTGCACCTCTTATGCCTGTTTCTGCAACTCTCTTGGCTCTTTCTGTACCTCTTTTGCCTCTTTCTGCAACCCTGGTCCCTTTTTCTGCACCTCTCTTGCATGTTTCTGCAACTCTCTGACTTCTTTCTGCAGTTCTGTTGCCTCATTCTGCACCTCTGTTGCTTCTTTCTGCACTTCTCTTGCCTCTTTCTGCACCCCTCTTGTCTGTTTCTGCACCTCTGTTGGTTCTTTCTGCACTGCTCTTGCTTCTTTCTGCACCTCTCTCGTAAATTTCTGCACCCATCTTGCCTCTTTTTACATCCCCTTGCCTCATTCTGCATCTCTGTTGTTTCTTTCTGCACTGCTCTTGCTTCTTTTTGTACCTCTTTTGCAAATTTCTGCACCCCTCTTGCCTCTTTCTGCACCCCTCTTGCCTCCTTCTGCACCTCTGTTGGTTCTTTCTGCACTGCTCTTGCTTCTCTTGTCTCCTACTGCGCATTTGTTGCCTCTTTCTGCACCCCTCTTGCCTCCTTCTGCACCTCTGTTGGTTCTTTCGGCACTGCTCTTGCTTCTCTTGTCTCCTACTGCACCTTTGCTGCCTCTTTCTGCACCCCTCTTGCCTCTTTCTGCACCCCTGTTGCTTCATTCTGTACTTCTCTTGCTTCTTTCTGCACCTCTCTTGCTTCTTTCTGCACTCTTCTTGCCTCTTTCTGAGCCCTTGTTCCCTCTTTGTGCAACTCTCTTGCCTCTTTCTGCACACCTCTTGCCTCTTTCTGTACGCCTCTTGCCTCTTTCTGCACCTCTCTTGCTTCTTTCTGTACCCTTCTTCCATTTTCCTGCACCTCTCTTGCCTCTTTCTGCACCTCTCTTGCCTCTTTCTGCACTTTGTTTGCTTCTTTTTGCACTTCTCTTTGCTCTTTCTGCACCCCTCTTGCCTCTTTCTACACCTCTGTTGGTTCTTTCTGCACTGCTCTTGCTTCTTTCTACACCTCTTATTCCTGTTTCTGCAACTCTCTTGGCTCTTTCTGCACCTCTCTTGCCTCTTTCTGCACCCCTGGTTCCTTTTTCTGCACCTCTCTTGCCTGTTTCTGCAACTCTCTTACCTCTTTCTGCAGTTCTGTTGCCTCATTCTGCACCTCTGTTGCTTCTTTCTGCACTTCTCTTGCCTCTTTCTGCACCCCTGTTGTCTTTTTCTACACCTCTGTTGGTTCTTTCTGCACTGCTCTTGTAAATTTCTGCACCCCTCTTGCCTCTTTTTACTTCCCCTTGCCTCCTTCTGCACCTCTGTTGTTTCTTTCTGCACTGCTCTTGCTTCTTTTTGCACCTCTCTTGCAAATTTCTGCACCCCTCTTGCCTCTTTCTGCACCCCTCTTGCCTCCTTCTGCACCTCTGTTGGTTCTTTCTGCACTGCTCTTGCTTCTCTTGTCTCCTACTGCACCTTTGTTGCCTCTTTCTGCACCCCTCTTGCCTCTTTCTGCACCCCTGTTGCTTCATTCTGTACTTCTCTTGCTTCTTTCTGCACCTCTCTTGCTTCTTTCTGCACTCTTCTTGCCTCTTTCTGCACCCTTATTCCCTCTTTGTGCAACTCTCTTGCCTCTTTCTGCACACCTCTTGGCTCTTTCTGTCCGCCTCTTGCCTCTTTCTGCACCTCTCTTGCTTCTTTCTGTACCCTTCTTCCATTTTCCTGTACCTCTCTTGCCTCTTTCTGCACCTCTCTTGCCTCTTTCTGCAGTTCTCTTGCATACGTCAGCACCCCTGTTCCCTCTTTCTGCACCTCTTTTGCCTGTTTCTGCAACTCTCTTGCCTCTTTCTGCAGTCCTCCTGCCTCCTTCTGCTCCTCTGTTGCTTCTTTGTTCACCCCTCTTGCCTCTTTCTGCACCCCCCTTGCCTCTTTCTGCTGCTTCATTCTGCACTTCTCTTGCTTCTTTCTGCACCTCTCTTGCTTCTTTCTGCACACCTCTTGCCTCTTTCTGCACCCTTCTTTCCTCATTCTGCACCTCTCTTCCCTCTTTCTGCACCTCTCTTGCCTCTTTCTGCACCCCTCTTGCCTCTTTCTGCACCTCTGTTGGTTCTTTCTGTACCTTTCTTCCATTTTCCTGGACCTCTCTTGCCTCTTTCTGCACCTCTCTTGCCTCTTTCTGCAGTTCTTTTGCCTCCTTCTGCTCCTCTGTTGTTTCTTTCTTCACCCCTCTTGCCTCTTCTGCCCCCTCTTGCTTCTTTCTGCACACCTGTTGCTTCATTCTGCACTTCTCTTGCTTCTCTCTGCACCTCTCTTGCTTCTTTCTGCACCCATCTTGCCTCTTTCTGCACCCTTCTTTCCTCTTTGTGCGCCCCTCTTCCCTCTTTCTGCACCACTCTTGTCTCTTTCTGCACCTCTTTTGCTTCTTTCTGCACTGCTCTTGCTTCTTTCTGCACCTCTTATGCTTGTTTCTGCAACTCTCTTGGCTCTTTCTGTACCTCTCTTGCCTCTTTCTGCACCCCTGGTCCCTTTTTCTGCACCTCTCTTGCCTGTTTCTGCAACTCTCTTGCCTCTTTCTGCAGTTCTGTTGCCTCCTTCTGCACCTCTGTTGCTTCTTTCTGCACCTCTGTTGCTTCTTTCTGCACCTCTCTTGTAAATTTCTGCATCCCTCTTGCCTCTTTCTCCACCCCCTTGCCTCCTTCTGTACCTCTGTTGTTTCTTTCTGCACTGCTCTTGCTTCTTTTTGCATCTCTCTTGCAAATTTCTGCACCCCTCTTGCCTCTTTCTGCATCCCTCTTGCCTCCTTCTGTACCTCTATTAGTTCTTTCTGCACTGCTCTTGCTTCTTTCTGAACCTCTCCTGTAAATTTCTGCATTCCTCTTCCCTCTTTCTGCACTTCTCTTGCATCTGTCTGCACCCCTGCTCCCTCTCTTTGCACCTCTTTTGCCTGTTTCTGCACCTCTCTTGCCTCTTTCTGCAGTTTTCTTGTCTGCTGCTGCACCTTTGTTGCCTCTTTCTGCATCCCTCTTGCCTCTTTCTGCACCCCTGTTGCTTCATTCTGCACTTCTCTTGCTTCTTTCTGCACCCCTCTTGCCTCTTTCAGCGCCCCTTGTTCCATCTTTGTGCAACTCTCTTGCCTCTTTCTGAACCCCTCTTGCCTCTTTTTGCACCCTCTTGCCTCTTTCTGCACCCTCTTGTCTGTTTCTGCACCTCTGTTGGTTCTTCCTGCACTTCTCTTGCTTCTATCTGCACCTCTTTTGCCTGTTTCTGCAACTCTCTTGCCTCTTTCTGCACTGCTCCTGCTTCTTTCTGCACCTCTGTTGTTTCTTTCTGCACTGCTCTTGCTTCTTTCTGCACCTCTTTTGCTTGTTTCTGCAACTCTCTTGCCTCTTTCTGCACTTCTCTTGCCTCCTTCTGCACCTCTGTTGCTTCTTTCTGCTCTTCTCTTGCCTCTTTCTGCATCCCTCTTGCCTCTTTCTGCACCTCTGTTGGTTCTTTCCGCACTTCTCTTGCTTCTTTCTGCACCTCTCTTGTAAATTACTGTACCCCTCTTGCCTCTTTTTACATCCCCTTGCCTCCTTCTGCATCTCTGTTGTTTCTTTCTGCACTGCTCTTGCTTCTTTTTGCACCTCTCTTGCAAATTTCTGCACCCCTCTTGCCTCTTTCTGCACCCCTCTTGCCTCCTTCTGCACCTCTGTTGGTTCTTTCTGCACTGCTCTTGCTTCTCTTGTGTCCTACTGCACATTTGTTGCCTCTTTCTGCACCTCCTTGCCTCTTTCTGCACCCCTGTTGCTTCATTCTGCACTTCTCTTGCTTCTTTCTGCACCTCTCTTGCTTCTTTCTGCACTCTTCTTGCCTCTTTCTGCGCCCTTGTTCCCTCTTTGTGCAACTCTCTTGCCTCTTTCTGCACCCCTCTTGCCTCTTTCTGTACGCCTCTTGCCTCTTTCTGCACCTCTCTTGCTTCTTTCTGTACCCTTCTTCCATTTTCCTGCACCTCTCTTGCCTCTTTCTGCACCTCTCTTGCCTCTTTCTGCAGGTCTCTTGCGTCAGTCAGCACTCCTGTTCTCTCTTTCTGCACCTCTTTTGCCTGTTTCTGCAACGCTCTTGCCTCTTTCTGCAGTTCTTTTGCCTCCTTCTGCTCTTCTGTTGTTTCTTTCTTCACTCCTCTTGCCTCTTCTGCCCCCTCTTGCTTCTTTCTGCACACCTGTTGCTTCATTCTGCACTTCTCTTGCTTCTCTCTGCACCTCTCTTGCTTCTTTCTGCACCCATCTTGCCTCTTTCTGCACCCTTCTTTCCTCTTTGTGCACCTCTCTTCCTTCTTTCTGCACCACTCTTGTCTCTTTCTGCACCTCTTTTGCTTCTTTCTGCACTGCTCTTGCTTCTTTCTGCACCTCTTATGCCTGTTTCTGCAACTCTCTTGGCTCTTTCTGTACCTCTCTTGCCTCTTTCTGCACCCCTGGTCCCTTTTTCTGCACCTCTCTTGCCTGTTTCTGCAACTCTCTTGCCTCTTTCTGCAGTTCTGTTGCCTCCTTCTGCACCTCTGTTGCTTCTTTCTGCATCTCTGTTGCTTCTTTCTGCACCTCTCTTGTAAATTTCTGCACCCCTCTTGCCTCTTTCTGCACCCCCTTGCCTCCTTCTGTACCTCTGTTGTTTCTTTCTGCACTGCTCTTGCTTCTTTTTGCATCTCTCTTGCAAATTTCTGCACCCCTCTTGCCTCTTTCTGCATCCCTCTTGCCTCCTTCTGCACCTCTATTGGTTCTTTCTGCACTGCTCTTGCTTCTTTCTGAACCTCTCCTACAAATTTCTGCACTCCTTTTGCCTCTTTCTGCATTCCTCTTCCTCTTTCTGCACTTCTCTTGCATCTGTCTGCACCCCTGATCCCTCTCTTTGCACCTCTTTTGCCTGTTTCTGCACCTCTCTTGCCTCTTTCTGCAGTTCTCTTGTCTGCTGCTGCACCTTTGTTGCCTCTTTCTGCATCCCTCTTGTCTCTTTCTGCACCCCTGCTGCTTCATTCTGCACTTCTCTTGCTTCTTTCTGCACCCCTCTTGCCTCTTTCTGCGCCCTTGTTCCATCTTTGTGCAACTCTCTTGCCTCTTTCTGAACCCCTCTTGCCTCTTTTTGCACCCCTCTTGCCTCTTTCTGCACCCCTCTTGTCTGTTTCTGCACCTCTGTTGGTTCTTTCCGCACTTCTCTTGCTTCTATCTGCACCTCTTTTGCCTGTTTCTGCAACTCTCTTGCCTCTTTCTGCACTGCTCCTGCTTCTTTCTGCACCTCTGTTGTTTCTTTCTGCACTGCTCTTGCTTCTTTCTGCACCTCTTTTGCTTGTTTCTGCAACTCTCTTGCCTCTCTCTGCACTTCTCTTGCCTCCTTCTGCACCTCTGTTGCTTCTTTCTGCTCTTCTCTTGCCTCTTTCTGCATCCCTCTTGCCTCTTTCTGCACCTCTGTTGGTTCTTTCCTCACTTCTCTTGCTTCTATCTGCACCTCTTTGTCCTGTTTCTGCAACTCTCTTGCCTCTTTCTGCACCTCTCTTGCCTCTTTCTGCACCCCTGTTCCCCTTTTCTGCACCTCTCTTGCCTGTTTCTGCAACTGTCTTGCCTCTTTCTGCAGTTCTGTTGCCTCCTTCTAACCTCTGTTGCTTCTTTCTGCACTTCTCTAGCCTCTTTCTGCAGAGCTCTTGTCTGTTTCTGCACCTCTGTTGGTTCTTTCTGCACTGCTCTTGCTTCTTTCTACACCTCTCTTGCAAATGTCTGCACTCCTCTTGCCTTTTTCTGTACCCCTCTTGCCTCCTTCTGCAACTCTGTTGGTTAATCTGCACTGCTCTTGCTTCTTTCTGCACCTCTCTTATAAATTTGTGGACCCCTCTTGTCTCTTTCTGCACCCCGTCCCCTCTTTCTGCACCTCTTTTGCCTGTTTCTGCAACTCTCTTGCCTCTTTCTGCACTTCTCTTGCCTCTTTCTGTACCTATGTTGCTTCTTTCTGCACTTCTCTTGCCTCCTGCACCCCTCTTGCCTCTTTCTGCACCTCTGTTGCTTGTTTCTGCACTTCTCTTGCTTCTTTCTGCACCTCTCTTGCTTCCTTCTGCACCCCTCTTGCCTCTTTCTGCACCCTTCTTCCCTCTTTGTGCAGCTCTCTTGCCTCTTTCTGCACCCCTGTTGCTTCATTCTGCACTTCTCTTGCTTCTTTCTGCACCTCTCTTGCTTCTTTCTGCACCCCTCTTGCCTCTTTCTGCAGTTCTCTTACGTCAGACAGCACCCCTATTTCCTCTTTCTGCACCTCTTTTGCCAGTTTCTGCAACTCTCTTGCCTCTTTCTGCAGTCCTCCTGCCTCCTTCTGCTACTCTGTTGCTTCTTTCTTCACCCCTCTTGCCTCTTTCTGCAGTTCTCTTGCGTCAGTCAGCACCCCTGTTCCCTCTTTCTGCACCTCTTTTGCCTGTTTCTGCAACTCTCTTGCCTCTTTCTGCAGTCCTCCTGCCTCCTTCTGCTCCTCTGTTGCTTCTTTCTTCACCCCTCTTGCCTCTTTCTGCACCCCTTTGCCTCTTTCTGCACCCCTGTTGCTTCATTCTGCACTTCTCTTGCTTCTTTCTGCAACCCTCTTGCCTCTTTCTGCACCCTTTTTCCCTCTTTGTGCAGCTCTCTTGCCTCTTTCTGCACCCCTGTTGCTTCATTCTGCACTTCTCTTGCTTCTTTCTGCACCTCTCTTGCTTCTTTCTGCACCCCTCTTGCCTCTTTCTGCGCCCTTGTTCCCTCTTTGTGCAACTCTCTTGCCTCTTTCTGCACCCCTCTCGCCTCTTTTTGCACCCCTCTTGCCTCTTTCTGCACCTCTCTTGCTTCTTTCTGTACCCTTCTTCCATTTTCCTGCACCTCTCTTGCCTCTTTCTGCAGTTCTCTTGCATCATTCAGCACCCCTGTTCCTTCTTTCTGCACCTCTTTTGCCTGTTTTTGCAACTCTCTTGCCTGTTTCTGCAGTTCTCTTGCCTCCTTCTGCTTCTCTGTTGCTTCTTTCTTCACCCTATAGCCTCTTTCTGCACCCCTGTTGCTTCATTCTGCACTTCTCTTGCTTCTTTCTGCACCTCTCCTGCTTCTTTCTGCACCCCTCCTGCCTATTTCTGCACCCTTCTTTCCTCTGTGTGCACCTCTCTTCCCTCTTTGTGCACCTCTCTTGCCTCTTTCTGCAACTCTTTTGCTTCTTTTTGTACTTCTCTTGCTTCTTTCTGCACCCCTCTTGCCTCTTTCTGCACCTCTGTTGGTTCTTTCTGCACTGCTCTTGCTTCTTTGTGCACCTCTTATGCCTGTTTCTGCAACTCTCTTGGCTCTTTCTGTACCTCTCTTGCCTCTTTCTGCAACCCTGGTCCCTTTTTCTGCACCTCTCTTGCATGTTTCTGCAACTCTCTGACTTCTTTCTGCAGTTCTGTTGCCTCATTCTGCACCTCTGTTGCTTCTTTCTGCCCTTCTCTTGCCTCTTTCTGCACCCCTCTTGTCTGTTTCTGCACCTCTGTTGGTTCTTTCTGCACTGCTCTTGCTTCTTTCTGCACCTCTCTCGTAAATTTCTGCACCCATCTTGCCTCTTTTTACATCCCCTTGCCTCATTCTGCATCTCTGTTGTTTCTTTCTGCACTGCTCTCGCTTCTTTTTGTACCTCTTTTGCAAATTTCTGCACCCCTCTTGCCTCTTTCTGCACCCCTCTTGCCTCCTTCTGCACCTCTGTTGTTTCTTTCTGCACTGCTCTTGCTTCTTTCTGCACCTCTTTTGCTTGTTTCTGCAACTCTCTTGCCTCTTTCTGCACGTCTCTTGCCTCCTTCTGCACCTCTGTTGCTTCTTTCTGCTCTTCTCTTGCCTCTTTCTGCATCCCTCTTGCCTCTTTCTGCACCTCTGTTGGTTCTTTCCGCACTTCTCTTGCTTCTTTCTGCACCTCTCTTGTAAATTACTGTACCCCTCTTGCCTCTTTTTACATCCCCTTGCCTCCTTCTGCATCTCTGTTGTTTCTTTCTGCACTGCTCTTGCTTCTTTTTGCACCTCTCTTGCAAATTTCTGCACCCCTCTTGCCTCTTTCTGCACCCCTCTTGCCTCCTTCTGCACCTCTGTTGGTTCTTTCTGCACTGCTCTTGCTTCTCTTGTGTCCTACTGCACATTTGTTGCCTCTTTCTGCACCTCCTTGCCTCTTTCTGCACCCCTGTTGCTTCATTCTGCACTTCTCTTGCTTCTTTCTGCACCTCTCTTGCTTCTTTCTGCACTCTTCTTGCCTCTTTCTGCTCCCTTGTTCCCTCTTTGTGCAACTCTCTTGCCTCTTTCTGCACCCCTCTTGCCTCTTTCTGTACGCCTCTTGCCTCTTTCTGCACCTCTCTTGCTTCTTTCTGTACCCTTCTTCCATTTTCCTGCACCTCTCTTGCCTCTTTCTGCAGGTCTCTTGCGTCAGTCAGCACTCCTGTTCTCTCTTTCTGCACCTCTTTTGCCTGTTTCTGCAACTCTCTTGCCTCTTTCTGCAGTTCTTTTGCCTCCTTCTGCTCCTCTGTTGTTTCTTTCTTCACTCCTCTTGCCTCTTCTGCCCCCTCTTGCTTCTTTCTGCACACCTGTTGCTTCATTCTGCACTTCTCTTGCTTCTCTCTGCACCTCTCTTGCTTCTTTATGCACCCATCTTGCCTCTTTCTGCACCCTTCTTTCCTCTTTGTGCACCTCTCTTCCTTCTTTCTGCACCACTCTTGTCTCTTTCTGCACCTCTTTTGCTTCTTTCTGCACTGCTCTTGCTTCTTTCTGCACCTCTTATGCCTGTTTCTGCAACTCTCTTGGCTCTTTCTGTACCTCTCTTGCCTCTTTCTGCACCCCTGGTCCCTTTTTCTGCACTTCTCTTGCCTGTTTCTGCAACTCTCTTGCCTCTTTCTGCAGTTCTGTTGCCTCCTTCTGCACCTCTGTTGCTTCTTTCTGCATCTCTGTTGCTTCTTTCTGCACCTCTCTTGTAAATTTCTGCACCCCTCTTGCCTCTTTCTGCACCCCCTTGCCTCCTTCTGTACCTCTGTTGTTTCTTTCTGCACTGCTCTTGCTTCTTTTTGCATCTCTCTTGCAAATTTCTGCACCCCTCTTGCCTCTTTCTGCATCCCTCTTGCCTCCTTCTGCACCTCTATTGGTTCTTTCTGCACTGCTCTTGCTTCTTTCTGAACCTCTCCTGCAAATTTCTGCACTCCTTTTGCCTCTTTCTGCATTCCTCTTCCCTCTTTCTGCACTTCTCTTGCATCTGTCTGCACCCCTGCTCCCTCTCTTTGCACCTCTTTTGCCTGTTTCTGCACCTCTCTTGCCTCTTTCTGCAGTTCTCTTGTCTGCTGCTGCACCTTTGTTGCCTCTTTCTGCATCCCTCTTGCCTCTTTCTGCACCCCTGCCGCTTCATTCTGCACTTCTCTTGCTTCTTTCTGCACCCCTCTTGCCTCTTTCTGCGCCCTTGTTCCATCTTTGTGCAACTCTCTTGCCTCTTTCTGAACCCCTCTTGCCTCTTTTTGCACCCCTCTTGCCTCTTTCTGCACCCCTCTTGTCTGTTTCTGCACCTCTGTTGGTTCTTTCCGCACTTCTCTTGCTTCTATCTGCACCTCTTTTGCCTGTTTCTGCAACTCTCTTGCCTCTTTCTGCACTGCTCCTGCTTCTTTCTGCACCTCTGTTGTTTCTTTCTGCACTGCTCTTGCTTCTTTCTGCACCTCTTTTGCTTGTTTCTGCAACTCTCTTGCCTCTCTCTGCACTTCTCTTGCCTCCTTCTGCACCTCTGTTGCTTCTTTCTGCTCTTCTCTTGCCTCTTTCTGCATCCCTCTTGCCTCTTTCTGCACCTCTGTTGGTTCTTTCCTCACTTCTCTTGCTTCTATCTGCACCTCTTTGTCCTGTTTCTGCAACTCTCTTGCCTCTTTCTGCACCTCTCTTGCCTCTTTCTGCACCCCTGTTCCCCTTTTCTGCACCTCTCTTGCCTGTTTCTGCAACTGTCTTGCCTCTTTCTGCAGCTCTGTTGCCTCCTTCTAACCTCTGTTGCTTCTTTCTGCACTTCTCTTGCCTCTTTCTGCAGAGCTCTTGTCTGTTTCTGCACCTCTGTTGGTTCTTTCTGCACTGCTCTTGCTTCTTTCTGCACCTCTCTTGCAAATGTCTGCACTCCTCTTGCCTTTTTCTGTACCCCTCTTGCCTCCTTCTGCAACTCTGTTGGTTATTTCTGCACTGCTCTTGCTTCTTTCTGAACCTCTCTTATAAATTTGTGGACCCCTCTTGTCTCTTTCTGCACCCCGTCCCCTCTTTCTGCACCTCTTTTGCCTGTTTCTGCAACTCTCTTGCCTCTTTCTGCACTTCTCTTGCCTCTTTCTGTACCTATGTTGCTTCTTTCTGCACTTCTCTTGCCTCCTGCACCCCTCTTGCCTCTTTCTGCACCTCTGTTGCTTGTTTCTGCACTTCTCTTGCTTCTTTCTGCACCTCTCTTGCTTCCTTCTGCACCCCTCTTGCCTCTTTCTGCACCCTTCTTCCCTCTTTGTGCAGCTCTCTTACCTCTTTCTGCACCCCTGTTGCTTCATTCTAAACTTCTCTTGCTTCTTTCTGCACCTCTCTTGCTTCTTTCTGCACCCCTCTTGCCTCTTTCTGCAGTTCTCTTACGTCAGACAGCACCCCTGTTTCCTCTTTCTGCACCTCTTTTGCCAGTTTCTGCAACTCTCTTGCCTCTTTCTGCAGTCCTCCTGCCTCCTTCTGCTCCTCTGTTGCTTCTTTCTTCACCTCTCTTGCCTCTTTCTGCAGTTCTCTTGCGTCAGTCAGCACCCCTGTTCCCTCTTTCTGCACCTCTTTTGCCTGTTTCTGCAACTCTCTTGCCTCTTTCTGCAGTCCTCCTGCCTCCTTCTGCTCCTCTGTTGCTTCTTTCTTCACCCCTCTTGCCTCTTTCTGCACCCCTTTGCCTCTTTCTGCACCCCTGTTGCTTCATTCTGCACTTCTCTTGCTTCTTTCTGCAACCCTCTTGCCTCTTTCTGCACCCTTTTTCCCTCTTTGTGCAGCTCTCTTGCCTCTTTCTGCACCCCTGTTGCTTCATTCTGCACTTCTCTTGCTTCTTTCTGCACCTCTCTTGCTTCTTTCTGCACCCCTCTTGCCTCTTTCTGCGCCCTTGTTCCCTCTTTGTGCAACTCTCTTGCCTCTTTCTGCACCCCTCTCGCCTCTTTTTGCACCCCTCTTGCCTCTTTCTGCACCTCTCTTTGTTCTTTCTGTACCCTTCTTCCATTTTCCTGCACCTCTCTTGCATCTTTCTGCAGTTCTCTTGCATCATTCAGCACCCCTGTTCCTTCTTTCTGCACCTCTTTTGCCTGTTTCTGCAACTCTCTTACCTGTTTCTGCAGTTCTCTTGCCTCCTTCTGCTTCTCTGTTGCTTCTTTCTTCACCCTATAGCCTCTTTCTGCACCCCTGTTGCTTCATTCTGCACTTCTCTTGCTTCTTTCTGCACCTCTCCTGCTTCTTTCTGCACCCCTCCTGCCTCTTTCTGCACCCTTCTTTCCTCTGTGTGCACCTCTCTTCCCTCTTTGTGCACCTCTCTTGCCTCTTTCTGCAACTCTTTTGCTTCTTTTTGTACTTCTCTTGCTTCTTTCTGCACCCCTCTTGCCTCTTTCTGCACCTCTGTTGGTTCTTTCTGCACTGCTCTTGCTTCTTTGTGCACCTCTTATGCCTGTTTCTGCAACTCTCTTGGCTCTTTCTGTACCTCTTTTGCCTCTTTCTGCAACCCTGGTCCCTTTTTCTGCACCTCTCTTGCATGTTTCTGCAACTCTCTGACTTCTTTCTGCAGTTCTGTTGCCTCATTCTGCACCTCTGTTGCTTCTTTCTGCACTTCTCTTGCCTCTTTCTGCACCCCTCTTGTCTGTTTCTGCACCTCTGTTGGTTCTTTCTGCACTGCTCTTGCTTCTTTCTGCACCTCTCTCGTAAATTTCTGCACCCATCTTGCCTCTTTTTACATCCCCTTGCCTCATTCTGCATCTCTGTTGTTTCTTTATGCACTGCTCTCGCTTCTTTTTGTACCTCTTTTGCAAATTTCTGCACCCCTCTTGCCTCTTTCTGTACCCCTCTTGCCTCCTGCACCTCTGTTGGTTCTTTCTGCACTGCTCTTGCTTCTCTTGTCTCCTACTGCGCATTTGTTGCCTCTTTCTGCACCCCTCTTGCCTCCTTCTGCACCTCTGTTGGTTCTTTCGGCACTGCTCTTGCTTCTCTTGTCTCCTACTGCACCTTTGCTGCCTCTTTCTGCACCCCTCTTGCCTCTTTCTGCACCCCTGTTGCTTCATTCTGTACTTCTCTTGCTTCTTTCTGCACCTCTCTTGCTTCTTTCTGCACTCTTCTTGCCTCTTTCTGAGCCCTTGTTCCCTCTTTGTGCAACTCTCTTGCCTCTTTCTGCACACCTCTTGCCTCTTTCTGTACGCCTCTTGCCTCTTTCTGCACCTCTCTTGCTTCTTTCTGTACCCTTCTTCAATTTTCCTGCACCTCTCTTGCCTCTTTCTGCACCTCTCTTGCCTCTTTCTGCACTTTTTTTGCTTCTTTTTGCACTTCTCTTTGCTCTTTCTGCACCCCTCTTGCCTCTTTCTACACCTCTGTTGGTTCTTTCTGCACTGCTCTTGCTTCTTTCTACACCTCTTATTCCTGTTTCTGCAACTCTCTTGGCTCTTTCTGCACCTCTCTTGCCTCTTTCTGCACCCCTGGTTCCTTTTTCTGCACCTCTCTTGCCTGTTTCTGCAACTCTCTTACCTCTTTATGCAGTTCTGTTGCCTCATTCTGCACCTCTGTTGCTTCTTTCTGCACTTCTCTTGCCTCTTTCTGCACCCCTCTTGTCTTTTTCTACACCTCTGTTGGTTCTTTCTGCACTGCTCTTGTAAATTTCTGCACCCCTCTTGCCTCTTTTTACTTCCCCTTGCCTCCTTCTGCACCTCTGTTGTTTCTTTCTGCACTGCTCTTGCTTCTTTTGCACCTCTCTTGCAAATTTCTGCACCCCTCTTGCCTCTTTCTGCACCCCTCTTGCCTCCTTCTGCACCTCTGTTGGTTCTTTCTGCACTGCTCTTGCTTCTCTTGTCTCCTACTGCACCTTTGTTGCCTCTTTCTGCACCCCTCTTGCCTCTTTCTGCACCCCTGTTGCTTCATTCTGTACTTCTCTTGCTTCTTTCTGCACCTCTCTTGCTTCTTTCTGCACTCTTCTTGCCTCTTTCTGCACCCCTATTCCCTCTTTGTGCAACTCTCTTGCCTCTTTCTGCACACCTCTTGGCTCTTTCTGTCCGCCTCTTGCCTCTTTCTGCACCTCTCTTGCTTCTTTCTGTACCCTTCTTCCATTTTCCTGTACCTCTCTTGCCTCTTTCTGCACCTCTCTTGCCTCTTTCTGCAGTTCTCTTGCATCAGACAGCACCCCTGTTCCCTCTTTCTGCACCTCTTTTGCCTGTTTCTGCAACTCTCTTGCCTCTTTCTGCAGTCCTCCTGCCTCCTTCTGCTACTCTGTTGCTTCTTTCTTCACCCCTCTTGCCTCTTTCTGCAGTTCTCTTGCGTCCAGTCAGCACCCCTGTTCCCTCTTTCTGCACCTCTTTTGCCTGTTTCTGCAACTCTCTTGCCTCTTTCTGCAGTCCTCCTGCCTCCTTCTGCTCCTCTAATGCTTCTTTGTTCACCCCTCTTGCCTCTTTCTGCACCCCCCTTGCCTCTTTCTGCTGCTTCATTCTGCACTTCTCTTGCTTCTTTCTGCACCTCTCTTGCTTCTTTCTGCACACCTCTTGCCTCTTTCTGCACCCTTCTTTCCTCTTTCTGCACCTCTCTTCCCTCTTTCTGCACCTCTCTTGCCTCTTTCTGCACCCCTCTTGCCTCTTTCAGCACCTCTGTTGGTTCTTTCTGTACCTTTCTTCCATTTTCCTGCACCTCTCTTGCCTCTTTCTGCACCTCTCTTGCCTCTTTCTGCAGTTCTTTTGCCTCCTTCTTCTCCTCTGTTGTTTCTTTCTTCACCTCGGCCCCCTCTTGCTTCTTTCTGCACACCTGTTGTTTCATTCTGCACTTCTCTTGCTTCTCTCTGCACCTCTCTTGCTTCTTTCTGCACCCATCTTGCCTCTTTCTGCACCCTTCTTTCCTCTTTGTGCACCTCTCTTCCCTCTTTCTGCACCACTCTTGTCTCTTTCTGCACCTCTTTTGCTTCTTTCTGCACTGCTCTTGCTTCTTTCTGCACCTCTTATGCTTGTTTCTGCAACTCTCTTGGCTCTTTCTGTACCTCTCTTGCCTCTTTCTGCACCCCTGGTCCCTTTTTCTGCACCTCTCTTGCCTGTTTCTGCAACTCTCTTGCCTCTTTCTGCAGTTCTGTTGCCTCCTTCTGCACCTCTGTTGCTTCTTTCTGCACCTCTGTTGCTTCTTTCTGCACCTCTCTTGTAAATTTCGGCACCCCTCTTGCCTCTTTCTGCACCCCCTTGCCTCCTTCTGTACCTCTGTTGTTTCTTTCTGCACTGCTCTTGCTTCTTTTTGCATCTCTCTTGCAAATTTCTGCACCCCTCTTGCCTCTTTCTGCATCCCTCTTGCCTCCTTCTGTACCTCTATTGGTTCTTTCTGCACTGCTCTTGCTTCTTTCTGAACCTCTCCTGCAAATTTCTGCATTCCTCTTCCCTCTTTCTGCACTTCTCTTGCATCTGTCTGCACCCCTGCTCCCTCTCTTTGCACCTCTTTTGCCTGTTTCTGCACCTCTCTTGCCTCTTTCTGCAGTTCTCTTGTCTGCTGCTGCACCTTTGTTGCCTCTTTCTGCATCCCTCTTGCCTCTTTCTGCATCCCTGTTGCTTCATTCTGCACTTCTCTTGCTTCTTTCTGCACCCCTCTTGCCTCTTTCAGCGCCCTTGTTCCATCTTTGTGCAACTCTCTTGCCTCTTTCTGAACCCCTCTTGCCTCTTTTTGCACCCCTCTTGCCTCTTTCTGCACCCCTCTTGTCTGTTTCTGCACCTCTGTTGGTTCTTCCCGCACTTCTCTTGCTTCTATCTGCACCTCTTTTGCCTGTTTCTGCAACTCTCTTGCCTCTTTCTGCACTGCTCCTGCTTCTTTCTGCACCTCTGTTGTTTCTTTCTGCACTGCTCTTGCTTCTTTCTGCACCTCTTTTGCTTGTTTCTGCAACTCTCTTGCCTCTTTCTGCACTTCTCTTGCCTCCTTCTGCACCTCTGTTGCTTCTTTCTGCTCTTCTCTTGCCTCTTTCTGCATCCCTCTTGCCTCTTTCTGCACCTCTGTTGGTTCTTTCCGCACTTCTCTTGCTTCTATCTGCACCTCTTTTTCCTGTTTCTGCAACTCTCTTGCCTCTTTCTGCACCTCTCTTGCCTCTTTCTGCACCCCTGTTCCCCTTTTCTGCACCTCTCTTGCCTGTTTCTGCAACTGTCTTGCCTCTTTCTGCAGTTCTGTTGCCTCCTTCTAACCTCTGTTGCTTCTTTCTGCACTTCTCTTGCCTCTTTCTGCAGAGCTCTTGTCTGTTTCTGCACCTCTGTTGGTTCTTTCTGCACTGCTCTTGCTTCTTTCTACACCTCTCTTGCAAATGTCTGCACCCCTCTTGCCTTTTTCTGTACCCCTCTTGCCTCCTTCTGCAACTCTGTTGGTTATTTCTGCACTGCTCTTGCTTCTTTCTGCACCTCTCTTATAAATTTGTGGACCCCTCTTGTCTCTTTCTGCACCCCGTCCCCTCTTTCTGCACCTCTTTTGCCTGTTTCTGCAACTCTCTTGTCTCTTTCTGCACTTCTCTTCCCTCTTTCTGTACCTCTGTTGCTTCTTTCTGCACTTCTCTTGCCTCCTTCTGCACCCCTCTTGCCTCTTTCTGCACCTCTGTTGCTTGTTTCTGCACTTCTCTTGCTTCTTTCTGCACCTCTCTTGCTTCTTTCTGCACCCCTCTTGCCTCTTTCTGCACCCTTCTTCCCTCTTTGTGCAGCTCTCTTGCCTCTTTCTGCACCCCTGTTGCTTCATTCTGTACTTCTCTTGCTTCTTTCTGCACCTCTCTTGCTTCTTTCTGCACCCCTCTTGCCTCTTTCTGCAGTTCTCTTGCATCAGACAGCACCCTGTTCCCTCTTTCTGCACCTCTTTTGCCTGTTTCTGCAACTCTCTTGCCTCTTTCTGCAGTCCTCCTGCCTCCTTCTGCTCCTCTGTTGCTTCTTTCTTCACCCCTCTTGCCTCTTTCTGCAGTTCTCTTGCGTCAGTCAGCACCCCTGTTCCCTCTTTCTGCACCTCTTTTGCCTGTTTCTGCAACTCTCTTGCCTCTTTCTGCAGTCCTCCTGCCTCCTTCTGCTCCTCTGTTGCTTCTTTCTTCACCCCTCTTGCCTCTTTCTGCACCCCTTTGCCTCTTTCTGCACCCCTGTTGCTTCATTCTGCACTTCTCTTGCTTCTTTTTGCAACCCTCTTGCCTCTTTCTGCACCCTTTTTCCCTCTTTGTGCAGCTCTCTTGCCTCTTTCTGCACACCTGTTGCTTCATTCTGCACTTCTCTTGCTTCTTTCTGCACCTCTCTTGCTTCTTTCGGCACCCCTCTTGCCTCTTTCTGCGCCCTTGTTCCCTCTTTGTGCAACTCTCTTGCCTCTTTCTGCACACCTCTTGCCTCTTTTTGCACCCCTCTTGCCTCTTTCTGCACCTCTCTTGCTTCTTTCTGTACCCTTCTTCCATTTTCCTGCACCTCTCTTGCCTCTTTCTGCAGTTCTCTTGCATCATTCAGCACCCCTGTTCCTTCTTTCTGCACCTCTTTTGCCTGTTTCTGCAACTCTCTTGCCTGTTTCTGCAGTTCTCTTGCCTCCTTCTGCTTCTCTGTTGCTTCTTTCTTCACCCTATAGCCTCTTTCTGTACCCCTGTTGCTTCATTCTGCACTTCTCTTGCTTCTTTCTGCACCTCTCTTGCTTCTTTCTGCACCCCTCCTGCCTCTTTCTGCACCCTTCTTTCCTCTGTGTGCACCTCTCTTCCCTCTTTGTGCACCTCTCTTGCCTCTTTCTGCAACTCTTTTGCTTCTTTTTGTACTTCTCTTGCTTCTTTCTGCACCCCTCTTGCCTCTTTCTGCACCTCTGTTGGTTCTTTCTGCACTGCTCTTGCTACTTTGTGCACCTCTTATGCCTGTTTCTGCAACTCTCTTGGCCCTTTCTGTACCTCTTTTGCCTCTTTCTGCAACCCTGGTCTCTTTTTCTGGTCCTCTCTTGCCTGTTTCTGAAACACTCTTGCTTCTTTCTGCAGTTCTGTTGACTCCTTCTGCACCGCTGTTGCTTCTTTCTGCACTTCTCTTGCTTCTTTCTGCACCCCTCTTGTCTGTTTCTGCACCTCTGTTGGTTCTTTCTGCACTGCTCTTGCTTCTTTCTGCACCTCTCTCGTAAATTTCTGTACCCATCTTGCCTCTTTTTACATCCCCTTGCCTCCTTCTGCATCTGTGTTGTTTCTTTCTGCACTGCTCTCGCTTCTTTTTGTACCTCTCTTGCAAATTTCTGCACCCCTCTTGCCTCTTTCTGCACCCCTCTTGCCTCCTTCTGCACCTCTGTTGGTTCTTTCTGCACTGCTCTTGCTTCTCTTGTCTCCTACTGCGCGTTTGTTGCCTCTTTCTGCACCCCTCTTGCCTCTTTCTGCACCTTGCTTCATTCTGTACTTCTCTTTCTTCTTTCTGTACCTCTCTTGCTTCTTTCTGCACTCTTCTTGCCTCTTTCTGCGCCCTTGTTCCCTCTTTGTGCAACTCTCTTGCCTCTTTCTGCACCCCTCTTGCCTCTTTCTGTATGCCTCTTGCCTCTTTCTGCACCTCTCTTGCTTCTTTCTGTACCCTTCTTCCATTTTCCTGCACCTCTCTTGCCTCTTTCTGCAGGTCTCTTGTATCAGTCAGCACCCCTGTTGTCTCTTTCTGTACCTCTTTTGCCTGTTTCTGCAACTCTCTTGCCTCTTTCTGCAGTCTTTTGCCTCCTTCTGCTCCTCTGTTGTTTCTTTCTTCACCCCTCTTGCCTCTTCTGCACCCCTCTTGCTTCTTTATGCACACCTGTTGCTTCATTCTGCACTTCTCTTGCTTCTTTCTGCACCTCTCTTGCTTCTTTCTGCACCCATCATGCCTCTTTCTGCACCCTTCTTTCCTCTTTGTGCACCTCTCTTCCCTCTTTCTGCTCCGCTCTTGTCTCTTTCTGCACCTCTTTTTCTTCTTTTTGCACTTCTCTTGCCTCTTTCTGCACCCCTCTTGCCTCTTTCTGCACCTATGTCGGTTCTTTCTGCACTGCTCTTGCTTCTTTCTTTACCTCTTATGCCTGTTTCTGCAACTCTCTTGGCTCTTTCTGTACCTCTCTTGCCTCTTTCTGCACCCCTGGTCCCTTTTTCTGCACCTCTCTTGCCTGTTTCTGCAACTCTCTTGCCTCTTTCTGCAGTTCTGTTGCCTCCTTCTGCACCTCTGTTGCTTCTTTCTGCACTTCTCTTGCCTCTTTCTGCACCCCTCTTGTCTGTTTCTGCACCTCTGTTGGTTCTTTCTGCACTGCTCTTGCTTCTTTCTGTACCTCTCTTGTAAATTTTCGCACCACTCTTGCCTCTTTCTGCACCCCCTTGCCTCCTTCTGTACATCAGTTGTTTCTTTCTGCACTGCTCTTGCTTCTTTTTGCATCTCTCTTGCTTATTTCTGCACCCCTCTTGCCTCTTTCTGCATCCCTCTTGCCGTCTTCTGCACCTCTATTGGTTCTTTCTGCACTGCTCTTGCTTCTTTCTGAACCTCTCCTGCAAATTTCTGCACTCCTTTTGCCTCTTTCTGCATTCCTCTTCCCTCTTTCTGCACTTCTCTTGCATCTGTCTGCGCCCCTCTCCCTCTCTCTGCACCTCTTTTGCCTGTTTCTGCACCTCTCTTGCCTCTTTCTGCAGTTCTCTTGTCTGCTGCTGCACCTTTGTTGCCTCTTTCTGCACCCCTCTTGCCTCTTTCTGCACCCCTGTTGCTTCATTCTGCACTTCTCTTGCTTCTTTCTGCACCTCTCTTGCTTCTTTCTGCACCCCTCTTGCCTCTTTCTGCGTCCTTGTTTCCTCTTTGTGCAACTCTCTTGCCTCTTTCTGCACCCCTCTTGCCTCTTTTTGCACCCCTCTTGCCTCTTTCTGCACCTCTCTTGCTTCTTTCTGTACCCTTCTTCCATTTTCCTGCATCTCTCTTGCCTCTTTCTGCAGTCCTCTTGCGTCAGTCAGCACCCCTGTTCCTTCTTTCTGCACCTCTTTTGCCTGTTTCTGCAACTCTCTTGCCTCTTTCTGCAGTTCTCTTGCCTCCTTCTGCTCCAGTGTTGCTTCTTTCTTCACCCCTATCGCCTCTTTCTGCACCCCTGTTGCTTCATTCTGCACTTCTCTTGCTTCTTTCTGCACCTCTCTTGCTTCTTTCTGCACCCCTCCTGCCTCTTTCTGCACCCTTCTTTCCTCTTTGTGCACTCTCTTCCCTCTTTGTGCACCTCTCTTGCCTCTTTCTGCAACTCTTTTGCTTCTTTTTGTACTTCTCTTGCTTCTTTCTGCCCCCCTCTGTTGGTTCTTTCTGCACTGCTCTTGCTTCTTTGTGCACCTCTTATGCCTGTTTCTGCAACTCTCTTGGCTCTTTCTGTACCTCTTTTGCCTCGTTCTGCAACCCTGGTCCCTTTTTCTGCACCTCTCTTGCCTGTTTCTGCAACTCTCTTGCCTCTTGCCTCTTTCTGCAGTTCTGTTGCCTCCTTCTGCACCTCTGTTGCTTCTTTCTGCACTTCTCTTGCCTCTTTCTGCACCCCTCTTGTCTGTTTCTGCACCTCTGTTGGTTCTTTCTGCACTGCTCTTGCTTCTTTCTGCACCTCTCTTGTAAATTTCTGCACCCCTCTTGCCTCTTTCTGCACCTCCCTTGCTTCTTTCTGTACCCTTCTTCCATTTTCCTGTACCTCTCTTGCCTCGTTTTGCAGTTCTCTTGCGTCAGTCAGCACCCGTGTTCCCTCTTTCTACATCTCTTTTGCCTGTTTCTGCAACTCTCTTGCCTCTTTCTGCAGTTCTCTTGCCTCCTTCTGCTCCTCCGTTGCTTCTTTCTTCACCCCTCTTGCCTCTTTCTGCACCCCTGTTGCTTCATTCTGCACGTCTCTTGCTTCTTTCTGCACCTCTCTTGCTTCTTTCTGCAACCCTCTTGCCTCTTTCTGCACCCTTCTTTCTTCCCTCTTTCTGCACCTCTCTTGCCTCTTTCTGCACCTCTTTTGCTTCTTTTTGAACTTCTCTTGCTTCTTTCTGCACCTCTTTTGCCTGTTTCTGCAACTCTCTTGGCTCTTTCTGCATCTCTCTTGCCTCTTTCTGCACCCCTGTTCCCCTTTTCAGCACCTCTCTTGCCTGTTTCTTCAACTGTCTTGCCTCTTTCTGAAGTTCTGTTGCCTCCTTCTAACCTCTGTTGCTTCTTTCTGCACTTCTCTTGCCTCTTTCTGCACCCCTCTTGTCTGTTTTTTCACCTCTGTTGGTTCTTTCTGCACTGCTCTTGCTTCTTTCTGCACCTCTCTTACAAATTTGTGGACCCCTCTTGTCTCTTTCTGCACCCCGTCCCCTCTTTCTGCACCTCTTTTGCCTGTTTCTGCAACTCTCTTGCCTCTTTCTGCACTTCTCTTGCCTCTTTCTGTACCTCTGTTGCTTCTTTCTGCACTTCTCTTGCCTCTTTCTGCACCCCTCTTGCCTCTTTCTGCACCTCTGTTGCTTGTTTCTGTACTTCTCTTGCTTCTTTCTGCACCTCTCTTGCTTCCTTCTGTACCCCTCTTGCCTCTTTCTGCACCCTTCTTCCCTCTTTGTGCACCTCTCTTGCCTCTTTCTGCACCCCAGTTGCTTCTTTCTGCACTTCTCTTGCTTTTTTCTGAACCTTTCATACTCTTTCAGGACTTCTGTTGCCTCTTTCTGCACTTCTCTTGCTTATTTCTGCGCCTTTCTTCCTCTTCCTGTACATGTCCTACCTATGTAGGCATGATTAGAAATGAGCATTGAAAAAACCTTAGAAACTCACTGGAAAAAACACAGGTTTCAAGGACTTTATAGTTAGGGATTAGCATTTAAAAAACCTTAGAAATTCACTGAAAAAAACACAGGTTTCAGGGACGTTATAGTTAAGCTCACATTTCACTCGTACAAAACCACAGAAATTCGACCGTTATAGTTAGCCGAGCTAACTATAACTCGCGCCCCTGCATCACTGATGACATCACTGATGACATCTCAAATGACATCACTGATGACATCATCCTGTGACTGAGTGTTTCTAAAAAGTTTAAGAATGTTATATATATATATATATATACACGCCAAGGTATTAGGGGGTGCGTGACTGACTGTATAAGTGAGTGATTGAACGTGTCTTAGTGAATGCATGGGTGAATGACTAATCTGTGTGAATGTCTGTATCAGTCTGTCAGTTGGTGTGTAAGTGGCTGCATGGGTTGGTGAGTAGCTATATGAGTGTCTATATGGGTTAATGATTGGTTGTCTGAGTACCTGTATGGGTGCCTGAGTGTCTGTGTGGGTGGTTGGGGGGTGTGACTCCCTGCATGGATGTGTGAGTGGGTGATTCAGTGGGTGTATGGGTTCATGAGTGCGTCTGCGAGGGGCTGTATGGGTGAGTGAGTATGCGTATGGCTGTGTTGGTGAGTGAATAGATGTCTCAGTGGTATATGTGTGAGTAACTACATATGTGAAAGGCAGTATATGTGAGTGTTGGAGTATATAAGTGACTATATGTGAGAGTGAGTGATTGTGAGAGTGGCTGTATGGATGAGTGTGTGCTTGTGTCAGTGATTGTATAAGAGAGTAAGTATGTGTTAGTATCTGTATGAATAAGTGGGGTGGTGTGTGTATAACTGTATAGGTGAGTAAATGGCAGTGTGATTCAGTCTTTGGGTGACTGACTAGGTGTGTGAGTATCTCTGTGGGTGAGTGGCGGTATGTGAGTGTCTGTATGGGTATATGAGTGCTTATTATCAGTGGCTGTATTGATGAGTGACTGCGTGTATGAGTGACTGTATGGTTGAGTGAGTGGATGTGTGTAGACCTATGAATCAGTAAGTGGGTATGTACTAACTGGTATTGGTGTGTCTATGGTTTCGTGTATGATAGTCTGTATTTTAGAGTGGGTGTATAAAAGGTTATATGAGGGTGTGAGGAGATGCATCATCAGATATTAAGTGGATGATGTCATCAGTTATGTCATCAGTGATGTCATTTGAGATGTCATGAGTGATGTCATCAGTGATGTCACTGACCATGTCATGAGTGATGTACTATGTGACGTCATCAGCAGTGCATTGCGGGGGCGCGAGTTATAGTTAGCTCAGCTAACTATAACTGCCGAATTCCTCTGGTTTTGTACGAGTGAAATGTCAGCCTAACTATAACTTCCCTGAAACCAATGGTTTTTTCAGTGAATATATATATATATATATATATATATATATATATATATATATATTATGGGAGAGCGGTGAGGTATAGTTGTTGTATTGTGGCTACCAAGTAGAATGTACTTTGTATGAAAGTGCACAAATTATAATAATTTGAAGGTGTTGCCTAATATATAAATTAAAGGTATATGTATAAATTTGAAGAAAAAAAAAATTAGTGCAGTTTGTTATGTTTGTAGATAAAGAATAAAGAAAGTTATATTAATTTAAAGGTGGTGTGTAAATTATAAATTTAAGGTATAGGTCAAACTTACGAATTTGTAATGTTTGTATATTTAAAGTTTGGTTTGTATAGAAAGAATAAATAAAGTTTAAACTATAACAAAGATTTACCCTTTGTCTTTTTTTTATTGATTTTCAATGGTTTTTTATTTTTAATAAAAATGTGTTTCAAAATGTAGAGTTTAATGTAATTGAGTAGAGTGCCATTAAGGACCTTGTTACGACTTTGGCGGTGTGGCGTCGGGTCTGCCCGCCGCCTCACCGACAAAGCCGTGGTCGTGCCAGTCGCCAGATTAGGAGTTTCCTCCTCTCTAGTGGGCTTTTTTTTGGCATTCCCACAGCGGTGACTCTAAAACAGGCACTGCAATGGGAACGCCAAAAAGAGTTCCTGGACGGCATGGACTTAAAAGTCCATGCCATGCAGGAACTGGTGTGCATGCACACAGGGGGGCACATGTTGTGCGCCCCCCCTTTGTGCATCCACAGGGTGCAGAGGCACCTGAGGGCCCTGTAGGACGCCCTTTGTTTCCGCTCCGCCAGGGTTTTCATGGAGGAGGAACCGCCATGAAAACCCTGGCAGAAAGAAAACCCCTAATATGCTTGGCGGGACCGCGGCGGTCCCACAAAGCATATTGAAGCCCTACCTGGCCGCAACACCGCCAGGGAATGGCGGTTCCCTGGTGTCTGCGGTGGGGCTGTGGCGGTTCGACTGCCCGACTCCTAATAGGGCAGTCGGGAGACCTGCCACCACCACACCCCTGCAATTCTGGTGGTCGTGGACTGCCAGACTCTTAATCGGGGCCTAAGTGGAGTGTGGTGCAGTACAGTGGAGGAGAGTGTCACACAGTGTACTGTCATAGAGTATAGTGTTGTAGAGTGGAGTAGAGTGGAATGTGGTACAGTGGAGTGGCATACAGTTGAGTGGCTTAGAGTGGAGTGTTATACAGTGAGGTGGGGCAGAGTGGACTGGGGGTAGAGTGGAGTCATTTAGAGTGGAGTGGAGTAGAGTGGAACATCGTAGAGTAGAGTGGAGTGGAGTAGAGTGGAGTGGTATAGCGTATAATGGAGTAAATTGTTATATAGTGTAGTGGCTTGCTGTATAGTCCAGTGGTGTGGAGTATACTGGAGGGGACAGTCGTAGTGTAGAGTTGAGTAAATTGTTATAAATTGGAATGGCACATTGCACAGTATAGTGGAGTGGTGTGTCGTAGAGTGTTAGAAAGTGTTGTAGAATGGAGTAGAGTGTAGTACACTGGGGTGTAGGGGTATAAAATGGAATTGAGGATTTTACAGTGTAGTGTAGGGGCATAGAGTGGAGTGCAGTGTTGTATAGTGGCAGAGAGCGTAGTAGAGTCTTGTAGAGTAGAGTTGCATAAAGTGGAGTAGAGTGTAGTGGGGTACAGTAGAGCGGTGTAGAGTGGAGTGTTGCACAGTACCATAGAGTGTGATAAAATGTTATGCAGTGGAGTACAGTGGCATGGAGTCGAGTAGAGTGGAGTGGCACAGTATACAATGGAGTAAAGTGTGGTAGAGTGGAGTGGTGTGGTGTGTGGTATAGTGGAGTGGACTAGTGTGTTGTAGAGTGTCGGAAAGTGGCATAGAGTGGAATACAGTAGAGTGTCACAGATTAGATTACATTGGTGAACAGTGGGGTGGTGTGGAGTAGAGTAGAGTGCAGTACAGTATGGTAGACTAAAGTGGTACAGGCAGTCGTACAGTTGAATGGCATTGTGTAGCGTATAGTGGAGGGGTGTAGAGTGCACTAGTGGAGTACAGTGGAGTAGTGCCCAATAGAAAAGAATATATTAACTGGGGTGGAGCGGCATAGAGAGACTTGGTGGGGTGGGGTAGAATGGAGTGAAGTGCTAAAGAGTAAAGAAGAGTGCTATACAGTGGCATTGAGAGGAGTATATTGTTGTACAGTGTAGTGCTATACAGTGGAGTATAGTGTGGTACAGTGGATGGGCGTAGACTGTTGTTGAGTGGATTATAGTGTTTCCGAGCGGACCATTGTGGAGTGGCGTGGGATGAAGTTGGGGAGAGTGGAGTGGCGTAGAATGGAGTAGGGTACAGAGGAATTGCATAGCATATAGTGGCATACAGTGCAATAGCATAGAGTGAAGTGGCATAGAGTGGAGTGGCGTAGAATGGAACGGCATAGAGTGGAGTGTGGTAGAACAGAGTTCCGTACAGTGGAATAGCATAGAGCACAGTGTTGAAGTTTTGAGTGGCAGTGGCATAGAGTGGAGTGGAGTATAGTGGAATAGCGTACAGTGGAGTGCTGTAGTGTGGAGTGGCGCAGAGTGGAGTGGGGTAGAGTGGAGTTGCATACAGTGAAATAGCGTAAAGTGGAGTGGCGTACCCGGGATTGGCATAGAGTGGAGTAGTAAAGAGTGGAGTGGCATAGAGTGGAGTGGAGTAAAGTGAAGTGGCGTACAGTGGAATAACACAGAGTGGAGTGGTGTAGAGGGGAGTGGCATAGAGTGGAGTGGAGTGAAGTGGCGTACAGTGGAATAACACAGAGTGGAGTGGCATAGAGGGGAGTGGCATAGAGTGGAGTGGCATACGGTGGCATAGCGTACAGTATAGTACTACACACTGCAATAGCATACAGTGGAGTAGCATGGAGTGAAATGTTGTCTGGTGGAGTGGCATACACAGGAGTGCTTAGGAGTGAAGTGGCATAGAGTGGAATAGCATGCAGTGGAGTGTTGTAGAGAGCAGTGGAGTAGAGTGGAGTGGTGTATAGTAGAATAGCGTACAGTGGAGCAGCGAAGTCTGGAGTGGCATACAGTGTTGTGTGGCAGAGTGTAATAGCATACAGTTGAGTAGCATAGAGTGCATTTGTGTAGAGTGGAGTGGCATACAGAGGAGTGAGGTGCAGTGTAGAGGCATATAGTATAATAGCGTAGAGTGGAGTTGCATAGCGTGAAATAGCGTAGAGTGGAGTGGCACACAGTGTAATGGTGTAGACTGTAATGGCATAGAGTTAAAGATATCGTATAGTGGAGTGGCACACAGTGGAGTGGTGTAGAGTGGAGTGGGGTATAGTGGAGTAGTGTACAGTGGAATAGCTTATAGTGTAGTGGCATAGAGCAAAGTGGGGTACAGTGGGGTGGCATGCAGAGGAGTGGCGTAGAATGGAGTCACATAGAGTGGAAAATCGAACAGCGGAGTGTTGTAGAGCTGAGTTGAATGGAGTGGCGTACAGTAGAATAGCGTACAGTTGAACAGCGAAGAGTGCAGTGGTGTAGAGTGGAGCGGCATACAGTGCAGTGAGATACAGTGTAGTGGCATACATTACAAAAGCATAGAGTAGAGTGGCGTAGAGTAGAGTGCAGTATAGAGAGGAATAGCGTATAGTGGAATACCGTACAGTGGAATGGTGTAGAGTGTAGTGGCGTAAAGCAGAATAACATATAGTGGAGTAGTGTGCAGTGGAGTGGCACCGAGTGGAGTGGCGCAGGTTGGAGAAGCATAGAGTGCAGTGGCATAGACTGGAGTGGCATAGAGTGGAGTGGCGTAGAGTGGAGTTGGGTAGAGTGGAGTGACATACAGTGGCTTAGCATAAATTAGAGTGGCATACAGAGGAGTCGTGTACAGTGGAATGGCACAGACTAGAGTGCTGTACAGTTGAGCAGCATACAGTGAAATAGTATTAAGTGGAGTGGTTTATAGTGCAGTGTCTTACAGTGGAGTGTGTTAGAGTGGAGTGGCGTACAGTGGAATAGTGTAGAGTGGAGTGGGGTATACAGTGGAGCGGCATAAAATGGAGTGGACAGGCTTATAGTGGAGTGAGGTACAGTGTAATGGCATACAGTGGAATAGCATAGAGTGGAGTGGCAAGAGTGGAGTTGCATACTGTGGAACAGCGTAGAGTGGAGTAGCGTAGAGTGCAGTGGCATAAACTGGAGTGGCAGAGTGGTGTGGCGTAGAGTGAAGTTGCATAGAGTGGACTGGGGTAGAGAGGAGTGGCATAGAGTGGGGTGGCGTAGAGTGGATTGGAGTAGAGTGGAAGAGCATAGAGTGGAGTATCGTAGAGTGGAGTTGCATGCAGTGGAATAGTGTAGAGTGGATTGGTGTACAGTGTAGTGGTGTACAGTGGAGTGGCACAAACTGGAGTGTCGTACAGCTGAGCAGCATACAGTGAAATAGCATAGAGTGGAGTGGCATACAGGACTGTGGTGTACAAAGGAGTGTGTTAAATTGGAGTGGTGTACAGTAGAATATCGTAGAGTGGAGTGGCATACAGTGGAGTGTTGTAGAGTGGACTGCATTAGAGTGGAGTGAGGTACAGTGTAATGGCATACAGTGGAATAGCATAGAGTGGAGTGGCATACGGTGGAGTGGCGTTCAGTGGCATAGAGTGGAGTGGTATACAGCAGAGTGTCATAGAGTGTAGTGGTATACAGTGGAGTGTTGTAGAGTGGGCTGGTATAGAGTGAAGGGAGGTAAAGTGTAGTGGTGTATGTTGGAATAGCTTAGAGTGGAGTGGCATAGAGTGGAGTGGCATAGAGTGGAGTAGCATACAGTGGAATAGTGTACACTGGAGTGGGATACAGTTGAGTGACGAAAAGTGGAGTAGCGTACAGTAGAGTGGGGAAGAGTGAAGTGGAGTGAGGTACAGTATAGTGGAATACAGTGGAATAGAGTAGACTGGAGTCACGTAGAATGGAGTGGCATACAGTTTTACAGTATAGTGGCATAGAGTGGAGCGTTGCAGAGTGGAATACCATATAGTGGAGTGTTGTAGAGTAGAGCAGGGTAGAGTGTAGTGGGGTAGACTGTAGTGGAGTACAGTGTAATAGAATACTGCGGAGAAGCATAGAGTGTAGTATTGTAGAGTGGAGTGGCACACAGTGGAATAGCGCAGAATGTAGTGGAATAAAGTGGAGTGGCATACAGTGGAGTAGTATAGAGTAGAGTGGTGTAGAGTGGAATAACGTTGAGTGTTACTGGCGTAATATGTGATAGCCGAGAGTGGAGTGGTATATACTGGAATAGTGTAGAGTAGAGTGGCATAGAGTGGAGTGTCGTAGAGTGGAATAGCTTAGACTGCAGTAGGGTAGAGTGGATTGGCGTAGAGTTTCAGAACACTTCTAACCTCAGCTGAGACTCAATTCAGACAAAGTTAAGGGTTGTAGGAAAGAAGGGGCATAAACAAATTGGTTACTAACTTTTAAACAATAAAAACAAACAGTGGCAAAGACAATAGGCCTCAGCAATTCCCAAGCTATTGGCCTTGTCAAAGTGAATGTCTTTTAGCCATGTTGTCTAACAGCATGTTGGCTGAAAATCACTGAAAGCCGAGAATCACAGGATGTTCAGCCAACTCTGAGTCTCTTCACCTCCCATGCTCTTCGCCCCCCATGTTGAGTTTATTGTCCGGCCCCTCCTCACACAAAAAAGTGATATGGCGTGGCCTATGCTTTTTTCAGTGACTTTCAGCCATGCTGAACAGCAGTTGTGCTGCTAGACAACATGGCTAAAAGAAAGGCCAATAGCTCGGGCATTGCCGAGATCTATTGGCTTTGCCAATACTTGTTCTGTGTTGATGGGGTCTTGCTGAACAAATGTATGATAGTGAGAAACAGTTGAGGAGCTCTGAAGTGAAGCAAGGATGTGGCGTAATGGCCAGAGTTGTTGACAGGTCATCTGGGGAACCAGGTTTGAATCTTGCGTTGGCTGAACAGTTTGTGATTTTGGGCAAATCACTTACGCTTCCCCCTGCGGATGACAATGAATGTGTCACTGTGTAATGTAACTGGTGAGCACCTAAAGCGCTCCAATATCATTGGCTGGTGTTAGCACTATGCAAAAAAAAAATCAGCAGTGACAAGGGAGGTAGTGGGGGGACAGGTCAAGCAGGGAAGCAGGTGGGGATGGGGAGATTGGCACACAATGACTGGAGAAGGCGGGAGGAAGCAACAATGAAGGGGGAAATATATGTTAATTGAAGCAGGATCAGTGACAAACATGAATGTGTCAAGGTGGAATGTAACTGGTGAGCACTGAAAACGTTCCAATACCATGGGCAAGTGTTCACGCTATGGCAAGACGGAGGATGGAGCGAGCACTCCAATACCATCTGATCGTGCAAAAAAATTAAATAAACAAGTGCTATTCATGTTTCAACAACTTTTAAGAAATGAATTCATTATGTACATGTGCATGCATTTTAGTGGTATGTGTGTATGTGTACACGGAAGATGGCCTGAAAACAGAAGTACTCCTAAGGAGTGCTTGAAAACAAAGAAAAAATAGGTGACAAACCGGGAGCAGTGTAAGAAGACATGTACTTGGTCCATGAGCATTGGGAGTACCAAACAATAGAAGAGGGCATGACGCCTGCATGCCATGACGAATGGCATCAAAGAAAATGAGAGTGACGCTGAAGTTACCAATGGTAGGAGATGGGTGGCCTGAAAGCCCACAGATAAAATACAACATGCCTCTTACGCTGTCTAGCCAAGATCTAAAAACAATTGATTTCGCACAGGTGAAACCTACTGGCTTTGCCAATGCTTGTTGTGTTTAGAAACGGGGAGATCAAGTTATTTATTCGTAATCACAAAATGCGGAACTGAGGCCGAGGCTAGGGAGATGATATAACGCTCGTTCGGGAGAGGATGTGGCATAAGGGCCAGAGCTGCCGACTATATGGATCTGGTAAACCAAATTCGAGTTTTGGTGTCGGCTTTACATCCTTGATTCTGGGCAAATCACTTAATCTCCCTGTGCCTACAAAAATGAATGTGTCTTTGTGTAAAGGAACTGGTGGTAATGTAAAGCGCTCCAATACCTTCAGGTGCTGTTGGGGCAATATAAAACTGGACAAAAAAGTAACTGGTGCTAATGTAAAGTGCTTCACTATCTTCGGGTGGTGCGATATAGAACTGCACAAAAAAAACAGAAACAATCACAATGTTAGGCTAGTTTACATTAGAGAACATAAGGAAATACATTGCATCAGCAGCCACATTAAAAGTGCTACTTTTGCCATGGACAATGAGGGGCAGATAGACCTTGATGACATCAAGACAAAGTTTGGCTCCTTTGAAGAGAATTGAAGTTAAGCAACAATGGCGCATGAAAACACTTCACCGGTGAATGCGGAAAAAGTAAGAAAGTGTCCCGACGAGAGAAATTTGAAGAAATAGAGTCCCACACTATAAAATGAGAAGCAACGAGGTGAGACACAAACAGTTCACTAATTTTGCACAAGAGAAACATGGCTATGGAATTACAGCAGAAGAAAAAGGTACTTTAGATGGTCTGACATGTACTGTGATAACGAATACCTGATTCACGTGAGGGCTGATTTTCCAGCTATAAACACCATTGCCAAATGACCACATATGGTGTAAACACGTACACACACCCAGTACCCACAGGTGTGGAAAATAAACAGAGACTACACCTGTGCCAAGTAATAGCAGCCTGCACACATGCTCCAATCAGCACGTCAGCTATACACTAACAGGACATTAAAAGGCAGAACACCACCACTCACTAGAATGAACCAGACTACAATGGGGGTTTAAAGCAGTGACGGGGTCGGGGTAAATTGTGGACAGGGCAAGATCCAGGAGGTGCGAGGGAGCTAGCAGAGGCGGGAGGGGGATGGAACGGAAAGCAGCAACGGAGGAAAAAGTAGTGACGGAGGAGGGAGTGATCTGTGGACGGGGCATGAGGGCGGGTTGGAGGAGACGGAGCTGGTAAAAGCATGAGCACTGTCTAGAGTGCTGAAAAAGAAAGAAAAAAGTAGGTTCTAAAATGGTTGTAAAAACGGGAGCATTGGATGTTTACAAGTACTTGGTCTATGCTCTGGGGAAAGGGCTAAACACAAGAAGAGGCATGACCATGCATGCCAGGGACAAATGGTGACAAAGAATTTGAGACAGGTGATGGAGCACGCAAATGGGAAGCCTGTGGGTGGGCTGAAGATTAACAGATTAAACACAGCATGTCTCTTCAAGACAGTGCATGCGCTATCTAGCAGAGACCTAAAAATAGTGGCACATTTTCATTGAATTTAAAACTTTCAAATATTTTACCAAAATAAAGAACAAAATATGCATTTTAAAAACTAATTAGTATTGCAGGGGCATCTGTAAAAGTAGTTAAAATACTTGTAAAAATGTATGTTATGTTATACGTATTTATAAAAGAGCACACACATCATAGTTCTCTTGGTGCTCTATCCTAAGAGAAAGAGAAAAAACAGAAGAGATAACCAGAAAAATCAAGATCGCCAAATTATAGAGAGAACAGTGCCTGACTAAAATGTCAAGTCTTAAGGCAACATCTGATAGCTAAAATTGATTTTTCATGTCAAATGGCATTAGTCAAGGAATTCAAAAGTTTGAGAGAGCATGCAGCAAACGTATGACTGTCAGTTCTTTGTTGTTTATTTTTTCGGGAAAACAAGTTGATTGACAAATGCAGAATGAAGAGATATGAAAAATATCTCTGAAAATGCTTACTGATAAAAGAAGTGGCCTTAAGAAATAGTGCTCTGTGCACAATGCAAAGACTTAGGTTGGATATGTAGCTTGATAGGTAAGCAATGGAGATCAGAATGTAAGGGGCTCGCTCAAGAGAAACAGCGAGTCTCTAAAATTAGGTGCACTGTGGTATTCTGGGTCACTTGTAGTTTATGAAACAAATTATGTGCGAAACCCAAATAGATTGAATTAGAAAAATCCAGGTGCAAGCAAATGAGAGCAGAGACAGTATATCATTTCCAACCCACCAAGAGAAATGGAAGGATCTTTTACAATAATCTCAGGTAGATCAAGCAAGTAGAAACTACAGAGGATATCTGGCTAGCTAGCTAGAGTTCATTATCAATTCTTACCCCAGACTCTTTACTTCTACTGATGGGAAGGTTAGCAAGCCCATCTCAACCAGCCAGTAGGTATCAAGGGATAAGTTGAGGATGTAGCCTTACGGCTAGAGGGGTCGACCTCGAAGCTGGGGAACCGGGTTCGAGTCTCGGCAACGACGCTCAACATCCTATGATTCTGGGCAAATCACTTAATCTCCCCGTGCCTAACAAAAAATGAATGTGTCCTTCTGTAACGAAACTGGTGCTCATGTAAAGCGCTCTGATACCCGATTTCTCAGGTCTAGTTCGCGCTATAGAAAACTCAAAAAAAAAAACCACAATTTCTCATGATTGTACCTATGCTTACTGCTGATCATCCACTGTCATAGATGAATGGCCTGGTGGGTTTCAGGATTGCCATTCAAACAAAGCAATGGCTGGGTATCTTACCCATATTTCTAAGCTCTTACATTTTCTTGGCGAAAGCTCTTGCAAGTGGACTCACATAGATGTGAGAAAGCGAAGAGCCCTGTGGCACTCCAACATAAACTGATAGCTGTCAAGCATTAAAATATGCAACATTTAAAGCTTGCATGCGGCCTGCCAGGGCGGAGGTTAGCTATTGAAGAGCAGTTCCCTCAAAGCCGGTAGCCTTGTCGTGGTCGATGAGAACGGCATGATCAACTATGTCAAAGGCTGCCAACAAATCCAATAAGATCAAACTGTTAGTGTGACCCAGATCTAATTATCATCAATAACGGAGAGAAGAACAGATTCAGTACCAATGGCTGGGCAAATTCCAACCTGCAAATACTCCAAAGAGATATGATTTTGTAGATGGTTACAGAGTCGCCTGGTAATGTGGTCTTCCAAGATCTTGGCACCAATAGGTAGCAAAGAGACTAGGTAAAAAATTGTTCATAATAGTAGGCTCTTCGTCAGGGTTGTTTAAAAGAGAAATAATGATAGCAGCTTTGAATAAAGATGGCTTGCCAACTTGCTCAATAAATAAATTGAGGAGAATGGCCAAAGGAGGTACGATCATGTGACAAATTAATTGAAGGAAATATAATTGGCAAGGTTCAGATGGAGAAAATGATTTAGCAGAGAAGACAGCATAGAGCAAACCATCCTTTGAAAATTATGTGAATGTTGAGATTAAGAGGAATTGAATTCTGGCTAAATGAGAGTGGCTGGAGTTGATCTCATCACGTAAGACAGAGATCTTAGATAACGGCTAATTTCAGCATGCAACTTTTAAGAAAAGGCAATCTCTTGCTCACCCCTAGAACAGTCAGCTAATTCATAAATATCTAAAAAGCAACTCTTTGAGTGTTATTGGTTAACATGATTTTTCCTGAGTAATAAGAGTGTGTAGCATTAAAGATCCTCTTGTCATACTTTGACATTTCAGCTTTGTAAATTGCCTTCCTAGATACCAAATTGTTTCTCCTCCATTTCCATTGAATTTTCTTATTCTTGCTTTTCTCAATTCGTGGGAGAACAAGGATGCGGACGTCCTGTGTTTAATAGTTGAATTAAGGGAGATATATGTTCACAGCATCTCAAAGTCAAGTGTCAATGGCCTTACAACGACCCTCCCCAGACTGAGGAGGTACATAATGGGGAGATTTAAGGTAGAAGTTAGATCCTCTGCCTAAACTGAGTTCCGACGGTGAATAGACAGATAATCTTTGTTATGCCTGGTCTTAAATTCAGGAAGGGGAATCTTCCGTTTAATCATACAATGATCTGAACATAAGCACAGAGTTGTATAAAGATCATGAATATCAAAATCCATGGTTCAGAGTAGGTCACGATTGTGGCCATTGTAATGGGTTGAATACTGAAAATGCTGCATTAGGTTTAACGAAGATAAACAACATAGCAGAATTCATAAGCCTTGCATTGGCCTGCAGATTTTCCACCCAATAATTAAAATCACTGTTAATCAGTAAATTGAGAGCAAGAGAAAGTTAAGAAACCCAACAACTCTCAAAATTTAATGGGAAAGAGATCATGTGGGTGGGGGATTGATATATAAGTAAAATCCAAACAGTAAATAAGTTAACACTAAACAATATAAAAATGTAGATCATACAAAGCAGTTTAAAAACTGTTCATGACTTTTGATTAACATTACAATCATATGTCACACTTGTATCCATTGGTGAAGCAGGCAGGATCCTCTGTTCAGTTATGTGGAATTGTTTTGTTTCCTTATGGATAGATAATTGTCAGCAGAGATTTGTGGATTGGGAGGACCCAAGAGAGGAATTCTTCAAAGGGCAGATGGGGCCTCATTCTGAGATTCTGGCAAATCCCATACCATCTTTTGCCAATTGCGTGGTCAAATTGAGGAAAATGTCATTTGAGATGTCATCAATGATGTCTTCGGTGATGTCACTGACCATGTCATGAGTGATGTAATATGTGAGCTCATAAGCAGTGCATTGAGTGGATGCGACTTATAACTGCTGAATTTCTCAGGTTTTGTACGAGTGAAATGGCAGCCTAACTATAACGTCACTGTAATCGAAAGTTTTTTCAGTGAATTTCTAAGGTTTTTTAAATTCTTTTTCCTATCTATAACGTCCCTGTAACCTTTGTTTTTTCAGTGAATATAAATATATATATATATATATATACATGTATATATTTTTTCAACAAAAGCTCTCGGCCCCCAGGAGCAGCGTGTGTCCGGGTGTGGACCCCCGGTGATATGCAAAATGATACTTATCCAAGGATTCGGGACAAAATCACGCGCACTCCCAGCAGGTAGTTTGCAGAATTTATTTAACTGGGCAGCAATCTCAACACGTTTCAACACCCAAGTGTCATGACCAAGACACTTCAGTGTTGAAACGCGTTGAGCGTGCTGCTCAATTAAATTAATTATGCAAACTACCTGTTGGGAGTGCACGTGATATTGTCCAGAATCCTTGGATAAGTATCATTTTGCATATATATGGTCTTTTCATCTCAGGGCTGCTGACAAATAGCTCGCTCTGCATTGATTTAGCCCGTCTGAAAGTAAGAAGTGGATTTTTTGTCACTGTTTTTCCAATAATTGGGTCAAAGAATTCTCCTCACTCTCTCATGGTACGCACTATACCCTGTGATCATTCTTACCTGCCCCGGGCCCTTTGGTTTGCCCCTGTCTTTATTGAATAACAGCATTTCTCTTGATTTACCTTTTGTATTTTCTCTTGCTGTGTTTAGTATTTTTTTGTTCATAACCTCTGGCGAGGAATCTTTCATCTAAGTCTGTCTGAACTTCTTTCAATGATTTTTCTTCACTGCAATTTCTTTTCATGCGGAGATTCTCTGCATAAGGGTTGCTGTTTTTAAGTTTTGGTGGATGGAGGCTGCCTGCATGGAGAATAGAATTCCCTGCCGTTTGTTTCCTAAATGTGTTCGTGTGTATTTTGTTGTCTTTCAAAACGACTGTCACGTCTAGAAAGTTGACCTTGGTCTGACTAATATTGCTGGTATATATATATACAGCAGCTAAACCAACTAGAAAGGGAAGCAGATGGAGAAAAAACTATTGGCTCCACTACCCAAACAGTAGACCAGCTAGGGGTGGATATTTATGGGAGTATAACAACTCCATGTAAGCTGAAATCCGTATTTCTACCAGTGATGCCCAGAAATGCATTGGATATTTTTTCTGATTTGGTAATCACGGACTTAAAGAGACTATCAGTTGAATCGAGTGAAAGATATAGAGCGGATAACAGTGGTCATTTACAAGGGTAACAAAATGTAATGAATAAGATCAAATCTAGAAAAGATGTGGTAGTACGCCAGTCTGACAAAGGGGGAACATTGTTTTGTGGCCCCTTGAAATGTATAAGAAAGAGGCTTATCAACAACTGAATGAGGAAGCATGCTATAGTAAAATTGTTCGGAGTAACATCAATGATATTAAAGAGAAATTCCATGGTGAATTATCGAAATGGAGAGGATTGGGGCTTTTATCACAAGACAAATACAAATTCCTAAAGATAGATCATCCTATAGTTCCAATCATGTATTTAATTCCCAAGATGCATAAAAATGCCCGAAATCCACCTGTTAGGCCAAATAATATCCGCCATAGGGGGATTATTTGAAACAACATCAAAGTATATTGACCACTTCTTACAAGAGCATGTCCGGACTTTACCCTCATTTTTGCTTGACACAAGTGACTTTTTATGAAGAGTGTATGACATAACATGGGACAAGTCATATGTATTTATGACTCTGGATGTCACTGCATTATACACAAGCATCAGACACCAGGATGGCTTGAAGGCAGTCAAGCATTTCCTAGGCATGAGACCCATGCACCTTTATCAACATACACAAATGATTCTTCAAAGGATGAGATGGTGCCTGGAAAATATTTAAGAAGCAAATGTATAAACAAGTAAGAGGGACTGCTATGGGCACCTGCTTTGCCCCCAGTTATGGAAATTTGCATATGGGCTGGTGGGAGGAACAGGTGCTCGCGGTAGAGTATGCCATACAATGGTTAGAAAACGTGGTCCTGTTTTATTGATGACCTGTTTATTCTATAGAGGGGCACTCCAGACTCCGCTAAAGATTTTGCTGATAAACTAAATTGCAATGACTTGAACCTCTTCTTTACCAGCAATATTAGTCAGACCAAGGTCAACTTTCTAGACCTGACAGTCGTTGTGAAAGACAACAAAATACACACGAACACATTTAGGAAACAAACGGCGGGCAATTCTATTCTCCATGCAGGCAGCCTCCATCCACCAAAACTTAAAAACAGCAACCCTTATGCGGAGAATCTCCGCATGAAAAGAAATTGCAGTGAAGAAAAATCATTGAAAGAAGTTCAGACAGACTTAGATGAAAGATTCCTCGCCAGAGGTTATGAACAAAAAAATACTAAACACAGCAAGAGAAAATACAAAAGCTAAATCAAGAGAAATGCTGTTATTCAATAAAGACGGTGCAAACCAAAGGGCCCGGGGCAGGTAAGAATGATCACAGGGTATAGTGCGTACCATGAGAGAGTGAGGAGAATTCTTTGACCCAATTTTTGGTAAAACAGTGACAAAAAATCCACTTCTTACTTTCAGACGGGCTAAATCAATGCGGAGCGAGCTATTTGTCAGCAGCCCTGAGATGAAAAAACCAGAGACATGGTTAACACCAGACCTGGGTTTTCAAAAATGCCACAGATGTAAGGCCTGCAAATTTGGCCAAAATATGAGAGAATTTACATCACCTCTATTTGATACCTCACTCAAAATACATAACACATACAATTGTAGCAGTGATTTTGTTGTGTAAATATTGCAATGCTCATGCCCAAAGATGTATGTAGGCAGTACTATTCACATGGTACATGTCAGAATTTTACAGCACTTAAGGGCTTTAGCCAAGGAAGACAAAAGCTACCCTGTTGCCCGCCACATTCATGAGAAGCATGGGGGTAAGGCAGTAGATCTAGTCTACTATGTGATAGACTCTGTCCCTAAGAATATAAGAGGCGGCAACGGGGAACAAAGATTGAGAAGATTGGAGTCTCGATATATAATTATGTTGAATAGTAAGATGCCGAATGGTTTAAATTCGGATGAGGAGATGTATGTGCACCTGTACAATTATTAGAGGCTGACCTCCATACAACTCTAAACAGCCACAAGTTGAATGTCGTGGGTTCAATAAGGGACATGTCGGGAGTTATGTTAATTTACACTTTGAGCTCTTTATGGTAAAGAGACATGGCTTTGTAGAATAATCAGTACGTGGAGAAACTTGGGAGATTTGATAAAGAGATACCAAGGAACCAAACAAGGAGAAACTATTCTGTATGACTGAGGTTATCATTAACTCTGTGTTTCTGAAAACAACCAAGAGATGTGTCAAACCCACCCACTTGGATGGTTTTTAAAGGCTCTGTATGGGCTTTTTATGGGCTGTGTAGTAACTTTTAGCGTTGGTCTATAAAACAAAGAATTGATCTCTTCAAGCTCATATGGTACTGCTAATGGAATTACATGGTCGGCTATTGGTCTATGAATTTTAAACAATGATGAAATGTGTATGCAGTTGAAATTCCACATCAAAGGTTGTTTTTGTCGAAACAGTTAGAAACTATAGTAAGGTATACAATTTGAAAAACCAGGCAAGCCTCACTGATTTCCAAAGAGCCCAAATGAAATTATAATTTATGGTGTGATTTGAACAACATGATTTTGAATTTTGAATTGTATTAACCCCTTCGCTGCTAGGCCTTTTCCCCCCCTGTGCTAAGCCTTTTTTTGGCTATTTGGGGTAGTTCGCACTTAGGCCCCTGTAACTTTTTGACCACATAAGGTATCCACGCCAAATTTACGTCCTTTTCTTCCAACATCATGGGGATTCTAAAGGTACCCAGGGTTTGTGGATTCTCTTGGAGGGGACCCAGAAATTAGCCAAAATACAGCTACATTTTGTTTTTTATGGGAAAAATGGGAAAAAAGTGCTGCAAATGAAGGCATCTGGTTTTTTCCCTGCACATGGTATAAACAAAGGGTTTGTGGGGCTGAAATCACCATTTTCCCAGCTTTCAAGTACTGACAGACCTTTGTCAGAAAACCAACATTTTTTACACAGTTTTGGCATTTTACTGGGACATAGCCAATTTTTGCTATTTTTTGTGCTTTCAATCTTCTTCCAGTTAATGGTAGAAATGGGTAGGAAAGCAATAATGGATCCTGGAAAGCTATACATTTTAGAAAAGTAGACAAAAGTCTGAATTCAGCAAGGGGTCATTTGTGTAGATACTTCAAGGTTTCTTTATAGTAATTAATAGTTGAAAATAGGAAAAATTGAAAATGCGTTGAAAAAACCAGCCATTTGTGCCAACATTTTCACCTGTAACTTCTTCTAATTATGACAGATGTTTGAAAGCAATATACCGTTGCATCCGCTGGCCCTTTCTGGTTGTGGGGATATATAGGACTTGAAGGTTCACCAAGAACCCGATGAACCCAGAGCCAATTACTGAGCAGCGTCTTGCAATGGTTTTTTTATTATGTACAGGGTATATAGCAATTCATTTTGGAAAATATATACAGTGAAAAATCGGGATAAAAGACACCTATGTATTTCTGAAATTGGAACAAAATATAGAGTTTAGAAACAGTAGGTATTTGCAGATTTCCGAAATTGTGAGTACCCATACTAGCATGAGAATTATGGGACATTTTTCAAAGTGACTTCTTTTTTACATATTGTCTTTCATTTGGAAGGCAGAAATGCATCGAAAGTCAATAGGTAATAACAGTTGCTTTACAATTCTGTGTTACCCTAAGTCTCCTGATACAAATGGTACCTCACTTGTGTGGGTAGGCCTAGTGCTCGCGACAGGAAACGGCCCAAAATGCAACTTGGACACACCACATTTTCACAGTGAAAACCGACCCTTTTTTTGCAAAGTGCCTAGCTGTAGATTTTGAACCCTAGCTCTGCCGGCACGTAGGGAAACCTAGCAAACCTATACATTTTTTAAAACTAGACACCTAGGGGAATCCAGGATGGGGTGACTTGACTGGCTCTCACCAGGTTCTGTTACCCAGAATCCCTTGCAAACCTCAAACTTTGTAAAAAAAAAACACATTTTCCCCACATTTCTGTGGTGGAAAGTTCTGAAATCTGCGTGGATCCACAAAATGCCACCCAACCCGCGTTCCCAAAGTCTTCCGAGAAAAATGGTACCTCACTTGTGGGGGTAGGCCTAGTGCCCGTGACAGGAAACGGCCAAAACGCGACGTGGACACACCACATTTTCACAGTGAAAACCGACCCTTTTTTTGCAAAGTGCCTAGCTGTAGATTTTGAACCCTAGCTCTGCCGGCACCTAGGGAAACCTAGCAAACCTATACATTTTTGAAAACTAGACAGCTAGGGGAATCCAGGATGGGGTGACTTGACTGGCTCTCACCAGGTTCTGTTACCCAAAACCCCTTGCAAACCTCAAACTTTGTAACAAAAAAACACATTTTCCTCACATTTCTGTGGTGGAAAGTTCTGGAATCTGCGTGGATCCACGAAATTCCACCCACCCTGCATTCCCCAAGGTCTTCCAAGAAAAATGGTACCTCACTTGTGTGGGTAGGCCTAGTGGCCGCGACAGGAAACGGCCCAAAACGCAACGTGGACACACCACATTTTCACAGTGAAAACTGACCCTTTTTTTGCAAAGTGCCTAGCTGTAGATTTTGAACCCCAGCTCTGCAGGCACCTAGGGAAACCTAGCAAACCTATACATTTTTTAAAACTAGACACCCGGGGGGATTCAGGATGGGGTGACTTGACTGGCTCTCACCAGGTTCTGTTACCCAGAATCCCTTGCAAACCTCAAACTTTGTAAAATGTAAAAAAAAAACACATTTACCTCACATTTCTGTGGGGGAAAGTTCTGGAATCTGCGGGGATCCACAAAATTCCACCCACCTTGCATTCCCAAAAGTCTTCCGAGAAAAATGGTACCTCACTTGTGTGGGTAGGCCTAGTGGCCGCAATAGGAAACGGCCCAAAATGCAACGTGGACACCCCACATTTTCACAGTGAAAACTGACCCTTTTTTTGCAAAGTGCCTAGCTGTAGATTTTGAACCCTAGCTCTGCAGGCACCTAGGGAAACCTAGCAAACCTATACATTTTTTAAAACTAGACACCCGGGGGGATTCAGGATGGGGTGACTTGACTGGCTCTCTCCAGGTTCTGTTACCCAAAACCCCTTGCAAACCTCAAACTTTGTAAAAAAAAAAACACATTTTCCTCACATTTCTGTGGTGGAAAGTTCTGGAATCTGCGGGGATCCACAAAATTCCACCCACCTTGCATTCCCAAAAGTCTTCCGAGAAAAATGGTACCTCACTTGTGTGGGTAGGCCTAGTGCCCGTGACAGGAAACGGCCAAAACGCGACGTGGACACACCACATTTTCACAGTGAAAACTAACCCTTTTTTTGCAAAGTGCCTAGCTGTAGATTTTGAACCCTAGCTCTGCCGGCACCTAGGGAAATCTAGCAAACCTATACATTTTTGAAAACTAGACAGCTAGGGGAATCCAGGATGGGGTGACTTGACTGGCTCTCACCAGGTTCTGTTACCCAAAACCCCTTGCAAACCTCAAACTTTGTAAAAAAAAAAAACATTTTCCTCACATTTCTGTGGTGGAAAGTTCTGGAATCTGCGTGGATCCACGAAATTCCACCCACCCTGCATTCCCCAAGGTCTTCCAAGAAAAATGGTACCTCACTTGTGTGGGTAGGCCTAGTGGCCGCGACAGGAAACGGGCCAAAACGCAACGTGGACACACCACATTTTCACAGTGAAAACTAACCCTTTTTTTGCAAAGTGCCTAGCTGTAGATTTTGAACCCTAGCTCTGCAGGCACCTAGGGAAACCTAGCAAACCTATACATTTTTTTAAACTAGACACCCGGGGGGATTCAGGATGGGGTGACTTGACTGGCTTTCACCAGGTTCTGTTACCCAGAATCCCTTGCAAACCTCAAACTTTGTAAAATGTAAAAAAACAAAAACATTTTCCTCACATTTCTGTGGTGGAAAGTTCTGGAATCTGCGTGGATCCACGAAATTCCACCCACCCTGCATTCCCCAAGGTCTTCCAAGAAAAATGGTACCTCACTTGTGTGGGTAGGCCTAGTGGCCGCGACAGGAAACGGGCCAAAACGCAACGTGGACACCCCACATTTTCACAGTGAAAACTGACCCTTTTTTTCAAAGTGCCTAGCTGTAGATTTTGAACCCTAGCTCTGCCGGCACCTAGGGAAACTTAGCAAACCTATACATTTTTGAAAACAAGACACCTAGGGGAATCCAGGATGGGGTGACTTGACTGGCTCTCACCAGGTTCTGTTACCCAGAATCCCTTGCAAACCTCAAACTTTGTCAAAAGAAACACATTTTCCTCACATTTCTGTGGTGGAAAGTTCTGGAATCTGCGTGGATCCACAAAATTCCACTGACCCCGCCTTTCCCAAAGTCTTCCGAGAAAAATGGTACCTCACTTGTGTGGGTAGGCCTAGTGGCTGCGACAGGAAACGGCCCAAAAATGTGGACACACCACATTTTCACAGTGAAAACCGACCCTTTTTTTGCAAAGTGCCTAGCTGTAGATTTTGAACCCTAGCTCTGCCGGCACCTAGGTAAACCTAGCAAGCCTATACATTTTTGAAAACTAGACACCCGGGGGAATCCAGAATGGGGTGACTTGACTGGCTCTCTCCAGGTTCTGTTACCCAGAATCCCTTGCAAACCTCAAACTTTGTCTAAAAAACACATTTTCCTCACTTTTCTGTGGTGGAAAGTTCTGGAATCTGCGTGGATCCACAAACCACCCAGCATTCCCCCAGGTCTCCTTATAAAAATGGTACCTCACTCGCGTGGGTGGGTCAAGTACCCGCGACAGGCAAGGGCACAAAACCTATTGAGGCGACATCAAAATTACCTATTACAAAACAACCTGGTTTTGCAAGTGTCCAATGTAGAATTGGCTAAAAACTTATTTTAAAAAAAATGTAGCGCTTACAATTCTCGGTGCAATACCCTTAATCCCTATGTTTTGGGCTCTTCCCAGTCACAGGCCCTTGCCCCACCCACACAAGTGAGGTATCATTTTACTAGAGAGACTTAGGGGAATGCTGTGGGGTAGGACATTTGTGCCGGCATGGTGATTCCACCCAAAAATATGTGGAAAATGTGTTTTTTTCAGCTAAATTTGAGGTTTGCAGGGGATTCTGGGTAGGAAAACATTGGGGGATCCACGCAAGCCATACCTCGCTGGACTCCCCCGGGTGTCTAGTTTTCAGAAATGTGTGGGTTTGGTAGTTTCCCAAGATGACCGCCGAGCCCGGGGCCAAAAACCCAGGTGACCCCCCTTGCAAAACCAGGTTGTTTTGTGATAGGTAATTTTGATGTCTCCTCAATACGTTTTGGGCCCTTGCCTGTCACGGGTAATTGACCCACCCACGCGAGTGAGGTACAATTTTTATCGGGAGACCTGGGGGAACGGTGGGTGGTAGGAAATTTGTGGCTACACGCAGATTGCAGAACTTTCCCACACAGAAATTTGAGAAAAAAGTGATTTTTTCAGCTAAATTTGAGGTTTGCAGGGGATACTGGGTAGGAAAACGTTGGGGGACCCACGCAAGCCGTTCCTCGCTGGAATCCCCCGGGTGTCTAGTTTTCAGAAATGTGTGGGTTTGGTAGTTTCCCAAGATGACCGCCGAGCCCGGGGCCAAAAACGCAGATGCCCCCTTTGTATCTGAAAATCACCTGGTTTTGCATGGGCGGTCACATGAGTTTTTGGGCAGCCGACACCCCTAAATGCATTTGACAAAAAAAATCCCTGGTTTCTAGTGGGCTTTCTGCCCCCCCCTCCCCCCCGGGGGCAGAAAGACTGAATTTTGCTAATTTTTGGGGGGGCAGCAAAGGCCCTTGCCCAAGGGGCCGCTCCCCCCTCCCTGGTGTCTAGTGGGTGGATCCCTGCTTGGGGATCGCTCTCCTGGGGCGATCCCCAAGCAGGGATCCACTGGGAAGGGTACCATTGGAAAGGGAGATTCTCCCTTTCCAATGATACCTCTCCCGTCTTTCTACGTGCTCAGGGGCTGAGATAGCCCCCTGAGCACATAGAAAGTGAAACTTAAATGAGCCTAAAGGCTCATTTCGGTTTCGGTTTCTATGAAATGACGTCAGCGCGACATGAGCGCTGATCGTCATTTCACAGAAACCAGGGGGGGGGCCTCGGGAGCTGGGGAAGCTCTTACCCAGCTCCCGAGGCTTTTGGGGAGAAAGAAATCCCTCTGGTGCTTGCACCAGAGGGATTTCCGGTGCCATGTGCCAGGACGGCCGGGAGCCGCCCTGCGCACACGAGCACTGTGGCGCACGACGGCTCCTGGCCGTCGTGCGCACACAAGGGGTTAAAAATCGATTTATTCATGTTAAATAACAATTTTAATTTTGCACTGTGCACTTTAAAAAAGTATGTTTCCAGAAACTTTAAGTGTTTTTTCAATGTCTATGTTGCATCGCTTAGCAACAGTGGGATAAATTGAAACCAAAATGGCGATGTCGCAATGTGAGCAAGGTGGCTGTGACCACTGAAACGCGTTGTTTATTCTGAATAAACAAGTATATTGACTGGCTCCAGCTGTGTCGGTGTCTGCTTACGGAGTCTCTTGTTGGGAGAGGAGCAGGGGGTGGAAATGGATATATATATATATATATCTATATATGTATATATATATATATATATATATCTATATATATATATAGATATATATATATATATATATATACATATATTTCCAACTTTATCCTCTCAAACAAGGATGACGACGCCGTGTGCAGTTGAATATGATTTTATTCGGCCACCATCGAACGCGTTTCGGCTGCGCCACAGCCTTGCTCACCGATAACGAAGCAGTGAGAGTGGCCATTTTTAAATACAAATCGTGCTCATACCGTGTCACATGCAAAACTACCACTAATGATAGTGAAAACAGACTCGTAGTTTTTCCAGCATTTTCAACTCATTGCGTGGCATATTGACATTACAATAATCGTCTTAAATGACTAATTAAAATTCTTTTACGCTGTTGCTCACATATAAACCCAATGCATACATTTTCTATGAAAATTCATCATTCATTAAAGCAATGGCTGTTCATACGGACACATTATCATCGCTTTTTTCACGATTATCACAATGTGGCGCTTTTTGTACCGTACTGCATTAAGCCCAAGTGGGCATACACATGATAACTGTTTGATATCATTTCTCTTCACATAAATAATCTTATTAATTATGTTTGTTTCAATCAAGCCCAAGTGGGCAAAACAGCCAAGATAAATATATTGTATCGATTTCCTGAGTCAACTGTTTGTCTCAATCACTGCCCAAGTGGGCATACTCCATTGCCACTAGATTTCATTCAGAGTTTGTTTACTGCTCTTTTGTCTGTCTTTTATCCCTGAAAATCATTTTAAAATCCTTTTATAATACAATTAAAAACCTTAATTCCTTTCTGTTCGTGATTTTATAGGCAAACAATTTTGACTCAATTTCAAACTTTACAAGTGCGTGTACAAATCTTCCTCTACATTAAGGCCTTCTGGCTGTTTGGAATTTAATTTAATGATGTAACGGGATTCAAGTTTCCTAAGTTTCTTCTCCCTATTACCACCACGTACATCAGCTGCCACTGCATCGATCACAAAGTATGTAAGCCCTTTGACATCTTTTGCATGGAACCTCTCAAAATGGCGAGCGACTGGGTAAGTTCGGTCGCCATTCTTGATCGCCCTCATGTGCTGCAAAATTCTTTTATGTACTTCTAGAATTGTGCTGCCCACGTACCGCAGGCCGCAACACTGCAGCACGTACACAGCAAACTCTGTTTTGCAGCTGTATTTTCCCTTGATTTTCTTCATTATATTGGACAATCCTGGTCTATATTGATCCGTATTGATACCATGCAAGCAGGCCTTACACTTTGAACATTTCAGGAATCCCTGCCTCTTGCCCAACCACGTTGCTTTTGGTTAAGGTTTCCTCAAAGTATTCCTGACTAATGCCTGTTTAAATGATCTAACACGTCTAAAGGTTACTTATGGTCTGCGTGGCACCACTTTTCCCAATACTGGATCATTCTTGATCACATGCCAGTGTTTGTTCAGGATGCTTTTTAGCGTGTCTTGTTGTATACTAAACGTTGTTATCAATCGACACTGATTTTTTGTGTCCTTCACTCTCTTAGTATCTTTCTCAAACAGTATTTTCTCTCTCTTCCTTTTAGATGCTCTACATACTGCAGCATTGACCCAATCATCAGGGTATCCCCGACACAAAAATCTTTTCTTCAGGTAGTTGAGTTCTGTCTTTGTTTCAGCCTCTTCACTGCAATTCCGTCTGGTTCTTAAACATTCACCAAACGGTATGCTTCTTTTCAAATTAGTTGGGTGGAAACTTGTTGCATGAAGCGTGTTTCCAGAATCTTGAAGTGTTTTTTCAATGTCTATGTTGCATCACTTAGCAACAGTGGCATAAATAGAAACCAAAATGACGATGTCGCAATGTGAGCAAGGTGGCTGTGACCACTGAAACGCGTTGTTTATGCTGAATAAACAAGTATATTGACTGGCTCCAGCTGTGTCGGTGTCTGCTTACGGAGTCTCCTGTGGGGAGAGGAGCAGGGGGTGGAAATGGATATATATAATAACATATATCTATATATGTATATATATATATATATATATCCTTAGGGAAAAATCACTCGTAGCGCGCTCTCAGTCAAGAAGACGCTGTGCAAATCAAAATCACCGCTGTTTATTCACAACGCGTTTCGCCTACCGAAAGGCTTGATCACGTGAAAAGTGCAACCAATGTCGGCAGATTAAGTAAGAGGGATGGTAAACACAATAAAGGGGACTTACACAAAATAATGGCAGACATCTTGGAGTGGTAAATGGACCTCATACATATAATATGTGAATACGTTTCATGTAAATTCGTTCGAACGAGGGGCAAGATAAACCAGTTAAACATTATGCCCAAACACATAATTGATATGAAATAATTAATGTAAAACATGCTTAATATATTGCATATATTGCATTACTCAAAAAACAATGTTGCACCTTAAAGGAGACTGACATGTTAAAATTTGGCGGACTTCTTATCAAGGTAAAATACCTCTCACTGTGACAAGACCAGCAACATATTACGGCTGAGACATTTAAAAGCCGTTGACGAAATATTGTGCAAATATTGTGAGCCCAATGACCCCCTTACAAACGTTCAAAAGAGGGGGAGTGTAACTGGATCGCGGAGCTGTAGACCATGTCTACGAAAGTGACAAACGCTATGAAATAAGGCCAAAGGCCTGTATCGGCAAGTGCCCAATCTCAAAATTAGCGACATGTCCCTCTGGGTTACCAACCCCACCTAGTAATGCCCCAAAGTGTGCTGGTAGGTAAAGAATTCATTCATCAGTGCGTTAAACTCTCACAATTGTCCATGAATGGTGTCCCCCATCCACATCTCACCAATCGATGCCGTAGAGAATCAAAGTGCTCCAGTGCCCATAAGGAGTGAGAAAGGGTAGGCAGCACGTGCTAATGAATGCTGGTGGTTGGGCCCCTTCCTTTCCTCCTGGGAGTGAAAACAAAAGAAGAAAACAGTGATTAAAAACAAGGTTACTGAGACCTTTAAAAAAAGGTATATTATGGCATAAACGTCTAACAAGGTCTCACAATAGGTAACACATTGGGTGAGGAGAGGAATCATTAAAAACAAGGAAAGGATAAACATATTCTGCATCATGAACCACAGCAACAGAGAGTAATTCACAAGTGTGGAAGAGATCACACTTCACTGAGAATGAAGAATTGTAATATGTCATTCTTTCAGGTGTATTGACAATTCTTCCTCCTGATTCAAACCCCCGGGAGTCTTGGTCTGGAAATCGATAATATACCTGGATTCCCTCTGCCTAAGATGTAAAACTCTGTTACCACTCCTGGGATTCTTGTCTATTTGTTCCAGGATGATGTAACTCATCTCTTTGGTATTGGAAAAATGTTGCTCTCTAAAGTGACGTGCCACAGGGTACTTGGGATCAAAATTGGTGATCGCTCTGCTATGTTCGAGAATGTGTTTCTTAGCCATGCAGGTGGTGCTACCTATATACCATAGTTTGCAGGTGCATTCTATGGCATAGATCACACAAGTAGAACTGCATGTGAGAAATTGAGTAAGTTCCTTGCTCACCCCATTATAGCTCACCTGTCTATGAAATTTACTGTTGTTGCATGCTTTGCAATGGCCGCATGGATAAAAACCTTTAAGACCTTGTAAGTTGTTCTCAGGATAGGTGGTAATGTCACTATGTATAAGCATATCTCTGATGTTTCTGCCCCTACGGTACGTTATGCTGGGTCTATCCGGGATACACCCTGAAATGACACTGTCAGTCTTCAAGATGTCCCAATTCTTAGTGACAATGCGTTTGATGTCCCTAGCATCAGAACTAAAGGTTAAAATCATTCTAGATGTATTCTCATCCGTAGTTTCAATCTTGGGTTTGTCAGTTATAGTGGATATTCTCTCTACCCCCTCGCTCTATTGAGTGCTTTCTTAAGCACCCAATTGGGATAGCCTCTCTCTTTGAAACGCTCTACAATTATAGCACTTTCCGTCAGGTATCCTTCTTCTGTGTTGCAGTTCCTTTTTGCCCTCAGCAGTTCCCCATATGGAATACTCCATTTCAAGGTGTCGGGGTGACTGCTGAGGGCATGTAGGACGCTGTTACCTGCAGTCATTTTTCTATGTAGAGTGGTATGTACCTTGTTATTTTTAACCGTAAGTTTGACATCCAGGTATTCTGCTTCAGTCCTACTCATGTTGCCACTCAATATAATGTTGCAATCATTATCATTCAATTTCTTGATAAATTCTGTTGCCCCTTCTTCTGATCCTTTTCATACAATAAACAAATCATCGATGTAGCGGAGCCACATCAACACATGCCTAAAATCTTGTAGGAAAACCGGATTGGACCAGATGCTCTCCTCCCAGTTTCCCAAAAACAAGTTGGCGAAACTGGGAGCAAAACATGAGCCCATGGCTGTACCAGTCACCTGTCTAAACAGAGTGCCATTGAACAGAAAAATATTGTTAGTCAGACAATACTCTATCATGTCCAACAGCATTTGAGTGTGTTCACGTAACCTCAACGGTCTGGTTTCTAGATAGTGTTTGCATGCCTCCAAACCCTGTTGGTGATTAATGATAGTATAGAGGCTATGTACATCCAAAGTAATGAAAAGGCAATCTGCCTCCCATTCAAGGTCCTCTATCCTCATGAGAAAGTCCTTGGTGTCTCTAATGTGACTAACAAGATTAGTCACATACTCCCTCAGAAAATGATCTATATACTTGGAGATATGCTCTGCCACACTCCCTCTGGATGAGACAATGGGCCTGCCAGGAGGCCTGACTGGATCTTTGTGTAACTTCGGAAGAAGATAGAGAACCGGGAGGATCGGGTAATCTCTTTTGAGATAACCAAATTCTTCCCAGGTAAGTATGCCTTTCTCTCTCCAATTAGTGAGCAATTCCCAGACTGTGGTTATGCTGATGTTGTATCTCTCGATGTTAACAGGTTCGTAAAAACTCCTGTCCGCTAGTTGTCTGCCTGCTTCACTGATGTATTGCTCACGATCCAAGATGACAATGTTCCCCCTTTGTCAGCTGGACGAATGACAATCTTGTCATTGTCCATGAGTGACTTAAGGGCCTGTCTTTGTTTGTGTGAGAGATTCGAGTCCCTGTGAACATGCTGTCTGTTATTTCTGTGTCTAGATTCATTGAGTGCTTTGCTGACACACTCATGGAACGTGTCAATACTGTCATGCGGTAGCATGGGCATAAAATTGGACTTGGGTTTAAAACTGGTATTGGCTGATGCATTGGTAGCTATATCGAGCTCCTCCAGTGTTTGTGTAGGTGTAATACCCTGATCCATCTCACCATCTACCTGGGCCAATTCAAACATGGTATTGAGTGTCTCAATATCCCCTATGTTGAGATTGGAATCGCTGGTCCCGCTGGCCCCCCCTGTGATGTTACTATGGACAGTACCTTTCAATTTGTGCCACTTTTTGAGTTTAAGTTTACGCACATATTTAAACAGATCAATTCTTATATCGGTATAGTTCGAGGGGTAAGAAGGACAGAAAGAGAGTCCGAGGCATAGGGTTCTTTTCTCTACATTGCTAATCGGTCTACTTGATAGGTTAATGATGGTTTTATTCACCGTTGTATCATCCATCAGTAGTTTTTTCTGGCGCGTGTCTTGTTTCCCATTGCGCCACGTCCCCTGCCCCTTTTGCCACCGTTGTCTAATTCTTGCTCGCCGGTTTCTGCGTGTCCTCTTCCTCTCCCCGTCCACGTCCCCTTTGTCCTCTTGTTTTTGGTATCGGAGTTTCCCTCGAAGTCTGTCGTCCTCTCCTGAGTGTCCGATATTCGTCTAAAAAGTCACTTGTCTTTTGACTTGTCCCGCCGGTGTCGCACCCTGTACAGATACATCAGATTCGCTTCCACTTGTCGTAGAGACTTCTGTTCTTGGTGTTTCCTTGGTTGTATTGAGTTCTTCGCATTCAGGGGATCCTTGTTTGTAAAGATAGTCGTACTTGTGACTAAATGTCAAGATCCTCCCACTATCATAATCCAGATAGTCACGGTTCAACTTCCTCTGTTTACGTGCCTTGATATCTTCCTCATGTTTGGTAAGTCTCTCTTTGATTTCAGAGAGAGAATTATTGAGTGCTTCTATTTCTATGCTTTTCTGAAGTTCCTCCATCAATTCTTTAATTTCCTCTAAGATCGCCTCGCGGTCCAGCCAAGCATATTTAATAAGAATTTCAAGCATTCTTCTTGAGCTCTGACAGAGTTAGTTGACCACTCTTCTAACAGCTGCGGATTGGGTTTCTCGTATGTTGGTGTTGTAAAAATTCTCAAACCCCTGGGTACCATATCTTGGTCCACATAGTTCTGTAAAGATGTTGCCTCCCACCACTTGGTGGTTTCAGTTTTTTTAAGTTTTTCATATTTTCGCAATTTATCCTCATTGGGTTGTATCAGGTTAGTGCTTCCTCTTGAGTTGGTGATAGGGCCTGTCCTCCTCATGAACAAGACCCGTGCCGCAGATTTCCTTTCCTCATCCTCATTCATGTTGCACCCCAGCGGTGACAAACTGTCTACAGCACAGAGTCTATCTTTCCCCCTACTTAATGGTAGGTTCTCTCTGCCATACGACTTGCCTTTATGCCAAAAACAAATAGCTCTTTTGTAAACTGCACACAGGTTCAATGAAGAAAGTCCAATAAATGGATTGCGCGAGATCAGAGGGAGGATGTACAATCCCGCATCCTAACAATTGCAGATAGAGATCTTCATGTAATGAAGCAAGACAGGCACCGCAGTATGTCTGTAAACTCCCCGTTGCCCCGGAGGTGGGAAATGCGATGCCCGACCACCGTAGGGCGCCCCACCGCCACCCCCTAGGGATGGAAGAGAACAAACTCCCGCTTACCTGCTGATCAGCGCTATCATTACGATCTGTGTCCCCCTCTGGTGTCTCTTTTGGCAAGGTGTCGTGGCCGGTCCAAAGCGTGGTTCTCGTTTCAAACCTCAAAACTTGCTCGCTCCTTCTGAACCACAGTGGACCCACGAAGAGTGGCGCGCACGCCGGCGGAGCACACCGGCATACAGAATCCTTAGGGAAAAATCACTCGTAGCGCGCTCTCAGTCAAGAAGACCCTGCGCAAATCAAAATCACCGCTGTTTATTCACAACGCGTTTCGCCTACCGAAAGGCTTGATCACGTGAAAAGTGCAACCAATGTCGGCAGATTAAGTAAGAGGGATGGTAAACACAATAAAGGGGACTTACACAAAATAATGGCAGACATCTTGGAGTGGTAAATGGACCTCATACATATAATATGTGAATACGTTTCATGTAAATTCGTTCGAACGAGGGGCAAGATAAACCAGTTAAACATTATGCCCAAACACATAATTGATATGAAATAATTAATGTAAAACATGCTTAATATATTGCATATATTGCATTACTCACAAAACAATGTTGCACCTTAAAGGAAACTGACATGTTAAAATTTGGCGGACATCTTATCAAGGTAAAATACCTCTCACTGTGACAAGACCAGCAACATATTACGGCTGAGACATTTAAAAGCCGTTGACGAAATATTGTGCAAATATTGTGAGCCCAATGACCCCCTTACAAACGTTCAAAAGAGGGGGAGTGTAACTGGATCGCGGAGCTGTAGACCATGTCTACGAAAGTGACAAACGCTATGAAATAAGGCCAAAGGCCTGTATCGGCAAGTGCCCAATCTCAAAATTAGCCACATGTCCCTCTGGGTTACCAACCCCACCTAGTAATGCCCCAAAGTGTGCTGGTAGGTAAAGAATTCATTCATCAGTGCGTTAAACTCTCACAATTGTCCATGAATGGTGTCCCCCATCCACATCTCACCAATCGATGCCGTAGAGAATCAAAGTGCTCCAGTGCCCATAAGGAGTGAGAAAGGGTAGGCAGCCCGTGCTAGTGAATGCTGGTGGTTGGGCCCCTTCCTTTCCTCCTGGGAGTGAAAACAAAAGAAGAAAACAGTGATTAAAAACAAGGTTACTGAGACCTTTCAAAAAAAGGTATATTATGGCATAAACGTCTAACAAGGTCTCACAATAGGTAACACATTGGGTGAGGAGAGGAATCATTAAAAACAAGGAAAGGATAAACATATTCTGCATCATGAACCACAGCAACAGAGAGTAACTCACAAGTGTGGAAGAGATCACACTTCGCTGAGAATGAAGAATTGTAATATGTCATTCTTTCAGGTGTATTGACAATTATTCCTCCTGATTCAAACCCCCGGGAGTCTTGGTCTGGAAATCGATAATATACCTGGATTCCCTCTGCCTAAGATGTAAAACTCTGTTAGCACCCTGGGATTCTTGTCTATTTGTTCCAGGATGATGTAACTCATCTCTTTGGTATTGGAAAAATGTTGCTCTCTAAAGTGACGTGCCACAGGGTACTTGGGATCAAAATTGGTGATCGCTCTGCTATGTTCGAGAATGCGTTTCTTAGCCATGCAGGTGGTGCTACCTATATACCATAGTTTGCAGGTGCATTCTATGGCATAGATCACACAAGAAGAACTGCATGTGAGAAATTGAGTAAGTTCCTTGCTCACCCCATTATAGCTCACCAGTCTATGAAATTTACTGTTGTTGCATGCTTTGCAATGGCCGCATGGATAAAAACCTTTAAGACCTTGTAAGTTGTTCTCAGGATAGGTGGTAATGTCACTATGTATAAGCATATCTCTGATGTTTCTGCCCCTACGGTACGTTATGCTGGGTCTATCCGGGATACACCCTGAAATGACACTGTCAGTCTTCAAGATGTCCCAATTCTTAGTGACAATGCGTTTGATGTCCCTAGCATCAGAACTAAAGGTTAAAATCATTCTAGAGGTATTCTCATCTGTAGTTTCAATCTTGGGTTTGTCAGTTATAGTGGATATTCTCTCTACCCCCCTCGCTCTATTGAGTGCTTTCTTAAGCACCCAATTGGGATAGCCTCTCTCTTTGAAACGCTCTACAATGATAGCACTTTCCGTCAGGTATCCTTCTTCTGTGTTGCAGTTCCTTTTTGCCCTCAGCAGTTCCCCATATGGAATACTCCATTTCAAGGTGTCGGGGTGACTGCTGAGGGCAGAAACGCATTCTCGAACATAGCAGAGCAATCACCAATTTTGATCCCAAGTACCCTGTGGCACGTCACTTTAGAGAGCAACATTTTTCCAATACCAAAGAGATGAGTTACATCATCCTGGAACAAATAGACCAGAATCCCAGGGGTGGTAACAGAGTTTTACATCTTAGGCAGAGGGAATCCAGGTATATTATCGATTTCCAGACCAAGACTCCCGGGGGTTTGAATCAGGAGGAAGAATTGTCAATACACCTGAAAGAATGACATATTACAATTCTTCATTCTCAGTGAAGTGTGATCTCTTCCACACTTGTGAGTTACTCTCTGTTGCTGTGGTTCATGATGCAGAATATGTTTATCCTTCCTTGTTTTTAATGATTCCTCTCCTCACCCAATGTGTTACCTATTGTGAGACCTTGTTAGACGTTTATGCCATAATATACCTTTTTTTGAAAGGGCTCAGTAACCTTGTTTTTAATCACTGTTTTCTTCTTTTGTTTTCACTCCCAGGAAGAAAGGAAGGGGCCCAACCACCAGCATTCACTAGCACGGGCTGCCTACCCTTTCTCACTCCTTATGGGCACTGGAGCACTTTGATTCTCTACGGCATCGATTGGTGAGATGTGGATGGGGGACACCATTCATGGACAATTGTGAGAGTTTATCGCACTGATGAATGAATTCTTTACCTACCAGCACACTTTGGGGCATTACTAGGTGGGGTTGGTAACCCAGAGGGACATGTCGCTAATTTTGAGATTGGGCACTTGCCGATACAGGCCTTTGGCCTTATTACATAGCGTTTGTCACTTTCGTAGACATGGTCTACAGCTCCGCGATCCAGTTACACTCCCCCCCCACTCTTTTGAACGTTTGTAAGGGGGTCATTGGGCTCACAATATTTGCACAATATTTCGTCAACGGCTTTTAAATGTCTCAGCCGTAATATGTTGCTGGTCTTGTCACAGTGAGAGGTATTTTACCTTGATAAGATGTCCGCCAAATTTTAACATGTCAGTTTCCTTTAAGGTGCAACATTGTTTTGTGAGTAATGCAATATATGCAATATATTAAGCATGTTTTACATTAATTATTTCATATCAATTATGTGTTTGGGCATAATGTTTAACTGGTTTATCTTGCCCCTCGTTCGAACGAATTTACATGAAACGTATTCTCATATTATATGTATGAGGTCCATTTCCCACTCCAAGATGTCTGCCATTATTTTGTGTAAGTCCCCTTTATTGTGTTTACCATCCCTCTTACTTAATCTGCCGACATTGGTTGCACTTTTCACGTGATCAAGCCTTTCGGTAGGCGAAACGCGTTGTGAATAAACAGCAGTGATTTTGATTTGCACAGCGTCTTCTTGACTGAGAGCGCGCTACGAGTGATTTTTCCCTAAGGATTCTGTATGCCGGTGTGCTCCGCCGGCGAGCGCGCCACTCTTCGTGGGTCCACTGTGGTTCAGAAGGAGCGAGCAAGTTTTGAGGTTTGAAACGAGAACCACGCTTTGGACCGGCCACGACACCTTGCCAAAAGAGACACCAGAGGGGGACACAGATCGTAATGATAGCGCTGATCAGCAGGTAAGCGGGAGTTTGTTCTCTTCCGTCCCTAGGGGGTGGCGGTGGGGCGCCCTACGGTGGTCGCGCGTCGCATTTCCCACCTCCGGGGCAACGGGGAGTTTACAGACATACTGCGGTGCCTGTCTTGCTTCATTACATGAAGATCTCTATCTGCAATTGTTAGGATGCGGGATTGTACATCCTCCCTCTGATCTCGCGCAATCCATTTATTGGACTTTCTGCATTGAACCTGTGTGCAGTTTACAAAAGAGCTATTTGTTTTTGGCATAAAGGCAAGTCGTATGGCAGAGAGAACCTACCATTAAGTAGGGGGAAAGATAGACTCTGTGCTGTAGACAGTTTTTCACCGCTGGGGTGCAACATGAATGAGGATGAGGAAAGGAAATCTGCGGCACAGGTCTTGTTCATGAGGAGGACAGGCCCTATCACCAACTCAAGAGGAAGCACTAACCTGATACAACCCAATGAGGATAAATTGCGAAAATATGAAAAACTTAAAAACTGAAACCACCAAGTGGTGGGAGGCAACATCTTTACAGAACTATGTGGACCAAGATATGGTACCCAGGGTTTGAGAATTTTTACAACACCAACATCCGAGAAACCCAATCCGCAGATGTTAGAAGAGTGGTCAACTAACTCTGTCAGAGCTCAAGAAGAATGCTTGAAATTCTTATTAAATATGCTTGGCTGGACCGCGAGGCGATCTTAGAGGAAATTAAAGAATTGATGGAGGAACTTCAGAAAAGCATGGAAATAGAAGCACTCAATAATTCTCTCTCTGAAATCAAAGAGAGACTTACCAAACATGAGGAAGATATCAAGGCACGTAAACAGAGGAAGTTGAACCGTGACTATCTGGATTATGCTAGTGGGAGGATCTTGACATTTAGTCACAAGTACGACTATCTTTACAAACAAGGATCCCCTGAATGCGAAGAACTCAATACAACCAAGGAAACACCAAGAACAGAAGTCTCTACGACAAGTGGAAGTGAATCTGATGTATCTGTACAGGGTGCGACACCGGCGGGACAAGTCAAAAGACAAGTGACTTTTTTAGACGAATATCGGACACTCAGGAGAGGACGACAGACTTCGAGGGAAACTCCGATACCAAAAACAAGAGGACAAAGGGGACGTGGACGGGGAGAGGAAGAGGACACGCAGAAACCGGCGAGCAAGAATTAGACAACGGTGGCAAAGAGGCAGGGGACGTGGCGCAATGGGAAACAAGACACGCGCCAGAAAAAACTACTGATGGATGATACAACGGTGAATAAAACCATCATTAACCTATCAAGTAGACCGATTAGCAATGTAGAGAAAAGAACCCTATGCCTCGGACTCTCTTTCTGTCCTTCTTACCCCTCGAACTATACCGATATAAGAATTGATCTGTTTAAATATGTGCGTAAACTTAAACTCAAAAAGTGGCACAAATTGAAAGGTACTGTCCAAAGTAACATCACAGGGGGGGCCAGCGGGACCAGCGATTCCAATCTCAACATAGGGGATATTGAGACACTCAATACCATGTTTGAATAGGCCCAGGTAGATGGTGAGATGGATCAGGGTATTACACCTACACAAACACTGGAGGAGCTCGATATAGCTACCAATGCATCAGCCAATACCAGTTTTAAACCCAAGTCCAATTTTATGCCCATGCTACCGCATGACAGTATTTACACGTTCCACGAGTGTGTCAGCAAAGCACTCAATGAATCTAGACACAGAAATAACAGACAGCATGTTCACAGGGACTCGAATCTCTCACACAAACAAAGACAGGCCCTTAAGTCACTCATGGACAATGACAAGATTGTCATTCGTCCAGCTGACAAAGGGGGGAACATTGTCATCTTGGATCGTGAGCAATACATCAGTGATGCAGGCAGACAACTAACGGACAGGAGTTTTTACGAACCTGTTAACATCGAGAGATACAACATCAGCATAACCACAGTCTGGGAATTGCTCACTAATTGGAGAGAGAAAGGCATACTTACCTGGGAAGAATTTGGTTATCTCAAAAGAGATTACCCGATCCTCCCGGTTCTCTATCTTCTTCCGAGGTTACACAAAGATCCAGTCAGGCCTCCTGGCAGGCCCATTGTCTCATCCAGAGGGAGTGTGGCAGAGCATATCTCCAAGTATATAGATCATTTTCTGAGGGAGTATGTGACTAATCTTGTTAGTCACATTAGCGACACCAAGGACTTTCTCATGAGGATAGAGGACCTTGAATGGGAGGCAGATTGCCTTTTCATTACTTTGGATGTACATAGCCTCTATACTATCATTAATAACCAACAGGGTTTGGAGGCATGCAAACACTATCTAGAAACCAGACCGTTGAGGTTAGGTGAACACACTCAAATGCTGTTGGACATGATAGAGTATTGTCTGACTAACAATATTTTTCTGTTCAATGGAACTCTGTTTAGACAAGTGACTGGTACGCCAATGGGCTCATGTTTTGCTTCTAGTTTCGCCAACTTGTTTATGGGAAACTGGGAGGAGAGCATCTGGTCCAATCCGGTTTTCCTACAAGATTTTAGGCATGTGTCGATGTGGCTCCGCTACATCGATGATTTGTTTATTGTATGGAAAGGATCAGAAGAAGGGGCAACAGAATTTATCAAGAAATTGAATGATAATGATCACAACATTATATTGAGTGGCAACATGAGTAGGACTGAAGCAGAATACCTGGATGTCAAACTTACGGTTAAAAATAACAAGGTACATACCACTCTACATAGAAAAATGACTGCAGGTAACAGCGTCCTACATGCCCTCAGCAGTCACCCCGACACCTTGAAATGGAGTATTCCATATGGGTAACTGCTGAGGGCAAAAAGGAACTGCAACACAGAAGAAGGATACCTGACGGAAAGTGCTATCATTGTAGAGCGTTTCAAAGAGAGAGGCTATCCCAATTGGGTGCTTAAGAAAGCACTCAATAGAGCGAGGGGGATAGAGAGAATATCCACTATAACTGACAAACCCAAGATTGAAACTACAGATGAGAATACATCTAGAATGATTGTAACCTTTAGTTCTGATGCTAGGGACATCAAACGCATTGTCACTAAGAATTGGGACATCTTGAAGACTGACAGTGTCATTTCAGAGTGTATCCCGGATAGACCCAGCATAACGTACCGTAGGGGCAGAAACATCAGAGATATGCTTATACATAGTGACATTACCACCTATCCTGAGAACAACTTACAAGGTCTTAAAGGTTTTTATCCATGCTGCCATTGCAAAGCATGCAACAACAGTAAATTTCATAGACAGGTGAGCTATAATGGGGTGAGCAAGGAACTTACTCAATTTCTCACATGCAGTTCTACTTGTGTGATCTATGCCATAGAATGCACCTGCAAACTATGGTATATAGGTAGCACCACCTGCATGGCTAAGAAACGCATTCTCGAACATAGCAGAGCGATCACCAATTTTGATCCCAAGAACCCTGTGGCACGTCACTTTAGAGAGCAACATTTTTCCAATACCAAAGAGATGAGTTACATCATCCTGGAACAAATAGACAAGAATCCCAGGGGTGGTAACAGAGTTTTACATCTTAGGCAGAGGGAATCCAGGTATATTATCGATTTCTAGACCAAGACTCCCGGGGTTTGAATCAGGAGGAAGAATTGTCAATACACCTGAAAGAATGACATATTACAATTCTTCATTCTCAGTGAAGTGTGATCTCTTCCACACTTGTGAGTTACTCTCTGTTGCTGTGGTTCATGATGCAGAATATGTTTATCCTTTCCTTGTTTTTAATGATTCCTCTCCTCACCCAATGTGTTACCTATTGTGAGACCTTGTTAGATGTTTATGCCATAATATACCTTTTTTTTAAAGGTCTCAGTAACCTTGTTTTTAATCACTGTTTTCTTCTTTTGTTTTCACTCCCAGGAGGAAAGGAAGGGGCCCAACCACCAGCATTCATTAGCACGTGCTGCCTACCCTTTCTCACTCCTTATGGGCACTGGAGCACTTTGATTCTCTACGGCATCGATTGGTGAGATGTGGATGGGGGACACCATTCATGGACAATTGTGAGAGTTTAACGCACTGATGAATGAATTCTTTACCTACCAGCACACTTTGGGGCATTACTAGGTGGGGTTGGTAACCCAGAGGGACATGTCGCTAATTTTGAGATTGGGCACTTGCCGATACAGGCCTTTGGCCTTATTTCATAGCGTTTGTCACTTTCGTAGACATGGTCTACAGCTCCGCGATCCAGTTACACTCCCCCTCTTTTGAACGTTTGTAAGGGGGTCATTGGGCTCACAATATTTGCACAATATTTCGTCAACGGCTTTTAAATGTCTCAGCCGTAATATGTTGCTGGTCTTGTCACAGTGAGAGGTATTTTACCTTGATAAGAAGTCCGCCAAATTTTAACATGTCAGTCTCCTTTAAGGTGCAACATTGTTTTTTGAGTAATGCAATATATGCAATATATTAAGCATGTTTTACATTAATTATTTCATATCAATTATGTGTTTGGGCATAATGTTTAACTGGTTTATCTTGCCCCTCGTTCGAACGAATTTACATGAAACGTATTCACATATTATATGTATGAGGTCCATTTACCACTCCAAGATGTCTGCCATTATTTTGTGTAAGTCCCCTTTATTGTGTTTACCATCCCTCTTACTTAATCTGCCGACATTGGTTGCACTTTTCACGTGATCAAGCCTTTCGGTAGGCGAAACGCGTTGTGAATAAACAGCGGTGATTTTGATTTGCACAGCGTCTTCTTGACTGAGAGCGCGCTACGAGTGATTTTTCCCTAAGGATTCTGTATGCCGGTGTGCTCCGCCGGCGTGCGCGCCACTCTTCGTGGGTCCACTGTGGTTCAGAAGGAGCGAGCAAGATTTGATATATATATATATATATATATATATATATATCTCAGATCCAAATACTTCCAGGCGAACCCGGGGGCGTTGTTTCACTTGCGCGTTGTCCGTTGCTGGAAAGGGGGTCCCGTGTATGACCGTGTGAAACCAACGGTCATTAAATATAACTTCGCTCCGCGTGCCACCGGAATCAGCTCCAAACACGGACACGGACACAGGATGTCAGTTTCTTTATTTTATTATTGCTGTGCCGCCATAACATTTTGGCTCCTACGAGCCTTGATCACATGACACAGAGAGAACCATTGTGAACGAATTTAAAGTGACAGGTGCGTGAACAAACTACAATCACGTGATAGTTAAAATTCATAGACATAAAAATAACACATCTTATCTCCTCATTTGTGTATATTGTTTTGCCAAAGGTATACATACTATGATTTCTCGTTTAAGTTGTTATTTTGGTATAATACCTCACTTTTATACAATTTACTAAAAGATCACAATTTCGCGAGTTTGAAATTCACTCCATCAATAAAATGTTGCAAATTTATCTCTGTGTGTAGATCTGTTGCGTTCTACCTGAATGCATAAAATTATAGACCTTAATAGCTTTAGGAGATATATAAATTAATTGTAAAAGAGTCTATGTTACCTTAAAGTGCCAGTGTGACTAAAAAGGTGTGGCTAAGTGTGTTAAAATCGATGAACTCCTCATAGAAATCATATGTGTACCTGAATCGATATCAATACATTAGATCAACTTTGGAACAAAGTATGTGGTGGCCATATAGGTAAGTTTAATAGGTCTAGTAATCATTAATGCCTGAGGATCTGTACCTTTGTATTGAACTTAGTTGATTGAGGGAATATGTTGAACTTTGCATCGTTAAGGGCAGATTTGGTATCACGATTGATGGAGACATATCAGATGTGCAAAACATGGCAATATAATTATGTGTATTCCTGGTAAAAACAGATAAAACCAATTAATATGCTTTTTCATAAATATATAAATATACAAAAATATAAATGCATATATATACACATTATTAAAAGACTGTTAATAAATAAATAACTGCCTTAATAACAATTCCTTAGATGTAAAATACATGTACTTGGCAAATAACAAACACTGTTTTCTCATTATGTATATTCTATAGTAATTTTGAGATAAAAATTTCAGTTGTTACTCAATGTGTATAAATACGTAAAAATATTTAGCCACTACATTGATGTCTGATATTTTATCATTATTCACCTGTGATTATCATAATTGTTGTCCTTTAATGCAACTAAAACATATCTTAAATCAAACATGTTGGTCAATTAATATTGTACTTTAGCCTGGGCAAGTATACATATCCTCAGTTGCGTTAAGACCTCCTGGTGATTTGGAATCTAGTTGTAATATATATCTCTAAAAAGAGCCCTTGTGTTTATTAGTTGGAGCTACATGTAAGTGCGAATGCACAGCTTCAGGTTAATCAGGAAAACTCGGTTTCCCTCATCTGTGAAGTGTACTCCATCACTTCTGTAGATATCAGCCATATCAAAACGTATGTTGTTGTTGTAAATCGACCCCATTCTATGGTCTCTGAGGTATGCAGACACAGCTTTGTTGACATTCTTCCTAGATTTTTCAATCTTATGACAAAATTGGTTTGACCATTTCCACTTCTGTCTTTGGCATATATTGGAATAAACAAAGACAGTTTGAGGTAAAAGTAACATCAATTGTCCAAAGGTGTCCTTCATAAGCATTTCCAAACCTACCCCAGTCAATGTGCCTAGGTCGTTACCACCACAGTGCACAATCATGAGATCAGGGTGTTGGAGATGCAAACAGGTTTTAACCAAAGGGAGCAATTGGTGCCACTTCAATCCTCTCTGTGCAAACCATTTAATGTGCATATTTTGTAAACCTAGGTCTAAGTCAATATGTCTCTGTTCGGCATACCTCTTGCACCAGAAAACATAGCTATGTCCTACAATCCACACTAGCATTTTGAAGGTATGGCTAGAAGATATGGATAAATGTCTGTAGCTCATGCAGTCCGTTCGTAGAATAAGAGATATGTTTAAACATGGGGAACTACTTTTTTTTACATACAAAACGTTAACCGATTGGGAGATGAAATGTATTGTGTCCTAAAAAGTAGGGTGTATATTAGTTTTGATGAAAAGCATCTTTGTGATTGGTTAATAAAAAAGCAGTTTATACGTGGAGTACATATTATAGGATGAAATTTGCTCAGCTCAACCACACCTGCTAATTGTATTTGGAAGGTGCAGTTCAAACTTGAAAGAATGGTGAACTTTTGACCTCCACGTGCCGTTAAATGTTGGATAAAATGTTGCAAAAAAAAATATCGGTAGGTTTAAAAAATGATGAACTTTTAACCTGCACGTGTCGTAGAATGTTCTAGAAAGTGTTGATACAATACCTTGAACTTTTCACCTGTATGTGTCCTTAAAAAACTGTTTATATGGAAAGTTCAAAAATAACCAATAAAGAGAGGTTTTGCAATCTAAAAAAAGAAGGAACTATTCTGATTTGTTCTTTACATGTATTTATGTGTGGAGCAACAGGGAAATTGTGCCATTACTGGTTCCATTCTTGATGAAAGCGGTGCATTACATGTACTGTGTGACAAGAAAAGAATTGCGTGCGTTTGTGACATTTGAAATCTGCATACCAACTACGAAGGTAAATTAGAAATTAAGAAGGTGTGTTATGTGTTTTGTAGTAGTGGTTAAGTATTTGAAATGATATTTTTAACTTTGAAAGTATTTTTTATTTCTAAATAACATAGTGTTAGTAAAGTCTGGTGTTTTATTGGTTCTAATATATATGTTTAGGAGTTTTTCACAAAGAAAAAGTGTAAGTTGTCATCTGTAAAAGACTGTGGGCCATATTCTCAAGACCAGCGATAACAATATCGCCGCTTTAGCGGCAGTTTCCTGCCCATTCTTGTGAATATGGCCCTGTATGGTTTTGAAAATTCGATGTAGCGTTAATTTGAATTTGTATATCTATTCCGGCGAAATAAACAGAATGTCGCACGTTTGGAAATTATGCTCAGTCTGGAAATAGTGGAGAAGGGGTGACAGTAGAAAATTCATGTGTTATTAACTTAACAGAGATGGAAAAAAAGAAGAAATGTTATGTGCACACTTTGTGGTCTAATTTTTTACACTGAGAGGTAGATTTCAATGTCAGTCAAGGCTGGTGTGGTACTGCGAGGCTTTGCATTTGGGTGTTCTTAGGAAATCTAAGTTGTTGGGGAGCGTTTCTTCAGAAGTCATTTTTTTTTACATATGTGAGAGATAAAAAATAAATGAAAATGTTCTTTGTATATTTTCTGTACGATTTTGTTCACAGTGGTAAAGTAAATGTGATTATTGGTGATAGTAATTGTCACGGCGTGTTCCTCTGCTGAATATACGCAGGCGTTTAAGTGGTCCGGGTGTTGTCAGTAGTAGGCTCCGCCACCCCTTTAAGAGAGCCGCCAATTTTTTCATCCCAGTTAAAGCTGTTAATATACGTAATACGTATAGTAAAGGGACGATACATAAAAAGTTTGGAATTACACCTTCATTTACTCGGTCTACCTTGCACCACCATTTTGTGCCCCCAGCAGTACTGTTTATAAAAAAATCTAATACAGCTTTTTGTATTATAAAAATAGCACTTATAGGTTTATTGGCATATTGGTAGAATTTGTACTATATAAAGAATGTTGCAATCAGTTTCAATGGTATAGAAATGCACTGTATTATTTAGGAAATATTACATATGCATAGGTTGTGATGTCATTTTTTTACTGTAAGGTACATTTGAGTATAAGTGAAAACAGGTGATATACTGCGAACCCGTTCAGAATGTGCACAGATTACATAGAGAGTAAATGGACAAAGTAAACGTGCACGTTGCTTTGTGTATGTATGCATGGTTTGAATCATTTGATGATACTTTAAGACATAATCAAAACACTATTTCTGCTTTACAATTGGGTACAGTGCACAGTGTTAGTAGTTAGTGACTAGATGCTGGTAAAGGGATTATTTATTGCTCGTTCGTACGAAATAAAGGTGGAGAGGGCGTTTCTTTACAAGAGATATTTTATAAATGTGTGAGAGATAAAAAACAATTAAAAATGTTCTTAGTAAATTTTCTGTACGATTTTTTCACACTAGTAAACTAACTGTGATTATAAGTGATGAAAATTGTTAGGGTGTGTCTCTGTGCTGAATATACGCAGGACTTTAAGTGGGCTGGGTCTTACCGGTGCTGAACACTGCTACCCCTTTTACACACCAGCATTGTTTTTCATCCCACTTAAAACCCTCAATATACGTATATTAAAGGAACGGTACAATAAAGGTTTAGGGATTACACCTCTGTTTCCTCTCCTCATGTGTTACCCCCATTTTGTGCACCAAACAGTAGTGTTTATAAAAATTAAGTAAGAGAGCTTTATCTAGTATGAAAATAGCACTTATACCTTTATTAGCATGTTCATGGGATCTGTAGTGTAAAGAGAAGGTCGTAATCAGTTTCAATGGTACAAAAGTGACGTGACATATGTTTGAAATATTACATGGTTTTAGGAGTAAGGTATAGAGGTAACAAATAAGCAGTATAGTTTGTTATGTTTAAACGAGTATGTAGTTTTGTAAATCAGATACAGCGGTGATTTGTGCAGCACACACTATACCCACAATGACCCTGGAACATGTCCCTGAATGCCTTGGCACACTGCAGCACACATCCAAACGCCAAGTAGGCCCCCATCCACAATGTGCACAGAGTGCCCCCCCCTATCACCAATATCACAACCTACCCTTGCACATATGCTGAATCCAGCAAACCAGCAGATCCGTGACCCACACTGACTATGCAAGTAACACTGCACATCGGATAGCAGAGCAGCTGCGCAAAGAAAATGACATGGCCCACGAAGCGACATGTACGGAGCCAAGTGCGGATCACATCCTCAAAGGAGCAGGTCACACTCCGACGTGTCCGCGTGCAACCACAACCCATGCCTTACAATACACGCAGCAGACCAACAATGCACCAGGCCACAAAATCAGTCCGCGAGCACACATCACCCAAGTCAAAAGCAAAACAGGCCCCGAAAAGCACACAATCCAAAGGTACCCCGTCTCAAGGGGAGAAGGCTACTCGAAATCAGAGCTTCAGGGGCAATTCCCCCACAATGCAGCCCACACACATAGCAATCACAGAACATCAGCAAAGAAGGCAATGTGGTACAAAACTCCCCTCATACGGGTTCTGTGTCCGGTGTGTGTGGCGGGGTGATGGCTGCATGGCTGTGTGCCCCTGACACATCAGACTGCGTAGGTGATGGGGCTGCATCAGATGTCATCCAGCACCTATGCAAAAACAATGTCTGGCTCACAGAGGCAGAGCTTGCCAAAGGGATACACCCCCGTTGCACATGCGACAGTCAGTTCTTCCCTGTGTTGGGACGAGGCTCATTGTGGCACACGAGTGGACAATGTTTACAACACACCTCACAGTTAGACACCAGTGGAGTGGCATAGGCTTTATTGGCATGTGCGTGTCAGTACGGACGAGGCAACGGCCACAACAGGCACGGACATGCTTAAGACACTTACACGCAGCATGGGTACATGTCGACGGGCAGATGATGTTGGGGCTGAAATGGACAAGATTTATCACATATGGCAAAGCTCACAGCCCACCTTGCCTTGCTGGATGAGTCATGTGTTGTTTGGCGTCTGCACAGTGCCCCGTGTGAGGGGGCACGACTCACTGTACGTGGGGTCTGCATGGTGCTCTGCCTCCGGGGTGCAGCAATTGTCTGCTCTGCCGACAGTGATCAGGTGTGAGGGTCCGACAGGTTCACATGTCGTGCTACATTGCCATGTGTGTGCTCTCACCGAGCAGTGTGTCCGAATTGGCAACGTTGCCAAACGACGCTGTGTTGCTCGGACCATGGACCTGCGCCTTGGACAGGTGTGTGTGCACACGCGTTATCCCACGCACATGCATCCAGAGCCCGACCGAAGGGAGACGTGTCCTCTGTTTTGGTGGGATATGTGAGCAATCCCCACTGTGCAACAAGTTGTTGGGCCATGTGCTGTGGGTGGCAATAGGATGTGGCTGCAGGTACGTAGTTACTCGTCCATGAATGCCCGTGCAGCTTCATGTGCAATGTGTTCCAATAGTACGTCGTTGTCGTGTTCAAGGAACACCAGGGTGAGCCAATCCATTAGGTGGTCCGGGCAGGTGTGCTCAGCCCACGCCGTCTCACCGATCCGCAACACAGCCCAATAGGGGAGCGCCTCGATGTGGTCACTGCACACGAGAAATTGTGCCATCTCCCATGCACAACTACCAATACATACGCAGTATGTCAAGGCATCCCATGCACGGCTGTCTCGGTTACACTCCTGTTCGTGATCCAACAGGGGGCGCAAACACAAGTCATAGTCCAATTCATCAACAGTTGTGTTGGATAGGCAGACATCCATGGGACACTCGAATGTGCATGTTCGGCAGTGGAACCAGGGCTGGACGCAGGTGACGTGGGCAATGCGGAAGCTGAGCCTGTAACTGATCCGCAGCACTGCCAGTGGCAGTGCGCCCAGTAAATGCAGCATACGTGCACGGTACTGTTCCACGTGATGCGTGTTGTGCATGTGCCCGGTATGGCCTGCCATTGCGTTGGTGCGTCTCATGAACAGGCACTCTTCTGGACTGCGGCTGTTGTGTGGAGGATATGCCACAGCTCTGAGCAATGATTTGAATGTGTGTGCAACATTGTGGGACATGGGTTGCTGTTTCTGTGGGTGTCAAGGCCATCCCATGCAGGGGTACCACAGGCAGGGGCTTCTATGTGTGGGCTGTGGATAAGTCGGATGGTTTATTTGCGGAATGCGTGGTGTGGGAGTCATCCCCATATGCCATTGTATCTCTATCAGGGTGTTCCAGGCGCGTTCGGGACCAAGGTCAGAGGTGCAGGTGTCCTCCTGGCTTCTGCATTGGAACAATGGTGCTTTAATTCCTGATGTTTGTCTCACTACTACTTTCGTTTTGGGAATGTGATGTGGCTTTGGCGCTGAGATTGGTACACGGCCTTGGGCTCATGGTGTACGGATGGCGATGCACACACACATGTTGGCATGTGGAGCCAGGTGCCTGTGCGGCCTCGCGGTGCTTGTGCTATCTCACTCCGTCTCTCTCTCTCGCTCTCTCCCTCTCTTTCCTTTGTTGCGCGCATGGCACACCTTCTTCTCTTGGATTTGGTCTACCGGGCTGTGTGCTACGGATTGTTCAGTGGGAGCAGCTAGGACTCATCCTAGGGGTTGTTTCTGCTTTTGTTTGTCTGGGGTTTTGTGTTGGTGGTTGCATTGCTGTATGACTGATTCTCCATTTTCTGGTCACGCATGTATGTTTATTTTGCTGCTTGTGCGACATCAGGCAAGATGTTTGTTTTGGGATTCGTGGTGTTGGTGTGTAATTTCTTAGTCCGGGGTAGGGGGTGGTGCCGGGGGGGTGGGGGGGGTGGGTGTTACGGGTGTGGGATGGGGTCCTGAGGTGTTGGCGGTGGGTGTTGTGGCCCTGTTGGGTGTCCGGGCCACATGATGAGTTGCTCCATGGCATCTGTTGCCCTTCGGATGTGGCCCTGGTCTGTGCTCCCTTTTGTGGTGCTGGCTGCCGTCCGACTTTACACCAGGTCAGAGCAGGTGTAAATTTCCTGGTGCTAACGCACCTTATTGCAGGTTTTGTGTTTTTATTGCGGATGTGGCTGGTCATTGTGAATGTTGAGGTGTGCTGTTGTCTCGGCTTTTGTCAAGGGAACGCCTACTCTGCATCTCATTAGCGATATTTGCGAGGGTCCTCTGTGGCGATGTTTTTTGAGGCTGCTATCGCGGGTATACTGGTGCTGTGGGCTGTTAACACCGGCTTGTGAATGGGGGGGTAAATTTATCATGAGTTTGGCTGCGACAAAGTGCCGTTAATTCGGCAATGGCTCCTTGTGAATATGTCCCTTAATCATTTCCCCCTCTCCATCTCCATGTCTGTGGTTTTTGTTGCTCTCTAACAGTTGATCTGTACTTGTTTATGTACATCCACAATAAAATGTAAGCCTGTACCATATCTTTGCTAATATGGTGCAGTGTTATGCTTGCTAAGTTGCCGATAGAAGTGTTAAACTAATAAGGGTAACGTTTACATGTGCCATTTAGTTGAGAATATCACTCTAAGTATACAGATAACAATTTTACAAAATAGTATCTACAAAGTTATCTGTAGTGGGTTGCAGAGGAAGTGGCGTGGGACGGTGGGGTGCATGGGACGGGGGGGCGAGGGGAAAAGTAGGAGGTAGTGGAGTCACATATAAAATGGGAAGGTGAATCTAAATAATTCAATAAATACGTGCTGTATGTCGGATGACACTACCTGCCACCCTACTGTTCCCTTATTCCGCTCCAGTACCATGCAGCATTTCCTCTGCAAGCCGCCACTGGAACTTATATAATTGTATGTGATTATTTTGACATATTGAACAGATATAACAAATAATTGAAACTTTTTTTCATTTTCAGAAAATTATTTTGTTTGGATTAAAAATTGAAAATGCCTAGAAGAACTGAAAAAAAAAGGAAAAACAAAAAGGCAATCTACTTAAAGAAAAGTCAAAAATGTGGATTACAAGAAAATGAGAGTACTACAAAAAGAGTTTCTTCTGGTAAAAACACTAGACAATTTCTAAAAAAAGTATTACGAACATTTAATGAAAATAACATCACACAAAGGAAAAAGAAAACTTTTTCAAGTAAGGAGAAGCAGACTTGGACTTCAAATTGCAAGAAAAAAAAACATGATAAGGAAAGAGTATTTGTTACCCGTAGACAAAAACAATTTCAAGAAATTCGTCAAAGAGTTTTTCGAAATAGAGTAATTCAGAATTTAATAAAAGGATGCCGCAAATATAAAAAGAAAGTGCTGCAATTGAAACAGAAACAGCGTGTTGAAAGCATAGTGGATACTGCTTTTAAGTTAAAACCAAAAATATTCATTTTGAAGAGGATGAAAGTGTTGGATAAAACAATGAAGATTCTGAGAGACAAAAGTAAAAAAAAAGACGTGTGAACAGAAGCAACTTTTGTAAAATCTTCAGTGGAAAATGGAAACATACATCTAATAGTGAACCTTTTTTTAATGAAGAGAGTTACTTCCAAGAAAATAGTTTACCATTTGCAGTTGATACTGGAGGTCGTTGCTACGAAGTTCAGAATGGTTGTCCTGTTCCAAAAGAGGAAATGGTTACTATTAGTGCAGAACAGTTAATAGCTGAAGAAGTGCAAGGGAAACGCACACAAGCTCCTGTGTATAAGTGGGGTTGTAGCAGTATTTGTAGTATTCGACAGGAATCTATTGATATAATGCGAAATTTGTTACGAGAATATACACAGAAAAGTGTAAAACAGAAGATTAGGTTGTTACAAACACTAGATCCTTGTAATGTAAGAAAATATACTGAGAAACATGGGCATTCTCTGGCTTGTCTTTCAAGAAAAGTGTGTAAAAGTGTTTTTCATCACTTAAGGATGTTAGCAGTACACCATTCAGAAATGCGGAAGTTTGTAAGGAAACTGTACTATGTAAAAAGTCCTGCATTATGTTTAGGTGAACTAAATACAGCTCTTTTACACGGTTCTTTATCAGATGTACAAAAAAAGTGTGATGATATTCAGTTCCGATATTTTGATTCAGAAGAGCAGTGTATAGAAAGTGAAAGTTTGACAATTACAGATGTTGAAGAAGATGGGAAAGTGATTATGATTGATCAGTTTGAAGAAGAAATTGGAAGGTTTAACATAGTGTGCTCTGAAATTCCAAACTATGTTTGTGTTTGTTGTCGACATACTAATTATAAAATTCAAACTAGGAATGTTGATTTGTATTTGAAATCAGAAAAGAAGAATAATGATAAATGGAAAGAATTTGCAACTTACTTGTTAGTGGAAGGTCAATTTGAGTTAGGCAGTGATCAACGTATTTGTAAATATTGTTATAACAAATTAGAAGAGAACAAAATGCCTGCTAGAGCAGTACATAATAAGTTAGAATTAGTAGCTATTCTGGAGGAACTGGCAGATTTGAATACATATGAGTCAGTTCTAATTCAATCTGTTCATCCATTTCAAACTATAATTCAGCATGGAGCCTAAAACAGGTGAACTGCCACCAACAGACTTACAAAGAGGGCTGAAAGGAAGAGTAGTGTACTTACCTTTGGATTTTAAGAAAAATATTGAAATTGTTGGTGGAGACAAAGATGAAAATGAAGCAGTAGTCATTCTAGTAAATGGAGTACCAACAAAGAGTCGGAAAATATGGCAAGAATTTGTGGATGTTAAAAAACTTCAAAAGGCTACGTTATATCTTGTGGAGAATAATATTTATTATAAAAGTGTAAATGTGGAAGAACAGGTAATAAGTTTGGAAGATGAATCTGAAATTTCAAGTGGTCAAATAGAGAAAGTGGACAAGTCAAGGAGTGAAGAGATTTATGAACATTACACAATATGTCCTCTACATTCAAAAGAAGTAATAGGAAACAGTATTGAGTTATTTCAAATGAAAAAAGCAAAGGGAACTCCAATGAGTGTATGGGAGAAAAGCTTAGAAGCTCGTTGTTTTCCACAGCTGTTTCCTACTGGAGAAGGTGGACGATATGATGACCGACCTGTACGGATTCCAGCTTCAGAATATCGCTCAACAAGATTATACTCTGAAGATCCTAGATTCCGGCAGTGTATACCATATATATTTCACCTTTTGTTTGAAAGTGATCTGTCTTCTCTGTCCTATGCAGTGAACCACATACTGAAAACTGGAGTTCATCAATCACTTCTTTCAGCGAAAGAATTTGTGGAGAAAGTTCAACAAACAGATGAAAATTTAGAAGCACAGTTAATTAATTTGATGGCATGTCAACGAGGAACAAATGAGTATTGGTATCGTCGTCATGGAGAACTGAAGTGTATGTTATGGAACTTAGGTACACCAACATGGTTTGTGACACTTAGGGGCCGATTCCGATCTGGGTCGGAAAGCTCTCCGACCGATCCGGATCCAGATTGTTTTCCGACCGAGCCGGACCCCTGCAGTCCGACCGGGCGAGTACGATGCGGCCGTATGCTGCCGGACTCGGTTCGGTCGGACTCCCATTGAAGTCAATGGGAGCCGGTCGTACGACGCGTACACGGGCTCCCATTGACTCAATGGGTACGTTGCGCACAAGGGGCCCCCTGCAGTGGGTACGCGTTGGTGCCATCGGCACCGTACACGCACGTGTAGGGGGACCCATGGGTCCCCCTGTGTCCGACCCGCAAGGCTACAGGTGAAGGGGGTCCGGCACGGACCCCCGAAGTCCGGCTTCCGAGAGCTTTTTCGATGTCGGAGGCTCGACTCGATCCGGCTGTCCGGATCGTGCATCGTACTGGCTCGGCTGTGAAACGTCTCCATTGCGCGGTACGAATCGAGTGCGAACGAGTCGGACAGAGCGGTTCGCACCCGGGAACGAGTCGGTCGAGCGATTTCGCGTTCAATCGCATCGTACTTTGGCGTCCGGACGCTCAGTACGACTCGGTCGGAAACAAAGCCTCCGACTCGGATCCGGTAAAGCCGAATCCGATTCGGAGCCCTACCGACCGAGATCGGAATCGACCCCTTAGCTGTGCAGAGTATGCATGGGAAGATTTGCTTGAATTTCTACGAGAAGATATTTGTGCAGATATTTTAATCATAGGTTTCAAGCTATGATGTCTTTCATCTGCAATAAAAAGAATCCACCTCTTGGAGAAGGTACCGATTTCTTTTGGAGAAAGGAGTACCAAGCGAGAGGTGCTCCTCATATACATATGCTATTGTGGATCAAGGATGCACCTAAATTTGGAACTGATTCAGATGAAATAGTATTGTCTTTCATTGAACAGTATGTGACGTGAGATTTCAAGAGAAGGAGGAGATAGAAGCTTGAGACAGCAAGTTTTACGTTTCCAAAGTCACCGTTGTGGAAAGTACTGTTGACGAAAATACAAGTGTAAAGGAAAATTTTATACCAAGTGTCGGTTTGGATTTCCACGTCCAGTAATTTCTAAAGGAAGAGTAAATTCTTTTTTTCTTCTGTAAGGCACACAATAACTCGCAAATCTCCAAAGAATACCTACAACTTGAAAAGAAGAGAACTGTCAAAGTATATTAATGACTACAATCCGGTTATTTTAAAAATGTGGAATGCAAATATGGACATCCAGTATGTTGCAGACAACTCAATTGCTGTTGCACGCTACGTTACATCATATATAACGAAATCAGAAAGAACCGAGATGAAAGAAATGTGGGAAGAAATTGCACAAGAGAAGAGCCTTAGCAAAAAATTGTACAGCTTTACTTTGAAAATGCTTTCCCACAGAGAAATTGGATCGTATGAATGTTCAGACCGCTTGTCCTCTTCAAGTTTATATTCAAAATCACGAGGGATCATTTGGGTAAGTTTAGGTCTTGCCTGCTCACGAAATAGAGTGTTGAAATCATTAGAAGAAATTGAATACTTAGCAGCAAATGAACCAGACAGTACAGAAATTCTTAAAACTAATATGTTGGATACATACTATCCGAAAAGGAGTCGACATCTGGAACAGCTATGTCTGTATGAAGTACTTCAACATTACAGCTTCAAAAGAAATGTTAAACAGAATTTAAAACAAGGAAAATATGCAGTACTTGGATGTCTAGTAAAACACACAAAAGGTAACCCTATCAACCACAAGAAACATAGGGGCTGATTCTGATGCGGGTTGGAAAAGCTTCCGACCGAATCGGTTGGGAAATGGTGTCCGACCCACTCGGATCGGGAAAGTCCGACCGGCGGAGTAGGATGCATCCGGATGCTTCCAGATACGATTTGGTTGAACTCCCATTGACTTCAATGGGAACATTTGTTCCTAACCGCATCAGAATTGGGCCCTCGGTCGGGAAGACACGTTCCCGATCCGATTTGGAAGGAGCAAATGCCGTTAGGAGGCCATCCTAACCGCATCAGAATCAGGCCCTCGGTCGGGAAGCTTTTCCAACCCGCATCAGAATCGGGCCCTTAGTTGTGAAACTCCAGACAAGCGAGAATGTTACTATTTAGCACTTCTCCAACTGTTCAAACCATGGCGTAGCGAAAGTGAATTACTGATTTCGACTGCTACGAAGATTCTTTTAATGCATGTAAAGATAGCATTGCATGTTTAATTTTCCCTACATATTTAAAAATGTTGAATGATGAAGTTGAACAGGAAAAGACTATTACAGCTGAAGTTGCAAATGCAAGTTCTCAAGATAGTCAAAGTTATGGTCCATGTAGTCAAGATCCACTTGGAGAACCAATAGTGGAAAATGAAGCAGCGATTGCTATGCATGAAGTGGAAATTGCAATGCAACAAGCACAAGAGGAGAATATTACATTGGAAAAGTAGAAGACCAAGTAAATATTGAACAGAAAGAAATATATGTACAAGTGAGAGAACAGATAGAACATGGTTTGTTGCATGAAAAAAAGAATGTGTATGTTCATCATTTAAACCTATTCTGATGTACATCAGTGGTCAAGCTGGAACGGGTAAAAGTTTTTTAATTAAAGTTTTGACCAGTTATCTTAAAAAAACTACTGGTTCACATTTATCTTGTGTGGTAACAGCTCCAACTGGATTAGCTGCGCACAATGTTTAAGGAATTACTTTGCATAGATTACTAATGTTACCAGTTGAGCATGATAATAAATTAGAATATCAGAAGTTGTCTGGAGAAGCTTCTTATGAAGTGTCAAGAGTGCTGAAGAAGATGAAACTTTTAATTATTGATGAGGTGAGCATGGTCTCAAACTTAATGCTTGCTTTCGTGCATTTAAGAATGCAACAGGAATTAAAAACAGATTACGACGTTCTCTTTGGAGGAAAACATTTAATTGTATTTGGAGATCTGCTACAACTAACTCCTGTAAAAGGAGAACCAGTCTTTAAAACTCTTCTACATGAAGACACTAGGAAATCTTTGGGAAGTATTGGAAATGTGAATCTCTGGTTAAATTTTGAATATAAAGAACTCACTCAGAATATGCGACAAGCAAGTGATGAAGATTATGGAAAGATTCTGAAAGATGTAAGAATTGGTGTTCTAAGCAAACATGGTAAACAAGCTTTACAAAGTCGTCTACTAAAGAACTTGTTTACAACTGAAAACACACCAGCAGCAGTACTGTACAAGAACATTGCAGAAAAAAGTCTATACTTTGCTTAATGCCTACACTGGAAGAGTGTTATACATTTAATCAAGAGCTTCTGAAATTGGAAAATCAAGAAATAGTTCACATTGAAGCTATTGATAAAATCGAGCATCAAGGAATAACAATTCTTCTTTCAAATAAACTACAGACTAAATTGGATTCTTTGGAAAAGTCTGTATCAAAAACTGCTGGCTTAGAAAAAGAATTAGATGTATGTATAAACTGTCGGGTAATTTTGAGGCGTAATTTGAATATAGAAGAAGGTTTAGTGAATGGAGCAATAGGGAAAGTTGTTGAATTTGTAAAATATCAAAATAGAAATGCAATTGAATTCTTGAAAATTAAATTTGATCAGATTACAGAGGTAAAACAAATTGGGCGTTGTGCTGTAATTTTTTTGCTGGTAAAAGACTTGTATGTTCGTAGAAAACAGTTTCCTTTCTGTTTAGCATATGCAATAACCATTCATAAATCTCATGGTTTAAGTGTAGATAATGCTTTAGTAAATGTTGGAAGAACTGTGTTTAAAGAGGGAATGGCATACGTTGCATTATCTCGAGTTAGAACATTGTCTGGTTTGTATTTAATTGATTTCGATGAAAACAAGGTTAGTGCTGATGTAAATTGTGTAAGAGAATATAATCGTTTAAGAAGACTTTATGCACCAACTTTAGGTGAATATCCTATTTATGAAAAACGTGCTGTGTGTTCAAAACACAAACATGTTGATGAATCAAGTGTGGTTGAAAAGCAGAAAAAAATTCAAGAGAAAAGAAAAGATGCAAAGAAACAGAAAATACAAACAAGTGATGATGTTGTGGGATACCAATTAGAAAATGCTTCTGGTGTCAACTGCTATGGTAATGTTATTCTAAACGTTATATTTTATCTAGAAGATGTTTATTGTGAAATTATGGAAAGTCAGGAAAAAGATTATGTTCTGCACTTTATACTTTATTTGAACAATTGAGAACTGACAGAAGTAAGATCCATACTGCTTCTGGTATTCGACAACTCTTGGATACATGTACTGGATCTTTAACGTTCAGTCCTAATATACAACAAGATGCACAAGAGTTTCTGATGGTTATGCTTGGAGTATTAGAAGATGAAGGAATCCAGATTGAGAGTTTATTTGGACTCAGTTACAAATGGGATCACAAATGTGAACAGTGTTCATTAACTTCAAGTACTATAGTTGACAGAGAACGATTTCTATATTTAACAATACCTGACTGCAAATCTGTACCGTTTCCGAAATTAGTAAAAGAAGCAAATCATGATATGAAATGTTCTCGTTGTCAATCAGAAATGTTATCTACATTATGCCTAGAAAGATATGGAAAATATCTAATTTTAATGCTACAACGCTGTAGACCAAATGGAAGAAAAGTGGAAATGAAAATTAAAAATGTTGTTGCTAGTCAAGTATCTATTTCTGGAAGAACTTTCACAACACTGGCTATTGTTTTCCATGCTGGAGCTACTACCACATGTGGACATTATACTGTATATTTAAAATGCAAAAATGGTTGGAGTCACTGCAACGATACACACTTGGAAATTAAACCGAGATTGCCTTATGAATTACCCAACTCATACTTGATATTTCTGAAACAAAAATTTTAGATACATTATTCGGCCTAGAGGGAAAATGGGAAGATGCTTTAAGGAATTGATACTGGATGATTTAAAAAAAAAATTCCACACATTATTTGGCCTTGAGGAAAAATGTGAACAGAAACTACACAGTAAAGGTAAGATTTAAAAATTGGAAATAGGATTGGATGTGTTATTTGTGTTGATTTGGTATTGTGGTTTAAAGAATTAGTCATTTGTTTTTTTTTTAACAATCTAGTTGATTGTTTTTTTCCCCCAGCTATTTATGATGATACTACAGTGACATCACTGTGAATAGTGAAGTTAAATAGAATCTGATAACAGCAGAAAAAGGGAGAAAAATATGTTTTTAAAATGTTAAATTATGTTGTATTATTTGATAAGTAACACTGTAACAGTTTTACAGTTTATTTTCTTTTCTGTAGTGGAAAAGTCAGAAAAAACAGTACTAATGATAAATAGCAGAATAGTAGTTTAATATTTTTTTTAAACTTTCAAATTCACTGAAAAAACCATAGGTTTTACAGATGTAATAGTTAGAAATTAGCATTTAAAAAACCTTTGAAATTCACTGAAAAAACCATAGGTTTTACAGACGTTATAGTTAGAAATTAGCATTTAAAAAACCTTTGAAATTCACTGAAAAAACCATAGGTTCTACAGACGTTATAGTTAGAAATTAGCATTTAAAAAAACCTTTGAAATTCACTGAAAAAACCATAGGTTTCTGGGATGTTATAGTTAGCTGGACATTTCACTCGTACAAAACCATAGAAATTCCACCGTTATAGTTAGTTCAGTTAACTATAACTCGCGCCCCCGCAATGCACTGCTCATGACGTCACATATTACATCATTCATGGCATGGTCAGTGACATCACTGATGACATCTCAAATGACATCACTGATGACATCACTGATGACATCATCCACGTGATAATCTGATGCACCTCATCACACCCTAATATAACCTTTAATACACCCACTGTAAAATACAGACTACCATTTTCGAAACCATCCACACACCAATACCAGTTACTACATACTCACTCACTGATTCCTAGGTCTGCACACACAACCACTCATTCACCCATACAATCACTTATACATGCAGTCACTTATCAATACAACACTATCATATGCACTCATACACCTATTCAGACACTCACACACCGCCACTCATCCATGGAGTTACTCACACACTTAGTCAGTCATGCAAAGAATCAATCACACTCCCATTTACTCACCTAAACAGTTATACACACACCACCTCACTAATTCATACAGACAGTAATGCATAGTTACTGTCTTATGTAGTCACTGAAACAAGTACAGACTCATCCATACATGCCATTCTCACAATCACTCAGTCTCACATATAGTTATTTATATATACCATCACTCATATATACTGCCTTTTACATATGTAGTTACTCACATATGTACCACTGAGACATCCTTTCACTCACCAACACACCCATACACACACTCACCCACCCATACAGCTGTTTCCACATGCACTCTTGAACCCATACACCCAGTGAATCAACCACTCACACATCTATGCACAGAGTCACACACCTCCAACCCACCCACACACACACTCAGTCCCCCATACAAATACTCAAGCAAACAATCAAGAACCCATATAGACACTCGTGTAGCTACTGACCAACCCATGTAGCAGCTTACACAACAACAGACAGACTGATACAGACACTCACACAGTTTAGTCACTAACCCATGCATTCAGTAAGACACGTTTAATCAGTCACTTATACAATCAGTTACATACCTCCTAAATCCTCCATCCAGACACTTATACACCCACTCATTCTTCAATACACCTTGCCATATATATAAAACATATTTAAACTTTACAGAAACACACAGTCACTGGATGATGTAATCAGTGATGTCATCAGTGATGTCATTTGAGATGTCATCAGTGATGTCATCAGTGATGTCACTGACTATGCCATGAATGATGTAATATGTGACGTCATGAGCAGTGCATTATGGGGCGCGTGTTATAGTTAACTGAACTAACTATAACGGTGGAATTTCTATGGTTTTGTACGAGTAAAATGTCCAGCTAACTATAACGTCCCTGAAACCTATGGTTTTTTCAGTATATATATATATATATATACGCCATGCATATGCCTTTACCACGCATGCTTTTACAACACATTTTCGTTGTAAGGGCATATAAGGTAAAGGCTTATGTGTGGTAAAAATTTAACAGGTAAGTATTATACCACGGTGCATGGAGGTGGCCCACGACGGAAGGGGGCCTTGTTTGGGGCCCCCAAAGTCTGTTTCTGACAGCCTTTTCATGGTGGTCTTCCCGCCATGAAAAGTCTGTCGAAAATGGCTATTGTAATCCTGACGGTGGTGCCTGCCTTGGCACCGCCTCAATTTGAAATTTCGATTCTGGCCACTGCCCCGACGGGATCAGATGAGATCCTGTCAGAGGCGGCGGTCTTCACTCTGACTGCCTAGGGTCCGACCGCCTGCGTAAACGTGGCTGTCGGGTTGAAAGACCTGTCTGTGGTCGGACCGCCACTGATGGCCTGTCAGACATATTCGTTGTAAAGACATGCGTGGTAATGGCATGTGTGGTAGTGTCGCTTACATTGCAAAGCCTGTGTGGTAAAGGAATGAGTGTTCCGGCTTCGTTGTAAAGGCTGTTTCCTGGCAGAGGTAGTAACAGCACTCTGTGGATGTGTCCATGATGAATCACTCACCCAGAGATGCAGACAGCGTTCCCTGATGGCAAGGAGTGAGGGAATCAGTAGATAAGCAGGCAAGTGCAAATGGTCTGCTATCCCATCACACAGTCAATCAAAGTTGAGATGGGGCACTACAGTGGTGTTGTGGCCAAGGGTCTTTACATTTGAGAAGACGTCTCATGTGGCTACTGGGGAGCAGGCAGCTGCTTCTGAAAGTGAAGTGGCCTCCTACCTGAGTAGCATCTCATTACCTGTGATGCCCAGTGCACCAGGACCCACAATAAAGAGGGAGATGAGGCTGGTGAAGGAGTATATGCTGAAAAACCTAGGGCAGGCAGCGGTAGGAAAAGACAAAAATAGTATGCGGTCTGCTTTTTTCACCATTATACGTGATGTAACATTATTTTGTATTTGTTGTCCTCTCAGTTTATAAATTATCATTGAGTATTTACCAGGACTGGCAGATGTTTATGTTCTATTCGTTGTTGAACCTGTGAAAAACAGGACGATTGTTATAGACACTTACACCATGTACATGGCTATTTCAAAATACTGCTTTAAGTGTTCAATACTTACCTCAGAAATGGTTGTTGGTCACATCTCTGTGGCATGCCCTTCCTTTAGGTGGTTTATTGGCACACAGGCATTTAGGTACATGACTATGGGAGGGGAGTGGGTAATCATCCTTTGGGGCTATATGGACGCCCCTTCATGTTGCAGTGTTGTGTATGTTGTGTAGTATGGTACAGCTTGCTATTATCTTATATGGGGTTTCTGGTGAATACTGTAGTGCTTCCCATCTTTTGTGGATCACACAAAGTCTTCTTTTCAGCAGGCGCAAAGGTATGCTCCACTACTGACCGTGTCTATTTGTTTGCCATAATGTTCCTGTTCTGCCTTGCTGACTGGATTCAGGTTTGGTGCCAGGATCCAGGGCCAGATTTAATACACACTGTCACCTACCAGAGGTATATTTATTTAGGAATGTTTGTGATGTTAAGAAACATTATTGGGGTGAGAGGTTAGATACTTGCTGCCTACTAAACAGCCACTCGTCTCTAAGATCTCACCTGGAAAGGTGTTTGTACAAGCAGTATTCCTAAACTTATAAGAATTGTGGGTGCTGCTAAGGTAGCGTGCAGCAAGTTCTGTAAAGCAGGTGTAGGGAGCCTACGGCCTGCACAGGTATGGGTATGGTGTAGCTAGGCTAAGTGTACCTGCCCATCACAGGATCCAGGTCATTAATCAGGTATACTATGCCATGTCTGCTAAACTTGTATTCAGCACATCTGTTCCTCAGACCTGCACAGGTTTGTGTATGGTGTGGCAGGTACACTGCGTGTACCTGCCCCACACAGGGTCTAGGCAATTTAATCAGGTATAATATGACATGTCTGCTTAGCCTGTATGTAGCATGTCTCTTCCTCAGCCTTTTGAAACAATATGTCTCGCTGCCTGAAAAGCCACTCACTTCTCCTCATTCTCCTGTGCTTAGGTCTCAAAATTTGCATTCTCCTCATTCTTGTATAGAGTATACTTGCTCACACTTGGCGGTAAATTGCACATACAAATTGCTTGTTTTGTGACTATTCGCAATTTGTAAACGGTTGGTACATACCTTTAACAATTTGTAATTTAGAAATCACATTTTGGGACCCACTATTTCTAATACAGTTTGCAATGCATTTGGCTCGGTGTCCAAAAACATTGAATACTTCACTTAATGCCGCCAGACCATTGCACACTAGACATTTTTCCTTTGCAAAGCAATTTGCAACTGTACGGTACATCAGGCGCCTAGTTTTGCTATAAGCATGAAAGACACTTTGACCAAAGAGTCTTTTTTTTCTAAACAAGGACATAAAAGAGTACAGGTCAAGATCATCCCTTTTCAGTTTATTGATTTTTTTAATGTCAAAAAATACTTCTATTATCCTGGAGAAGGAAATAATGTTAGGGATGATCTCATGTTTGATGGTGAAATGGATAAAATCAGGATTAGACTAAGAGAGAACTAAGTGCTTAGTGATGTGAAGGTTTAATAGCTTGGAGAAGTGGAGGTGTAAACTGTGGACCAGTATCAAGAGAGGCAAAATCCATCAATTATATGAACCTCAGAATGCCTGTATTATCCTCAACGTTTTGTTCACAGGTGTTTTCATTCTCATTGGCCACATACTGAATTCTTTGACGATGAAGGATCGAATGTTGGGCTGTGTCGACAACATCCAAAAAAGATGAAAGCAAGCCTTATTTTGATGAGTAGTAAAGTGACAATAGGGGACTTCGGTTTTCTATACTGCAAGGTAGCACTGGTGAGGTAGATGTCAGTATTGGCGGTTGGAAGAGAAAATGTTGGTGAGTGCATAAAAGATGCTGCGGAAGATAGTTGGATTATAATACTAACAATGGTTCAAGCACAAGATTATACAAAACATAAATATAACTAATATTGAGAACAATGTAAATCAAGCAGATGAAATAATGAAACAAAAAAGAAATATAAAGTAGAAAACATTATACCGAATTATGAAAATGATACCCATACACAGTTAAACAATATATGCTGCAAAAAACATCTTTTACTAAATGAATAATATAATAAAGACAATAAAATGATAGACAAATGGTGCTCATACAGTTACACAACAGACATAATAAAAGAACACAATTGACAGTTGACAGTGTAAACAATAAAACAATGGCAGAGGTAGATAAATTAACATAAAAACTGAACCGACAAATCACAAGAACAGAAGTGGCAATAAATGCATCCTCTTCAATGTATGCCATGGGTGAGCGTCAACTGTGTTTCGACCAAACTAAAATGGTATGGTCATCATCAGGACAAACAAAACAAATATCAGAGCATCCAATAGAAAATGTTGCTCTTTCGAAGTCAGAAACTCATTCAGGAACATGAGCATGTTTAATTAAGACCAAAGAGAAGAAATCGTATCAGTAGATTTGGAATGAATCCGAAGTCCGGCCGTAAGTATGGTAGTGAAGCATGTGAACAAATCAAGGCCCTCACATGAAAGCCAGTGCGAGCTTAAGAACCGCCCCAAGGAAATAATTTAAGGTAATTTCTCTGCCAGCAATACTGGTGTGCTTCCGATTCAATCACCGTCCATGCAGAAGATAGTTGGTCATAATATAGGCTGGTCTGGAACAGGAAAAATGCTACATGTTTGTGTTACGGACCTTTGAGTTTACAAGATATTTGGACCAATAGAAGTTCAAGGAGTGAGCAGTGGGTGGATGCAATTGGAGTGGGATAATGGTCCATATTGTATTCTTGGAGATGCTGAAGGAGGGGAGTAAATACAGCGAGGAGAGGTGACTCTAAGGCGTTCTTGATGAATGGCCTCCTGATTACAGTTAGGCCAGTAAAAGCAGGTACCAGCCCCATCAGAATTATACGTTTTTTATTTTCGCACAGAGATTTTAGGTGCTGAAAATGGCTGAAATTTCCAAGCGTAAGTCTGGGAAGGGGGAAATGACGAAAGACCCTAGGGAGCTTAAATATATGTCACAGTCCGAGGAAATAGGGAATTACCAGGAGATTTGGACCTGGAATTCCAATACCCCTGGTATTTCCTCAATTCTTAATAGACCTTCAGTACCAAGTCGTAATGGGGGAGGTGATTTTCCCCACCCTCTGGAGTTACGGGAACCCCTAGTACCAGTACCTCTGGGAGTGGTGAAAATCCAGCCCATTTCCCAATCCATGCATAACGAGGACCTAATCGGTAGAAGGCTACATAATAACCAGTTATTAACAATTGAGACACTTGAGTTATGTTAGATGTAAACTTAAGAAAAAGCCGAGTTGTTGAGGAAATTGAAGAGAATTTGTTTTGGTGTTATTTTTAGGCAATTCCTTAACAGTTTAATTCAAATATTCTTACAGAAGTTTTGGAATTCTCTGAAAAGATGTGCATCTTCATTTTATCAGTAATAATTTTATTTACATTCATTTTTGCTCATAAATTCTAAATGCAAATTGTTTGTTTATTGTGAACGAATTACCATCACAGCTTTTTGAAATTAATGTCAAACATTGATAAAACCAGTTCTACGATTGTTTTGTTTATCAACATCAATTTTATCAAAAATGTGTTTGGACCCATAGACAGAAGCATAATAGTGTGCTAACACACATTTTTTTTAAAAGGATGAATTGAGCTATTTAAAAGTTTCTGAAATGAAGGTTGCTTACACAGGTAGACAGTCATAAACAAGTAAATATAACCTAGCCTGTGATTGTGATAAAGAACTGTTAGTCTCCTTTGGAAGAAAGCTGGTCTTTGGCGAATCCTCGAACAAAATCTTAGGTCATGGTTTGAAAAACACAATGCTGTTATTGTTTCCTGGGTCTATTGTGACTGAACCAAAAGGTCATTTGTTTATGAGATACAGGGCTCTGAATTGATTACAGAATTACACTGAGAGCAAGTGAAAAGACTTTCAGAGTGATGAGGTGTGATCCCATGGTTTCAGTTTTTCATCCCATCCTTATTGCTCAAAGTTAAGCACCCTTTGCCATTCAAACAAAGATTTAATGTGGAAACTGGCATTCAAGAAGTTTCTGTAGTGTTTATCACGGTTTCCTAGGATAGCTTTATCAGTTTACTGTCTGTGTCTGGGTTCTATTCCTTAAAGACATATCATTAGGATGATAAAATAGCACCCATGCTATTCATGAAGTAAATACAATCATTAAAATATATATTTCATTAGATTTTGTGCATTAAAAATACTGCAACATTTTAGTTAGGTATTGTCACTGTGTAGGGGACCGTAGGACAAAAAGAAACACTGTAGTACTAAGCTATACTCTTGACTTCCTTTATTTCCTATTAACGGACTTTATAAGTCTCCAGGAATTCCTGGTCCCTTCTTCTTTGGGCTTTGGCTTCAGGCCTTGATGTCTCCTTCTGGTCCTTCAAAGATAGGAATCACCCAGGTTCACCGGTTGGGTCCATCTGGAAGTTTGCATCAATGTAACAAGGAAGGGAGTATGTGAGGGAGATGTCACCCGAACAAGCAAAACAAAACAAAAAGAAGAAAGCTCCTTTTTTAAGTTTTAAAGGATTTTATTTGATGAAGGAAAAATAGGTATAACATAATATATACAATACAAGAATAATATCATAGGTTAGAAAAAGAGAATAATAGATCTCATTGGAAAAGAGGAAGAGGGAAGGGGAAAAGGGGGAAAAAGGGAGGGAGGGAAGAAAGAGGGAAAAAAGAAAAAAGGGAAATATATAATAACTGTATAAGCAAACAGCATTGCAATAAAACTGTTCCTAATGCATTATACAAGCAGATAGCAATACAATAGAAAGAATTAAACAACAAAGGTTACAGAATTCAAGGTGGTTTGAGTACTTCCTCAACAGAGGGTTCATGTAAAGACATCTTCTTGGCAGATACATTTAAAAAGTCTGTGACTGGCAACCAAAGTAAGTCTCTTTTAATTGCAAGCGAGATGGGATATACATAAGCTCTAGCCAACCTATGATTATGTCAGACTCCGTACCACCATGCTTGAATAGAAACCGCAGAGGTATCTTTCCATGATTTTGTAATTTGTTGAAAGGCAACTGCAAGGAGTAAATCAATAATATGTACCTCAGTGTGTTGTGACGACCAATCTTCAGAAATGCTGCCCAGAAAAATATGGGTGTAGGAAAATGGAATATGGGTATGGAAAATGTTGTTAATGTGTTGCCAAAGTTGAGTCCAAAAAGCATGAATGAGTGGACAAGTAAATAACATATGTTTGAGGCCTGCATTTGTATTAGAACAAGACCAACAAGTAGAGGGAATGCTAGGGTCAATCTTGTGAAGTTTAGCAGGAGTGATGAGAAGTCTATTATAAACAAAAAATAAGGTCTGTGTTGTATTGGCTGCTCTAGAGGACTTCCGTAGTTTTGCCCAGATTTTATTCCAGAGTGAGATGGAGAAGGATTCACCTAAATCAGATTCCCAACTATGTTCTATGTCTAATTTATCTCGTAGAAGGGGGATGTTAGTTAAGAATTTATAAATTTGAGAGGCAGAGGGCTTATTGCACAAAATTGAAGTTATGTTAGCAGATGGAGGGACAAGTGAAGGGATAGAGGATAAATCATTATAAGAAGATTGAGCAGTTGCAGTCAAAGATATGTACCTGGGTTGGTATGAGGAGGGAAGGTGTTGGACTTGGCCCTTTTGGCAGGTTCACCCCTAAACTTTTTGCCTTGTATGTTAGTAGTTTTAAGTCTCTGGGCACTTTAGCACTGTGGTCCAGTGTAAAGTGCGTGCGCGCTGTGTGCGTGTGTGGTGAGACTGGCCTGCCCTCCCATAGGAATGCATGGGGGATATGTGTGTCCATGGTAATTCCTGGTATGAGGGGAGTGCAGGGTCGAGTTTAGTATGTGCGAACTCGTGAGAATAAATGCTGCGCAATGGTGTGCGCAGATTTATGGTGACTGGTAGAGAAATGCCACTTCTAGAAGTTGGCATTTCTGTGTGCTCTGTGTCTGCCTGCCTGATGTGAATTGCATGTCTGGCTTGTGAGTGACAGGGGCTGGGAGGTGTGTGTGGCTCCAGGAGGGGCAGGATGAGTCAGTGCAGGGCTGAATGGAGAGATCTCCATGTAGATGGGTGGGAGGAGTTGCACCTGGGACCTGAATAGGGCTGTGCCTTCCCTCTACAATGCTGGCTCCACCTCCTGTGGTGCGTCTGATGTCCCTAGCCTACACTCTGAAAGGAGAGAGGAGCTGAGCAAAACAAAGTGCTCCAAAGCTCCCCTATACCAGTTCTGACTGGTATCCCCAAGCCCTGTGCTGTGACACAAAGGGAAATATGTGTATAAAAGAAGGGGCTGTGACCCCATGAAAATGTTCAGTTCTTGGTTGCTGTTCCTGCGGGGCGTGCTGCTGCTGTGTGGTGCTAGGAAATGTGATGCATTTACCATGATTTACGCACCCTGTTTTAAACCTCTAAATTTAGTTTTATGATTATGAGGTTTTGCATAATGTTGTTATGCTTGTGAGGTTATTATTACCTAATGCGTTTAGGTTGTGAGTTATTCTCTACTGTGAGTTATGCCCCTAATGTGAGTTATCCTTAGGAGGTTCTGGTCTAATGTGTTTAGGCTGATGAGGTTGGCGTATAAGGTATTTTGCGCCTAATGTGATACTGTGCATAATGTGGTTTATGTTACAGGCTGATGCTGAGTACAGTGGTTACCAGTGATTACAGGTTGTACGTTTATGATGTGTGCTACATTTATTATAAGTGCTACAGTTACTAAAGTCGCTTGGTGCTGGTTCTGACAGTGGTCCAGTTGGCCCTGTCAGGTGTAAATAATCCCTTGTAAATATGACCTAGTGCCAGGTGGCACCATGTATATTATGTGAGTACTATTCTAATGTGTTATGATAATACAAAGGCTATTTTTATATATAACCTTGTGTGGAGTTCCTTTTTGTGGTGTGCCTGGTATGTTGTTGCTGTGTGCGTGCGCAAACGCTTTACACATTGCCTCCGGGATAAGCCTGACTGCTCGTGCCAAGCTACCAAGGGGGTGAGCAGGGGTTATCTTTGGCATGTAACTCCCTCGCCCTGACTAGAGTGGTGGTCTCTGCCTGGCTTTGGCACAAGCCTTAGCCAACCAGAGATCCCATTTCTAACAGAAGGGAAAAACGAGATTGCATTGTTGGGAAAGGGATACAAACGCCATCTTGAAAAAGCTGGTGAGTCCATTTAAGGCCATGAGCAAACCAATCTTTCCAAAAGATATTTTTATTGTTAAATTTGATATACTTATTATACCAAAGTGATGAGTTTAAAAATTGTGTACGGTCATCTTGTGAAGAAAAGAAGAGTGGTTGGAAAATTTTTCGAGCATTTTTAAGAATGGGAAAATTTAGAGAGGATGGAGTGTTGGAAAATGAGATTAATTCTTCAAAAGAAACCGGATGAAAAAGAGATTTTTCAACATCCACCCATAAGGGGTATAGTATAATGTTAGATTGGTTGTCAGATAAAAGAAAAGCAGATTGTTTAAGAAAAAATGCAGCATGATAGGAGTGAAAGTCTGGGAAATTAACTCCTCCCATATATTTAGGTTTTTTAAGCTTACAAAGGGAGATTCTTGCTGTTTTGTTATGCCATAAAAATTTGGAGAGAATAGCATACAGCTTTTTATAATAAGATTTAGGAATATTGATTGGGATATTAGATAAATAAAACAATATGATCGGGACTAGCATCATTTTTATGGTATCCAGTCGACCCCACCATGATAAGTACAGGGGGTGCCATCGCGAAGTGGACTCAGATACTACTGATAATAACTCTTTCAAATTTAGAGCGACAGTGTCTTTAATAGAGCTAGTAAACCATAAACCAAGATATTTAATCTTATTTGAATTCCAATGAAAAGAGGAGGCAGAAAAATCAGCATGAAAGCATAAACTATTTAAGGGAAGAATTTCACACTTATCAGCATTTAATTTATAACCGGATACAAGGGCAAAATCATGTACTTCTGATAGAAAAGCTGGTAGGGAGGTTTGTGGATTAGAAATAAATAATAAAATGTCATCTGCATACACTGAGAGCTTTAAAACTTTATCACCATACGAGAACCCTGTAATAGCGTTATTTAATCTAATTTTGATTAAGAAAGGTTCCAGAGCAAGAATAAATAATAATGGAGAAAGGGGACAACCTTGCCGGACTCCTCTGTGCAACGGAAAAGAATGGGAGACAAGACCATTGGCTAAAATAAAAGATTTGGGAGAGGAGTATAATAAAGAAACATAATTGATTAATTTTGGGCCAAAACCAAACCAAGCAAGGGTTGAAAAATAAAAGGCCAACTGACTCTATCAAATGCCTTTTCGGCATCCAAGGAAATTGCTACTAATGAAGTTTTATATGTTTTGGATTTGTTTAATACATTAAAAACAATCGAGTGTTATCAGATAAATGTCGTCCTTTAATGAAACCGCATTGTTCCTTCCCAATCAAATGGGGTAATAGAGAATCTAAGCGAAGAGCGAGTAACATTTTATAATCTAAATTGATCAAAGAGATGGGCCTACAATTTTTGCATAAAGTATGGTCTTTGTTTTCTTTAGGGAGAAGACATATTAAAGCCTCTTGAAAGGATCCTTCCGATTGCTGGGTAGAAATAAAGTGTTGGAATAATTGATATAATTTGGGAAGAAGGATCTGAGAGAAATGAGTATAGAATTCAATTGTAAACCCATCAGGTCCCGGAGCTTTACCTTTTTTAATAGAGTGAATGGCGGTCAAAATATCCTTAGGTTGAATATCATCTTCTAGGGAAGAAAAATCTATCTCAGGAGAAGAAGGAGGAGTGATAGAAGATAGGTAATGAAGGATATCTTCTTGGTGAGAGGGAGAGTCAGGAGTATAAAGGGATTGATAAAAATTTGTAAATTCTAAAAGAATATCTTCGTTTTTATGAATTCTAGTGTTAGCCGAAGTCAAAATTGAATCAATTTTAGTTCGTTCTTTTTCAATCTTAAGATAATTAGCGAGAATTTTCCCAGCTTTGTTTTGGGAACCATAATATTTAGCACTGGATTTTAGCAAAATCAGAGTAGCGGACTCAGTTGAAAGTGTATTAAACGAAAATTTGGCTTTAAGAAGCTCGTCTAAGTCAGATTGGGATTTAGTAGAGTGAAAGGAATGCTCTAATTGTTTAATATGTGAAGTAAGTGTTTGTAATTTTTTGGAAGAGGATTTTCGTTTCTGAGCTACAAAAGAAATAATGAAATCTCTAGAAGCAGCTTTGAAAGTGTCCCAAAGTAGTGACGGAGAGGTATGCGGGGATTCATTTTCTAGAAAAAATGTATTTGAAAAATGTTGAAAGGCCGGAGTAAATGTGGGGTCTAATAGAAGGGAGTTATTAAATCTCCATCGTCTAGATCCCACTGTAGGAGGAAGTAGATCTAAATTGAGAGATACGGGAGCATGGTCTGAAAGTAATATGGATCCTATATCGGAATGTGAAATATGCTGTGTAAGGGCTTTAGAAATAAAAAGGTAATCTATGCGGGATTGAGAGGAATGAACAGGAGAGAAAAAGGTATATTCTTGGAGGGTAGGATGTCATAATCTCCAGGCATCAACAAGGGAACATTGGGCAATAGTAGATGTGAATTGAGAATGAATATTAGAGGGGATAAACCTAGATTGTGAACGTCTATCAATAAAGGGGTGAACAATCATTTTACAATCTCCACCAACAATCAAATAATCATCACTGTATGTCATTAGTTTAGATAAAATCTGGGGCCAAAAAAGTTTATCTGGGTTAGTGGGTGCATATAAATTAAAGATAGTCAAAGGAATTTTGTTAACTAACAAAGAAACCGAGACCCATCTACCGTCAGAATCCGCTTCTTGGGCAACAACATGAAAATCCAAACGTTTATGACAGAGAATAGCTACCCCATTACGTTTTCCCGAACCAGGAGAAGCAAAAACATGGCCTACCCATTGTCGCTGAAGTTTGGATATCTCTTTTTGAATTACATGACTCTCCTGCAATAAAACAATGTCACCTTTCAAGCCAGCAATATGTGATCCCTTTGACGTTTTATAGGCGAACCCAAACCTTTAACATTCCAAGATAAAAATTTTAACGACATCTTAATTTCTCTAACAATAATTCAAAAAGTACAGTAGTGTAAATAGAAATAGTAACAAGGAAGGAACTAACAAGAAAAGAGTAATGGAGGAGAGTATGAAAAGAAATAGGAACATAATTCCAAAAGGTCATGCAATAACTAATGAGAGACAGAAGATAAAAAGGCTGGAGAGAGGAAAAGAAAGAAGAAAGTGGGAAGGAAGAAAAATCCAGAATATATAGGAGTAGATAGGGAAAAGAACCAGGGAATAAATATATAGACAACTAGAGAGACCAAAAGGGGGAGAAAAAGAGAAAAAACAAAGAAAAAACAAAAAGACATACCACAAACATACAATGGAAAAGAAGGTGGTGGAGCCACATAAGGAAGACGACACATCCAATCGGAAAACTCCAGGACGAGGACGGGAAAAGGAGGAGGATATCCAAACTGGGTGACAGTCACAAATCAGGGGACCACGAAATCTTTACCTAGAAAGAAAAAACAATATGTCAATAATGTAACCATTTAATTTGCATGTCAGAGAAGGAGAGAAATAGATAACAATAATGTTAACACAACAGTCAAGTCAGTGAAGAGCGAGCACTTTCCATATCTTCTTCCCTACAGGTATCCAAAAAACGCTGCAATAGAACAGGATCTTCATAGTTAGTGGTTTTATTTTTGTAAGTCACTTTAAAGAGGCATGGGTGAAACAAACCATATCTGGCATTTAAACTTCAAGTGCAGGTCTCAGATCTAGAAATTGCTTCCGACGGTCTGCTGTCGCTTTCGCATAATCTTGAGCAAAAACAGGGTAGATCCATGCCAAGAAATTTTTCCCTTAAGTTTGGCCACTTGTAAGACCTTAAGTAGGTCAGTATATTCTAAAAATATAGAATAATGCCTCTTGGTTTAGTTGATGAAGAAGAGGTTTGTGGGATACGACCAAGACGGTGTGCTCTTTGGATATTCAGTGGTGGAGATTCTGGAATATTAAGAAGCTTTGGGAGAAAAGATTAGAAGAAGACAAGAGGGTCAGAGCCCTCAAGTCCCTCCACAAGGCCATAGATGCGTAGGTTGTTGCGCCTATTTCTATTTTCTAGGTTTTCTACTTGCTGTTTTAGGCGGGAAATTTCCTGATGCATAGAAGGCACTTGATTGACAACAACTTGAACAGAGTCAACTTGGTTTTGCAGATGAATAACCTTTTGATTTGTATGAGACCAATTGTCTTCGAGACTTTGGAGGCGAGCATTTGTTTCTGTCATGTAGGGTTTGAGAGCACGAATTTCTTCAAGAAGTAGTTCCATAGATATAGGTGATGGAGAACTGGTAGGAGAAGGTGGGTCTTTTTTGACACGTTTACCTGTTGCTGATGATGATACAGAGGGTATTTTAGAGACCGGTTTAGGCGCACTGCGGGTGGCAGCAGAGGTGACACCATTTGTGGCGGAGAAAGTGGAGCTAGACTCCATCTCATCCATGTCGTCTTGCAGAATACTGAAAGGGTTATAATCCACCAAGGTAGCAGGATTAGGAGGAGGAGCTCCGCCACTGGTAACTTGTGCTTTTGCCATAAACCATACACCAATAACACTAACACCCTTGTGTATATGGTAAGAGAAGTGCCAAAACATTTGATGAAGAAAAACAGGGAATAAGAAGAAAATTCTCAAGTCAGTCAGTAGAAATTATGACATTTTGCATTGTGAAAAAGGTAAACGAGAAAAAGCCATGTAGATGCTGATTTATAACGTTAAGACATCTGGGATTTAAAAGAAGTTGCTTGGTGAGTAAAATGAGCCAAAAGGAGATGAAACTTTGATGAAAGCAGTCCATCCACTAAACAGGCCAACAAAAAGTCCCAAGACATCAGTTTTGGAGGGCTGGTCTTATATGTTACATAAGAGCTGAATAAAAACAGTATGCAAACAAAAGACATTCAGCCAGAAAGAGGGAATATCCTCGTGGACAGTAGTTCATTTGGTGTCCCAAGATTGTCATTAATGGGAGTATAACCGGAAGGTAAAGATGCTCTTCATCGAGAAGAGATTATGAAAATCAGCACTGCCAGCAAAAACCACCGCTCCACAATAAAAGCTCATAAATGAGGCTACATGCGCTGCAGAATTCCAGGTCACGGCATTGCTTCCAAAAAACAAGAAAAACGGCAGAAACAGCAAAGGGGGTGAAGAGCATTCAAAAATCAGCAAGAGTGCACATTCAGCAAAGCTTGTATGGGCCTTAGTTGGAGAAATGAAAATCGAGCGACCAAAACGCTCAAAATGGCGGCCGTGAGCTGACTAAAATGAAGGTCAGCAAAAAAGTAGAGAAAGCTCTCACCCCCAACAAACAGGAACGCCACAAAAGACGGGGAAAGACCTCATCTTCATTCGTTGCCAGTTGTGGCATTGAAACTTGAAGTGGAGCCGCCACGAAATCTCCTCCGTCCACGTACTGTCGCGGAGCCTCACGGAAAGGTGGCCATCTTCTTTGGCGCCGAACCTATGCCCCCAAGAAGAAAGCTCCTTGACCCACCACCGAGTGTGAAAAAGGGGTCTGGTTCTACTCCGGTTAATTCACCGGCTTTGCTGCTAGGGTTTCCTTTAGACTAGGAAACCAAAGAAAATAGGTTCCTCTCCCTACTTCTTTCTCTCCCCCCAACTCCCCGTTAGCCCTTGTACACAAACTTGCACCTTGTTTAACCACGCTCCTCCGGGAGCGTGGCGGGGCGAGTCGTAGGACTGGTGGCCTCCTGGCGTCTCTCCGATGTCAAGAACGACCCTCGGTGATCCTCAGGATCGCGTATACCGGCTGGGCTCTGCACGCTGTTCTCTGCTGGCGTCCTCTTACTCCATCCGGATCTCTCCTCTCTTGCATGGCTGCCCACTCCTTCCTCTTCCGGACTCTCGGGCGGCAAAGCATATGCTGATTGGTGAAGGATTGAGTCCGTCAGAAGGGGTTGCGGACCGCCTTCCTCCCTGTTGTGAAACTCAGTTTTCTTAAAGGTACAGGCAGTCAACGGGGTCTATGCAGAAAGGAACAGGACTTCAGTTGGTATGTACCTCGGGGAGTATGGAATCTCTTCCCCTGCATCTTCCTCCCCGGCATCTTCCTTCACCCTGTCACAGGTATTAAAAAGGATAGGAAGTATAATATATGTAAACGAGGTTAGCAAAAGCGTCTAAAACAACTTCTACACCTGTATTGTCAAACAATATTTTTGGATGCTAAAGCTGGTGGATTTTAGTAACATAAATGCATATTTAATTCTCTGATGCATGAATCTGTGGGAATGGAGTGGTAAATGTATCAAAAATGCAAGAGTGGGTCAGGAAATACCTGCACCCAAACGGTACCAGGTAAGGGTAGAACAGCTGATGAGTGTTGTGGGTTGCTCAGATGTTCGTTAATAAAAAAAGGGAAATTTAACCCCATCACAAAAAGAAAGTTTAAATGTTCTGTATGTGATGCTGATGCCTGCCTCTCAGTAGAATTGACTTCTGGTATCGGGCCTGATCATGGAGTGTTATGACTAGTGACCGTTGGTGACCTATCTGGAGATGGGCTGCACAGTGGCTGCCACACAGTGACTTCCACTAAAATGGGTTTAAAGAATGGGCACAGTTGGGCTACTGAAGACTTACAATGTCGGTGGCGGTCCCACTGACATCCAGGCCATCGGTCCGACCACCGCATTACAATGCAGACAGTCTGACAACAGCGGTCGGGGACAAGCCCGCCGCCTGCGATAGGATCAAGGAGCCTGTCAGGGTGGTGATCGAAATCCTATCCCTACAATGAAGGCGGTGCCTGTGCAGGCACTGCCATAGGGATTAGGGTGGCCCTTTCCAACTGCCTTTTCATGGCGGTCCGACCGCCATGAAAAGGCTGATGGAAAGGGACTTTGGGGGCCCCAAGTAGGGCCCTCATCCCCCCTGCACCACTGCTAAGTGGCCTGGGAGGCACATGTAGTGCCCACCCACATCCATGCACCCTGTGCCAGGCACCAGGGTGCATGGAAGTGCACAAAGTGCTTTTTCTACTGTGGCTTGTGCTGCAGCCCTTTTTCTGGGCTGCAGCACAAGCAGCGCTAGAGAAAAGCACTTTTCGACCATCAGCATGAGGGTCATATTATAATAGGGTGGGTGGGACCGCTGACTCATTGTCGGACGGTCTCCTGCCTGATACGAGGGCGGTCAGCTGTCCAACCGACCGCCATCGTAACAAGGCCCTTAATTTTCCTGAGCTGGATTGGAGGTTGAGTGAAAAGAAGCTGCCTTATGTGGCCACTGGCATAAGGGCATCTCTGCTGCTGTCTGGATTGGACGCGGATGCTAGAACAGTGGGTGAGTGTAGCAGGCACGCCAGAGTCCCATATTGAATTAGACAGACAGACAGACTCCCATATTGTGGCCATGTGCAGCAACAGCAGGTAGCTACTCTCATAGCCCATGCAGCATCTCTTCTACTTGCATCCAGGCAACCGACCACCAGAATAAAGAAACAGCTTCCTTGGTGCATTCTGACATTCTCCCTTGCATGTGCATGTGGTAAGGACACTTAACTTTATTTTATTTTCATGTACGCGCCCTTCACCAGTTTCCCATCCTAGCCCAGGTCCTATGATCCAGCATGTGCGACTTACCTCCTGGCAGAATGTTGCATCGTCAAGGTCCTAATTGGAAAAATTGTACTAAATATATTATTGATAGGATTATCTCTTTATTGCCAGAAATCCCAAACTATCATATAACAAAACTAGTGTTTTACCAAGTGCAACATCATATTTAGGAGCTAGACCAATTTGTTTCTCTGAAATGGGTGGATTTTATTACCTGTTTCAGAGAGAAACCGACTTTTTTGCAACAACATGTCTGCCTTCAGTATCTCTAAGCATATACTAATGCTATTCTATAGCTGGGAAAAGTTGTCATCACTCCCTGGGAGACAGTATGTATAGCCACCGCGTATCATAACAAAATATAATTAATATCTACTGGTGTTCCTTATCCCTGTCATTGTAATGAGGAAGATTTTTCAAGCCCTGAACTGTCTGTGTGACATTTTGATAAATAATGCAGCTATCCGACAACATTTCCATATTTCTCCTTTCATGTCTGAATGCCTCTGACTTAATCCAAGTTCCTTCGGCATTTATTGCTGTTTGTTACACTAACAAGTGAGATTATGAGAATTCTAATGAAGGCTCCCAGTGAAAAGTCTGTGATTAAAATGCTGTAACAACACTTGCATGCATTTATGTACCTGATTATCATAATCTATTTAGCACAAGTAAACATACAGACAGAAGGGGAAAAGCAACCACACTAACACTTTAGCAAAAAGAGAATTTAAAATGAGGCCGCAACAATGTAAATATGTAAATGTCTGTGTATTCTTTCTGTCTGTTCCCCCATCGTCTTATTTTCCCCAGCATGCTCCTGAGACGTCTATGCTCCCTCGCATGTGGTCCCTTTTTGCTAGGCCCAAATGCGTTTTTGGCCATCTGCTGGGGCCACTGTCTTAAACAATGCCACCCAGAAAGCAATGGATATATTTGCAACAACCTTTGACATGACCGAATACAAAAGCTGTTCTTGCAAGGGTTCTCCTCTTTGATTTCTCCTATTTATAATCATACAATTGAGACATATAGTTTTAAAAACAGTTAAGATAAGAAATAACAACAATGAATGAAACTAAAAAGGAATACATTCTAAAATCTAGAGAAATTCTGACGTTAAGAAGCCAATGCAAACTAAAAGCACCATGATCTGGGGAAGTGCTTATTGTTATTAGTTTTTACGATGTTATATTATTTACTATGGCATTACTTGGTAAAATGTTTTTGAAATGTAATGTCATGTTAAATTGTTGTTTGTTGATACATGAGTAATTTGATTAATTTAATTTGATTAATGCCTTGTTTACAGTTTGTTTTTATAGGACGCGTGTGTTTGGTGTTTATCTTGAATTGCTGTGCAGTTATAGTATGTCACTGTTTTCTGGCTCGCTTTCTAGTTTTTATGTCTATTTAATGTGGTTTTCTGTTTGTTTTTCATGTGTTTTGTGGTTTGTGTAAACTGTATACACCTGGCAGTATTTTCTGCTAGTGAGTTAATGTTTCACAAGTGCACAAAATGGTGTATCCAGGGCCGGCTCTGGGGCAGTACGACAGGTGCAGCCGCACCTGGAGCTGTCCAGCAGGTTTCAGGCAGCAATAAAATGTAAATATAACTTTAGTAATTAATGTTCCTGCTGGAGAGAGATATTTTGTCTAGTGACAGTTTCCACTCGTAATACAGTAGTGCAGTGGGTTAATGTACCTGCTGCAAAGAATATGTACCAAGCAGATCACAGAACTAAATTTATGTGGATCGCTCAGTGGTTTACTGCTTTTGTCACAGAGATTCTTTTGTTACTTGCAGTCATAAGTTACAACCCTAATACATCACAGTGATCTATGAACTGTCATGAAAGAGTTGCCACAAACTGCATGGTATAGTTTAGAATGTTATGTTTTTCCCTAAGTCTTTCGTTATCCTTATGTTGCAAAAAAGGGTTCGTTTGAGTAGAAATACATTCTTATTAGTGAAGCCAACCCCAACCACTGTGGTACGTTTTAAATCCTGAGTTTGGGCTACCCCCAGACCAAACACTTTAAAAATATACTGCCTACTGGTATGGATGACATATAATTCCTACACTTTGTAATACTCATTGTCTTATGTAACATTTCCAATAGACTGATTTAAACACGTATGATTCATTGGTTCTTTATAATATGTGTGTGATGTAAAGTGCTCTGACACCCTACTCTGGTATGAGTAATAATAATAATAATACAAACACTTGTAAAGCGCGACAGCTACCTCAAACAGAGGTGTCCCGGCGCTAAGCGGAAAATAGTACAGCACCTCATGAGTAGTGCTATAAAACAAATTAAATGCGTGATAGAAAGTGGCTATGGAGAGATGAGAGGCACTGGTGGAGGGTGGTAGTAAAGACATTTGTGGAGAAGGAGATTTTTGGGGGTGGGGCACCAACAAGGAGTGTCACACTGTGAGTCACCAGTGCTAGAGCTGGCCCTGGGTGTATCAGGTTGTATGCTGTTGTGAATGATGATTGTCTTTACCTCCTGTGCTTGACGTTTTGCGTTGTTTTATGTGTATGTTAGACTACAATCATAGGGGTAGATTTACAAACATTTTGCACTGGGTTAGCATCATAAAAGCACAAAATGTTTTTTTTTCGTAATTTACTTTACCCGTAACACAAAGCAGCGCGAAACACTGGTTTGCGTCACTTAGCACCAAAGGGGCATTACATGGGTGGTACATGGGCACTGCCATGCTACCACCCTATCTATATACAGTAGTAGACAAGGTTTAGCATCAAAAGTTAATGCCACTTGAAATGAGGTGTTAAGAGGAGAAATTTTTTCATTTCTCTTCTCTTTTCCTACTTTGCATGTGTGCTGCACTGTGCAGCACACATACAACGTAGGAAAAGGTTTTAAACTTGTCTAGCCGAAGTATTTTGTATAGGAAAGGCAGCCTTCCTGTACAAAACCTATTGTAGACTCAGGCACGCACCATAGCACTATGGCACTAAGGTGTGTGCCTGGCGCATGGCAGCTGAAAGCGCCAGCGCTAGGGAAAGAGGAGGAGAGTGCCATATCTTTGAAAATATGGTGCTCTCCTGCTCCCTCCCTGTCGCGCAACGCAGCGTTTTTGGCAGCTGCGCTGCGCTGCGCTGCGTTTCATGCCATTTTTAAAAATCTGGGTCTCAGTGTGTGCCTATTGCTCGAGAAAAATTGTTGTCAATAATTTCGGGGTAGGAGAATTGTTTTACATTTAGTAATTGAAGTTTTGAAGCTTCACGTTTTGTGAATTTTTTTTAACAGTCTCGCTCACTAGCTCATGGCATATATTTTAGCTAAAAACCATGCCTCTAGCAGAACCTTTCTCCCCCTATTTGCTATTTCCAAACTTTAGAGACTTTCCAAAATTACAGAGGTAAAACATTTGCAAATTCAGAAACACCTAATTGTGACCTTAAGTTTCTATTAGATATGTTAACTGATTTCTTTGTTTATTTTCTTGTTTAAGCTTCCCTGTGAGGCTTCAGTGGTTTTGCCTACTTGTTTCTCTGACCGATGTATATCCATTTTTCAGTACAGAGTCATATTTTTGGTGTCTATTCATATGTGCGCATTTGTATGTGTATGAATTAGAAACAAATGTGTACATGATGGTACAAACACAAAAGTGAAGTGTGGATTTCTTTAGTCCTTGTGCAACAGTATGTTAGATTGTATGATGGTTGACCAGGCTCAAGTGCCTGAATGTTGTGTGGATATATAATTGGACCCTGAGTAAGAGTAAATTGCATTTTGGATTCTAAAGAGCGATTGTCAAAAAATGTAGTAAATTTAGAGAGACGACCAGAAGGGACAATTAATAAATAAATAATTTTCACTCGTGGTCGTCTCTCGAAATCCCCCCCAACCAGCCCCACCGCCCCACCGCTCTTACCTGCAGCGGCCGCGTCTGGAGGTGATGCATTCCGCTTACCATCCTTGAAGGTTAGCGATTCTGCTGGAGTAAATCTCCAATCCTTTCCAGAGTGGACAAGGTCTGACTGCTCACCACTTGTGAGGAAGTTACTACCGTGCCTTTCAAGTGGCAGAGAAATATGCACTTGTAAATCAATTTACGTATGAAGGATTCCTTTTTTGAATTGGTTTCCAATGGGCAGCATGTCCCTATGGCTGCATGTCAGCCCACCATGAAAAGGGTGGCGGTGAGGAAACTTAGGGGGCCCTACAGGGACCCCTGTTGCCTCTGGGCCTGGCATGCCCCCTTGTCTGTATGCACTCCCTGTTCCATGGACTGCACAGTCCATATCGTTGGAGGAACTTGCTTTGGTGCTCCCACGGCACTACTTTTCCAAGGCTCCCATGTGAGCCTTAGAAAGGCACTACCGTGGGACCGCCAAAGCACCGCCCCTAAAATCAGTGTGTAAGTCCTAATCTGCCGGACGGTGTGACTATTGGTTTGGCGGTCTCGCAGCGGGGCGGTGGTGTGGCAGCCCGCTGCGAGACCGCCAAACTCGTAATCAGGCCCTAAGTATTGTAAATCTAACACCCTACTAACAACAGAAACCACACCTTGTAATATTAAACAAATTAAGCATCAAATTTAATATTTTAAACCCACACTCAAGTCCATTGAGGAAACGATTACAATTTGGGACCTCCGGGTTACTATTCGCCTCCAAACCCTGAACCATTAGGGAAACTATTTGATTTTGAGTGCAGATTTACTTTTCTACCTTCAACTCAACTACTGCTGTGTTTAATTTTGGGGAGTTCAAAACTACAATTCTAAATGAGAACCAAGAACCATTAGAGAAAGTTCCTGATTTTGGGAAGTTCAGATTTTCTATATTAAATACAGCCCATCTATCATCTACCATTGAGGAAAGTATTTAATTTTGGGAAGTGCAGATTTTCTATTCTAACCCTAAACCGTTAGGTAAAGTGTTTTATTTTGGGCAATTCAAATTTACTGTTCTAATTCTTACACAACAATTATTTGGAAAATGTTTAATTTTCTGTAATGAAGATTTATTTTTCTAACTCCAACCAATACGGGGGAAAGAGTATAGTTTTGGAAGGTTGCAGATTTACTATTCTAGCTCCAAACACTGAACCATTCAGGAAAGTGTTTTATTTTTTGGTGTTCAGGGTCCATATCATGGGCGTATTGAGGTCCTTTATGGAATGCTGGAGTTCTATGCTGGGTTCATTCCAAGATGTGCAGAGAAGACTCATAATATGTGTAAATTGATCAAGAAAGTCAGACATTTGTCTAGGATGAATTGTATGTACAAAGGTTTGATTTAATGAAAAGAAAGGTTGCTCAAGACTTTCTGTTAAAACCTTTTGAAACTTGTGATGCAAGTATCAGCATGATTGATATGAGTCACCCAGGTTTAGAGGCTGTTTTGCTCCAAAATCGAAATGGCAAGGAAGGAGAGGAGTTTGAAGGGAGCTCAGCCATCTTACTCAGTCATGGAACTTGAGGCATTAGCTTGTAGATGGGGCATAGCTCATTTTAAGACTTACTTGCTGGGTACATGGTTCAGTGTATGTGTTGACCACAACCAATTATCTTACTTGTTAACAGTCAAGGGCGATGGCAAGGCCACCCCCAAAAAAATGCTAAGTGGCAATAAAAATTGCAGGAGTATTACAAAGTAGAATACATTCTGGGGGCCAAAATATACTTGCAGATTGCCTATCATGCCTGCCTGTGGAACACATTGAAAACAGAAGATAGTGACTCCTTGGATCTAGTTTTTGCATGTACAGTTATTAGGCACACTGAAGGAGCAATATCTGAAAAGGAGTGGTTGGATGCCATAAACAAGGATGTGGAACTCATGAGCATAACACAATGTGTGACTCAAGGGTGGGTCAATAACAAAGAGATAGATGATGCTGTGACAAGATATCAGCATGTGTCTACTGAATTGTCTATAGAAAAGAGAATTATGTTCCATTCAGATGTGTTAGTGGTCCATGTTGGCATGAAGAAAAAAAATTGTCATTGGCTCCTGAGGGTCATATAGTACTATGTGCCGTGAGAAAAAGAGAGAATTTCTGGTGATCTAGTTTAGATAAATGTGTGGAGCAAGATGTTTGTGAACGTATGTCCTGTGCCATCAGTGATAAGTCTCAGGTCACTGTTCCCAGTCCAGAAGTGGTGCCTGTTCCTGAAAAGCCTAGAGCAAACTGGGACTGAACATAATTGGACCATTGCCTGTTGGGGGGTGGAGTCAATAAGTATGCTATTGTTATGATGGATTACTATACTTGCTGACCTGTAATCTAATTTGTGAATATTGGTAATAGTATAAAATCATTGAATTTTTAGAGTCTATCTTTGCCAGAGAAGGTATTCTTGATCAAATTCTGACTAACAATGGGATGTATCAGCTAGAGGGGAAGGCATACCAAACCGTCCTTGTATCATCCCAGTAATGGTCTTGTTCAGAGTTACAACAGGGTTATCAAAAATAATTTGATGTCATCCAGGACCAATGGGTTGAATAGTATACAAGAAATGAGGAAGCTATTGTGGGCTGTAGGATCTACGCTCAATGCCTATATGGGTGTATTGCCTTTTGTGTTGCTTAGAGGCAGGGTGCCCTCTTCCAACTTGTTAAGATCTTGGATGGCAGAGCTCCCGGATCCAGAACAACAACTTTGAGAGGTCACAATGAATAGAAAACGTGCTCACTCCAAGATGTTGATAAATGAACAGGAGACTGAACGTCAAATTGTCAGGTAAAGCCCAAAGGATTCTTCCAGGTTCTCCGTTCCTAAATGGATGACTGTAGTGAAAAAATGTGTTGAAAAATCGGAGTATGGTAAGTGGTGGAGTAAGGATAAGTTGCCAGTTGTCCCATACTTGTCAAAGGAGAAAAGGAATGTGTTTGTGGATGAGGGTGATGGCAGAGTTGTGAAAAAGTCTGACAATTCTGCAAGTGATCGTGTTTCACTATGTATGACATTTGTATCAAAGAGGTTTCAAGACTTTGTTATGTGAAGTTTAGGTGGCGGAGCTGTATTCATAAGAAGTCCTCATTTGTTATTGGTGTCATGTGTAAGGGGGAAGGTGTGTTGGGTCTTATATGCTTAGGTTTAGTGGTAAGTGCTTAGGTTAGTAGAACTTAGAATGTAAGTGAGATGTGCTTACCTTTGGTAGAACATAAAATCTAAAATGTAGGCAAGGTAAAGCAGTTGGGAATGCTACCTGTTTGAAAGAATGCATTGGCATTTTCCTCTAGAGTCTTTTTCCTATTGTCGATACCTGTATCTGAATAATAAAGATGGCATGGATTTAGGGTCATATTTTCATAATTGTAGGTTGTAATTGTAGTTGCAGCAAGCAATCCCCAGTTGCTTTTTTTAACTGTCCCAGCCCACACAATGAAGTCCTGAAAGCATGTGGCATAGAAATCAGATTAGAAAAATTGAAGTATAATAAATAGAGCTTCCATCCAGTTGTGAGACTAAAGGTTTGCCAGTTTTCTTAGACGTTTGAAACTCCTGAGGTCATTGAGACTGACTCTATCACAATATGGGAAAATACTTTTTTTCTTTACAAGTCTTACCTCTAGCCATGAACCAATCAAAAATGCAACTTATACAAAAGACTCTACCAGGAATCTGATCATCTCAATCCTATTTGTCTATGAGAAAGACATTGAGGATTCAAATAAAATCCTTTCTTCGTCAGGGTTGCAACCGAGATATTGTTGATAACATAAAAATCTGAGAAAAGCTTCTAAGAAGAAAATAAGGACAGATAAAAGGGAACTCCTCGAGTGTCAATGTTTATATATAAAGGAAATATGTCAATCAAAAGACTAAAAGAAATATTGGGATTATATTGATACTTTAGACTGGACCTGCAGCTTCATCACTTAGAGTGGAGTGGACCTGGTAAATTGAGTCCATTATGCTAAACGTCTTTATACTGAAGCCATAATTGAGGATGACGCAAGTGCTGATGGTGACTCCACAGCATCATACACTGCTTGTATAGCCCTAGAGTAAGATTCTTTAACCATAATGTCACTGGCAGTAATAGAAGGCCTTAATGAAATCAGAGGTTATGGTATATGTATTTTTATTTTGTTTAGAGTGCGACGGTTACCCAAAGTTGTTCTGGCGCTAAGCTCATAACAGTTGGATTGGCAGGATAACATGAAGACCTCGGTCAGAGACTAGCTGCTGAATAGCCAATTTTTCAGCGCCTTCCTAAATGACAGCAGGTCGGGGAGGCTCGGATATGGAATGGAAGTTTATTCCATGCCCTAGCGGTGCAGGTAACAAAACTTCTGCCTCCCCAGTTGGCTCTTTTGAAAGTAGGCACTATCACCGTCTTCGCTCCTAAGGAGCGGAGAGTTCTGTTTGGGGTGTACCACCTAAAACACTGCTTAAGATGATCTGGTCCACCATCATGCAGAGCCTTGAAGGCAGTACAAAGCGATTTAAATCTTATCCGTTGCCTTATTGGCAGCCAGTGAAGCTTTCTGATTTCTTTTTTTATAGATGTGAATTTTGGGGTACCTGTTAGCAGCCTGACTGCTGCATTTTGCAACAATTGCAATTTATTCGTGTGTTGCTGTTGGATGTTCAGGTATAAGCCGTTGCAGTAATCAAGTTTAGATAAAATGAGCGAGGTTATCACTATCCGTTGGCTGTCCTGGGTTAGTAGGTGCAATATTTTTCTTATCATTCTGAGGGTGTGGAAAGTGGAATAATTGACCACATTCACCTGATCTCCAAAGGTGAGTCTATTGTCAATTATTATTCCTAAGTTGTTTGCTTTCCTGACAGGTGTCCGGAGGATACCTAGTTTCTCCGGCCACCACCTGGGTGACCAGAAGTTAGCATTGTTTCCAAAGATGATTATCTCGGTTTTGCTCGAGTTTAGTTTTAGACAATTTTCAGTCATCCAAATCTCAACATACTTCATGGAATTTCTTACCAGTCTCTAATTCCTGATTCGGAAGCAGAGACACCACTATATGTGTGTCATCTGCGTAAGAAGTTAGATGAAAGCTGAAAGATCTAATCAGTGGGGCCAGAGCTGAGACATACACATTAAAAAGAGTAGGACTCAGTGAGGAGCCATGTGGGACCCCACAAGGGAGTGAAAAGGATTTGGAAGTGAACTTGTCTAAGGCAACTGTTTGATTTCTATCCATCTGGAAGGAGCACAGCACTTTCCAAGCCATACCCTGAATACCGCATGCCGGTAACCGGTCCATCAGAAGATCATGGTGGACCGTATTGAAGGCTGCAGAGAGATCCAGCATTATCAGCGATGCTTTGCCTCCCACATCCAATGCCTCCCTGATTTCTTCAGTGGACTTCATAAGCGCTGATTCAGTGCTGTGGCCACCCCTAAAGCCATACTGTGTTGGGTCTAGAATATGATTTTCCTGCAAGAAAGTGCTGAGTTACGAATTCATGGCCTTTTCTATCAGTTTGGCCGGAAGGGGAAGCCGAGAAATTGGCCGAAAGTTGTTGGGATCTTTTGGGTCAAGGTTTTGTTTTTTTAAGCAATGGGAGAATCGATGCCCTCTTCCATGCTTTCGGGAAATATCCAGAAATAAACATATCATTAAATAATGAAGTAAGAATATCAGTTATAGGTTCAGGGGCCAGTTTAATCACTGAAACAGTACACGGATCATAGAGAGAACCTGATCTAAAGGCTAGAAGTAGATTCAATGTTTGTTTTTGGGAAAGCGGGGTGAATTCTATTAACGTAGCCGAAGGAATCAGAGAACCTGAGACAGTATGTTTGTTTAGAGTACCCCTGGTAGATAAGGCCTCTTTTTCACCTGCAATGGAAGGGTTAAAGGAAGAAAAAATTTGTAGAAGCCCAATGGCTGAATGGCCTCCATGCTACAGTATTTTGAAAAGATACAACATTTTGGGCACCAAATATACGCAAAGGTATTATTAAAATAATTTGTGGATTAGAAGTCAGCGAATGAAATCATTCCATGCTACCAGAATGGTTTCAGGTCTCAGTGTGGCACAAGAGATAATGTGTTGCATCTATGTTTTTAATATGAGGCAAACCATACTTTGAATTCCAGTTTGTAAGTCTGTTTTATGCAATATTTGACGGTGTGGAGCATAGGCTGCTCTGGAAAACCTAAAGGTGTGGGGCATTCCTCAACCACTATTGAGAGCAATTGAAGCTTTATATACCAACACCTGGGTTACAGTTAATCTGGGTCAAGACTTATGCCTACCAAAAGGAATATAAACCAACGAGGGTTGAAGCAGAGACGTATACTGCCCGCCTCACTCTTGTTATGTTAAGCTATGTTAAATGAGCTTGTAAAGCTCACGTACACCAAACTGTTTCATGGCGCTGGAGTCCAGGGGATACTGCCGCTTGAGAGGTTTAGTCATATGCCTGGCGGAAAAGCCAGGTCTTTAAGTGTTTCCTAAACTGAGCGTAGGAGGTCAGTAATCTAATCTCCAGAGGGAGAGAATTCAAGAATTGAGTGGCCAAGACTGCGAATCTTAGTCCTCCGTGTTTCTTACGTTTGAAAGACGGGATGACCAAAAAATTCAGATGGGAGGACCTGAGGTCCCGAGAAGGGATGTAGCGCTGGATCCGAGAGGATATAAATGCCGGACTGTTGCCATAGAGAGCTTTAAAAGTGATGCACCCCAGCTTAAATGCGCAACGTTTGACTACTGGGAGCCAGTGTAATCTTTCCATTAAAGGCGTAACATGGTGCTATTTGGGCTGGTGGTAAATTAATCTGGCCGCCTAGTTTTGCACCAGCTGCAGATGTTTTAGTTGATATGCCGGAATACCAGCATAAAGTGAATTGGCATAATCGATGCGGGAGATGACTAAGGCCAGGACAACTTGGGTCAGGTCTTCTGTAGTAAGAAATCTACTGATCTTCCTGATCCTTCGCAACTGGAAGAAACAAGAGGAAACCACTGTCCCAATCTGGGCTTTCACCGACAGATCACTGCTGATGATAATGCCCAGACTTTTGATTGAACATGCTGGGAGTGGGGGGTTTCCCAACTCGGGTGGCCAGAAGTTGGAGTTCCAGGGGTTAGCTGGCCCGCCGATTAGGATCAGTTCCGTTTTATCGGGGTTCAATTTCAGGTGGATCTCCTTGCCCACAGATTATCTAGGTAAAGCACTGGAATCTGTTAGAGCTTTTCCTCCTAGCATTAGAGAGGGGGTGATACAGATTCTATAGCTTGCTGATGACATTTGATCTTAGATAGGACCTGTATCGCCCTTCTTCGCTTCAGAGCATAATAACAATTTGAATCGGCTAAGGTCGAACATGAATAAAACTAATATATTGATATACAAATGGTACAAGGCAGTTCACCCCCGTCTTATGTTTCTTCATAGAACTACCTGGTGCTTGGTTCAATGACTGAGGCTTTCCGCATTTAAATCTTTCTTCCATAACAAAAAGGAGCCCTCATCCACATTTACACTAGGCAGATTATATGTATAACTGCAACGCCACTCAGTGGTCCCATTCTTTGGGGAGAGGAGTTGGCCTAACGGCAAGGGCGGTCGACCTCAAATCTGGGGAACCGGGTTTGAGTCGATGCAAATCAATTAATCTCGCAGTGCCTAACAAAAATGAATGTGTCCTCATGTAACGCAACTGGTGCTCGTGTAAATCGCTCTGATACCCGATACCTTCGGGTCAAGTTTGCGCTATATAAAACTCTGTAAAAAAAAAAAAAAGGTAGTTGATGCCAAATTACTACACCTGATAACTTATGGTCAAGAGGTCTTTCCCTCCAGGATCTCACAAACCCCTGATATGGTTCAATATCCGCCATTCAGGAGCACTTCTAACCATCCTAATTGTGTAAGCCAGTCTCAAATCCAATTAAAGTTTTGTCTGATCAGGCAAGTTCTGCCATGCATGGCATCCTTCGTGAAATTGTGCTACTGGACCAGGCATGGCTGCCGGGGTTCACTGACCGAGAGCTTAGCATTACCGGTAGGCCTGTGCTGTAAATTCCGTTCCGCTCGTGGAATTTGCGGAATTTGGGAAATTTCGCGTTCCGCGGTGAACGCGGAATTTCCCAAAATTCCGCGATCCGCGGCTTCGCGAAATTTTTTGCTTGTTCGCGCTTTCAAAATGCGTGTTCACAAGATATTTCTCCCTGAGCACGCAAACAGCGTTCGCAAACAGGAAAAAAGCATCGCGAACGGGCGGAACAAGCAATTCCGCGTGTTCGCAGAACTTTTGCGTGCTCGCGGAGATTTTTTACCGTTTCGCGGAGCTTTGCGTAGCGCGACTACGCAAATTCCGCCCACCGGTCTTTCTTACAATGGAAGAAGGCTCCATTAGGAATCCCTGGGAACAATGGTTGGAAACCTCTTTAAAGGAGTCAGAAATTGTAGAGGCGTGCTTAAGTAAAGTCTCACTTCCTTCTTACAAACATCTGGTTAGATCTCAATTGAGAATGAAATCCTGGGGTGCTGATTTAGAAAACTTCTTGCAAAAATATGCCCATTGGGTCATATAATCATATGAGACCTTCTGTAACCAAAACCATCTGTCACAGGCCATGAATTGAATAAGTAGGTACAAAAATATAATAATGTGCTTTATTCCTGTTCCTCTTTATGAACTAAGATGAAGATGCAACATCTTTAAATCCCACAGAGGCTTTACTTTAAAAAACTTTATTTGATCTTTCCAATTAAGATCATGAAAGTACATTAAAAAAAACACAGAGCAGTCAGACCCATCTGCGATAATCAACATACAATCTCAAGTTCATATTCATTTAGGATATCTGAACAAAATTAATTGTGACTGTCCGGAGTAAGAATACATACAAGCGTCAGATAAAATTATAAGTTAAAATACAATTTATCTAAGATAAGAATTTTACCCAGTAAATTATAGAAGGAAACCATAAACGATCATAAACCCAACTGCTTCCTTTTGCCCATACACGCCCACCAGAATCGTGCTACTGCAAAACAGACTAAGGGGTCGGGAAGTGATTTAAAAAAATATAATGCAACCCGACACTGTCCAAACTTGAACCGCTTTAAAATCAGGGCAATATGTTCCTTTCTTTTCTTCTTGTAAAACCTGCAAAAGAACATTAAATGAAGATCAGTCTGGGGTGAATTCCCGTCACAAGGGCACTGTGAAAGATCTGAATGTTTAAACCTCTTCCCTGGGAAACCTAGCATCAGTGGAAGGAGGTTCAAACGGAAACGTGCTAAAATAAATTTGTGCTGTGACATCGGAATATCCACTAAATATGAGTAACCTCCCTCTAACAGGGGAGGGACTAATTGATAGGCAAGAACCGACTGGTTATTGTAATTCCGCTCCCTTCTGAGGTATTGGGCCCTCCGGTTAAATATATCAGCCAATTTTTGTTTAGATATTCTTCTGCAGGCTGTCGGGTCATTAAATAATTCTTTTTGTCCCATAATGGTCAGTTCCCGCTCTACATAATTCAGCCATCTGATTCTGCTGTAATTCTCCAATTGTAGGCAATCTCTGATAATGTTTTGAGTTAAGGTCACCGTGTCTCGACGCCATATGGAGAGCCACAGGAGGATCGGGCTAACCTAATTGAGTCAGTAATGTGGGATATGCCCAACCCGATATGTAGTATGTAGTTCGAGTATGATTGCAGGAGGGACACCAGAGACTTGAAGAATTTATTCTCAGTTGTTTGCAGTGAATCAATCGGAGCCATCCCCCAGACCCCTGCCCCATATGTCAACGCAGACTTTGTTTTGGCCTGATAAATCTTCTTGATGGGGACTAGTGGCTTTGAACCCAGCTTTTTAGAGAAGGACTTAATCGCCATTAGGCTTCTCTCCATTCCCAAGGCTCTCCCCTCAACCAGTTGTAGCCACGTTTGGTTTTTATCAAAAAGTACCCCCAAGTAAGGGAAGGAGTCCACTACCTCAATTTTCCCCGAATCCATATGAAAACTCGGGTTTTTACCTCGTTTGCCTGTCCCAGCTACAATTATAAATGATTTAGTTTGGTTGACTTTCAGGTCCAATGAGGCCATGAAAGTCGCGTAGGCTGAAATGAGAGTCTGGAGACCTAGGCCTGTTCTTGCAATCAGTACGGCGTCATCAGCGTAAGCCAAAATAGGTAACGGAAGGGAAGCAGCCACAGGGACGTCCAGGGTTGTGCCCAATCGTATAGATAGAAAAAAGGAACGGAGCGAGGACACAGCCCTGCCTTACCCCCCTTAAGATCTTAAAGGGACGAGTACATTCCCCATTTTTCCCATAATGAACAGATGCCAAAGCGTCAGAGTATAACTGGCGTATAAAGTTGGTTAGAGGTGATTCAAAGCCCATCTCCTCCATTATGTGCCAGAGCTTAGGGTGGGACACGCAATCGAATGCTTTCGAAAAATCCATAAATGCAAGATAGATTTTCCCATCCTTCGCTCTGGTATATTTATCCATAATTAGAGAGAGATTCAGACACTGGTCGACGGTACCTTTTCCCCGCTGAAACCCGTATTGTGACTGCATTAAGATGTTCACCTTTCTTATATATTGGAACAATTATGCTGGTTTTCCAGGATGGAGGAGGGCCTAACAGGGCTCTATTATTAAAAATATTAGTCAAAAGGGGTACCCAAAGATCTAAGTTATCTTGGAAAAAATCTATCGGGACCCATCAGGGCCCGGAGCCTTCCTGCAGCTACAGGCTACTAGCCCAGTCCTCACCTCTGCAAGTGAGAAGGATAATTTAGCCTGGTTGCTAATATGGATGATGGGAGGAGGTAGGACAGGTGAGGTGGTGGGAGAGAAAATGCTCACAAAGTGAGCCACCCAATCCTCTTCACCTACATTGATGTCTATGGTGGGGTCCCTATTAGATTTAAAATAGGGTGAGTTAATTTCCTCCCAAAACTCTCTGCTATTGCCCGTAATCGTTGCCTGTTCAAGTTTGGCCCAGGTTTCCTCCCTTATGAGGCTCTCCTTTTCCTCCTTGCTGCTTTGTATTCGGTACGGAGTGAGGTAATTTGAGCCCTGTTTCTGGGTTGATTTTTCAGGGCTTTGATGAGGACCTTCCTGGTTTTTGTACAAGGGGAATCAAACCAACCTTTACTCTTCACTATGTTACATGGTTTGTAGCGAGTGAGTGCCATCTTTATTTGGTCTAACAATTCTCCAAAGGAGGTAATCAAAACTGGTGGTGGAAATTCTGGGTCTAAGCAGTTAATAAAATGTTCTTGAGATTTCGTTATCACCTCTGATACCAGCTTATGCTTGTCAATTTTGGCCCACTTTAATTGATAGCCGTTTTTCCTGGCCACTATAGGGGATCCTATTAACTGGTGGTCAGTCACCTTCCTGGATGGCAAAAATACCCCACAAGTTAGTATAGCATGGTCACTCAGGGACGTAAACTGCACGTCTAGATGGATGATCCTACTGCTAAGGGAATTAGAAGTCATTATGAAATCGATGGTTGATTCATAGAGTTCCCGACGAAAGGTTTTCTGTGGAGGATCCGTCGGGGTGTTTAGGTTACCGACTAAGGCCACATCCCTAGTAAATAAGAACCTATTGAGGCTACATCGGTATTTACTGTGGGAGAAGTGATAGACCGGGGATCCCATCAGGTCTTCTAAACCACAGACACGGTATTGGCTATACTGGCAAGGGTGAATATTAAAGTCACCCACCCAGATGATACATAAAGGTTTATTTTTCCCTATTACATTTGAGGCCTCATCAATTGTCCTATTTACCTCATCTACTACTGTATGCATATTTGGACTAAAATTATTGTTATAATAGTTGATTAGGAGCCAAACGCCTTCGTTTACCAGTTCCAAAATAAGGAGGTGAAAGTAAGGGCTAATAGCCTCAAATTTCTTTACTTTCATTTCCGAAGTGTTTGGGATTAGTGTTAGGAGCCCCCCCTTGGCTCTCCCTGATACTGATGAAACTGTGTTTGTTTGGAGGGAGCGATAGCCATTTATAAAAGTGTGTTCTGTTGCCCATGTCTCCTGGAAACACATGATATCTTGAGCTTCCCAAAGTTTTAGCCAGTCTGGATTATTCAGCTTGTTCGTAATACCTGCAATATTCCAGGACGTTATTTTAAATACATTGTTTTGCCCCTTGCTAATTTCATTAATTTCAGGGGTCAACTGAATATCACGGGGTATAGATTTCAATATGGCGAGCCCCTCATTTGAGGGCGAATGTAGTCAATCACATTGTTCCAGGTCGCTGAGAGGGGCAAATCTATTCTCAAGGGTTACCCCTGGGTTACCTATGTTGTATGGTACTTCGTCCCTCAATTGTCCCCCTCCCAGAAAAGCTCTAGTTTCTTTTGCCAACGTAAAAGAACGCCTAAAGAAAAACTCATAGGGTAGAGCTCTAATTTGTGTGCCTTTAGGTGGATGCCTGTGTAAATGACCTAGAAGAGATCTTGAAACATGGTAGTTGTTAAAATTTATGATCACACAGTCACCCTCCATTCTTTTCTTAGTCGCTCCCAGCTACTCCACCCTTCTGGCCATGATAATTTGGTTGGCCAGTGAAACACCCCGATTACCCCTACTAGATAATTGGCGGGACAGCCAATGCAGGGATTTATCCATTAATTGGGTAGTGGTTTCAACCTGATCCTCTCTCAAAATCGGGACATTTCCCAGGATCAATACTAGAGGGGCTGAGGCCTGTGAGAGGTGCAGAGACTGATATGCGTTAACGGGTCTCCCCATATTCAGTCTTTGCCGGCTAAAAAGAGGCTCCCTCCCTCCAACCCCCTGTACTAGCGGTCATGCTTTGGGAGCTGACTCATTTGGGATAATAGTGAGATGCGACTGAGGGGTAGTATCTCCACCCAGGTTCGGACGATGCTCAGTTGGGTGAGAAGGCGGCAATTGATGGTCGTGACGAGAGGTAGATACAGTGTTGCTTGCATTACCGACCATAAGTGGATGGTGCCCCTCATTATTAAACTCCCTTGGGCAGCCCCCCCCCCTTGAAGTGCTGAAGGCCCGAAGCTGCTCCAGGGCATGAGCATGGACATACACCTTGGTGGGTAGACGGTCTACCCAACCCCTCGATGTGCGACAACCTCTCCTCAATTTGAGATAGTTTGATTAACAGGGGGTTCAAAAGTACAGTGACCAATGTCTCTAGTCTCTTCCATGTATCATCATCACTCCCCCAGACAAACAAAGTAGCGGTATCGTCAATAACAGTGGAACGCAGGGTTGAGCTTAGGCCAGGTTCGATATCTCCGTTTCCTCTTTGTTTAATAGTTTGTATCTTTTGCTTTAGAGGGCCACCACCCCTTCTTCTTTTTACTGGAGGCTCGCTGTTAATATCTAATGAGGTGGTTGCAGCCTGGCCCCTTGTGACTATTTTTTATCTGGTTGTGGCTTCAACGGGACAAGAGGCAGATACAACCGGGGCCACGGGGGTGCAGGCGGCACTGAAGAGGCAGGCAAAGGCGCTGGGGGAGGAATCAGAGGGATGCTATCCACAGTTTTACAACCAAGGGAAGATCGCTTCTGGGCGAACAGGGAATCCATAGAGGGACGCATCTCTGTTAGTTCAATTGCGTGGGTCGAGACTGTCTCAGACCTCGTTAGAAAAGCATCTAATGTCCCTGCTTTTCCACCCCCCCGGTTGTTCACTATGTCCTTTGCGTGTAACCATTGTTCATACGATATGTTTTATGGAAGGAGCAATGTTAGATAGAACAGTACCTCAGAGTGAAGATCCTTAGAGTCCCACGATCCTGATGTCAGAGAGTTGGCCCAGCCCAGCCTCCTCCGGGCTCCACTGGGCGCCGCGGGCCGGCGTCTTCAATTTGAGGGCGTTGACGAGCGCTGGGAATCCTGGGCGTTGTAGTCCTCCTACGTGCAGTATTTGCCTTACAGGCATTGAGGAGAGCAGCGGGCCGCGAAAATCCCCCAAAGACACAGGGAGCGAATGTCAGAGCAACTACACCCACCGCGGGCCGGCGTCTTCAATTTGAGCGCGTTGACGAGCGCTGGGAATCCTGGGCGTTGTAGTCCCCCTCTGTGCAGTATCCGCCTTACAGGCAGTGGGGAGAGCAGCGGGCCGCGAAAATCCCCCAAAGACACAGGCTGTCACAGGGAGCAAATGTCAGAGCAACTACCCACAGAGGCAAATGTAGACTGTGCAGCTATAGGAATTAATCCATAGTTCTGATCCTCTGCTGTTGTCCCAACCTTTCAAGACGAAGGTAAAAACTTCTGCGGCTCTCCTTCTTAAAGCCAGGAATTAGGAACTGTCAAGACGTGATCAACTTTAGTTTAAATTATCAAGACAGCTTTAGACTTAGCAGTGCTGCATAGTTTTTTTTATTATGCTGCTATGATGCTCTCTAGGAAATAATTTAACAGAGCATTTCATGGATAGCTAGAACAATGAAAATTGTTGTTTTTTTAGCTTTTGATGGCACGACCACTTAGTTTTGGGTACCGGCACTTATTTTTCTGGAACAGAGAGCAAGAGACGGAAAAACAAACAAAGTAGAAAGAGGAAGGAAGAGAAAGGTGGAAACCCCATCATAAAGGGAGAACTCAGGAACCTGTAAGAGTGAGATAAAGGGGCAAGGAGAGCCTGGTAGTGGATTAAAGAGGCTTGAGGTGAATTCAAAACTATGCAGCCTTGGTATTCGGTGCGCAACATTTAATTGCACCGGCCAAGGGTTTCAGGTCAGAGCTTTTGGCACCAGCACTCATTCCATAACAAATTAAGCACTGGCTGCAGTGGATCTGGGACAGTGGGGGTACCTGCTGAGGAGGGGATGCTGGTGGGGGTAAAATGCTGTATGTTTTGGGGAGGGCACTGTAACAGATGCTTAACCCACCGAGTTACTTTCACCAGAGTAAGAATGGACCGTGTGGGGACAGAAATTTCCCTTGCATGGCTTAAAAGTGGGCACTCCTATCCTATGTTCAACTCCTGGCAATTCACTGAATGTCTCTGTAGGCTTTATGGTTGTTCCCCAGTGAACACAACAATAATGTGTGGTCTCAGAAGTCCTCCCTTCTACAAAGTGTGAGATCCCAGGGAATGCCTCTGAGATCATTAGAGGCAGTCAAAGTGTTCCACCTCATGGGGGGGGGGGGTGACTACTCTTCTCTCAGTGGTCGAAGGACACTATGACTGTGCCAGCATTGATTTATGGTGGGAGGTGCAGACCTTTTTACCTGCTGCCTTCAGTAGAAAGGTACCTACCACCTCCTCCTCTTAAAAGGTTCTGCTAGTCTCACATAACCAAGTCATTTGCTTCATGTGTGTGGGACATGGCTGGAGGGTGCAGTGCATGCACACTTTGTATGTGTGGTTAACATGAGTGTGGAGCATGTGAGTGCTTGGCTGACAGTGTCATAGAAATTCGTTTTGAAGATTCCTCTGTGAGAATAGCAAATTAACAGGGAGGTCTCAAAAACGAGGTTGCTCAGTTCTTTGCTTTACCATGCAGCAAGCTCTGGAATATTTTTCCTTTACCCCTTAAGTTTCACTTTAGATGGCTTACTAGATGGTGAGTGGAGATGACATATTCCCTCCTTTGTAGTTTTGACTCCTAAAACGTGTCAATCAATCAATCATCCATCAATCAGGATTTATAAAGCGCCGCTAACCACCCGATAGGGTATCCAGGCGCTTGCAGGCCCCGGAGGCCAAGGCACTCATAGCACCGCCAACCTCTTCCTGCTGACTCTCCTTAACAATGGTTGTGGCTGACCTGTCTGGAGGCAGTATATAGAAGTATAGGAACTGCCTGAAACCTGCTTTGGGAGACACCTTGTGGAAACCCCGGCTGGTATGCAGCGATCATGCAGGGGGGATCCAGAACATTGTAGAGGGCTGATTGATTAGCCTGTGAATGAATATTGGATAGTTGATCTATTTAGTGTACCAGGGAATGTAATTGACTTCAGAGAGGAACAACCCTCCAGTGTGGTTGCAGTGGCGGCTCCTCCGCTAAGGCGGAGGAGCGTCGCTCCACTGCCTTTGTTGTAATTTGGCAGCACTTAAGTTAAGCATTAGCCGAAGACATCCTGTATTCAGAGGCTAAATTGTCCGCTTTGTGGAATCCATTTTGTATTTCTGGCAGCCATTTTGGTTGCCATGTGCTGCCATGTGCTCGCCATGTGCTCTGTCCTACCTTCCTGTTAACTGCTCTTGAAATCTGCCTAGAGATGAGTTATATTTAGTTTCTTTTGCTTTGCACATGCTCAGTTGAGCTCGCAGCTGTCCATGCAGCTGTTCCGAGTTTATAAATGTCAGGATGTGTCTACTAGAAGTAGAAACTGTTAGCTCCACCCACTTGTCGACTGTGCATTTCTTGTATGACCTTATATGTACCTAAAACCAGCATTTGTGTTTGTACCGCCTTCATTTGAGCCCCTGTGTGGGTATAAAAGAACCAAGGTCCTTCCATTCAGTGTGCTACTTCATGCATTACCGAAGGGTGCTGTGTGAATGTAGCTCCACCTCATGAGGTTTAATAAACTCTGTCTTTTCTATTCCAGTTTCTGTGCCAACTTCTTCCTATTGGTCTGAGGACTCTGTGCAAGGAAGGGAGAACCCCTAAGCACTGGTAGGCCTTGTTGAGGCTCACCACTACAAATTGGCGCTTCCAACGTGGGGCTCATCGGCGACTCGGATGCCCGAAGGACTGGTCGAGACGAAGGATTGGAATCTCGCTTTTGGACGCGATCGCTGCCTGAGGAGACCCGAGTCTTGGCACCCATGGCGTTTTTCCTTTCTTTCTGATCTGACCATCCCGGCGGCGCCGGTCCTCGACTGAGATCTCTTCTGTTGATTCGCCGTGCAGTGACCATTTGGTCGATTTGAGAACTTGGCAGTTGGAACCTGGACACCATTTGATTGGTAAGAGCCGCTTTGCGGCACTTGCTGTTGGTTTGATGCCTTTGATTGGTAAGGTAGTTTAGTAACACTTACTGTGGCTTTGTTTGTATGATTGGCCAATTTTGGAATCTGTTTTGTAATTATATATGTATTGCAATACATATAGGCAGGTAATGAGGAGATTTTTCTCTAACTTTGAAAACTTGAACGGCACACATTGTGTTAAGTGTCACTTGGAGTATAATATTATATATGCTATAATATTTTTGGCATGCCTGCTTCTAGCACACTTCGTAGAAAGTGTTGCTGTTTTGGAGGTACCAATATAGGTACTCAGCTGACTCCCCTCAGAGGGGATACCTAAATAGGTTTAGGTATAGTAAAAAGATATTTCTTTCTTGGTGACTAAGTACCCCATGGAACTAAATATGTACATAAAACGGATCCTGATAACATGGAGCAGTCTTTTGGGCTGTTTTGGTTCAGTCTTTTGGACTACTTTTGAGAGCTCTTCTTGTAAATATGACTTACAATTAGTATTTACAAATAGTTTGGTTTTGCGTACAGTCTGTAGGCTATCTCTTGTTTTTGCCCTAAGTGTTGATTTGTGGGTTAATTGTTTTTTTGTTGTATGTGGTTCTGGACTGACATGCTTGAAAGTACTTGTTTCAGTAAAGTAGACTATGTTTTTGTGTAAGAATGGCTAGCCTTAAGCGCGCTGTGTTGTGTGTTATGAGTGTATGACCCCTTTCTGAAAATGTCTGGAATGAGCTAAATTTGGTTTTTGTTGTCATTCTTTTATGCAAATGTCATTTAAAAACTACATTTTTTTAAATTCAGGGAATGAATAATGTAACATATGCTAAATAGCTGCACACTACCATTAAAATTGATAAAGTAAGAAACTATAGATATGTGCAAATTGCCACACTGGTACAGATAAATCAGAATTTACATTCAATAGGAATAAAATAGGCCTCATAGAAAGGTAGGAAAAACAAATTTGTGTGCTTTCACACAATTAGGACTAAAATGAAAAATGTTACAGTATTATCCTTATATATTAATATTGAAAAGCATTCACATCATCTGAGTGAATTGGTTGTTGCTGAAATAAACACCACATTACAGAACGATAGATTTGTGCTGGCTTGAAAGGCGTGAGATGTTGACGCCTGCTGGTCAGAACACAGCTGTGTCAACAACACATGGCTATTCTTGGTCCCAAGCCATAAGGAAACTGCCGAGTCAACTAGATTTTAAGTTAGTGTAAACATGGTTTGAAAACGTACATTAAAAACTGCTGATTTTATAAGTCAGAAAAGACAGTTTCATTATTTTGGATAACAGAGAAAAGATTAAAAGGGATTTCCTTTCTTAATGCCTCTTTAACAAGCACATCCGTGGTTCTGATGTTAAATGATTACTGTCCTTTAAAAGTGACGCTGACTTTTCATGTTTCAGTAAGGCTTTTGTGCTTCGTATTATAAATAAATACATTTAAAGGTGATAGGAAAGAAATGAGGCTTGCTTTTCATATGTGGAACCATCAAAAGGGTTTGTGATCATTATTTAAAAAAAAAAAAGGAGAATTTTGATTATATGAAGAAAAAAATGTTTATTAAAAATAATTGCCCTAAAATTGTTTTTGATCTTTTGTAATGTCTGATAATCATACTGTGAATAATATATAGCTCCTAGCATCAAAGTTGGATTTAAGTAGCACTTTACCATGATGTGCGGAGTGCAATGTGAAATTTCACTTTATCCAGGCATATAAAAACTTTTTTAAGGGTGTACCTTATACATTTCTGATCCCCCATCTCTGGGATATCTAGAGGACACCCTGGGGATCCCTAATATGCCGCAATATTGTAGGTTATTCATTTTTAAGTGCCCCTACCACCAAAGTCGAAATTGGGACAAATTCACTATTTAAAAGTAGTTCTGCCAAGCAGAGCAGCTTTCACACTGCTCTTAGGCTTCAGTAAATGCACACATTTAAGTATAACACAAATAGCTGACCTCTAACCTGCTAGAATGCACACCATACACTGCACTGCACCTGTTTTCAGGTTTTCCTACTGTCAAAATGGGGGAAGGAGGTTAGCTCCTGGGCAAATTAAGGGTAGGCTAATTTATGTTTTCTCTCTTCTTTTTCTCACTCTCTCATGAGTCTGTCTAAGCTGTCTAGGAAATGGCCATGAGACATTTAATTGGCTATTCAGTAATACTGTTTTAAAATTGTTAGAATTAATAAAATGATGAAAAATATACTATGTTACTGCCCATCCTGTATGAAAGAATGAGTAGAACAGATTGATGTTCCCTTATTTGATCTTTAAAGGGAACTGTATAGTGGGGGTTTCTGTTCAAAAATCTCAGGTGGCAATACCATTATTGTTTATGTTATTCTCATGTTCTATACAGTTTTGCAAGGGCATTGCTAGTCTTTTATTAGCTAGTCTGTGTAATTGAGCTGACAGCCCTTATTAGAACTGGAGATAGGGTTTTTTTCCTTTTGAAAATGATGTTGTATAGTTCGGATCGTGAAAAGTAGAATGCAGGAAAGACGCCCATGTGATCCTAAGCAAACATTTTGAAGGGAAATATTGTTTTATAGGAGTTTGTTTGTCACAACATGTTCTGCTGGAGAAATTTATGTACCCACTATCTTGAGTTTTTTTTTAAAGTTATTTATGAAATAAGAATCCCTGTTAAATTAGCAGTTTTAGATTTTTCCGCTGCGCCTATAACATGAAAGCATGGTCCTAAGCATAAAATGTAGGTGTCTTTATGTAAGAGAAAGTATTTTAGAAGTGTCTGCAGTCCTGTACAAGTAATGCAAGGTTCATAAGTAGAAGTGTAGGAAAAGTTCCTTTTTCTTGAGGTTCTTCAGATGAATAATATAGGAATGCACAAATGTAAGGATTTGGAGTATGTCTGTATTGTTTTTCTTTTTTCCTCAGAATTTAGTAAATGAACACAGACTTCCTTGGTTGCTTGGGATTGGGTGACGTATTACTCTTGTCAGTTCACCAAAAAGTTCCTTTTATACTTGCCAATAGGTCTAGGGTGTTTATTTTTTAATTCTCAGATAGATTAAGTGGTTCTTGGGTGCCTTGCTAATGAATGGGGCATCCCAAGACTAAGGAAGTATTCTGAGACTATCCTCTCTGTTGATAGATTATTTTTGTGCCTTGTCTAAAGACCTTTTGTTCTGCCCACCAATAGATATTTGCTGCCCTACAACCATTGCCAGAGGGGCCCGGACATCAGATCCAGCCTGGGAGTCAGCACCAGTCCAGCTTGGAGTCAAGATAAAGGGAACCAGCACAGGCGTTGCTGGCAACTAGGACCTCAGTGAAGGCCGGAAGCACTGGGACGTGAAGTGTGTACCCCTGCCACTGTCTTGGGCGAAAGACGGGGTCACAAATCAGGATGAAGAAATCTTTCTGTGGATCCAGTTTTTGATGCCCAGCTGAGAGAGTCACAGACCGATAAGGACGGCAAGGAGGCTTTTGCTTGAGGTGACCCCTTTGAAACAAGGGTTGCTTCAGGCCTTGAGTCCTGGTCCCAAAGTGAATGCAAGTCTGCGTCTCTGTTTGTTGATCAAGGGATGCCTGAGCATACTGGCTACACTCTGTGGCCCCAACAAAAGAGCAGTGCGCCAGCGGAGCAATACAGGAGTTAAGGAAGGATTCTGAGTTTAGGGTACAGGTGCTGTACCCTTGGTGCCTGTTAGATTAAAGTGAAGAAAACTGATGCACTGCCTGAGACACTGGACAGGATCATTGAAAGACTTTTTCTTCTCAAACTGGGCCGTGATTCTTGAGTTGCGAGTTGTGCAGCTCCACCGTGGGAACAACAAGAGCCTGCCTGTGAGGCTCAAACGGACACAGGGAGAAGACTCCCTCTGGCTGGTTGTACAGCGGCTACAATTACGCAAGGACTCTTTTTTTTGTTAGTAATGTACCCCTTTGATCGTCCCATTTTTGAGGGGGATCAGCCCTGCATTAGTGTAGTGACACCCGCCTTGGCCCATGGTGAAGAAATCAACGGCTACCCAGGGAGAAGAGCTCCAACGATTGTTTTCAACAAGTTTTTAGAAAGATCAATCATTACTGTTGCTGAAATGAATAACAAAAGAATCATTTGTGCTGTAGGGTTTGTTGTTGCTATGGTGGCTATGGCAGCAATTACGTGGTACATCGAGAAGGTGGCTCCTGTTCGACAGCTTTTTGTTGCCACTACGCCAGTACCAGTGGAACACTACTACTTCACTCTTCCCTACCATGAGCAGAAGCATCGACAATCCTATCTAAACAATACCTTTATCCAGATGTTGCACCATACTCACAATGTTACAAATACTACCAACTGTTGGGTGTGTGGGATGAGACCTGCACATCAAAAGAAAGGAGGAACACCTTTATTCCTCTTCCATTTTCTCACAATGGTTCTTGTCAAGCTTGGTATGTGCTTTTGTTTGCATCTAGAAAGCCTTCAGTAGGTGGGATTATTTTTCAACTTAATAAAGTGTGTTATCAAAATAAAGAAGTATATCCACAAGCCAAAGGGACTAAATGGGAATGGGAAGAGTATCAACCGGACAATATTTCAACACCATAGGCCTTCACAAATGTGAGAATAATAAAGAACATTGGACCTTTTGTGATTTCTGTGACAAAAACTAAAGCAGATTTGTGTATCTGTAGTGTTGGAAGAATTCCAATGGGGAGGAGCGAGTGTACTGTAATCCTGACCATTGAAGGTGCCAATAACAGCACTTTTTTCAACCTCGCATAATACGTATTTTGTGTGTGGAAATAACGGATATTATCAATTACCTGCTGGGTGGTCAGGAATCTGCTATGTATCTTTTCTGTTGCCCCCTGTGTTTCTGGCACCTGCATTATATCACCGTGATTTTAAACTGTACAATGATATTTCCAAAAACAGAAATAAGAGGACAATAAGTATGGATGAAGTTGACCAAACCGACACTACCCTACAACAATATGTTGATTTCAACTTGGGCTTATTTTTCTTTGTGGGTGCTGCATTGAACAGTAGAAAGATCAGGCGCTTAACTCGTGTTGTGGAAGCTGTTAGCAATCAGACAGCTATGGCACTTGGGAACATTACAGAGGAACTACAGATTGCAAGGATTGTAGCACTCCAGAATAGGATGGTGTTAGACGTGATTTTGGCTGATCGAGGTGGTGCATGTCGCATCATCGGTAGCAGCTGTTGCGTATTCATACCGGATCACTCACCTTCAGTATATGACGCAATATCAAAACTGCATAAGATTGCTGCAGAAATTCATTCAGAGACTGGTACTTGGACTTTTACTGGATGGTTTTGGACTCTTGTTTCTGCTTGGGGCTGGAAGCTACTGACTATCCTGTGTGTAATAATTATGATACTTTTTACATGCTGTGTATGTATCCAATGTGGTCCAATGCTTTGCTCCATTTGCATCTCTGCTTGTATACCTGCCAAAAGGAACGTTGCTGAAACAAAGGCCCAACAAATGTTGAATAAAGAGGTGGCCGAAATAATGTTAATAGATTACGGGATGAATATTTAGATTACCCCAGATAAACGAATGTCTTCAGCTAATGCTGAAAGGGTCGTCTGTTGTAATTTGGCAGCTTTTAAGTTAAGCATTAGCCGAAGACATCCTGTATTCAGAGGCTAAATTGTCCGCTTTGTGGAATCCATTTTGTATTTCTGGCAGCCATTTTGGTTGCCATGTGCTGCCATGTGTTCGCCATGTGCTCTGTCCTACCTTCCTGTTAACTGATCTTGAAATCTGCCTAGAGACGAGTTATATTTAGTTTCTTTTGCTTTGCACATGCTCAGTTGAGCTCGCAGCTGTCCATGCAGCTGTTCCGAGTTTATAAATGTCAGGATGTGTCTACTAGAAGTAGAAACTGTTAGCTCCACCCACTTGTCGACTGTGCATTTCTTGTATGACCTTATATGTACCTAAAAGCAGCATTTGTGTTTGTACCGCCTTCATTTGAGCCCCTGTGTGGGTATAAAAGGACCAAGGTCCTTCCATTCAGTGTGCTACTTCATGCATTACCGAAGGGTGCTGTGTGAATGTAGCTCCACCTCATGAGGTTTAATAAACTCTGTCTTTTCTATTCCAGTTTCTGTGCCAACTTCTTCCTATTGGTCTGAGGACTCTGTGCAAGGAAGGGAGAACCCCTAAGCACTGGTAGGCCTTGTTGAGGCTCACCACTACACCTTCGAGCAGGAAAAGAAAGGAAAAAATAAAATGATAATAACATAATGGTATTATCATTTTATGTTGTCCTCCTGCTGCGGCAGCTTGCATGAGGGGGCGGGCTGCAGAGAAGGGTAGGAGTGGTAGAACCCTCCTTAAGTGCGCAATGACTGTTCGGTCAGCCCTCTTGGGCCGCCCAAAACAGTCATGCGCACTGTTCCTGTCCTCCATGCAGGCTGCATTACAGCCTGCATGGAGAACATGCCCACCCCTACAGACCCTGGTGCTCAGACAATCACAACGCTGCATTGCAGCGTTTTGATTGGTCAGGGGAGCCTGTGTGCCGGGTGCTTCCTGTTCCTGGAGTCGACGAGAGCAGGATCAGAGACGTGGGTCCCGCCAGGAAGGTAAGTGTTGTTTTTTTTAATTGTGACCCACGTGCCCCCCTAACTCCCCCTGTGCCCGCCCCGCAACCCGCGAGCCGTGCCAGGTGCCACTGTGTGGTTGAGAAGACTTCTGAGTGCTAGGGCTACTATGTTTTCTAGTGAGCTCCCCTGCCAGGTTAGGACCTGACCCCGAGGTCCTCCATCCTGCTAGAAGTGGTGCCTGTGGCTGTTTTGAAGGGAGGAGCTTCTCTTCCTGTGAATGGTATGCTGAAGAGTGCCCATGCAGAAGGTGTCTGCCAAGAGCAGGAGACCACAGCCTAGTTGCTTGGAGTAGAAATTCTACAGGAGAGACTACAAGCCAGCATCACCATCTCCTCTGAGAGTGGCCTAGGGGAAGGATAGGCACCTGTAAGTGACCACTGTCACCCCTCCATATCCATGACCTACAGTGTGCCCCCTCCTGCCCCACACGGGACCTCAATACAACTTGGTCCTCCTTTTTATCTGCTAGGCAAGGTTTGCTGAACAGAACACCACAAACTGCATAAACACATGAGCAGGGGTTGCAGAAATATGAGACTTTTACGATCCCAACTTATGTGAGTCCTTTGTGCTTCCTGTATGTGTCCCTGACTCCGCTGGTCCCGCCAAATTTGTGACAGCGTTCGGTAGTTTTATAGTTATTGCCCACTTTCAGGTTCACTGTCACAGCCTGGGGATATGAGTGTGCATGCAGTGGCAGCGGGGGGGTGGCCACCATAGGTGCAGCAGGGGCTAGGGCTCTGGTGCCCCGAGCCCTAAGGAGCCCACTGAACCCAGATAATTGCTGAATTTTACTAACCCAACAGCGGTAAAGGGGCTATTTTCCTTGCCTGCACCAGGTCCCATACTATCCTTGCTATGTAATCAGCTGTAATCCTCTATCGAACTCCCATATGCCCCCCCTAAATGACTGTATGACAGAGGCACACATGGCTAAACCATGTGTGCCTCTACAACGCAGCCCGAACGACGAATGTGTCTGAACAACGCATTTCATTACCAAGCATGCCTTTACGATGCATGCCTTTACCAAGCAATTTCTTGGTTAAGGGAAGTGTGGTAAAATCACAGCCCAGCCCCTCTGCCCTGAGCCATAAATCCCTGGCCCCTGCCCTATAAACAACGCCGGCTCTCCCCTGAGCCCTAAAAACTACCCCCATCCCTAAAACCTAAAACGACCCCGACCCCCACCGCCCTGAGCCCTTATTCCCTGTTCTCTGCCCTAAAAACAACCCAACCCCCCCCTGAAAACTACCCCAGCCCTAAAACCTAAAACTACCCCGAGCCCCCCCCCGCCTTTAGCCCTAAAACCCGGCCCTATAAAAAACCCCGACCCCCGAGCCCTAAAAACTACCCCATCCCTAAAACTACCCCCCAGCTCCCCCAAACCCAGCCCCAGCCCCTCTTACCTGTCCATGTCGAGCTTTCTGTTCAGACGCTTCCTGTTCCAGATATCTAGACCGCGCACTGCTTAACCACGCATATGTGTGGTTAAGGCAAGCGTGGTTGCACTTGTGGGGAAACGGCACGCATGACTCTGACCGTATTTTAAAGGCTGTTTCTCCCCCTAAACTTGTGTGGTAGTGTGACCATTCAGCAACTTAGACCAAATCTTGGTCTGGCTCTTTTTGTCTTTGGTAACAGGCTTCTGCTTTGTTCTGGATCTAAGGAGGAACCGGGAGCAGTCCAAAACTTGGCTAGTAATGGGCTAGTCATGCGATGTTTAAGGTAATGTGTGCAAACTCTCATCTCCTGTGCCACACCCTAAGGGAGCCTGACTGATCCAGTATGAAGGAGGTCCTCTATGATAATGTGCTGATTTCTGTAGGTGGGGTTGTTATTTTGTGAAATGTTTGCGTCAAGTGCTGTAGCCAGGGACTGGTGCGCTGTGTTCACCCCTAACACATCATTTTCTGGTCCAGAAGGAGCCACCAGAGGTATCTGGATATTCTTTTATAATGTGCATTTTTATTTTTGTGTGCAGTATTTAGCGGTGTGCATCTGACAGTACTTTTTAAGTAAAAGCACTCTGTAGACCTTGAGTTTGTGTAATCCCGTACTTTACTGAGTTGTAACTTCGTTGCCCACACCACCTCCAAGGGAGCCTTGGACTGCTCAGCTTTGATACCCCGAGGGTCAAGGGCTAAAGGGGTACACTTTGTGCTCAGTTTTGGATTCCTTAGTAAGGTGGCTTCGTGACTCCAGAGATAAAGGATTCAAATTGTTACAATTAGAGTCAAGCAATCCCTGATTGGCCTGCGCCCGCCCATTCCCCCCCCCCCCCAACCAAAAGACAAACAGACTGCCTCTAATTTAGGATATTTATGCCATTCCAGCATCACCCCTCACACTCTTACCTCTGTCTACCACACATAAAGGTCTCAGTTCTGCAACCTCTTTTGTTAAAATAAAGATTCGTAAAATGTTACTACAAAGACTCCTCTGCCAATGAAATACTGGCAGAGGTCGCTCATTTTGTTACAAACACAACAATTGCATACTCAGGGTTTGCAACTGCCATCTCCTAATACTGCAAATCACCCCTGGGAATGGTACGTAGTTAATAAAGCTCACAATGATGAAAGGCCGATTGGTCCTGCCACAGGGATTCAAACCTGCGGTGGCATGCTGGTCACCTGCAGATGTGAGCGCTAAGAGCTTAACACAATGGCCTGTGCATGAAGCCTTAAGGAATATTCTGGAGACCAGAGATTCAACACACTAGCAACACATGAAAACCCTCATGGATTGCATGTGCGAAGCAGGGGCATAGCAAACGTGATGCAAACAAGGCAATGCCTCCCCCGCCTCCCCTCTTCCTACCGCCCTTAATCCCTTTTGGGTAGGAAAAGACAATCATATTGGGTTGAAAGAGGACCCTCGCTATCTGGGCCCCGGTGACGCAGCACTAAAGACAGCTACGCCTCTTGCGCGAGGATCCATTGATGTATGTGTGTGCAAGCCAGCTTCAGCAGCCGCGCTGGGGGGAAAGCAAAGCACGCTGCTGCCACCATGGACAGCAGCGTTTCAGAGCGCCACAGGGTTTGAAATCTGAGCTTCTGAAAGTCAAACAACACTGGAGGCGGGCTGACAAACTGCGCGTGCGCGACGGGCAGCGGGCTCGGAATGGTGACTGAGGGCACTTATTAAAACTCAAAAACTGCGGCGGAAACACCCGTGGTGGAGCCGTGCAGCTTTGTAAAGAAAATCTGAAGTTTTATTTAGTCGAAGATAGTTCTTCACGGTGAGAAGCTACTTTGCGATTTTCTCAGGAGAGAAAAAAACTAAGGGCCATATTAAGAACAGCGATAACATTATCGCCGCTTTTAATGTTATCGCCGTTCTTGATAATATGGCCCTAAGTTAAAAAAATATATATATATTTATCACTTTTGTTACAGAGATTCCCTCGTTTTCACGAGGATATGGGCCACGACTTTCTTGTGAGCTGCTTATTTTTACCCTTGTTGCAAATACGTTACAGTAAGTAATACGTTGGCTGACGACAGCAGCTCAGGATTACTGGGGACACGTCTAAAAATACTTCATTCAGTAAGGTGTAGTTTTTATTGAGATTCATTGATAGTAGTTTTCGTGATTTACTTGAGGAAAACAGATCATAAGTTCTTGACGCAACCAGCACCACAGTTCGTTCTTCGGGGTTGCTGTTTCACTGTTTTCTCTTGAAATATGCCCGTTGCCTCGAGAAAGTGGCCTACGTCTTTTTGAGGAAAATAACTCCCGGTTTCGGCACTGAAATTGTATGATGTACCCATAAAGCCATGCAATATTCAAATCTGCCCCAAACATCATAGCCACAGCAATCTTAACTCTTAAGGCGAAGATCACTGGTCGGTGCACATTCTGGTGCAAAACGGCCTTGCACCGGCACGTATTGTAATTCGTCCACGTCTTTTCAAAGCAGGATGACTTAGACCATGGGTACTCACAAACTTTCTCCCGGGGGGGCCAAATTTACAGTGTGGTTTGTGGCCGAGGGCGGCACCGGTGGGGGCGGGGTCAGTGGGTGGGGGGGCGGGGCTAGAGCCACACAAAAAAACTGTGACCATGAGGTTGAACAAAGGCCCCTGCAGCGGATGCCTTCGTCCACTGAGCCACCAGACCCTGCATACACACATCTCTCTCTCTCTCTCTCTCTCTCTCTCTCTCCCTCTCTCTCTCCCTCCCTCTCTCTCTGTCTCCCTCCCTCTATCTCTCTCCCTCTCTCTCTCCCTCTGTCTCACTCACTGTCTGTCTCCCTCTCTCTCTGTCTCCCTCCCTCTCTCTGTCTCCCTCCCTCTCTCTGTCTCCCTCTCTCTGTCTCCCTCCCTCTCTCTCCCTCTCTCTCCCTCCCTCTCTCTCCCTCTCTCTCCCTCCCTCTGTCTCCCTCCCTCTGTCTCCCTCCCTCTGTCTCCCTCTCTCTCCCTCTGTCTCCCTCCCTCTGTCTCCCTCCGTCTGTCTCCCTCTGTCTGTCTCCCTCCCTCTCTCTCTCTGTCTCCCTCCCTCTCTCTCTCTGTCTCCCTCCCCCTCTCTCTCTCTCTCTCTCTCTCCCTCTCTCTATCTGTCTCCCTCTGTCTCCCTCTCTCTCCCTCTGCCTCCCTCTCTCTCCCTCTGTCTCCCTCTCTCTCCCTCTCCCTCCCTCTCTCTGTCTCCCTCTCTGTCTCCCTCTCTGTCTCCCTCTCTCTGTCTCCCTCTCTCTGTCTCCCTCTCTGTCTCCCTCTCTCTGTCTCCCTCTCTGTCTCCCTCTTTCTGTCTCCCTCCCTCTTTCTGTCTCCCTCCCTCTCTCTGTCTCCCTCCCTCTCTCTGTCTCCCTCTCCCTCCCTCCCTCTCCCTCCCTCCGTCTCCCTCCGTCTGTCTCCCTCCGTCTGTCGCCCTCTGTCTGTCGCCCTCCTCCCTCTGTCTGTCTCCCTCTGTCTGTCTCCCTCTCTCTCTGTCTCCCTCTCTCTCTGTCTCCCTCTGTCTGTCTCTCTCCCTCTGTCTCTCTCCCTCTCTCTGTCTCCCTCTCTCTCCCTCTCTCTCTGTCTCCCTCTCTCTCTGTCTCCCTCTCTCTCCGTCTCCCTCTGTCTCCCTCTCCATCTCTCTGCCACTCTGTCTCTGTCTGTCTCTGCCTCTATCTGTCTGTCTGTCCCTGTCTCTGCCTCTATCTGTCTCTGTCTGTCCCTGTCTCTGTCTGTCCCTGTCTGTCCCTGTCTCTGTCTCCCTCCCTCTGTCTCCCTCTCCGTCTCTCTGTCTCTGCCTCTATCTGTCTGGCCCTGTCCCTGTGTCTGCCTCTATCTGTCTCTGTCTGTCCCTGTCTCGGTCTGTCCCTGTCTCTGTCTGTCCCTGCCTCTATCTGTCCCTGCCTCTATCTGTCCCTGCCTCTATCTGTCCCTGCCTCTATCTGTCCCTGCCTCTGTCTCTCTCTCTGTCTCTATCGCTGTCTGTCCCTGTCTGTCTCTGCCTCTGTCTCTGCCTCTGTCTCTGCCTCTGTCTCTGTCTGTCCCTGCCTCTATCTCTCTCTCTGTCTCTATCGCTGTCTGTCTCTGTCTGTCTCTGTCTCGGTCTGTCTCTGCCTCTATCTGTCTCTGCCTCTGTCTCTGTCAGTCTGTCCCTGTCTCTGCCTCTATCTGTCTCTGCCTCTATCTCTCTCTATGTCTCTCTCTCTGTCTCTATCGCTGTCTGTCTATCTCTGTCTCTATCTCTATCTGTTTCTATCTCTATCTGTCTCGGGCAGTGCACACGTACTGTGTCTACACGTCCCCGTCACCAGCCCCCACTTCCCCTCTCCCTGTGTAATGTAAAAGCCAGCTCGTTTTCTCCTGGAAAAGACCACTTTCAGCTTCAGCCTCCCCCCCTCGTGTGTGTCAGCCCGGGCTGAGACAGCTTCCCGGGCACACACAGCCGCACCCCAGTACTTCACAGGTCTTTAAAAGACCATTTACTTGTTAACGAGGCTTTGTTGTATTTTGCCTCTTCTTAGCCCCTGCATCTCCACTCTGACTATCCTGGAATCGCCCGGCCCCCATAGAGCAGAGTGAGTCCGCGCTGCAAACACAGGTACGATGTCTGCAAGGTCCGCGGCCCGCCAAGGAAGGCTTGCCGGGCCGCTGGCGGCCCGCGGGCCGTACTATGAGTACCCGTGACTTAGACGGTACGCGAGGAAGCAAGAAAAACATTTTTATAATAAGGACTTGATTTAACCTCTGTGCAAAGCTGACAGCCAGAACTTTTTGAATGAAACTTATAGTAGCTTGGAAAAATAGTCACATTTCCTCAACATTATTCAAGTGCTAAAATAACAAGAAAATAACTTCCAAAATGAATGCATTGCACATAATGTACCAATAAAAAGTAATTTTGGTGTGTTAAAGATACGTGATAGCCCAAACAGATAGCATAGGACGCTATATCTGTATACCCAGAGCTAAGCTTGTACCTTGAAGCCACCATTAGCCCCCCAACCACCCTCCACCCCCCCCCCCCACACAAGGGTTCGAGGGCCTCGGGTTGTCTAGGTCTACCTTTATAACACATCGATTCTGCACCGTAAAATAAATAATTTCCCCATTTGGGGGCATATTAACAATGCAGCAATAAAAAATTATCGCCGCATTTGCGGCCGTTTTCGGCCGAAAAGCGGCGATAATTATATCGCCTTATCAGCAAAGACACGCTATCGCGTGTTTTGCTGATTTTGCTCCCGTTTCCAGCACGCCTAACTTCGCATCGCTAATGAGATGCAAAGTAGGTGTGTATGTGGAAACAACATGGGTAAATATCGCGAAGGCAGCTTCGCTATATTTACAATGCGGGGAAGCGATTATTTTAATCGCGTTAAGTATGCCTTAACGCAGGAATTTAACGTCTGTTAAATTCCTGACTAAGGCATACTTAACATGGGGGGTGGATTCTGTGGCTAAGACCACAGGCCCTATCATCTAGGATATCGCCGTTTTCCACCATGGAAAACGGCGATATCCACGCTATCTCTGGAATTTTATCGTCTCGGCGATGCGCGTTGTTGATAACGCGCTAACCGGGCGATAAATTGCAGAGATAGCCGGCGATAAATATGCAAGCGCTAAGCGCGCTTTGCGATATTTATCGCCGGGCCTTGTTAATATGCCCCTTGGTTATTTCATTTTTTCGCCATATTTTTGGCGTATCTCTGTCATTTATAATAGCAACCCAGAACATCAGTGGGAAGTATCGGTTGGTAAGTGGTTCACTAAAGTGCCCGTTATCCATCTGCAAGAAAACACTTCAGAAGACTTGCGCAGCACGCGTAAAAAAGTACAAATATCTAGTGCCCACACAAGCAAGTTAAACGCTTCTTTGACATTTGCTGCCAGTAGGTGTCGGTATTTTAAATAAGCAGTCTTCTTTCTTGAGAACTATGGGGCATATTATCAAGCGGCAGCGATAGTTATCGCTGGCCGCGCTTAGCGCAAATTTTCTTATCGCTGGAATTTATCGCCATGCATTAACAACGCATAGTGCAATGGCGATAAATATTCCAGCGATAGCGGGGGAAATGGGCCAACATCGTTGAAAAAGCAGCGATGTTGCATGAAAAACGGCGATAACCTTGCTGATACGACCCTGTGGTCGTATCACCATAATCCACCCCCCATGTAATGTATACATAAGTCATGATTTTTGCAGACGTTAGAAAGCAGCGTTAATGCCGAGTTAGCGCGAATATGATTATCGCTTCGCCGGACGGGGCCTCGTAAATATCGCGATGCCCCATTAGCGATATTATTCCATGATGTTTTGTGAGGCACGCCTCCTTTGCATCTCATTAACGATGCGATGCGAGGCGTGCCGTAAACGGGCGCTAAGTCATTGAAACACGCGCTAGCGTGTCCTTGTAAATAATGCGATAAAATTATCGCCGCCTTTCGCCCGAAAACGGACGCTAAAGCGGCGAAAATTGTATTGCCAGCCCTTGATAATATGCCCCTATGTTTCCCGTGATCACTCAGACGCCACTCCATATCCTGCTACCTTTTCTCCAGTTGTCACTGTCAGTGCTTAATTTGTAAAAAAATAAATAAGTGCAAGGGCTCTCTTCAGGAGGCCACTGCAGTTTGCACCACACATTGCCCCTGCCCTGCTGCTAATGATTGTAACAACACAACTACTAACCATCACACTCCTACAAGTTTGACAATTCGGACTATTTCAGGCCCCCAAAGCTATACGAGTGGTTTGGGCGGCCGGTAATAGTAATTTTTAATGTATATTGAATTAATAATTAACTGTTTTTGTGGCCATCTCTAAATTAATCAGACAGCAGCACCTTGTGCCAGACTGTCCCAAGCACCAGTGTTGACAAGTAAGTGCCGGTGCCAAGCACCGGAAACCACCAGCTCAAATTAAGCACTGGTCACGGTCATGATCGCACAGACAAAATATAAACACTGTGGTCACACTAAATGACTGTTTCACTGGCGCTAGCATTCCTGTGTCAAAACACACACTTTTGCGAACACAGGCTGATTTATTTTGAATGACTGTACTGAGCTTGAACACTTTTTCAAATAGTGTGACGATACTAAGCAAAGAATCATAATCCAACTGTATGCAGGTAGGTATAAAACGTATTTTTTTTTTATAGGAACATAGATTTCGTGCCTGGCCTCTATTAGTATCAAAGCGATACCAAAGGGGATGATGGACGGAGCGTTTGAGCTAATCAAACACTCACCCTCAGTCAACTGATCTGGGTTTAATCCATCATCATTCTTTAGCTCACTCCACCACCCCAGTTCAGACATGGCCATATGCAAATCAGTCTGACCCTGTGCCTCATGGGAACAGTCCAGCCCGAACTGCCAAGCCATGTCTTCCCTGGACCGGAAACAAGCATCCTGGGACCGGTTTCTGGCTATTCAGCCGTCATCAGCCAGGCTAGCTTGAATCCAGTGGCAAAGTGAGCAAGGGACCCACGTCTGGGCATACCCCGCCAACTTAGGGCGAACAAAGCGATACCAAAGGGGATGATGGACGGAGCGTTTGAGCTAATCAAACCCTCACCCCCAGTCAACTGATCTGGGTTTAATCCATCATCATTCTTTAGCTCACTCCACCACCCCAGTTCAGACATGGCCATATGCAAATCAGTCTGACCCTGTGCCTCATGGGAACAGTCCAGCCCGAACTGCCAAGCCATGTCTTCCCTGGACCGGAAATATTAGTATCACACATGTACACATTAAAGATATAATAGATTTGCAACCGAATGTGTACACTTAGGGGCAGATTTACAAGCCCCTTGCGACATCTTTACAACACCGTTGCGTCACTTCTGTGACGTAGCGGCGTCGTAAACAATGCGCCACTATGCAACATATTTACAACGTGACGCATCTACGGAGATGCGTGACGCATCTCCGTAGATGCGTCACGTTGTAAATATGTCGCAGGGCTTTACAACGTGACGTTTTAAAGCCCTGCGCTACATTATACCTGCGTCAGGTATAATGTATGCAGGGTGGGCGTTCCGTCGCAAGGAAGCCTCGTAAAAGTAACGCAGTGAAATCTACAAGATTTCACTGAGTCACTTTTACCACCCCGCTGCATCAAAACCTTACACCTGCTTGTAGCAGGCGTAAGGAGTGACGCAGCAAAGCAAGTATAGGCCGCCCCTGAGCAGTGCTGGAGTTGCGTCGCACTTGCGACACAACTCCAGCACTGCGTCACCGTTACGCCGACAGATGCGTCACCCATCTGTCTATCCTTGCGCCACGGTGCGACGCATTGTAAATGCGGCGCATCCATGGTGGCGCAAGGCTATTTTTCCGTCACGCACAATAACTGGCGCATCCCTGCTAATATGCAGGGATGCGCCAGTTATTGTAAATCTGCCCCTTAGTTTTTGTAGCATCGACGTCAAAGTTAGTTTAGTACTTTAACTTTTTTTACTTTTATGATAGCAATTAAGTAACACCTATAAACCAATAAACATACTTCCCATTTAATGGCGTTTCCATGACATCACAACTGTCCACTTATAATATAATATAGCTACTGTGACATCACACATACCTCCAAGCAACCCATGCAGAATTGAAGTATTGGGACTCTAGGAATCAGAAGGGCACGCCTGCTGTTGAAATAACCCCCATGAACCCCTTTACAGTTGCTCCTCTGCACTTCTCACTACTCTGCCACACTCCTCCAACATTTCAACTTCGCACCAGGAACTACATTGCTCCTCTATTATCCGAATTAAATGCACTTAGGCAACAACAAAAAAGCCAGGTGTGTAAACCCTTGTAACTACGCTGGACACATTGCAGGCACAGCCACTCTTTCTGGTAGCAAAAGACAACTTTTCTAAACATTTCCACATTTTCTTCAGGTTTCAACTGCATACTGGCCTTTAAAAGCAATGATGTGGACATAAACACTAGAGTACTTTTGTTTCATCCATGACTTCTCACTTTCCTACAATGCCCTTTTAGGCTACATCTGGTGATGTATTATTCTGTATATTCCACAGACTATAACACAAAAGTGTGTTTTGAAATGTATATACAGTTGAAAGGATGTAGTTTGCAAAGGGGTTGTAGGTCTCGGTGGTGACCGTCCTCACTCAATTTGGTATTCTGCTAAAACCAGATGTCCAAAAATGGGAAACAACTAACCCATTAATAAAGACTTAGGGCCTAATTATGAGTTTGGCGGTCCATTGGACCGCCACACACGTGGTGGAGGTGCGGTGGCAGTCGTGGACCGCCACACGGGCAGTCCGACTGCTGTATTACAACTGCAGCGGTCGGACCGCCACAACCGCCAGGGATCACGATCACTGGCAGTGGCGTGGCGGTCAGAGGCTCCAATATGCTTGGCAGTGCTGCTGTGGCACTGCCAAGCATATTTGGAATTTCCTCACCGCCACAGTTTTCATGGCAGTGAGGCCGCCATGAAAATTCTAGAGGTGAGGAAACAAAGGGGGCCCTACAGGGCCCCCTGTTGCCTCAGGGTCATGGGATGCACGCAGGAGGGCATATGGTGTGCCCCCCTGTCTGAATGCACCCCCTTTCCTGCACAGCATGGACTGCACAGTCCATGTCGTGCAGGAAGGGCTTTGGTGCTCCCATTGCGGTGTCTTTTTAAGGAGCACCACAGTGGGAACGCCAAAGGACCACCTGCCAGACAAGGAGGTAACTCGTAATCTGGCTGGCGGTGAGGTTTGGCGGTGTGGGAGCGGGACGGTGGCATGCAGCCCGCTCCCACACAGCCGAACTCAGAATCAGGCCTAGACTGGGGTGAAGGTCAGAGCTGGTAACAAAGTATAGTAGTCAATCCTCTATCTCAATGGATAGCTAATGAAAAACAGGTCACCAGTCTTTTCAGGATGGAGTTTAGTTAGTCAATTTTTATGATTGTTCCAAGTGGTTTTTGGTTTTCTAAAGCATAAAGCGAGCAAAAACTACGGCCAATACATGTTTTGCCCCATGTGGCGCACAGGCCTGGGGCTTTTTCAAGGTGTAATAGCCGTAATCCAGTCGTAGGCACACATAAAAAGTAAGGCATGAGCGTGTAATGTACATGGCAAAAAGTATAGTGCTATATCACATATTGTTGGAATGGATAATATAAAAATAACAATAAAAAGATCAAAAAAAAAAAAGTAAGGCATGAGTATTTCAAAGTCTCTTGTCTCTTGTGAGAAAGGGTTGGGTTCAGGGGTCCTGGGCTACTTATGTGCAGGGTATCTTAGAGTAATAGTTCCTGTTAATATACCTGTGGTCTGATTGAGGATTGACTACCATACTTTGTTACCAGCTCTGTCCATCACCCCAATAAAGTTGAAAGGAGGTGTGCCCCTATTCAGAGTAGTGAAATTGTTTTCCACTGGATTTAGCTCATAAATCAGAAGTATGAATCCGTGTGGTCTAAATAGTTCACGCTTAATAATTTTTTAGGCTATATGAATGCAAACACAATACAATAGGTAACGTTTTTTAAGCTGTCTTGGGTTCGCTCCCCCCTGTAAGCATTCTATACACCCTCTTGTTTTTTCTCAGTACTACCTCGTGCTGTTTGCCTTATCCCATAGGTGAAAGGCTGAGAGGCTGAGTTTTGCTTGCTGGAGAATACAAACATCTCCTGGTCCAGTGGAAAAATCTTGTGACCCAACAGGAGGGGACCAGTCGAGCAGGGAAAGCGTCAGAGCAAACACCACATACAGAAAACCACGGCTGTCTTTGTGGTTTGGAAATACATCTCGGGCAATATTTATTACAAAAAAACACAGTGTCACATTTTCATTGCATCACAAGGACCACATGAGAAAAAGCATGGGGTATACATATATTTACAGTACAGATAGACATTACAGGTTTCGAAACCTGTCCCATAAATAATCACCCTTGTTGACGTGATGGGGTCCTGCCAAGATTAAGCATGAAACACTCAGCTCCCCTACCAGGAACAAGACGTGGACCTGAATGACCATGCCACAGGCATCCCTGTAGGGACCCCCTGACACCTTTCTGAGAGATGTTCTCTGACCATCAGGCCATAACTTGGTCCCCTGGTGCAAACTGCCCTCCCCGTAGACAAAAAGATGGAGAACCCAGCAAAGCGTTCCCTAATCCCCTGAAACATGTGATCCAGCGATCTGGGACTAACAAATTTCCATTACCTGGGCCCAATTCATTACCCAATAAGCCCCTTCACGCTGGGTGAGTGAAGTACCAAACTTACCAAATTTCCAATTAGTATATCATTCTCGGCTATACTTTGTGGTGATGCGATCTTTATTTATGTAATCAGGGTTTGGCAAACTAATATTTGGAACTAGAAATACTCATTATAAACCAAATTCAATAACTCTAATAAAGACAAACTCACTTGTATATTTATAATGCTTTATCTAAAATAATGTGATTGCTCATCAAATACAATACAGTTTGAATCATTGATCACCATACAAGAAACAATAAATGAGAATATCAATAGTACATCTCAACGTCAATGCAATGAGTGAGTGGATGGGGGTAGAGACAAAAGATTAGAGACATAAGACATTTGCAAAATGATTATGCAAATTCAGAAAATTATACTAACCCACAAGGAATTTCAGAAAACTACTCTCTGGCCATGAGAGCAGCAAGGCCCCTCAAGAAGAATTGAAGAGCAAAGACTAAGTCAGGAATTAGCAAACAGGGAAACAGCCAGCCCGAATAGGAGACAACAATGGAGCCATCTCCTCTCGCACAGAAGGAAAACACGTAACACCTAAACCCCTCCCAACAAGAACCTAATATTATACCCTAAAACCCAAAAGGCCAACCCACATTGTATCATAACACACTATTTCTCTTCATTCTATTGGTTAAGGAAGGGGTGTACTGTCACACCACTCTCGTCATGACGTTTCTGTAAAACTGTCCATTGTCCTCTTTACTCATTTTATCAACTTCCAGCCCAGGAAATACAAATTCGAGCTGCTGTCATAGTACACATTTCCTCCATCTCGGTCATGTAACAACTTTTGTGCCTCGATTGTCCAATTGTGCCGCTCTCTAAGGAAGTGTTCTTCTTCCGAAGATTATTTTGTTTCTCCACGCAAACTTTGGCAGGCACACAGGACCCGTGAAGGACGAACAGTTTTCCACCTTCCCTTTCTCGTTCAGATTTAAACTCGCATTTATTTTCTAAAATGACTCTCGGGTCTTTTCTGCAGAGCAGAAAACCATATTTCTACGGAAAACAAACACATTCACTATTAATCTCTTATAATGCTCTACCATAACATACCCACCCTATGTGATGCATTTACCCATGTGCATCCCAAGTTAAGGTTATTTCCATCACATATTAGTATAAAACAATCAAGCAGCATTAGTCCTTTTATTTTCCATTAGTCATAAGCATTTGCGGCCTACTCCAGCATTTTAGTTTTTGCTTGTGCAGTTTTCACTTTTCCTTATGTTAGCTCTTTTCGCATCTATTTTGCACATCACACGATTAATGATTTCACACTTTGGGAGTTCAATCCGAGCAGGTGTATTTTGCGAAAACCCTGCTCCATCACATGTAGCGCTCCAAAGCCAATATCTGGGGTAAAGTGAAACATTTTTGTATGTAATTTGTTGTGGGCAGGATGCCATGGAGTTTACTTGTGTCCATGACCATAAGCCTGCACCACCAAAGGCCAACCATGGTTCCCCCTACCATTTGGCCTCACTTCCAGCCCTGCACAAAGCCAGTTGTTCATCTGAAAATTAAATCAAGGCGTCCATAAACAACTCTTGTCCCCAGGCGAGATTGATGGACACCATCACTGTGGAAGAAGTGGTTCCCCCCTAAAGCAACCACAGGAGATGGATTTCACACAGCACATATTGTGGAGCTTTGCTAGATAGCTGTTTTGATGGTTCAATGAGTTATTCAGGGCTTTTGGAGAAGACCTATGCCTCCAGACCCTCCTATGATATGCAGTGCTTAATTTGTAATGGAATGAGTGCCGGATGATCCACTCAGAAGCCCACGACCAGTGCAATTAAACATGGGTACGCCAATTACCAAGGCTGGTAGTCCTGAATCTAACTCAGGCCTCTTTAATCGACTATCAGAAACTCCCTGTCTCTTTGTCTCACTCTTGCAGGTTCCTGCTTTCTCCCTTTTTGATGGTTTTGCTGTCTTTCTTATCTGTGTGTGTTAGACCTGGCATCTTTTGGTGTGATTTCCCCTGTCGTTTTGCCTTCTGACCTTCTGTTTTGATTGTGAGCTGAACTTCGTTTTTGCTGGTTTTAGGACTGTGGGCACTTTTTCACTGCTTACCACTGTAAGGTGCATGTGCTCTGTGTCTAAAATGCAATGGCCTTTGCATGTGCTCTGTGTCTAAAATGCAATGGCCTTTGGTTTCCCCTTGATTGGCATATTTGATTTACTTATTAGTCCGTAGTACAATGCACTACATGAGCCCAGGGCCTGTAAATCAAATGCTACTAGTGGGCCTGTAGCACTGATTGTGCCACCCACATGAGTAGCTCTTCAATCCTGACTCAGGCCTGCCACTGCAGGGTGTGTGTAGTTTCAAACTGCCATGTTGATCTGGCAAGTTCATCTACTTGCCAAGTCAAATTCAAATTCAAATTCAAATTCAGCTTTATTCGATTGTAAGATATTGCAATCATAAAAGCAATTCGTACACATTATAATCATATTAAAAGACTTAAAATTGAATATCGATTTTTCAAATTAATTCATTAAAAAAAAAAAAAAAAAAAAAATGTTTGGGCAGCAGCTATGATCATTATATCGCGCTTAATAACATCAATTAAAAATTAATAACGTTTCATTAATTCTAAAAACAATATTCTTAAAAAACAATTCCTCATGATATTATGCTCTTCCTATAGCTGACCACTTTTTTTAAAAACATCGCAATTTTCCAAATCATATTAGCATTGTCCATAGTTTGTAATGCGATGTAAGCTGGACGACATTTTCTTATCCCCATAGTTCTCAACATTGGCAGAATCCAGACTTTCCTAATGAAAGTATAAAATCCACAAAAGAAAATAACATGGATAGTGGACTGACTTGAGCAATTATCACAGGGACAGGGTATCATAGTTCGGCTCCAGTCATTCATATCGGGAAAACTAATAAGTCTGTGTACCATTCCAAGCCTGAATCTTGTTAGTAGGAATCTGTCGTATCCTTCTGATACTATCGCCAAATATGGCTGAATTTTAAAAACACTTAAAATCATTTGATTTTCCAGTACCGTGGGCTTTAATATTTCAGTCGTCAACCGTGACATTTCCAACATCACAAGACCCTCTTTTTTTAAGTCTTTCCTACGTACCGCTTGCATAGAATCAGGATCAGTGAAATACTCCAAATGTCCCAGATTCTGCAGGAATTTTCGTACATAACTGACCCAGGGTATCCTTAAGACTTTTTCCATTTTTAAAATATCCTTTAAAATATCCCTGTTTAGCTTGGTTTCTTCTTTTGTCCATACTCGGTGCCATAAAAGAACCGGCTCCAGTTTAATGAGATCAGACAAATAAGTTAAGCCCAGTTCAGCGTGGCACACATAGGAAGAGGTTGATCTAGGTACTGACAATATATATCTTAGAAAATTATTTTCCACAAACTGTAATGACTGGGTATTTGCAATACCCCACACCCCTGAGCCATAGGTTACAGTTGAGATACTTTTTGCCTGGTAGATCTGTAAAAGCTCTACCGGGGTCTTCTCCCTAACTTTTTTGAAAATTGGGCGAGTGCTGAGATAGTTCTAATAAAACTTAATTTTTTAGCTCTAACTGCCTGAACCCATGAGTCATCTTGGTGAAACGGTATTCCAAGATATGAAAAAAGTTTTGTTGCCTCGATTTTTCGATCACCTATGAACATCTCACGACATTTTTTACTGCCCCTACCACATCTCATGACATATGTCTTAGATGTATTCACCGTAAGTCCTAATTCATTCATAAATTCATTAAAACCATTTAAAACTTTTTGTAGACCTACTTGAGTTCGTGACAATAAAACCGCATCATCAGCGTATAGAAGTGCGGGGATAGGACGACCATTTATCTTGGGGTAGTCAACCTGTTTCTTAATCAATGCTTCCTCTAAATCATTTATATACAAATTAAAAAGGAATGGGGCAAGGACGCATCCTTGCCTAACTCCCCTACTTATTGGAATTGAAGTTGTACATCCACCCTTAATGTCAAAACGAACTTTCGTCTGAGCATTACAATAAAAACGTCGTAAAAAATAAATAATTTGTTGTTCGACGCCTATCTTTTCTAAAACCTCCCAAAGCTTGGCGTGTATTACAGAATCAAAAGCAGCGGTGAGGTCTACAAAAGCTAAAAACAAACTTCCTTTTTTTACCCGTACATACTTTCCCATCAGTAGGGCTAAATTTAAACTCTGTTCAATAGTGCCCACTCCTTCACGGAAGCCATATTGAAGGTCGGAGAGAACGTTCTTATCTAGTGCCCAATCCTTGAGTCTTGCTAATATTACACGACCCACAATTTTAGTCATTGAGTCTAATAAGGAAATAGGCCTGTAGCATCTAGGGTCCTGGCGATTTCCCTTTTTAAAAATGGGGACAATGAATGTTTTAGGACTGTGGGCACTTTTTCACTGCTTACCACTGTAAGGTGCATGTGCTCTGTGTCTAAAATGCAATGGCCTTTGCATGTGCTCTGTGTCTAAAATGCAATGGCCTTTGGTTTCCCCTTGATTGGCATCATTGATTTACTTATTAGTCCGTAGTACAATGCACTACATGAGCCCAGGGCCTGTAAATCAAATGCTACTAGTGGGCCTGTAGCACTGATTGTGCCACCCACATGAGTAGCTCTTCAATCCTGACTCAGGCCTGCCACTGCAGGGTGTGTGTAGTTTCAAACTGCCATGTTGATCTGGCAAGTTCATCTACTTGCCAAGTCAAAACCTTTCCTTTTATTACATATATGTCACCCCTAAGGTAGGCCAAAGGTAGCCCCATGGGCAGGGTGCAGTGTATTTAAAAGGTAGGACATGTTCTTTTGAGTTTAACATATCCTGGTAGTGAAAAACTGCTAAATTCGTTTTTCACTACTGCAAGGCTTATCTATCACATAGTCTAGCATTGGAGCTACCTTGTAACACTTTACAAGTGTAACTTCCAATTGGGAGCAGATAGAAAATTGGAGTTTGGTGTCTCTGGACTCACAATTTAAACACACATCTATAAGTAAAGTTGGTTTTTAAATTGCAGGTCTGAAAAGGCACCTTTTAGAAAGTTGGCATCTTCCTACTTTAACCATTCTGGGCCTCTGCCTGTCCCTAGAATACATGTTTGGGTTGGATGATATTGGGCTTTGTGCATTCCCTCTAGACAGTCACACACAAAGGGAGCTGAGGTGTGATCTGCATATCCTGATGGCTCATCACCAGGCTGATGGGTCTTCCTGAGCTAGAGTAAGAGAGAGGATCTGACACTTGCACCTGAATAGGGCTGTGCCTGTATCCACACAAAGAGCTTCATACCCCTCCTGTAGTGTGTTTGGAGCCAGGGCCAGAAAGGGCAGGGCCTTGTGCACCGCAAAGACCTTTCTTTGGAGTCTCCCTACTTCAAAGGCTAACATAGGTATAAGTACTGGACCTCTGACACCATATACTTGCAACACTTCTGGACAAGAGGGCATTCTGCAAGGAAAAAGAGCTGTTGTACTACCAGGAGGGGCTGTCACTTTGCTGCTTGCTTTTCTGTGTTGGCTTGCTGCCTGCTGCTTCTCTCCTGGGAGTGAGAGGACTTGACTTTACTCTCTACATCCTGCTCTCTAAAGGTTCTCCAAGGGCTTGTATGGGCTTGCCTCTTGTTGCTCAAGTCTCAGGGATACCGAAGACTTCACCTGCATCTTGCTACTAGAACCTGGGCTCCTCTGCTCTGAGTCCTGCTCTGCCAAGTGGTGACAAATCCAGTCCTGGGCCCTTGGAAGTGAGTGTTTGGTGCTGTAACTCAAGAAACCACCGCAATAGCTCGAAGCATCGTTCGGAACCGGCTCATTCTCTGCAAAATCGATGCATTGACGCTGCCTACATCAAAGCCGTGGACACTGCTCGCCGAGTGCGTGACACAAAGACCTCAACTTACAATGCAGCCCTGACTTGGTGTACGTAGTGCCTCTGAATCACAGCTGCTGTGTGAGTCTCGGACAACACATCGCCGGCGTCTGCGACACCCCGTCCCTGACTCCGACGCATCCCTAGCCCGGCGTGGCTTCTAACCGACATATCACCTTCAGCCTAGCTGTTCAACATTGACGCCTCAGAACCGATGCACAGGGCTCTTGACATCAACGCATCAACAACTTTGCCCGACCTTGGAACTGACGCATCACCTGCAACAACGACGCATCACCTCTGTATTTCAACGCATCGTCGCCGAGCATTGATGCATCCGAGGTACTGCCAGTGGGTCTGTGTGACTCCTGTATCCGACCCGCGCTCCATCACGGTTGGACTGAACTTTTGGATTTGCCCCAGTCAAGTGCGACCAGATAGTCCCAGTGGGAGCTATTGACTTCTAAGCATTGCATTTTGATTTAATCTTGCAAAATTCATATCTTAACTTGTGTATGTTGGATTTTTGTCCTTTTGGTCTTTTTGTACTCAGATAAATATTGCCTATTTTTCTAAACTGGTGTGGAGTACATTTCTTCTGTTTTCACTGTGTTACTGTGTGTGTGCACAAATATTTTACACATTGCCTCTTTAGTTTAGCCTGACTGCTCTGTGACAAGCTACCAAAGGGTGAGCACAGGTAAACTTTTGGTGTGTATTACACTTACCCTGACTAGGATTGTGGTTCCTTCTTGGACAGGGTGCAGCCTCTGCCAACCAAAAACCCAATTTCTAACAGCGAGTTTTCCTCTCTTGCACTCGTTAAACATTTGATGCATAGAAATAACTGCCGGGCCCCAAAAAGAAGCGCCGGTGGCACCCACGCTAACCACCGGCTAAAATTGTGCACTGATGATAGGAGACCAAGTGATAACTGCCCCAGGGACCCGAGTGACAAACAATAAATGTCTGACAAAAAGGAGTTCAGTCAAGTCCCTTCCATTATGAGGTGCAAAATCATTGCCTCCAAAGTGGAAGATCACGAGCACAGGCAGCACAAGCCCCTTCCACAGAGTCCTCTCAGTCACCTGTGTCATTTTTCCCACACGGAGACCATCAATGCTGAACCACCAAATCCTGAATCCAACTTCTAGTGTTCGCAGCTTAAATTCACCAACAGAAAAAGTAATCGCTGCCCGTCGGACAAAGGAGAAGGGGAAAACAAACATCTTCATTGCCCAAAAAATTAAAGCGACCTTGTGAAATGTAACTGGTGCTCATGTAAAGCACACCATTACTTTCAGGTCGAGTTTGCGCTATATACAACTTCAAAACAAAAAAAAGCAGTATAATGAATGGGTCGGCCCTTCTGACAGACAGCCCACCCCCAGGGGGTATATTTGTGATCATAAATGTTTTATCCTAGGGGATGCAATTTCACCCCTAAGGAGGGAGCGATTGCACCAAGAGTAAAAAAATGCCCACTGAACCACAAGGGAGCGTTTATTTGTCTGATATTACCATAAATATTGCTTGCAGTAAGCACAAATGCATGCAGTCTTCTAAACCACGCCAAAAACCTATACTGGTTGTGCTTTCCAAATCAAAACTGCCCAATGTTGAAATTTGGGCAACTTTTTAAGCGTGGCCTTTGTTTTCACTAAAATAAAGGGTCGGCTTTCAAAGATTTTGTGTCGTGTTTGCATTACTTTTTTCCTGCATACCCAATGGAAAGTCCTTGTTGGGATTTTACAAAGCAACACAAAAGGCTTTTGCGCTACTTCGTAAAAAGAAAAAAAGAACCTTGGTGCATTGCGCTGCTTTGCATTACTTTGTGTCAGGGAAACATTCCATGGGTGGTACATGGGCATTTTCATGCATCCACCCCTTCTTTTTTTCTTTTTGTATGCAAATCCATATCTACAAAGACTTGTAGACATGGACTTGAGCCAAAATCCAGCACCTGCCTGAGGCTGAGCACACATACTTAGAGGAAAAAAACCCTCAAAGAGTAGTTTTTAAAGGGCCCCTTTGTGCACGAAAACTATCCTGACCATAAGGCAGACACCCTTGAACTATGGTGCATGGTGCCTGCATTGACGCAAGGCAGCACACAGTGCGCCAGCACATGAAGAGACCACAACTGCACCATTTCTTTGGAGATATGGTGCAGTTCATCTTTCCCCAGGTGATGCATGGCAGCGCAGCAACTTTGCTCACTGCACTGCGCCATTTGTCCAGGGAAGTATGTTGTGGTATTGGGTATATGGCAAGTTGAAGTAATACTTTGTTTTTTTTGTCCTAGGTTTTTGCAGAAGTTCTTTAGAGGAGTCCATCGGAACGCAGCATTGATAAGCTAAGTGCTTTTTTGCTTTCACACTTCGTATGTCACACACATCTCACACATGCACACACCCACCCACTGATTTCATAGAGTAGTTCTGCCTTTTAGGTAGGACAAATTATTTCAGATTGAAGGTTTTAGATAGTCAACAGAGATGGTGTCTTTGTGGATGACTGCCCAGGCCCTAATGTGACTAATGGAAGACCGCTCTAAAGGAGGACCAGATACTGAGAAAGCGTCAGAGGGAGGGAGAATGCTGCAGAATCTGGAAGCAATTTTCAGTCAGCAGGAGGTGTAACCTGCATTGATCCAACTCACTTTTCCGCAAAGCACTGCAAACCTCAAACTTTGCATAAATGGCTGAAATCACACATTTATTTACATTTAATTTAATGATGGGACTTTCTGGATGCTGTGGCGATCTGCAAATTTGCCAACCAACCAGTGTTCCCATTTGTCTTCACATAAAAATGAAACCCACTTTTTGAGGGTGGGTTAGTGGCCACAATAGGAAAGGGCTCAAAGCACAACATGAACAATCTTTTTTTCCAATTCAAATGTAGGTACATGAGGATTTTGAGCCCGTGATCAGCTGCTATCTAGGCAAACCTAACAAACCCACACATTTTTTAAAAGTAGACAACCAGGGGATTCCAGGGTGGTGTTCCATTACATTTTATTAACCCCAATGCCCTGCAAATCTTAAACTGTGCCTAAAATACTCATTGTCCTTTCATTTCTGTGATGGAAACTTCCAGAATCAGAAGGAATCCAACAACCTCCTACTAACCAGCATTGCCGCACTTGGTCCCAAGGAAAACTCTGCCCCACTTATGTGTCAGCGCTCTGTCCGACATCTCCTTGTGTTTGCTTTGTTCGCCCTAAGTTGGCAGGGTATGCCCAGAAATGGGCCCCTTGCTCCCTTTGCCATTGGATTCAAGCTAGCATGGCTAATGTGGGGTGTTATCCCGAAACCGGTCCCAGGATGCTTGTTTCCCTTTCCAGAGAAGACCTGGCTTGTCAGTTCAGGTTGGACTGTTCCCATGAGGAACAGTGTTAAGACTGATTTGCATATGGCTGGGTCTAAACTGGGGTGGCGAAGTGAGCTGAAGAACGATGATGGATTCAACCCAGATCTGTGACTGGGGGTGAGTGTCTAAAAAAGTTTCAGTGCTCCGTCCGCCATCTCCTTGTTTTTGCTTGGTTCGCCCTAAGTTGGCAGGGTATGCCCAGACGTTGGTCCCTTTCTCACTTTGCCACTGGATTCAAGCTAGCCTGGCTGATGAGGGTTGTTACCCAGAAACCTTCCCTGAATGCATGTTTCCAGTCCAGGGAAGACCTGGCTTGGCAGTTCGGGCTGGACTGTTCCCATGAGAAACAGGGTCAAGACTGATTTGCATATGGCTGGGTCTGAACTGGGGTGGTGAATTGAGCTTAAGAATGATGATAGATTCTACCCAGATCTGTGACTGGGGATGAGTGTCCGAAAATTTTCAGCGCTCCGTCCGTCATCTCCTTGTGTTTGCTTTGTTTGCCACTTTTGTGGCTGGGCCTAGTACAGGAACTGATCAAACCAAGGCCAATGCATGATTTTAAGCAAAGTTTGGGGTTTCCGGGGCCCTGTGGATATGAAATCATTAGAAGATCCATGTAAGGCACACCCCCATGGAATCCCCTGAGTGTCTACTTTACAAAAAGGCCTGTGGTTGGTAGGCTGGCCCGCCATTCATGGGAACCTTGCCATGAATGGCGGCCGAGCCTGGCCCCAAATACTGCAACTACCTCTATCGCTGATCTCTTGACTTAGCGTTTTAGGGCCTTTTCTGTTGTGGCCTCCTGGCCCACCCACACAAGTGGGGTACTATAGCTATTGGGAGACTTGGGGAGTGCTTGGTGGTAGGAAATGTGTGAATCACCACAGATTCTGGAACTTTTCCGCACAGAAATGTGAGGAATATGAATGTTTTTACCCAAACTTTGAGGTTTCAAAGGGCTTCTGGGTAAGAAAACCTCATGTGATTCATCAAGCCACACCACCCTGGACTCCCACGGTTGTCTAGTTTTCAGGGTTGTGAGGTATCCCTAGGTGACCCTGAGCTAGGGCCCAAAATGTACAGCTTCCTAAATTGCAAAAAAGGGTTGGTTTCCAGTGGAAAAAGCTGATGAGTCCATGTTGCCTTTTGGGCCCTCTCCTGTCCCGGGCACTAGGCTTAGCCATACAAGTGAGGTACCAATTTTATTGTGAGACTTGGAGGAATGCTGGGTGGTAGGAAATGTATTTCTCTCCCCCAGATTCAAGAACAGAAGTGTGACAAAAATGTGTGTTTTTAGTCACAGTTTGAGGCTTGCAAGGGCTTATGGGTAAAAAAGAAACCTGGTGAGAGCCATGCAAGTCATGCCACCCCAGAATCCTCCGGGTGTCAAGTTTTCAGAAATGTACAGCGTTGATATGTGTCCCTAGGTGCTGGCTAAGCTAGGGCCCAAAATCAACAGCTACCCAAATTGCAAAAAAATGGTTGGTTTTCAGTGGAGAAATTTGATGTGTCCATGTTGTGTTTTGGGCTCTTTCCTGTTGCGGTTAGGCTCACCCACAAATGTGATGTATCATTTTTATAGGGAGAATTGAAGAAATACTGGGTAGTAGGAACCTTGTGCCTTCCCGAAGATTCCGCAACCTTACATCACAGAAATGTGTGGAAAATGTGTGTTTTGAGTCAAAGTTTGAAGTTTGCAAGGGGTTCTGGGTAGAAAAAAAACCTAGTGAGAGCCATGCAAGTCACACCATTCTGGACTCCCCCGAGTGTCTGTTTTTCAGAAATGTGCTGCTTTGGTAGATTTCTGTAGGTGCCAGCTGAGCAATAGTCAAAAATCTACAGCTAAACAAATTGCAAATAAGGCATGGATTCTGCTGGGTAAATATGATGTCTCCAGGTTGCGTTTTGAGGTGTATTGTGTCACAGGTGCTCTGCCCAACCACACAAGTGGAGTACCATTTTTATCAGATATGTATGGAAATACATAATATTAGAGCATTTGTTAGTACCAATTCAATATATATGCATTTTTGCCTTCCAAATGTAACTCAAAGTGTAAAAAGAATATATTTAGCAAAATTGGCTCTAAATCTCTTGTTAGTATGGGTATCCACAAATTCAGTGATGTACAAATAAATATTACCCCTAAACTCAGCATCTGGTGTAGATTTCAGAAATACATAGTTTCCTTCATACCCATTTTTCAGTCTATTTATTTTACCATATGAAATGCTCTACACCCGGTATACAATGAAAAACCGTTGTAAAGTGCAGCTCAGTTGTTGGCTCTGGGTACCTCGGGTTCTTGAAAAACAATATATTGCCTTTTTAAACCGGCTGTCGTGACAAGAAGTCACAGATGAAAACATTGTAAAAATAGTTGTTTTGCCTAATCATTTTTAATATTTTTTTATTTCAACAATTTGTTTTGTTACTTGAATTCAAAATCCTTTAAAAAACAAACGGAAGACAAGAGGTGTTTGGCAAAACAGAAACAGTTTGCTTAATTAAACATTACGGCCGAGAAATCCGGCACTCCTAACTAGGTTATATGTACTTTTTTACAGAGCTCCCTCAACTGGCATCATATATATCTTCTATACTTGGAGAGCTATATTCGGTTTGCCAGGTGACTTGTTTTATTCTTATTTATTTGATCTTCAATACATATTCATTTTTAGGTAATTATTCTTTGTCTTTGTGTATTCTATTGAAATCCTTCTCGATATTATGTCTGCAATGACACAGTTTGGACACAATATAGATAATTAGGTTCTCTGTTTCTATTTTACAGTATCTACACCCTCTTGGGTTTGAAGAATTCCTTACCTTGTTAACACTTATGACCGCTTATTGCATCACAAGTAGGTTTTTAGTTTTTAAGAAGCCTGATTAGTTATCAAATTATAATTTGCCATGTTATTTAGGTAATTAAGGCTAGGTCATTTCTGTTCCTTTTACAATAGGTAATTCATCTACCTGAGGTCCAAACATCTATTTTGGTCCCCTTAAACATATCCATTTAGGTAAGCCTCCCTCTTCTATCAGGTGTATTCATATTGCTCTTTAGTATAGATATCTTTTTCTTATTTTCCTCTTTATTATCACTTTTCATATTATAATGGTATTAAGGGTCTTTATTTTTAATTTTTTTATTTTATTTTCTTTATTCTATTCGGTGTACTGTATCTTTTTTCACTTCCTTTGATAGCACTTGATAAATTTTCGAGGGTCTTGTTTGCTCTTTATACACAGTAATTTTATTTGTCTTATCATTGTAATATTTTCGTATATTATGACTTGTTATATACATCAAAGGCACTCTTGACTCAGTGAAATATTTTGTTTTTGTGATACATATATGTATTTATTTTATTGTTTGTTTAGGTTCTTTCTGTGGCTGTCCTGAAGAAGGCGCTAAAAAGCCGAAACGCGCGTAGACAAACTAAGAACTTGTCGACCAATTACCTTAACATCTAGCCACTATGTCTTAAAATAGAACGATTTATTTTATGTTTATTTGTTTGTGTTTTGTGTTTGAACTCTGTATGTTCAATTATTTCTCATTTGTCTGTATAAATGTATTTTATATTGTTGTGACTATGTTGTCTAACACAGTACGTTTCAACTATTTGCATTAAAATGATTTTAGCATGCATTTATATATAAACAATAAATGATGATTTTAACTTGAATAATTTTGCACTGAGTCTATTGATATATATCAATGTGCCTGTTGTAGGTCTGTCTATGACCATCTAATTGCCTAGGTTTTTTGCTTCTACTTGGCCGAGAAAACCGTTACAGGAACAAGGTCTGAGGACTGTCTCAGTTTACAATCAGTCTGTGTCCTTCTTTTATACAAATCATGGTGGGTTATAAAAGTTTCTGGCGTACCATATATGTAGAGGAATGTTGGTTGTTTCCTTTGGAGTCATAAATTAATTGTCTAATAGTTACCACAGGTGTTCTTGACCTCCTGTGGACAAAATGTGGCCAGTGGATAACGTGTCCAGATTCCGGCATGGAGAGGGCGTGATCATTGCATGTGCTAAGTCCTGATTGGCTATGTGTTCCTAACTCATGTGGCATCTGACTTTTTATGGTGTTTTAGGAGCGCACATACCCCCTCCAGCCATGTGTGCTTTATTGGGACAATCTCCCATGATCATTGTAATGTCGCTGCACCTATCTGTGGGATTGATCAAGAGTTTCCTGCCTGAGTGTTTGCCTGCCAGCTATGCACCCTCACACCTGTGACCTATCAATCAGCAATCCTGGGCCTTGGTTTCTGGCCTGCTTGACTACATATTTGCGAGTGAGGTGGATGTGGAGTTCACAACGGGCAATTCTGTTAATAAGGACGAGATTTCATTTTCATCGATGAATGCATTGATTTCCATATTAACATTCCCCCCTCTTGTTGATTCTTCAACTGCACTACCTAACTCATGCATATTGACAGTTACTTTATTTGGGGCCTGTTTTTCCTTAAGCTCACTTTTGACAACAACTTCCTTCCTAGTTACCGGCATTCTTCCCAGTTTGAGAACTGTGTTTTTACGGCAGGTGATCCCAATTGTATAACCACACATACCAATAGCAATATAATGGTAACTGGCAACAGTGATTTACATAAACAATCAATCAATCAATCAATCACGGCATTTATAGAGCGCGCTACTCACCCGGGAGGGTCTCAAGGCGCTGGGGGAGGGGGTAAGTTACTGCTCGAACAGCCAGGTCTTGAGCTGCTTCCTGAAGGCGAGATGGTCCTGGGTTCGCCGAAGGTGAGTGGGGAGGGAGTTCCAGGTCTTGGCCGCCAGGTAGGAGAAGGATCTTCCTCCGGCGGTGGTTCTGCGGATGCGTGGTACGGTGGCGAGGGCGTGGCTGGTTGATCGTAGCTGGCGTGTGGGCGTGTAGAAGGACATGCGGTCGTTGAGGTACTTTGGGCCCAGGTCGTGGAGGGCCTTGTGTGCGTGGGTGAGGAGTCTGAACGTGATTCTCTTGCTGACGGGGAGCCAGTGCAGGTCTTTCAGGTGTACGGTGATGTGGCTGTGTCGGGGGATGTCCAGGATGAGTCGTGCGGAGGCGTTCTGGATGCGCTGGAGTCTCTTTTGAAGTTTGGCTGTGGTTCCGGCGTAGAGGGTGTTCCCATAGTCCAGTCGGCTGGTGACGAGTGCCTGGGTGACGGTCTTCCTGGTTTCAGTGGGGATCCATCTGAAGATCTTGCGGAGCATGCGCAGGGTGTTGAAGCATGAAGATGAGACGGCGTTGACTTGTTTGGTCATTGATAGGGAGGAGTCCAGGATGAAGCCCAGGTTGCGTGCGTGGTCCGTTGGCTTGGGTGCGGTGCCCAGGGCCGGGGGCCACCAGGAGTCGTCCCAGGCGGAGGGTGATGAGCCCAGGATGAGGACTTCCGTCTTGTCTGAGTTCAGTTTAAGGCGGCTGTTCCTCATCCAGTCGGCGACGTCTCTCATCCCGTCGTGCAGGTTGGCTCTGGCGGTAGTGGGGTCGTTGGTGAGGGAGAGGATCAGCTGGGTGTCGTCGGCGTAGGAGATGATGTTGAGGTTGTGTCGGCGTGCGATGGCTGCGAGGGGGCTCATGTAGACGTTGAAGAGGGTCGGGCTGAGTGAGGATCCTTGTGGAACGCCGCAGATGACTTCGGTGGCTTCGGATCTGAACGGGGAGAGGCGGACTCTCTGGGTTCTTCCGGCGAGGAACGAGATGATCCATTCCAGTGCTTTCTCTCGGATTCCGATGTTGCTGAGGCGCTTCACTAGGGTGCGGTGGCAGACGGTGTCGAACGCCGCGGAGAGGTCCAGGAGGATGAGGGCAGCTGTTTCCCCGTTGTCGGTTAGGGTTCTGATGTCGTCGGTGGCTGCGATAAGGGCGGTCTCGGTGCTGTGGTTGGCCCGAAACCCGGACTGCGAGGGGTCGAGGGATCCATTCGTCTCGAGGAAGGCGGCAAGCTGTCTGTTGACGGTCTTCTCGATGACTTTGGCCGGAAACGGAAGGAGCGAGATGGGGCGGTAGTTCTTGAGGTCGGTGGGGTCCGCCGTTGGTTTCTTCAGGAGGGCGGTAAGCTCGGCGTGCTTCCAGCTCTCCGGGAAGGTGGCGGTGCGGAAGGAGGAGTTGATGATGTCCCGGAGATGGGGTGCGATGCTGGCGTCGGCTTTGTTGAAGACGTGGTGTTCGCAGGGGTCGGTTGGTGATCCGGAGTGGATGGAGTTCATCGTGCGGGTGGTGTCTTCGGTGTTGATCGGGGTCCAGTTGCAGAGGGTGGTGGTGGCGGGCATTGGTTCGGCGGTAGGGTGCGTTGTTTGTGCGTTGAAGCTGTTGTGTATGTCGGTGATCTTGCGGTGGAAGAACGCGGAGAGTGAGTTGCAGAGGTCTTGCGAGGGGGTGATGTCGTTGTTTCCGGCGCTGGGGTTGGAGAACTCTTTGACGATGCTGAAAAGTTCCTTGCTGTCATGGGCGTTGTTGTCCAGTCGTTCTTTGAGTGCCGACTTCTTGGTGGCACGGATCAGCTGGTGGTGTTTGCGGGTGGCGTGCTTGAGGGCGGTCCTGTTGTCTGTGGTCTGGTCGAGTCGCCAGGTTTTCTCGAGAGTGCGGCAGTTCTTCTTGGATTCCTTGAGTTCGTTGGTGAACCAAGGGGTTTTCTTGCTTCCGGGTCTGCTGGGAGGGTTTTTAGTGGTGCGAGGTCGTCGGCGCAGGCGGTCAGCCACTTGGCGAGGTTGCTGGCTGCTTCGTTTGGGTCCGTTGTGTCGGTGGGTGTGTTCTGGCTGAGGGAGGCGGTGAGCTGCTCGGCGGTGATCTTGCTCCAGCTCCGGCGGGGAGCCTGTTGCGGGTGGTGGTGGGTCGCAGTCTTTCTGAAGCTGAAGTGGACGCAGCTGTGGTCGGTCCAGTGGAGTCCGGTGGCGTGGCTGAAGGAGATGTGCTTGCTGGCCGAGAAGACGGGGTCAAGCGTGTGGCCGGCGTAGTGGGTGGGCGTGTTCACCAGTTGCTTGAGTCCGAGGTTGGCGAGGTTGTCCAGCAGGGCGGTGGTGTTTCTGTCGTTGTTGTTCTCCAGGTGGAAGTTGAGGTCCCCTAGGAGGATGTAGTCGGCGGAGGGCATGGCGTGCGGGCTGATGAAGTCTGCGATGTCTTCGCTGAATAGTGTGCGTGGTCCCGGGGGTCTGTAGATGAGGGTGCCTCGGAGGGTGGTCTTGGGGTCCGTGTGTATCTGGAAGTGTAGGTGTTCGGCGGCGGTGAAGGTCTCGTCGGAGTTAGTCGAGATGCGGATGGTGTTCTTGTGTACGATGGCGATGCCTCCTCCCGTCTGGTTGACGCGGTCCTTCCGGGTGATCTTGTATCCATCCGGGATGGCTATGGCGATGTCAGGCGCTGAGGAGGCGTTCATCCAGGTTTCGGTGAGGAAGGCGATGTCCGGTGCTGTTGCGTCGAGCAGGTCCCAGAGTTCCACGGCGTGCCTGTGGACGGAGCGGGTGTTCAGCAGGATGCATTTCAGGTGGTTGCTGCTGTTGCTCGACTTGGCGGAGGTGGTGCACGTCCAGGGGGCAGGTGAATCGGCAGGTTTGGCAGGTGAAGGGTCCGTGGGTGCGTCTCGGTGAGGCTCGGTAGCAGGCAGGGTTCCGGCCGGCATTGAGTGCGGTGAGTGTGGCGGCGTCGTAGGTCCGTCGAGTGGTGTTGCATCGGTGGGATCCAGGGGTTCTGGCGCTGGGCGCGGTCCAGTCGCGGACGGGCGCAGACGGGCTTGCCTTAGGCGCGCCTTCGGCGCGCCAGCGCGCGGCCGCGCAGCGGCCGCCATTTATGGGGAGGTGGGAGGGAGGAGCAGCTGGGAGGCGGGAGGCAGGGGCAGCGAATGGGCAGTCAGGGGGCGGGGCCGCAGGGACGCAGCGGCGGGAATGGCGATAGGCAGCGAGGGGCACAGAAGGAAAAACGGGGGGAGAGCAGGTAAATCACGGGCACAACAACAGTGGGGCAGCGAGGGGCACAGAAGGAAAAACGGGGGGAAAGCAGGCAAATCACGGGCACAACAACAGTGGGGCAGCGAGGGGCACAGAAGGAAAAACGGGGGGAAAGCAGGCAAATCACGGGCACAACAACAGTGGGGCAGCGAGGGGCACAGAAGGAAAAACGGGGGGAAAGCAGGCAAATCACGGGCACAACAACAGTGGGGCAGCGAGGGGCACAGAAGGAAAAACGGGGGGAAAGCAGGCAAATCACGGGCACAACAACAGTGGGGCAGCGAGGGGCACAGAAGGAAAAACGGGGGGAAAGCAGGCAAATCACGGGCACAACAACAGTGGGGCAGCGAGGGGCACAGAAGGAAAACGGGGGGAAAGCAGGCAAATCACGGGCACAACAACAGTGGGGCAGCGAGGGGCACAGAAGGAAAAACGGGGGGAAAGCAGGCAAATCACGGGCACAACAACAGTGGGGCAGCGGGGGCACAGAAGGAAAAACGGGGGGAAAGCAGGCAAATCACGGGCACAACAACAGTGGGGCAGCGAGGGGCACAGAAGGAAAAACGGGGGGAAAGCAGGCAAATCACGGGCACAACAACAGTGGGGCAGCGAGGGGCACAGAAGGAAAAACGGGGGGAAAGCAGGCAAATCACGGGCACAACAACAGTGGGGCAGCGAGGGCACAGAAGGAAAAACGGGGGGAAAGCAGGCAAATCACGGGCACAACAGCAGTGGGGCAGCGGGGGCACAGAAGGAAAAACGGGGGGAAAGCAGGCAAATCACGGGCACAACAACAGTGGGGCAGCGAGGGGCACAGAAGGAAAACGGGGGGAAAGCAGGCAAATCACGGGCACAACAACAGTGGGGCAGCGAGGGGCACAGAAGGAAAAACGGGGGGAAAGCAGGCAAATCACGGGCACAACAACAGTGGGGCAGCGAGGGGCACAGAAGGAAAAACGGGGGGAAAGCAGGCAAATCACGGGCACAACAACAGTGGGGCAGCGAGGGGCACAGAAGGAAAAACGGGGGGAAAGCAGGCAAATCACGGGCACAACAACAGTGGGGCAGCGAGGGGCACAGAAAGGAAAGGGGAGACAAGCAGACAAAACTGGCACCGGGGCCACAAGCGGAGGGCGATCTTACCTACAGGAGCAGCGGGCAGACAGCACAGGCGGAGCTGTGTGGTGGGGGAGCGACCTACCTGGCAAGGTCAAGGGTCGCTCTCCTCACCGTGCAGCGGCCGCCATTTATGGGGAGGTGGGAGGGAGGAGCAGCTGGGAGGCGGGGAGGCAGGGGCAGCGAATGGGCAGTCAGGGGGCGGGGCCGCAGGGGACGCAGCGGCGGGAATGGCGATAGGCAGCGAGGGGCACAGAAGGAAAAACGGGGGGAGAGCAGGTAAATCACGGGCACAACAACAGTGGGGCAGCGAGGGGCACAGAAGGAAAAACGGGGGGAAAGCAGGCAAATCACGGGCACAACAACAGTGGGGCAGCGAGGGGCACAGAAGGAAAAACGGGGGGGAAAGCAGGCAAATCACGGGCACAACAACAGTGGGGCAGCGAGGGGCACAGAAGGAAAAACGGGGGGAAAGCAGGCAAATCACGGGCACAACAACAGTGGGGCAGCGAGGGGCACAGAAGGAAAAACGGGGGGAAAGCAGGCAAATCACGGGCACAACAACAGTGGGGCAGCGAGGGGCACAGAAGGAAAAACGGGGGGAAAGCAGGCAAATCACGGGCACAACAACAGTGGGGCAGCGAGGGGCACAGAAGGAAAAACGGGGGGAAAGCAGGCAAATCACGGGCACAACAACAGTGGGGCAGCGAGGGGCACAGAAGGAAAAACGGGGGGAAAGCAGGCAAATCACGGGCACAACAACAGTGGGGCAGCGAGGGGCACAGAAGGAAAAACGGGGGGAAAGCAGGCAAATCACGGGCACAACAACAGTGGGGCAGCGAGGGGCACAGAAGGAAAAACGGGGGGAAAGCAGGCAAATCACGGGCACAACAACAGTGGGGCAGCGAGGGGCACAGAAGGAAAAACGGGGGGAAAGCAGGCAAATCACGGGCACAACAACAGTGGGGCAGCGAGGGGCACAGAAAGGAAAGGGGAGACAAGCAGACAAAACTGGCACCGGGGCCACAAGCGGAGGGCGATCTTACCTACAGGAGCAGCGGGCAGACAGCACAGGCGGAGCTGTGTGGTGGGGGAGCGACCTACCTGGCAAGGTCAAGGGTCGCTCATAAACAGGATATCTATCGTGGGAGCCAGGAGATTCAAAAAACACTCCTGCTCAGGGGTACCTCCCTCTTTACGCAAGTTTCTTTGTAGATCGTGCAATGCTTAAATGGCAAGCGTCAGTTTCCCATTGTCCATGTCATTCCCGGGGATGAACGTGCAGCAGGCTGCTCCGATCATGGTGCAGACCCCTCCCTTCATCACGGTCATTAAGTCCAGTACATATCGGTGATGCATTAACATGAGGCGGATTGCTCGCATTTCTTCTTTGATAGAATTGAGGCCAAGCTCAGCGTTGTTCATCATTTTGAGCATCTCCCACCGGGTATTTGTAACCTGCGGGTTTTAGCTTTTGTTTGCAGGGTAAAGAAGGCTATCGACCCCCCTGCCGCCAGCTATGCTTCAGTGAACAGTCTAAATTCTTCTGGAATGTCTTTGAATAGTGCCCAGCCAAAGTAGTCCGCAGCTATCCTTTCACAAGCTTGGTAAAGCAAGGTTTTCTTTTTCCATAACTGGTGCTGGTACAAGTCTGATAGATCTTCTCCAGGAATGACCAGGGTCGGGTGTGCATGGTGATCAGGGAGCACAGTCCCTTCCATCTGGGAACAAGCTGAGTGTAGGTGTGCTCGCCGCATTGCCAGTAGTAGTCCATGAGCATGGAGGTGCCCCATTGCATATCTGGAATATATAATATCACTACGCAGTTAGCATTCATGCCCATCGGAAGCGTTCCTTTTCCTCTGAAACATATGGAATACAGTGTAAGTTTCCGTAAAATCAGGGGTTGCCCTTTCCCTTCATACCAAGTATATCTACCCACCTCAGTGTCCCATATCATGCTTTCATTCAACGCGCCTCCATGAGACCCATTCCCCTTTTTAGCCTCGAGCTGGACCGCCTTACATAGGAATTCGATGTCAGGAGACCATTTGTTGTTTAAGAAGACTGCCCAAGTTACACTAAGAGCCACTCTTGGTCCACAGATGGACGCTGGAGCAGATGTGTTTGTGCACTGAGTTGGGGGTTCTGCCACCTCCAAAAATCTTTTTTCCAGGAAATCTCAGGGCCATGTGATATCATCCCCTATGTGGCCCTTCCTACGCATCGCTCCGTTTGAATATCAGTGGGTTCAGTTAGGATGTGTAGAGCTGGTGGGTTGGTGTCATATTGGGTTATGTTTACAACTACCCTGTGTGGTTCTATCTTGTTGGGTTGGATCATGGCCCTTATTCTACATGGGTAGAGGTGCATAAGGCATTTTGCTTTGTCGGGGCCTACTTCTTGGGACAAGAAAAGCCTAACTGCACCTACCGAATGAGGGATCAATGAATAGACATAACATGACCTGGCTGATGCGTGGGAGCTGACTGTGGTCATCTGCTGGTACCATGTGTTATGAAAAAGGGCGCAGTGCATGTGGGATGCTGGTGTTCTATTTGGTGTAATTGTAGGTAAAGTACGAGAGATCCCTACATAGGCGCGTAGTTCCCATTTAGGGAACATCTTTTGACTCTGCAGTTCCTCGGTAATACTCAAGTGTGGGACTATCCACAGTAGACAGATCGTACATAACCATATAAATATACATAACTTGTGTTGCGACACTGCAGTTCTAGGTGTGGGTCTCCTGAGAGTCGTCTGCGCTCCTCTGGTGGCTGTGTTCCTTCTGGCCAGTTCATGAAAGTTCGCAGTTTTAGATTGTAGGATAATATCACCATGGAAGGGCTCGACTACAAGTTGGAACGGTGCACCCATGCACTTTTCCCCTTCTCTTGGACAGCCATGAGTGTTAGCAGACCCCTCGCTGGGGGCACGTGGTTTTGCCCTCCTTCCTTTGTGCAAGTTCAGTAATGTTCTTTTTATCTTTGAGTGGTGGGGACTGATGGCAATTCAGCATTGGTGCACTTCGTTGTTCTTGTGGCTACCTGCTTTTGAAAGAACTTTGCTTACTGTTAATTCATCTTTGTTACATGCGCTCCATTCTCAATGGTTTTGGAGAGCCTGTATTTTACCACAGGGTTGTGATACCATCAACCTACTAGTCAAGATCTGGTGAGGTATCAGAAGGTGTTCCTTTTTTTAATATGTCTTTCAGTGATTAGGGGAGTAAGGGTGATTACTATAAACATTATTAACGAGAAAGGTCTTATTTTTATAAGCCGTTGATCTCCCCCTTATCTTGCTAGGGTGTTTTCAAACCTTTTCTGACATTTTGCTTCTGGGTGGTGATATCAGTGTTAGATATGTTGTGGAGTGGTCTCATGAGTTCAGGGAGGTATAGGAATGTGGCTTTAGAGGTGGTTTCATGGGCGTCACTAGTTTTTCCAAAAATGCCTCGCCCGGTGCGTGCATAAGAGCGCGGTTGCTGTGCGGTCCCTTTCCGGGACTATTTACCTGCTGGGGGCTACCTGTTTTGATATTACACCCAGCTGCACTTGTTGTGAGTTGTGGTCTTCAGTCCCTGTATGTCCGCTACATAGCACGGAGATTTGGGAAGACGGGGCGTGTTGCCATTTGGTGTTGCTGGTGCTCGCAACATGCCCAGTGAACACGTTTTTGTGTTTGTGCACCTCCCTGTTACTGGCACATGGTATGCTACGTGACCCTCCCGTATAGCATTAGATACTTGGCTTTCGCTGATCTCGGCCCCGCCTTTTTATCTGGAATCTTCTTTTTGGGCAAATTTTGGGCGTTTTATTTTCTTCTTTTAGTTTGGGCATTTCCTTGAGTTGCATAATTCATTGTTTCCCTTGCCCCGTGGGGAGAGGGTCAGAGAGGCTGCTCGGTGGCCACCTTCCCCCCACTTATAGTGCCTTGTGGGGTTGTAAATCAGGGGCAACTGTTTTCCTGGATTGTGCCTGCAAGGTTAGAGCAATGTGAGTGGACTATGCTTGTAATGGAGGTGAGCCTGGAAGGGGTGAACCCGGTGCACTGCGTTCCATCTGGAGGAGGAGTAGGGACTTGGAAGCCTCCATCCATGGCACCCTCTCCCTCAGACCACACCCCACTTTGAAAGGTTGAGTGACCCCCCAACTGGAGACTCAAACTCATCATCACGCTGAGGTAGGGTGACCAGATTTTTAAAGGCAAAATCCAGGACATTGCACTAAAATAGAAGTAGGACCACAATTTCACATGGCAGAGAGGCGCAGAATAACTTGAGAGACAGCGCTCACCAACGTAGCAAACACAGACCCGGAGGCACTAAGAGGCATAAATTAAATACAGCTAATACACAGACTAACATAGGTGCTAATTAAACTGATTTCTGAAAAGACTGGCACCTATTCATGCACCGAAACTCATAAAGTTTGTTCAGTGGAGCCTCTCCAAAAACCCAGGAGAAGTGTTTAATTTACTGAAATCTGCTCAGACAGATAACCAATACCGGGATTGTCTGGGCAAATCTGGGACGTCTGGAACACCCTACACTGAGGCCTCTTAGCTTATTGACTCTTTGTCCAGCATGCCTCTCCCAGGTGACCCCACCTACAGCAATAGAAGCACTCTCAAATGTCTGGCTGTGGCCAGCCTCCCTGTCTCTACTATCTTAACCTGTTCGTGTTCCTGGACTACCTGTTTGCAACCATCTATAGTTTTGCGGTGGAGGCCCCATTGTGACCGGTGCCATCTGCATGGGTGCGGCCATCGCTGCTCCCTCTGTGGCAGTCATTTTCAACTTATGCTGCACTGATTTTGCTGTCTCTTTGGGTCTGCTCCTGCTTCTCTCTATCCTTTTCTTGCTTTTTCTTATGGTAGTGGAGTATATGAGCTTGTATTTCCTGCCAGGGCTTGGAATCTAAACCGGCTACGCTGTCCAACCCACTCTGTATCTCGGTGGATAACCCTTTGTTCAAAATATTATAGAAAAATATGACTTGTGGGCCTGTGTTGGGCCACAGTTGTCCGGGTTCCTGGCCCCATCTTTCCCTCATTCCAATTAGGAAATCGTTTATGCTTTCCTCTGGCTTCATGGTCCCTGCCATTAGCCCTCCTACATCTGGGCGGTCAGGGAATATTTCGCTCAGAGCGGTCCATATCCGGTGCCTGTACGTATTAAATGTGACCCCATCATGCTGGGTATTTGTTAGCGTGATTGCTGGAATGTGCGCTTGGGTGCACACCATGTTTGTCTGGTCCCAAGTTAGGCTGTTTAGCAGGCCCTTAATGTCACCTGTCGCTAGGTTGATACCTGCTGTGTTTTTATCGAAGCATGTAATCCATTTTCCTGCCCCATCCAGCAATGACGCTAACTTTGTTCTCAACCCCTCTTTGTCCTTCTGGGCTCATGGTACATATTCAATTCCCTCCGCGCCCTTCTGCAGTAACGAGTACATTCTCATTCTAGGTGACTCTACGAGTTTCTTCTCAACATAGCGTTCCCATCTTGAAAGGCATTGCTGCATGTAGAGGAAGTTCTAACTGGGGTTTCCTCCTTCATGCTTGATGCAATCCTCTGCTACTGCCATGTACTCTGGCTCAAACGATCTTTCTCTCGGCCAAGGCCTGTCATATTGGTCCCCCTCCTCAGTCCAATTCGCTAATAGGTCGCAAAATGGGTCCGCAAAAGTCTCACCTTCCTTTTTGGCTATTATCTCCTCAGGGTTAGTTTATCTTTGTCGTGTACCCATGCAAAGCAGCGATTAGCCTCGTCGCTGCTTCCCTTGTGTGTACGCACAGGTGCCATTTTGTTTTTCTTGTGTCGAGGGTGGTTAAGTACCAGGCTGCCTTGTTCCTTTATTTCTTGGTCAGCCCCTCTCCGTTGTCAACCAGGCAGTGTGGCTCTGAGGGCCTTTCATCTCCCTCTGATTCTTTCCAGCACTGAGCCCTGTACCTGGCCCCGCTTCCTTCATGTAAAGAGCGCACTGTCATGTACTCTTGCTCTAACTCCTAGTTGCGTGCCCTTTCTCTCTCGAGCATCAGCTCACGCTTCTCTTCCTAACACCTGCTGGCCTGTCTCTTTTGCTCTAAGCTACACGCTGCTTTTGTTAGCCTGTCGTAACCTTCAAATTCACTCTCTGTTCCCTCCTCGGATACCTGGGCAATCCCTATAGCCCCACCCTCATCATCGGTTCCTGAGGGACTGGAGCTCCCTTCCTCTCCCAAGCTCGCTGAGTCGCTATTGAGAACCACCACAAACTTGCCTGACACTCGTGTATGCTTGCCTGAACCAGTGGGAGTGTGTGTTTTACTTGCCTTTGAGGTGTCATGTGTTGAGCATGGTGGACGGGGAGTTGAGATTTTGGGGACCTTCCCTAGGGCCTTGGACTGCGCTGGAGGCATCTGGGCTCGCTTGCTTTTAGTTTTCTCTGGCTTACACCTAACTGTGATTTTTTTGGTGGAGGGGCTCGTCGGCTTCTACTATTGTTGGATTTGAATATCCTAATGCAAGGGGAGCTGGTGTGAGTACATCCATCCCTGCATATGGTGGGGAAGGTGCTGACACCTTGCTCGCTATCGGCATTGTTGGGCTATTGCTTTTAGCTTCTTCAAAGAGGGTCCATAATTCTAACATTGACTCTTTTTTGTCTTTCTTTTGTCCTGCATATTTAGTCTTTATATGTGTTTTAGTATGTTCAATTATATTTATGTCAAATGTTTCCTCTTTAGGCCTGAGAATTGTGTGACTCTGTGTATAACAGCCACTCTTGGCAAAACTTATTAATTCTCTTTATCTGTACGGGGAGCATAGTTTCCATATGCTTTGTGAGAAGTTGGCCTGGATGCTGTCCACTAATTAAAGTGGGCACCTTGCACCAGTCCAAACAACCCTTATAGTGATTTAAGAGGTCAAAGATAACCTTAGAAAGCTATGCAAGTGGTAGCTGTGGAGAGCAGCCTTCAGGCTTAATTTTGAAGGAATGTTAAGCAGCTTGTTTTACCAGAATGCAATCTTATAGTATTGGTTAAATGAAAGTAGAACCACACAGTAGTTATACAAATATGTATTTATTAATATAACACAATTATAAAATAACATAATTATAAAATTTGGGGAGAGGAGTTGGCCTAACGGCTAGGGCGGTCGACCTCGGAGCTGGGGAACCAGGTTCGAGTCTCGGCAGGGACGCACAACATCCTGTGATTCTGGGCAAATCACTTAATCTCCCAGTGCCTAACAAAAATGAATGTGTCCTCATGTAACGCAACTGGTGCTCGTGTAAAGCGCTCTGATACCCAAATCGGGTCAAGTTCGCGCTATATAAAACTCCGTAAAAAAGAAAAACACTATCTAGTATGACACAGTATCTCCTACATGGAGATAATCACAAAGCACATAATACTAAAGCACAGAAATGACAGTAAATAGCACTAATACACAGTGGGTCCCGGGGGGGGGGACCAAACCATATACTAAGTAAGTGGTATAAGAACCACGACTTGAGTCAGGACGATGTTGAGAGGATGTAGAATCACTGGGACCCCAAGGAACCACCCAAGGTGAGTGAGTAGGGACCCCAATGAGGACGGGTGCAGTGTGGGAACACAACTGTGTGCTCCGTACGAAAGTCGCGCTTGAAGTTCTAGAGATTAAGGACCCTTCCAAGTGGACTTCGAAGAAACCACGTGGAAGACAGAAGATTGGAGAGCCACCCCACATGTGGATCCAGCAGTACCCAAGTTACCTATCCCAGGGAAGCCGGGTGCATAGGAATGAAGTGGCATCGGAAACCGCAGTCGAACCCAATGGAGGACTTCGAGAAAGTGCAGCTGCTGGAAGGAATAAGAATGTCCTGTGGAATCCAAACATGGATTCTTGATGAAAAGTACCTGAAAGTAGAGGGGACAGAGTCTGGGTCACTTAGGAATGACCAGGGTCTCGGTAGGCGAATGCCCACTGATGTTGGGTGTTTCAGGTTAGTTGACGGTGCTCTTGACTCTGCAGCTGCGGGGACCAGGCGACGTTGAAGAAGACCAGGAGCCGGATGCGAGCTGTTCCACGAAGGATGTCGAGTGCTGAGGGGTCGGTGTCCAGCGGGAGCACCAACATGCCTTGGCAATAGCAACCCACGCAGAAAGTCAAGATAGTGTACGGTTCGGACCAACAAGGTCCAGGAGACTTACCACAGCGATACAAAAGGGGGATGATGGAGTGAGCTAAAGAATGATGATGGATTAAACCCAGATCAGTTGACTGGGGTTGAGTGTTTGATTGGCTCAAACATTCCATCCATCATCCCTTTTGTATCGCTTTGTTCGCCAGACGTGGGTCCCTTGCTCACTTTGCCACTGGATTCAAGCAAGCCTGGCTGATGACGGCTGGAATGCCAGAAACCGGTCCTAGGATGCTTGTTTCCGGTCCAGGGAAGACATGGCTTGGCAGTTCGTGCTGGACTGTTCCCATGAGGCACAGGGTCAGACTGATTTGCATATGGCCATGTCTGAACTGGGGTGGTGGAGTGAGCTAAAGAATGATGATGGATTAAACCCAGATCAGTTGACTGGGGTTGAGTGTTTGATTGGCTCAAACGTTCCATCCATCATCCCTTTTGTATCGCTTTGTTCGCCCTAAGTTGGCGGGGGTATGCCCAGACGTGGGTCCCTTGCTCACTTTGCCACTGGATTCAAGCAAGCCTGGCTGATGACGGCTGGAATGCCAGAAACCGGTCCTAGGATGCTTGTTTCCGGTCCAGGGAAGACATGGCTTGGCAGTTCGTGCTGGACTGTTCCCATGAGGCACAGGGTCAGACTGATTTGCATATGGCCATGTCTGAACTGGGGTGGTGGAGTGAGCTAAAGAATGATGATGGATTAAACCCAGATCAGTTGACTGGGGTTGAGTGTTTGATTGGCTCAAGCGTTCCATCCATCATCCCTTTTGTATCGCTTTGTTCGCCCTAAGTTGGCGGGGGTATGCCCAGACGTGGGTCCCTTGCTCACTTTGCCACTGGATTCAAGCACGCCTGGCTGATGACGGCTGGAATGCCAGAAACCGGTCCTAGGATGCTTGTTTCCGGTCCAGGGAAGACATGGCTTGGCAGTTCGTGCTGGACTGTTCCCATGAGGCACAGGGTCAGACTGATTTGCATATGGCCATGTCTGAACTGGGGTGGTGGAGTGAGCTAAAGAATGATGATGGATTAAACCCAGATCAGTTGACTGGGGTTGAGTGTTTGATTGGCTCAAACGTTCCATCCATCATCCCTTTTGTATCGCTTTGTTCGCCCTAAGTTGGCGGGGTATGCCCAGACGTGGGTCCCTTGCTCACTTTGCCACTGGATTCAAGCAAGCCTGGCTGATGACGGCTGGAATGCCAGAAACCGGTCCTAGGATGCTTGTTTCCGGTCCAGGGAAGACATGGCTTGGCAGTTCGTGCTGGACTGTTCCCATGAGGCACAGGGTCAGACTGATTTGCATATGGCCATGTCTGAACTGGGGTGGTGGAGAGAGCTAAAGAATGATGATGGATTAAACCCAGATCAGTTGACTGGGGTTGAGTGTTTGATTGGCTCAAACGTTCCATCCATCATCCCTTTTGTATCGCTTTGTTCGCCCTAAGTTGGCGGGGGTATGCCCAGACGTGGGTCCCTTGCTCACTTTGCCACTGGATTCAAGCAAGCCTGGCTGATGACGGCTGGAATGCCAGAAACCGGTCCTAGGATGCTTGTTTCCGGTCCAGGGAAGACATGGCTTGGCAGTTCGTGCTGGACTGTTCCCATGAGGCACAGGGTCAGACTGATTTGCATATGGCCATGTCTGAACTGGGGTGGTGGAGTGAGCTAAAGAATGATGATGGATTAAACCCAGATCAGTTGACTGGGGTTGAGTGTTTGATTGGCTCAAACGTTCCATCCATCATCCCTTTTGTATCGCTTTGTTCGCCCTAAGTTGGCGGGGGTATGCCCAGACGTGGGTCCCTTGCTCACTTTGCCACTGGATTCAAGCAAGCCTGGCTGATGACGGCTGGAATGCCAGAAACCGGTCCTAGGATGCTTGTTTCCGGTCCAGGGAAGACATGGCTTGGCAGTTCGTGCTGGACTGTTCCCATGAGGCACAGGGTCAGACTGATTTGCATATGGCCATGTCTGAACTGGGGTGGTGGAGTGAGCTAAAGAATGATGATGGATTAAACCCAGATCAGTTGACTGGGGTTGAGTGTTTGATTGGCTCAAACGTTCCATCCATCATCCCTTTTGTATCGCTTTGTTCGCCCTAAGTTGGCGGGGGTATGCCCAGACGTGGGTCCCTTGCTCACTTTGCCACTGGATTCAAGCAAGCCTGGCTGATGACGGCTGGAATGCCAGAAACCGGTCCTAGGATGCTTGTTTCCCGGTCCAGGGAAGACATGGCTTGGCAGTTCGTGCTGGACTGTTCCCATGAGGCACAGGGTCAGACTGATTTGCATATGGCCATGTCTGAACTGGGGTGGTGGAGTGAGCTAAAGAATGATGATGGATTAAACCCAGATCAGTTGACTGGGGTTGAGTGTTTGATTGGCTCAAACGTTCCATCCATCATCCCTTTTGTATCGAGGAGACTTACCACAGCAAGGGGAGTCAGGGCAGGCCTGGAGCAACCAGGGGAGCCCAAGAAAAGCAAAGTTGACCCTCAAATAGACTCACGGGCCAGAGGCACAGGAGTCACGAGAGGACCTTGGGCAGTTTCACCAAACAACAGGCCACGGAGCACTTAGTGTGAGGAGGTCGAAGATCTTGGTAGAAAATGGTGCCAGAGGTTGGGGCTACACGGAGCCCAATGCACTCTTTTAAGAAATGCCAACAAGCACATGCACTTGCAAATGAACGCGAAGCACAGGGGTTCAGGTATTGCAGCCCCCACGAGGGATACTGGCCTCAAACTCGGTAAAAGGGCAGCTCGGGCCTCAAGGGACATAGAAACCTACTTCCTGTGTTGCTGTACCCTTCGGAGTCCGTAGGAGCTTGGGATCAGCAGACAGGTCAGCAGTGTTGAGGTGCCTGCGAATACAGGGGAGTGACTCCTTCTCTCCAAGGGAGATTATCTTCAGTTGTCCTTGATGCTCCACAGGTCCTGCATGGATCCTGTATGGTGCACGGGCACAGACGATGCTTCAGACAGAGAGCGAGACGAAGTCGGGCCCAAACGAAGTCCAGCAAAGTCCAGAGTGTCCAGACGGTCGAAGTGCAGTGGTTTCTTGTTCAGAATCTTGTCCACGTCGAATCCGAGGTCCTACAGCCAGGTAAGCGCTTAAGTACCCACGGAAGAGGGTTGGCAAGATTCAGGGCACCCACCCAGGGGAGGGTCTGGACAGTGGGGAGGTTACTCCCATGTCCTTTGTCCAATTTTGCACCAGAGCGGGAGCCAATGGCTCCCAGGACTGATTTGAACTGGACTATGCACAGGGACACCAAATGTGCCCCTCATGCAGACTTTCAGTCGCTGGCAAGCGCACCCACCCAGCCCTAATACACTAAATCCTGTCTGTGAGGTGGTCACACCTCCCTGTGACAGGATACCTAGTGTTCTGCCTTCCCCTGCTCAAGCTTGGCTCAGCAGCAGGAGAGCAGAAATGTGACTCTGGTCGGCAGCAACCATTTTGTGCTGTCGGGGACTAGAGGACTGGTACCGGGAACACCAGGGACCCCACGAAGCTCGCTTCTGAGGGGTGGAATCATACCTCCCACACCGGTTACCGGTATGGAGTATGATTCCAACATGTTTGACACCAAACACGATAGGGTTAGTTTCAGCCGTATTAGAGTTGGTCATCACGCGGTCGCGTAATGCCCCTCTACATGTCTTATATGGCTGCTTCACTGACAACCCAGGAGAATGGACTCTGTAGACTGCAGGGGTCTTCTGCTCATGCAGTGGCACCCTCTCACTTAGAACCAAGAACCGGTCCTAGGATGCTTGTTTCCAGTCCAGGGAGGACCTGGCCTGGCAGTTCGGGCTGGACTGTTCCCATTGGGTGCAGGGTCAAGACTGATTTGCATACGGCTGGGTTCAAACTGGAACGGCATGGTGAGCAAAAAAACTATGTATTTAGGCCCAGATCTCTGTATTGGGGTGAATGTATGACATTGTTCTGCATTCTGTCCATCAATTGGTCTTTTTGCATTTGTCACCCCGAGTGGGACGGGTATGCCCAGACGTGGGTCCTGTGCTCTCCATGCCACTGGAGTCAAGCTATCCTGGTTGATGAGGGGTGAAACCCCAAAACCAGTCCTAGGATGCTTGTTTCCAGTCCAGGGAGGACCTGGCCAGCAGTTAGGGCTGGGCTGTTTCCATTGGGTGCAGGGTCAAGACTGATTTGCATATGGCTGGGTTCAAACTGAAATGGCATGGTGAGCAAAAAAACGATGGATTTAGGCCCAGATCTCTGTACTGGGGTGAATGTATGACATTGTTCTGCATTTTTGCATCGAGCTTGGCTCAGCAGCAGGAGGGCAGAAATGTGTCTCTGGTTGGCAGCAACCATTTTGTGCTGTCCAGGACTAGAAGGCTGGTACCGGGAACACCAGGGACCCCACGAAGCTCGCTTCTGAGGGGTGGAATCATACCTCCCATACCGGTTACCGGTGTTGGGGTATGATTCCAACATGTTTGACACAAACACGATAGGGTTAGTTTCAGCCGTTTTAGAGTTGGTCATCACGCGGTCACGTAAAGCCCCTCTATATGTCGTATATGGCTGCTTCACTGACAACCCGGGAGAATGGACTCCGTAGGCTGCAGGGGTGTTCTGCTCATGCAGTGGCACCCTCTCACTTAGAACCAAGCACCCTGCCCTCAGGATTGTAAAGGCCTGCTAGAGGGGTGACTTATAGGTTTTAAGTGCAGTGGCCAACTTACACAGGCTGCCATGGCAGGCCTGTAGTTCCATTTTGCATGGCCTCTTATGGGTGGCATAATACATGCTTCAGCCCAAGGGAGGCCTCTGGGGTACCTATGCCCTGGGTACATGGGTACCATATACTAGGGACTGACAAGGGTACCCCAGTATCCACTCTGGAGTGTACCTAAGTACATAACATAACAGTTTACGGAGAAAGCAGATAGACTGGGGTCCTGATTAGCAGGATCCCAATCAGACTAGTCAAAGACAGTATTACATTCAGCAAAAAGTTGGGGTAACCATAAGAAGCAGATCCTACTTTCCTACATGCTTTAATGGGGAATCCATGGCAATTTTAGTAATTTAGTTAAATACAACTCAAATGATGTTTTGTTTGTCTAATAGTAGGGGCAATCGTACGTGGTGCACTTTTACAAATTACGTCCTAGGAGTTAAGCGTTTTTACAATATTTGTATCAAACAGTTCAACTGAACATTTCAATAAAAACAAGATAAAAATGCATATATAGTATTACACTATAGGGCAGATGTGCGATATGTTAGAATAGCATCTGCACAATCTCAGTTTTTTCACACAGTACAGTTTGCATTCAACAATCAATACAACATCATCACATACATAATACAGTTCAATAATGGTTGACAGAAAAACTTATTTGTCAAAAAATTAGTACGCTCTCAGTACATCTAATCCTTTAAAAAGAGATGGCTTGAGTGGAACACATTTCTAAGTGAGCTGGATAGTCTGCTAATCCAGCTCCTGGACAAAGGTGGTAATCATAAAAACCATATCATAATAACTTGGGAATCTCCGACCCCTCTTGGCCACCAACAAGTTACCCCCAGTTTCCTGGGTCCAATTATTTCCCTATGTCCGAATTCCACCCTCTAAATGCCCAGGGTCCAAGCTAGATGTACCTCCCACAATCCTTCCAGATACTAAGGGTGGTAATAAACCTCCTAACACTGGGAAATCATTGAACTAAAAAACTATGAGACTGAGGTGTCAACCCTACCCAATCAGGATAATTATAACACAAAAATCAAAGTCCTGGGAGTTATCAAAGGCTATCTTCATCTTACCTAGCGTACTAAGCTATTGGAAAAAAGGGACTTCTGCGGGAATGCCTCCAAGGCCGCTGTACGTCTGATTCAGTTAGGATATATAAAATAGGCAATATGCCAGACCCTGTAAGTAGCACAAGCGTTTAGGTTATCTTTTTTCGCTTCTCCCTCATTTACCGTACACCAAATGCTTGAGACTATGTTTTAGGTTCGGATGTAGTCTCTTACCCTCTGTGATGGCTGCTTTAGGACGGACCTCCGGCCCGGGGATTCAGCAGAATTTCCAATCAGTTGTGGTATCTGACCACCTTTCTTGTTTCACAATCGTGAATCCATCTGGACGGGGTCTCCTTCCTTCGGCTGCAGTTGAGTACGAGGTCCCAATCCCTCCTGGCTGGCTCGCCAAAATGTTACTTGAGTTATAAATCCTTTACAAAACAGAAGACGAGGCAGTTGGCAAAACAGGAACAGTTTGTTTAATTAAACATTACGGCCGGGAGAACAGCTGCAGGCACACGGTCTGAGGACTGTCTCATTTTACAATAGTTTGTGTCCTTCTTTAATACAAAATATGGTGGGCTATAAAAGTTTCCAGTGGACCATCTATGGTGAGGAATGTTGGTTGCTGCCTTTGGAGTCATAAATTAATTGTCTAATGGCTACTACAGGTTGGTCTCGACCTCGCATGGACACAATGTGGCCAGTGGATAATTTGTCCAGATGTCAGGCATGGGGAGTGCGTGATCGGTGCCTGTGCTAGGTCCTGATTGTCTATGTTTTCCTAACTCATGTGACATCTGACTTTTTGTGATGTTTTAGGAGTGCCCATACCCCCTCTGGCCATGCGTGCATTGTTGGGGCAATCTCCCTTGACCATTGTAATGTTGCTGCACCTATCCGTGGGATCGATCAAGTGTTTCCTGCCCGAGTGCTTGCCTGCCAACAACACACCCTCCCACCTGTGACCTATCAATCAGCAATCCGAGGTCTTGGTCTCAGGGCCTGCTTGACTACATATTTGCGAGTTGAGTTTGAGGTTGATGTGGAGTTCACGACGGGTGATTCTGTTAATAAGGAAGAGATTTCATTTTCATCGATGAATGCATCGATTTCCATATTAACAGTTTCTTTAGAAAAACCGTTGGGGATGTTGACAAATGACTCCTTGCTGAATTCAGAATTTTGTCTACTTCTCATAAGTGTATATCTTTCTGGCATCACCCATTGGTTTCACGCTTGTTTCCACCACAAACTGGAAGTATGCTAAAAGCACACAAATTAGGAAAATGGGCTAACTCTTATCTTTGAAAAATGACAAAACTTTGGTAAAAAATAGTTTTTACATACAGCTCTACATATTCTTGAAAGCTGGGAAGATAGTGATATTAGCACAGCACACCTTTTGTTGATGCAATTTTTAGGGAAAAAAGACACTTTTTTTGAGGTGCACTTTTTCAAATTTTTCCACAAAAACACAAAGTTTAGCTATGTTTTTGTTATTTTATCAGTCTCCTCCAGGAGAAATCAAAAAACCCTGGGTAACTTTAGCATCCCCATGACGTTAGGAAAAAAAGACACAAATTTGGCATGGATACCCTCTGTGGAAAAAAGTTCTGGAGGTATAAGTGTGAAGTACCCCAAATAGCCCAAAAAGGCTATTCCACTGGGGTGGAAAGCATCAGCAGATAAGGGGTTAAAATTGTCCTATTCCTGCTGAACTTACCCTGTTGATGTGCCCTAATGCTGCCACTGTGTGTGCTGTCAGCCTGTATTGTTGTACCTGTTGGTGAAGGATTGAAATGATAATTTGGATTATGCGTGGGCTGTTAACTCAGCTCCGCCAGCGAAGTTTGTGGAGATTTAGAACTCCGCACTCCCTTTGGAGTGCGAAGTTTGCAAAAACTGCGCATTCGCAGCAGAACAGAGACAGCAGACTGGTATGAACACAACGAAATGCTGTTAGAGATGACGGATCTCATCCTGTCCAAGAACTATTTCCTGCACGGGGCACACTGGTACCACCAACTCCAAGGGATGGCGATGGGAGCAAAATTTGCTCCCTCGTATGCAGGACTGTTCATGGGGTGGTGGGAAAAGGAACATGATTGGGGTTGATATGCCTCCCCCTGGCTAGAGAACATCATTTTTTGGGGGAGGTATATCGACGACGTGATCGTCATTTGGAATGGGTCAGTGAGGCAGCTGGAGGAATACTATGCCTTCTTAAATAACAACCCATACAATGTATCACTGACCATGAAACACGAGACAGATAAAATTGACTTCCTAGATATTATGTTCTATGTCAGGGAAGGACATATCCAAAGTACATTGTATCATAAACCTACAACCAGCAATAGTACACTACACGCGACCAGTGCGCACCTCAGAGCCACCATCAATAACATCCCCTATGGAGAGATGGTTCGGGTACGCAGTAACTGCAGTGAGAATGACACCTTTATAACCAACTTGGAAGCTACAAAAGATAGGTTCAGAAAAAGAGGTTACAAAGAAAGGGAACTACAGGATGCGGAAAAGAGGATCACGCAAAAGCCTACACTGGATACATTGAGACAGCGTGAGTCAACTCCCAACAACCAGATCAAAAAATCTAATGTAAACTTCATCACAAAGTATAACAAACAAAGTCAGGGAGTTTACAAGGTCCTCTTGAAACATTGATCTCTGCTCCAGGAGATACCAGGCCTCAAGGGGGAGCTATCGCCAAAACCTAAAGTTACATACCGACGTGGCACAACCCTACGGGACATGCTGTGTCCCAGTTATGTTACCCCCCAAAAAACAGGTGGCAGCTGGCTGCCCAGCCAAACTCATGGATTTTTAACCTGCACTGACTGCAATATCTGTCAATATGGGAAGAACAAACTGAAAGAATTTATATATAACACACATCACGTATATACAATACCATCACGTGCAAAACACCATATGTGACATACGTTATCGGTTGTACCTGCAATATTACTTATGTGGGCAGCACGAGTCGTGCATTAAAAATCAGAATCCAGGAACATGTGAGAGCAATCAGATCTCAGGATACTAGATATCCGATGACACTACACATGACAGAATGTCATGCTACCAAACCTGAGATCTGGTTCCATGCAATAGACCACGTCCCGCAAGAACTAGGGGGGGTGACAGAGAACTAGCCCTCCGTTGGAATGAGGCAGGGTGGATCTGTCGCTTACGTAGTGCCACTATGGGGCACAATACAGATGAGGAGCTGCATTACTTTTTATAGCTCCCTTCTATGAGTACAACGTTCACCACAAATATAGTGGTTGTAGATCAAGCTTGGATGTACATACTTTTCGTAGTCATTATGGATCATTTTCAAAAGAAAAGATTTCATATCGCTCTTTCATGTGGTTGTATGGTTAAGCAGAAGAAACAAACCGCATTGACAAGGCATTGAACATATATAAATTCTCAGTGGCACACACTCTACCTGCTGGAACACACAATTAAAGTTGGGTTGGGTTGGGGTATTGATGGATATGGTAAAGACAAACTTGGTCCCAATGTTATCTCTGTCCTCATCTTCTCTTTTCACTGGTATTTCTATCCTTTTCTTTCTACCATATTACTATATCTACTTTGCTCATTCAATGTTCTGCTCATATTGATGCTTTGAATGCTATGACACAGCACAATGTTTTTTAGCTTTTATATACGTTATATAATTTCACAACTCTTATGAAACCTTTATGCTTGGGTTTTCTTAGACTGAGATAAGCATTTTGGCCTTCTCTATCTGGACCGTTCAATTACAATAAGGAGCTCTATTCTCTTATGTGCACTTAAATATGCCGAATGTTTTTGAAGGTGCCAGTGCACTTAAACATGCTGAATGTTTTTAACTCTTAAAATCGGTGCTGTTATCACTACACTAGTTGTGGACAGTCCCTTTAGAACTGCAATGGACAGGGGGGTTTACAGACACTCCCTGCCTGGCTCCAATGTGCGTCTGCACGTTACGACGCCGCACGTTTCTAAAACATAGCAAAAAGTATTGAGCGCTTTCGAGCGCATGGTGTGAGACGCGGATTGCTGGCGTCCCGGAGTCGATAATTCTCACGGTAACTTTTAATCGCAAAATGCGTACTACTTGTGCCACAGAATGTGGTTATGGGGACTATTGAAAGTTAGTTGCTGGGGATGGGGGCTGGTGTGCTTTCCGTCGGCTGCCCATCCGAATGAGAAGAGAACCCGAATTGGGGCTGTCTCGGGGTTTATTAAGGACCGAGCAGGCTACACAACTCATATCAAGTGAACTGGGCGTGTTGTCGGGCATTGTGGCCAATTCTGCTCTGCCACCCTCGTTTGGAACTTATTCAACTCGGGGAGTTTGGTGAATGAAATGTTTTGTAAATAGCTGACATACGAATTAGGTTGAATGCTGCGTATGATTGTAGGACCGACCAGGCTACACAATCCATATTAAATGAACTGGGCGCGTTGTCGGGTATTGTGGCCAATTCTGCTCTGCCACCTGTAAAGTAGTGGCCTAGGCCTGGGGTCACTACAATAATGAGACCTGGAGACGTGAGTACTTTGGTGGCCAGCTCCAGACTGCGCCACGCCCAGAGCCCTGGGCTATTTATTCCACCCTGTACGTCGCGCCGGCGTACGCCGGGCTGGCTCATTACGTTTGCGCTCACAGGGGGGGTGGGTCAACAGGACCACCCCTCCGTATCGTGAGGGACGTGGAGGCTTCCACTGTCCTCACAACATTACATTCCTCCTTTACCAGGAGGGACAAAGTCAACTGAAACAAGATACCAACGGGTATGTAAGGCAGAACAAAATGAAACATCTAGTCCAGGAAAACACAACCCCACGGGTGGGGTACATATGAAACAGTCTTACTTGGTTTCCATACGCGGCTGTTCCCTCAGGCTGCGACCCGCTCTACTGTCGCCGATTAGCCACAGGATACATAGTCTTTGTACTTCTGAGATGGCTTCGGGCAAGGCCGCAAGTTGTATCGGTTCTGACTGCCTCGTGGGGTAGGTGTCGGTGACAGCTCGAGTGGGTTGCTGCAGGTTGGGAGTCGCAGGTCACGCTCAGGACCCAGGTCTTGTGTCGACGTGGTTACTGGATTCGAGGGTGGACCCTCAGTGGCTGGGTGACCAGGTCCACACACTCCGCCGTCAGGACTTGGGCACTCATTTGGGAATGTCTCGTTGTGCCTGTCGATCACCGGGAGGTCGTCTTCATCGTCAAAGGGAACTTTTTAAAGAAAGATATGTTGCGGGTTACTCTTTCGTGCCTTCTTTGGGCAGTCACCATGGTGCCTTTTACAGCCGTGACAGTCCAGGGGTTGAGTTCAAAGGGTAACCGGAACTTCCCTCCGGGGTAGCGGTCCCGTACAAGTACGCTGTCGCCAACTGCGATGGGGCTCTCTTTGGCGTGTCTTTTCTGAGATGCTGCTTTGTTGTTCTTCTCACGCCGGGAGTCTGACTGGTTCGGGGGGTTTGGTGTTTCTGCTCACGCCGGGTGATGGGGAATGGTATCTGTTACCACTCGGCCAAAACACAGTCGACTTGGGGATATACCCGTAGTGCAATGGGGTGTGAGCCGGTACTCTCGGAGGAATTGATACACGGCTTGCTCGAGATTGAGCCCATCAGCTAGGGCGATTTGAATAGTCTTGTTCAATGTCCGCATCAGCTGTTCTACTTCCCCATTGGCTTGGGGCCATCTTGGTGTGATTTTGCAATGCTTCACTTTATGGGAGGCGAGGTATTCTGCCACATCCGCGCTGGTGAACGGTGGTCCATTATCCGTGCGGAGCTCGCCGAATAGTCCATGAGTCGCCATCAGCTTCTCGAGTTTAGGAATCACTTCCGCAGCGGATGTAGATGGGATGAACTCGACTTCTGGATATCGTGAGAAATCATCCACCACCACCAGCATGTACTTTCCACCGGGCAGGCTGCCAAAATCAGCACTAACTCTTTCCCATGGGGCGCTCGGAGCTGCTTCCGTGATTATTGGTGCTGACCTGCTAGGTAGGCTCGTTGCAAGGCACACCGGGCAGTGCTGCACTACTGACTCTATTTGTTGGTCCAGGCCGGGGAACCAGACTTTGCTGCGGAGTCTGTTTTTTGATTTGACGATTCCTTGGTGCGCGCCATGCGCAAGAAGAGCCGCTTGTCGAGTTAGGCTTTCAGGTAGGACGAGGCGCGGGCCTCTCAGGAGGCAGCCATCAGCGGACACAGACAGTTCCTGACGGACTAGGTGCAGGGACTTCAATGTTGCTTGTGCCGACGCGGTCCGTCGTGGTGAGGGACTTTGTAGGAGCCTCCAGTCGCCTGAGGTGACAGCTTGGATAGCGATTTGGAGACAGTCATCTTCTTGTGTGGCAGCTATGACTTCTTGCAGAGACATTGGGAGAGGCCGAGACCGTTCTACCACCAGCCGTACGTAGTCTTCTGTGGCCGCCGCTTCATCTGCTTCTGGAGGGGTGACTGGTCGAGCGTGCCGCGACAAAAAGTCAGCAGGATTGCGGGTGCCAGGTCGGTATTCTACTGTAAGCTGGAATTCTTGCAGCTGCAGGATCCACTTCTCGATCCGTGGGGGAGGGCGAGACGAAGAGCCGCGGAACAGCGGGATCAGCGGTTTGTGATCTGTGATGACGGTGAATGGGTGACCGTACAGGTATATATGGAAATGGCGGCACCCCCATAGGATCGCGATGGCTTCCTTCTCGATCTGAGAATACCGTTGCTCCGTAGGTGTGAGGGTTCGGCTGGCATAAGTGACAGGGGCCCACTCGCCACAGTCTTGTTGTTGCGCTAGGACAGCACCTAGGCCTGTGGGGCTGGCGTCTACCACTAATTGGGAGTCGTGTCGTGGGTTAAAGTAGACTAGCGTGGTATCGGCAGACAGGGCAGCTTTCGTCTGTTGGAACGCTTCTTCCTGTTCTGAATCCCACGTCCAGTGGCTGGTGGTTTTGGTGAGATCTCGCAGGGGGCCTGTTAGATCCGAGAGGTTCTTGATGAATCGCCCGCAGTATGTGACCATGCCCAGAAAGCTGCGGACTCCGGACACTGATGTGGGGGCGGGCGCCTCCTGGACATCCTTCACCTTGTCGGGGTCTGGACCGATGCCTTTGTCCGAGAAGCGATAACCGAAAAAGCTGATGTCTCGCCGCAGGAATTCACATTTCTCCCTGTGCAGGGTCAGCCCGCGGTCTCGTAGGCGATTGAACACGGCAGTAAGGCATCGTAGATGCTCTTCCAGGGAGGGAGCGTGCACTAAGATGTCGTCGCTCACGTTGAGCACCCCCTCTAGCCCTTGCAGGACGGTCTTGATGATGTTCTGGAATACTTCGGCCGCGCTCGAGATCCCGAAGTTGAGGCGGGTGTAGCGCCAGAGACCAGCATGGGTGGAGAAAGTAGTGATCGGGCGGGAGTCCGGGTGCAGAGGAACCTGGTGGTATCCTGAGCGAAGGTCCATCTTCGAGAACCACTTTGACCCTGCAAGTTCGCCAATGATGTCGTCAACTGTGGGCGTCAGATGGCGCTCGCGCTTGATGGCGAGGTTCGGGATCCGCATATCTACGCAGATGCGGACTGCGTCGGGCTGCTTCGGTTTCTTCGCGACGACGATGGGGTACACCCACGGGGTGGGGCCGCGCACTCGTTCAATGATTCCAGCAGCTTCCAGGAGGCGGAGCTCCGCTTCGACCTTCGGGCGGAGGTGGAAGGCGATCCTCCGGTGTCTGAGGGCAATGGGAGCCACCGACTTGTCTATGTGTAGTTGGACTGCCGGACCTTGGAGGCATCCGATCCCTTCGAAGAGAGGTGTGAACTCGGTCAGCAGGCGTCCTAGGTCGTGGGCATGTACATTGAAGGCAAAGTGAATGAGACGAAGGTCTTGTGCAGTGCGACAGCTGAGTAAGAACCCAGACCCTTCCTGTGATACGTAGACCCTGGACCGCTGGTGGACATTGTCGTGGGAAAGGCCAGCCTGGAACACACAGCATATCTTGAGCGGGGTGTGGGTGCCGAATGCATACACCTGGACGTTGGTGTGGTGAAGGGCTGGTAGGCCGGGCAGGCGCTGGTAGACACTGGCAGACATGAGATTAATGGTTGCGTCCGTATCGATGAGCACTGCCACTGGATTGTCTTGCACGTTGATGGTGCACATGGGCGCTGCCTGCGGGGAGGCTGTGAGGGCGTGTAGCATGTGTACCACCTGCACTGTTGCAGCCTCGTCTTCGTCCATGTCGCCGCTTGAAGAGTCCTCCAAGAGGGGTTCGAGGGTTCACACATGGCGGGGTGGGCCTTTCGTTGGTCGTCGTGGCATCGAGCGGCAGACTTTGGAAAAATGATTGAGCTTGCCACACGCACTGCAGGGTTTTCCGTGTGCTGGGCAGGCGCCGTCGTGGGGAAACGGGCCGCCACACCATCCACAGGGCCGAGGTCTTGGGCTCTGTCTGGAGGCTTGGGTCGGAGGTCTCTTGGACTTCTGTTGAGAGTCGCGGGCGTCTGAGCGGACAGCGCAGACGGGCTCCTCTTTGATGGCAGCTGCGGCTTTGAGTTCCATGTGGGCTGCTCTGACTCTGGAGAGTTCCTTGGAGCGTCCCAGGGTCAGGATGTCCCTCATCGGCATGTTGTGTTCTTGTAGGACTCGCTCCCGTAGCTTGGAGGAGGCACAGCCTTGGATGAATTGCGCTCGGATCTCGTCGTCCTCATCGGGGAGGGTGCACGTGCTCGCCAGTTCTTTAAGGCGGCTGAAGAAGACATCGACAGACTCATCTGGCTGCTGTTTCGCCTGGCGGAGAAGGAAGCGTTCATAATCTGCGTTGGCGTAGGGCTCAAAGTGGGCGGTGATGGCATCCAGCATCGAGGCATAGTTCCTCGGGGCCCAGCTTCGCGGACAGTCTTTGCGATTTTGTGAATGTCTGCTCCCCCAGGTGGAGGAGCATGGGTCTCCGCCGTGGGGCAGGGATGTCCGCTGCGTCGAAGAATGTTTCCAGGCGCTCTACCCACGCCTTCCATCGCGCGGCTTGGGAGGGTGGCGGCCCTGTTATGGTGAAGGACTCTAGCGGCGGGATGGATGTCATGCTGGCCAGAGCACGAGCTAGGAACGCACTGCAGGCAGCAGCACCCCCTGGTGGCAGAAGGGTGAGCGCAGCGGGAGTCTCCCTGGGGCCTTCGACGTGGGCGGGAGAGGCAGTTCACAGGCGGCAGGCAGGCCACGCGGGCTGGGGAACTGGCAGGAGCCTGGGCCTCCGTGGGCGTAGTGGCGCGTGTAGCAGCGCTGGGCTGGCAGATGGCAGCAGGCGGCAGCGGGCAGAGCGGCCTACCGGTAGCTGGTGCGCGGTTCCGTCGAGCGCACTGGTGGAATGCGGGGCGCCGCGGCGTCACGCGGGCCTGAGGCTGAGGATGTGCTACCACGTGCGCCCGTCCGCGGAGCCGCAGGATGCGTATGCGGCGGGCGGCCGGTGAGCACGTTGCAGAGTTGCGGGGCTCTAGGGCCGGCGGGAGATCAGCTCCGGCCCGGACTGCAGAGCAAGGCGGTCACGTCCGGCGGGAGATCAGCTCCGGCGCGGACTTCAGGGCACAGCGGTCACGCGGCAGGGGCGCGCCGGAATGAAGGCCTGGGAGGCACGGCAGGGGCGCTCCCAGCGGTGCAGCAGAGGCGGGCACGGTGGGTGAGAGGCGGTGCAGCTGGCTGCAGGACCACCTCGTCGCCAATGTAAAGTAGTGGCCTAGGCCTGGGGTCACTACAATAATGAGACCTGGAGACGTGAGTACTTTGGTGGCCAGCTCCAGACTGCGCCACGCCCAGAGCCCTGGGCTATTTATTCCACCCTGTACGTCGCGCCGGCGTACGCCGGGCTGGCTCATTACGTTTGCGCTCACAGGGGGGGTGGGTCAACAGGACCACCCCTCCGTATCGTGAGGGACGTGGAGGCTTCCACTGTCCTCACAACATTACACCACCCTCGCTTGGAACTTATTCAACTCGGGGAGTTTGGTGAATGAAGTGTTTTGTAAATAGCTGACATACGAATTAGGTTGAACGCTGCGTATGATTGTATTCCCGGACTGGACATGGTGTGTATGCCTTTTTCACGATCTCCCCTGGGTTGTAATCATTCCAGCACAGGACATGGGAAAAACGGGCTGCCAAAGATTAATGCTCTTTCTACCTAATGGCCTATGGAGCCTTTTGTTGTTTGTTTTTTGTTTTCTAATTTTAAATTACAATCTTATGTATGAATACGAACGGTCCCTTACGACCCACTGAGCCGATTAGCTTTAACAAATGTCGAACATAATATTTGGGCTCTCTGGACAAATAGTTTTGACTCTCCTAGCACATATATTTGGTTTTAAACTCAATTGGAGGGTTTTCTTTTTTCTTTATTTTATATAATTTCTTGACTTAGTTTTAATAGCCAGGTATGGAAAGGCAGAACATAGGAGGAAACATACCCAGTAGTGGGTTTCCACCCCCTTTTGGGCCTTCAAATATCTTAGGTTCTTAAATTTCTTTCAGGCACAGGAGCCAATTGCCATCGAACTACCCTGGATACGAGAGGGTACAGTCCGATTGCGGAGTAACAGACATACTGAATATTGCAGGCAATTTGCAATTCCTTAGAGAGCTAAAACCTTGAAATCTAAATTTAAAAATGAGGTATGTTGTTCTATTTACCCTGGAGGAAACTATACCCAACACTGTTATGGCTACTAAGTCATATTGGGCACTACTCTCTTGGCTCTAAGTTGAGACTTCTTTATACTCCCTCACTATATCTCGAACAACTCTTTCTCTTTTCATTTCTATTTCTTCTTTGCTCCTTTCCTTTTTTGCACGGAATGACACTGTATTTCACAGTTTGTACACCTTGACTTTCTTCTATGCTATATTGCATGACTTTTCTTGCGAGTGTCTTCTAAATCAAGTCACCACAATACTCCGTTAGATGCCAACACTCTCTGGCGTTCATACATAGAAGAGGATTGTCCCTGTGTCTGTTTTATGTTTTATATGTTTAAATGTTGCTCTTAAATGTGAGTAGTATTATGTGGATCTTTGTATGTAAACTTTTATATGTAAATGTCATATGTGGATTCCGAAATTGGAATCCTTTCTCGTGTAGTTCCTATAGTACCCATGCAGGACCTGCGCGTTTGGATAACATAAACTGTGGGCTTGGTGTTAGACTGCCAGTGTTTGGGCTATGCTGTTGTGAGGTGGGGTTTGCCCTTCGTTGTCTCTGCTCTTCTCATGTCAGTGCTGCATGTGGGTAGACAGCGATAGCAGTGAGATGAGGAACAGTGAAGGCAGTGGTGCGGTTTGCATATTTAGGTGCATTATACTATTGGGCAGATGTGCGAGCAGGTGGAATGGAGGTTTGGAGGACTTGGGGCATCAGGGAAGGCATAACTGTGCTGGTTATGAGGTGCCCCAATCAGTATAGAGTGCAGGGGAGAGGATCCAGAGGAGCTGCAGATGGTGGACTGGCCATGGCACATGGGCTTAGGGTTACAAGTCTGCAGGTTGTGGTCTCCCAGGCACAGTAAGAAAAGACATAAAGTCAGGTGAGTGAAAGTCGTTTTTGGAGGTGGAGTAGGGGAACACAGCAAGGTAAGACAGACCAGTAGGCGGCATCCCTAGCGGCAGCCAGTGTTCCAGAGGATAGAGACCGGTGTGGCGAGTTACATGGTCTGGCTGTCATACAAGTGGTGGAAGATTTTTTTTTTAAAGTAGGAAATAGGGCATAGTGAGGAACCTTCTCCATAAAGGAGAACAGTGGAAGAGATGGCACAGACAAGAGATCCAGTCGAAGATAAGCGAGTGAAAGCAGAAGGATGGACACATCTATTGAGAGTTAGATAAGAACAAAGGGCGATACCTAGGAGTACCAATACGGTTCAATGACGACTATTAAGGCCCAGCAATGCTGGTTTTGGGACAGACACCCTATCCCTTGAGACTGGTCCTGAAGTAAAGCATTCACTGGGCTTGCCAGAGCATCCTGTATTCAGCTACAAAAGTAGTACAGGTGTAAGTATAGAAGAATGTAGAGGCCCATTGATAAAGGGGCCTAATTCCAATAAACTCGAGTAAAACAGAGGTATGACCATGGCAGTCATTGCGACCAGTAAAACGAGGGAAATGCCAATCAGCTACTATGTCCTGTGTCCTTGGATAGTTTTGTGTTGCAGGACGCACCTGTGGATCATTGACTGAGGCAGCACTGCTAGAATGGGGTTCAGAAGCTAGCACTCACAACCCATGATATGCCTAAGCCATGCCAGAGGCTCAAATGGAGATTGACGAAGGGGTTCAGGGAGGGTGCCGCTGAGAAAGGGATCCCTCTTGGTTTCATGTCCATGGGTGGGTAATTATTGGGCGACAGATCAACATGACAACAGAGTGCTTTTTCAGTTTACGTTTAGAACTTATCTTAGAAGGAATACCTTGTGGAAGTTATTTTATCCATACGTCATTCCCAAAAGCTGAAACACTTCGGTTCAATCTCATGAGAACTGCAACTGCTGCAAGAGTGCTGTGAACCTTCCCACTATGCTGCACAAGAGCCATAACTCACCAACAGCATCATCAGCTTTACCACAGGGACATCAAAAACTGAGAGGGAACTGGGAGCTCACCTACATCAACCAAGATCTGATCCTCTTGCCAAGTTGCCAATGTCTCTGGCTGCATGCCATCAGAACTGTCCCTAGTGTTTATCGGTGTGCCGCCAAGCTTATCTATGGCCTAGTGGCCATCCATAGAATGTTAATGGCACCATGACGACCACGCTGTTGGACTTCAACATATTTTTGCCTGTACTGGTATTCTGTGCTAAAGACATAACTCCCACATTTCCTTGATGAGTTCCACCAGTCCCCCCTAAATGAATGATGTATAAAGAAGTGCAAAATGGTTGTCCAGGCATAGTAGAATTAAGTATTCTGCATTGTTTTTATAAAGATGCAGACACAGATAAACGCACTGATAGATATCATGTTCCCCATCTGCCATCACTAAGGCCCTCATTGCAATGGTGGGCGGTTAGACTGCCGACGGCCATCGTATTGGGCAGGTGACCATCCGAAAATGGTCGGCGGTTCCACCCGCCCTATTATTTTCAGACCGTCGTGCAGGCAGGTGGAAAGTGCTTTTTTTCTACTGCAGCTTATGCTGCGGCCCAGAAAAAGGGCCGCAGCACAAGCTGCAGTGGAAAAAAGCACTTTGTGTGCATCCATGCACCGTCTGCCAGGCACCATGTGGTGCCTGACAGACGGTGTATGGATGTGTGGGGGGCACTACATGTGCCCCCCAGGCCACTAAGCAGTGGTCCCCAGGCGACGGGGCCTGCTTGGGGCCCCCAAAGTCTTTTTCCATCTGCCTTTTCATGGCGGTGGGACCGCCATGAAAAATAAGTCAGAAAGGGACAGCCTAATCCCTATGGCGGTGCATGCGCAGGCACCACCTCCATTGTAGGGATCGGAGTCCGACCACCACCCCACAGGATCTTGGATCCTGTCGGAGGTGGTGGTCTTTCCCCCGACCTCTGCGCTCCGGCCGCTGGCTGGTGTAATCCGGCGGTCGGGCCACTGGCCTGGATGTCGGGCAGACAGCCACCGACAGCCTGTCGGTGGCGGTCTGTTCACTGTCGTAATGAGGCCCACAGAGTCTAGGTGTTCTGACAGCATTATTTGCAATGTAGCGCATACACAAAACCCTACGATAGTATAGTACATATGTGTTGTTACTTAACTATATTCAAATCGCATCACACAGTAGTTTACTGTTATGCATAAAGGTAAGTGACACATAATAATAAAATAGACATCCTTCTGAGTGCAGAGTGTTTTTCAGAAGGCCTCAAGTCATTGTCAAACTGTTTTTTGATGGCGCAATAAAAATGTCTAAAACATTTTTGCAAGATCATTGAACTCCATTCATGTTTAATCCATAGCCACAATAAAGGGAAAATAGGTAAAAGGTAAAATTTCTAAATCAGGCTTTCCTCACATAGACATTAACCAGTACACAGAGTTCTAACTTTCAGCAGATCAAGTGTCTGCTCCATGACAATCCTGCATCAAAAATCTGTCCAAAGATTGCACATGAGGTTGCCATATCTATTCAGTTACTTTACACATAAAAATGACGGTACTTTTCTTGCATAGTCTTGATGAAACACAGAAGCTTAGATTTATTATGGTTAACTTGCAGTTCATTATTTGTGGTATATCTTGATAGGTTACCACTGCAATAACTGTTCGGTCCCGCTTCAGGCTTGCTTGAGTTGTAAGAGGATTTTTGTGTTGTTGGAGTTGGTTCATCAGAAGCAGATATACTCCGTCTAAGTTTGGGGGGTGCTCAATGAAGTATAGTTCCTTTTGGGGATCAGTAATAAAAATAAATAACACAGCTGCAGCGCCAGCCCATTATTACATCTCAATGTTTTAGTACAGTAACCAGCAGTACCCATACACACATCAACCCACTTACCAAAGAGAAGGATAAAAAAATCAATTCAGCAGGGAAGAATCAGTAACCCGTTGAGGCAGTTTTGGCTATAGCAGTACATGACCAATGGACTCTAAAGCTGATTTAAAACCAATATTTCTAATATAATAGCCTGGGGCTTTTAGTTAATGGATTTATGAGCAAGGACAATACCCCAATATTTATAGAGACAGAATTACATTTCCAAAAGTCTAATTCATATTCTCACATCAGATAATTACATTCAGCCCAAACCTGAAATTCTACAAGCAGGCAGGCTCTCAGTCAATAATTTAGTTTAGAACATCTAGAACTGTGACCTTACAGTAAATAATGTGACAGGTCATTGCAAATACCCTCTTAAATGAGCAACAGCCACGCTCAATGTATTTAGTATAATTTTTAAAAGCAATGATTTTTTAAAAAGGGAATACAATTTTAGAGCTTGCTTTTGGGTGATCCCATAATGAGGTAATGGGCAGGCCATCAGGGCCTCGTTGCACAAAATGTATTATAGGACGCAATCAATTTAGTGATCATAGGTGAGAAAGGAAAATATTATCAGCCTCTCTGTCTACTAGTACATTGGCTTATGTGAGTTACGCGAATAACCAGCACTGGGTTCCATGAGTCGAGCATTTAAAAGCCTCATCACATATACACACATATCATGCTGTTACAAAAGTATTTGTGGTGAACACCTAAGCTCCAATATATGTGTACATCAATTTAAAAAATGCAACACAATTTCCGTTCTTAATAGCAGAAAAGAATTCATCCCATTTGTTCTAATTTTATTTATTTATTTTATTTGCAAAGTTTTATATAGCGCTGGCTAGACCCGTAGGTATCAGAGCGCTTTACATGAGGATTACATAATTACTTCAGTTACAGATTCCAAGTATAGACATAAGAGAAGGATAGAGGGAAGGAAGATATTGCCTCATACAGTAATATGTTGCCTATCCTATAAATAATGTGATTTAAAAGATAAACATTTCTTTACCCTATGTAATCCATCAATTTTTAAACAGGAGCAAGACTCTCATGCATGTTCTCCCATGTTTCTCCTCTGAGGGCTGAAGTCTGTCAGATGGTGTGCCCAACTGACCCCCATGCTTCGACCCCCTCCTCCTGCTTAGTTTTAGAAGTTGATGCTCTTCTGCTTGACTGGAGGAATATTCTAACTTGAAAGACTGCAGAGGAAAGCAGACTTATCCCCGCTGTCCCAAACTTGGGATACCTACTCCTGACTTGGCCGTACCTCAGATCTTGAAGGCTAGAAGCAGGCAAAGGCACCAGTAACTGTATCCGTCGAGAGTATTTGTGAACAAAACTAGACTCGTCCCCTGTAACCTGTGACCGGAGGCAAATTTTCCTGCCTTGAAAGGAGGCAAGCAGCCCGGTCGGAGCACTGTTAATGAGTAAAGATGTTAACCCCTGAGCAGATACCACCTATAGCTTGTAGGTGTTTGAAATGCCACTACATATGAAAACCTTGCTAGCATTGTGAATAACTTGTCTGTTACATTAATAGTACCCATGCACTCACAAGGGGTGGTCTATGCGGTTTAACCCTTTGTAAGCCGGGTTCAAGGTTATAGGGGAGAGAGGACTACACAATCGCATGGTCCAGGTCTGGCATGAAGGTTGCCAGTACCCAAGCAGCAGTTACTGGGCCGCCATTTTAAGCACTGGGGATACCGTTTATTATTAGTGTCGGCATGGTAGAGTTCCATGGCATACCAGGCGGTTCAGGTACTATTATACTACCCAAATGTGCCTATCTCCATCTTTACCGTACTCTCGACGGATACAGTTACTGGTGCCTTTGCCTGCTTCTAGCCTTCAAGATCTGAGGTACGGCCAAGTCAGGAGTAGGTATCCAGTTAATGAAATTTATTTTCGTTATATTTTTTAAAGTTCTTAGTATTTGTGCCTAATACGATGGACATTAAAGCTCTTCAAATTCTGGTCTGAAAAATAATATCCTCATAGAAATTCTTTAACTACAGGGTTCTTCATTATTTGCCCATCTGTTTTAACATATATTGGCCTTACACCATATTTTGTTAACTCATCCGATTCCCCCCATTTATATGTCAATTTCCTGAAATTACTGTTGAGTTAAAAAGGAATTTAAACACGATTAGCTGCCTGAGTCTTCACAATAAATCTGTCTGGAGTTAACCAATGTTTAGTATTTTCCAAAAATAACTCTGGGTTCATTCAATAATCCTGGAATAATTCTGGAAGAATGAATGGCAATATAACTCATGAGATATTCATTTTTGTAACACCCTCTGTGCATTAAAGAAAGCACCAACACTGAAATCTATTTTGATCCCTGGTGATATTATGAGAGTAAATTAGCACAGAAAACAGGTGATTTTACATGCCTGCCAGAAACGGCAAAAGGTTGTTACAAATGTGGGTACTGTGTTTGCTGTCAATGTGTTAAAGATGGTACAAAAAGTTTTCTGATGTGAGCCGAAGCAGGACATTTACTATACAGTAGTTTATCAACTGTAATAGTATTAACTATGTCTATGTTTTTTTTACCAGCCACCAGGAGCTAGATGGAATATTGTAGAAGAGGGTAGATCTGTAGGGGCATCACAGTATCTCCCTCCCCCTACCTGGCTCCACCCCAACCGTTATGAGGTATTGAGTGATCTTGCAGAAATAGACTGACTAACCCCAACCTGGAACAATACAGGGGAAATCGGTATACAGGGCAGTACCTTAGAGACTGCTACCAGGGAACCAGGTTGTATAGCGGTTATACCATCTATAAATTGCCCTGATAACAGCCTACAGTACCCCCAATTTTCGAATATTGAGTATGTAGGAACTACGGGATGGATTCAAATATTGATATGGATGATCCAATTGTCAATGATAATGTTGAGGAGGCACTTTGAACCCTGAATTTCAATGATATTGATAGCGTTTATGAAGTACCCAGGGCTCAGAATTCTAATACACAGCCTCTTAGGCTTACATCATGGAATATCGCGGGTATTTCTTCAAAATTAACAGACAAGTCTTGGTTGCAATATGTGAAGACATCTGACATTATTTGCCTTCAGGAAACCTGGAGTCGGGTTGATGTCTTTATAGATGGATATTGCTCATTGAATACTCATGCAATCCCATCAGTTGCAGGAGACCTAAGGGAGGTTTAGTGACTCTTATTTACGCTTATGTACGATTCGATAAAGATGGAGAATATAACAAATTCCCATTGGTACCAGTTTATTTTAATCTCTAATTTAACCGATACTACAATTTTATTAATTAATTGGTACTACAATATTTTCGTTCCAAATAATACAGAGGTTATTGATACACTTAAAGAGGAGATTGGTAATGTTGCTGCGAAATTCCAACCCCTGTGTATAATCTGGGCGGGGGATTTCAACTGCACCGTTTGCCAATATAGCTCACACAAAGTATGTGGTGTAGTTGACATAGAAAATCAATCTGTGCCGCATTTTAAGCACACACCGCAGGGCGACGGATTGAATACTATTATTTTGGTAAACGATCTTTGTATGTTGAATTCTTTGGATAGTAATCCCTCTGTACAGTTTCCAACCTACCAGGGGGAGGTAGTGGGAGTATAATAGATTTTATGTTAATTACTAGCAAATACACTTGGTTTGTAGATAGTTTCGCTGTTGAACCACATCCCGTCAGTGACCATAATCCCCTTACTCTTTCCATGTATGTTAAAGCACAGAAAGCTAGGGGGGATGAGTGCCCGCTAAAGTATAATCGCAACCAAGAGGTAAGGCTTAAATGGAATTTAATAGATCCCAAGCAATTTGAGGAGGCCATTCTTAAAGAAAACCAAAGTAAATTTATGACTTGCCTAACCTTTGATTCCCCCCCAGACACAGTCATACAGTCTTTCGAATTAATCTGTGCAGATGTGTCTAAAAAATTAAATAAATCAATTAGGAAATGGGACTTACCTGAAACAAGGTGGTTTAATGCCGAGTGTTCTAGGGTGCAAAGAGAACTTAAGAAAGCTCTGCAAATGGTTCCTCGGAATATGGCCCTGATAAAGATAGCGAGACAGACTTACAAAAAAGTTATTGATTGCAGGAAAAATGAGCTAAGAAGGATAGCCTGGGAGGACCTAGAGAAAGCTAGCTCGCTCAAGGACTCTAAGAGTTTTTGGGAGATTATAAATCGCCCGCTCTTTTCCAATGATGCTAGGAGCATGGACTCGGCCATAACAGGTGAAGCGTGGGAAGCTCACTTTTAAAAAATATTTAACCCAGGGGGCATATCAATACAAGAGCAAAGGTATGAGACAGTTACTAATTTACAAACCGCACACGAACTAAGCTTAAGAATTTCCTTGAGTGAGGTCGAAGATGCAATAGTAAAGGGAATATCTTTAAAAGCGCCTGGTCCAGACGGAGTTCCCTTAGATTTGCTTAAAAGCAACCTTCAACTATGGGCGCCTCTGCTGCTTAATGTCTTTAAGGCAGTAATAGTTGGCCATATTCCATCTTCATGGAAGGAAGCAGTGGTGGTACCAATTTTTAAAAAGGGGAACCGGAACGACCCTACCTGCTTCAGGCCAATTTCCCTGATAGATGCTACGTGTAAGGTCATGGGGAGGGTGATTTTAGCCAGGTTGGAATCATGGGCAAATTTATCAGGTTTAATGGCTGACACCCAATATGGTTTTAGAAAGGGGATGGGAACAAACGAGCAGTGTCTTAACCTGTCCCTGATTATGGGCAAGTACATGAAGGCCAGAGGGGTTTCGATTCACCTGGCCTTCATGGACTTGTCCAGTGCTTTTGACACTGTGAGTAGGGGAAAGCTATGGACTATGATGGGGGAAATGGGGTTTGAAGAATCCCTCATCACCCTGCTACGTAGGTTGCACGAATGTACCACTGTTGCCGTTCGCTTTGGCCCGGGAGGGGAGAAGACTGGGTCTATCGCTTCCACGGAGGGGGTTCGTCAGGGTTGCATCCTGGCGTCCTTTTTATTTCTTATATATACTAACGGCCTAGAAGCATTCCTGATTAAACAGCAATTGGATTTTCCAAGAATAGATGGTAAATTGGTTCCCCTGTTATCATACGCTGATGATACGGTCCTAATGACTCTTACGGCTAATAGTCTACAAAAAGCCCTGACCGCCTTCACTGACTTCATGCTAGCATTAGACCTTAAAGTAAATTTCAGTAAATCCTTTATCATGGTCTGCGGTCCGAAAAAAACCAAAACTAGGAAATTTACTGTGAAAGGAAAAACTATTGAGAAGGTGCCCAAATTTACTTATTTAGGCAATGTTTTTAATAATAAATTGAAGTGGGATGACCTTGTCTTGACAAGGGCACAACAGACTAGTAGAATAACAGAGGGGCTGTTTCGTTTCGCTTGTAAATTAGGACACAAACCGGTAGCAGAAATGATAACTCTATACAGAGCTAAATGTTTATCGGTGGCTACCTATGGCGCCGGAGTATGGGGTTACCATAAGAGTAACCAGATCCAGGTTTTAGAGAATACATTTTTAAAAAGATTATTAATGATCCCTAGTAGCTCCCCAACATCATTTTGTCATACCGAGGTGGGCCTGGAATATGTGAAAGACAGGATAAATATCGCACCACTTATTCTATGGGGGAAAATCTGGTCCTCAGAAGATTTGACTTTCTCTAGGAGTATCCTTAAAGACTCTATGAATTTGGATAACGCAATGTCACTCCCTTGGCTACGTTATGTTAAGGATACCTTTTATAAAATTGGCCTGGATGAATATTATAACAACCCAGATATCATCCAATCCAATATGAAAACGATTATAAAAAATGCATACTGTACTGAATTAAGTATGTCCAACCAGGACCGGGGAATGTCAGATGGTGGTGCGTTAAGACATCAGCAATTTTACCTGTCTTTTACTTTGCATGTACAATAACGTTTTTTGTTGACTAGATTTCGGCTGGGCACATTGCACTTCTTAGTGGCTTATCCTAAACAGGCTGGCTGGTGTGAGAGACTAGCCCCTTGTCCCTGTAATAATTTGACCAAACAGAGTACAATGCATTTTATGCTGTTTTGCTCACTCTATACAGACCCTAGAGCACGCTTTATTAAGCCTATATTGAAAACTATTCGGCCCTGTTCCTATCAGGAGGGCTTCGACTATTTGAGGTCATTATCTACGGCTGCAATTTCAAGTGCAGTGCTTAGTTTTATTAGAATTGCATTTTCAATTAAACGCTATGAATTGTGAAAGGAACCGAAATTTTTATACTTATTGTAGGCACCACCAAGGACTAGTCAATTGTATAAAGTGTGTTGGGGAAGGGTATGATGATTTTAAAGCTGATTACATTTTTGCTGGAAAATCGAGTTTAATGGAAGCGATCATGTGTAAACTTTGTAAATGTTTTTTAATTGTTTTTTATTATGTATATATGTAAACTTTTATGATTCTAAAGAATCAAATAAAGTTATTTGAACTGAACTATGTCTATATGTTAATCTGTGTCTGTGAAAAGCAACACATTGTTTCCATCACCAGGAAGTTAAAAAAAAAAAAAGGCGGAAGGAGCATGTAAGAGCTCTGTAAAATTGTAACACAAAATATCCTTTAGCAGTTCACTTAGGAAAAAGTACTCCTCTAAAGATATGGGCAAAACATTCTGATTGGAATTGAAAATATCAATGGAAATAAGAGGGGTGGAGATTTAGAGCACACTATGAGACTGAGAGAAATCTTTTGGATTAATAAAATTAAAACGGTTTAATTGGGATTCAATACAGAAAGCGTGACCTTTCTGCAATTTAGGAAATGTTTTTTGTGTTAATTTTGAACTACACAGTTAGATAATATATAAAGAGTACTATTAAATGAATATTAATTTTGGAGTAATACAATGAAATTACAGCAACAGAGCTTTGTTAAAGCAAAGTATGAAAAAAAGAATCATGTTTTAATGTGCTAACAATTGATGTTTTACAGTTATTTTTGTCATCATAGCAAGATAACAGATGAAGTTTCAGAACATTGGTCAGATTAGGTTTTCTTTATCAAAGTTTACTGAATGACATGTTGGTGATGTTAAACGATATAATCTTAATTTCACCTATATTTGAATGAACCTAATCTGTAATCTTTTCAGATATTCCAAAATGTGAATAGGTTAAACATCATATAAGTACAACCCTTACATGGGTTATCCTTCTTAAAATGGTATATAATATGTTGATGATTGGACTCATGTGGTGCGCACTTAGCGGCCGATTACGATGTCAGGCTGAAAGCGTCCGACCGACAGTCGGATTCTCCTCGACCGTGTCGGAACTCTTCCGAAGGACTCAGTCGGTTTACAATCTGCCCGACCTTTTACGATGTTCGCAGTCGGAAGGTAAACCGCGCGGTCATTCCGAATCGGGCCGGACAGGCTCTCAGAGTATTTGTGTCGATCGGAACCGCATCTTACACCTCTATGGACAGCGTTTCCGACCTCGGGATTACGATGTTGATTTCCAACAGCCTTTCCGAGTCGGCCTGTCCAACACGGAAAGGCTGTCGGAAAGTGACTTTGGGGGCCCTTGGCAGGGCCCCCTCTTATCCTGCGGACTCCGGTTGGCGGGCGAGGGGGTACCCAAGCGACCCCCCTGTAAAACCCTGCACTGTGTGGCAGGCACCATGGGGTGCCTGCGGCAGGGTGCAGGGTTTTCCGCACACACCCCATTTCCCCATAGGAGTCTGTGTTATGGCCGGTTGTCTGGCGGAACATGGGCTCCCATAGGAAACAATGGGAATCCGACCGAACAGTGTTCGGTCGCATCGTAATCGAGCAGGCAGAACCGCCAACCGCAAGTCTGTCAGTCCCGATTCCGAGTCGGTGTCGCCGTAAAGTTTCCACCCGACATCGTAATGAGCCCCCTAATGTCTTCCCCTCCAATCGGTGATGACAAATGCATCTTTATGGAAAACAGAATATTGATCCAGGTGCACATCACTCACGGCTACACACGTCTCATGACATCAAGTCATAGTAAATATGTTTCATGCTTATAGTTCATGCAGATAAACTCATAGTGGGCTTGTCTGAAATGTCAACAAATGGTAATCACCTACCCTCATTTATATAGCCACTAGGCTACATGGAGGAGTGCGGGTTATGCCCCTGTAGTCACACACTAGATCAGGGGTAAAAAGTGTCAGGTTAAAGAGACAACGGGGCTAGGGAGAGAAAACATGAAATCGTTAGAGCAAGTGGAATGTTATCCTCTGAAAGTTATTATTCCTCCGGCTTATCAAGGTCACTTACTGTGTCACGGGTAAAATGTCTGCTATTCACCTACTTGGTCCACGTCTCACTACCTTGCTGGTGCCGGGTGGTGTGTGGAGCTGGATTTTATTCCACAGCATGTTGTTCTGTGTTGAGAACTTCGTGATGTTGTGACGATAATGTGCCCCCGCGCAGTGACGTCAATATGTTACCGCATCGCTAAGTACCACAAAGCCTACTGGAAATTGTGGTACCCAAGGCTGGCGCTTCGTCTGAATCCAGTGGGAAGGTGAGACGCGGACCAAGTAGGTAAATAGGGGACATGTTACCTTGACAAATGTGTGACTACAGGCGTATGCCCTGCACTGCTCTCATGTAGCCTAATGACTATATAAAAGAGGGAATCCAGGAGGATAACCCCAATCAAAATAAGGGCACTCCAGTCCTTCTTGCATTCCAGATATGTGTTGCATGTTGTTTTGTCCTGACCAAATAGAGTTAAGTTTCACTAACCGACAAAGACTTCATTATTGGGACTTGGGTCTGACAGTAAATTCCAGTCTTATGCGAAAGGCTGAAGAACAATCAATAAGGATGTATGTGGAAGTGGTACATAGGCTAGGTTTGATTTATGGTTCTATAAGATTTGGCTCAGGTGTTTTTGACTTGAATAAGATACTATGACATATTAACCAGAATTGTTTCTCAGATGAGATGAGGTTGACTGAGCTTATTTACAATTCTATTGATACAAATAAGGGAATAGATAGAAAGGTCCACATGACTCTGTACATAGTTTGAACCTAGTCTAACCCCTACCCAGGGTACAAATAGCAGTTTTGGGTTTCTTGAATTTCAAACGGATGCCTAATTTTCATTAACCAGGACGTAGGTTTGATCCTAGTTGAATCCCTAACTGGGGTAAAAATAGTGGCTTTGGGTTTCTTGAATTTCAAATGTATTCTTAATTTGCATACTATTATGTGTAATTCTCATATTGAGGTCACATGCAGAAAGTGATTTGAATATTGCAACAATGGACATAATCCAGTTTTCAGGATCAAACATACATAGGGGTCGATTACGATGCCGTTCTGAAAGGCTCCGAATGGGATTTGGGTCTGCCGAATCGAATTCGGAAGCCTTGTTTCCAACTGATTCGGAAACCAATTACGATGTTCGGACTTTCCAAATCGGTTCCGGATCCGAACCGAACGGCATTCGGAAAGTCTGAGTCATTCGGAGCCGAATCGTGTGTGTCTATGGGCCGCATTTCCGAATGACTTGGAAGTTCTCCGACCGAGCGATTACAATGTCCGATTCAGACAACCTTTCCGAATCGGCTGTCCCGAATCGGACTGGCTGTCGGAATTTGACTTTGGGGGCCCATAGCAGGCCCCCCTTCACCCGGAGCCTTCCGAAAGGGTATAACCAAGGGACCCCCCTTTCCAACCATGCACATTGTGGCAGCCACCATGGGGGGCCCGCCACAGGGTGCACGATCTTCCCCAGCCACCCCTTTCTTCAATGGGAGCCTGTGTATTCGGTCGGCACACAGGCTTCCATTGAAGTCAATGGGAGTCCAACCGAATCGTAACCGGAAGCATCCGGATGCATCGTAATCGGTCGGACTCCCCGGATCCGATTTGGTCGGAATCCATTCCGAGACCGATTTGGTCGGAATGCTTTCCGACCGGCATCGTAATCTACCCCAAATTATGAGATCATATTCAATTATTTTTAATTTTCATATTGAGGTCACATTCAGAAAGTGATTTGAACATTGTAACAAAGGACAAAAAACTGTTTTCTGGTTTAAATATAAATATTATCACATAAGAAATCACAACTAATTTCAAATTATACCTAGTTCATTTTGTCCTTGCACTCCAATTTTGGACGGAATAAATGGCACAACTTGTTAAAATGACTAATACGGAACCATGGACAGGGGTTGAATACAATGAGATTCTACTAATTTTAACATTTAATGTTTTTTTTGTTGGAGACTCGATTTGATTCAATCTTTGAGGCAGCGCATTATAAATAGGCAAATCTATTGTTTTGTTTAAAAATAATATAAGATTGATTATAAGGATGTAAGGTTACGTATAGTAAAATATTCTGATTAACATTATTATAAATTTTGAGACAGAACCTGAATGAGATTGGACGATATTGTACTTGACCCAGAAGAGAATTTTACTTTCTAGGTTGTCCCGCATAACAAATGCTTGGCTGGCTTGTTTGAAATTGTAAAAGGAGGATGCAGTCAGTTGCTTTCCTCTTTGAAACTTGTTATGACTAAGACGCCATCCGTGGTATCTGATGAAGCAGGTAAATAGTAGTTCATTGGAAAGGGATTAACTTTGATCAATTTAGATGTAGTCAATTTTGCTAATTAGATCATTATTATTTTTAGATAACCTTCAAAGGTTTTATATAATCTGGAATTTTCACAACACCGACCCATCGTGCAGACGATCATGATTTTAAAACATAAAAACGATTATCTTAGACAGTGCAAGTGGGTATGTGGGCCCATTTGAATATATTCCGTTTTGAATTTCTTAATTTCAAGTTTTAAGATTGATACATCTGCAATCTGAAAACCATATCAACAGAATGATTGGATTATCTTTTGTTTTACTATTAATTTGGCAAACTACATCCCAATCTTTGGGTGGGTTTGGGTTCTATCGAAAAGTTTATTTAGAATTGAAAGAAAGAATACACTTCTGAGATCGACCAAAATAGTTATTTAAGTTTTCGTAAAATTAAATAGGATTCTTCTCTAATCTTAAATTTCCATATGCGGTGGCTCTTAAAATGAGGGAGGCTGCTTAAATATGATTACAATGGATATTGCCAAAAGCTAGTATGCAATCAAAAATCTACATAGGTGTACCCCACTAATTATAGGAAAGTGATGGATATCAAGATGAGGCTTTTTTAGCTTTTAGTTTCCTGGTTTACAAGATATAAATGTAGTAATAAATGAGGTAATTGACCATCTGAAACATATTTAGTTGTAATTTATTAACATGGGAGAAAGTATGATTATGAAGTTAAGATTTTCTAAAGGAATGATGTGGTCTCTAGAGATTTTAATTGGGTTAGGGTGATAAAGTAGTGTGTACATATGAGATTCCTTGCAACATATTTGAGAAAAAATTATATTGAACACGGTGCTGAATTAATATTGGTTGCCCTGCATTTTCTAACATTTTCAATATCGATGTTGCAGAGGGAAGCATTACATTTATTCTGCTAATGAGAATTATGTTCTTCACATATATGCAAACTAAACACTGGACCAAAAATCAGATCAGGGTGAGTACGAGTTTGCATGCTTTTATCTAATCCTCACCAAATTAAATCCTGAGTATGATAATTAGTTGGAATGTTCCTAATTCTCACCAAATTAAATCTTGATGATCCTACTCAGATGCCTTGATTGATGATAATCAGAATTAACATAACATCATACATATAATTAGGGCTCCCGTTTTTATGGTCTTTATTTTTTGGCCATTTCCGTCTGTATTTATCCATATTTATTTTTTGGCCATTTTGTCTGTATTTATCCATATTTTTTGTGTTTTGCGTATAAAGAAGTTGTAAAACTGTACATTTCCATATCTATTTAACTGATAAACGCGCACTCGTACTTTGAAGTCTGTCGTGTTTTAGCTATTTAAGCTGCCAAATATTACATAAGAATACATCCACTGGTAAAACCTAGCATTATACCATAAATGTTTGTTGACATATGCCGTAATTTAAAGAAATGTCATCCTGTCTTTTAATTTCCCATGCTGTCCATCTGCTCAGTTCCTGGCCTATAATTCATGAAAGACAGCACGGAGAGTCACTTAAAAGAAGTACAATTTTCTGTATTTATCCACTTTTAAAAATAAATGCAGACAGAAAACACATTGTTTTCTGTCTGTATTTATCTGTAAAAATCCGTAAAAATGGAAAACAGGGAGCCTTACATATAATGGGGGCAACATGCAATATGAAGAGGTTTATTTGATAATATTAGGTATGTGAGGAATTGTGGCAAGAAAGATACCGGAAGGTCCAACTTCAATATTGTGGTCTTTATTGAAGGTTGTTTCATCCACAAGTAATATAGATAGAGCCCAAGAGCCAACCACTGAAATCAACCGTCTTGCCTGCCAGCTCCACATCCAACGCTCGCTCCACACTCTAGAACTTCACTCTGTCATCCCCAGTGTCACACACACACATACCAACTACACCACACATCTTCCCCATCACAAACAATCAACAAATAAGCAGACAAAACAAAAGAAAACCACACGTCACACACACATACCAACTACACCACACACATCTTCCTCATCACAAACGACCAACACAAATACAGCAACAGACAACCACAACAATTAATCCAAAAACTTCCTAGGTAATCTCCTAACACGAGAACTCGTCCTGGGTTCAACCACCAAATTCTTGCACAGATTGGAAATACTCTTGGTTCCACTCATTCCTTTACAAACTGAACCCTCCCTATCCACCTCCATACAGCGTTTGTCCACTTTTGCAATACGAGACACGTTCCGCCACTGTCCATTAGCAAACTGTACAGAATTTCCACATACTCTTTTTACTTGCACAGGTTCTCTAAATTTGGACAGGCCTTTTCTTAATAGAAGAGGATCTTTGACCCGAACCCAATCACCAATCTGCACCTCCAAAGCATTTTTATGCTTACTCTTATTCTCCAACTCATTTACTTTAATCCTACTGGCCTCCTCACTTGCTACTTTCGCTTCACCTGACAACACTTTTACATCCAACTCCTTGTTGATAACACTCAAAATCCAATCCGGACATAAACAAGAGCTGACACACCTTTCCCTCATAAGCTCAAAAGGCACCTGACCCGTAACCGAGTGTGGACTAGTGCGATAAGCCCAAATGTTGCCCCTGATGGCATCAGCACAATCCACTCCAGACCTAAGTGCCCTCTGCACACATTCCACCAAAACCTTGTTAAATCTTTCAACTTTGCCATTAAACTGAGGACAGTACAATGGTGTGCGAACATGTTTAATCCCATTTTTTAAAACAAATCTTGCATGGATGTAGAGGTAAATTGTACCCCATTGTCTGATAAAACCTCTACTGGCATTCCCTCCCTGTAGAACACCTCCTTGAAAAACTTGAGAACGCTAGCAGTGTTGGGTTCAGCCACACCTTTGACCTCAACCCATCTGGATAAGTGATCAATTAAAACAATGAAATATCTCATCTGAACTGGTAGAACATGAAAAGGCCCCAGAAAATCAACAGATACTTTCTTCTACACCTTATCTGGATTTATAACAACCCTAGGTACAGTAACCGAGGTTACCAAATGCTTATCACTGACACAGCACTGAGCACAATCCTTAACCACCTCATCAATCTCTCTATCCATGGATGGCCACCATTAGCTTGCTCTTTACTTTATTTGAGTTTTATATAGCGCTGGCTAGACCCGGAGGTATCGGAGCGCTTTACATAAGGAACAAAAATTGCAAGTTACAAGGTACAATAATTTAAACATTTGTTGCACAGTCATTACAAAGTAAGTGGCAAATCATAAGGGGGAGAGAAGGCAAAGGGGGACAAGAATAGTATTCTGAGAGAAGGTGCGGGGAGAGAAGGGAACCACAGGGGGGGATGGAGTTAAGGCAGACCAGCAAGAAGGAGAAAAACGCTAGAGGGTCGTCAGGAGGAGTCCGGAGGGAAGGGGGAACGGACAGAGGTCAAACAAGATGGCGGGTCCGGGTCGTGGGTATCGACGGAGACCAACACCAAAATGGCGGGATGCACAAAAGTCAAAAATCCAGAACGAAGAACCAGAGAGCAGGATTCAAATGAGTAGAGTCAGAGGGGGGACGCAGCCACAAAACCGCGGGCAGAAGGCTGTAGAAGGCGTGCAGAGGCTCAGGACCACGGGGGCATCAGTGTCGACGATCCGCAAGGCGTAGATCCCGCACCCCCATAACTGGAAAGGACTCGCGGGTCCCAGAAGTCGGAACTGAGGCGAAGCACACCCAAGCAGACGGCCAATATGGGGGAGGCAGCGAGGCAGCAGCGGGGACCGGGAGAGCGAGCCGCCCCTTGATCGGAAGATTGCAGGTGGGAATTCGGGTCCACCGGACCAACAGCGCCGTGGCACTCCCCATCGATACAGCTCATCGCGGCAGGAGATCAAGCGTCGGGGCGGACAGCTACTCCCAACCCAGAGGGCAAGGGGACAGTCCGGAAGGGTGAAATCTCGCCCCAGATCAATCAGCTGCCATCCGGAGTTTTCCAATTATGCCTTAGCTGCACCAAGGCTGGTCCAATTGTCAGCGATCTGCGGCGATTCATTCCAAGGGAGGCAGTAGAAGGAAAAACAGCAGCGGAGGGACGAGGAATGCCATGCCCCAATGTCCGGCTGGGTAGGTGACGGCCGCCGGAGAAACCTGAGCCAGACTCCCCTCTAGCAGAACCAAGCGGCTCCACCAGGCACCGGCCATGTCGTCTCGATGTCCGCCATCAGAACACCGGATACGGTTCCGAATTAAGAAAAGGGAGATTGGAGAAACGCAGTCATAGGTGAACTCAGGTGAGTAAAAAGGGGTCCTAGGTGGGGAAAAATGACGGGGAATAAGGGATTTAAGCCAAAACGGCAGTCCCTGTCCGGGAGCTCCCGGCCGGAGCTCCTCACCAGACGGCCATCTTGGTTAACTCCTAATACGTTTTATGGTGGCTGTCATGCCCAAATGACCAGCATGAGCTGTTTCAAAAATTCTTTTTTTTAAACTCCCTGGAGTAATCAATTGTCTCCTCTGACCAAAACACCACACTCAATGGATAATTCATCCGCCACTTTCCAGTAAGGTTGTAAAGGAGATTTCAACATTTTCTCTCTTGGCCACCCTTTCAACACATAATTCATGACATCCACAAGATCCATATCTTTATTAGCATCATGCCATTCCTGCACACTACCGCACACCACACAATCTTCAATCAACGCTATTATTCACTCTTCCACATCTATTTCATTAGAATCTTCGTGGTCCACCATCGGTAGTCTTGACAAATAATCGGCTTTACAATTTTCGCCTCCAGGAATATACACCACATTGAAGTTGAACTCAAGCAATTTGACAGTCTTTAAAGTCTAGCAGTAGATTTCTCAACTTTGTGCCCATTGAGAATGTTCACCAAAGGTCGATGATCTATTGTAAACAAAATGATCTTCCCCACAAATATGGTTTGAACTTCTCAACTCCCCATGTGCAGGCCAACATTACCTTTTCGATTACCGAGTATCTGGTTTCCACCTCAGATAACCTACTTGATGCCTATAGTAGACTTCGTAGCCCCATCAGACTGTGAAAGTACAGCTCTAATTCCATATGCCCTTGCATCCACAGTGACAACAGTTTTACCACCAGCTACATAAGGTTGAAGCGCTGGTGCAGAGATCATTCGTTCTTTGATCACATCAAAATTCTTTTGACAAACTGTTGACCAAGTGAAATCTGTGCTCTTTTTCAACAAGTGCCTGAAACATTCAGTTAGATCCGAATAATTTCTGACAAACTTGGAATAGAACTCACACATTCCCAGGAAAGACCTAAATTGGTCGTTGTCCTTGGGATGTGGAGCCTTTACAATTGAATCCACTAGGCCAGGTTTTGGTTTGACCCCCTCACAAGAAAGAATATGGCCCAGATATTCTATCTCCTTGACCGCAAAAACACATTTATATTTCCTCAGGGTCACACCATTTTCCCATAATACATTTAACACCTTCCGAAGAGTGTTGTCATGTTCCTCCAAAGTCTAGAATGTCATCTTGAAATGCTACCACATTTTTAATTCCTTGTAACATTCTTGTCATGATTTTTTGAAAAACAGAGGCAGCAGATGCCAGGCCAAATGGCATTCTACAAAACTGAAAAGTACCATCAGGTGTGACAAAGGCCGTAAGATGACGTGATTCAGTCTCTAATACCACCTGATGGTACGCTGCCTTCAAATCCAACTTAGTGTACCATTTGGTCTGTCCAACCACTGTGATCAGATCTTCTATCCGTGGTAACGGAAAATTTTCCACCCAGATGGCACTGTTTACACTTCTTAAATCAATACAGAGTTGTAGCTCACCTGAACTCTTCTTAGCTAAAACAACTGGAGATAACCATAAGGTGGCATCAACAGGTTCAATAATAGCATCTTGTTGCATTTTTGTAAAAATTTTGGACAAATCATCTCTCACACTGAGAGGCACATTACGTAACTTGTGCTTAATGGGAACACAGCCATCTTTAACCTTAATAGTGTGTTTAAGTTCTTAATTTGACCTATTTCATCTGTAAATACTTTGGGATATTCTGAAATCCAACGGACAGTTTCCTTAGATATTACACCACCAATGTCACAAGACTCCTCAAGAATGATAGGTGGTTCTCTGCCTGGTCTTAAGACGATACCAAAGTTAGCTTGATGCCACCATCCTAATACATTGATGCCTTTCTTTGTTACATATACTTTTCCCTTGATAGTTTTATTGGAGAAAGTGATGGATGCCCAAAAATACCCTTGCAAATGAATTTTACTGCCTTCAAAAACTGTGGTGACTATGTCAGGAGGTAACAACACCTGATTAGACCATTTTTCGTTGAACTTGGAAAAATCAATAACAGTTAATCTAGCTCCTGAATCTACCAATAGGAAATAGGAGTTCCATTGATGGTAAATTCAACTAATGGATCACTGTAACACTTTGTGTGATCTTCTCCTTTCATTTCTACCACATTTACTGCTAAAAGCACCTCCTCCAACTTATTTTCTGTATCATGGAAATCAACATCTGACTCCTGATTTTGTACAGTATGAATTTGTACCCCTCTCACACTGCCTTTACTATTGGTAGAACGTCTTCCAACCCTACACACCTTGCCAAAATGTCCAAGTTTATTGCATTTCCAACATTCTTGGGATGCAGCCGGACAAGTTTTAAAAGAAGACACATGGTACTGTGACCCACATTTGAAGCACTGAGTTTTGATACCTTGACCCCTCACACCAGTTCCAACTCCCATTGGTGCACTGCTAGCTTGCTGATTCTTACTGAAATGACCTTTATTTGAACTCTGATTTACACTAGCGATCTGTTGAATATTTACACTAGCGATCTGTTGAATATTGGTGTCAAGGCGTGTTGAATCTTCATGGGATGACTCAATACCTTTAGCTATGTCAACCGCCTCATCTAGTGTAGGGTTTTTGCGGGCCAATAACCTCTCTTGGATCTTTTTGGAACTACATCTAGCTACAAGTTGATCCCTAATGAGTTGTGAAGTAAAATTATCAAAGTCGCAGTAATAAGCTAACATTTTTAAGGAAGTCACATATGTGTCAATGGATTCGGAAGGTGCCTGTACCCTAGTAAAGAACTGGTGCCTGCATACCACCAAATTGACTTCACCTTCAAAGTGAATATCTAGCTGTTTCACTGCATACTGAAATTCATCTAGTTCATCATTCTTCAGGTTTTAATTCCGGTCAATGGTCAAAAACACTTTGCCCTTCCACACTCAAATAATAGTACAACAAATTTTTATTTCTATCAGGCTGAAATTTCTGACCGTCAATAGCTCCTAAATAGGCATTGAAGGATCTTAACCATAATCGCCATTTCAATGGTGGTTCTCCAGGTTCCTGGAGAAAATGTGCAGGTGGAGTGACAGTTTGCATCATGGCAACACAAAGTATATTACACACTTGTTATTTCAAATACAGCAAGTAAGCTTCAAAATAGAACTATAGATAAAGTACGTAAAAATAACATTGAAAAAGAGAGAAAAAAAAAACAATAAAAAACCTTTGAACTAGCACAGCAATAAGCGTGCCAATCGCTGCAGAATATGAATTCAATCAGACCACAAAGCATGCCATTCGCTGTCAAATCCGTATGGAAATAAACACTGAGAGTGTGTCCAACTTTGTAGGAAAAGGCATACAGAATAGAAGAATCCAATCGTGCAAATTGTTATCAGCACAATCATCCACTAGATGGCAGACTTCCACACAAAACAAGCGTGCTAATCGCTGTCAGCACCAGAAGGAAGTAATATCACAGGAAGCACTACGGAAGTGAGACGAAGCAGATAAAAGCCGTTTTGAACGTGCCACAAGGTGACTTTAGTCTGACCGAATGTTTGATGTGTGTCTTTGTGCGCACAGTTCAAGTAGCTGCGCTCGAGCCCCCACCGTGACGTTATCTTGATCCGATCACATGGAAAAACAGTCTCGAGAAAAGTCTCGAGCACGGGAGCGCACCCATAAGAAATAGGCCAACTGTAAGCGCAGACAGATATCCACCCAAAATAATGTAAATGATGTTACCATAAACACCGCCTCGTTCCTCAGTGTACTTGTTGATAAGGATTCACAGGTATATGGGTCTCCTGGGCTCAGTGTAAAATTGCTGTATGCCGTGAGGTGTCCGTGAGCCACTCCTTAAGTTCTCGTCGTCGTCAATGTGGCAATAAAGATACCGGACGGTCCAACTTCAATATTGTGGTCTTTATTGAAGCTGTTACATCCACAAGTATTATAGATAAAGAGCCCAAGAGCCAACCACGGAAATCAACTGTCTTGCCTGCCAGCTCCACATCCAACGCTCGCTCCACACTCTAGAACTTCACTCTGTCATCCCCAGCATCACACACACATACCAACTACACCACAGGAATCAACACATATATGAGCACACTGGAATGGGTGATATTGTCAGTGTATTTTATTTATTTTTACTTATAAAGTTTTATATAGCGCAAACATGACCCTAGAGGGTATCAAAGCACTTTACATTACACCCTTTGGAAACATTAGATGATTGAGGGGGTAATATACATACATTCAATATTCGACAATCAATACAAAAGAGGTAGACAGTGGTAGATAGGATAACATATGTTGCTAACAGTCACGTATGAATTAGTCTTAGGATGTGAATTTGTTCATTAGGAGCATTTTGACTTCTTTTTTGAAGGAGGATGAGGAAGGGATTCTGCGTACATCTGGTGGTAAGGAGTTCCAAATCTTCAGTGCGATACCTGAGAAGGCTCTGCAACACGTTCTCTTTTTGTGGAAGGATTGTGGTTTCAGTAGTAGTGAACTTGTGCTTCGTGAATGTCTGCAACCTCCCGACCGCTCTAGCTTTTGTGCTAAGTAACTGGGGGTATTGCTATGCAGGGCTTTATGGGTCATGCAGGCGATCTTTAGTTGTATTCTTGCCTCGTAAGGTAGCCAGTACAGTTCTTTCAAGGTCGGAGAAATGTGGTTATTTATTTTTGTTTCAGAGACAAGCCTGGCCGCAGCGTTAAGAGATGCCCTCAGCGGAGCCAGCTTGTATTTGGTAAGTCTGCATAGAGTGGTGCTTCCGTAGTCCAATCTTGGTAACACTAGGGCTTGTACCACTATGTTTAAGTCGGTCTGTGGGAGGAAGGGTTTAAGTTTCCTTAGGGTACTCATCTGATGATTAGCTCCCTTGGTGGCATTACTGATTAGCGCCTGCATATTCAAGTGTTTGTCTAAGGTGATTCCCAAGTATTTAGCGGAGTCAATGATGTGGGGAGAGCAGTCAAAGGATGTTAGATGCTTCAGCCAGAGGTCTATCATGGGTGTGTGGTTGGTATATTATCCTGTTTATCTATGATTATATTTTGCATACCTTTTGAGTTGAATCCACCCTTTAAACATGTTAGTAGAGTTTCAGCAGTCACTAACATTAGCAGACCACTCATCCTTATTTAAACACTTCATCCCACCACACTTGTCTGAAAGGCTTTTTTTTTTTTTACATTTTTTTTATTGAGCGTGAATAGCAAACATGATAAGCAAAGTACATAAAGCAGGCAAACTTACATGATTTCCAATCTCATATTAAAATACACAATAAATAGAGCAAATTCATATTCTATAAAAAGGCAATAAAAAGTGCAAATTCATTTTCTATTTTACATGATATACAAAAAACCAGCATCCTAAATAGCACCTCGGCTTTTTACTGCAAACTAACCACATTTAACAAGTTAAGGAACATGGAGATTAAGAAATAACAACCACTAACTTTACATTATGCAAGAGATCACCCAAGTTACATATTATCGTTTACACGCGTCGTCAAAGCATAGCCCTCCCAAGTCAGCCAAAATCTCCGAAGCGCCCCTATCCTTTTCGCGTAGGCCTCTTCAAATTTATAGGCCCGGTCCAACTTAAGCAGCTACTGACCCAATGTAGGGACCTTCTGAGATCTCCAATTTTGCAATACTAAAGATCTGGCTACCGCTATGGCCGTGAAAACAAAACATTGCCTATGTTTTGGTAGCTGACTGACTGCATAAGAAAAGCCAAATAAGGCAAACGATGTAGATGGTAGGATGGCAATTGACATACAATCACCAATAAACCTAAACACCTCCTCCCAGAAGTGTTGTAATCTAGGGCATGTAAAAAATATATGTGTCCAGTTGCCTGCCTCCGGCAAATCACATCTAAAACAATCATTCGGGATTGAAGGAAACCATTTATGTAATCTGAGGGGAGTGTAGTAAACCGTCCATCTTGAAAGAAAAGACATCCTTGTAAAATTGGCCGCCCTCAGGGCCCTATGGCCAAGCTCGCAGACTCGTTGCCATTCCTATATATTAAACCAGCAGTTAGTTTCCTGAGCGATTTTAGGGAGCATTGTTTCTACGAGACACTTATTCGTGTCCTGTCGTAATAGCCTATACCAACTACCAATACCAGTTAAATTCAACTCGAAGGCTGCTTTTAAAATTTTTCTAGCTCTCTCGTTAATTCCTTTATAATTAATCGAGAGAAAGCATGTAATCTGCCTGAAGCTTAACCAGAAATCACGGCTCTGAGGTTCAAATTGCGCTACAAAAGCATTGCACGTTATCAAGTTAATGCCGTTATAAAAGTTACCTAGCTTGCGAAAGCCTAGCATATTATATGACTGCACCCCCTTTTGCGAAAGCTTAAGACCCCATAGCTCACAATCTTGAAGAGAGGAATATCCGTGGCATGTTGGGACCTTGTAGCTTTTTTTGAACCGCTGTATACGATTTAAAAATATGTTCACGACCTTATATCTTGTCTTTTTGGTAACTTTGCAGTGCGTAGGAATGCTGGTAGCTTAATTGCACTTTGTTAGTATGAGAGTAAAAAATTATCAAAATTCGAGAACGGGCCGCTTGCTGAGTTATTAAACTAAGTAGCGCAGCTTGATAATAAGTAGTTAAATGAGGTAGTGCAAGCCCCCTGCTCTACATCCAATTGTAAAATAGATAACTTAGTCCGAGGTTTTTTTTTTTGCCCATACAAACTCCCGAATCACCTTATCTACTTCATTAAAATATCAGATTGGTATTTTTAAAGGAAGATTTAAAAACAGAAATATCAGTAAGGGAAGTATCGACATCTTTACCAAGGAGACTCGACCTATTATAGTCAAAGGTAGAAGCGACCATCTTTCTAACAGGTTTTTTATTTTATCAAGTGTTTTAACATAGTTCAGATGAAAAAGTTGAGAGAAGTCGGCTGTAACGTAAAGGCCCAGGTATCTAATAGGATTTAAAGGCAGAAATGTTATCCCTTCAGGAAGATCGGTTCCCCATGCATTAAATAAGAGAAGCTCCGTTTTGGACTGATTAACCCTATAGCCCCCCAGCTCTGTAAACGCCTGGATTTCTCCAAGAGCCAGCTGAATATTCGACTTCTCTGGGTTCAAGTATAGGATCAACTCATTGGCAAACAGCTTAATTTTTGCCATTCCTGCTAGGGGAGCTCGAATTAATACGTTGGAGCGAATCTTTATCGCCAGTGGCTCAATAAAAAGAGAGAATAAAAGGGTGACGAGAGGGCATCCCTGCCTGGTACCCCGCCTTATCGTCACTTCTCCCGCCTGATTAGAGTTTATAATTATTTTTGCAATTGCCCCCTTATAAATTCCTTCTAACATCTCAATCAGGCGGCGTGGAAAACCAAACTTCCCTAGGATAAAAAAGAGGGCCTGCCAATCCACCAGATCGAATGCCTTTTCTGCGTCCATCATTAAAATGGCAGCACTATCCTTCCTGGCAAAGAAGTAGTCGATGGCCTGAATCAGATAAAAGGTATTTGCAGCCATCGATCTTCCAGGCAGGAACCCTGTTTGGTCCACATGTATCACCTGTTGCGCACAGCCCGAGATCCTATTTGCCCAGATTTTCATAAAAAGCTTATAGTCTACATTTAGTAGACTTATTGGATGGTAGGAGCTTGGGTCTTTCGGGTCCTTATCCTTCTTTAAAATAGAGATCACGACTGATTCCTTAAATCTATCTGAGACCGACAATCCATCCATAATTTGATTGTACAGGGATGCCAAAAAAGGGGAAAGTTCGTTTAAAAACAATTTATAAACTTCAATAGGGATCTCATCGTTACCACTAGCCTTAGCATTCGCCATTTTTTTTTACAATTTCACTTAACTCTGCGGCTGTAATCGGTTTGTTCAGCATCATACAGTTCTCCTCGCGAATCGTAGGTAGCTGGACTGTCATAACATAATCCACAAGAGCTTGGGGACTGACTAGCTGAGCTTCCACATAGATCTTGCTAAAATGAGACACAAAGATTTCGGCAATTTCATCTTTCTCATTAACCAGACTCGCAGTGCTGGGATCTCTAATTTGTGGGATTGATTGCCTGCTCTGATGCGTTTTTGTAGACCAGGCTAAAAATGTACCCATGTGCCGGCTCTCTTCGTAGACTTTTTGTTGAGAAGCTTTACTTCCAGAAATCTCCTGTGAGAATAAAAAGGTTTTTCAATTCCTCTTTCACCCTTAGTAATTCCTGCTGGAGAACCTCTTCCTCAGAATCCCCTGGGGGCCTAGACATAAGTTCTCCCCTAGCCCCATCCACAGCCTCCTGAAGTCCTGTAATCCTGTATTTCCTTAGTTTGTAAAGGTTTGCCCTATATGCAACCACCCGTCCCCTAAAAGTAGCCTTAAAAGCCTCCCAAACCGTAAAGCCTGATGCTGTGTTCATATTTTCCTTAAAAAACCACAGTATAAATTCACAAGTTTCGGAAATCCATATTGGATCCGAGAGCAATGCTTTGTCGAAGTACCACCTGTTATTATTTTTTCCCTTGGGGGCGGGTAGATGTACTATCAAGGAGACCAGTGAGTGATCTGAAAATGGGTTAGAAAGGATCGCAGATTCCCCTCTTGCGAGATGATTGCTTATCAGGAATAAATCTAATTGGGATGCTGTTTTGAATCTAGCTGAGTAGCACGTGAACTCAGTAAGGCCTAGGTGATCGATCCTCCATGGATCTAATAAGGCAGTCTTCTTTCATAATTTTTAATAATCTATCTGTCTTTGGTTTTAATTGCTTTTTACCCTTGTTGGAAGTATCCAGGCCTAAATCTTGAATTAGGTTGAAGTCTCCACCCTTAATTATAAAACCATGAGCATTTGCCAACAAATCATAAATCTGTTTCAAGGCCTTAGTGTCATCAAAAATTGGCCCGTAGTAATTAAGCAGGGCAAAGGCTATACCATTAGCTGAGACTTCAATCCAGATCCACCTTGCTTCCTCATCCCGAATCACCTTACCCACCTCCCAGTCTAGCTCTGAAGAAAAAAGGATACCCACCCCACATACCGCAGCATGAGCCGAAGTGAAGTATACTTGAGCATACTTCTTAGGGAGTACAAGGTTAGGGGAATTGGACTTAAAATGTGTCTCCTGTAAAAAAAATCACCTGTGGGGAAAAGGATCCTAACCATTTTAACATTGCTCCTCTTTTTGTACATTCAAAAAACCATTTACATTACATGAAATTATCTTCAAAGGTTGTGTCATTCTTCAAAATAAGCCATGCCACTTTAAGAAGAACCTGATATAATCTCTCCTATGCCATACTTCGAGTTGTACCATCTCTAGTATTAAGGTTTCATATACCCCCTTAATGACATAAAAACTGCTATATGCCCCTTGACCTCTAGACTTGAACATGTTACCATTTTGCCTATTATCCCAGGCTTGACCGCTATTCATCCTCCCATTTTTTTCTATGATGCTTCACCCCCCATCTCCACCACCCCTTCCCTCCCCAAGCTTTCTGTGGAGGGAGGTAGCCCTTACCTCGCCCCCCCAGCCTCCCTCAACCAACAAAGGCACCTTGACTTGGCACCTGGGAGCACGTCCCACCTCCCCCCTCCTCCGTGCACGATACCATATAGGTAAGTAAGCCCCAAGGTATCTCTAATATAAAGTGCTTTCATTATCACAAAAAAAGTGCTTGTGCAGTAAATAGTGCAATCTTAAAAGTGAACCTATCACATAAAGTGACATGTGCAATCTATTCCTCTAATACTGAGTACTTGTAACAGAGAGAATAATATATCTAGCAGGAACTGATGGTAGCGGCTGTATCCAATGCATCCTCCCCCCTGGAGGCGAACAAAGTGCAGGTGGCAGAAATATACAGAGTTAAAATGAGCTTGCTGCCTAAGTATCTAAAATATCTGAAAGTACAAAAAGATCAAGCTTTAAATTCCATTGCTGTGTATAAGCCAAAAATACTTTGAGCATTGGAAGAAGGAAAAACTGCGGCGAAACTTTACCCAGATCGACGGAGATAGTATCATTCCCACCTTATAAAGGGAGAAAAAAAGCACAGTGCGATGGTACAGTAGTGCAAAATTGACCGTAAGCCTAGTGCAAAAAGTGCAAAGTGCATTCTAGTATTCACATACTGGAAAATTACAACAAGTGAGTAATACCTAAAGCAGCAAGCAAAAATAGCAGCTCTATCCAATACATCTTCCCCCTAAAGGAGAATAAAGTGCAAATAGCAAAGAATACACATAGTTAAAGTGAACTTAGGACCAGATGTACGACCATTTTTGCATGTGCAAACGGGTTTGCGAACCAGTTTGCGCATGCAAAAATGGCATGGGGTATGTACAAACCCTATTTTGCGAGTCGCAATTTTTTGCGACTTGCAAAATAGGGTTTTGCGACTCGCTATTAGGAAGGGGCGTTCCCTTCTTAACAGCGAGCGCAACTCTATGTACAAATGTTTTGTGACCGCAATTGTGGTCGCAAAACTCACGCACATTACCACCCTCTTCAAGAGGGTGGTAATGGGGTCGCAAAAGGGAAGGGGTCCCCAGGGGACCCCTTCCCCTTTGCAAACGCAGGGGAAAATATTTTTTAAGGCCTGGCAGTGGTCCCAGGGACCACTGCCTGCCCTTAAAAAATTAAACGAAAACGTTTCATTTTCTTTTTTTTTTTTAATGCAACCCGTTTTCCTTAAAGGAAAACGGGCTGCATTTAAAAAAAAAACTGCTTTATTTAGAAGCAGTCCCAGACATGGTGGTCTGCTGAGCCCAGTAGGCCACCATACCTGGGAGGGCCTGCCATTCCCAATGGGGTCGCAAATTGCGAGAGGCTCATTAATATTCATAAGCCTCTCTATTTGCGACCCCATTGGGAATCGCTAACAGTGTGTTACACACTGTTGTACATCCAAAATAGCACCTCGCAAATTGCGAGTCGCAAAAGACTCGCAATTTCCGAGGCGCTATTTTGGCCGTCGTACATCTGGCCCCTAGTGTCTAAATGTCTAAAGTGCCTAAGGTGCAACAAAATCAAGCTTAAGTTTCCATTTCTAAATATAAACCAGATGATATGAGCAAGAGTCACTGCTCAAGTACCCCTGCTTTCATTATTTTCCATTTGCTTGGGCAATCTTTTGTAGCAGCTCTTGAGCCTCCTCAAGGATGGCACACAAATGAAACCTTCCTTTCCATAGAACTTTCAATTTAGACTGCTGGGCGATAGAAACCTGTGCTCCTGTACTCTTAAATTGGCTCATCAAACCCACAAAATCCTTCCGTCTGCTACTGCTAACATATCGGAGAACACTCTTACTTTGGCTCCGTTGGGTAAAGCAATATCCCTCTTTTGGATCGCCTTAGTTAAAACAGCCTCCCTAATGCGGTAATCAGAGAAATTCACAATCATTGTCCTGGGATACTTAGCCCCTGGAATTTTCTGGGAGGGGACTCTGTGGGCCAACATTACAGTAAGATCTTCAGGTGCTTTCTCAAGTGTATGATCTCTGATCATTGACTCTATATAAGCCACCGGGTTATGCTGACCATCAAGGCGTTCACTGTCTTCCGGAATCCCTGTAAAGCGTAGATTTAAACGTCTAGCATAATTCTCCATCTCATCTATCTTTAACTGCGAGGCCTGGAGCTTTTTCTGGAGAGAGGCAATATCAGAGTCACATGACACAGAGTAATCCTCAATATCAGATACACGTTGCTCCAATTCCTTGAATCGCTCAGTTATTTGCTGGACCATAATTTCTATTTTATCTAATCTTTGATGTAATAGAGAGAGCTCCTGAGCTTGTGAGGTCTTACAGTCCCGTATTTCCCCCAGAATAGTCTCAAAAAGCTGTTGCATTTGCTGTGTCGGGACCGATGGAGACTGGACCATAGTGGCGCACCCCCCCGCGCAAGCATTGCTACTTCCAGCCCCCTGCTGACAAAGTGAATCCATCTCTTCGGTCCTAATTTTCATCGAGAGACTGTGCTGTAGTGAGGGAGACGAAAGCCCTAGGCCACCTGATCTCGTAGATTTATGCATAAGTGTGCCTAGATCTACCCCTTGAGTAGACTGCATCGACTGTATAGATTGTACTTGCTCCTCTGGACCTCTTTCTTGGGCAGTCTCACCTTTATATCCCAGGGTCGTGCCAGTAATTGTTTCCTGGTTAACATGAGCAGCTTCTTCAAGTGGTGTCTGATCAGCCGGGGGTGCCTTGGTAACCGTTTGATTTGCCTTACGATTACGATTCTTAGAGAATACAGGGTAGTCTTTGAGAGGATTAGCTGTCTCTAGGCTCCTATTGCATGCCTCAGCCATTTGTACAGCTCCAATCTCGCTAGTGCCTTCACTGTCAGTTTGCCGAATACTGAAGTGCTGTGGGGCCGCCTTATCTCATCCGCAGCCACCTCCGCTATCTTCTGGGTCCTGGCAGTGCCTGTGGCGTCCACTCCGCTAGGGCCATTACTACTAATCTCAATTTCTGGAGCGGACCCTGAGGAAGTTCCTGGAGAAGTAGGTGACGGGGGAGAAGACACCAGGGCGCCAGATCCATTTGCGAGCTCATGGTACTCATTGTCCCCCTTATTTTCTGGCTAGTTCTTCCTCTCCTGGCTGCCAAAATTCGAGATTGTGCCGCTTTTCTCCTAGCCTTCTGAGTTAGCGGTGGGGGAGTGGAGACCTCAGCTGGAACTCCTGCTCGTGTTACTGATCCTCTCAGGACCATCTGCCACATAATTCCCAGTCCTGGCCTTTAAATATACTGCCCGCTCCTGGGATACAGGTCTTTATACCTCGTAAGGCACCGCGTCGCAGAGGCAGGCAGGTGGGCTTATTTCTAGACAGGTCAAACAGGTTCCAGCTTCAAGCACAAGGCGTGAGCCAACAAACCACAAAGTCACATACAGTCAACGCACATGGAGGGCAGCTGGTCAGGCAATATCAGCAATCAAATAGTAGTTCCTAGACAAAGTTTTTTTTTCCTTTTAGTGTCCGTTTCTCCCCCCAAAGACTTCTCAAACTTAAATGAGTCCTGCAGTGGCCCCTAAGAGTGTCAGCACAGCGCTCGAATTACCTCTTAACTTTAAAAGCAGAAAAGGTGTCCGTACAACCGTTCCTCTACTCGATGTTTTACTCGGCATGCTGACCGCCGCGCGCGCGGGGGGGGACGACCACCTATTGCCTCACGGGGGAACCAGAAAACCAGCTTCAGAGCTGACTCGACTTTTCCTGTTCCAAGACGTTAAGCCCAGCACCGCAGCTCACAGCAGCTCACGGCTCGCATCTCTCGCCACCACATGGGAGATCCAGAAAACAGCCTCAAGTGACCCAGGGCTGACTCCGCTTATCCCGCTCTGCTCTGTGCGTCAGCGCCGCCGCTCATAGCTCGCGGCTCGCGTCTCTCGCCGCGTCCAGTCCCACAAACGGCTCATGACCCGGAAGCTGGTGGAAGAGAGGAAGTGGGAGGGGCGGTGTGCCTCAGCAGAAGGACATCGGGCTCACCTGACTGCCGGCCCCGTCTGAAAGGTTCTTGTTATTGTGAGCTCAGGAGGACCCTGAATTAGGTGTTAAGATAATATCAATTCCTCTCTGAAAAAAGTAAAGGTGTTCTTGTAAATGACAAAATAGCCTTTTTGCTCTTAAACTAGATCAAACATCTACTAAGGGAGTGTCAGTGTGTGCAATATCACTAGGTTTAATTATTTTAAGTGTTAAATTCTCATGGTACAGGGAATAGAGTTTTTGGCTGTTAGAGGAGAGGGAATACACCTTCCAGATTTTAAAACCCTGCAACCCAAACCTGAGACAAAGCACCTTAGAAGCTAAGGGGCATATTCTCAGGGAGCCATCGCCGAGTTAACGGCACTTTATCTCAGCCAAAGTTGCGATAAATACATCGCCCCATTTACAAGCTGGTGTGAACAGCCCATAACACCAGTTTACCCGCAATAGCAGCCGCAAAAAACATCGCCACAGATGACCCCGGCAACTATGGCTAATGAGATGCAGAGTAGGCGTACCCGTGCAAAAAGCCGCAAAAACACCACTCCACAACATTCTCAACGACCAGCCAGATCGGCGAAAAGACCACGAAACATGCGATAATGCGCGTTAGCAGCAGGAAAGTAACACCTGCTCTGACCTGGTGTAAAGTCGGACGGCAGCCTGCACCACAAAAGGGAGCCCAGCCCACAGCCACACCTGAAGAACAACAGATGCCATGGAGCCACTCACCATGCACCCCGGAGCCCCGAGAGGGCAACAACACCCACCGCCACCACCCCCCCGGACACCCACCGCGCCCCCCCCCGACCAACACTGAGGCAGCGCAGACAAAGACAGCGACCCTCCGAAAAAGCACCAACCTCACAGACCCAACACCAGAGAATGTCATTGCCCACTATATGCCCAAAGGGACAACCCTCCTCCTCATCCTGACCACCATAGCCCACAGGCTGACGGTACCAACACAGCGGACAACAAACATCCCACCGAAGACAAAGCTGCTGGCCGTGCTGCACGTGTTGGCCTCTGGTACCCTCCAACCAACCTCCGCCTGAGACGGAGGTGTCACACAGCCTGGCCAATCCAAGTCCCCCACAATGGTCATGGATGACACCATCAGCTTGGTACCCCACTATCTATACCTCACACACACTGCGCAGGAACAGCCGGAGACCAAGCAAGGCGTGTATGCCACAGCTGGCTTTCCGCACGTGTCGGGGGGCAATTGACTGCACACATGTCCTACTAGTGGCCCCTGGCGACACTGCACACAATAAGCGCAACAGAAAGCGCACGCATCCCACCAATGTGCAGGCAATAGTGGACCACCGTGGAATCTCCGCCAACGACGTCACCAACCACCCAGGCAGTGTGCATGATACCTGCACCTCCCGACAGTCCATCATCAACCTGCGCCACCAGGATGGCACCCACGGAAATGCACTGCTCGTTGGCCAATACCAAATGCACACACCACACACCTCAACTCCGCAATCATGCAACACACAACACAGGAAATGCACACGTCACAAGCTCACATACAACATGCACACCCACCAGACACGACAGCACAACTCACTGTGGGAACCTGGGCCAGCCATGTACATGAGCCATCAACGGCATGGCACCTCGGACACACAATAGCAGAATGTCGGAAGAGGTGGGGACCAGGCATGTGCTAAGGAGGCAAGGGACCGATGAATGAGAATGTACACAATGCCAAGTGTGGCGTGGATGTGCTGGCCAGACTGCAGTATGCAGACCACACACATATCCATATTGACACACACCGCTGGTGTTTGGAGTGTAGTAGACAGTGGATGCAACCATGTCACCCCAGCCAGTGGGGAAGTCGCGGAAATCTAGCTTGTGACGTCCCCCCCGTAAGCGTGAGCGGAGTGGGCTGGCCCGGCGTACGCCAGGCCAGCGTAGGGGTGTGAATAAAAGGCACGTAACCCTGGGCGTGGTCCTCTTCCGGAATGCCCAACGTCTCTGCCAGGGCGGCGCCCCTCACCCCGCCACGAGGCCGACGCCGTGAGCGGTGTTGCCAGCGATCCTGTGCACCTGCTGCACCCCGGGACGCTGGTCCCAGAACCAGTCCTGCCCGCCCCTGCGCACCCAGGCCTCAATGCCCACCTTCCGACACCGGCGTGTGGCGATGAGGGCCCACCACGTGCCGGTGCAATCTCCAAGCCCGAGGCCTGCGACCTTGGCAGCCTCCTCAGACCATCACGGCCTCCGCAACACAGGCCCGCAGTACTCCTTTCACGTTGACGTACTCCACCGGCATGCACAGCGGACAAGTAGGTCACACATTTGGAACTGAGCCTTGATTACACCATGGCAGAGCACATAAATCATGGCTGAGTGTATGTCACTATACACCCTTCGATGTGGTGCCAACAGGTCTTAGTGTTAAATCACAGCCGCAAGATTCTGTGGGCCCACGCAAACTACTGCTCTCGGCCTACGCTGCCCCCGAGTAGGTCACAGAATTGGAACTGAACATCGATTATTCAAAGGCAGAGTACGAATCATTGCACACAAGGAGAGGCATAAGAGGATGACGCGTTGCATTTGGGAGGAAAAAAGGATCATCATTACGGAGGTGATCGAACACTACCGACAACTGCCCTGATGTCACTAACTCTGTGCATCGCGAGCCTACGACACGTGGCTGTGGCCCACTGCTGACCGCTGCCTCCGGCCTACACTGCGGTCCAGTAGGTCACAGAGTCTTGAATCGTCAATGCCGGAGTTCATATCAGTGTACCGGCATCATCGCAGACTGCATCCCCTCTCAGCCCCGGTGCCACTAAGTCTGTTCCCCGACATTCATGGACACTCACTGGTCGTACATTGGTGGCGTTTGAGTCTATGGACTAGGGGGTAGTTTTCATCCTCATGCAGCTGATGCCGAATTGGTGGTGGCAATGAGGCAGTCGCTTTCCACTCCTCCATTTGCTGCTTCCGGATAGCTTCTGCCCTCTGCATCATGCCCTGGAGGACACCTTCCACTGTCCCCCGCAACCCTCCGCAACATTCACCTTTGACATCGACGAGGACCCGCTCAGTCTGCGTGGCCCTACCTCAGTGGACCGCAAGTCACCGTCCCGTGGCGGTGTGCCTGTGCCTGCCGCTGTGCACCCGGGGCCACTAACTCTGTGCAGCTCAAGTCAGGGACCCTGTCTGAATGAATATTGGATGACCTCTGTGACGGTGGTCTTGGGGTCATCGACGCCATGTGCATGTGGCCCTGTGCTGTCCGCTGCCTCCGGCCTCAACTGCGGACCACCAGGGCTCACACATCAAATCGAGTCCTGACCGGCCCGGACGTCGCATCACCGCAGGAGGCACACGCCACCATCGCCAGGGCCAACTCCAACCACCATCTGCCAGAGTCGAAACAGTGGTACTGGCAGACTGACGGAGTTGCTCAGACCTGTCGTGGATGCCATCATCTGCCTGATCCCCTGCTCAGCACTCCAGGTGCCACTGACTCAGTGCACCGCAACCAATGGACCGTTACTGATTGAGTTTTGTGCTGTGGAGATGTTGCGCAGCAATGTCACCTCAGGCAGTGTGGGAGACCTGGGACGTTGATGAGGAAGTTGATGCAGGTCTAACACACCCCACTGCATCTGCATCAGGAATATCCCGAATGGACACAATCCTAGTCATTTTCATCACATGAGCACGCTCAGCTCTAGTGCCCCAACCTCAGTGCACTGCAACTCACGGACACTTCTGTTTGTATGTTGGGTGACCACTGTCCTTGCTCCGGCTCCCTCCATGTTGCTCAGCAGTTGACTCTGTTGTTCAGGTGTTTTCTGTTTCCATTGCACTGGTGTCCACTGTTCAAGTTGTTGCCAGCACCAAGCACTCTGTGCGGGCTGACTTATGCTCACCCCACACACATCCAGCACAGGTGTCACTGTACATGTGGCCCTGCCAATAAAGGGGCCGGGCGCACGTGCCCGTAGCCAGTTCAACATAATATCTGCGTGTGTCTCTATGGCAGTGTGGGTCTCCTTTGTGGGGTGTAGGTGGTCCCTGAAGGGTAATTGACACCCACGTATGTGATCTAGTTCGCCTTCCATGGGTTCGGACCACACCTGCACCTATTCGGCCACCTCCTTTTGGCGTTCTGACACCTGGCATTGGGGTACCATGTGTGGGTCGGTGAAGTGTTGTGGGCCAGCCGTGCTTGCGGGTGCTTCATGCTGTGTGGTCTGTTGCAGGGGCTGGGTTCTCCTCTGAGTAGCTTGTCTGCCCTGGTCCTGGTGGTGGGTTGCGTGGGATGTCCATGGGCTGTGGTAGGGCGTCGGTGTCGAAGGTGTGGTGGTCGTCTCCGGCATCACTGATGGCTTGTCTGGTCTGACCTGCTGGAGGTGTTGTTTGTCCCTCTGCAATGTGAAGGGGAGATGCATGTTGACATTGTGTTGACATTTATGTTGGCACATTGTTCTTGTAGACATGCAGACTGTGTGACAATGTACATTGTGACTGGGCGGTGCTGGCAATTTGAGGGGGGACAGTGGATATTTGGACTAAATGACTGCTGTGAGGTTGTACCCGTACATATGCATCTCACAGTTCCCTGCTCTGTCAAATGTGATTGGCCTGTTTCTGCGCATGGGCGGACCCAGTTGTGTCCCCTGTTCTGCAGTGTCAGTGTTGCACTTTGTGCCACATTGTCATGGGATGTGCTGTGATTGCCATGTGTGTGTGCTGCAGTGTGCCACGGGGATGGGGGACATGACCCTGGGTTATTGTGGGTGTGCAGTGTGGTACACATCGTTGTGCATGTGTGCCATTGTGACCATCTCCCCCCGTCCCCCCAGGACCTGTTCGTTACTCACCCGGTTGTTGTTGTGTCAGGCCCTCTCGAGCTGTGTCCGTACTCCCATCTCCTTGCACCGTCCCCACACTGATGACTGGCCTCCATTTCCTCCAGCTCCTCCTGTGGCGCAGGACTCCCACCTCCTGTCGCCGTTGCTGCCTTCCTGTTGGCAGCGGCTTTGGGCCTGGTTTAGGCTTTCACGTCATGCCAGCGCCCCTTGGCCTCCTCGGCACTCCGGCTGCATTCAAGGTAGTCTGAATGTGGGTCAGTTGCTGGTAGTGTTCTGTCACATCCGTGACGCTGGTCTTGTTTTCCTACGGACTGCACCCCGTCTTCCTCTCCCTCTTCTCCTTGGCCTTTCCCGACCCCGTTGGTCCTTGCTGGTGGTCTGTGGGGCTTGTGGGGTTCGCGTTGGCCTCTGCGCTGGGTCAGGGTGCATCCATGTTGCTACGCACTTTGGATTGTTTCTGGTGTGTTGTTTTTGTTGCTTCTATGGTGCATTTTCCCGCCAGACGCGTGGGATTTGCAGGCCTGCCGCTGGTTTTCGCTGCTTTTTGTATCGCGATCGGCCTCATCGCAGCTTTTTTTGCGTTAGTGTTTCGCATTTTTGCGGGCGTGGCGTTGATTTTAATGCGGTCACTTGACGCGTTATCTGGAGACTATCGCATGGTCCCGCCGTGTTGTGAATACTTGGTTAACACGGCGTAAATTTCCCGCGATAGACTGCGATGTTGAAGGTTGCGTTAAATCACTTTTGCGATGGTTATCAAACGTTCTTGAGAATATGCCCCTTAGACTCATGTAATAGGACCCATGATAATTGAAGTAAATTAATGGGGATAATCTACTTTTGGAGTTTTATAGTCTAGGGGTGTGCACTAGGAGCTCAATACAACTGGTAACTGCAAATGCATGTTAATGTTGAAGAAAGATGGGCAGGTCTTGCTCAGAATTTAAAATTCCCACATCAGGTGTGCTGATGGGTCCATAACCAATTAATGCAGCCATTCTGCAGATCAGATGATCTAATAAGCATGCACCAACTGGGATTACACTCTCCTCGTGAGGTTTCATAAGGTGATGATGATTTTTGGCTGAAGCTTACTTGTCTACTACCTCTCAATATGCAGTATATGTTACATAATTAGTAGCTGGTTATGGTCTATGTATCTGTATCTGTTGCATTCACTAAAGGGGGAATCAGAAAACATCTAAAATTGCCCATTGGAGCAGTGATCCGTACCACTTACTACTCCTTCAGATATGTTTCTTCTTTGAGTGTTTCATTAGTAAATCACTGATCAACGTGGATTTATCCTTGATAGTCAACCCTCCGGTTCTTTTTTGACCCTTTGCTTTCTTCCTTTCTTCCTAGGTATTACTACCAGTATTTCTTTCCCTCGACCAGCAAGAAGGTAAAAACTGGAGCTGGCTCCTTTGGAGTGCTTGACGATCTAATGAATCGTATATACAGACTTCATCTGTAGTGATATCGAGTGAGTGGAGAATTAAGTTGATCAAGAGGGGGTCAGTCGTACATGGAGCCTCAAAATACCCAAACACTTCACCGCCCATCTACTGCTCTCCAGAGATGCTAATTTGTTACATATCTCCTCAAATGACGACACTTTCTTAAACACCTCTTTCATTCTATTCATTATATTATGCATTTGTCGTTATTTACTGACGTTATTGTTTAGGATTGCAGTGACAATACATGAAAGTAATGTTCTTTATTACATTAAAATGAAGTGCGTCAGATGCTTATAGGCACTTGGCAAATAGATTAGTCAGCACATCACATGTGTGAGTCAAGGATACCAATTTATTTTTAAATGGAGTCAACGGTCCTGCATTTTAGGCAAAAGTGCACATTTCGCATGTATTCATAAAATAGTTCTTCCAAATTAGTCTCGCTATAAACAATTGAACCCTGATGTTTTGGAGTATTAGGCTTTTGACTGATCAGTGAGGAAAATACTAACTTACCAGGCTCAGTAAAGGATTAGTGATAGATAATATAATCCTTAAGGTTAGCACCTCGTTGCTCATTCATTGCTAGGCCATGCATATGCAGTAAACAAGCAGCTTGATTGTTTTACTTTGGGTACACTACACATGCCTCTGCCATGCCGCATGAGAGGCTTAATTATTTTGACGTGTTGTATTATACAGGATGTGATGATAGTTTAAAACCTTAAACTTCTTGCATTCCCAGAAGATATCCTCAGATGACAGGCTTGGCACAGGTGTTTTCCACTACGTGGAACTTATCGTGAAATATCATGACACTCTGACAAGAAGACATGCACTGATTCACAAGATCTGTGGAAAAAGTCTGTCTTTAAATGCATTTCAACTCAGAATTGTCATCAATCAATCTTAAAGATGAAGGAAAGACAAAGTAGCACTTTGAATAGACAATGAGCACCCCAGATTTCACTTGTCTAAATCCTGGTGTATTTAATAGGTGTTCCTTTGCTGATTTGAAATATAAGTAGTTACTCAAACCTTTGGATCCTCTAATCTCTCAAAATGATGGTTATGATGACAATTTAAAACCCTTTCAACTTTAATATAGTAGAAGGTTGATTTAAAATCAAAATTGAGAGAGTAGGTCAAGAACTGAAATATTCAGAATATTGCTTCAGGTTTCACACCTTACGCTATCTAAATGGGCTGCGAAATATAGAATGTGCTTTAGGATTGGTTAAGTATCCTTGGAGGCTGTAGAAGGACCATGAGTGGATTTAAGTAGGTTAAAGCAAATAAGGCATAAGAAGAAATTGACTATATTGTTTCCTGTTGTAGGATAACCATGGAACAGAGTCTGTAGTTAATTCTGCTACGTGATCAATTTCGCATCATTAATTATATGGATATAATTGCATGCCTTATGAATGAACCTTTTTTTTACTATTTGCTTCTAGCCACCAAATGCAGATGGCAGGTAGTATTCCACCTCATTAAGTGCCTTTTCCATGTTTGGTTAAGTTTGGTCAAAGTATTTTTGAGAAACCACCTGGAATGTCTCTGTTTAGTGCTTATGTGTAAATAATGTAATTTCTATAACTCGGCTTGTGAAGACAAGGAAAATTTGAAAATGAAAAACAAACCCTCTCACTGTCTGAGTTGCTTGGCGTTTCCAAACAGAAATACAAATGATTTGCTAGAGAAAGGAACGTCACATTACTGGAGGAAAACATTTCAGAAGACAGACATCTAGTTTCCCTTGTCTTTGACAACAAAAACAAAAATGTTTACAATCAAGTGAGTGAAATTTGAGATATTTTTTTTTTTAATGAAAGAAACAAAAATGTTAACACCATCAAAAAATAGTATACTTGATGTAGTCCTTTCCTTTTAGGTCATTTAAAAAAACTCCCTAATCGTCCCTAACAGCGGGTGAATTAAAAGTAATGATGAGAAAGAGGTGACCTACTGCAACATGACACATAAATGGGCAGGTATTTAGCCTGCCTACATTGGTAAGTTCACTCCCTGGCCTATCTTGGCAGCTGGGGAGTGTAACAAACAAGCATAGGCAAAGCCATTAGGTTTCGCCTATGCAAGAGCTATTAGCTTTGTCAATGTCTTTTAGCCATGTTACGCAGCAGCACGGCGGTTGGGTTACATGGCTGAACGTTTTTTTAAAGCTCTATGAGACAGCCAGCACTGACCACGAGGGAAGTGATCCATTTTCTTAGTATGAGATCATTCTGTCTCTTCACAAAAAAAAAACACGTTTTTAGGCACAAAAGACAATAACACCGTGTCAGCAAACGTAAACCAACAAGAAATTAAAAGAGACCTTTATGCACCAATCTTTTTTAATGGGGGGCAGAAAGTGTGAGCCAAAGGCTGAGTGGACTAGGCAAAACACAAATTAAGCAATAATACCAAAAGTAAATGATAACCGCCATCCATACACTGGCACGAGGCTGCAATTTATTTAAATCAGTCTGAAGCTGTCAATAGGAAGAAGGGCCATGACATGGCAGCAATGTCAGAAACTCACAAATACATCAAAAGCGTTCAAGGAAAAAACTTCACTTATTTAATGATCTTACCTCTAAGCTGAGGTTCGCCATGTTGGCCCTGCATGAAAGCAGCGCAAAAAAGTCCTGGCAGAGCAGGGAGCACGCCATTGTCTGCATCTTTCTGGCATCTTGAAACCCACTGGAGTGACATTTGAACATCTGTTTTCTGACTGGAAACAATGAAGGGGGAGGAGGGACAAAGAGAGGGGCGGACAGGGCATGCAACAACGAGCTGGGGCGGACCAGACAAGCAACAACATAGCTAGGGGTTGGGAACGGGGCAAGCAACAATACAGGAGGGGAGGGAAAGGGTGTGCAAGTAAAAAGGAAAAAAGTACATGTGGAAGTGACGAGCAGTGGAAGGACACTGGGCAAGAGAAGCAGTACTTGGGTCATGATCCTGGGTAGGGACTAACACATGAAGAAGAAGTGAAGCTGGCACTCACTGACCAAAGAAAAGCATAGAAATGAGAGTGACGATGAACCCTGTAAACAAACAAAATGTCTTGCAAGTGACAGTGAGTGCAGGGTCTCACGACAGACCTAAATTATGGAGTGTGGGGGCATACTTTATATGTTTCTCAGGAAAACACGATTGTAGGGTTTAGTGGTGGGTAGAGGTAAAGGGAGGCAAGATTGATTTTAGGGTTTTGGTGGGTAGAGGTGAAGGGAGGTAAGGGTGATTTTAGGCTTTGGGTGGGTAGAGGTAAAGGGATTTAAGAGCGATTTTAAGGTTTGTGTGGGTAGAGGTAAAGTGAGCGCAGTGTGATTTTAGGGTGGAAGGGTGGGTAGAGATACAGGAAGATAAAGGTGATGCTACAAAGTTCTTACCAACCCATAATCAAGGTATCTTGCAAGGAAAACAAAACACATGATCAAGTTGTCTTGCCAGCAAAAAAAAAATCAAGTTGTCTTGCAAGCAGCATAGAACTCCAATCAAGAAATCAATCAGTACTTGGTCCATGCTCCAGAGAAGAAACAAACACACAGAGACAAACTGAAAGCGTACACACACACTCAAGATGCATTCACAAATGAAAGCAAGGAAATAAGAGTGACAGTGAGCCAACCAATGGTAAGTAATGGAGGGCCCAAAGCTGTTTTTAGGTTTGTTTTAGTGACAGCGCATGTGCTGACTCTGGTGAGACCTAGAAAAGAATTGGGACCTCGGCCTCCCTGGTCTGTCCTGCACCAGGAAGGGGTTTATTTGTTCATCCACGCCTTGCTCAAGAACTAGAGTGCAGCAAGACAAATATATAGAAACGTCAGTCTTTCCAATGTCCTCTTGCTCACACTTCCAGGCTTTGTGTAAGGGCTTGGAGGGTATGTCTAGAATGTAACCACTTCCCTGGTCTTGCCAGAGATTTGGAGAGGAACCTAGTTATCCCAACTTCCCTTCGAAATCTTTATGCCCACACTTGCCAAAGGGACACAGTGCCTTACTCCGTCTCCCACTCCCCTGTCTAGCTGCAGGGCTGGAAAAGGGAAATAGTAGCCACTAGGCCCCTTCTTTCTTTCCTCAGCTGTGCCAATGGCTGCACATCAAGAGCAGCAGAAGCTGTCTCAGTCTTACTTCTCCCACTTTATTTGGCGGGAGGAGGGCCAGGGCAGCAAGTAGAAAAACTGGCATGTATATTGCTGTTCACAGTAAGTCAGTTATCTTTTATGTGTTCATTACACTAACAGGACACCGGACAGTGTTAGCAATAGTAGAAAGACCACTATGCCAAACGCAATCAACAATAGGAAGAGGAATCTTTCTTCTGTATCCATTACAAAAGGCCCACTGTGACTTCCCCGGCTATCCTTTACTCACCAAAGTGTAAGAAGGAGTGCTGGGGCAGCTGACATGTGTCCTAGTGTCCCACGTCTAATTTTAAAAACAGAAATATGAAAGAAGCGAGAATATCTACCCCCCTTCCCCGCCACCACCCACACCAAGCCCCGAAGGCTACAGAAGTGTTCATGATTACTGATAAAAACATTTTTTTTAAATACTCTTGCAGCTGCCAAACTACACCACATGCATGATTGGTGGGAGTCACTCAAAGCCACCGGCATTTTCAAGGTATTGTAGTTACTTCAAAGTAGAGGTCAAAGTTCACAAATCAGTCTTAGGGCCTGATTACAATCTTGGCAGATGGGATACTCCATCACAAACGTGACGGATATCCTGTCCGCCGTATTACGATCCCATTATATCCTATGGAACTTATAATGCAGCGGGCAGGATATTCGTATTCCGTTTCGTTTGTGACAGAGTATCCCATCCGCCAACATCGTAATCAGGGCCTTAGTTAGAGTTCGTGAATTTCATTTTTTTTAAAGCCATCTGTTGGCGAAAAGACCTCTAACAAACTGAGGAAGAGGGCATGGCACAGGACACTAACAGAGGTCCTGTTATGGTCCGAAGGTTTGCTGAGCATTCTCAAAGCCTTTTTGCAAAAGCTATATAGATACACAAATACCGAGGCACACAAAAAGCAGTCCATAAAGTATATGGGTCAATGACCATAACAGTAATCAGAAGCAGTCCATTCCAATTTTTCCTTTCTTTTTTATTCTCTGATTTCCTTCAATTTGATACAACAGGCTGCCAGGAAATCTGAGAATAAAAAAAAGAAAGGAAAAATTGGAATGATCTGCTCCTGATTACTGTTATGGTCATTGACCCATATACTTTATGGACTGCTTTTTGTGTGCCTCGGTATTTGTGTATCTATATGGATTTATCTAGAGAGTTTTTCTTTCTAGATTGTGTTTCCTCCTAGGTGGCAGGGGGTCTATTACTTGAGAGCACCACAACATACTGTTCACTTTAATACAATATTATCCGGGCTACACTGTAGGTAGATGTGCATTCGCAAAGGGCATTGCCATCCTGTGCGCGTGTGTGTATAACCTTTTTGCAAAAGCATCAACAATGGACCGGATGCAGGGTATTGCAGAGGGCCACACCCTGAACCCAGTGTCTGCTGCGCATAGCGAAAGGGTGTGCTCCGGCGTCTTTGCAATACGAGCTATGCGACTGGGCAAAGGGTATGTCCAAAGATCACAATTTTTGCCCAATAAATGCTGCATTCGTTTTGGGCTCAAGGCATGGCTGAAAGCCACACCCTGTTCCGAGTGTCCACAATACAGTGTACACCGGGCATGGTCAAAAGCTCTGAGCAAGGCTATGTTTTGGGGACTAGGAGCAAGACAAGTCCAGAAGGCATAGCCTGTACCCGATGTGGAATGGATGCATCTGAAGGAGCCAGGACACTCCCATCCTGAAAAGTGGTGAGGAACTCAAACAAAGGTACCATTTTCTATCAGCTCAGATGCTGCCTAGTGCCTGCCTGTTCAACTCTTGAGCACCCCTGAAATCTGCCTTTGCCCTTTGGGATTCCTTGCAAGGCAGGACACACAAAACTAAAGACAACTCTGACGGTGGTGGAAGCGTCAGTCTTACACTAGACTCTTTTCCTCAGACTCTCAAACAGACTTCAACTTCGCAATACTGCTTAAGAACATAGTGCTTTAAGTGGGCTAGGTCCAGGTGCGCAGTTCTAGCACATCAAACAGCATAGGCAGAGCTGGTAGGTGTCACCCATGTAACTGTTGCTTTTGCCAGTTTTTTCACTTAGATGCTCACTATGCAATGCATGCAGCAGTTATCAGGGGGAAATGGATTTTCCTAATGCATCTGCTACACTCAACTCGGAATGTATTTTCTTGTGCTTTACGAAAATACATTCTAAGGAGTCGGTGCCATTTTTTAACTTTATTATTAGTTTACCATTCCGAGATGGCACACACCCATCAGGTCCATCTTGGAATGGTCAATTAAAAAAAATATAAAGTATGTGTGGGAGAAAAGTGTGTAGCCCGGTCGCAGTGTGCAGCTGTTGTGCCCTAAGAAAAAATAATTTAAATTCTTAAAAAAAGAAAACACGTGGGAAGATGGGCATGGGGGAGAAGATGCCCAAAAGCAAGTGGGCCGAAGCAGTGTGCCGCTGATGGGTCATTGCAAAACATCACCTTTTTTAAAAATAAAAAAACCAATTAAAAAGGCGAGAAGCAGGGGGAGGAGAAGATGATGGTGCATGGAGTGGGGACCAAAAATAGAATGGCCTGGTCCTCACTGAAATAAAAAGTGTTAATAAAAAGGAGAAAGGGAAGAGAGTGAGTAAAGTGATGCACTCCCATAAAGTGCTACAAGCACTCTAAAGAAGTAGTCTCTGCAACTCATCAGTGGAAGGATACAAGCCAACCAATCAGACTCAGTGTAAAGCAGCAATGCTCCTTTGGCGGGGCAAACACAAGAACAGGAAGGAAAGCATTGAATAGGGAGCAGGGAACTGAAATAGACAAGAAAGCTATTCAAGCATGAGCAATGGACTGTCCCAAACCCACTCTATATATTATGCTGCAGACAATTATATCTTCCACAGCTAAAGCTTCCTGTGGGTCGAGACCCAACAGGCTCTCCTTTGACTTCCACCTCTCAGAATGAAAATCTAAAAGCTGGCTGCAAAAAACACAAATCCTGAGTGACAGGCTTGGAGGCATGGGAAGACGGACCATTAACACAGTCTTGCTAATGGGGCTGTTTCATTCTGTGTTTCCACATTCTTCCTTAATATTGTGTAAGAACGTGTTTCTAAAGCTGCCTTAAGCAGCACACCTTCTGTACTGCCGCACCCACTCACCTTAACAACAAATGTTGATTCTCACACACACCTCTGCAAAGATCATGTTCACATTGTGCAGGACTACAAGAGGGACATCCTGCTGGCTGCTCGAGTCCACCCTACTTGGAGGTTGTACCAGTCTGACTTAAGTTGTGTGTGGGGGTGGGCTGTACAAGAGGAACAAGGAGGATGAAGTGGAGAACGAGGGGAGGAGGAAGATAACCTGGAGGATGAACAGGGGACTATTAGGAGGAAGACTGGGGGAGGAGGAGGAGGACCGGGTGATGGAGGAGGAGCAAGAAGAGCAGGAGGAGGCGGACGTACATGAGTAAGAGAAGAACCAGGAGGAGGTTAAGCTTGAGAAAGAGGACCACTGAGAGGACCAGGTGCAATAAGACCACCAGTAGAACCAGGAGTGACTAGAACCACCAAGAAGACCAGGAGGAAGAAATGAATCGGGGGGGGTGAAGCTGAACAATGCCAGTAGAATCAGGAGCACAACAGGACAAAGACCACTAGAATCACCAGAAGGACTGATATCAGGGCTGATACCAGGGCCACCAGGATGATCACGACCACAGGACCATGGAGACCATGATCAGGAGGACTGAACCCTGTAAACGGAGAAAGAAGAGGAGCAGGAGTACCTGGAGGAGGCAAAAGACCAGGAGCAGGGGATGAGCACCTTATGCTGAGTACCAGGACCAGTAGGAGGACTAAGAAGACTTGGAGGAGAACAGTATCACTGTGAGAATTGGGAGAACGAGGGTAAAGGACGAACAGACGGGTCATGACTAGGAAAACCTGGACCAGTAGATAAGAACAACAAAGATCTGTAAGGGCAGAGCCAGAAGATTCAAGACATGGAGGGTCAGCAAAGAGGGGGATCAAGAGGAAAACCGGGGGTGTGAGACAACCAGGACCATTGGGACTAAGGCCATCAGAAGGACTAGGACCTCCAGAAGGACCAGAACAGGACCACCAGGGGGACACGGAAAACCAGGACCAGGAAAACCAGGCCCAGGAGGGTCAGTGGAAGAGGAGCAGGACTAGGAGATAAGACCAGAAGATGGTCTACAAAGAGACCAGAACAACCAGAAGAACGAGCACAAGGACCACAAAAAGGACAAAGGTCAACACCACTAGGAGACTAGACTGAGCACTAAGAGTACCAGGACCGGAAGGCCCAAAACCTGGTCCACCTGGGAATCAGAATGAACAGGACACATAGCCCAGGTGGAAGGGAAGGAAAAGAAAAACGGTCTATGAGTAGAACCAGAACATGAGGAACCGACAGGACTAGAAGGACCATGATGGGGAAGACCAGCACAATGAGGAGGACAAGAAGGAGGAGGGGGGAAGACCAAGAAGAGAGCCTAAATAGACAAGGGGGAGGATTGTGACCAGGAAGAGTCAGTGGAAAATGATCATGCAAACTAGGGCCACAGGAAAGACCAATACTAGAATCAGGAGGATCATAACCAGAGGACTAGGAGAAAGCATAGCCCTAGGACCAGGGTCAGGAGGTCTAGGAGTAGCATGGGCAGGAGCGGCAGGACTGGGACTAACAGGAGGACCATGATAGGAGAACTAGGAGAAGCATCAGAGCAAGCCGGAGGACCAGGGCACAGAGGACCAGAGTGAGGAGAAACAGGTGCAAGAGGGAAAGAAGGACACCTATGGGAGCGGGACCATGACTCGGGTACTTGGGAGGCTAGGGCCACCATAAGGACAAAATGTGATTCTAGCCCAGTTGGTTTGAGATTTTCTTTGAGTGATTTCGGGGCGTGCACCCTCCAACAAAAGAGTAAGCCTATTCACGAACTGCACTTCTGAAGTTACTAAAGCCAAAAAGGGACTCAAAACAATAGTCTATTACTCCACCTCAGAGCTGGAGAATGTGGCCAACAGCTGGCACGGCCACACCCTGCGTAGAAAATAATGGCAGTAGGGACTTAAAATAAAACCTCATAGGAAATAATGTTAAATTAAAATATTTAAAAATATAATTTTTTTTTTAATTCAATAAATTTTTAGTGATTGTTCGAAGCAAAACCATATATAATACATATAGCATAGCAAATAAATAAAAACAAAATACATAATAACTAAATAAATAATATATCAAATGTAAAGGGAGATACAGCACATTTCAAATTTTTGAAATCGCAAATAGGGATAGAAGAAGTGAATACACAATCAGCACTGCGACCTCAGAATGACATGAGTGACGATAGTATAGATGGCATAAGGTATTTGTCTTAAGGCAGAGACAGATAGCAGGGAAGGCTATGTATTTTGGCGTATGTCTTGTGGTTGCAAGACTTTTGGCTACTTCTCAGAACAGATATAACACCCCGCATTAGATATGGGCGGCAATTAGACGTCAGGGATCCTTGATGTGTGCTCCTTTAAGTGGTATGGTAAGGATGTTTGTCATGAAGTGTCTCCGTTTGGTATTGTGTGGTAGCGTAGGGTATTATAAGAGACAGTTCACGGTGGTTTGTAGGATTCAAAGAAGAGATCAAGGGATTCCCACATGCCTCTATTGGGGGACTTCCACGGGGAGTTGTGAAGCGCTATATTGTCAGCTCCTCGCAGGTTAGTGACCCAATTCAGCCAGTGTTTAAAGGATGATTTACTAGTGTCTTTCCAATTATTGAGTATAATCTTAAAAGCTGCTGTGAGAAGTAGGTCAAGGAGTGCCTTGTCATTGTCCCCCAAGGAGTCTGCTCTAGTAGGGGCAAATAGTAGAGTCTGGAGGTCCCTGCTTATATCTAGGGGGAAGAGTTTAGATATGAATTTAAGAACTTTGTCCCAATAGGTAGTCACACACGGGCAAAGGGTCAGTAGGTGTTCTAAGTCTCCCACTGCTCCATTGCAGTTCCAGCATATATCGTCTTCACGGATTTTGTGTTTGTGAAGTCGGGCTGGAGTCCAATATGCCCTGTGTAGTAGCCAGAATTTTGTGTGTGATAGCACTGGACTGATTTTATTTTTAAATACTGCGTCCCACGTCCAGGACCAGTCTGAGTCTGAGATCGGGGTTTTGGGATTCGATTCCCAAAAGGCTATGGTCTTCTTATTAAGTGTAGATTGTTGGGGGCTTAGTAGTTTGTAGAATCGGGAGACCTGGTGACCTAACGCGTTTACTTTTGAGAGGTATTGCGGGAGGGATGGTGTTAGGGCTGGGAGATTTGCCTTAGTTAAAGCAGCTTTTATTTTTAAGAAATAGTAGAATTCAATTGGCTCAAGTTGGTAGATGGACTGTAGGTCCTTAAAGGATAAGGGTTGTGTGCCTGCGTAGAATTGGTGGGGAAAATATATGCCCTTACTGATCCATGTTGCATTGTACAGGGTGCATTTTTTATATAGAATCTTGCTATTATTCCAAATGGATACCAAGTTAGACTTCTTAACACTGATGTCTAGTAATTTGTCTATTTTCAAGAGGGAGGATTTAGTGTTTTTGAGTATAGAGCTTGAACATGTAGTTCGATTCAAATTCATGGTTAGAAGGGTTACCGGGGGTATACCATCAAGGATATATTTCTCAATGTCAAGCCATACAGGTGTGTATCCTACTGGGGTTGTTAGCCAATGAGAGCCCTGTCTTGCGAGGAAGGCCGACTGGTAGCGTTTAAAATCAGCTAAATTAACCCCACCTAACCTTTTAGGGAGCCTGAGTTTCTTCATGCTAATTCTTGCCTTCTTTCCTCTCCATAGGAAGTTCGAGAGAAGTTTGTTTAGTTTGTGATGGAAATCTTCGGAAAGAGTAAGGGGCAGCATTGTTATCAAATAATTTACTAGGGGAGACCATCATTTTTATGGTTTCAACTCTGCCCCACCAAGTTATGAATCTGGGTGACCAGGCATCCAATAATGTTTTGATCTTTTCCAGTGTTTTGGTCTCGTTATGTTTGAGTGTCTCTAGAATAGTGGAGCAGAATTCTATCCCCAGGTATTTGATATGGTTCGGTTGCCATGTGAGGCCCGAGTTGCCTAGCATTTCACGCGTACTATGTACATTAAGCGGCTTGACCTCAGATTTATCGCGATTGAGTTTGTAACCAGAGTGTCTAGAGTATGTGTCTATCGTGTTCATCAGGCCTATGATGGATTCTTCCGGTTGTTCCGTGATGATCAATATGTCGTCCGCATATGCGGCTAGTTTTACTCGCAAATCGCCAAAGAAAACCCCAGTGATGTCCTTATGGAGCTTAATGTCTTGGATCAGTGGCTCCAATGCTAGGAGGAAGAGAGCCGGAGAGAGGGGGCAGCCCTGTCTAGTTCCTTGTTCTAGATGGAATGAGTCCGATAGGGTGCCATTAATGGCTGTCCTGGCCGTCGGGTTAACATATAAGGCCATTACCATGGAGATGAATGGTTCACCTAGGTTGAAAGTTTGCATACACTGTCTCAGGAATTGCCATGACACTCTATCAAACGCCTTTTCCGCGTCTAGCGTGATAGCAATTAGGGGTGTCGGAGCATTTTTGGCCTTTTCTAAGATGTGACATAGTAGTCTAGTGTTGTCGTTAGACATACGATGTTTGAGAAAACCCACCTGTGAATTGCTGATCAGAGAGGGAAGAAATTTATTTAATCTATTTGCTAGGACTTTGGCATAGATCTTACAGTCTACATTTATTAAGGAAATTGGTCGATAATTTTTGGGTAGGAGCGGATCCTTGCCTTCTTTGGGTATGACAATGATATTGGCTTCCCTCATTGAATTGGTAATGTTGCCCTCATGGGCTACAGAGTTGAAGAGCCTATTTAGCGTCGGTTGGAGTGAAGTGCCAAATTCCCTATAAAAAGAGGCAGAAAAGCCGTCTGGCCCTGGAGCTTTGTTACTTTTAAGTGTTTTTATCGCCGCCGATATCTCTAGATCCGAGATAGGTGCCCCCAGCTTTGAGCTATCTGTGCTTGAAAGTTTTGGGAGGTCTAATGAATGTAAGTATTGTTCGCAGGCATCTGAGTTGACTATTAAACTGTTACTATAGAGGTCCTTGTAGAACGTTTGGAAGGTATCCAAAATTTCGCTATGTTTGGTGTGGGTGATATTCTTGTCATCTTTAATCGAGGAGATCGTGAATTGTCTCTGTTTATGCTTAAGGTAGGAGGCCAATAATTTCCCCGCTTTGTTGCCCTCACAGAGTTGGAGCGCCTTGAATTTATTGATCCAGACACCAGCCCTTCTGCTTATAATCGTATTATATTCGTACTTCTTTTTGGTCAACGCGTTTAGGGTAGCCTGATCCTCCACTCGCTCCGAGTGTTTTTTTTCCCAGAATCTTAATCTCACATTCTAGATTTTTAAGTTCTAGATTTAATTTTTTATTTATTTGGGCCTTAATTCCGATAATAACGCCCCTAATGGTGGCTTTAAGAGCGTCCCAAAAGGTAGATATGGGGATCTCTGGGAGATCGTTCGATTCTATATACTCTTTAATCGCATTGTCAATTTTCGCTTTGTTTTCAGGGTCTGACAATATTTCCTCGTTAAAGCGCCATCTCTTCGGGGGCGATGTGGGGTGAGTGCCTGCGAGTGTGGTGTGTATACATGAATGGTCGGATATGAGAATCGGGGCTATATCTGTTTGATCTAGGTAGTGTATAAATGTGGAGGATATTAAAATATAGTCTATTCTAGAGTAGGAGTTGTGAGGGGCTGAATAAAATGTGTAATCTCTTGTATCAGGGTGTTGTAGGCGCCAGGTGTCTTTCAAGTTGAATCTAGTACAAATTCTACGCAGTATGTCGTGCGATCAAGACGGGTGAAATTTGCACTTTGATTGTCTATCCAGGAGGGGGTCTAGTGGCATGTTAAAGTCCCCACCTACCACCAGAAGGTCGTCCTGGGGCAGATTTGCTATAGTATTCGAGACTGTTTCCCAGAATTGGGGTTCATCAGAGTTTGGACCGTATATATTGATCACATGAATAAGGTCCTCTCCCCTTTGTAGATGTGTGACTAGCAATCTACCGTCGTCATCGTGTGTATGGGAAACAAGTGAAATGTTTGATTTTTTGGCGATGAGTGTGATAACTCCTTTCTTTTTGTGGGACGCCGGTGAGGAGGTCAGATGAGAAATCCAATTGTATTTGATGAAACTTACGTCCTCTTTGGACAGTTTTGTTTCTTGGAGAAGAATAACGTCTCCTTTAGTTTTTGCTAAGTAATCGAATATTTTCCTACGTTTCATCGGGTGGTTTAGGCCTTTAACATTCAATGAAACGATATTAAGATCCTCCGTGAGAGTTGTGTGCTGAGGCATCATATGGGCTGATGTATCGCTACAGTGTTTGTTAAGGCTATGATGTGGGAATAATGGTATTGGGTGATATTTACTGACTCCGGTCTTAAGATCGTGCTGGTTGTAAGAAAATCTGTGCCTTGGTGTGTTTCCTGTGTGACATGATGTGTGCTTAATGTAGCAAAAGAACATAATCGAAGTAATAAAAATGAATATGAACATAAACAAAAGAATAAGCATAGAATAAAGATAAATAAGCTAGGAACAACCTTTTCAGTTTCTGCTTCCCCTCCTAAATCCCCATCTACTACCCCCTCCCCTCCCTCCCCCCTCCCTCTCATCCCCAAAGAAAATTCGAGTGTAGGGGCTGCGACGACAGAACCGACTGTCGGCAGACCGATAGGGGAATTGGATATTGAACAATTAAATATTTAATTAACTTGTTCACTAAAGCCTTTCCCCGCATGGTTATTGCTGCGAAGATGTTAAAGAACATATATAACATGGTTACAACGTTGTGCTGGGATCTAGTGGTCTCAACGTAACTTCAACAAGACCCCACAGATTTGGTCTTAACACTAAATATGAAAATAACTATGGCATAATCAGGCCTAATCAGACTCAGGTTTCCGTCTTGTAAAGAACATATATAACGTGGTTACAACGTTGTGCTACGCTATGCTGGACCCCAGTTATCCCAACGTAACCTCAACAAATATGTCAGAGTCAGACTTAGAATTCCGTCCTGCTCATTACATCGCTGTGCTGCAACCTAGTTGTTCCACCATAATCCTACAAGACCTCACAGATTTGGTCCTAACACTAAGTATGAAATTATATATGGCAGAATCAGACTCAGATTTCCAACTTTAAAGGAACATATATAACGTGATTATAACACTGTGCTTCGCTGTACTGGAATCTAGTGGTCCCAACCAAACCTCAACAGGATCCCACAGATTTGAACTGGACATTAAGTATGAAAGTAAATATGACAGAGTCGGACTCAATTTTCCCTCTACGCTCATTACAGTAACTGTCATGGTTAATGCTTAATCTAACGGAGGAGTTAACCCCCCGGCTAGGGTAGAAACAGGATATCAAGTCTCATGCAAACAAATACCACTGAGATGTGAATATCTAAATTAGGGTAAAAAGGATATCACGTCTTCCTCTTATTGGAAAGTCCTGTAGCAAGATCCATTTATTGGGGCGGGGCCCCTTCAAGATGTGACGCCAGTACTTGAGGATCTGTGAAGATCATTGCTCTGCCATTGTCCATAATTCGAAACCTCGAGGGACCAATGAATGAGAAGAGGATCTTCCTCTCTCTCAGTTTGTCGCGTAGTTGGAGAAATCCTTTCCGTAAGTCGACGGTGTCTTTAGAATAGTCCTGCGTGAATGTGATCTTCCTGCCCTCCCAAGTTACTTGGTGTGATTTCCTGGCATATGTTAGGATGGCTTCTGTGTGTTGGAAGCGGAGTGGTTTACATATCATCGGTCTGGTACCAATTCTGTGCGGGTTGGTAAAGGTAGGAATTCGGTGCGCTCTGTCCAGCTCCAACCCGGGACTGAATTTTATCCCCGTTATCATGGGAATCCATGACTCCAGGAAGGCCACACAAGACCCCGCGTCCTCCTCCGATTTTTCTGGGATGCCAAAAATTCGTATGTTCCCTCTCCTATTTCTGTCTTCCAATTCTGCGTTCTGTCTTTTCAGAGAGTCGGTGATTTTATGGAGGTGCACCAATTCTTTGCAGGCCTGAGTCGTGATATCTTCTGTGGCACTTATCCTTTGTTCCGCATCATCTAATCGCACATTCATTGTATTCATGTCAGCTCTGATTGCCGTGAGTTCCAGCTGCATGGCGTCTGTGTTCTGTTTTGTAGATTTTGCTAGGTCATGGACCTCCGCTAATTTTTTTAGTATCATTTCCATAGTGCTATGAATGTCCGGTTTGGCCTTAATAGGCGAGTCCGAGGTGGTGGGGTCCGGTCTGACCTTCTTAGTGTTCCTATTTTTTTCCTCCGCCATTTTGATGTGTGTTGGCTCCACTTGGCTCCCCCTGGCAGAACTCTCCCAGTTTCGTCTTTCTCTTGTTGCTTGTTGTGTTCTGTTTTTCCTCCTTATTCGCCGCCAGTTTTACCTATGTTGAACCAAACCTGCCGTATGTCCAAGTCCTGGTTATTGTATCAATATAAAGCGCCCTAGCGTGCTAGGTTAAGGCTGGTTGTGGCTAGTATATATTGGTTGAGCCTGCCTTTCTTTGAGAGGCAGCTGCGCTTTTAGAGGCGTTCTTTTTTTCCTTTGTCGGAGCTTGTTCAGGCGGCATGTAGGAGTGACTATAGTCTCTTGGGCTGTTGCAGAGGCAGAGGGCCCCTGTACCGTGTTTATGAGTCGTCCCAGCTCTGTTCTGTTGTCCAGGTATGTATTAAGTAGGTATTAGGTGGACAGACAAAAAGTAGCCGTGTGTGGATGCAGGCTTTGCTGACTTTGCCGACTTTTGCTGGCTCTTGCTGGCTTTGTTATTGGGCTTAGCATATGAGGCAGGGACTAAAGTGGGGGTAAAGGAACTGAAAGTTCCCAAGAATGCTCCCAGAAATGGCATTCACAAGGGCACCCACACAGGCCCTCCCATAATCTTCCACATGTATCTTCAGTTGTGGCTTATTACTGGCTTTGCCACTGTTCTTGCTGATTGAACAGCCAATGTTAGAGCTGATGGGGTGATTTGGCGCAGGCAGACAGCATATGGGTTTATTTAGGAGCCGGTAGTTCTGAAAGTCGTGCTTTAATTTGTGTATTAGGCAATGAGGACGAGAAAACGCCGAGCATTGGCGGCCATTTTAGGGTCAGGCATAGCGTAGAAGGCCCTCTCAAATAACAGGAGGCGTTAGCATAGCGCCCGTGTTATCTCTTACCGGCTGGCAGTAAACATTAGTTTATATTCGGCATCGGCGCCGATCGGCATTTCTTTAGCAGGTCGCATTCTCTGTGCAGGCTCCGTTTTATCTCCCGGCGATCGTCAGCGCCATTTTGCGTGCTCCGGCGGTCGCGCTTCTCTCCGGAGAAAAGCCTGAAAACCTGTTATCACTCCGACGATACCGCTGTGGTTGGACACAATCAAGTCTCCGTTGTGTCAGCAGTGGTAGCCTCGCGTCCGCCCGTCGTCCTGGTCGCGCATTTGCGCTCGTAAAGGTGATTAACCCCCTATCGATGTGCCGAGCTGCGGAGCTAGGCAGCCATTCCCTCCGACGTCCAATTTAATGTTACAAAAGTTCTAAAGATAATACAGCTTTATTATTTAATTATCAAAAAATGTAATCTTTTCTGAATTTTAAAATTAATGTAACATTCATGTTTATTAAAATATAATTACACTACTTTTAATGAATTCTATACATCACTTTTAATACTTATTAATGTATAATAAAAATATTTTTATGTTGATCTACATTTAAAATAAATACATACTTTACATTTACATTAATATTTAAACTAAAAGTATTTTTACAATTTTTTTCAAGCTAAATAATCGTTTTTACTTTTCCCTAAAATTTACCATAGAGAGACTCTGATGTTAGGGTGGTGATCTCGCTGTGGTAAATTTAATGGAAAATGGAAAAAGTTTATTAACTTTCATAATAAATTAGTAAAAATATTTATATGTTAAATATTAATGTAAATACATGTTAAATATTTATTTTAAAAGTAGAATAAAATTAAAAATGCTACAGCACTATTATATTAATTTTGAATTGAATATTTAATTAATTTAAATGAGATTTGTTTACAATTGAAGTTTAAATTAAACTAATAAATTGCCCCTAAAGTAAAAAAAAAATTATGAATAGCACTAACTTAAAGTAATTTAATTATATCTTAATGAAAATTGATACTGCATTAAATTATACATTCAAAAGAGGCTGTTAAACTATTTTATAATTTAATAATAGTTGTGTTTTTATTTAATTTTTTTAACATGAAATCTTATTTATGTACATTTTTAACTATTTAAAATAATTTAATATAACATTATTTCCTATGGAGTTTATTTTAAGTCCCTACCTCCATTATTTTGTATGGACAGTGCAGCAGTATTAGTGGTAGGCCATGTGTGGAGCTGCACTTGCACTCCACACAACTTCCACTCTTAAATTTGGCAGTAGCAACTTCCACTCTTAAATTTGACACCACGTCCTTTTTCAGGGACGGAGACTGTAATTCTACACTTTACAGTAAGTTTACACTCATATTTGTGAATACCCAAAAGCAGTAATGTTATGCTAACCTGAACGCATAAAGGGCAGCAGAAACTGACCTATAAGGGTGATGTGATATGTTGTTCATTTATGATATTTTAGTTCACCTTATGCTTCTTATGCAACTTAATTATGGTGATGTCACAGTGACGTTATGTTGCACTGGGTGCTTTCCCTTATGTTATTTTAGATTGTTTTTTGTGCTATTTTACTTTGTTACGTTTGGGTACGTGGGTGTTGTACTTCATAAATGCGTGTGACTTATCTAGTTATTGTGTTATGTTATTCTAGTTATGTTGTGTCATAGTGCGCTGGTAATTTTCATATTACAGAAAGTAGGGCAGAAGATATAACAAGATCCCTGACTGCTGGAAATCTGGGAGTACGACCCCTTTGACAGGGCATCCATGCGGTCCCAGGCCCGAGGTGTGGATGGAGCTGTCGCAACATATAACATGGGGATGTAAGGGGTGTGGGGGTAGGGGGCTGTAAGGTGTGTGGGGGTGTGGAGAGTTCTCAGGCGAGGCCCCCGTCGAGTTTACAAACTCCCTGTCTCTGAACGCCCCGCTGCTGCAGCAGGGCCCTGCTACGCACATTCCTTGTAAGGCCCAACACGCCCCCGTGTGGCCCCCCCCCCCCCCACACACACTCTTTCTGTCCTAGTCGCGGCATGCATTTCTAAGCAGAAAAACAATAGGGGGCGGATGCAAAGCGACAACACATCAAAATACACACGTTAATTTCGTGGTACTCAACGAAATATGCACGTAATATGCCGCATCTTGGTTTTGCAACACTATTTGCTGAATCCATTTTACAAATATGCCATTAGTACGTAAAAACTAAAAATGTCCTCAAGTTGTTTTGTGGATTTCCCAGGCAACGTGCGTATTTGTCTCCGTCTTATGTGTCTTTCAGTGGCCCAGGCACGCTTAGGGCTTACTGGTCAGACCGCTCCCTACACCGGCACCTTGACACGATTACTGGCGTTCGTCGTTAATCTGGTCCTAAATCAGTTACAGCGACATATTTCTTTACCGCGTCATATTCACCGCTCTGGGTGCTATTTACCGCTCCTTAAACTGTCAAGCGTTTTACACGTGGTTTTCAGATATTTGTGAAGATTACACCAACACGGTAAAAAAAAAGGAGTTTAGTCATTAACTCCTGTATCTGCAAAACATTTAAAACAGAAAATATACACCTTTCGTACACACGCGCGAGCAACCACACTATTTACTGACGTACAACAGGATTCTGAGTTTGAGGCAGACAGGTCGTCTTTCTCACACCCCGACGCTGCACATACACCGTTTCATACCCAGACGCACAATCAAATCAAACAGGCCGGCTCGACCCGGCACCCGAACCCAGTGTGAGACACGTGTGCCCACACAACACACATCTTTCTTTCACAAGGGCACGCACACTGATGTAATTGCAAAGAAAAGGGGCCCCCTGATACTAATGTGAAGTTCACCTAGACAGGGAAATACATAGTGTAAATGATCTAGGGCAACTTCAAGACAGTGAGAATCTCAGAACATGTCAAAATGAGGAATATTTAAAAAAATAAGAAGAAAATGTGACACTAGTGTTTAGAAAAATACAAAAGTAATTTATTCAAAGTTCATAATTCTATAGAAGATATAAAAACATAATAAATCTAGTGCTACAGAGACCTAAGTTTGAACAACAACCTAACTACACACATTCATCATACATACATACTACATTCTATTACTCATATCGATATATATCAACTATTTGAAAACTATACGAATCACAATTGGGTCAGTATTAGTGTAACCTGATATCTCAATGAAAACATGATTATTAGGGTGGTTTCCAGATTATCTCAATGAAAACATGATTATTAGGGTGGTTTCCAGATTATCTCTACGCGCGTTTCGGCAGAACACTGCCTTCCTCAGGAGTTCCACCACCGAACGTTGTACTCAGAATGGTAAAAATTTCGATAGAAGATGATGTAGGGTAAATAAATATAAGAGTTTCCAGGTTCAAACCCTGTTCTCAGCGTGATGAGGGTAATAGGCAGTCAGCGTTGGTAGTTTGCTGTCAGCATTGGTAGTTTGCTGTCAGCATTGGTAGTTTGCAGTCAGCATTGGTAGTTTGCAGTCAGCATTGGTAGTTTGCAGTCAGCATTGGTAGTTTTCAATTCAATCCTTTGTACTTCTCGCCACTGCGTTCCAGCCTGAGCTGTAGTATGTATGTATGATGAATGTGTGTAGTTAGGTTGTTGTTCAAACTTAGGTCTCTGTAGCACTAGATTTATTATGTTTTTATATCTTCTATAGAATTATGAACTTTGAATAAATTACTTTTGTATTTTTCTAAACACTAGTGTCACATTTTCTTCTTATTTTTTTAAATATTCCTCATTTTGACATGTTCTGAGATTCTCACTGTCTTGAAGTTGCCCTAGATCATTTACACTACGCACACTGATGTATACATGCAGGCTGGGCTGGCCTCTTTTCTACACACACTACGCACTCGAATTCTGTCTAGTTCGCACTACGCGCGGTATAAACACACACGCCCACATACACAAGGACAACCTGGCCCGGGCACTCACAAGTTCACGTGCGGGGCCCCTTTCACGCTCAGACAATCGCCACCTGATTGTAAAGACCAACACAAGAGGTCGCCATGTACACTGTACTACACTAAGGGACACCCACCCATACATCAGTCTGGCCTCTCACACAGCGCGGTTGTACCTGTGCCACACACGGCACAAACCTGAGAGTCCGGCATGCCTCTCTCTGGCCACACAAGCTGAACATATAACAGAGCAGCATGGGTGCGCGCGGACGTGAGGGCAACACATCTCTCTCACATACACCAGAGTATACCTTGTCTGTCTCTCTAAGCCCCACCACTCCAACCCATTTCCTTAATTGAACTGTTGTGGCTCATCATAACCGTTGAAAATGACAATTTCATGCTTCACTTCTTGGCGTTTTAAATACATGTTTAAGGGATGATTGGGGCTAGTGAGGACAGCTGGGAAACACATGGGCGTATAAGGCATACAATAAGGAAACGAGAGCAACGGGCAGAGGCGAGTGTCAGAGCCCCGCACCGGGAGGAACTGTAGTTAGTGGGGCCAGCGGCTCTGCGCACGCGTGGCGTCTTGGCAGCGCTGGGACTAAAGCGCCTAAAGTGTGAAGGGAAGAGTTTTTTGGCGCTATTTACCAGAGAGGATACGAGTTTTAAAACCTTTTGGAGAGAGATTTTGTTTACAAACACAGCAAATCAGTAAACTGTAAAGATCTGCAGTTTAATATTTTTTTTTTAACTGCTCTTTATAAAGTTCTCCTAATGGATAAAATGCCGAATGAACTAAATCTAAAAAATTTAGTAAGCGGAAGAAGGTTTGACGTGGGATGAGAAGCAGAACACAAACGAAGAACGCTGTTCAGACCACGAAACTGAAGTTTGCAGTCCACGACCTTTATAGGCACAAAAGTAAAAATGTCTTTAAGAGTACATAAATTACTTAATAATAATTATATTGTAGGCCGTAACAAATTGTAAATTTGAGACGCGGGCTGTGTTACAAGGAGGGGATTCGTTTGAAACTAAAGCCCTGTGAAGGGTATATTGTAGTATTTTACGTACCCATCAAATATCAAACAAGCAGGATCGCAGCGTGCCCTAAACATATGTCCAAGCTATTAAACACTTGCATTGACATTATGATCCGGCACATCAGTGCACATGTTCATTCTATATCACAAAAACTGCGCAGATTCGTATATCTTCAGTTCTGCACCCTCGACAGATAAGTGTATGTCCCTTAGGTTTGCGAGGCAGCGTGATTCGCTATCGATATATCACGACATCCTTTACATACGTGCCACCTATAGCCCTCAGGTAGTGGGTTACCAACTAGATGCCCTCGAAGGTGTGTGCAAACTACTTCCCGCCACACAGTAAGTTGCACACACAAGGCCAGTGCCCCATTACACAAGTACAGCCTCTAGCATCAAGAGTGCATAGTACAGTGCGCTGCAGTGCAGGGGGGAGGGGCACTGTAATGTGGCCCCCAAACTAGGAGCTCTCGAAAAGTGACGCGGGGTTAATAAATATACATTGCCCAATCACCAGACCTGATTTAAAAGGACCACCAGTGCTCCTGTTTTGCGGACACCATTGTGGTGTCGTGTCACGGCGGTTCACCCATCCCCTCAGTAGCCGAGGCGCATGTCTCCTTACATAGATGTACATTCTGTGTCACGCAAACCGCTGGATGTGCACGCAGGCCACCCGCACAAGTGCACAACCTACAATTCACAGCCACTGGGCTGAGCACAAGCAGCTCATCAATCCATGCCCTTTATTCATGTTCGAACCAGACCCAATGGCTATCAGCAGTTCACTAATATATCGAGAGAGAGGGCCCCACACAAACCTTTCAAACAGTACGACCTTACTGTTACTATCAGCAGTTTACAGCATAAGAGAAATCAACACGATGGGCTGTTCCACAAGTAAAAGGGGGGTCTCACTGCAAAAAGTCCATGGTCAGGCTAAGCGTTCAGGTGTCATAGAGCTGTACCATAACTAGTATAGGGGATACCCTGTGTATACATCCCACCCCAATGTGTCTTTCACAGACGCGAAATCTATAGCTGGCAGGCAGCAGGTTCTGAATGTGTGCACGTCCCTTACATGTGTGCACTCTATCACAAGGGCAGTGAGATGTGAGTACCGCCAATTGGTGCAGACCCCGACACAAGTATAATCTATACCCCTGGCCAGTGGGATGTAAAGACATGACGTGAGTGGTGGTCTTTTAATTACGTAAAGGCCCGCCAACATTGACAACAATGTGCAACTGTGCGTGCCCTTTGTATCTGCAAAGGCAGGCGTGTGCTCACTCTATGCCAGAGTGCAATATGTACGCGTTGCACCCCATAGCCTCGCCCAGAAAGCAGGATATGCACACAGACGAGCAGAGCATGCAGTGTGTATATGTGCAGTCTATGTATCCAGGCAGCGAGTTTACACACAGTAAATCACCGCGTTCCCTGTGCCCCGGATGGTGTTCAGGAGCTGGCACCTCGGTAAGTGGATAAGTGAGTGCGGGATGATACTGTGCATTGTCACAGTGAGTGTTTACTTTGGGTTAAAAATCCTGATGTGTTTGTGGAAGCCATTAAAACCCTCGAGTGATGCGTCCCGCCGGAGTACTCGTGGGGGCGGGGCGCTAGGCTGGGTGTGTTTCTTTTCAAACTGTGATTGTTCTCTCTGCCGCTGGGGTTTGTTTGGTCTGTCTTCCTCGCCAGCTGTTCCCAAGACTGTCACTGTGTGCAGTGTTGGGTCTCTGAGTGTGGCACGGCTCCCACTCCCTGCCTGCCATTGGCTGCTTCTGGCTGAGGAGTGTGTCCTGCAGTCGCCTTGAGTGACATCAGGCTTGCAGCCCCCCACCAGCACTCGCCCATTGGCCAGTCTGCTCGCCCCCCACCCCTTGCTCCCGGGACAACAGCATTGTGCTCCCCCGGGAGCCAGTGTCTGATCCGCCTATAAAAACCAGAGGAGACCCCGGAGGTGCTGATTACCCTGTCACAACAGCCACAGATCTCACAGAGGACCGCCCGACGCCGCACCGTCAGCCACAGGCAGACAAGTAAGGGTCTTCTCAGCTCCGTGCATGCCAGCCACAGACAGGGAGCACACAGGAAGGGCGAGTTGTGGGGGTCTCTGGGTCTGTACTGAAGTGAAGGGTGTGATAAGTGTCTTCTCCTCGCCGTGCATGCCAGCCACAAGGAACACACAGGAAGGGCATATTGTGGGGGGGGGGGGGGGGTGTCTCCGGGTCTGTACTGAAGTAAAGGGTGAATGTAAAAAGTGTCTTCTCTGCACCGTGCATGCCGGCTACTGGTAACACACACGAAGAGTGTGTTGTGGCTGTCTCTGAGTCTGCACTGAAGTAAGGGTGCGAGTGTCTTCTCTGCTCTGTGCATGTCAGTCAGTGGGAAAACACAGGGTGTGTGTTGTGGGGATCTCTGGGTCTGTCCTGAAGTAAACGTGCAAGTGTCTGCTCTGCACAGTGCATGCCAGCTACTTGGAAACGCAGGGAGAGTGCGTTGTGGCTGTCTCTGGGTCTGCATTGAAGTAAAGGTGTACGTGTCTTCTATGCACAGTGCATGCCGGCTACTGGGAAACACGGGAAGAGTGTGTTGTGGCTGTCTCTGGGTCTGCATTGAATAATGGGTACGTGTCTTCTATGCACAATGCATGCCGGCTACTGGGTAACACAGGAAGAGTGTGTTGTGGCTGTCTCTGGGTCTGCATTGATGTAAAGGTGTAAGTGTCTTCTCTGCACAGTGTATGCCGGCTGCTGGGAAACACAGGAAGAGGACGTTGTGTTAACCAAGTTGGGAAACTGTTAACGTTCTTGGTTAAAACTGAGAGAAGCCTCCTCCTAGAAATGGAAAAGAAGGCTGAGTGGGGAAGGGCTCAAGTACAGGGCAAAGGTAGCTAACATGAGCGGTTCGTGGCTAAGAACAAGTTTCAAACAGCACTTACTGCTGATGTTCAGCCCGCTTTGGGGCTGCTAAAGAAGCCAGGGCACGGGACATAAAGTTGGCTTTGTGAGGGTCAAGTTGCGAGTTAGAATTCGTGCCAAAGAAATGAACGATTCATGGTCTCTGCTTGCAAAGCAAATGTTTGTCGATTACTGATGAACTCGGGAAGAGAACAGATAAAAGGGGCACCTTTGTTGCCTCAAGTCATTTTTATCGTTCATTAAGTATGCCTGGCTATGAGCTTTCAGAAACAGAACAGTGTGTTGTGGACACTATTTTGTTACAGCAGTGAGGGATTTGCTATGGGATTCGTTTTAGCCAGTATCCAGACTGTGTTCATTGGGTTTTCCTCCTACCATAGTTCAGTAAATGTTGACTTTAACATGCACCCCGTGTGGATGTGCGGCTGTATTTAGTAAATTCGCGCGCTGTTCGAATGCGGGATTCTAGTGGCGAATTTAAACTACGTCTGCAGGTCTAAGGTTGATTATTAAGCAAGCATCGTGTTATACAAACACTGCCAGGATTTGTTAGCATGCTTCATTTATGTGTCAATATTAATTGGGTCAGATGTTAGTTGTCGTGTATCAGTGAGTGATGCAGTCTGCATGAAGTGATGAAATGTCCGCTGCGGCTTGAGCTGCTGTGAGCCGGGCATCACCAGGCTGTCTAGGCGATGGTGATCCACATTTGGAATACTACATGTGCTCTGGGCTAATGTGTGATGTTTCACGAGACTTATAAATATGCGACTTTGTGATCGTTTTGTTATATTTTCCATAAAGTGCTGAACGGCGCCCATACAGCTCTAGGCGCAGCGCAGAACATAACGGTATATATAAATCATGTGCGTGAGGTCGGTGTCTGACGTTCATGGGATTACATGTCATGGATTTATTATTTTTTATCACGAGCGTGGCTGTACTCGAGGTTAGGTGTTTTTATTGTGCGATTCAGTTTACTACGTCGCTGAATTGTGGGATGTCTGTGTTTGGATTACTTTAATATACAATTATCTGCTAATGAGTTACTAGGACATATCTGTGTCTTTAGGGCTGAAGTGTTAGTTATGATTTATTCTTTAATATGGGAATACATTTGGGGGTGTTGAATCACCTAATCCGGTTATGTATTTTGAGCAGCATGATTAGATTACTATCAGTGAAGTTCCATGTTGTTGCGTTATATTATTGTGTAGAACTCAACGCATTAGTGGCTTAAGTGGGACTTTTATTATCGGTATGCCTGGGTTGTATGTCCAGTTTAATTTAGCCTGTTACTTTGATTTGGAATACCGGGTCTTTTTAGACTGGCTCCTTTAGTTTAGTTGATGGCTTTATTGTGGTCATATGGTTAAAGCTCCTGGCGATTTTATTGCAGCAATGTGCATTAAGCCGATGAGAACTTCATTACATGATGTTTATGGGTCTGCTATAGGACTACTTCGAGCTTCGTTGCGATTAGGAGTCTGCGGTGTGACTTTAAGGTACTTTTCTGAAGTTTTTGAATACCATGTATTACGGGGTGCGTAAGTGAGAGGTGCTGTATGTCTTAATGAAGGCAGTGCAACGTGCCTTAGTGACTGGACGTTTCTATTTGACTTGGATAATTTATCGGATGCTTGTGACATAAAGGAGTGCTTTAAAAAAATATATGCTTTGGCTGTGCATCTTTGAAAAAGCATGTTTTTTGGGGCTTCTCTGTGCCTTTAGTGCTGTATGTATATTATGCATATTGCGGGAAGGAGTTACTTTATTAAGATGTCATGACAAAAACATAATTTTGTAGCTAGGTATGTCCCATCTCCAGAGCCTAACCAGCACCTCCTCTCTTCTTTCCAGCACAGCCCCCTCGTGACCCGGACAAGCCGCAGAATGGACTCGGACGCCAGCCTGGGTTCCAGCCGGGCATCCTCGCCAGAGGTGGACACGATCTTCATGAACCACGCGCGGGGACGGGGTGGCTTCGCCGGCGCCGTCTCATCGTCCACGCAGAGCGACTCCCCGCCGGCCAGCGACCTCAGCGCAGAGCTGCGCAACGCGATGGCTATGGCTGCGGCCGCCGTGTCGGGTGTTGGCGGGGACCAGCTGGCCGCCTTCAAGGCCGCCGCAGCCGCTGCGCACGCCCAGGCAAAGAAGGACAGGCGGCCGCTGTCGGAGCCGGAGCTGCAGCAGTTGCGGCTGAAGATCAACAGCCGCGAGCGGAAGCGCATGCACGACCTGAACATCGCCATGGACGGCCTGCGTGAGGTCATGCCCTACGCGCACGGGCCGTCAGTACGCAAGCTCTCCAAGATCGCCACGCTGTTGCTGGCCCGGAATTACATCCTCATGCTCTCCAGCTCCCTGGAGGAGATGAAGCGGCTGGTCAGTGAGATCTACGGCGGCGGTGGGAGCCAGCACCACCACCCCGGCTTCCACCCGGCCTGTGGCAGCGCCCTGGCGCACTCTGCTGCTGCCGCCGCTGCCTTGCCCTCCTCCGCAACCCACCACCCCATCCTGCCCCCTCCGGGGCCCCTGCGGCCGCCCCACGGCCTGCTCAAATCCCCACCAACGCCGCTGGGCGGAGGAGCCTTCCAGCACTGGACGGGCATGCCTTGCCCATGTAGCATGTGCCAGGGGCCGCTCCCGCCCCACCTCTCCGGCATGGGGAATACCGGCCTGGTGCCCAGGCTCACGGGGGACTCCAAGTGAGTACCCACCCTTCAACTCAGGACCTTTCGGGCAAAGACTTGCCATCAGGAGAGAAGGGGCAGGGTGGGCGACATGTGGAGTGTAGTTTGAACAAGTGACTTTATAATGACTACCATGAAAGAAAATTGAACTCAAAGGACTACATGCTTCCTGCACACTATGATCCCATAAGAGAGATCGAAGCAGCACATACCTCTCGAGCAGCACGGAGGATCCGATCATCCATCCCTAAATGCTTTTTGTTTTTATAAAAGGAGATGTGGCCCTCTAAGGTGTGCGGAAGTTACAGTTGGGCCAACATCTCCACCTCACTCTCAAAGAACTGTCCTTTGTGCGTTGATAGGCTGGAAGCCCTGCTGCCTCATCAGCCATACACCTCAAGTACAGTCACTGCCCTTGTGTCACACTCCCTGCCAGACCCCACCCATGTTCACTGTAAAGTGGCGTTCGAGCACCCTTTAGAAACAGTTCAAAGAGTAGTGGGACAGAAAATGGCAACTCCACTGTCTACCTGTGCCTCCTCGCAAATCGCCCTTCTACCCTGGTCTTGGGCACATCCAATCCGCTTTTCTATTAACTATTTGGTTCAGAAGCGTCCATCCTCAATACTCCCTTTGCACCTCATTGCACACCAGTCCCCACACCCATCAGCACGAGCAATTCATTGTTGGCGAACGAATTAGACAAGGCACTGCATCTCTCTGTAGGACAGTCCAAACCTCAAAAATACAAACTAGAAACTGCAAGTGAACTGTGGGGGCACGCAAACATCTCCCTGTTGATTCCACTTCGCCTTGCTGAAGCATGCTTGATGTCTTAGCTCACCTTTGGTGGGCACCAACCACAGTCGGATACGAGCTCTTTTATTGTGTATATTTATAAATATGTACATTTCAAATATTTTGATAGAAAGTGAAAATAGTTTTCTGGATTAAACAAATCGCCCTAGTTTTATCGTGTCCTATTCCCCCCGTCTTCACCAGAACTACCGCGCGCCAACTGCTTCGTATGAATGAAACTAGTTTACGCCTGTTTTTTTATTTTTGGATTTGTAAATATACAATGTCATGATGAGCTCGAGAGCTTTGCCTTGTGAATGTTAAGGTTTCAGCGCACACATTTGTTTCCGGCTTCCTGCCAAGTTTTACAAAAAAAGCTGCAAAAGCATGTCCCTGTGTTTTACATGTTTAAACAACGCACTGCCTTTTCCAAGTCTCTCAACTGCACTTGTTATCGTATCTGAACAGATATAACAAAACACTTTCATATCCCTTGCCGAGATTTTATCGTGTTTATTTTTGTAAAAAGAATGCTAACATATTTATTGCCTTTGGTTGCAAAATGACAGTGGGCCACTGTTAAGAATTTAAATAAAACAGTTTTATGTAAATAACATCTCTGTGCTTTTTGGGTTATGGTGGGGTGGGGGCGCGGGCACAGGAAACGAGGAGCAACACAAGAACCTATATTGTGTGCCGAAAGACCGTGTACACGCGTTTCAAGCCGCGGTGCACTGTGTTCCTGCATCACCACACAGTACATAGCGACTCCGTACACGGATCCCTGGTAAATGCTGGTGCTGTGTTTGAAAACCCGGTACATAATTGTACGTGCCGCGGTATACTAATACTTGACACGTGACTCTCCAGTAGATACTGGTGCTGTACACAATAGCTCAGTGCATATGCATGCTTTCCATCGCCACGCCCAGCACGTCAAGAACATTGCACAGCGGAAGGTTACTTCTCTCCCAGTGAAGTGCGCAAGATCCGCTAGTATACCGGCACTTTACAACAGCTGTTCTTAGCCGTGGTGAGGCCAAACCCTACAGTGTGGCACACAGGAAAGTAGTAGTGGCAGAGCATAGTCTCTGGGCTGCACGCGCATATATGCACAGTAGGTGCCCGAGCAGTCGACGGTTATCTTAGTGTCGTGCTAGACTTTTTTTTTTAAACGCATTTGCTGACCACGGGAAATCAACAGAGTACCCCAAAAGGAGAATGGAGGACAAGGCTGGACATGTCACTACCGAGGGCGGTACATTCACTCCCTCAACCCACACCACACAACTTTTGGAGAGAAATTGGAACTGGATGTATGCTACAGTAGTACTTCTGCAGGGCTACCTGGGCCGTGGTTTCATTTTACAGGGCGATGCCCGGGCATAACGTGTGTACAACACTCTGACAGAAAGTCATCATTGAAAACAATAGGCATTGCCAGGGCTAGGCGTTGGGTGGGGCAGGAGGGTTGTATCTTTTAACGTTGTCTCCCATTACTTAGTCACACACCTGTGCAGGGCAATGTTGTACAAACAAAGTGGCGACGTGGCACCCGAAAGTAAAAGTGCATTATTCCTCCAATCTTTCGCTTCGCCACCGCTACATTTCAAGGCAACCATTCTTCCACCAGCGACCTTATGTCCCCTCTACCACGTAACCAGTATTTATTTATTTTTATTTGCAAAGTGTTATATAGCGCTGGCTAGACCCGTAGGTATCAGAGCGCTTTACATGAGGATCAGCAAGTTAAAGATTACATAATTACTTCAGTTACAGACTCCAAGTATAGACATAAGAGAAAGATAGAGGGAAGGAAACATAACGGGGAGGCGAGGAAAACAATATAACAGTATGATATTTTTTCTATGCACATTGGAGCGTAGGGGTGTAAAACTGCACAGCACGGCTGCTGAGTTTGTCACGTGGCTGGTGGATACAATGCCTGGTCTCCCTTTCCCTTGAGAGTGCTGAAGGCTGCGCGCCGAAACTCCGCCCGTGGAGAAGGCTCGAGCCCCGGAGACCACCGAATGCACAAGGGTTTGACATGGAGCCTGTTGTCTACCCCCACCATCGCAGTGATCCGATAACCCTGCACGTGAGCACGGCGGCGACAGGGTTGTGTGAGAAGTAACCGGAGCACTGGTGCCAGGCTCCCCAAATACCCATGGGGAAAGTGCAGCCTCTGAGCTGCTGCTGCATTGGGGAAGTGCAGATAGTGTGAGGACAAAGCACGGCCTGGTTCTATTCTGGAACCTAAATGTCCGAGAAGTCGCACCTCTCCGATTTCAGACAAAATATTTTATAGTTCTGTATTAGACCGAAGATAAAATATTCCAAGTAGTTGATAAATGCAGATGTCAGACGTGCAAATATAACTGTGTAATATTATTCAACCATCCATCCACCAGCCCACGCTTCTACCGTTTGTCCGCCTGTTTATCCACACACTCACCCATCCACTCATTAATTCATCCATTATCCATCCCTTTACCGAAAAATATTTCTTCATTAATTTGTTCTTGTAAAACAAAAGTCCCATGGAGCGCCACTCGAATCCAACAACTTCGATTAATCTTAATACGTGGTTGAGATATACATGTTTTAGTTCTCTTAACTCCCCTCCCATTCCCCACCGTTCTAATTGTCCCTGAGGCAATGTGACCCCTGTTCCCTTACATGTGGATGCTTTTATTTTGCGCTGGTGCCCACCAGAGACACGCGCGTTCGTGTATCAGTGAAGGACACGAGTGTGAGGCATCGATGCTGCCCAGGCAGCCAGCATCAGCCACCGCGGCGCTAGCAGCCCATTAGAGGGACAACTCATTGCACAAATAATTAAAGCCGAGGCACCCTTACCGTATGCGTAGGCCTCAATTCCCCCTGGTCGCAGCGCTGCCGCGAATTATTCTCAGACCTCATGGGCTGCCGATTAATTGGAGCTGGTTCCTAACCTTGGCTTTCCTCCAGGCCAGCACAGAGCGATGCCGAGGAGCACAGGGTGCGCCCAGACAAAGCAAAGTTAAAACCTAAGGTGCGTTTTCGGGATCGTGCTTACATTGCAGGTGCCACACGGATCACGTGTGGTACGTCGCAGCGTGGTTAAACGCAGCATAACTATTTGCCTTTTGCACCTCTGTCCGCCAATCTACCTGTCTGATTCCATCCGTCCATCCATTCAGCAATTTACACACAGCCACCCACCCATCCATGGTATGGCCTATCCATTCATCCAAGTGAATTAACATACGTCCAGCTATTCACGCATCTTTCTAATCATTTATCCATCCATAAATGAATCTTTCCATCTTTCTGCCCGTCTGTCTGTTCCTCCTTCCATCTTTCATTGTATGATTCATCCCACCTTTCCGCCCTTAGTCCGTCCATCTGTCCGTCCGTCCCTCCCTCCATCCATTCATCCATCCATTCATCCATCCATCATTCCTCCATCGGAAATAGTGCTAACAAGGCATTTCTCTATTTCTCAAATGAAATATGCACGGAGAAATGTAAAAAAAAAAAAAAGTCAGAAAATTGAAAGAAAAGTGAAAAAAAAGACATTGCGTTTTTCAAAAATATTCAACAAATGAATGTAAACTTATCAGGTATAATAGCAATTAATAGTTTTAAGCAAGAAGTGTCCTGCCTACAATATTGCTACTGTACCAGATCCCAACAATGCATTTTCTTCACTCTTATTGTATTGTTTTTAACTTTCGATTGTATCTATTTTTTTAAGAGAAATTCAATGTCTTCACTTTTTTTGATCAACGAAAATATTCCCCTTCTTGTCCTTTGCATTCTTACTATTATCCTCATCATCATAATTATTAGAATTATTACTATTATAATTTCTATTGTTGTTGTTATTATTATTCATTGACACATCTATGCAATAATAAAAACAGAGTAGAGGCGGTTTCCCCGTTTCTCCCACTCCATAGATCTGTCCACTCTAACCTAAATCACCGCGATACGAACCAGCAGCGCGTGCAGAAGGATTTCAACTCCTCAGACTCCCATATCACTCCCTGCTCCATTCACAATGGATTAACTTGGGCTCGGAGAGTCATTTTCGTTTAGAAAACAGCATTATTAAAGTGTGATTTGTTGGTTGTGTGACATTTTTTTTTTGTGGAATAATTTTTATTCATTTTATACTTAGTACATCTTACAGCTGTGATTGTGACATAGTAAAGTGCAGATTATTGTACATGCCCCTTCGCATTATTCGTTGTGTGACATTAAGGGCCCATCTCCACATGTTGAAAAATTAAAAAAACGCCTTTCGTTTTTTCATAGCGTATAGTTTTTTTTCACCAAACACAACAATATTGCAATCTTCTCCCTGTCCGTAATAAATAAAAATAATTTGATTTCGTTTAAAATGTTTTATGTCAAAAGTGATAGTAGATGTCTGTGCCGCAAGATGAAAAAACTATTTGATGTAACTGTTCCATTTATTTCGAAACTATATGCACCATACCTACTGAAGTGCAATACCCTTGAAGCACGTGTCACGCACATTCATTTTTTAAAAGGTGTATGTGCTTCTACACAACACAGAAATTAATCCAAGTTAAAGGATAGGTCACAATTACATGCAGTTAGGAATACTTTCGCTGTTTCTCCGTTTTGTGCATTAATAACGCTAAACGTAAAACTAACAGCAGTTCTCATATTTCGAACAACCAATAAATAATTCCTTCGTTGCACTTTTTTTTTTTTTTTTTTTTTTTTACAAAAAAAAGTTTGTTCCATTTCGTTACCTGTTAAAATGTAAACTGCTGTGGGAGAAGCGAAGGGGCGAGTGAGTGGTCCATTTCAATCCAACATAAATGCTCCTGGATACCCTACAAATTGGCAGTGAAGCGCTATGCAAAAGTACAGAACATAAAAGCGCTCTCAAATGTTCATTTCTTTATTAGTTTGTTTATCCAACAACTTCACACTAGCCACATGTATCACAGATATACATTTTTGTAGAATACAGCGGATTCAGTAATCTTTCAGACGCGGGAAATATTAAAATATTAAGTGGGTAGTAAAATTCGATAAAAGCAAGTTGTTCTAGTTCCTATTCAAACCCTGAAGTTTGAAAAATTTATCGCGTTTTCAGAACTTCATTTGAATGAAGAGATGTTTCTGATTATATTTTTCGATATCGTGCCTCCAAGTCAACACAGAGAAAGAGGGAAGGGCTAATGGTATCTTTGGCAGAGCACCTCAGTTCTTTCCAGTGGCCACTTTGGAAGTGACGTCATTCCGCGTCAGAGGTTATTTATTTATTTATTTAATGCAGTTTTATATAGCGCAAACTTAACCCAAAGGTGTCAAAGCGCTTTACAAAAGAACCAGGTAAGTTACAAAAGGTACACAAGATAGACTAAACATGCTAACAAGTTACATATATACAGTTAAAAGTACATAAGATAGGCTGAACACGCTAAAAAGTTACATATATGCAGTTACAACGCTAACAAGTTGCATATTTTTATAGTAAAAAAATATAAAAGGTGTCAGCGTTAGGTTAGAAGAGGAGTAAAATACATATTTACAAAGTTTACCTCAAGTGAGTGCCAGGTAAATTACAAAAGGTACACAAGATTTACTAAACACGCTAACAAATTACATATATACAGTTACAGGTACACAAGATAGGCTGATCACGCTAACGTTAACGCGTGCCACCTTCAGGTGAAGTGTCTCCGTAAACACGTTTCTGATCTCGTCCAGTCGGCCGCTGGTCTGTTTGTACCTCAGAAGTGCTTTCCCAGACCTGGCTCAGACCTTTGTGCCCTCAAACTGCAGCCACAGCAGATGATTTGATTACTTTCAATTTCAAAGAATCTTTATTCGGCCAATGGAGGCCATAAAAGACACATATCAATACAATACACAGAAAAGATCATAAAACGGGTTCAAAACAGCATCATCATCTCCTGCAATGTAACATAGCATTAAAATAATGATTTCATACAGGCAAAGCGCTTAATTACTTAATCTTGAGTACCCTGAACCATAGTCCTCCATGACACAGTCCTTATAGATTGGGGTGCCAAGCACCCGCTGAGAGAGTGTAGGTATCAAGTTCTTTTTTTCATCAAAGAGACAACTATTCATGGCTTTAAATAGATGCCCCCCAGGGCCGGACTGAGAACCAAAACCGGCCCTGGCAAAGTGCTCGGCCGGCCCCCCCCCGGGGCTTGGGGGGTTGCGGCCGAGCTGTTTGCCAGGGCCAGTTTCGGCCGATTTTGTTACAGGGGCCGATATTGCAGCTTTTTTTTTAATTCAATAAATTTTTATTGATTGTTCGAAGCAAAACAATATATAATACATATAATATAGCAAATAAATAAAAGCTAGATAAATAATAACTAAATAAATAATATACTGATTGCAAAAGGAAATACAGCACATTTCGAATCTTAGAGATCACAGATAGGGACAGAATAAGTGAATAAACCATCAGCACTGCGACAGCAAAATGACATGAGTGACGATAGTATAGATGGCACAAGGGACTTATCTTAAGGCAGAAACAGATAGCAGGGAAGGCTATTTCGTTTGGCATATGTCTAGTGGTTGCAAGACTTTCGACTACTTCTCAGCACAGATATATCACCCCGCGCTAGATATGGACGGCGAGTAGAGGTTAGAGATCCTTGATGAGTGCTCCTCTAAGTGGTATGGTAAAGATGTCGGTCATGAAGGGTCTCCGTTTGGTATTATGTAAAAGCGTAGGGTAGTGTAAGAGACAGTTCACGGTGGTTTGTATGATTCAAAGAAGAGATCAAGGGATTCCCACATGCCTCTATTTGGGGACTTCCACGGGGAGTTGTGAAGCGCTATATTATCAGCTCCTCGCAGGTTAGTAACCCAATTCAGCCAGTGTTTAAAGGATGATTTACGAGTATCCTTCCAATTGTTAAGTATTATCTTAAAAGCTGCTGTGAGAAGTAGGTCAAGGAGTGCCTTGTCATTATCACCCAAGGAGTCTGCTCTAGTAGGAGCAAATAGTAGAGCCTGGAGGTCCCTGCTTGTATCGAGGGGGAAAAGTTTAGATATGAATTTAAGGACTTTATCCCAATAGGTAGTCACACACGGGCAAAGAGTCAGTAGGTGTTCTAAGTCTCCCACTGCTCCATTGCAGTTCCAGCAGATATCGTCTTCACGGATTTTGTGTTTGTGTAGTCGGGCTGGTGTCCAGTATGCCCTGTGTAGGAGCCAGAACTTTGTGTGGGATAGCACCGGACTGATTTTATTTTTAAATACTGAGTTCCATGTCCAGGACCAATCTGAGTCTGAGATCGGGGTTTTGGAGTTCGATTCCCAAAAGGCTATGGCCTTCTCATTAAGTGTAGAGTGCTGGGGGCTTAGTAGTTTGTAGATTCGGGAGACCTGGTGACCCAACGCGTTTATTTTTGAGAGATACTGCGGGAGGGATGGTGTTAGGGCTGAGAGATTTGCCTTAGCTAGGGCAGCTTTTATTTTTAAGAAGTAATAGAATTCAATTGGCTCAAGTTGATATGTGGACTGCAGGTCCTTAAAGGATAGGGGTTGTGTGCCTGCGTATAGTTGGTGGGGAAAATATATGCCCTTACTGATCCATGTGGCATTGTACAAGGTGCATCCTTTATATAGAATTTTGCGATTATACCAAATGGATTCTAAATTAGATTTCTTAACACTGATGTCTAGTAGTTTGTCTATTTTCAAGAGGGAAGATTTAGTGTTTTTGAGGATGGAGCTTGAGCATGTAATTCGATTCATATTCATGGTTAGGAGGGTTGCCGGGGGATACCATCAAGGATATATTTCTCAATGTCAAGCCATACAGGTGTGTATCCTACTGGAGCTGTCAGCCAATGAGAGCCCTGTCTTGCGAGGAAAGCCGACTGGTAGCGCTTAAAATCAGCTAGATTAACCCCACCTAGCCTTTTAGGGAGCCTGAGTTTCTTCATGCTAATTCTTGCCTTCTTTCCTTTCCATAGGAAGTTCGAGAGAAGTTTGTTTAGTTTGTGATGGAAATCTTCAGATAAAACAAGGGGCAGCATTGTTATCAAATAATTTACTAGGGGGAGACCATCATTTTTATGGTTTCAACTCTGCCCCACCAAGTTATGAATCTGGGTGACCAAGCATCCAATAATGTTTTGATCTTCTCCAGTGTTTTGGTCTCGTTATGTTGGAGTGTCTCTAGAATAGTGGAGCAGAATTCGATCCCCAGGTATTTGATGTGGTTCGGTTGCCATGTAAGGCCCGAGTTGCCTAGCATTTCACGCGTACTATGGACATTAAGGGGTTTGACCTCAGATTTATCGCGATTGAGTTTGTAACCAGAGTGTCTAGAGTATGTGTCTATCGTGTTCATCAGGCCTATGATGGAATCTTCCGGTTTTTCAGTGACGATCAATATGTCGTCCGCGTATGCGGCTAGTTTTACTCGCGTGTCGCCAAAGAGAACCTTGGTGATGTCCTTATGGAGCTTAATGTCTTGGATCAGCGGCTCTAATGCTAGGAGGAAGAGAGCCGGAGAGAGGGGGCAGCCCTGTCTAGTTCCTTGTTCTAAATGGAATGATTCCGATAGGGTGCCATTAATGGCTATCCTGGCCGTCGGGTTAGTATATAAGGCCATTACCATGGAAATGAATGGTTCACCTAGGTTGAAAGTTTGCATACATTGTCTCAGAAACTGCCATGATACTCTATCGAACGCCTTTTCCACGTCTAGCGTGATAGCAATTAGGGGTGCAGGAGCGCTCTTGGCCTTTTCTAAGATGTGACATAGAAGTCTAGTATTGTCATTAGACATACGATGTTTGAGAAACCCCACCTGTGAGTTGCTGATCAGAGAGGGAAGAAATTTATTTAATCTATTTGCTAGGATTTTGGCATAGATCTTACAGTCTACATTTATTAAGGAAATTGGCCGATAGTTTTTGGGTAGGAGCGGATCTTTGCCTTCTTTGGGTATGACAATGATGTTGGCTTCCCTCATTGAATTAGTAATGCTGCCCTCATGGGCTACAGAATTGAAAAGCCTATTTAGAGTCGGTTGGAGCGAAGTGCTAAATTCTTTATAGAAAGAGGCAGAAAAGCCGTCTGGCCCTGGAGCTTTGTTACTTTTAAGTGTTTTTATCGCCGATGATATCTCTAGATCCGAGATAGGTGCCCCCAGCTTTGAATTATCTGTGCTTGAAAGTTTTGGGAGGTCTAATGAATGCAAGTATTGTTCGCAGGCATCTGAGTTGATTATTAAACTGTTACTATAGAGGTCCTTGTAAAACGTTTGGAAGGTATCCAGAATTTCGCTATGTTTGGTGTGGGTAATATTCTTGGTATCTTTAATTGAGGAAATCGTGAATTGTCTCTGTTTATGCTTGAGGTAAGAGGCCAATAATTACCCCGCTTTGTTGCCCTCACAAAGTTGGAGCGCCTTGAATTTGTTGATCCAGACACCAGCCCTTCTGCTTATAATCGTGTTATATTCGTATTTCTTTTTGGTTAGCGTGTTAAGGGTAGCCTGATCCTCCACCCGCTCCGAGTGTTTTTTTTCCAGAGTCTTAATCTCACTTTCTAGATTATTAAGTTCTAGATTTAATTTTTTATTTATTTGGGCCTTAATCCCAATAATAACGCCCCTAATGGTGGCTTTAAGAGCGTCCCAGAAGGTAGATGTGGGGATCTCTGGGAGATCGTTCGTCTCTATATATTCTTTAATCGCATTGTCGATTTTCGCTTTGTTTTCAGGGTCTGACAATATTTCCTCGTTAAAGCGCCATCTCTTCGGGGGCGATGTGGGGTGAGTGCCTGCAAGTGTGGTGTGTATACATGAATGGTCGGATATAAGAATCGGGGCTATATCTGTTTGGTCTAGATAGTGTGTAAATGTGGAGGATATTAAAATATAGTCTATTCTAGAATAGGAGTTGTGAGGGGCTGAATAAAATGTGTAATCTCTTGTATCAGGGTGCTGTAGGCGCCAGGTATCTTTCAAGTTGAATCTAATATAAATTCTACGCAGTATGTCGTGCGATCGAGACGGGTGAAATTTGCATTTTGATTGTCTATCCAGGAGGGGGTCTAGTGGCATGTTAAAGTCCCCACCTACCACCAGAAGGTCGTCCTGGGGTAGACTTTCTATGGTGTTCGAGACTGTTTCCCAGAATTGGGGTTCATCAGAATTTGGACCATATATATTGACCACATGAATAAGGTCCTCTCCCCTTTGTAGGTGTGTGACTAGCAATCTACCTTCGTCATCATGTGTATTGGAGACAAGTGAAATGTTTGATTTTTTGGCGATGAGGGTGATGACTCCTTTCCTTTTGTGGGTCGCCGGTGAGGAGGTCAAATGAGATATCCAGTTGTATTTGATGAAACTTACGTCCTTTTTGGACAGTTTTGTTTCTTGGAGAAGAATAACGTCTCCCTTAGTTTTTGCTAAATAATCGAATATTTTCCTACATTTCATCGGGTGATTTAGGCCCTTAACATTCAGTGATACGATGTTAAGATCCTCTGTAAAAGTTGTGTGTTGAGGCATCATATGGGCTCATGGATCGCTATAGTGTTGGTTAGAGCTATGATGTGGGAGTAATAGTATCGGGCGATATTTACGGACTCCGGTCTTAAGAATGTGCCAGTTGTAAGGAGATCTGTGCCTTGGTGTGTTTCTTGTGTGCCATGGTGTGTGCCTAATGTAGCAAAAGAACATAGTTGAAGCAATAAGTATAAATATGAGCATAAGCATAAGGATAAGCATAAAAGGAAGATAAACAAGCTAAGAACAACCATTTCAATTTCTACTTCCCCTCCTAAATCCCCATCTACTACCCCCCTCCCCTCCCTCCCCTCCCTCCCTCCCTTCCCCAAACAATTCGAGTGCAGGGGCTGCGACGACAGAACCGACTGTCGGCAGACCGATAGGGGAATTGGATATTGAATACTTGAGTGATTAAGTAAAGCTGCAAATTATCTTGTCTGCTAAAGCCCTTCCCAGTATGGTTATTACTGTAAAGATTTTAAAGAACATATATAACGTGGTTTCAACACTGTGCTGGAACCTAGTGGTCCCAACGTAACCTCAACAAGACCCCACAAATTTGGTCTTAACACTAAGTATAAAAGTAAATATGGCAGAATCAGACTCAGATTTTCATCTTTGCTCAGTACAGTACAGTAGCTGTCATGGTTAATGCTTGACATAGCTGAGGGGTCAACACCCCGGCTAGGGTAGAAAAAAGGATATCAAGCCTTCGTTTGTTGTAGAGTCTCGTACAATCAAATACTACTGAGATGTGAACATCTAAATTAGGGTAAAAGGGATATCAAGTCTTTCTCTTATTGGAGAGTCCTGTAGCAAGATCCATTTCTTGGGGCGGGGCCCCTTCAAGTTGTGACGCCAGTATCTGAGGATCTGTGAAGATCATTGCTCTGCCATTTTCCATAATTCGAAACCTCGAGGGACCAATGAATGAGAAAAGGATCTTCCTCTCTCTCAGTTTGTCGCGTAGTTGGAGAAACCCCTTACGTATGTCGACGGTGTCTTTAGAATAGTCCTGCGTGAAGGTGATCTTCCTGCCCTCCCAAGTCACTTGGTGTGATTTCCTGGCATATGTTAGGATGGCTTCTGTGTGTTGGAAGCGGAGTGGTTTACATATCATCGGTCTGGTGCCAATTCTGTGCGGGTTGTTAAAAGTAGGAACTCTGTGCGCTCTATCCAGCTCCAAGCCGGGACTGAATTTTATCCCCGTTATCATGGGGATCCATGATTCCAGGAAGGCCACACAGGACCCCGCGTCTTCCTCCGATTTTTCTGGGATGCCAAAAATTCGTATGTTCCCTCTTCTATTTCTGTCTTCCAATTCTGCGTTCTGTTTTTTCAGAGAGTCGGTGATTTTATGGAGGTGCACCAATTCTTTACAGGCCTGAGTCGTGATATCTTCTGTGGCACTTATTCTTTGTTCCGCATCTCCTAACCGCACATTCATTGTATTCATGTCAGCTCTAATTGCCGTGAGTTCCAACTGCATGGCGTCTGTGTTCTGTTTTGTAGATTTTGCTAGGTCGTGGACCTCCGCTAATTTTTTTAGTATCATTTCCATAGTGCTGTGAATGTGTGGTTTGGCCTTAATAGGCGAGTCCGAGGTGGTGGGATCCGGTCTGACCTTCTTAGTGTTCCTGTTTTTTTCTTCCGCCATTTTGACGTGTATAGGCTCCACTTGGCAGATCTCTCCTAGTTTCGTCTTTCTCTTGTTGCTTGTTTTGTTCTGTTTTTCTTTGCCGCCAGTATTACCTACATCAAACCAATCCTGCCGTTGGTCTAAGTCCGGTTTATTCTGTCAATATAGAGCGCCCCCGCGTGTTTGGTTAAGGCTGGTTGGGACTAGTTTAGCCTGGTTGAGCCTGCCTCCCTTTGAGGAACCACTGCGCTTTTAGAGGCTTTCTTTTTGTCGGAGATTGCCCAGGTGGTAGGTAAGAGGGACTATAGTCTCTTGGCCTGTTGCACAGGTAATAGGTCCCTGGATCGTGTTTGTGAATCGTCCCAGCTCTGCCCTGCCGTCAAGGTAGGTATTAGGTGGACAGACAAAAAGCAACCGTGTGTAGGTGCAGGCTTTGCTGGCTTTTGTTGGCTTTTGCTGGCTTTGCTGGCTTTGTTGGCTTTGTTGTTGGGCTTAGCAATTGAGGCAGGGACTAAGGTGGGGGTTAGGTGTCTGGAAGTTCCCAGGAATGCTCCCAGAAATGCTCCCACAAAGGCACTCACAAGGGCACCCACACAGGCACTCCCAGAAGCTCTCACATGCACCTGCAGTTGTGGCTTGTTGCTGGCTCTGCCGCTGGTCTTGTTGATTTTATCAGCTAATGTAAGAGCTGATGGAACGATTTGACTTAGGCAGACATCATAGGGATAGTGTGGAGCTGGTCGCTCTAAGGATCGTGCTCTGAGGCTGGTGCATTAGACTTTTAGGGCGAGAAATCGCCGAGAAATCGCCGAGCGTTGGCGGCCATTTTAGGGTCAGGCAGAACGTAGTGGGCCCTCTCGAGTAGCAGGCGGTGTTAGAAGAGCGCTCGCAGCGGCTCTTACCGGCTGGTAATAGGCGCTGGCTGATAATAGGCATCGGCGCTGGTCGACATCTCGTGAGCAGATCGCATCCGTTGTTCAGGCTCCGTTTTGCTTCCAGACGAGCTTCGGCGCCATTTTGCGAGCTCCGACGGGCGCACGCTTCCCTCCGCAGAAGGCTTGAAAAGCTGCTTCCACTCTTCCGATTCCGCTATGGTTGGACACAGTCAAGTCTCCGTTGTGTCATCAGCGGGAACCCCGTGTTTGCCGTCGTCCAAGTCGCTCATTTGCGCTTGTATATAGTAGAATCCCCTAACGATGTGCCGAGCTGCGGAGCTAGGCAGCCATTCCCTCCGGCGTCCAAGCCACGCCCCCGCCGATATTGCAGCTTTGCTGCAAAAACGGCCCTGTAACAAAAACGGCCCCCACCCTAGCGACCCACCGGGGAAACGCCCGGTGCCCGCTATGGCCAGTCCGGCCCTGATGCCCCCCTCCCATTTCCTGCAATAGCCAAGATCAAGGTCTTGTCCAGGAAAGTGGTTAGGAGGGATGAAGGACGGGTATGTAGGTATGTGAGGGGGGACTATGGTTCAGTCCACCACATCACATAGAGACAAAGAGGTCTCTAAAATCATTTGCTCTTTTGAAGTAGATAAGTAGTGCTCTCCCTACATCTAATGCCAAAAGAGTATCAGAAGCCGCATCTGATTGGAAGACTGGGAGGATAACCTCTTCACCAGAGTGAAACACAGTACACCTTTGGCTTGAATTTGGGATTCAGCCTCAGGACACTTTGTCAGTAAAACATCTTATGTGTGGGTAAGAGGATAGAAGAGCTCCTGTCTCTCCCATCCTTCTTGCACAAGTTGTAGCTACTAGGGAAAACACTTTAGCTGTTAACTATTGATTAGGCCCAGTATCCGGTATCAAAATAAGCTAATTCAAAACGTCTCAATACTTTGGAAAGATCGCAAGGATGGAGAATTAGAGATGTGACTGCATTTTTAAGCCTAACGTTTTTCACCAAACTCCTCACATAAAGACAAATATTTATCAGGTCACCTGAAGGAAGTAACCCGTTTAGGGCCACCCGGGTCACTAATGACCACCTCTCAGCCTTCCGTACTAAATGAAGAGTCGGTCAGACAGTAGAGAATACAAACCAAGAACTGTTTATTCATATACACTCAGAGTGGAGCCCCATCTGCCCAGTCGCTAGGAGTGCTACAGAGGGAACTGAAATCGACAAGCATAAAGATACATTATGTACGTTTCGTAGTCAAGCAAAAACACGCCCACAGTGAAAATTTCCAAGCAGGTGCAGCTAAACAGTAAAATACAAAAAAAGGTTTCAACTTCTCGTGTTTGACACAAACTAACATAATCCAAGGTCGTTCCATCCTGGGCCCGCTACCAGACAAGTGGGAGAGGGCCTCTATTTATTGGGAAAGGTATGCGCTAATATGAACAGCGCACTCATTACTGAAACAAAACCTAAGTGAAGAAACAAAACTCAGAGGGGAGTATTTCTCGGAATTGGATGAGATCAGTTTCGAACAGTCTGAAATTGCGCCTGTGGAGAAAATGGCGCAGCAAATGCTAACTTACATGGAGCACTGCGTAAGAATAAACAGTTTCTATTCTAACACACCCAGGGCTCTCTCCTGCCCCAATGGCTGCCCATTGTGCTGACAAGGTTGATGGAGATAAACCCTTTTCTAAACCATCTTTTAGAAAATCTAATATTTTAAATTGGTAACAAGAGATAGCTGGTAATTCTTTGTCTATGCACCACTTTTCAAAGTATTTTCAATGCTTACGATAACAACGCAAAGTGGCCGGCTTACTGGATGGCAGCTGCTTCCTTACTTGAATACCTTAGGTTTTGCAGGCCTACCCTTTCCACTTCCAAGCTGTGAGATGAAACATTGTTTGATACTATAATAGGAACTGAGGGTATCTCAGAGGTGAGGGATTCAGTGGAAGTTGGAGACTGTGCTGTGTCGACATTTGAATCCACAGGTTCTGTGGCCAGTGGGGCATATTCAAATGTCAGATGCCTTCACAATCGGAATCTTTCAAAGCACCTTCGGGAGAATGGGAATGGGTGGAAATGCAAAAAAGAGAACATTTGGTCAGGGATTCGATAGAGCATCTAATCCTCATGCCTCTTGGTTCAGTGTCTCTGTGCAAAAATGAGGAAGGGTAGCATTGTATGGCAATGCAAACAGATCCAGCCATGGATTACCTGAGGCTGTTGTGATCTATTTGAACGCCTCCTTCCTCAGATGGTAATTAACTCAAGATGGTCGGTTCCAACTCAGACAAATGCCTTGGAAATTGTCTCTTCCTCAAATATATTCTGCTGTTAAGGGTGAGAGGGGATTTTCTGCCCATATGAAGATGTTTCGAGTTACTATGGCCAAATACCTTTCTTTTGCCCCCAGCCTAGGGAATTATGTAACTTCTGTTGACCTGGTTGTCTGTTCTGACTATAATCACCTTCACTTCTATATGAGTGGAGTACTACTGCAAGGCTTTTAAAACAGCTGATATTTCTCCCCAATTCAATGATTTAAGAGACTCTGCTTGAGACCAGGATCCTTGTATGTTCTTTCCCTCTAAAGTAGTCTCCCTCCCTTTCTGACTCACATCTTTAGTTATGATATGGAAAAAAAAAAGATCAAGGAAATATCTTTCTGAAGGTTTTCTAATGCAGACGGAAAACTATTGACTCCAAAATTAGAACCATAGCCTTATAGTTCTATGTCTCTATGGCCCAGTGGGCTAATAAAACGACAAATGAGAGGCTTCAAATCATGGTGAGCCAAAGGGATAGCTGCCGTTGATACTGCCATCAATTCTTGATTATTCAGCCAGATCTTGGCAGGAGCTTGAGACAGGAGATGATGTAGGTTGTCTTGAAGAGATATTCTCTTGTTGTCTGGCAGAAACACTTTGTCTTGGTCTCTAGGGCTCCTATGAAAAATCTCTTTTGAACTGGATTCAGGTTCAATTTTATCCAGTTCAAAATGAAATCCAGTGCTTGGACATAGTCACACACTCTCTTCACATCGATCTGAGCCTTAGAGAACGAAGAGGCAGAAATCAATCAACAAGTCATCAATATGTGGATTGATTTGGAACCTTCCAAAGGCAATAAAGCTCCACTGGAGCTAATGCTTTCATAAATGCTCTTGGAGCTGCAGCAAGCATGAAGGTCAGGGCTTTGAATTGATAATGGGCTTCGTCTATTGTAAACTACAGAAATTGCTGGCTTTTCCAGTAGATGGGATGTGAAAATTTCCATCTTATAGATTTAGGGTTGCAAGAATGTCCTCTTTCGCAATGAATGGAATAACCACTTGTATTGCTGCCATTTTGAAAGTTGAGTTTCTGTCAAATTGATTCACAAACTTTAGTTTTAATACCGTATGGAACCTCCCATCTGGCTTTGGCACAAGGGAAAATATTGAACACTCCCTCTGCTCTTCTGAGGGTAAGGAACTTCTGTAATTGCTCCTTTGTCCAGAAGGTCCCCAACACCTTTTAGAAGGAATTCTATCCTCAGTACCAACCTTCTGAGAAGAGTGTCCTGAAAAACAGAATCTGGAAGCTGCTCCTTTAGGGCCAGATGTACGACCCTTTCATTTAGCGCCTCGCAATTTGCGACACTTTGCGAGTCGCAAATTGCGAGGCGCTAAATGAAATGTACAACAGTGTGTTTACACTGTTTTGCGATTCCCAATGGGATTCGCAAATTGCGAGGCTCATTAATATTAATGAGCCTCTGCAATTTGCAAGCCCATTGTGAATGCCAGCCCTCCCAGGGATGGTGGCCTGCTGGGCTCAGCAGACCACCATGTCTGGGACTGCTTTTTAATAAAGCAGCTTTTTTTTTTTTAAATGCAGCTCGTTTTCCTTAAAGGAAAACGGGATGCATTTAAAAAAAATAAAAATTAAACGTTATCGTTTCATTTTTTAAGGGCAGGCAGTGGTACCTGGGACCATTGGTGCCCTTAAAAAATTATTTCGCATGCATTTGCAAACAAATTTGTAAATGCATTACCACCTACTTGAAGTAAGTGGTAATTGCGATTGTTTTGCGACCGCAATTGCGGTCGCAAAACATTAGTACATTGTTTTGAGACTCGCAATTTGGAAGGGTACGCCCCTTCCAAATAGTGAGTCGCAAAACATATTTAGCGAGTCGCAAAAAAATTGCGACTCGCTAAATAAGCTATGTACATGGCCCAATATGTTTTTGCATGTGCAAACGGGTTCGCAAACCCGTTTGCGCATGCAAAAACGGGTCGTACACTGGCCCTTTGTTCTTTAAAATGTCATTTGCGAAGAACAGAGCAAACTCATGCATTTTTTACCAATCGCCTCCATTGGTCATAATAATATGCCATTCTGTCCCCGGCCACTCTCTTGTTAAAGTCATGCCTTCGGATACTCGTTGCTGAAGTTGTTGAAGCTGGGATTTTTCAACAAGGGATTTGCCCCCACCCCCTCCGAGTCCTCATCCACAGGCTCAGTCAAGAAAGGCTTTGCACTTTCTTGCAAGCCTTGCATAAAGGTTTGCTGGATAAGCTACTGTTCGACAAGGGTTTTGAAGGGCTGAAGCTTCTTCTGCCGTTTCTCATCTGAGTTCTTTAGTTATGCACCAAAAATCATAAAATGGGAGAGGGGGAGGTAGCTATTTGAAGAATTTCGATCTGTCTTTAATGAAAAAAAACCTTGGTATTTGCACTGTCTTGGGAGAGGTGGGGCACCTAATTCTGTAAGGACTATGACAGGAGGACAGGTGAAGGGGTATTGGTGGCCCATCGATCCTATAGGTAAGCATTAGCCACATTATGATTGTCAATAGACCTTTCGTTCAGGAGGCTTCAGAGCGCGGACCGAAATAAAGATTCAACCCAATATCGTACTTGTGTTACGAGGAAAAAAAACACCTTGGGCGTTATTTATTCAAAATAAATAGCAAGGTTCATTTCCAGTTAAAGTTAAAGGTTTAAAATCTTAACCAATGTGCACATCTATATACAGCTCGTTACCCAACCTTTAGCAATTCAGTTCAGCATCCAAAATTATTAACAAACTAATGACTGATCAGTCTTCTCCACACGCATACCCTACCACCTTGTTCAAACCAAACCAACCCGAGTGCCAAATATTTCTAACTGTGCTCTGCTTTTGAGAACTGAGGGTTGCTCTTAGAGAGACCAGCAAATCATTCAAGAAATGCCCCTCCAGCACCCCTTGACGTGTTTTGGGAGCAAGACCTGACTGGCAGTGCTAGGCATCGAGCGTTTTCTCAGGAGGCTGGAAGGGTGGGGGCCGGTTTTGTTACTTGGGGCGTTTTTGTAGCAGTGCAGCAGTTTTGAAAGCACCTGCTGCAGAGTTCCTTGTATATCTAGTAGTTTTCAGGCAACAATAAAAGTGATAGTGATGGAATCATTAAAGAGCTCCTGGTGCACTCTATGATCACTCTAGGTCATCATTTACTATGCTTTAAAAGCTAATACAATTGAATATATAATAAAAAATGTGTTGTAGAATGCACCATTTTTGCCCAAATTTTCTTGGGGGGACACCCCCCCAAACCTTCCTTATAGTTGTCAGGCTCACTTGCTGCACTCGCTATGCACCATAAGGAGGATGGGCTGACACAATTTGCCAGGGCTGCTTTGGGTTTGTATTCCTGCCCTTCTTGGTAGGGGAGCCATAATTTGGTCTCCTGGTGCAGGGCTAACCCAATCCCCCCCCCCCCCTCCCAGGGTGCAGTATCCAGCACATGGTCTCAACAGTCACATAAGCCCCCAACCCTCTAGTACACACATTGGGTAAAAACAACCATTAACTATGGACTATGTTGAGGGATTCAGATGGTGCCCACCTGTATCCATGTCAATCATGAGTCTACAATCCCCCAAATTCGACCAAAAGAAAGTACAGCTTTAACAGTTTCCAAGTTAAGGAGAAGAGCCCCCCTCCCGCCCCCACAAGACAATATGTAGGAATGAGTGGGTGGGAAAAGAGTTTCCAGGTATGAGAGGCAGGAAGAAGATGAGGGATGGTAATTAACCTCGACTCTGGGCTTTCAAATACATTGGTCTGCTCCTCCGGGTAACCAAGCCCCAGAAGCTGCTGTTCCATCTTCTCATCCAGTTCAGCTGGAAACCAGGTTTCACAGACTCTTGATTCTCCATAGGTGATGGCCATTCCAGTGCAGCCAGGTCCGCCAACTGTGCTTGCTCCTTCCTTCATTGTCACCTAAGTTGGTGGTCATTTTTTTCAAAGGGAGGTGGATTCGGTGAGTGTTAAAGCTTCATAGCAAGGACCAACGAAAACTCGACCAGATACAGGACTTGTGTTTTGAGTATAAGCATCCTGGACATATTTATTTATCCAATCAGCATATCAAGATTACATTTCATTGTCAAAAGTTTCAAATCACAGACCATGTGTAGATTTATACAAGGCCCGATTCACAGAACTAACTTAAGACAAAATCCTAAACTTACTACCATTTTGGTATTCACAGAAGGCACTTACTCATTTTGGTATTCACAGAAGGCACTTACTCATTGATGAGTAAGTGCCTTCTGTGAATACAAAATGAGTAACTTACTCATTTTGAGTAACTTACTCATTTGGTATTCACAGAAGGCACTTACTCATTTTGGTATTCACAGAAGGCACTTACTCATTGGTGAGTAAGTGCCTTCTGTGAATACCAAAATGAGTAAGTGCCTTCTGTGAATACCAAAATGAGTAAGTGCCTTCTGTGAATACCAAAATGGTAGTAAGTTTAGGATTTTGTCTTAAGTTAGTTCTGTGAATCGGGCCCATAGAGTGCAATACTCGGGCATTATCAATCAAGAACAATATATAAACTTATTAATTGACATCTCAACTACTCTCCCCCACATGGCATACTCTACCATCTTGGGCAAATCAAATGCCATATTTTCCAAAGTCTACCCCTCTACAGAGAAGCGAGGCCACCTGGGTCACTCATGACTACCTCTCAGCCTTCCAAACATATGAAGAGTCGGTCAGACAGTAGAGAATACAAACCAAAGTATATTTTAGTAATACACTCCAGTGGAGTCCGGTCTGACCAGCCTCTTGGATTGCTACAGAGGGACTGACTTCTACCCCCAGGACAACGTATATTGTACATTTCAGAATCACTAAGACACGCCCAGACCGGAATTTTCCATTTGGTAGTTGGTGAACAAAGAAGACACACAGAGATGAGTTGCTATCCCAGGATCGGGTACATGCTATCTCAGCGTTAAGGTTACTCTGCCCGTACCCACCACTCTAAGGGTGGGAGCAGGCCTATCTAGTGTGAAAGGTATGCGATAGCAAAAACAGTCTATTCATTAGTACAGCGAAACTCAACCTTGGAGGAATACAAAAAAAATATTGCAGCTGCTTTCTGCTGAGGCAGACAGAGTGAGAAAGAAATTAGCTTCAATCAGGACTCAAAATGGCGGCTGAATACAAAATGGTGCAGCAAATGCTCACTTTACATAGAGCAGTACACTGGCAGGGTGAATGCATGACATTTACATTTCAACAGACCCTACTTTTAGCATGAGCTAACCAGTTTGTATTTGGGAGAATGGACGGTGCAGCATAGCGTGTATACAACAAATAAACTTCAAAATTCAGAGCACTCCATGTATTCGGCATCAAAGGAAGAGGAGTCTTCAAATATACCCTCGTCTATCTGCATAAAATTATCTACCTCTTTCTGAGTCATAATCACAGCATTTGTGTCATGGATGAACGGCTTCTGCTTTGGTGTAAGGAGTGCTATACAATAAGTGCAACAGGCTGGGAGGCATTGTATACAGAGGCAACAGGTGAGAAAAATGCCAGCGACTACTGCTAGGAAAGCAAGGATCTTCCAACACCAGGATGCAAATATGCCCCAAAACCATCCAGAGAGTGTCCAGGTACCATTTTCTTGGTGTATGTCAGATGAGATTCTATGCAACTACTGTATGGCAGCATACACATTGAGGGCGTGGTCTGGGATGTATACACAATAGCTCGTGCCAATGACGCGACAGGCCCCTCCCAGGTCAGCAAGGATGACGTCTAACACCATCCGGTTTTGTAAAGCAATAAGCCTCGTAGCCTGGAGCTCAGCTGTGATATTCATCAGAATCCCAGCGGTCGTATTAATGACCCCTTCTACAACTCGGGTGAGTGGACGTATATTAAGGCTGTTGGACATGGGGCCCCAAAAGGGTACAATACCCTTCATGGCGTCTGTGAACTGTTGCAAAGTGGTATCTGTCTGATCTATGTCCTCTCTGTTAATAACCCTTCTAACTCGGGGCAGGTATGCACTCCTACGCTGCAATTGATGATCCCTATGGTAATTGGATGGTGCTATATACACTGGGGGAAGAAGAAAAGAGAGATAGCATACACCTGACCACCCCCTAGGAAGCCAAACATAAGCTTGGGAGCCGCAAACAAAATAGACATTATATGGCGGGAGCAAAGGCGGGCTACTAATCGTGCTCAACGTATAGGTGTAATTGCAATTACTCTTCCCCACTTGCACCTTTCCAATTCCATGAACACAGAAACCAGCTGTTGTATTGACTACTGGCACTGGCATCGCTTTATCCTTTGTAATATTGCGTACTTGGAAAGATCGGAAATATTCAGTAGCATTGAACCCCTGAAAATCAAACATTTAATTTCGAAGCCATGCTCGTTCTTTACCTGCTCATATACATTCATGCATGCTGTTGGACACAATGTACCAGGTGTCTCTTGTTCCCCTAGCCTCGGGGAAATATATCCTAGATGGTAACGTATCTATTCAAACACAGTGCGAGAATCAGCAGATGTCATATTCATAGCAGAGAAATGAAAATGATAATGCACCATCGTAAACAGCTCAAACCACCCCTCACAACTTCCTAGATAGGATAATGGCATCGACAATAAAATATCACTCTTATGTGTAACTGAGGGGAGTAGTCCACAAATCCAGCAATTAGTAGCATTGGAAGTATCATGGGCCTGATGCAACATCTGGAAAAAAACATTGTCTACATAAGTTTTCCGGTGTTCTCCTTTGTGAGGGGCCAAAGTAACAAACTTGCTCAGGGGGAACAGGAGTTGTCCCTATCAGAGAGTGTACAGGATACTTCTCATCCAGGAAGTAGGATATCCCTAATACTATTAGTAGTGCAATAACAACTATTGATACAAAAACTATTTTACTCTTCATGGACAACCCCGCTCTGGACGCGGAGGTGCAAAGGGCTGCTCTTCCTCAGTAATGGGCCGACCAAACGGATACATTGTAAACAAGGGAAAAAGGAAATGCAATGGAACTAATGACAAAAAAGGGGGGGGGGGCATTCCCAGTGTCTGTCTGAGCCTCACTGATAGACTCCTATCAACGTTGGTGCTTTTGAGCACCGGCGGTGGAGCTGCTCAGTCCTAGCTCGGATCCGTATCTCACATTGCAGGGTAATGTACTTCCCTCCGGGAGAGCACACTCGGCTTACCCTGTACAATGTCCGAACAATGCACCAATCTCTCCTCTCCCTAAACTACTGTGGCCTGACTTGTCGAGTCCATCCCTGCTAATCTGACTTTTACTTTGGTGCACTGTTCCTCCGTCGGGGACGCAAATTGTACCTAGCTACTCCAGGCACAGAGGGGTCCGGAAAAAGGGGGTCAGACACAGAGGGGACAGCGGAAGAAGACTCTGGAATTGCCTTAATTTCCGGGGGCACTGCCGCATTTAGGATCTCATCATTCTCAGCCTCTGTTAGGGTCCACGTGAGTTGGGCATCCAAAAAGGGAAGGAACCGCAGGACTCTCTCACACTCAGAGTCCCCGAGACCCACTGATCGTAAGGTAAAGGTAGAGGCACTTTGCGGCAATGCTGGCAATTAATCCAATTCTTTCGGCCGGCGACCTTCACGGCGGTGCGGGTGGAAAGGAGCACCTGGACTGGCCCCTTCTCCCTCGGCTCCCGACTCTTCTTTCTCTGGAAATTGCGCACCAAGACAAAGTCGCCAGGCCGGATGTCGTGGCCTGGCCCCTCAGGTACTGGTGGGAGGGATTCCTGGATCTGTTGGTGAATAGAACGCAGACTTTTAGTTAACTCATACAAATAATCCACCAATAGAGGATATTCAATTTCTGAGAATCTACGAGGTCGCGGGACGCCCCAAACGTTTGCCGGGCGCCCAAACACGAACTCGTAGGGTGACAATTCTGTCCTAGAATGGGCTGTCGTTCTTGTGGACAAAAGGGCTAATGGTAAAGCATCTGGCCACTGCAACCCTGTGCTCTCCTGAATCTTTGCCAGTTTCAGTTTGAGAGTACCATTGTACTTCTCAACCATACCTGCGGACTGGGAGTGATTTGCAGCGTGAAATTTTTGTCTGATATGCAGTCCCTCGCAAACTAACTGGATAACTTTCACATTGAAGTGACTTCCATTGTCACTCCAAATCAAACGAGGCAAGCCGAAGCGAGGAAAGAACTCCTTCAGGAGCACCTTTGCAGTCGCTATGGCTGTGTTTTCTTTTGTGGGGTAAGCCTCAACCCATTTACTGAACGCACAACCACCAACACATATTTCAAATTGTTGACTCAATCCATCTCTATGTAATCTAACTGGAGGACCTCAAAAGGGAAAGTGGGAGGTGCAAAATTACCTGGTGGCGTAGGGGTACCCTTTCCAGGATTGTGCATCAGACACACCATACAGTATTTGACCAAATGGGCAGCAGTCTTTGGGATGTTATCATTCTGCCCTACAGGGTCTAACAACTTACAAATACGTTTCGCACTAATGTGAGCTGGCCCGTGTGCCATGGTGATTACGGGAAGAACATATGCTTCTGGTAGCATCCATCTCTGTTTCCCTGACTTATCAGTCCAACACCCATTCTCATCCAAACGTGCTGTGCTTTCGTGCTATAGCGCTAATTCCTCAATAGTTGCCTCACTCTGTATCTCCTTGACACTTTCCAGCGTATCCTCAAACATGGTAACCTCAGGCACCCACCTAGCGGGACCTGCTACAAACATCTTTTTCATCTTCGTTCGGGCTGTCTCCTTAGCTGTCTGGTCTGCAAATGCATTCCCTTTACCCACATTGTCAGTAACTGCCTTGTGGGTGCTGCACTTTATTATCGCTAATTTCTTAGGGAGTGTCAAAGCCGATAAAAGCCTATGTATGAGGGGCCGTGTTGTATTTTCATCCCATGGGAAGTGAGAAACCCTCTTTCTGCCCAAAGTCGTCCAAAATTATGAGCGACTCCAAATGCATACTGACTGTCAGTATAGATATTGACAGTCAGTCCCTCACTCAACTCACAGGCTCGAATAAGGGCAACCAGCTCTGCAGCTTGAGTCGATTGATAGGGAACTCGTGATGTCTCAACTACTGTGTGTAGTGTCGTGATTGCATATGCAGCTGTTGTAGTGCCATCTGGTAACTTGAAACAAGAGCCATCGACATATAGTTCCCCTTTGGGGTCAGATAAGGGACCGTCAGTCAAGTCTACTCGTCATTTCGTCTCCTCCTCCGTGCGGAAGATACAATCATATATATCAATTTCCTCACTCTCAGAAGGGAGGGGTAGCAACGTGGCTGGGTTCAGAGTGGCACATCTTTTAATCGTGACATGCGGTGTAAAGAGAGTTAGCTCATAACTGGTCAGATGTGCACTGGTGAGGTGCTGTGTCTTAGTTTTATTCAAAAGGGTATCCACAGCATGGGGGACCATAACTGTGAGGTCAGTATCAAGTACGAGCCCAGCCGATTGTCTTATTGAGACGGACACAGCCGCTCTTAGACAGCTTGGGAGAGCTCTTGCGACAGGGTCAAGAAGCGCAGAAAAATAAGCACACGGCCGTTGCTTACCTCCAAAGGCCTGTGTTAAAACAGAGAGCGCTCAACCAGCCACTTCGTGTACGTACAGCACGAATGGCTTCGCATAATCTGGCATACCAAGCACAGGCGCAGAGCAAAGCGCAACTTTAATTGCTCAATAGACTGCTGCCATTCAGACGTCCAAGGCAATGGTTCATGCACATCTTTAGTGGTTAGTGCCAGCAGAGGCTTTGTTAGTAACGAGTAGTTAGTGATCCAGTGCCGACAATAGGAAGTAATGCCAATAAAAGCACGTATATCCTTTTGAGTTTGAGGGATAGGCATTTTAACAGTGGTACTGATGCGTTCAGGCGTCAATCTCCTACCCTCCTTCGACAGTAGGTGACCTAAGTAGGTGACCTCCTGTCGACAATACTGAAATTTGGAAAGGGACACCCTATGTCCGTGGTGTGCCAAATGCAGCAACAATTTAACCGTACTGTCTTTGCAACCCTTTTCAGTGTCAGAAGCGATGAGAAGGTCGTCGACATATTGAAGCAATATGTTACCTGAGGGAAGCGTGAGGGAGTCCAATTGGGCTTTTAGGGCTTGGCTATATATACTAGGGCTCTCAGCATAGCCCTGAGGGGCTCAACAGAATCTAAAACTTCTGCCAGCTAGTGTAAAACCGAACAAGTGCCTGCTGTCTGGATGAATCGGGATACTAAAGAATGCGTTTTTTAAATCAATGACAGAAAAGAATTTAGCAGAGGAAAGAATGTTTGTTAGAAGAGCAGTAATGTCAGGGACCACCGGGAACTGAGGAACCACTATTTTATTTACTTCGCGAAAGTCAATCACAAAACGATAAACATCTGGATGATCATCAGAGGAGCCTGAAGGTGCCCTCTTAAGAATGGGAAGAATGGGGCTATTACACACATTCGCAGTCGTCTCTTCGACAACCCCTGACTGAATCAGATCCTGTATAATCTGCAACAAAGCTCTCTCCCCTGCTTGTGGTATTTTGTACTGAGGAATACGAGGCAAAACGGCATTGTCCTTAACTTTGATAGAAACTGGGAGAATCTGCAATAGTCCTACGTCCATGTCACCTGTTGCCCACAACGTGGGCGGCACATCCTTAAATTCAGCAGGGAAGGGTGCATCTTTGGACAGACACTGCTTAGAGCTGACCACGTTTGGACCAATTGTCATGTAAACACCGTCCGGAGAACAATAAATCGTCGCATGCAGCTTCTTTAATAAATCTAAGCTCATCAAATTCTCTCCGCAATTAGATGTTAACAAAAATGGCGAATCCACAGTGAAAGGACCTATAGTCAATGTGAGAGGTTTGGAAATGGGGCTCACAAACAGTACACCAGAAAATCCTACCGAAACATTATTATGGCCAGACAGAGCCGCCCGGGGACTAGTGAACGGGAAATAGAGCTATTCATAGCACCTGTATCCACCAAAAATTCCTTAGCTGAGCCATGCAAATCTGCAGTAACATAAGGACCGCGCTGATCTACAGGTATCTGAACTGGTCCCTCACTCTGTCCCTGGCTGTCCTAGCTGTGGGACAGTCCTGTCACCTCGTCTATGTCATAGTCATCGTGGTAGTACTGTTTGCCCCTAGGGTCGTCAAAGTAGTTCTGGTCAGTGCGACCTTTTGAGGTCCCAACTGCCTGCACTCTGTCCTGGCCACCATCTCTGCAACCCCGTCCACAAGACCCTCGTCCCCTCGGAACCGCCACCTTTTGCAAAAGCACAGGACACTTGCTGCGCCAGTGTCCCTCCTCTTTACAGTACGCACACTGATTCGGTCCTACAGGCGTAGTGTTCCTGCTAGTACGCGGAAGCTGTCGGTCTGGACCACCTCGTCTTCTACCATTCCCTCTAGAAGCCTGTTGCAACAACACCTTCGTCTTCATGTAATAATTTGACCAGGCAAAGCTAGTATCTCAGCTTTAGGCTTCTCACCAGGCTTCCTCTCCTGGTCCCATGCTTTAATCTGATCCCAAGTACCACCCAATTCCACAACGTGGTCCTGTGTGTGCACCTGCCTCCAAATATCAACGGGCACCAATAAACCAAAGAACATTTCAATGTCCGCAAGCGTCATCACTGTCGGGGAAGCGGCCTCAGTCAATTCCTTATAATATGCAGTAGGATTCTTCCTAGGGTCAGGTAGCTGAGTCTTAAGGACAAAACCTCACTCCTTTTCCATGGAGTATAAACCCATTGTTCCTGGAACCGGGCCTCTACCCAGGGTCTAGTAACAATGTTATGCTGATCCTGCAGCTCTGGTATTTCAAGGTGATATATGGGGTGGACTTCCCTCATCGAGAATTGGGACACTGTCTTCGGGCTCTTCTGAAGCAGCCTACCTCGAGATGCGACCGGCGTCGTGACATTATTAAAACCTCGCTAGGTGCCATATCAGCAGCATATACATGGTCCCTAATATCATAAATAATCTGGGGTGCTACATCATTGAAACACTGTTCCTACAGTCCAATCAAAGTAGCCGACATGTGCTTAAGGGCATGTTGCTGCACAAATGGCTCATAATCTCTCATCACACTCCACACATCTTCCACACTGTAAATGGGGTGACAGGCCCACTGAGCGGCCTGATTGGCTACCGCCCTTTTCTCTTCATCTCCCACATCAGATCGTATCAATATTCGCCCCAGTCGCTCCATAGCAGTCACCCAGTCGTGTTCCCCTATTCCGCGTACGGGCATTCCGCTACTCAGTAATGTCAGGGAATGGGGGAACAGGGAAGGAGTAGTAACAGAAGGAGCAGGCACCAATGTCGCTAGTGACAGTGTTGTGGGTGTGAGGGCTGGCGAGAGAGATGCCAAAACAATAGGCGTAGCAGGGAGACTGGCAGTTACAGTAGCCTCAGAAGGTGAAGCCAAAGAAAGGCGCCGTGGCCAAAACATGCTGATCAATAGTAGAAGAAACAGAGGCAGCAGGAACAGATGTCTAAGGCTGTGGGATAGCAGGGTATATTTTCTGCGGAGCGTACGGGGTGGAGGTCGAGCATCTAACAATTCCTCCACAAATGTATCATTTTCTTCTCGGGCAACATAAGACTTTTCACATTGTAATCGAAATTTTCTATCAGCACACTCTATTCCTTTTTCTATTTTCTCTCTATCGTGCGCTACGGCTTTCTGAGTTACTGTCTGCATTCTCCCCTTCCGGGCCTCTTTCTCTGCTTTCATTTGTCTCTGCTTAGCTTTCTTTTGCCATGTTCTGAGGGAATCAAACATTGACTGCCTACTTCATTTCGCAAACAATTTATCCTGTAGAAAATTAATTTTCTGTTCATCAAAAGTGCCCGTCAACAGCCACTGCAACTCGGCATTGTCCCTCGTATATTTGTAGATAGAAACAACGTGGATGAACCCACAGGTAAGTGTTAGAAGTTGTATTGACTCAATGTGATGTATCAGAGTACAGACATCCAATGGATTTGTAAAAAGAACCCTCACCCACCAACCTAGTTGGTGGCATGCTTCATCATTGGGTTCCCAGCTGGGCTGCCAAATGCAACCCAGCTGTGCTTCAACGCCTGAATTACAGCGGAGAGGGTTTTGTTGGTCAGTGAAATGTGTGCTCAGAGGGTGGTGAAGTTAAAAATGTCTCTAAGAAATGCCCAACCGAAAAACTTTATTTGTAGGGTCTTAGGACACGATTAAAACCAAGGGCAGGGATATAGTGAAGATTAAAAAATTGAATCTTCGATATCCCTTAAGTGTAGGTCAATATGTTTCAGCCTTTTCGGTAATTGTAAAGCTTTCTTCAGGACCAAAGCTGACGTGAAAAATAGTGAAGTGGCTACAAAAGTGGAGGTAGCCACGTAAGTGAAATATCAGCACACACGCTAAGGTGTGCTGTGTATGTGGTGGAAAAACCGTACTTACGGACCCACTTAATGGTTGAAATATCAGCCAAGTTAAAAAGGATCAGACGGATCCTGCGAGGGGGAGCCTCCTGTAGTCACACATTCTTCAAGGATGGCATCCCACCGAGACCACAACAGGTTTGATCGGTGGGATGCCATCCTTGAAGAATGTGTGACTACAGGAGGCTCCACCTTGCAGGATCCGTGGCTCAATCAAGGATGGGCCATCCGATGGAGTCCCTGTTCGGGCGCCAACTGAAAGAAGTGACCCGATTAGGGCCACCCGGGTCACTCGTGACCACCTCTCAGCCTTCCAAACAAATGAAGAGTCGGTCAGACAGTAGAGAATACAAACCAAAGTATTTATTAGTAATACACTCGAGTGGAGTCCGGTCTGACCAGCCTCCTTGGATTGCTACAGACGGACTGACTTCTACCCCCAGGACAACGTATATTGTACATTTCAGGATCACTAAGACACGCCCAGACTGGAATTTTCAAAGTTGGTAGTTGGTGAACAAAGAAGACACACAGAGATGAGTTGCTATCCCAGGACCGGGTACATGCTATCTCAGCGTCAAGGTTACTCTGCCCGTACCCGCCACTCTAAGGGTGGGAGCAGGCCTATCTAGTGTGAAAGGTATGCGATAGCAAAAACAGTCTATTCATTAGTACAGCGAAACTCAACCTTGGAGGAATACAAAAAAAATATTGCAGCTGCTTTCTGCTGAGGCAGACAGAGTGAGAAAGAAATTAGCTTCAATCAGGACTCAAAAAGGCGGCTGAATACAAAATGTTGCAGCGAATGCTAACTTTACATAGAGCAGTACACTGGCAGGGTGAATGCATGACATTTACATTTTAACGCCTGTTCTCAGGCAGGCCCAGAAACCATGTCAGAGGCGTTCCTCCTGGGTCCATCTGACATCATTTTGAGAAATGCTGCAGGGCAGCCAGGCCAAAACTTTGTCCCCTGCTGCAAGGCCATCGCTCTCGTGGGCCATAATGTGGAGTACCAAGCATAAAGTTTGAACAGCCATATAAGTGCCCCAGCCCCTAGTACAAAGAACCCTCCCTAGCTCACACATGGCGTAAAAGACAATTATTAGTTAATAAATATGGAATTTGTTGGGGGTTGCAAATGGTGTCTACCTGTATCCATGCGAGTCACAAGACTACACCACCACAGGCCAACCATGATTTACTTACCATTCAGTTTCTGCCCAACACTGCCAGTTGCGCAGAAGAGAACAAGATCAAGGAATCCGCAAACTCCTTGTTGCCTAGCTGAGATAAATGGACACCATCACCGTAGAGAAACTGTTCCCCTCTCAAGTAACTATGTGGGATGGACTTTAGACGTTTAGTACTGAGGAGTTGGGATACAAACCTTTTGAGGCGCTTCACTGAATTGTTCTGACCTTTGACCAAAGACCTATGTCTCCAAACAATTCTGGGAATAGTGTAAGACCAAGCATTAACCATCTTGGCCCATGCAAGCCAACCAGGTGATGTCAGCCATCAACAGTTGAAAGAGGTCTCTCCTGCCATGATCAGCTACATCATTACCCAATATGCAACTCTATCAATTCAGGCAGTTTAAGACCCGTGACCAGAGGCCTTTCCACAAAAGCCCTCATATGACCGTCTCAGAATCCACCCACACTGAACCACTGCATCTTGAGGTATTCAGCCACAGTGCAATTTAGAAAGAAGGACCCCCATCCCTGTGAACAAATATTGCAGTGGCTCAGCATTCCACCTGCACATGTGTGAAATCTTCCAAAGCCGTCAAGGGGCAGCAAAGATGTGCCAGCACTCTACCCAATACTATGTGAGCCTCCCCTCCATCACAAGCTGGTCAGTTTTAGAAAATTGCAGGGTGATGGATACTGAGATATGAGAAATTGAGTTGTTTGTTGAGGGGGGTGAAACCCTACCAAAGCAATAGCCACAATCCTTATCAGGGTGAATCACAAAAAGTCACTAAATTAACCTGTACTTAACCCTCTGATAGCTTCCCACAAAGCAGGCAGGCTTAACTTGGAGGAAATGTGTAAAGTATTTCTGCAGCACAAAACATTAATACAGTGAATACACAACACAACAAAATCCCACACCAATTTAGAAAAATAGAGCAAAATGTAAGAAACTATTTGGCACCAAACCAACAAAAATCCAATCAGTAAAACTGGAGATATGCAATTTTATAGATTTAGATAAAATAGTTTGAAAAAGCGCAAAGCGCCAACTAGCAGTATCTGGTTGAGCTAGACTGGACAAAGTCACAAGTTCAGGCCATCTGCAATAGACTCCAGGCTGGGCACAGGATCAAGTTTGGCCCACTGAGTATTGTACCTTATGTCCTTGATGCGCGATCTGCATGGCGTTTCTTTGAGAGGCTATGAGTCATTCGGTGTCAGTTCCGATGAAGCTGTTCAGTGAGGCTTTGCCCCGCTCTCTGTTGGTTCCGACGAGCTGTGCTGCAAGGTTTTGTGGGGCCCTGCATCTCTTGGCATCGGTTCTGATGAAGCTGGCAGCTGTGCGGCGAGGCTTTGCATTGCTCAGCATTGATTCTGATGAGGCTGGCAGGTCTGCAGCGAGGCTTTACGGGACTTTGCATCACTCGGCGCCGGTCCCGATGAAGCCTGCAGCTTTATGTCGCGGCTTTGTGGGGCTTTGAGTTGCTTTGTGCCGGATTTGGTGGAACCTTCAGTTAGGACAAGAGCCGCTCCGTCTGATGCCAGCCAAGGGCCCAGGACCTCAGGAGGCACAACTTGGGGATCAGGAACTCACTCCAGTTGAAGCCTGCAGGTCCAGGCGGGTCCAGTGCATCAGGTCAGCTGGGCAGCTGCAAGGAGGCCTCTGGAGCTTTTTGTGTCCCTGTAGCTTAGAACAGGAGGTCAGTCAGCTGGCCGTTCAAGTCACTCAACCTGTGATGAAGGCAGCAGGTATAGTCTTCCTTCACAGACAACAGGGCAGGCGTCATGCAGCAGGGTAGTCCTCTAGCAGCATGGCAGTCCTTCTTTTGTATCCACAGGTCCAGGAGTGTACTGAAAGTGAATCTGAGGGTCCCCTTTTTAGGTCGAGCCTGAGCCAGCGCGCATGCGCTGTTCTGCGAGGCTTCTTGTGGCTTCTCCGGCTTTCTCCGTGTGGGTCTGACTCCTCCCACATTGCGTGTGTCTTTCAAAAATGTGCTTTTGCGTGTGTCTTTCAAAAATGAAAGCACGCAAATGGCTAAAGGCGGGTGCATGTCCCACCTCTTTTCTAATGTTCACTCCCACGGCGTTTTGCTCTCGGGAGCGAGCAGCGGCGCGCAGTGCGGCAGCTGCATTCTTCGTGGGTCAGGTTACAACGTGCCGTGCTTTCGCTTTCGCTTGTTTTAAATGTTCACTCCCACGGCGTTTTGCCTGCGGGAGCGAGCAGCGGCATGCAGGGCGGCAGCTGCAGTACTCGTGGATCACTCCCCACACCCTCTGAGCACAAAAATTTATCTTGTGTTCCTATGTATTGGATTTATTTAGCGTGTACTATCCTTATGTGTGGCGCTGAAGTTAAAGCGCTCTGTTGCCCTGGTGTGTCTGGTTAGCGCTAAATAACACTACAAATAAATAAAGAACTTTTGTCCGTGACCAATTTCATTAGCTTCCAAGACTGTTGAGAGCAAAGTTGAGTTTGCATGGTTACATTTCTAAACGTTTGCATGAATTCAAGGGCAAACGCTCAACCTTCTGCACTACTTAAGGTTCCTCATCCCACTAAATTTCAGCCCGTACAGTGAGATCCTGTTTACAGTGGTTTAATGTGGTTTGTTTTCACTCCCGTCCATCCACTGGCCTAGCAAAGCATATGGCGTTTGGTGATATTGTCTCTTTCTGTGTAGAGTCGAAGAAAGTTCTTCCCAGAGGGGCGACGCGGAAGACGGAGCACCACAAGGAAGTTGCAGGAATAATCCAGCCACAGGCAGAATGCAGGAAAAATAAAGAAATTTTATTCACATTTCAATCAATGCATAGCAGGGCAAATAAACGCTCGAGGAAACGAGATGGCTGCTTAAAAGGAGTTTTTAGGGCAATGTAAAAGCACAGCCGATGAAGACCATCTTTCATCTTACCAACTGCTCACCTCAACTTAACAGGTAGCGCGTCAGCAAAATAAATACAGCGCTCTTCGTTGCTTCTGTTAATACATAACTTGAAAGCTATGAGCAACACCCACCCACTTATACCTGTTTATTTCCCACTCTGCTGTCCTGCTGCCTTTCATCAAGTGCGAACAGATCGAAACAAGTTTTGTTTTGACGTTCTCGACTGGCTTTAATTGTGCTCATCATACCTCAAGCACGTGCAAGCACCACCTTCACGCACGTGTGCTGTAGACTTCATGCTCACTGCATGTATTCAAAAGGAATACATTGTGCGGCTTAATGACACGGGTGTGTTCTAAAGGGGCTATCCAGGGAAGGGAAAAACAGTTCTCTTTACCTGGTACTGGCACTGCATATCCAGCAATCGCCAACAATGTTTGATTATGTCTGCCATGGGTCTGAGACCTATTGTGACATCATTCACAGGATGACCATATAAGGTAACAAAAATGCTTATTACACTTTATTATAACTTTTCAACATGCTGCACAGCAGGTACACTGCTCTACAACATAGCTTAAACACATTGGCAAAGCCAATAGGTCTGACAAAACACTTATAAGGTCCCAAAGGTGAGACCTATTGGCTATGCCAATGCTTGTTATACCTGGTGCCTACTTTGAAGTGGAAGAAACTTCTGGAATTTTTCGCTCTACAAAAGCATCTGGAATTTCCTGCCTCCCTGTCCTGGTCCCAGTCTGTCTGCAGGCACAACAGGTTAGTGTGAAACCCTTTGTGTGTGAGCTGAGGCAGTGTCTCTGAAGTGCAAGTGTAACACGTGACAGCTCGGCTCCCCTCTTTAAGTCTGGATGGCCCATCCTGCCAACACCACACCTTCTATTGTGTGGCTGTCTTGGAGGAATACACAAAGACCACCCGGCAAGTATACCTAGTCATGTGAACCAGGAACAGGCTGCGGGCACAAATGGTTCGGCCAAGAAAATGGCAACTTTCTAAAAGTGGCATTTCAGAATTGTGACTTAAAATCCAACCAGTAAAGAGGGTTTTAACTTACAATTCCTCAGACACTAAACATGATTTTCCTACCTGCTCCCAAACAATAGTTATCACTTATTAAATGTAATTAGGTAACCCAATGTTGTCCTACGGAAGAGGAAGGTCTTGCAGTAGTGAAAAACGAATTTAAGAGTTTTTCACTACCAGGACATGTACAACTAAAAAGTACATGACACATCTTTTAAATACAATGCACCCTGCCCTATGGGCTGTTTAGGGCTGATCCTAGGTGACTTATAAGTATTAAAAAGGAAGGTTTATACTTGCCAAAAGGTTTATTTTGCCAGGTTGAAGTGGCAGTTTAAAACCACATACAGGCTGCAATGGCAGGCTGAGTCATGTTTAAAAAAGGCTACTTAAGTGGGTGCAACGATAAGTGCTGCAGACCCATTAGCAGCATTTAATTAACAGCTCCATGGTACATGTAGTACCATTTTACTAGTGAGTTACAAGTGAATAAAATTTGATGTGAGCTAATTTCATCATGTTTCAAGGAGAGAGCACAAGCACTTCAGCACTGGTAAGCAGTGGAAAAGTTCACAAAGCTAACAAAAACGGGTACAGAAAACAGGAGGAGTGAAGGTCAAAACCTTTGGGGTACCCTGCAGAGAGTTGCAAGGCTCCAGCGGCTGGTGCAGGTAAGCATGGTGGGGTGGTGCTGGGCATGAGGGGGGGGGGGAAGTCGACAGACGACGGAATAGGGAAAAATAAATAAATAAATGAATCCTATTCCATCGTCTGTCGACTCCCCCCCCCGCCACGCCCCACCACGTTTACCTGCACCGGCCACTCCTGGGGCCAGGTCCAACATGAGCCATCTGACAACTAAATGCAAGTGAGTTGTTTCCCTCTATTCAAGCTAGCCACCAATTTGCTAGTGCTAAATACCCCAAAAAATGCCAGGCAGAAAGTTGCCTTAAACAACAAAGCCTCGCATGACAAGGTAGAAGTAGAAGGGTTTCACTAAACCATCCTCATTAACTTACCTGTATCAATTGGCCTTCTGGTGTCCTGTTTACCAACCTCTAGTCTCCCCTAACACTTTAGTGCCTTCCTAATACAAAAATAGTTTATTTATTTTATTTTGAGAGTTTTATATAGTGTGAACATGAACCGTCAGGGTGTCAGAGTGCTGTACAAATAGCAGTCAAGTCATACATAGAGGGAAAAAAGAGCAATAACAGTTAAGAAGGATTAAGCAAGGATCAAAACAAACACAGTATATCATTCAGCCTGGCAGAACCACGATCCTGGGGTGTGCAACAGAGAATAAACAAGTTGAAAGACTTCACGACTACTAGTGAAGGAATCTGTTCATCAGAAGCTTTTTTACTTCTTTTTGAACATCAGCGCATGTGGAGGTGCACCAGGTAAGGAAGTCCATACTATTTTTATTTGACAAATTCTTTATTTTTTCATTTTTTCATCATCTTTTCTTGATTTATATACACGGTCCAGCCAACGCGTTTCGTCCCTGAAACAATTGGGACTTCATCAGAGCTTAGTTTCCTGTAAAGGGACATAATATCCCAGTTGTATGCAGCATCATGGTTCCAGCAAAATAGGCTGGCAAGTGAGGATTCTCACGGGGCAACAGGGTGCCCCCCTCTTTGTTACCCTGCTAAGTAACGATCTTCTCGGTCTGATATCATTCCGTAGGAAGTGCGCGCTGAGCTACCTCGTATTTGAATACTCCGCCTTTCGCGACCCCCCCCCCCAGATGTGTCCAATAATTACTTCTTTTTTTAATAAGGTAGTCGAGGGGTTTGTCCTGGTTTCAGGAGGTAGATCATTCCATATTTTCGGGGCCAGGCCAAAGAAGGAGCGGTTGTAAGTTTTCTTTTGTTGTACTTCTCTGGTTTCTACAGTAGGGAGTTAGCGCTTCTTTAAAAAAAAAAAAAACTTTTATAATAATTTTTATGGATTTTATTACCAATAGTACAACCACACAGTAGATTGACAAGATACATCTTGGCTTCACACACGATATGAGCCATGAAATTTGGAGCAGTTAAAATCTAAAAGCATTACCATTAGAAAAATACATGCATCAGAGTGTCGCTTGACTCACTCCAGTTGACCCAAACATTTCCCCATACTCATTCGTGTTTTTTCAGGCAACCTCTTGCTTCATACACAGGTTTCTCTTGCATTGCGCACCAATTGAGTCCCTGGCGCCAATGTGCTACAGTGGGGGGTGTGGGGTGTTTCCACTTGGTGGCTATATCTCGCATTATGCTTGAAGTAGTCTCAATCTGGAGGAAATAGTTATGACCCTGGGAGCCATAAGGGCATCCTGCCAATCATCATCCTCTAAAGGCCCCAACCATTGCTCTCAGCACAATCGGAGGTGATCTAGGGTAGGTTATGCATTAATAATTAGTGTACGGTAAATCTGGGAGATGCGTCCCTTTCCCCAAGCCCCCATTAGTATCTTGGCCTCCAGTGGGCTGAATTCTGGGACAGCGGTGTGGCTCGGGACATGAGTAGTGTGTGCATGCCTAAGTTGCAAGTATTAGTAAAATTGTGCGGAGTTGAGTGTATAGATTTCTTGCAGCTCTTGAAAGTGCGTATATGGGTCCCAGACCAGACATCAGTCAACTGTGTTATGCCGTTGAGGTCCCACCTCCCGAATCCTTCCAGCGAAGTTACCTCTCTCAGCCAGATGCCATGCCATAAGGGGGTCTGTAATGTCAGTCTACCATCCCAATGCGTCTGTCGCAGTGCATGTCTACAGCACTGAACCCCTCAGGTCACCGCTGGAGTGGTGTTGTGGATCCGGGAACCATACAGAATTACCTGAATCTGGGGGAACCCCAGAGAGGCCAGCTCCAATTGGCACGCCGAACCTGACCAACCCCCTGAGAACCAGTCAATGATTACTAGGAGTTGGATTGCCAAGTAATAGTAGTATAGATTGGTCATCCCTAGACCCCCCATCATAGGGTGCACGTTGACAGTGGGCAAGGGCCAAACGGTGCCTGTATCTGCCCCAAAGGAATGAAGAGGCCAGTCTTTCCAAAGTTTGAAACCATTGGCGTGGCCAGCAGAGCAGTAGGTTCTGGAAGACAAAGAAATTGGGGAAGGACCATCATTTTGTATAAGGCTATTCTGCCCATTGGGTTTAGTGGTAAAGTCTTCCATTTATAGAGGCCATCCTTTGCTTTCTTAGTCAATGGGTTGAGATTCAGGGACCAGGCAAGCTCCGGGTGGAGTACCACTCATATTCCTTAGTACTGGAAGCTGAGTCGCCTAAGTGAGATGACAGACTGCCACGCCATACAGTCCCGGGAGTCAGCTAATGGTACCAAAATGGACTCAGCCGAGTTAACCCTCAGTCCCGACGCTTCACCAAATAATGTAAGCACATGGAGGTATGGGGACCCGTCGTCGCAGGGTCCGATAAAAGAGCAGGACGTCATCTGCGTAAAGTGCAATGTGGTCTTTTTGAGCATTCTCCCATCACCAGCCATGTATCTGGGCATCACATCTGACAAGGCGAGCCAAAGGTTCTATCACCAGGACAAAGAGGAGGGGGGCAGCCCTGACGTGTCTCCCTGTGGATGGGAAAAGAGTCCCACAGGAGACCGTTTACCTGGACCCGAGCTGTAAGGTTGGATTAGAGTACACAGATGAGTCCATGGAAGCGCTGCCCTAGTCCAGAGGTTAGCACCTCTTCCAAATATCCCCAGTCCACGGTGTCAAAGGCCTTTTCAAGTTCTATAAGGAGTAAGGCCAGGTTGGGCGATAAAAGATAGCGATGAGCCAACGCCACATGAAGACTTCGAAGACAGTGCCGCATACTTCTATGGGCCATGAAGCCGCACTGATCGGGATGGATGAGTGTAGTAAGCACTGGTCTTAAACTTGTGGCTAGGATTGTGGCATAAATCTTTACTTCAGTGTTAATGAGTGAAATAAACTGAAAATCTGAACACGAGGATGATGGGGGTTGCGACTTGGGAATTACTGCAATCGTAGCTATATCAATGTCTGAGGGAAAGGCCCCCTCTGCGCCTCTTCTTTGTAAAGGGCATGGAGCCGGGGTGTCAGGGCCTCTCTAAAAGTGGAATAATATTCTGCAGGAAAGCCGTCAGGACCCTGTGTCTTCCTGGAGGCCACTGCTGTAATTTAATCTGCGACCTCTTCAATTGATATTGGCTGGTCGAGCAGCTGACACTCCATCTGGGAGAGCTGCGGGAGAGGTATCTCCTGCAGAAGGTGGGGCACTGGCATGGGCTCAATCTTTGGGGCTGCTGTGTACAGTTGTTGGCAGTACTCCACACAGGTTTGTGCTATGCCACAGAGGGTATGTGGGGTATGTCCTTGGATATCGATTACCTCTGGTATAATCCGGTTTGCTAGGGGTTGAGAGGCAAGCCAGGGAAGGAGCTTACCATTCTTGTCTTCCCCAACCATAGACCCTGGCTGTGGATGCTCTCCAAAATCTGCTTTGCCGTATCATGGGAGATGTGATGAATTTCCTCCTGTACAAGCTCAAGCTGTCGCTTAGCTCCTTCCCAGTTGTTCCTGGTTATTTACCTTTCCAAGTGGAGGGCCTGGGCTTCCGGGTGGAAAAGATGTTGGTTTTGGGTCTGTTTTTTCTTTTTAAGGTACCCTTTGGCATACCCTCTAATAGTTGCTTTGCTAGTCGCCCATAATACACCCGGTGAATGGACCATGGCGTAATGAATCTGAAAGTAGGCTTGATTGCTTCTCCAAGTGTTCATTTATAGATCTCATCTTGGAGAACCAGGCGTACAAGCACCATATGGGTCGTAGATTGCCTGTGGGGGTGATTAAACAGAGAATCAAGAGGGCATGGTCCGATATGCCATGGGAGAGGATTTGAACATGAGTTACGGTACGAAAATCTGGGGCGGGCATAAATATAAGATCAATGCAGGAGTGGCTATGGTGTGTCGTGGAGGTGTGGGTGTATTGAAGTTATTGGGTTTCCACATTCTCCAGACATCCCACAACCCAAAAGTAGAGACCCAATAACTTCAATACACCTGAGCGGCGACCGGCTGAAGGAATCCCGGTGGCATCCAGGTGTGGGGTCAGCACTTCATTCAAGTCACCCCGATCACCATCAGGCCTTCTGGGAGTGTCGCCAATAAGCTGGAAAAGTCCTAGAGGAAGGTTTCCAAGGTCACTGGGTGAGTGTCAGCAGAGAGGAGATTAATTACACGCCTTCCCAGAGTCCCTGACAGGGCTAAGTAGCGTCCCTTGGGGTCGCTAAATGTTTGCAGAACGACCAGTGGAAACAAGCGATGAAGGAGGAGCGCCACCCCCTAGGAACAACGTGAAAAACCAGGGCGGAAATTGCCCTGGTGCGCTAAAAATGGGCAGTGGTTCCCCATCAAGTGCGTCTCCTGCAACATCACAGCTGCAGGGAGAAATTGATGAGAATATTTTAGGACTGCAGTGTATTTCACGCAATCCAAGAGTCCATTGACATTCCAAGAGAGCACCAAGAATGGTTCTAGGTGAGGGTGTACTGGGACCATGGATATGGGTTGCAAGAGCGATCAGGCACATGTGAGATGCAATTTGGTGACACTGTGTCATGTAGGAAGCATGGTAGTACATCTCCTGTCTAGTAGGGATTGCATAGAAACAGGTCATGACTAAGGGCTGCGTCGTATGGTGTAACCAGAAATGAAACATCAACAGTATAACCCATTCCGCAAATTTCCCCAACCAACGCCCTCCCCATACTTCACCCATAGAAGCATCTGTCTACCCATAAGTGGAACTAAACAGAAACACATTCCGAACTTGAGAATGGAGTGGTGGACTTCTCCTTATTGTAGGATCATGATCAGGGAATTCAGGACCCAAAAATCTTGAATAGGTGTCAGTGACATCGCCCAGTCTCCGCCAAGAGGCAGGATCAGTGTCTCACTAGAGCGCGAGGCTCCTCGATAAGTCAGTGTCTTCCGTCCGGGTGGCCGGTGAAGTGGTATGCCGCTCTCAAGGATCGTCATGGTTCAAGGCTGGATCTGAAGGCCCAGGAAGCAATAGAGCTGGTGATGGGGACATATCCCGGTCTCCTGCCGTCGAAGCAGGTGATGACGAGATCGCTCTTTCAGTGGTGCGCCCTCTGCGCGAGCGAGTATGCTGTCTCTGTGGCTTGAGGACCGTGTCCTGTTTGGGTGATCCGTCTGGGCGGGAGGTGGAAGATGAAGAGATATTGAGGACATGGAGTAGGCGCTCCTCGGTAATCCATGTCTAGGCTACTACAGGGGTATCAAAGAAGTGGGTTTTGTTGGCGGAAACCAAGGAATAACTGTATTGAAGATTGACGTTCTGGAGCTTCTGTTTAACCGTAGTGTAGGACTCCTTGGTGTAGTCTGGGAATATAAGAACTTTGTTGCCTTGATGGGACAATTCTAGGTGGGCACGGGCCTCTTGCAATATCTCGTCCTAGTCTTTAAAATTGAGAATACAAGCAATCATGGGTCTGTGGGGGCGCCAGCTGGTGGCTTTGACGTCAAGGCCCGGTGCGCCTGCTGTACAACAAACCACAGGGACAGACGGTCCTAAGGGACCCAGGATCCAACCCAGTTCTCCAAAAAAGTTGCTGCTTGCATAGGATCTTCCCCCTCGGGAGTACCCATGAGGCACAGCTTGTTTAGACTGGAGCAATTTCCTGCATCCTCCGCCTGGTGCTGGAGATCGGTAGTGTGCGACAACAGTCGGGAGACCTGTGTCTTCTAAGTGGAGACCTCGTCCTCCACTGTGGATGTGCGGGACTCCGCCAAAGTGATCCTCGCCGTTGCATTATGCAAGTCTTGTCACATGAGCACCATGTCGACCCGTACCTCCCCTATTTTGGCTTCAATGGAGGTCTGAGAGGTATGGATGGCTTGGAGGATAGTGGCTAAGTCGCGCTCGGGCAGCAGGGCTTTGTCCGATACAGAACTGCCCGTGGTATCATGATTGGCAGCATATTGGTCTATACGAGTCTGAGAGGTTGATGGGAGTGGGGTCTGTCCTTGCCCATGGCACTGGGGAGATGAGGTAGTAGTTAGGGCCCGGTTTAGAGGTCAGTCCCACTTACTGCAGTCACGCAGTGGACAAGGATTCAGTGCAACCTAGACAGCAGCCCGATACTTGTGCTGGAGCTGGGTGCAGTCACTGGATGACCTGTGAGCATATAGTTTCCAAGACAGTGGTGGTCTCACCGTATGTCCTGCCTTTGCCTAGCTTAGGTACTCAGTTGCATGGGACCGGCAATGTGGTTGGGATTCCCAGACCAGAAGGTGCACCCCGAGATCCCAGGTGTATACACGGCTCTGCTAAGGGTGGGTCGAAGTCCACTAGTGGGTCAGGTCTCACCCGGAGGGGTGTCCCGACCTCCTGTGATGGTGTGGCCCTTGTTAAGACCTGAGTCTCTTCAAGCCTGGGGACCCCGCCAGGCTTCACGCTGTTGGCGGAGCTCGGATTGGCAGGATGAGAGGCGAAGCCCACAGCTCGAAAGCCCTGGGGTGGGGGCCCGAGGAGAAGTGATCTCCAAATGCTGGCAAGTATGGGGGGATGAGTGGAGCCCTCACGTGAGTTTGTGCTTCTTAAGGAATGACTACCACCGGATAGTTCAAGTGTTTTGACCAGGTATATGGGAGTGTTATGGTGAGTCATGCAACCTATCTTCAACTGTATTTTTGCTTCAAACAGGAGCCATTTAAGATATTTTAGGTCTGGTGTAATGTGGTCGACTCTTCTGGGTAAAAACATCCTTTATCCCGCAGTCACAACAACAACCTGCCTTTACAACACATCAAAAGAACAGATGAAGGATGGAATGCTGAATCAATCAAACTTTCACCCCAGTCACAGATCTGGGTTAACTCCATCGTTTTCTTGCATGCGACGCCATTCCAGTTTAGCCCCGGCTATATGCAAATCAGTCATGACCCTGTTCCCCATGGGAACAGCCTCCTTGGACCAGAAACCAGCATCCTGGGACCGGTTTCGGGGTTTCACCCCTCATCAGCCAGGCTAGCTTGAATCTGGTGGTGTAGAGAGCACGGGACCCACTTCTGGGCATACCCTGCCCACTTAGGGCGACAAATACAAAAAGAACAGATGATGGGCAGAATGCTGAATCAATCAAACATTCACTCCCAGTCACAGCTCTGGGTTAAATCCATCGTTTTTTTGCACACCACGCCATTCCAGTTTAGACCCAGTCATATGTAAATCAGTCTTACCCTGTTCCCGATGGGAACAGTCCAGCCCGAACTTTCAGGCCAGTTCCTCCCTAGACCAGAAACAAGCATCTTGGGACCGGTTTTGGGGTTTCACCCCATATCAGACAGGCTAGCTTGAATCTGGTGGCATATTGAGCACGGGACCCACGTCTGGGCATACCCTTTCCACTTAGGGCCACAAATGCAAAAAGAAACGATTATGGACAGAATGCTGTATCAATCAAAAATTCACCCCCAGTCACTTAGGGACTGGGGGTGAGTGTCTGAAAAGTTTCAGCTCTCCGTCCATTATCTCCTGGTGTTTGCTTTGTTTGCCGAAAGTTGGCAGGATATGCCCAGATGTGGGTTCCTTGCTCACTTACCACTGGATTCAAGCTAGCGTGGCTGATGAGTAGTCTTATCCGGAAGCCGGTTGATGAAGGGTGTTACCCTGGAACCAGTCCAAGGATGCTTGTTTCTGGTCCAGGGAAGACCTGGCTTGGCAGTTCTGGCTGGACTGTTCCCATGAGAAACAGGGTCAAGACTGATCTGTATATGGCTAGGTCTGAACTGGGGTGGCGAAGTGAGCTATAGAATGATGATGGATTCAACCCAGATCTAATAGTGACTGGGGGGGAGTGTCTGAAAAGCTTCAGTGCTCCTTCCATCATCTCCTTGTGTTTGCTTTGTTTTCCCTAAGTTGGCAGGGTATGCCCAGACGTGGGTCCCTTGCTCACTTTGCCACTGGATTCAAGCTAGCGTGGCTGATGAGTAGTCTTATCCGGAAGCTGGTCCCAGGAGGCTTGTTTCTGGTCCAGGGAAGACCTGGCTTGGCAGTTCAGGCTGGACTGTTCCCATGAGGCACAGGGCCAATTCCGATTTGCATATGGCTGGGTCTGAACTGGGGTGGAGAAGTGAGCTAAAGAACGATGATGGATTCAACCCAGATCTAATAGTGACTGGGGGTGAGTGCCTGAAAAGTTTTAGCGTTCCGTCTATCACCTTGTCTTTGCTTTGCCTCTACAACACAGTCACTACCCCTACTGTGACGTTCCACGTGTTACTTTACCACGCAAGTTGTTACAACGACTTGCTTTAGGGGGTGCGTTGTTGGACTGGTGTTGGATTTTTATGTCCAACACCTTCCCCACTGTTGGTAGACTGGAGTTAGAATAGTAATTTATACTATTCCAAAGTGCAGCGCCCCCTAAAGCAATTTGTTGAAGCGACTTGTGTGGTAAAGTGACATTTGGTAACGCCGCAGTCGGGGTAATGACTGCATTGTAAAGGCATGCGGGGTAAATGTATGAAGGGTTCCGGCATATAACCCTCTTCTGCATCCTGTTATGAGCCTAGCAGCTGAGTTCAATGTGGCCTTTAACGGAGCCATCTTTACTTTGGGTAAGCCTGCAAGAGTAGCAATCCCGTAATCTAATTGGGGGATGACTATGGATTGGACTGCTAACTCAAAGTCATCAGGGGGCAGGAATGGTTTGATTTTCTTTAGAGTGTTCATTTGGTAATTAGCTCCCCTGGTGGTTGTACTGATATGATCTTGCATATTCAGGTATTTGTCCAACATTATACTTAATGATCTAGTAGAGTCAATAATGTGGGGGTAGCAGTTAGTAGATGTGACTTGTTTGAGCCATGCTTTTATGGGGGAATGGTGATTGTGATTGGCGATCAAGAGGAATTCCGTTTTGAGGGTGTTAAACATAAGGTGACTACGGGTCAGTCATTGTTGGGTTTTCAGCAAGGTGCAGTTGAGCGCTTTTATTTCTTCAGGTGAGGAGATTTTCAAATACAGTTGTGTATCATCAGCATACATGTGGGTTTGAGAGCTTCAACATTCTGGTAAGAGGTTCCATGCACATATAGGTTAAACAGTGTGGGACTCAGGGAGGAACCCTGAGGAACCACCACTGTCTGTGACCTATCCATCAGAAAGGCAAAAGCAGGGAAGGAAGGGGATGAATGGAGATTATAGCAGACAGCATGGAAGAATGCCTGGGTGAGGTTGAGAAAGGTGTGTGTGGATATTGGGAAAGAAGGTGGTTAAGTATAGTGTGGTAGATAACAAAATATTAGACATGTAAAGTGAGAGAGGATGAGTGCGGGGTGCCCAGAGCTGCGGTCGTGTCCAGAAGCCTGGAAACCTCCCTTAAATATAATGTGGGAGAAGAATGGTAAGGTAGTAAGTTAGGTGGGAGAGGCAGGGAGGTGAAATAAGTGAAGAGAGGTTAGGACTGTGAGCAAGGAAGAAAGGGGCAGAATGGGTGGGGTGGACTGCAGGGAAGTGATAGTAGGAGGAGTAATGGAATAAAGCATAGGAAAGAGGCCAGTGGCATAAGGTGGGGAGGGGAGGGTTTGTGGAAAGCAGGTATAGGAGACAGGGCAGGAGATTATGGTATCAGAACTGAGGGAATGTTGATAACTACACTCGTAGTGCTCCATGCAGCGGAGATGATTCAGTGGCTTGGCTGGAATTCAATGCCTAAACCCTGTTGTCTTCGCCAGCGGGACACTAACACAAAACAAGCCCACCTAATGAAGGCGGCTGAAAATAATTCAGGCCTCATTTACCCCATTGAGGTCCATCAAAATGTGAGAAGATCCCGCAGTTAAGAACTATTCAGGCCTCAGTTTTCCATCTTCAATTTACCCTGATGTGATATAATGGGGTAGCTGAGTCTTTTTCCTGTTCAGAAATCACTGGTAGGTCCACCCAGATGCCAGATAATGCAGTGGCTGAGAGTGAGAATCACTGAAACCTCAGAGATATGAGATGATGCATTACCTGAAAAGTACTCATGCCTGACAATGAAAATACACTCATGTCAAGCTCGCCAAGTCCTTCAAACAGCGATGGTGCACAGGAAGATTGTCTACACGTAGTAAATGCGGGGTCCGATAGCAATGTCACAAATGGAGCAGTATGACCGAAACATGTAATGTTATTGTCAGTATTTGCCACAAAGAATGGCGTTCTATTTCAAGAAAAGCACAGATAATGAGGAATACAATTTATGTGTGTGTCAGTTGTATACATATATCGATCAATAAATGTAATGCATGCAGCTTGGGTAGAGGTTAAACAGAGCACAAACATTTAAATGAAAGGTACAATTGGATGGACATGACTTGGTTCAGAGTTGAGGTTTATGGCCTACAGATTTAGTAGTCCATAAAGCAACTGGCTGCTAGAGGAGGTATAGTTACCAACAGTTTTACTACTGTTAGTGATACTGCGGCTAAGTAGTAGCAAAGTGGTCTTTCTGGGTGGCAGATGGCAGACTGAAGGATCAGAGGCCTATGAGCAGAACAGGCCCAAAAGGTCCAAACTGGGGATTATAAAAGGGAGTTGTCCATTAGCTCACCCACCCCTCATAGAGAGCACCCAGGTCAGGATGATCTGAAAAATGTAGTAAAGAAGAAGCTTGGTAACATAACCAAGATCATGTAACACTGTAGGGCTTATTGAGGGTAGAGTAGAGGAAAGCTGTCAAGACTCACCTATGCCTGTGCACTCGCCATGTGCACAGGCATGTTACACAGAGCTCCTGAGCCCCTTTCCTAAAATCTAAAATTGAGCAGCGTCCAACTTTGCTGAGTGCACAAAGTCTGGAGAGCTGGGACTGCAATGGGACCGGATGGCCAATCCTGATTAGTTTGTATTCTCTGCAACCTTCCGGCACCAAGCAGGCTGAAGAGGCACTGAATGAAAATTAGACAGTGGAGAGAGTACCTCACAACCACACATAATGAGGCCCGTAGCAAAAATGCTACCAGGGGCTCGGTGACATCATAAAGTATGCAAATCCGTGCTCTGCAAGACCATCAAATACCAAGGGAACGGTTCAATGCAACAGAAGTTTCAAGAGTTCCTAGACCATATCAGCCCAAATTTGGGCTTGTGGAAGTGCGCTTCACTGCAGATGAAAGCACAAGCCAAACGTAATATTATGTATTTATTCAAAAACTGAGAAAGAGGGAAACATGTGGGGGGAGGGTAGGGGGTGATGAAAGCTAATTATCCAGTCTTGGTATTATAGATAAAAGCAACAGGATGTTAAATGTTCCTATGCTGCAATTGTGTGCCAAGACAAGAAAGCATGCCAGTCACCAAGATAGTTAGGGGTTCACTTTCAAAAACATTTTGTCAAGCAGCGGCTGTCAGCACAACGTATGTGCAGTAAATATAATTAAAATATATGCTTACCTCCCCTGTGGAGTACAGGGCGCTCCTCCTGAGCAGCGCCGTAGCCTTCAAAGCCATACAGTATAGCGCCAAGCCATGCAGCGCTGTACAGTGCCGTGCCAAGCTACTTGCCACAAGCCAGAACGGCTACGAGCACATCAGAAAGGCAGGTGGGCCGGGTGAGGCTGCAGCGCTCCATCTTGGATGCACTGACATGGGCCCATTATATTTCCAAGGAAAGGAGAGCTGGGGTGGGGCCTCCTGAAAGTATGAGTTTGTTGACAGGGAGGAAGTGCAGGAAGAGATAGAATTCATTGAGTGATAGGCTATGGGGTAGTAAAAATGGGGTCTTACTCTTGATGGTTGTTCCTTGCTAATGAAGGTTCTCAATTTATCAGGTAAATAGTTACTAGACCGCCCCCGAAAAGAAGGCTCACTCTCCCAGCGGAAACCGCTTCTCATAGGTCCTTGCCCCGTCACTCCAGAAGAGAAAGTGAGCATTCCCTTGCACTGTTGGGCCGGTGTTTCTTTGCAATTAATTTCTTCTTGCTCGCAGACATGTGTGTTGTTTCATGAGCATGTGTCTAATGTAAGGAGAGCTGCTTCTCCAGATGAAAAAGCACACTAGGAAAACCTGGTCTGAACTCCGCAGGGCTGTTAAAAAAAATAAAATGAATGACAGGAGTGGTAGGTGTGCTGTGGTTTTCGCGTGCGTTGGTTTTGTGCAACATACACTCTACTCTGGCTGCCGGCTAATTGGGGAATAGTATTCCTGCAACCCACAAGGCCTTTGAAAGTTCCTAAGATTCGTGGTGCAGGAGTACATCCAGTCGTCCATTTAGAAGAAACTTTAGCTGCCGAGGCTCTCCTGAATTGCGGCTAAGAAGGGGTTGGCGCGGTAATCTCCACTACCTGGAATCGGGCTGAGTTTTTGCCAAACTCCGCACCCCAAGTGGAGTGCAGAGTCGCAAAACTTTGTGAACTCAGCCGGCAGAGCAGAGTTTACTGCCCACCCCTACTTAAAATGCTAGAAGAAGCTGGTCTTATTGTTGAGTCAGAAAAATGTATGTTTGCTGTTCAAGAGGTGTAGTATTTAGGACATACTCTATCGAGTATGGGTATTAAATCCAAACTAAAATTGATGGAAGCCATAGAAAATGCCCATGTACTAAGGATAAGGACCAACTCCAGACTTCCTGGGATTAGCAGAATATTATGCTAAATTTGAAAATAATTTCACTGACAGACTGCAACCTATGATGGATTTGATGAAAAAAGGTTTGAATTATGAATGGTCACAAGAATGTCAAGAAACTTTCAAAGACACCAAAAAATGTATAGTAAATGCTGTAGAATTGAAACCATTCGATTCGAAAGATTGTTGAATTATTGCGACAGATGCGAGTATGCATGGGCTGGGTGCTGTGCTGATGCAGTCAAAGGAAAGTCATGACAGAGTGATAGCATATGCTTCTAGTACTTTGAAGGTGGCTGGAATGAATTATTCCATTATTGAAAAAGAAGCAATGGTTTGTTAGTAGGGTGTCCAACATTTCAGAACTTTTGTATGGAGCACTGAATCTGAATTAAGGACTGACCACCAACCACAGATTGATTTGTCTTCCACAAAGGGTGCAGGAAGGGCGACACCACGCCTAGCCGAATGGTTGTTCAGGTTGAAAGAATACACTTGTACCATGAGATATTTTCCTTGTGTGAGGAATGTTAATGCAGACTTCTTATTATGATTACCATTGCAGTGTGAAGATGAAGTGAAGGAGGATGATTAGTTAGTAGCAGTTGTAGAACAAATCCATTTAAAAGCTATATAAGAGCAAGAATGGGAAACTAAGGTGGAAAAAGATGAAGTATTTCAGAAGATAATTGAATTATTGCCCAATGGATGAACTAAATCAGCGCAATATCAATTTATAAATATGTGTGGGCAGAGATTTCGTAAATGAACAGGATTCTTAGGAGAGGTGATAGGTTGATGGCGCCATTGAGTTTATGAGCTAAAATACTGTCTGCTTTGCATGAGGGCCACGGGGTAATGTCTTCCATGAAACGTAAAGTACGGTAGATTTTTGGTGGCCAGGGTTAGATCAAGAAGTAGAAACACATGTCAGAGAGTGTGTAGCTTGCGCATGCAGTGATAAATCGCATATTGTGGAGGGAATTCCTGTGATACCTATGGAATTTCCTGAATGGATTTGGACCTTCTGAAGAGTCAGATCAAGTAGGAAATATGCTATTGTATTAATGGATTATTATTCCAAGTGGCCAGAAATCACTTTAGTAAATGAAGTAAAAACTAATGTGGTGATTACGTTTTGTAAAATATTTTTTACAAGGGAAGGATATTCAGAGGAGTTGCTTACGGGTAATGGTCCACAATTCATGTCGAAAGAGTTTGAAACGTTTTTAGAGCAATGCAGTGTATGTCATAAAGGAACTTCTCCATATCATCCTGTGAAAATTGACTGGTTGAGAGACTTAATTGGTTGTTGGGGGAGAATATTCAACTTTCGGTGCAGAATGGTTTGGATTGAAAGGAGGAGGTCAAGAAAATGGTGTGGAACTATAGACTAACCCCCACTCAGTAACAGGAGACAATCCTTTTATGTTGCTAAAAGGTAGAAAACCTTGTACAATGGCAAAAGCAGTGTGGATGAATAAAGGAAGGGAAAGGAAAGTGGATAATGGTATGGGTGAAACAGAAGAAATATGGAGTTGATAAGGAAGATGTTGTGGATAGTGCTAAGAATTTGAAGGTGGGAGATTTTGTACAAGTTACATTTAATGGGGTGAGGAAAGTAGAGTCAAGATGGTCAGAGCGATAACGTGTTCAAGAAGTGAAAAAATATTATGTTATATTAGAAGATGGTAAGAAATTGAATTTAAGAAATGTAACATGATGCGGAAGGACGGAATTAAAAAGAAATGGGAAAGAAATATAAAGAAGGAAATGTGTACTGATCGTAGGAGTGAACGTCATAGAAATTCTCCATTGAGATTAAGAGACAATAGATAGAACTAAGAAATATATATTGCAAGAAGTGGTTTAACAATGATTATTTTTAATGTATGAATTGGCTTTATTTAATATGTCCTACGAATTTCAGTGGTGTTTCACTACCTATCAACAGTCAGGATAATATACATTTTAGTTTTGTTTTCTTTGTGTAAAAACATAAGTTGGTATTGTAGATATTTTATGTATTGGTAATATTATATAGAAAGGGGGATGTGTTATATTTTTGTATTCATGATGTAAGCAGGCATCAATGGAATGTTGATGATTAATAGAATGTTGTAGGGAAGTCAGGTGGCATTTGCTGCTTAGCTGACTGGAGGGCTGGTCATGTTCTTTATGGCTAGTAAAGTAACTAATTTATTCAACGATTTCCTGTCAATAATTGGAAAAGACAGATGTTTCACTCGGCTTCAAGTGATGACTCAGTGGTCCCAGGATTCAAATAATAATTCAGTGGGGGGTCACCGGATTTCAGTAATGATTAAGTGGAGGTCCACAGAGGTCAAAAGGTTATGAAGTACTGAATTATATTACTTAAATTAAATATATATAAAATTGTTTTTAGTTTTAAAAGGTTAGATTAAATTGTTAAACTTTATTATTTTTTCCTGTATTTTACCATTGGGGGATCTCTGCCCCGGTTGTGAAGCTCTCCGTCTGCATGTGTAAAGTTACAAGTAGTAACTTTGCACTTGGAAATTAAGTCTTAGATATCTCCACCTCCTGAAATGCGGAAGTGGAGACATGTAAGTCTGCACTTAACATACTCTCAGATGTGGTGAATAGAAAAAAAGTATAGACTAAAACCTAAGTGCAAGAGTAAATGTACACTTGAGTTAATCTGTAAGTGTAAATTTACCATTTTGAATAGGGCCCATTGTGTTAAGTTATACAGACAGGGAAACTCAAAATGTTTAATATGAGCCTCGAAAAACACCTACCTGTCCATTCAATTATTACCCTTTGTTATTCAAGTAAGTGCAAACTAGAGGTGGATGGTTTGAATGGGGAAGGTACTGAATAGAAATGTATATATCAACATGCACTTATATCTGCTCCCCAATATTAACTATTAATATATCATCATGGTAAGTAGATGTGGAGTTATGAATATTACATCTATATGTCTCTAGGTGTGTTTACCTTGATGATATGCTGGCAGTCGATTATGTGCAGTTGATATATGTGCAGATCAATATTCTTGACCTCAATATTTTGACATACAACTTCTAGACCGTTTTCCTGTCTGGCTCTGACCCATGTGCTGTTATTTCTTGTACTGTTTTCTCCACTCATGTTTTTATCAATTTTTAAGTTTCATTCCTCTCACCCTAGGCGTTTCTCTTTTCATAGCCTGTGGTCTTTTCCTCTCTTTTGATCAGCCTATATGCTTACCGTGCATTTTCTTATCTGATCTTGCTTTATTCATCGTAGCAATACTTCCATCTCACCTTAACTTTCCACATTCCTTTATTAATATCATACCAACAGTCAATGAGTCCAAGTACTTACCATACTAACAGGAGATTTTAGATTTGTGGAATTTATGTGCAGATGAAAGTCACTGCAAATAATTTAAGCAAGATTGCAGTATGAGAGTTCTATTATTAAGTTCTCAAATAGGTTTACCCTCATTTGGACCAAAATAAGAGCATATATTAAGAAGAGTAGTCCCTTTCTGGTTAACAATAATAACCTGCCTTCCATCAGTATATGTAGCCTGTCGACAAACTTGCCATGATGGATCCCTAACAAGCCTAGGCACCCCCCCAGTAGCAACTGTTTCTGTAGAATTAATCGCCTACTGAAACACAGATTCATTCCTTGGGTGATTTGTTTTGCTGGACTACATGACTTTTGAAAGCATGATATATTTCAGAATTAAGTTGGTTTAATTCCTTTTCAGCATTATGTTTAATTTTCTGCATTGGCACCTTTGATGTTCCGGGTCAGACTGAGTATATGATTACTCATATGATAGTACCTTTCGGTCAACCATCTTCTTTTCACCGTGCCCTTCTACGTTTCACCAGCACAATACTTGCCACATGTTTTGAGAAAATTCTCCCCTTGCCACCCATTCCACATTTAAATAAAATCTTCTCATACCCCGTCATAGTCTGAAAGGGTTTATTAACAAAAGAAAAAATAATTTCCTGGAGGTCACAGGCCAGACTAGAGTTCCTCTAGGAACCTGGGAATGAATTGTGCTCAAGGTACAAAGACAGAACAAACATTTATAAGATTTCACAAAAGGTTCTGCAATAAGGGAATTTGTACAGGTGACTGGGTACCTTCACCTGTAACAAGAAAGTAAATATTCTCGGCTAAGCACTCTAATCAACACTTTCTCATTTCAGGGTCCAAGATGCGAAAAAGAGGTTCACAACGTCAGAGACAGGCACTTCCTTCAGGCATTTGTTAGTGTAAGCCGAAAAACATGGTGGAAGGAAACGTCCATTCTACATGAATCTACTGAAGAGTTTCTAATGCGAGTGAGCATCTCACCATGGGGTGGCGGTGATGGGGTGGCTGGTGATGCAGTTGGCAGAGACTCAGATGTATAATTCTCTTCCCTCACACTGTGGTAGTTGCATCCGGCTCCATGCCAATTTTTATTGTATTAGTTAAGTATCCCAGGTGTCTCTATGCATGGCTGTATTATATCAACTGTCATATCATAAGGTAATGAGGGATGGAAATTCTAGAATTGAAGTTTCTTCTCAAATTACTGTTTGACGCAGTTTGAAAAAACATCACTAATTCTCGGTATTCACCTGTTACAGCTAAGGTTTACAGGAGGCCATTCCTCTGCCACTATTATGAAAAAGCGCGTATCTCATGATAAATATTTAGAGGCTGGATCACAAGGATTAAGGAGAAACATGAGTAAGCTATGTGATGCATGGTTTAAGTCTTGCCACAGTTAATTGGGTAGTTTGGGTACTCAGAGACACGCCCATCGTAGGCAAGGGCAATTAATAAATGTCAAAATGTTCATTTGGGGATGTATGGTATTTAAATTGTGTTTATATACATTGCCAACTTACAACTAATTTCCCAATCCTTAGATGCACTTACTTTATGTATTGAGTCCAGTATGCTTGGGTGGAAGTTAGAAAAACTAGGGAGTAATATGTTCTTACAGATGAACTTTTTTATTCAATATAAATCTACTTACAGTAAATGTCCTGTACCAAGCGTATCCTCAGGGTCGAACCGATGCTCAGAGGGGTCCACCTCTTGACAGCCCCAAGTCTGGAGATATATGAATACACAGACTTTAGGATGGTCAAGCGGGGGAAGGAAAGGATGGGGACAGCTGGGAGGGAGACCTGTGAAAATAGAAAGAGAATTCTGTAATACACTCCTCTATGACCATAAGCGAATTACAATACTTAACAATAGAGGGAAATAACACTAAAGTAACTACCTGTAAAAGAAAAAGACGTAACCCCCTAACAGGGGAGGAGAGCAGGTGATCTCGAAACCTCAACACCAATACCACTGTAAAGGAGGGAACAGGGAAGAATGTAAAGACCTCCTTTTCTATTCTTGCACAACATACCCAGAAAGAACAGTATCTATCAACCTACCCTCTGTATCAGGTTGAGATGCCCCAATATTGAGTAACAGCTTCTGGAACATCAATCACCTACTACTGACCACCCCTGTTGAGTGAAACACATAGATTCACCAGCATGCTGATTATAAAGGTTTTGAAAAGATCCATAGATAAGCGTACTTCAAAGTGTCATCAAAGTTTATGCAAGGAATATGCTCTTTATATCATAAATCAAGAAGGAATCAACATGGACAATTGCTGAAGCATATCGTAATTCAAAAAGGAATCAACATGGATAAATGCTGAAGCAGATCCTATCCAAGCGGAACTGCCCTGGCACGAGAAGTAAGTGTTATCTCACAAATGATGTTACACAGTATATAGAGAGTTGACTTCCCTCTCCGAACTTCCTGTTACCAATGAATATTAGACTTGGAATCCTCTTCCCTGCATGAGTCATGAAAATGGACTCGCCAACAGGGAAGAACAGGAATGAGTACGTTGTCACACAATTCACTGAATAACATGCAACGCAAAATAGCTCACGCTGCCCATACTCTTGCTCCCTCTCATGAGCCCCTGGAAACCGGACTCGCCAACGAAGGAAGGCACAATGGTCAATAATCCAATATGGAGCGTACATCCAAACTCAAAAGGAATTTCAGAATAAATGATACAGTGCACCTAGCACGCTTACCGGACTGGGATCAGGCCACCAACCAGAAACGAATAATCAGCAGCTCTGTCTGCCGTCTTCCTGGCTATATCCGGGTTCTCATGACGTTGAGCACAACGGTGCGTCTGACATCAGGAACGCATGAGCTGCTGGGAAATGTAGTCCCCGTTGTCTCCAGGACGGCTCCTTCATACAGAGCCTGTCAGTGTACGCAGCCGGTGCGTCCTGACAGTAAATAGCTAAATTGTTTTACACAACCATGGGGAAATTTGATGTTTTGTTTCATACACTTTCTGGACCACTTATGTACTGGGGATTCTAGGAGACTGGGCCTCCAGCACCTCCTTGACCTCTTACAAGTTAAGAAGGCCATTGGCATCAGTCCGTGCACTGATGTGCAACTCTTCACCATCAGTGGAGGTTGTAGGAAGAAACTTTGCAGCACAAAAAGAGCAGCTCAGTAGGGATGTAGTCCCTTTCATTTGGATCAGCCAAGATCAGGTTAGGCTTCAACCTTTGTCAGTTAATCTTTAAGATATCACAGTACCACTCTAGTCAGAGAGGGTGGTGGATTCCTTGCTCGCAGTAGTTAACATGGCATCTGTTGGACCAAGCTGCCATTCTTCCACAAACCTTGGTTTTTCACTTGGCAGTGATTGTGTCGTAAAATGAGAAACTTGTATTAAGGGCCTCGTGCATAGTCTAGAGTTCCAGTGAAGAGCCTTTGTTATTGAACTCATCTGCTAGATGCCTGGGACCTGCCATTAGTCAAGAGACTAGGGTCTGCCTGTTTCCACATCCAGCTAGCGCTATATATGGATGCTTCCCTGTACCGTCACTCTGCTGTGAATGGCTGCAAGAAGAGACTGTAAGAACTTTCATTTTTCCATCTGTTTAAGGAGGGGTGAGGCCATTGACCATGGGAAGGGGCTTCTTTAACGGCTAGTAAGAGGAAGCCAGCATCAGACAGACTTTAAATACCTGTTCCCATTACACCTTTTCCAGTATTTATCATGGAGACCAACTACAATCATGCATCCTACCCGCCGCAGAGGCACCGTTTCATTATCTTTTGCCGAAGAGTCCTCCTTTCCTCTCTCTCCGTTTCCCACATGTTCTTTTGCAATGGGAGTTTAGCCTGCTTTACTATCCAGGAGTGACTACATTTCTTCCGTACCAAGTCAGCATCTTTCTTATGTCAAAAGAGACCAAGCCCCACACCAATGTCTACCACCTTCATCATCCCACTTAACAGTACACACCATATATGTGACATATATGTGACATATCATTTCGTGCCAACAAGCCTTCCCTTGAGAAGTGAGAGACCATCACATAGGGCAGATGTCAGAACTGAACTAGGGACAACTCTCTTTGTGTTTGGGACCTATATTGACCCTGTGTACATTTGATTGTTTCTTAATCCAATATATTTAGGTCCAGAGAATAAACCTGTGATCTACACTGTTTCTCGACATTAGTTATTTGCCCATAAGCCATATTTATGGCATTGGTATCATTCAAATGGTTGTTTCTTTTTTATCTTATGCATGCGTCATGATTGGTCCTACTATAACTTCATGCATAGTTTAGAGTCCCTGAACCCCCACAGTGAGACAAAGTTAGCTACACTTCTCCACACATCAGGTGGTGGGGAATCAGAGTTGGCCGCCTCTCATGAGTGACACCTAGCCTTGGTATTTTTGCCAACAACATTGTGCATGCAGGGATTTATGGACCTAAAGAGAAACTATAGGTCCAAGAATTAAACATACTTTTGTCTAACAGAGTGCTAAGCATAACATAGGTCCACTTGGCAGTCATGAAAACTCAGCACAGTACTACAATGTAGTATTATAAAACTTACTACAAAGTGCAGTTTGTGAATCAGTTCCATTGCTCCTTTTACACGCATAATTTACGTTTGCTTGCATACCACTTATCCTAGGCAACACCTGCTCCTTAATTGTTCAAAAGACGATGCATCAGAAACCTTCTTTTTCACCTTAGTTTCTCGGAACCTCTGCCTAAGGCCTATAATTAAACCAATCACTACCTCCTACAGTTTCAACGCATACTCACTTAAGCTTAAAGTATACATTTTTATTAGAGCATTTCACTCACCCAAGGAAATGATCTACTTTCAGCTAGAGAAAACCCCTTCAAAAAACACCATTGTGTTTATTTTCGCATCTAATTACAAGCTTGGAGGTGATGCCGCGTAAGAGCTGATCACTCTTTATACGACATAAAAACTGATTCTGACAATGAAATTCTAATGTGCACTTTCCACATGTTTAGAATAATAACACTGAAAATGAGAAAAGCTGAAGTACCAGCACCGTAAAAGTGTGCTTGGATTTATAGAAAAGAAGAGTTTTGAAAATAATGAATTTAACATGTTTATTAACTAATTACCTTATTATTTTAACAAAGTAGCTTTGAAATATTATTGATGGAAAAGCTTTCTATGATGCAAAATAACTCAAATTATTAATATGAAGCAGTATATCTATGTAACAAATGATTCTTGCACACGATTGTGCAAATATTAATGATGAAACTTAGCATCTCTATTGCCTTCATTGTAATGCACCATAGCGAATGAAAAACTGGTGCAAATTGAAATGTTACATAGTATATGACTGAAACTTTCAGCATAAAATGCTTGATATTATTCGAGTCTTAGATTTCCTAAAACAATTTTATTATAATGATTTTTAAGAATAGTTTGCATGTATGTACTTTTAAAATTGTGGTAGTAGGTCATATTTAGAGTTGAACATTTCTATGCAATAATCACTGACAAATGTTAAATTATTTCTCTATATGATATGCTTCATTTATTTCGTTATTCTTGAACTTAAATATGAGTTTATTTTACTGAATAAGAAATGCTGACTTTAAACTGCATTATGTTTCCTCTGACCTTAGGCTGCATTATTTCATAGTCTGGTAATTAACTTTTGTTACGTTTCCTCAAATGTTGCTTTATCTGTCCTTTTTACCCAACATTCTTAAATCAATGGACACTTTTTCGGTACTTCGTTTCCTTTTTACCCAACATTCTTAAATCAATGGACACTTTTTCGGTATTTCGTTCGGGTAAATTGATGGGAACTTGACCCTTTGACTTAATACAAAAAGAGCAACAAAGTAAATAGGCGCTTTGCCAGCTAACCTGTGAGGACAGAATAGACAGTTGTTTCTCATGAACAACATGGGAAAATATGTTGGAGTATCAATTTTGTACCTGATGAATGGAAGAATAGTCAAATGATGGTCAGACCATTGTATGGTGACAACTGATGTCACAAATGGACTATTTGGAGTATAAAAAGTGACTTCCCAAGAAAGAGGGAGGGCTAGGCTATTTGAACTTGCTCTCTCGATTTCCTACCTACCCACCATAACGTCAGACTTTCAATGCCCTTTGTCTTTTTTCCTTTGCTGTTGAACTTGCCTCCTGGACTATTTGGAGCTGTCTGGTGAGAGGTCAGACTTGAACTTTCCTGATTATAGCTCCATTCCCCATACCCATGGACTTTCTTTTAATGGACTTTAACCTGATCCCTTTGTCCATGCTAAGAGAACTCTTTTGAACTGTGTAGGAGAGTAGGATCTGCTTCACATGGGTACCCCCACTTTTTGCTGATGCTTCACTGTTTTTCGACATTAGTCTGGCTGGGGCCCTGCTAATCAGAACCCCAGCCTAGCTGCTTCCTCTCTAAAATGGTTTCCATGTGCCTTAGGCACATCTCTGATTGGAATCTGGAGTGCCCTTATAAGTCCCTAGTATATGGTATACTATGTACCCAGGGCATAGGTACCTCAGAGGCCTGCCAGGGGCTGCAGCATGTATTGTGCCACCCCTGGAAGGCCATCCAAACTGACACCACAGGTCTGCTACTGCAGCCTGGGTAAGGTGGTGCATGCACTCCTTACTGTGATATAGGTTACCTATATCACTATATACATACACACATATAAACCTATAAGTCACTCCTATGGCAGGCCTTATCAATCCTGAAGGCAGAGTGCATGGTTCCTATGTGAGAGGGTGCCCCTGCATGAGCAGGGCCCCTCTGCAGCGTTCGGAGACCCTTCTCTGATGCTGTTTGTAGTGCAGCCTGACCATATACTCTTAAGCGCATTATAACCTCGCGTCAAATGCTAACTTTGGAATGGCTGCACCGAAACATGTCGTGTTTGGTGTCAAACATCTTGGAATACTACCCCCCGCCAATTCTGGCGGCGGGGGTAGCATTCCACCCTTCTAGAGGGAGAGACATGTTAACCCTGGCCTGGCCGGTAACTTCTTTCTAAAGCCCTGGCATCACAAAATGGATGCTGCTGCCACAGACACAAGTCTGGCCTCCTGCTGCTGGACGAAACTCCGGCAGGGGAGGCCTGGACAATAGGTTTCCTGTCCCAGGGAGGTGTGACCACCTCCCCAGACAGGATAGTGTGTATTGGGGCTGGGCGGGAGCACTTTCGGGTGCTTTGAAGTCCTGCACTGGGGGCACACTTGGTGTCCCTGTGCATACCCCAGTTCAAACCGGATCAGGGGCTTGCAGCCCCTGCTTTGGCACAAACTGGACAAAGGGAAAGGGGTGTAGCCACCCCTCTGTCCTGACCCACCCATAGGTGGGACCACAGAGCAAGTCCAACCCCTAAACTTAGTATAAGTATAGGAACCCAGTCCTTAGGACTTTAGATTATCCCTGGACGAAACTCTGACACAGAATCCTGGACCTTCGACGCTCTACTAAAGACTAGAGGACAGAAGAATCTCCCTTGGGGTCAAGGAGTGACTCCCCTGCTTGGCAGGCACCAAAGAAGCAATTGTCCGGTCTGCATCGCCTAAGCTCCCGTCGGACGCCGAAGTCTTTGCATCACCAGAGGTGGATTTCCAGACTTCCCCGAGGCTGCCCTGAGTCCCCAGCAAAGCTGAGGCCCGTAGCTGTCGTGGGTAACGTGGAACCGTGACCCCTGGACACCGCACGCATTTGCAAGTGCATCCTCATCTGGGTCTCCCACGAAGTCGTGCTTATTTATTTATTTATTGATTAAACTTATAATGCGCAACAGCTACCCAAAAAGGGTTTCCCGGCGCAAACACAAGTGCAGAGACTGATGTCAAGGCAGAGGCAGCAGGCTAATGATTAAAAGCCATGTCTTCAAGGATTTACGGAAATGAATGTAGTTAGTTTCGGTTCGAAGAGTTAGGGGCATAGCATTCCAGAGTGAGGGGCCAAGATGAGAGAAAGACCTACCGCCCATCCTTGCTAGTTGATTTTTGGGACAGAAAACCTCCCCTGCGTAGATGAACGAAGGTCACGAGAAGGGACGTAGGGATGAACCAGTGATTGAAGGTATTTGGGGGCCGTACCACTTTTGATTTTAAACATGTAGCTCAGGGCTTTGAACTTAACTCGGTTCTCCACCCTGAGCCAGTGCAAGTCACGGAGATGGCCGGAAACAGAGGAAGTTCTGGGGATTCGGCATAAGAGCCTAGCTGCAGAGTTTTGAACCAATTGCAGCCTGCGTGTCACCTCTTTGTTAGAACCCAAGTACAGAACATTGCCGTAGTCAAGTCTTGAAGTAATCAAGAGCTTTGGGCTCCGAGTAGCCCTAGCCTCCAGCACCAACTGCACCGAAGATCACTGGCCTCCACTCCACGAGTGTCCTGTGAGCCAGCTCCACGTGCACCATCTCGAGGCTCCTTTGCGGTCGCTAGCCCGTTGGCTAGTAGCCCTTCACGAAGGCCAATCCTTTTCTTCTTGGGCTCCCTGGTTGCTCTAGGCTTGCCCTCACTTACCCTTGCTGGGTGAGTTCCTCAGACCTTGCTGGTCTGCATCATCGTCAATCTTCATCTACATCGAGACTTGCCGTTGCCAAGGCTTGTTGGGTCCAATCCGGACGCAGACACCTCAGCACTCGACAGACATCGTGTACCAGCCCGAATCCTGCTCCTGGTCGCCGACAACGCCTCCTGGACCTCGTGGCTGAAGAGTCAAGACGACCGTCAACCTACCTGAAGCACTCGACATCGGTGGGCATCTGCTCATCGCCTTCCTGGTCACTGGCTAGTGACCCAGACTCTGTCCCCTCTGCTTTCAGGTTCTTCAGATCTCCGATCCACTCTTGGATCCACCCGGACACTTTCCACTTGGTCGCCAGCAGCACTTTGCAGCAGATCGCCATTCAAATCGACGACGAAACCCGACCCCGAAAGGCACCTATGCACCCGGCTTCCCTGGGTGAGGTAACACGAGTACTCCGGTGCTCCCGTGGGTAGAGACTCTAGAACGACCTAGTTCTCAAAGGGTTTGCTCCAAGTCCTCCTTTAAGTGTCCCTTTTCTTTAATTTCCCAATCGCGACTTTCTCCATAGAAGTTAATGGCGTTTCGCGGCTGTGTATTTACACTGCACGCGTCCCCCGTGGGTCCCCTGTGTCACTACCTTGGGTGGTTCCTTGTGGTCCAAGCACTTCTAGAGGCTCTAGGCCTAGTGTCTAACTCAGTCGTGGTTCTTATACCACTTTATTGGTATATGGTTTGGTACGCCCCTAGGGCCCAAACGTGTATTTGTGCTATTACTGTGTTTAAATAACTTATAACTTATGTATTTCGAACTCTAGCCTCATAAAGAGACTAGAGGGGTGTGTTTAGCAATAAATACATATATTTTGAATATATACCTGGTGTGGTGCTCTTTCATTTGATCACTCAAGAGATTATAGACTGGTAAAACAAGCTGCTTTACATTCCTTCAAGACTTAGCCTGAAGGCTGCTCTCCATAGCTACCACTAGGATAGCTTTCAATAAGGTTGTCTTTAACCTATCTCCAATAAGGGGTTGTTTGGACTGGTGCAAGGTGCCCACTATAATTAGTGGACAGCATATGCCAGGCCAACTTCTCACAAACTGTCCTCTCACCTTTGTTGGTGATAGGAAACTCTAACCTAAACCCTCCTCTTTATGGATTCTTTTATTCAGCAACAGATTTACTTTAGCTAAAAGTGTGGTTTTATACTACGTCCTGTAAGACTCATGAACTGCTGAAAATGTTACTTTTATGCATGTATTTTGGATCTTTAATACCATAACAAATTTATCTAAAATTTGTCTGAGTCTTTTACTATATGTGTCTTAATGTTCTTTCCATAGAAGCTGTGCTTACAATTATCTGATTTCTAATGCATGATAGAGAGAGTCTTAGATCATTTTAAGAACATAAGGTTCTTTTGATCTTGTTCTGTGTAGCCACAGCAGATTTTCTGGTATGTATGATTCTTGCTAGATGGAACTTGCTTAGAAGGTTTGGTCTTCCAATTGCAATAATCTATGTCTAAAGCATGGTTCTGAGAGTAGTGTATTTAAATGTGATCACTAATTTGTGAGTTGGCTACTAATTATTGGTCCTCATTGAGTGTCCAACAGTTTGACACCCTGATTTCTCACCCCTCACTGCGATGAAGCAAGGTCCATCGCAAGACCAATGCCTCTGTGAGTGAAGTATAGAATCCAAGTAAAGTGACTAAGTTGTAAAGTCATTGTTGGACGCAGAAATGAGAAAGAAAAGAAAAAAGCTTCCTCTGTAACAGAGGTTAAGTGGGATAATCTGAACAATTGCTGACCATACTTTGTATCAATTTTTAAAGCCCCTATTAGCCATCCTCTCACACCAGAAACATTCAATAGAGATGATTTATTAAACTATTACGATTTAGCAGGTGGTACTTGTGCATTCACAGTTGTGAACAGTGCATGCACCGGACTTCACAAACAACCTCAGCGTTGTTCGTCCCTGAGGGAATGGCCCATGGGAGAGCTCATGCATCACTCATTACCTCATGGTTACTCAAACCACCTGCAAGTCGATGGACTACCCAGACCCTTCTTGCAGTGTCCTGTCCAATTGTAAGGCTGTATTGATACCAAGCACAAGTGCATGTCTAAAAAAATTGCATTTAAACCTTAAAAGGTCTTTCATATTGCTGGGAATGCCCTTTTTTGCAGGGTCACTCCCAAAAGTTTTGCCTTCCTCCTCCACTTTTTGCTGAATTTGTTTTTGTTGGCTTTAGGACTTTGGGCACTTTACCATTGCTAACCAGTGCTAAAGTGCATGTGCTCTCTGCTTAAAACATGGAAACATTGGTTTATCCACAATTTACGTAATTAATTTACTTATAAGTCCCTAGTAAAGTGCACTACATGTACCCTGGGCCTGTAAATGAAAGGCTACCCGTAGGCCTGCAGCACTGGTTGTGCCACCCACTAGAGTAGCCCTTTAAACATGTCTCAAGTCTGCCATTGCAGAGCCTGTGTGTGCGGTTTTCAACTGCCATGTTGACCTGGCAAGTTAACCTTCTTGACAGACCCAAACCTTACTTTTTAATACATATGTCACCCATAAGGTAGGCCCTGGACAGACAAAGGGCAGGGTGCAGTTTGTTTAAAAGTAGGGCATGTACTTTTAAGTTTTACATGTCCTAGTAGTGAAAAACTCTAAAACTCATTTTTCACTACTGCAAGGTCTATCCCTCCCATAGGATAACATTGGGATTACCTTATTACATTTTATAAGTGTTATTTCAATTGGGTAGAGATTGGATTCTCAAGTTTGGTGTCTCTGGAATCACAATTTAAAATCACAACTTATGGGGAAGTCCGATTTTAAATCGTAATTCTGAAAATGACACTTTTAGACAAATAGACTGTTCTTACTTTAGCCATTTGGTGTCTGCTGCCTGTCTCTCAATACACGTCTGGCTGGGTGATAGCTGGGCTTTGTGCATTCCTTCTAGACAGCCACACACAACAGACACCAAATGTCCAACAGGAGCTTAGGTGTGACTTGATGGGCTCTAATGGGTCATTAACTGGCTTGATGAGGGTGGGGGAGCTGAGCACTGCCTCACTTGCACCTGAATAGGCTATGTCCTGTCCACACGCAAAGGGCTGCATACCCACCTGTAATGAGTCTGGAGCCAGGGCAAGAAGGGCAGGGACTCTGTGCACTTCAAAGGTATTTCTTTGAAGTTTTCCCCACTTCAAAGGCACAACTGGGTATAAGTACTGGACCTCGGACACCTCCACTTTAGTACACTTCCACTTCTGGATGAGTGAAGACTCTGCCAGGAAGAAGAACTGCTGTGCTTCTGAAAGGACTGCCACTCTGCTGGACTGCTGCTTTGCTGGACTCTTGCCTTGCCGAGCTGCCTGGTTGCCTGCTGTTATCCTGCCTGGGTGAGAAGGACTGGATCTGCATCTCTTGAACCCAGAGTGACTCCAAGGGCTTGCTGGCTTGCCTCCTGTTCAAAGTCTTAGGGACATCAAAGACTTCAACTGATCCCCCCCTGCCCTGCCAAGTGGTGCCAGCCCAGCCCTGGGCTGTTGGAAGTGGGTAAAAGTGATGCTACAACCAGAACCCAAGCATCCTCATTGGAACCGGCTCATCTTTCCCTATGCGTGAGTCGGAACCAGCCAATCTTCGTCATTGCGTGGAGCAGACCCGGCGCATCGCCTTCTGAACCAGCACATTGCCTTTGGAATCGACGCATCGCCTACTGCTGGAGCAGCAGCCACGCATCGCATTCAGTACCAGTGTCTCGCACTCGGAACTGACGCATCGCTGCAGTTCCGTGGCGAAAATTGACGCATCTCGTCCACTGCGTGGCTTGGCACCGACGCATCGCTTCAGCTTCATCTTGCATCTTCGTCGACAATGAGGCATCCAGGAACAAGGTACTTTGGTTCAGCGGGCCCAAGTGGGTTCCTGTATCTGGCCCGCTCTTGGGCTGAACTTTTGACTTTGCCCCGGTCCAGCGCGACCAGATATCCCATGTAAGCGCCTCTACTTGTTGGATTTTTATCATTTTGGTCTTGTCAAAATTAAGCTCTACTTTTCTAACCTGGTGTGGAGTCTTTTTGTGGTGTTTTCACTGTGTTGCTGTTTGAAATGTTGCACAAATAATTTACACATTGCCTCTTAAGTTAAACCTGCCTGCTCGGTGCCAAGCTACCAGAGGATGAGCACAGGATAATTTAGGGTGTGTTGTGACTTATACTGACTATGGTTGTGGTTCCTGCTTGGACAGGGTGCATATCTCTGCCAACCAGAAATCCAATTTCTAAATAATATATTTTTTAAATTGGTAGGATAGTCCCAAAAGGTCTGCCCTGACAGCTTCAATGTATTGAAACTCATTTTCTAAGTACAAATGGCTATTTATGTATGTGGTATTTGTATAGCAGGAACCTAGCCAAAAGGCAGCAGAGGCTGTACATGGTCAAAGGCAATGATTGGAGGTTGTCTGGGTTTGGGAAGCAGAGTGGACTGTTACTGCCTCTTTATGTAATGCTCTTTAAAGAAGTTCGTCTTCAGCTCCTTCCTAAATTAGATCATGGTTGGGACAGCTGTTTTGGGTATGGGACATTGTTGCTGATCCTGGGTGCACAGATGGAGTCTGCATAGACCATATCCATATGTGCAGGTTTTCTCAGGATAATCTAGTGCAAAAGTGTACTTGACCAGGGCTTTAAATGAGGCCAGGGCACTCCGGGTCTCATATCCGGTAGTAATTAAAAACGGACATTGAAACTGGTCCCTATCAGACCCTATATTCTTGTCCTTAACTTTAATGGCAAAAACATTGATTGATTTCTGAACAATGAACATAATTTTTTTTAAAGTAATCCATGTCAGTTATTTAGTTCCTGTTTATATTTAACATGTTTTTCTTCATTGTGCAGTCTCTAAGAGTGTTAGCTACTTCCAGGATGTTGTGTTTCTGTATTCTTTGTTTTGTGTAGCATATTATACTGCATACTTTGAATGGAGTTGCCTCCAGGTGTTTATAATAGCATTGGAGTTGAGGCTGAAGGCAGTGCTCACAGTGGCTGTCAGTGGGTCAAAAATGTATTTAAAATAGATAGCTATTCAATCCATGGCCTCTCTGCAGAGTGTACAGAGCAGTAGTCATTCCAGTTAAAATTTAGTTTCTGTGCAAACATGTGAAAAGAAGGTATACAGTTGTCTTAATATTGAAAAGGCAAAAGTAAAAGAGCTGAGTGGGAATCACAGAAATTTAGCTTACATGTTTAAGTCATGCCCTTAATTACATAGGCCACGCCCATTTTAGAGGCCACCCCACTTTTTCCATCCCACTTAAAACCCTGAATTACAGCTCCTGTGTAGACATCGGCCAATATAGTCAAACCTTTTCCCACAAGATTGACAAACATTGCAATTTATATGCCCGTTCCATGGAGTCATACACCAGCACTGTAGCATGACACGGTCCTTTGACTGGGCTCTTGCCTTGCTGACCGGCCGGTGGAAGTTTCACTTTAGTAGGGAGAGGCACTTATAATCAATTGTCTCTGGTTTACATTAGCATATTTATTAAAGATAATACAAATACTGCTATCTAAACATTGCCTCCGCCCCCTCATGGGTTGTTGGCCAACACACTAAATGGCCCCCTAAGTTCAAAGAGAATGAAGCAAAGAATTCCAATGTTTGAAAGCCAAAAACATAATTTAAAATTATCTTCCACTATGTAGAAGTATTTCCAAAGCTCAAGTGTGGCTGGTGAGCAAGGTAGCATTAAACACCTGGTGAGGTCCAGAGTTATGACTTAAGTTCTCTTACACAAAGCAGGAGGCGTGTAGTTTTGATTGTGTAGCAGCCTACAAGCGTGCTCAGTGGATTTTAGGGAGAGTACCATAAAGACTAAGGGGCCGATTCCGATCTCGGTCGGAGGCGCACCCAATACTATTCGGCCGGGAAAAAAGCCATGCGAAAGCCTGTTTCCCGACCGATCCGTACAGCACACCGAACAAGCAAGTACGATGCGCACAACAGCAAAAATTCCGGCCGAGCCGTACTCACCCAAACCAGGTCCTGTTCTCCGACCGAGGCGAATCCGGAAACGCCGAATCGAGTCGCACGGAAGGAAAAATGCAGCCCCGTCCGGCCGGACAAGTACGAGCGCTTCCCGTACGCGCCGAACCCGTCGCTACGCACGGCACGTCAAAGCATCCGGGAGAGGCGCACATAAGCTCCGATTCGCGCCACAACACAATCCACGGCTACGAGACGAACACGGCACCGACGAGGACGACGCGAAGCGACGAGGACGAAGCGAAGCGACGAGGACGACGCCAAGCAACGAGAAGGACGAACGACACGAACCAACCATGAATCCCTTCGTCCCGATCATACCAATATTCTACATCTACTACCGGAACAGGCACGGACGCGTACGGCGCAGAAGGTAAGCCAGACACCAACCACAAAACACATACAACACGTACACGACACATCACACACATACACGGGGAATCTGAATATACTTACACCAGCAACAGCAGCACCATAGGGGCGGGATGCCCATCACCAATGCCACATATGCACACAGGGGCCTGAATGCGCACCACCACCCCAACCCAGGGGGGGCTGGATGCCTACCACTACTACCACCCTTAGCCAGGGGGGCTGGATGCCCACCACTACTACCACCCTCACCCACGGGGGGCAGGATGCCCACCACTACTACCACCCTCACCCAGGGGGGGCAGGATGCCTACCACCACTACCACCCTCACCCAGGGGGGGCAGGATGCCCACCACCACTACCACCCTCACCCACGGGGGGCAGGATGCCTACCACTACTACCACCCTCACCCAGGGGGGCTGGATGCCCACCACTACTACCACCCTTAGCCAGGGGGCAGGATGCCCACCACTACTACCACCCTCACCCAGGGGGCAGGATGCCTACCACTACTACCACCCTTAGCCAGGGGGGCTGGATGCCCACCACTACTACCACCCTTAGCCAGGGGGGCTGGATGCCCACCACTACTACCACCCTTAGCCAGGGGGCAGGATGCCCACCACTAATACCACCCTCACCCACGGGGGCAGGATGCCCACCACTACTACCACCCTCACCCAGGGGGGCAGGATGCCTACCACTACTACCACCCTCACCCAGGGGGCAGGATGCCTACCACTACTACCACCCTCACCCAGGGGGGCAGGATGCCTACCACCACTACCACCCTCACCCACGGGGGCAGGATGCCCACCACTACTACCACCCTCACCCACGGGGGCAGGATGCCTACCACTACTACCACCCTCACCCAGGGGGCAGGATGCCTACCACCACTACCACCCTCACCCAGGGGGGCAGGATGCCTACCACCACTACCACCCTCACCCAGGGGGCTGGATGCCCACCACCACTACCACCCTTAGCCAGGGGGCAGGATGCCCACCACTACTACCACCCTCACCCAGGGGGCAGGATGCCTACCACCACTACCACCCTCACCCAGGGGGCAGGATGCCTACCACTACTACCACCCTTAGCCAGGGGGCTGGATGCCCACCACTACTACCACCCTTAGCCAGGGGGCAGGATGCCTACCACTACTACCACCCTTAGCCAGGGGGGCTGGATGCCCACCACTACTACCACCCTTAGCCAGGGGGCTGGATGCCCACCACTACTACCACCCTTAGCCAGGGGGCAGGATGCCTACCACTACTATCACCCTCACCCAGGGGGGGCTGGATGCCCACCACCACTACCACCCTTAGCCAGGGGGGCAGGATGCCCACCACTACTACCACCCTCACCCAGGGGGGCAGGATGCCTACAACTACTACCACCCTTAGCCAGGGGGCAGGATGCCCACCACTACTACCACCCTCACCCAGGGGGCAGGATGCCTACCACTACTACCACCCTTAGCCAGGGGGGCTGGATGCCCACCACTACTACCACCCTTAGCCAGGGGGGCTGGATGCCCACCACTACTACCACCCTTAGCCAGGGGGCAGGATGCCCACCACTACTACCACCCTCACCCAGGGGGCAGGATGCCTACCACTACTACCACCCTTAGCCAGGATGGGCTGGATGCCCACCACTACTACCACCCTCACCCACGGGGGCTGGATGCCTACCACTACTACCACCCCCACTCATAGGATGGACAATGCATGACACAACAAGCACACCACAACCTAGGGAATGCAAGATTAAGACATCCCCCCACCACCATGACAAGCGTGTGTAGGCTGTGTCAAATGCCTACAACACCGAACATGACTTTGAACATACAATGTGACCCCCTAGCACATGTGCCACACATATATGTGTGTGGCACCCACAATGCAAGCAGCCCATGACCATTGTGGCAATGGGGCCTAAACCCCCATCATCACAGTGACCAAAAGGCAAGTGTGGGGTCCATAGCTGAAGCACATTTTGACCATTGTGGCAATGGGGTCTAAACCCCCATCATCACAGTGACCAAAAGGCAAGTGTGGGGTCCATAGCTGAAGCACATTTTGACCATTGTGGCAATGGGGTCTACACCCTCATCATCACAGTGACCAAAAGGTAATTGTTGACAAAGAAAGAGCTGCAACTGCCAAACTGCATGGATCATTCCTGGTCACAGAACCAAAAACTCATCTGTGGCAAAGTAGTGTATGTGTCCCATTGCAACATAAATTGGGGGAGCCAAATACTGCAGTGCAAATGAAACATTCCTTTGGCCATGTGCAGACAAACAACACCCATGGGGGCTGAGACCGTCAACAGTCATCAATGACACAATGACAGAAGTGACCATCAGAATGCAGAACCACATATTTGCACCAATGGGCACACAAATGCAGACATCCTGTGGAGACAGCAGATGTAAGGTGAACAGATACCATACCATGGCAGCAATGGGACACACAAACCATGATCACTGTGCTGACCGATGACCTAGGAGTCCCAGGGACAGCAGGGGAAACACACCAAACAACATACAGCCAATGGCACACCCAAGATATGCCAATGCAGTGGTGCAGATGCACAAACACAAACAGGCAGACCAACACTGTCATCATACACAGCAGGTGAGGGGTGGGGGTGCCAGTGTCCCCAGGCAACCACACAACACATGAGGAGAGCTGAATACCAATCATACAAATGTGCATACACTGCCACACTAAGGTAACTCATGGATCCAAATCCCCTATGTGGGCAAGCAGGCATTGTCAGGTGAGAGGGAGCACAAAACACACATGTCACACAGGCACGTAGGAACAACAACTGACACAGCAAGACACAGACACACCACAGCACCACCCCCAGGGCCCCCACAATGTGGTGACCCTGGGCTGAATAAAAATACCACTGTGATGACAAAGCTAAATGTCGTTCACACTGTGAACCACAGTCAGGTGTCCTGAGCAACTAACTACCATCACACCTACACAAGCACAAATCAATCAGCATGGCCAGTAAGCCAAGGCCAACATGGAGGCAGGGGCCTAGCCGGGCAACAACTCTCATCTGCACACACTCAACACCACACCCCTCGACCTCTGACAATGTGCAGCAGTGAAGTACACATGCACTGGTGACATTGCACATGCACCCATGACTATTCCAGGGTGGTGGGTGGGAACCAAGGTGTAGAAACACATCACACATGGACACTCAACAAGACTCCTGAATGTCTGACACACGGCACACTACGCTGTACATGGACATGACGGCAATACCACACCGACCAATGGGATCCCAGCCACAGTCACACACCAATGAAGAAGCCAAGGTCACCCACAAAGAACACACATAGACAACAACCAACATTGCAGCCCGGACCCTGAGGAGTGCCAGCAGTCACACACACAACGTGTCACAATCACTGAAAGATAACACAAACTGGAAATCACATGACAGGGGCAAACAACAAGTGCCAAGGGGAAACCTGACTGTGACCCATCTGCGTCTGCACACAAACTCAGCCCTGACCGAAAACACACCTATGGGTGACACCCTGATGACCAGTAATGTGCCATGCACCCACATCACAGAGAACACAGGGAGAAGACTTTGGGGGAACATAGCTCAAGTCAGCAAGCATCACAAACAGGTACAACACTAGGGATCACAGCATGCGCAGATGAATGGAAGTGAACACACAGACATGCACATACAACACACACCTTGGGCGCAGGCAATGTCACACGTGTACACACTGCCATGAGGGGACTCCACTCCTGTGTGAGGAAAGCTGTGCCATATGTTGCCTCAGTAGGGCCCCATCATGTCAGCTGAGCACTTGGTCACACAATCAACAATTAGCACCAAATGAGGGCTCTCATCACATCAGCCTGGTCATGGATGTGCCAACGGAATCATCAGCACAGATCCAACACACTTGTATAGCAATGTTGCACTGACTACACGGATGAGTCCTTCCCCAATGATGCCCAAACCTGCATGTCCACTGGAGATGGCAACACGGTCAGGGAAGTAGACAAATGCAACGATGGCAGGCACAACAGATGTGCAGGGGTGGAAGCCACAGATATGAAATTGCCAATGTAAGTAGGAAACCCATTGCCAAATACTGAACACATGACACCCTCAGATGCTGCTATTGATGACATGGATACACCACATGATAGGACACATTCCCCCTGGACCACATGGGTTCCTGCACAGTAACACTTCATGATCATGAGACCAGATATCACCATCACTGCAGCAAGGGCATGGTTAGCAGCACCAACAACATGTACACCTGAAGCATGAGCACTAGAGAAAAGAAAGTTGCTTTATTCAGCATATGTGTTGTTTGATAACGACGTCCAGAAAAAATAGAGCAAAGGCCAATGGCCAGTCCATTGTCAAAGTTCAAACAGGGTGACACTGGCAGATGTCACCCTACGCATGCCTGCACAAAACCAGGGACAATCCACTAGGAGGGGCAACCGGGGGCAGGCCAGGCACCGCAGGGACAGGATCAGGGCTCACCAGGGGGAGTCAGGGAAGGGGTGGTGGGTGCTGGAGAGCCACTGACAACTGCAGTGGAGGTGTCTGACATGGTGTGTGCCGGCACAACTGGGGGCATGACTCAGATGTCGTGGGTGCCGGCACAACTGCAGTGGACCCTGCAGATGGGGTGGACAGGTCCGCCACTGCAGTGCCCAAGTCAGACAGGGCGGTAGTGGACTCCACTGCAGTGCCTACCTCCAGGGGAGGAGAATGGGGAACAGGCAAGGTGGGTTGGACAGAGGGGGAGGACACCCTCACCACATCAGTGGCACAGACAAGCGCAGCGGGGGTGTGGTGCTGGGAGAGCAAGTGGCAGGGGGAGAAGGCCGGAGCATCTTGGGGATGGTATATCTGTGGGTGGGGGAACCTGGGGCAGGGTGTGGTGGGGGCACCTGTGCAGTGGGGGCCTGAGGGATGGAGGACGGAGACCTTGTGCCTGAGCTGCAGGGCGGTGGCGGGGTCTTTGTCTTACCACTCCGGGGGACTTGCGGGTGGGGGCCTCAGTCCGTCTGCGCCTGGGGGAGGGTGTCCGGGGGCGAGGGGCACTCTGCTCCGTGTGGGTGGGCTTCCTCTTCCCCGGGATGCTGGAGCAGCTTCATCGGTGGGGAAGAGGCCGAGGTCACAGAGGAAGAGCTGCTGTGACTTTGGGGTTGCATGTGAGGCATGGGAGGGTGCTTTGGAGGGAGAGGGAACTGAGGACTGCGCAGTGCATGTGGATGCGTGTGTGTGTTCCAGGGCCCCATCCCCTGTGAGTCTGGCTTCAGTCCCCTGAATGTGCGTGCGTGTGCGTTTTGTCATTGGCGTGTGTGTCAGTGTGCTGGATGTGTGTGTGCTGGTGTGTGCCTGTGCCGGTGTGTGTGTGCTTGGGACGGGTAAGGTGCTGGGGAGTGTGGATGGAGCAGAGGCAGGAGGGGTGAGGGACCGTTTGAGGAGGGACACTGCTGCCGTCAGGGAGGAGTCCATGGACCTATTGCCCCTCTGTAGGTCAGACATGCCCGATGAGATGCCCTCCATGAACGACACCAGCTGAGTCAACAGCGCGGTGTGCGCATGGAGGACACTCAGCATGGCTGTCTGCCCTACATGGAGCTGGCGAAGGAGGTACACAGACTCCTCACTCAGGGCAGCAGGGGACACAGGGGCAGGGGGTGCGGTGCCTGGCCCAAAGGAAACACGCTCCCGGACATGGGAGCCTCCACGGACCTGGGGAATGGGAGCCGATGGGAGGGCGGTGGTGGTGCTGGTGGTGGCGGGGAGAGCAACACTAGCTGGGGTGTGGTGGCTGCTGACACCCGCCTCCACAAGGGAGTCATCCTCTGAGTTGCTCTGGTCCTCAGCTGAGGTGGATGGTGCTGAGGACTCCTCGGTGTGGCTCCCCTCGCCCTCCGTGCCACTGGGTCCCTCCGACCACTCCTCGGCTGCTGACCCAGTCTGGCTCTCTGGCTCCTCCTGGTCCGTGGAGCTGTCCCCTTCCGTGGCCGTGGATGTATCTGCAAACAATGGGGATACAGACAGACATCAGTCACCTGCACATAACGCACACACCACTGTGAGCACAGCACATCACAGAGCAAGCCCTGGCATCATCAGTTGTACATTGCTAAAAGTGCCCTAATTGAACAGGAGAAGTCAATTGTCAGTCTGATGCCAAGCATGGCACTCACATCCCACATGGCCTTGCACCCATCTGTCTGGTGTCTGTTGGATTGCAACACCCCAGTGTTGACACATGCACCAAGTACACAGTAGTTGGACAGTGCAGAGGACACGGTGTGGACACATCACAGCTCTTGCCACTGAGTCAGTACAGGTTTCCGGATGAAAGGGATGCCCAGAGTCAAATAGGAAATGCATGTGATGCATACCAGCGACAGACACCATGATGCACCCATGTCCTGATAGCCAGCGCCACTATGGTGTGCATGTAGCACATGTCACTCCCCTGCAGGCTCACCAATCAGTAGACACATGCCATGGCGGAGGCATGACTGCAAAGTCATACATCACTGTCTCAGTGATGTATGACTTTGCAGCCAGACAACAACACTCTGCACTGTGTCACAATAGTAGGTCATGGGGAATGCAAGTCCTGGAGCTGCACAAGTGCACATGTACATCCCCCCACAACACATCCTCTTAACCCTCATCTGTCCAGGTCATACCTATTGGACATATGGGAGACCTGTGACACTACCCTCTGAACCTGAGCCCTCACACTCTGCTGTGCATGGGGAACAGCTGCCTGAACTTCACATTCACATGCCCCAGTCTGCATGGGCAGCTGATCAGACACCTATGTGTCACACAAGTATCGTCTCCTATGGTCACATCTCCAGTGGCATGCTGAGCCCCTACCAAGAAACTCCACAGCAGTCCTGGCGACTAATCCACAGCACACTGACACAGAGGCAGACACCTGAGGGGTCAAATCACTGCGCACAATGTGTCAGCTGATACACGGGAGTGGGAGTACAGAGTGTATTGTATGGCCTGGAGTAGCCATGACTGTCCAGCCCCACATGAATGAGGGATGAGCCCTGGACTGTAGGCAGCTGGCTATGTATGTGTGACACACGTCATATACATACTCCTGGGGCCCAAACATTGTTCCCACCCGCAGCATGGGTGTGTGCCAGATACCCCAGCCACATGTGGTGGATCAGCTCAGCAATTGGACCACAGATCAAAGTAACACGCTGAATACATGTCAGAATACAGGCATTGTGTAAGCAATGGACCCACCCATGATGCCCACCACAGAGTCAGGGAAACAGATGCTGTCTCCCACCTTGAGTCAAGCAAACTGCAAGGACACAGTCCTAAGTGACAGAATTCCCTGCATGTAAGGGCCACACCTGGGTATCAGATGAGGAGTGGGCAGTGCACAATAGAGGGACATGGCTCCTGGACAACATGACTGCTGTACTGTGGCAGTTTAACCAGGCCCGAGGAGGGCACATAGCATGTTAGACAGAGTACACAGTGCAGTCTTTGACTCACCCCCTCCTTGCTGCTCTCTGGCCTTCAGCTGCCCATCCAGGTCTGGAAAGACCACCGCCAGGATCCTGAGCATGTGGGGGTCAGGGTCCGTGTTCCGCCCCTCCTGCGAGGAGGCGACAGCTTCAGCTGGACCCGTGCAATCCTCCGGGTCCAGCCCCGAAGGTCCTGCCACCTCTTTTGGCAGTTGCGGATCCGGCGCTTGTAGACCCCCACGGACCGGACAGCCCGGACGATGTCCTTCCATATCTCATGCTTCCGATGGGCAGAAGCCTGTCAGGATGACAAAGTGATAAGGCCATTACTACACATGCAACATATCCGTGCATGACACAGTTGCATATACATGTCGCAATCACAGGGGCACATGGTGTACACAGGCAGTGCACGGCTGCCCATGGACAGTTTTCCAGAAGTCACTACATGGTATCATTGCATGGGGAGTAAAACCCTGTTCAGAAGCACTGTCACTGCACCATACCTGTCCAGTGCAAGTCACTACACACTATGGGGGTGACAACTACTCAGTGAGCCTGCTAGCCAGTGGCGTGCAGACTTTCAGCCTTGCTAGTCAGACAAAATGCACATTCAGAAAGGAGGTGCACAGAACACTCACCTGCTCCCCTGGTGTCCCATACAGCTTGCTGTACTGTGGAAGTAGGCTGTCCAGCAGGGCCTGGTTCTCCTCAAGGCTGAAGGCTGGGGCTCTCTCCACAGTACGTGCCATTGCAGGGTCCAGAGGGGCAGAGACAGCAGCAGTGCAGTGGCAGATGTCGTCCTGGAGCATGTAGTGCAGGCAAGTGGGCTCTCAGGGGAACAGGCAGCAATATATATGTGCTGGAGAGGCAGATACTGTCCCTTGTGTCCAAAGTGATAGGTCCAAGTCGTTTGCATCTTCTGAATCTGGCCAATCCATGGAATAGCAGCACCAAAACACGCCCACAGCATCCTTCAAAACTTCAACTTCATGACATACATGATTTTGCAACATTGTTGTGGGTGACCAACTGATTTTCCAGCAACCGACTCGTTCAAAATTCGAAAACGCGTCCGTTGCCAGGCAAGCCCATTGTCAATGGGTGCGCACCGATCGGTCCATTGCGGTACAACGCGCACAGGGGTACAACGCGTACCCGCACACATTGAAAGCAATGGGCCGGCCGGAGGCACCGATCGGTCCATTGCAGTTCAACACGCACAGGGGTACAACGCGTACCCGCACACATTGAAAGCAATGGGCCGGCCGGAGGCACCGATCGGTCCATTGCAGTTCAACACGCACAGGGGTACAACGCGTACCCGCACACATTGAAAGCAATGGGCCGGCCGGAGGCACCGATCGGTCCATTGCGGTACAACACGCACAGGGGTACAACGCGCACCCGCACACATTGAAAGCAATGGGCCGGCCGGAGGCACCGATCGGTCCATTGCAGTTCAACACGCACAGGGGTACAACGCGTACCCGCACACATTGAAAGCAATGGGCCGGCCGGAGGCACCGATCGGTCCATTGCGGTACAACACGCACAGGGTACAACGCGTACCGCACACATTGAAAGCAATGGGCCGGCCGGAGGCACCGATCGGTCCATTGCGGTACAACACGCACAGGGGTACAACGCGTACCCGCACACATTGAAAGCAATGGGCCGGCCGGAGGCACCGATCGGTCCATTGCAGTTCAACACGCACAGGGGTACAACGCTGTACCCGCACACATTGAAAGCAATGGGCCGGCCGGAGGCACCGATCGGTCCATTGCAGTTCAACACGCACAGGGGTACAACGCGTACCCGCACACATTGAAAGCAATGGGCCAGCCGGAGGCACCGATCGGTCCATTGCAGTTCAACACGCACAGGGGTACAACGCGTACCCGACACATTGAAAGCAATGGGCCGGCCGGAGGCACCGATCGGTCCATTGCGGTTCAACACGCACAGGGGTACAACGCGTACCCGCACATTGAAAGCAATGGGCCGGCCGGAGGCACCGATCGGTCCATTGCAGTTCAACACGCACAGGGGTACAACGCGTACCCGCACACATTGAAAGCAATGGGCCGGCCGGAGGCACCGATCGGTCCATTGCAGTTCAACACGCACAGGGGTACAACGCGTACCCGCACACATTGAAAGCAATGGGCCGGCCGGAGGCACCGATCGGTCCATTGCGGTACAACGCGCACAGGGGTACAACGCGTACCCGCACACATTGAAAGCAATGGGCCGGCCGGAGGCACCGATCGGTCCATTGCGGTTCAACGCATCACTGTACATGTGACTGGCATAGGTCAGCATGCCTGTCTCAGATGGACATATGCCAGCCACAGATAGCTCCCAGGGAGTGAGGGGCACACCTACATCACGACAGCCTGTCCAAACCTTATCATAAGGCATGTAAGGCTGCATTTCCTATTGTGTGTATGTTGGTGTACATGTTGTCCTGTGGGTGTCACCTGTGGGCAGCCACCCCCAGGCTGTGCACGTGTTCATGGGGACAGGATCCTGGGTGTTACGTGTACGTGACCACTGTGATGTGCAACTGTTCATATCTGTGCATGTGTCATGGTCACATTTCACAGTGATGTTTGTGTATGTCATGTCACATACCCCGTGAGTCCCATGTGGGACGGTATGTTTGAGCCAGGGTGTCCCAGTGGCACAATAGTGATGGCCCTCCACAGTCTTTGTGCATGTAGTGTTTACAATGTCTCTGATTTCATGTGCACAATGGGAGACAGTCTCCACATCCACGTTGTGTGTGCATGGACTCTGATGTTGTGCGTGTGTGTCACAGACGTCCATGTCTGTCCTGCCATGGCAAGTGTGGCCACTACCTGTGGGGGTCATGTTTGTTTTGCTGTGGTGTACACATGATACTCCAGGTGATGCCAGTGTCCATGTGGCATTACAGGGTCCCTGGGAATGTGCCTGTCGTTGAGCTGTGGTGCCTGGGGCACATCTGTCCTCACATGTCACTGTGGGGGTGACTGTGACACAGCATCATGATATCCAATGGGCCAACCTGGGACAAATTGATGCCACCTGTAGGACCGTGTTGACAGATGTTGGCCATGTATGTACCATACATGTCGTTCGGTACTGCACACTTCATGTAGTTGTGCCTCATGATGATGTATGTTGGGATCTTGAGTGTGTTCAATGCCGCATATGTGGGGTGACTGACGATCTTGCTTACTTCTCCTCTGCACTGCAGGGCTCCTGCTGTCCATCGGCCATTCCCAGACCTGGCAACGATGGTGGAACGGGACAGCATCCGACGGTACCGCTTCACCAGGCAGCTGATTGAGGATTTGGCAGTGCAGTTGTCCCCACATTTGCAGCCTGGCCGGCCGTATCCTACAGCGCTGACCCCCAAGGTGAAGGTGATGGCAGCCCTACACTTCTTTGCCACCGGTACCTTCCAACATACTGTGGCGTCTGCTGGTGGGATGTCACAGACCATGTTCAGCCGTGTGCTCCGCGATGTTTTGGCGGCAATGTTGCTCTTCCTGAACTGGTACATCTATTTCCCTAGACTGCGACGACTCACTGACGTGAAGAGTGACTTTTATGCCCTGGGGAGGATGCCGCATGTCATTGGCTCCATTGATGGGACACATGTGGCTTTGGTACCACCACAGGCCCAGGAGCAGGCCTACCGTAACCGCAAGCACTACCACTCGGTCAATGCACTGGTGGTGTGTCTTGCAGACATGACCATCACACACGTGTGTGCCCGTTTCCTGGTTCAGCACACGATGCCTTTGTGATGAGGAGTAGTCGCATCCCCAGGATGATGGCACAGATGCAGAACCAGCGTGCCTGGCTTGTCGGTGTGTACTGACTTTGTGCCATTGTGTGTGATCTGATCTGTAGTATTCCGCCCACTTTTCCAAGTCAGCTGATGTGCACTTGTCTGTCCGTAGGTGACTCGGGATACCCCAACATGCCGTGGTTGCTGACACCCCTCAGGAACCCTGTGACACCTGCCCAGATGCGCTACAATGAGGCACATGGTCGGACCAGGAGAGTGATTGAGCGGACCTTTGGTCTCCTGAAGAGCCGCTTCCGCTGCCTGGACAAGACCGGAGGGTCCCTCCCATATGCCCCTGCGAAAGTGTGCAAGATTATCATCGTCTGCTGCATGCTACACAACCTGGCAGTGCGGAAGGCGTTGCCTCTCATCCAGGATGACGATGACCAACATCCGCTACCTGTGGAGGATCCTGGCCTGGACCACGATGCCAGTGACGATGATGATGATGATGATGGTGATGGTGATGTCCGCACACAGCTCATCACCAACTTCTTTAGCTGAATGTGAGTATCCTGAGGTGTCATGTGAATGATGTGAGTTGGCATGATGTGTGGGTGGTGCTCTGGTGCTGTTGGAGTGTGTCCATGGGCTACTTGACAGGATGTGTGTTGCGATGTGTGGTGACAGGTGGGCTGTACTCCCCAACAGTGTTGACATGCTAACTTGGTTCTGGGTGGGTATCTTGTAACATGTATTGTGCATGAGTTTTGCTGTTCTGTCCTGTACTGCATTGCTTTTGACTGTGTGTCATTTCTGTCCTTCACAGGGTACTTTCAGATTCGTTTGGTCAACTGTGTCCACCGACGGCGTGATTGCACAT